>OX031007.1:246698518-249198518 GCA_943735925.1 Pollenia amentaria | reverse complement strand
TTTTAAAGTTTAATTTTATATTTTAAAAACAAAATATTATTTAAAAATTTTTCCAACCCAACAAGCAAAAAGTTACGGAGTGACGTATTAACTTCACTATTGTTTATTTTTTTATAGGAAAGCAACTTTTTAAATTGTTTCAAAATATTCGGAATTTCTGTAAAAAAAATAAGCATTTTGTTTTCCCCAGCTCACAAAAATTATTCTTAAAAAATTTCCCAATTCAATAGAAATCATAAAATGCGTCTGTGGCACAGATATTTCTATTTACATCTTTTCAAGTTTTTTATATTTATTTAGCCATTATCAAGAAAATTGTAAATAAAAAAATTTTATTTTTAAATTGCACCAGAAATAATCATGTTTTCTACTTAATTTTTTTCCTTAAAAAAAAATATGTACATTTAATGAAATTCATAAATTGCGTACGCATAAAATACATTAAACGTGTTTTTTATGAAATTTTTTTCTTAAAGAAAAAACATAAGAAATAAATTGGCAAAAACTTTTGAGCAGCGGTCTGTGAGTGAGTTTCCTTTAAATCAGGCCAGTGGAAATAGTGCGTAGTTTTCCCTCAACTTTTGAGCAAAAAAAAAATGTTTCATATTCAACTAAGAATTTTCACAATACGGTTTTTATTTTTAAACAAAAAACTACAGTAAAAAATTGCCCCATAAAATTTAAAAAAATAAACAGAAATGTGGCACTTAAGAGGCACAAGTGTTTTTCTTTTAATATTTTTTCTATTTTGTAGTAAAATAAACATTTTTTTAATGGATATTTAGCACAACAAACAAGTTGAGTCTTCCAATTTAGTTTAAAAAAAAATAAAAACGCAAAATAAATTAAATGTAATATTTTAAATGATCTTCCGAAATAAATTCTATAATTTTGATTAATGATAGATAACTACATAGTCCAAGTGCTATAAAATTTAATTTATATTTAATTAAAAAATTATTTCGAGAAAACCTCATAAATCAATATTCAAAATATTTTAATTGAGCTATAAATAGATTTCGAATAACTTTCTATGGATTCAAAATGTGGACAAATAAACACTTTTCGCATGGTACACCAAAACGTACCTAAAAACATGAAAAGATACATCGTTACTAATATCTAGCACAGAATTCAACAACGTATGATTGGGGAACAGAGTGTTACCAGTAATGATCGAATACTTCTTCG
Organism: Pollenia amentaria; assembly: GCA_943735925.1. Taxonomy (NCBI): domain Eukaryota; kingdom Metazoa; phylum Arthropoda; class Insecta; order Diptera; family Polleniidae; genus Pollenia; species Pollenia amentaria. The sequence goes on along the minus strand of OX031007.1, from coordinate 249,197,327 downwards.
ATTCGAAAGTAATTTTACTTTCAATTCTTACAGTCGATACTGAACGAATCGAAAATTTTTTGACTGTTGCGAAAACTCAAATAAATTCTTTATTCGTTCAGGATCCACTGAAAGAATTAGAAGAAGAATTAGAATTACAATTGCTTTCGAATCGAACAAATATTACATCACGACTGCCAGAATTAGCCCCCACGTCAATTGTGCAAAAAAACAGAAAAATTTATATCTTCGATCTGTATGGCATATCGCTCATTTACTCCAATAGTGGCATAACTCAAAAAATCCATTTCGAGATAAACCCATTTAAAGTTCTTTATTTGCTCTAACCACCACGAAAAACTAACGACACTTTCTCTTCAAACGGGGAAAAAATAAAAGATATAAAGATGAGTTTTATACACAATATAAAGAAAACCATAGCGAACAATTCTGCATCACTAACTCCCAAATTTCATTTTTTGAGTTATGTCACTTGGATCACAAGCTTTCTTAACAATTTTAAATAATGAAAAATACATATTGGAGTTTCTCCTTAATGGGTACAGGTTCCTCTTACGTTTGGTAGAAATATTTTGGTTTTTTGGCCTTTTAAGACGTTTTTGTTTTTAATGTCTAATTTTCCGCATTTAAAATTATGAATCCTCTCACGGCAGCACAAAAAGTAGTTGATTTCTTTAAATTAAAAAATAAAATAAAACACTTTAACCCTAAAAGGTTATTTCTCGTAGAATTGCCTAGGATGTTCAGCCGATTAATTCTTGTTCGAATAATAGAACAATTTTAGACGATTAATTGTTCGATTAATTTAAAATTGCTGATTTCGTTAAAGGATTAATCGAAGAATTTATGCCGATTAATCGGATAACAATACATATATGGTTTTTCTGTCAAATGTATAATTTTCAGTATCCAGTAATGTATTACTGATTACTGAAATAATGGAGTAATCCGCTAATTTTTACTTATTATTGAAACAAATGTAAAAAAAAATATTTTTAACCCTGGAGCCACACGTTCAATAAATCACTTTCTTACAAAAACTGCTTTTCCAAACTTCTTTGAATTGGCAGCTGTGTCACAGGCTGCACTAAATTTGATAATCAATTTCATTTTAAAAATGCCCTGAACGAAGAAACAACTCAAAGCACATTTATTTTTTAAGAAATATATTTTTTATAAAGAAAGCGCCAAAGTTAATTTGTGGTCAGTTGTTAAGTTGAACGTAAAATTGGCAAAAAGTAAGAGAGTATAGCATATTAAAAGAAAAGACAAAACTTGATAAGCTTTCGAATAAAGCAAAACATTTAAAAATTTTATTTTAAAAGATCTGTTTAGTTATTTAGTATATATAAAATTATATGATCTCAACACATGTTTTATTTTTTTATCATTGTAAAGGTTTTATCAATTAGTATGAGTTGTTACTTTTTTTATTTAATCGAAAAGGTCTAAAATGGCAAATTTCGATTAATCGTTATATCGAACAAAAAAAAAGCCGGTTAATTGAACACCCTAGAATTGACACAGTTAGTCCATTTTAACTTATCGCCAGTGTTGTACTCTCGTTTAAATAGTAACACGGTAACTATTCCAATATTTATTATTACAAACTTTATTTAATTAAGGCACAAATTTACCGTCATTAGTTAGCTAATAGCAATGGTTTAACCAATAAAATATTATTTCCAGCTTTTTCTTAACCATTAGTTAAACCATAAGATGTTATTGGTTGACTACTTTTAGCTCTTCCCTTGAAAATTATTATTAAATTTTTTTTAACTGAACACAGACGCTGGCACACATATTCTTTTTGTTTACCAGTAACACTGCCACTTTTCTTGTTTTCGTTAACATTTCGGTATTTTTTTATATGTATTTAGATATAATGAAAATGTAAAGAAAAGGCTACTAACAATGAAATTTGGTATTTTAATAGAGTTAAAATGTTTTTAGTTAACCTGATAATTAACTACTGACTGTAATATGGGCCTTAATATTATATTTTAGTTACATTTTTGCACATTAGTTAATAAAAGACTAAAAGGCCACAGCTGTGGTGGCAAAAACAACAGGCGGTATTAATTTTGTTTACTCCTGTCGTTCTTGGCAGTGTTGCCAGGAACCTTTTACTGGGAAGTGAGCGAACTCGGTGCTGCCACATTCTTAAATAATTAGGAATGCTTGACTCCAAATGTTTTTTATGGGTGACATTTTTTATTAAGCTTTTAAATATGTATTATTGTCGTGGGTTCTTCAAATTATGGCTTCAACAAAAATAGTTACATATTTTCAACAATTTAGAAAATTTGAAAGTTTTAAGGTCGTTTACAAAGTTAGGGGGCATAAAAACAGTTTCAACCTACTTAAGAAGAGTCAGTTAAGAAGAGTAAAGCAGCTATGTAAGCGCGCATCTGCCATCTTGATCCCCCCGGGGTATGAATGAAAAAAAATTAAAGAACCTTCAAGTGTTGTATCCTCTGGGGAAACAGGTAAAACCAAAACGTGGAATTCAGCAGAGTTCCAAATTTAGAGATCGCGGTTGAACAAAGATCCTACTTGGCACCACGGGAGTCAGTTGCTTCTGATGGCATGTAACCTATTTTATGAGGTCAAGAAACTCGCGGGAAGGAAGATCCTAGAACAGAATGCTCCAATGATTATTTTTTCACTTGTGGGAAAGTTTGGCCTGCAGGGCGAAATATCCATAGATACGGTTTTTATTCAAAAGATGCTGCTAGCATTTCTAAAAAAATGCTACCTGTAAGTGTTGGTTGCGCTCACACACAAGGGCGGTTGGTAAACGCATTTTTTGTCACCCAGTGGTTAAGGCCTTGAGATTACTATAGAGATTATTCTCGGGAAAAAACGTACAATACCTCAAGCCGAGATTTAAAACTGACAGATCACTAAAAGGCCCAACTGGAGCTTAATCTATTACCAAAAATCCCCAGGATAATAGAGTTTTAAACTTATTGTTTGATGAGTCCCATTTTATGGTCCGATGTTTATGAGCTCATTTTTTTTACTGTGTTCTACAAGTATGATGAGTAAAGTTCCCCTGTTATTCTTAAACTTATCTGTTTTAGGTATCTTTCACGGTGCATTAGGTACACTGTAAAATGTTTATGAGCTCATTTTTTTTACTGTGTTCTACAAGTATGATGAGTAAAGTTCCCCTGTTATTCTTAAACTTATCTGTTTTAGGTATCTTTCACGGTGCATTAGGTACACTGTAAAAAACTTACCTTAAAGTGAATGTTAATTTTTGAAAATTTAATATTTTATTTTCAACTCTTTTTCCACTCATTTCAAGCAGTTTTTTTTAAATTCTATAAATTCCCAAGGTTATTTCTGATATTTATCTTGTTAAGAAAACGACAACATCAAATATAAAACTTTTCTTTGTTCAAAAACAAATTATAAAATAACACACACAGACAAATCGTCTTAGTTTTATTGTAAGAGAAAAAATTATTTTTCCAAAGAAAAATCAAGTCGGTTAAAAAAGTTTTTCCCATCACCATACCCCAATAACAAGTACTCTACATAAATAGTAGTAGGTAGTATCTAGTGGTACTCAAGATTTTTTCCGCAGTTTGAAATGGTGTGAATTCTTTTGCAAACCCAATTGTTACACAACTGCATGAAAAAATTAAAGAAAAATATGCAAAAAGAAACATGAAATATATTATAATGGGGGGTTTTTGCTATTTTTTATATGAGAACTATTTTGAGTTGTGTATATTTTGTACATAAAATTACAATGGAACTGTAAATATTTGGTTGGTTGCTGTTGCAACTTTTTCTTGATATTTTTGAAATAACACCTGAGTGTTAACAGCTGGTAGACAAAAAAGGAACAAAGACCAATATCTTATTGGAATGCGAGTAAAGTAGTAGTATGCACTGGTAGTATGCGAAAAGTATAAAAATGTTAAGGTAAACTAGATACATAGATACTTTAAGATATTTGTATAAAGTGAAAAAACAGGAATTTAAGACAATGAATTCATTAAAAGTTTCTTAAAAAAGTCAAACGTTTGATACCTGGATACCTTTTACCACCGTTGGAAGGGGGTAAAAATAAGTTTGTCATTCCGTTTGAAATTTCTACAATATTAATCTTAGACCCCATAAATTGTATGTCTGTATTTATTCTTATGAATAGATGTTTTGATTTACCGATGTCCGTGTGCATGTTAAAAGGGGGATCTAAAGAACCCAGATAAAATGGGGACTAGGATTTTAAATATGTCTACTACAAATAGTTCCAAGAATTTTGCTATTGAGATATGAGAAAAAAAACTTTGATTGCCTTAAATAATCTCCACAAAATAATGATTTAACATCAGTATGATTCAAAAGTAATACTATTTTAGCGATTAGTTTCGATTATTTTCAGAATAATCTTTTAAGACATATATTTTTTTTTATTATTATTATTTTTTTATATAAGTAATTGTAACCAATTAACAATCGGGTAAAGCTGAAAGTAATCGTACTCAATCACTTACGTTAAAAATCAAATTTATCTTATTGAGATAACACTGGGTAACAAAAAAAATTGCCCTCCATTTTGACATCAGTTTCTGAAAGCAGGGCTGTCAGATGTGGCGATTTATAAACCTATTTGGCGATGAAATTTTTTGCTTGGCGACATGACAATATTTTGGCGATATTTAAAATTGTTGGCGATTTTTAAAACGCATATTACCTAATTTTTTGTTATTTATATGAAAGAATTTATGAGTACGAGTAAAATTTTATATAAATAAATAGTTGCTGTAAAAGTTTAAAATAAGTCAGTCAAGAATGACCACATTTCTAATTATTGTTTAAAGTAAACTTCTTAGTAAAAAGTAAAGTAAAGTTCTTAGACATTTTCCTTATCCGAAGCTATCATTTGTACAAATATTAAAATATATGCACACAGTATGATACTATTTGGCGATGAAGGAAAAAAAGAATCAGACAACCCTGTCTTAATGTACTAATCGAAACCACCCTACAAGAAATTAATAACCAAAACTACAAAAGAAAATTGACTAACAAACTTGCAACAATTTTAGATTGAATTAATAAGTTAGAGCGAGAGAGACATAGTAAGTTAGAGAGAAAGGCAAAATCACATATACACAAGGTTTCGATCAGTTTTTTCATTTTGCTCTTAATAAACTAATAGAAACTATAACCAATTTATCGGTGAGCACTACTGGTCATCTAACTAGTAAAATGACCGGTAGTCTTATGTAGGGCAGTATTAGAAAATAAGCCGAATATTATTTAGCGTTCGGTTCACACACCCAGAAATGATATTTATTTTTTTGTGGTTGTGTATTTATATAGGTATAACTTTAATAACGTTCATAACTTTTTTCAAGAAAGTAACAAACATTATGTAGTGTTCTATTTTTGGTACAAAACGGTATAATTGTAGTGTTTTTGCACATTGATGAAGAAACGAGCAAACAAAAAATTTTCGCAATGCTTCTCATTGTTATATTGTTGTTGTTTCATGGCAGAAAAAGAGCACAAAAATCCTGTGGATGTATTGTGTACGTGCTTTGTTAATTTTGTTAACATTTGTGTTTTCTGCGTTTCTACCGTACGAAACACTTAATAACAGTATTTGATGTTTATTTTTCGAACACTGGTCGAAACTAGTAAAACCCCTTTTGGGTTTTTCTGGCTAAGCTTGGATTTAGATTTTATAGTATGATTAAAAACGTTCACAATCTACTCACATATATCTTCTTTTTTGGAATAAAGTGAAATCAAATTAAAAAGTTTTTTAGTTCAGTTATTATAGCCTGAAGAAATGTTACGTTTTCTTTGAAAAAATTACTTAAAATTTTATTTCAGTCAAAATATTAAAACTCCCAAATGGGCTTTTTCTAGTTCAGAAACCGAAATCAAAATTAAGTTTACATTTGATAACCTTTTAAATGTTGCACTGTGTTATTTATAATATTTGGCCTTAACAGGAATATTATTATATTGAAGTAAATAAGCAAATAAAAGAAAAATTTTAAAATTAATAAAAGGCACTTCAAAAATTTACCTTATAAGGAAATTTTTCCAGAAATAATATATTCCTTTAGTTTAAGTTTTCATACTTTTGAATTTCTGCTACTAATAAATAGCAAGCTCGTCTTCAGTCGATATTAACTTTTTTTACATTTATTATATAGACTGTTATTATGAAATATTTAAAATAAAAAAAAATTAACAAAAAATTATTGTTATATGTGGCAAAAACTGCAAAATAAATTTAATGAAGAAGTTTTGGCTTAACAAAGTAAAAAAGAAACATCATAAAGAAAAGACGATTAAAATCAAACTAGAAAGCAAAACATCTAAGAAAATATGGACAAAAGAAGCTCGAAATACTTTTAACAGCAAAAAAAAATTTTAAAATAACAAAAAAAAAATTAAGAAAAACAAAGAAGCAAATTACAAAATAAAAAGCTGAAAATGCTAAAAATCGTTACAATAAAAATGGCCCATAATTAAATGAAATGCCAGACTACAACCACGAGAAGCGGGCAAAAAGGAAAAAAGCAGAACCACAATAATAATTTTGCAGATGAAAAATATAATAATATAGTGGATTCTTTTAGTATTATTATAGTTTGCATCTACCACTTGCCTTAAAAATCTAGTTTGAATGGTATATGAAAGAACAAGAGCCAGTTATTTACAAAGAAATTCCTATAAAAGATTATGAGAAATATGAACTAAATTAACCTCAAAAGAAGCAACAATTAAAAAAGGGAAAATAAAAATTCAACAATTTGCACTAAACAATTCCAGCCAACCCATCAACAAACGAAACAAAAATCAAATGGACTTTTGAAATGTTTTAAGCGAAAAATGGCCGATTGAATGGCAAAACTTTAAATGATTTAAATCTATTTCTAAGAATTATTTTGTAATATACAATTTTTTACATAAAATTCTAATGTAATAAATAATTTGTATAAAAAAGAAAACACAAACAACTTCTAGGAAATTGAGCCAATAATTAAAATCAATATTCTAAAAATTATTCTATTGTTATTATGAATACATTCATAAACATTTCACAAATTTTGTAGAAAGTTTAAATATAAGATTTCTTTTCATTAAGGCATTCACAATTAAAATTTCCCTTTAATTGCCCCCTAAGCGATTTTTTTTAGTGAGAGTGGTTTTAAGTGTCAAACGAAAAAAAAACAGTTTAACATTTAAAAAATTATTTAGCCTTCTTTTTGCTTTGACGAATTTAACAAAGTAGCTATTTTTTATTATATTGCTAAAAGTTTATTGGACACACAAACTGTTGACATACTAATTTTAACACTGTTGAAATACTTTCTTTCGTTTTAAAGTATCGCAAAATTGAGCAACATTTGATTTTAAAAGCAGTTGCTTATAAATTAAACTTTTAATTAAGCACTTTATAAAAGTAAGTTAAACTACTTTTTTTATTCAGCATAATAAATTAAAAATCAAGTTTAAGCAAAAAATTATTAAAGACACAATTTCTATAATTTTAAATCAAAGAAATAATATTAACACAATTGTTGCTGAACCAAAAAAAAAACTTTTGAAAATGCCGAAGAAAATATAAAAACAAATTTATTTTTATACCCTCCCCTTCATCATCTAGAGTGTTAAAAGGGAATATATTTATTTTGTCATTGGGTGTATAACGCCAAGAAATATTTTTTGTCCATTTGCCTGGATTCAGACTATAATACATATTTTAATCCGACTTCAAAAAAGAACGAGGTTTTCAATTCGGTTGTACGTTGCTTCTTTTAATGTTTGTTACCGCATAGCTCCTACATTTGTGAATCGATTTTTTTTTTTTTGTTTTGCCTTTTAATATGGCGTGTCAACAGATTGGTACTTACAAAAAATTTCGGAAATCTGACGAATTTGTCCGGAAATTTAACTTTTGAGCTACTCCATAATTTATAAGCCAATTTTCAGAATTCGCGTTTGCTGTTATAGGATTTGCTAGCAGGTTGCAACTGTGAAAAAATTTTAAGAATTTTTGGAGGTTGCACATTTGGCTTTTTCAAAATTTTTGCATTTTTTTTTTTTAGTAATTTTTGACGTTTTTCTGCGATTTTGTCTATGAGAAATGTGTAGTTGTCAAAAATGTTTACGCTAATGTCAAAATTTTAACTAGACCCATGGGCTAGTGAAATTTTATTCAACTCAACAGTATCAAAATTTTACTTTCATGAGTACTTTGCTACCGTTTCACACAAACCCTTAATAAAAGTTTACAAAACAAATTTTCTTTGAAATTTTTCCTTAATAAACTTTTGTTACTTTTAGTAATCGTTAATGAATACGGGGGTCAGTCACTAGTACTCCTAACCAATAATAGACCAGATAAGTGCTTGTCATTGAAAATCCACAACTGACCTTATAACTTTTAACTGGGTTTGTAGTTCTTATGGTAGATACTTTATGGAGACATTGGAACCAGAGACTTACTAGCATATTTTAATAATTCTAGTCTAACTTTCTCTGCTCATCAGTGTTGCCAATTTAGCCATTTGGTGGCTGGATTTAGCTATTTTTCATCTTGTTTAGCCATTTGCCATTTTCCAACTTCTTTAACCATAAATTTTTTTTTCCTTTTTTTTTTTGAAAATAATAATTTTTTTTTTTACTATAAAAATTTATAAAATTGCTAAAAGTAAAATAAGCATTTTTAACAATTAAAACGCATTAAATTTAAATCACAACTTTTACAAAAAATGAAAATCACTATAAACGATCAGTATCAATCAATAAAATATATTTTATCTTATTTTATTTTGGACTTAAAAGATGTTGTCATGATTATGATTTACCTTTAAAAATATTTAAAACTAATATGTACAAGTGATTCCTATGACATGAACAATAACGGCATCGAATTTATCGACGATTTCATTTTTTAAATGCAAAAAAAAAATATTTAACTTTCGTTTATTTTTAAGTTACATATTGATCTCAAGTTACCATTTCATTGTAAAAAACTTTTTATGAACTATTTTTGTTTTGTTATTGAATTTTAATGTGTTTTATATATAAAAAATTTAGCCAATTGTTAGCCATTATTTTCCGTAAATTTAGCCATTTTTGGTCACTAAGTTTTGGCAACACTGCTGCTCATTAAAGCCACATACAAAAGTATAAACGTCACCAAAATAATGGACAAAAGACACACTTAACTTCCTATAGGGAATTAATTTCAATTTGCTACTTTTAGAGCAAAATGTCTAAAACAAAAAAAAACTTTTTTTAGTAAAACTCTTTTGTCGATCGATTAAGAAAGCATTTAATTTGAAATTCTATGTAATTGCAAAAAAATATAAAACAGCAACAAAACATTATAATCAACTTACAAAGATAAATGAAATTTGCATTTGACTTTCATTAAACCCCATAAATTTGTAGTTATTCAAGTCATCCAAACACATCATCATCCATTCAGATCAATCGTAAGCCGTGGAGGCAGTGCACTTCATTCAAAAGAGGAGGAAATTTGTATAAATAAAAAATTATGGAAAAAATTGTAACATCAAGTTGTTTGAAAAACGTCTTCCTAAATTAGACAATAGTATTTTAAAAGCCACTTTGCGCGGCTTTGTTATTAAGAGAGCTTCACAAATTTCTGTTAAAAGATCTATTGAAATGAATTTAAAAAAATATAAAAAAAATTAATAAATACTTTCACTAAATTTGCAGTTACAGCAATAGTAACAACCATCAATTGATTTCATCTGAGCATGTGGTGGACGACGTTTGTCTACTATTTCGCAAAATTTTATCAAATCTATCTCTAATTTCCATTACAATGATTTCGTTTGAAATTGGACATAAATTTATTATAGAGCAAACATAATATTAAATTTATTTTCACAACTACTACAGATATGCAGACCAAAAGATAGAAAAAAAATAATAAAAATCACGATTGCCACAAAAAATACCTGCCTGGCAATCATTTATAAGATTTTTATGTTTTTTTTCTTCATATTTTTAAAAGCACTAGTGCCTAAAGAATGTTATTTGTAGTGTAATTGATATATTTTTGTATTAAATTTCTTTCCTTAAACTAAATTTTTGATTCGATATTATTAAAATTAAAAATTTCCCTTTTGCAACAAGTTAAAGGTTTTAAAAGGAGGAAAGTACCACTTCCGTTTTGTTAAAGAAAGATAAAAACACAAAGACACTCAAATAACTGCCACTGTTAGCTGCATAATTACATGAAAAGTCTACAAACACTACATAAGCTAAATCAAATTGGCGCAGTGGATTAAGAGAGAAAAAATTCAGACTTTTTAAAAAATATAATTAGTATAATAGTATAAAACAAGTAAGAGTCTATATTCGGATTTGACGAATCTTTAATATCCTTAACCTAACGTAATGCAGCGTCTTAGACCACTCACTCACTAACACACATTGTCAAACGGAATCTGACCAAATTTAAAAAAATGTTGAGTACTTTTTTTCACTTAAAACACATTTCTTTAAGCTGCAAATCAGGTATGTATTTGCTTTGTGTAAAAAATCAAAAAAAATGGCTTCCCATTTAAATCAAAAAATAAAAAAGCAATTAATGGGGGTTTTATGACGACATTAAGAGGCAATCGTGGTTTTTGCTCATATCTCAGTCATTTATGGACCGATGTAGCTGATTTTCAATAGCAACATTTTGCAGAGATATATATAACAGCCAAGTTCCCATCATATCTGGAGTCCTTGAACACTCCATTTCAACAGACAGATATCATTAAATTAACTTCGGTACTCATTAGGACCCAGAATATATATATGTTATATGGTCTAAGAGCTATGACCCCTATGGATAAAAAGTGCTCCAAAAATATCGATAGGTTTTTTCCAAAACGTCTCCCAAAAATCATTTTACCCCGTGCTAAAAACATATTTAAAAGTAGCAAAGTCTTTACAAATTTGGTAAATTTATATATTTTTAAGATTTTAAGCAGTGTTCCCTGGTAGGCTAGTGAGCTTTCATTGTGATGGTTGCGGGTTCGATTTGCGACAGACATTTTGGTATTTATCACTACAACGTGCTGAAATACTACGTTTATATTGATAATATGATTTGTACTGCGTTATATTAAATAAATAAATAAGTCTTAAGGAAAAAACTTTGTAAAATATTTTTAATTTTTTTATAAAAGTTAAACTTTTTTAAACTACATTTTCACTCAATACCAACATTTGTATTAGTTTTGCGGTGGTGAATTGGTAATTTTGCGGTTTGGGTTTTAGTTAAAACCTATAGAAATCATATTATGGATGGTCGTAATTCTATAATACCAATAATTATTCAGCCCAATCACGAAAATATTTTTTTCGAGAAAGAAAACTCCAATTATAAATTCTGCGGGAGCAAAAAAAAAATAAGCGGCATCACAGAAGTAGTTTTGTTTATTTACATCGATTTTTTTTTTTTTTGTTGTAGCGGTGCAAGTTAAAAAAAATTAATTTTAAATAAAAAATTTAAAGGAATAGCATAGCCTTGCAAGTTCTTTATTTAAAATTTATTTTGCGGCAGGATTATCGGTAACACCAACGGGCTTCACCGGCACAACTTCGACGTGATTCCTCCTGTGTACTGCTTTTTGGTTTTGTGCGTACATAAATTTTTTTTTTGATTGATCAATTCGTTTTAAGAATATTAATAACAAACATTTTTCCACTCAGTAACACAATTATTTGGTGACCCCATGTAGTTAAGCTTTTTTTAGCATCCCTCGAAAAATCCTACTTACACAGTTTTTTATCAACACCCTTCTGTTTTGCAAGAGAATTTTTTCGGGAAGAAGTTCACAATTTCATGCGAAATTTTTATTTGTAGTTGGAGGAATGGGGGAAAGAGAAAACTTTCCCGCGGAATTTTAACTCGTGATAGGGCTGATTATAATACTTTAAGATGAATTTTATTAAAACTTTAATATTTTTATTTAAAAGGTGCAATAATTGTTAGCGTTTAATTTTTCGCTTTCGAATATTTTTGTAAGTAAATTACGTTTGTGGATCTGTAAACAATATAATAATACAGTAATTAGGGATATGCTGTAAAGTAAAAAACGGTGGAAACCTCTGTTTTAAATCAATTCTTTTTGCTAAATCTTTCAAAATGCTTTGAGCGTAATGTAGTTTATAGATCTTAAACATGATCAAATTAACTCTAGAACTGTATCCTATTAAGTGCCCAAAAACAGTGAAGTACTGTATCAAGCTCAGCTTGATTAATTTCGGGTCTCGAAAGATGAGCAGTTTTGTTTAATAAATAATACTACCGAACAAACAGATAAAAGCCGGACTTGTAAAAAAAACTTAATATTTGTTTGAATTTTTTTAATTTTTAATGGCGAATTTCTTGCAAATTATGTAATTATCCTTGATGAGCAATCATTTTTAATTTTGTAAAAACGATAGTAGTCCTATGGTCATCTTAAACCGTCCCGTCTATTACTACTATAGGCGATGTTAGAAACCATTGTTAAATTTATTTATTTGTAAAAATACAAATATTTTTAATATAAAAATTAACATTTTGATTTTCTTAACCCACTGTCATTAAGTACTCTCTCATTCAATTGACCATAAACGAAGGTCGTTTGCTGAAAACACAGAAAACTACCACTCGAAAGAAATAAAACACAATTATCACGTGCACTCAAGTTTGACATTTTTACTTTTTTCAAATGGACATTCATGCAACATTCGTTCGTTCCATTACATAAAAAAACAACTTAAAATATTGTACATTGAGTTCACATGTCATTTATGTTCATACACGATGTGCGATTGTTTGCTGTGTACTTATCTGTATGTTCTCAGGAATGTATGTGTTTATTAAGTGAAATATTACAATTTAACACGATATTCAGAAGAATAAAAAAAAACAGCAACAACAACAAAAAACAGAAGATTAGTTCTTATTTAAAACGTAGATGTAGATACAAGTACACATTTGTTTCTACCAGAATAACTGGTGTTGCAAAAAAATACTTCGGAATATTATTGAATAGTATTTGTGCAGTTGTTTTAAATATTTATGCGAGTATGTTAAAATTTTTGTAGCCGTAAAACAATAATTGAGATGATTTTCTACTTATCAAATTAAGATGGAATTGAGATTTTGTGTTCTCCACAAAAAAATTCTTAATGCTATAAACACGAAAAAGTTATCTACAAAGACAACATCTCTAAATGGCCAGTTAAATTAGTTTTAGCCACAGCAAGTCTATTATTTTTGTTTAAAAATAAAACTCTCAAAATTGCCTAACTTTTGTAATCAATATTTCTACGATTCTTATAGGAATTGCTGTGAAATTGACCACTTATTTTTCCTCTACTTAGACCCACCTTTTAGTGTATCGATCGACTCAGAATCACTTTGAATCGATCTAGCGACGACCGTCTACCTGGCTGGCAGTCCATTCGAAAAGCAAAGTACAGGTTGCAATTTTGTAGCTAATTGGATGCAATTTGGTATGTAAGGACCAGGCTTTTTGAAAAATATGAGATTGGGTCATGATTTTACAAAACCCCTAACTAATAAACTATCTTCGTTTTTAGATTAATTTTGGTAGAAACTTATTTTATTGCAATCTTAATCATCTTACCATCTGACTACTGCTGCCATACAAATACTACTCCTGAAAATGGACTTTAATGCCAAAATTTAAGGTATGTTCATAACTAATAAATATTTAACGAAAAGATCCAAAAACAAAGGCGTGACCAATAAATTTATTAATTATTGCCAATTGATCCAAAATAGGGTAACCTCTCGAAAATGTCTCCCTAAATTTGTGGAATAGGGTATTATACGGTCGGGCTTGACCGACTATACTTTCTTACTTGTTTTATTAAAGTTTGTTTGATTTGTACAACGCACTTAACAGAGAAAATATTAGTAAAAGAAAGTTAAAGGCTAGTCAATTTAGTGGTCACGCTTTTTCTTCAAATATTTTTATAACGTGTAAGAAGACCTTTAAGTGTGTTCCTTTACTTAACCCATTTTGCACCGACAGGCAATTATAATCACAAGCACTTTACGTATTTTTTTTTTTTTGTTGCTATGTTTTTTTCTGTCAGTTACTTAAAATCTTATTTTGTTTTTATATTGTCAATTTACTTGTTGCGGAGAAAAATTGGTTAAATGCGAATGTAATAAACAAATCTTCAAAATTTCCAAGGCATTTAGTTGCAATGTTTGTTTGTCTCAGTTAGTCTTAGCTCAGACTTGCAATTTGTTGTAGCATTTCTTGATTATTGGTGAGATGAGTACTCAAGAATTGCTGCAACAAAAATTGCAAGTCTGAATCATGACTTACTTAAACTCTTATTTATTTATTATATTGTCAGTTTACTTGGGTTAAACTTGTTTTTACCAAAGAACATACTATTTTCTCGCGTCTATATCTCGGAAGCCAATTGAAATTTAGGTTTCATGCCTTCGGAATAATTGCAGTTGTAGACTAGGAGAAAAATAGTGTGTGACCAAATAACCTGAAAAACTGCGTCTTATGCCCAAAAATTGCTAATATGCCGGAAAATTTCAACTTTGTATATCTTATTCACAATTTTTGGACCAAAACGGCCAAACCGTGGAAAATTCAGTTAAGTCATCTTAAAAAAAATATTCCTTATAATATAACTGGAAAATGTGATAAAAGCATTTTCCAGTTATATTTTGCATCGAAGATTCGGAAAATATATGAAAAGTGGAGTAAAAGGTAAATAAAAATAATAATGAATCGATATTAATTTTTCATACATATTCGATGTAAATACAGCTTTAAAATGTAAAAAAGCATTTTTCAGTATTAATATGTTCTGAAAAATTCTGAACTGTAATATAATTATAATTACTTTACTAAATTGTCCACCGTTTGACAGCTATGAGCCAAAAATTGTGAAAAAAAAAATATATACAATTGTAAAATATTTCGTCAGGTTTCGACAAATTTTCAGAAACCATTTCATTGGTAAACAAAAACAAAGAAATACAGAGATCTTATTAATAATAAAATTGTTATTCCCGAAAATAACTTTTGATAATAAATTTGCATGTGCCTGGTAAAAAAAACTGAAATGGCAAGTTGCTTGATTTGCAATAAAGCAATTTGTTTTTTTTTTTAAATTTGTTTTTTCTTTTTACTCTGTTACAACTACAACTTGAGTTGGAAAAAAACCAGCCAAATCTAGGGGAATGTAAGAAAAGATAAACTCACTGTTTATTGTTGTTGTTTTGTTGAAGCTTTGATATTGTTACAAGTAAGACCTGAGTATTTAAAATTCTAATTCCTTTATGGTCTTATTTGTATAATTTTTTTAACTGTTCTAAAGTCTTTGGAAAAAGTTTCTTGATGAGCAACCAGCAAAATGCGCATAGGCACTAGCTTTCCCTCAACAATTCATGTAAAACGCAACGCAACGCCAAGAATAACATTGAAAGCAAAAACAATGCCATAAATATTTTGTAATTTTGTTGTTGCCTTCTACAGAAATTCATGTACAGTTTTTAAATTTTCAACGCCACAAGCAATGCAGCGTTTGAAATTTTAAAACGCAATGTGAATTTCTGTAGAAAGCAACAACAAAATTAAAAAATATTTATGACTTTGTTTTTTTTTTTTCAATATAATTCTTTGGCCTTGCGTTGCGTTTTAGATGATTAGGGCCTTAAGTCTTTTTATCAAAAATAAAAATTGGGAATTAAGCACGTCTAATTAACAATAAATTTTGAATACTCGAAAATAACTTTTGATTAACAATAATTTTAGTTTCTTTGTGGTTTAATAGAACAGTTTATGGTTTTTAATTCAGTTGTGCTTTTTTATTTAAAATCAGGCTCAAGTTCGTCAGATTAAATTATTGTAATGAATGAAATTAATTAAAATTTAATGATAATTTTTATTTTTGACCGAACAGGGTATTGAACTCGGGTCGTACTTATATGATATATCAAATTTGGATTATTATATTTGATGTATTTGAGCCTGATTTAAAATAAAAATCAGAAAATATTTTATAACAATCACATTTGTTTCTCTATCAACTCGTCCAAGTATATTCTCAATGGGTTAATTATCCATCTGAAAAACAAACTTTTTTTTTTTTTTTTAAAAAAATACTAAATTATTAAACAATTTTTTTCACATGTTTTATGTCTTTGTAATGTCAAGGATCATTTCCAACTCAAACATTTTCTGAATTTTAAGCGGCTGTTTTTTCTTTCAAGGTGTTACTTGTAAATTCTTGTGTACCCTTAAAAACAATAACTGCAACAACAACAAAATTAAAATTCTAAATTTGTATAAAAAAAATTAACTTCACAAAAAATACTCATATAATTCACTATTGGAATAACAAATCAATGTGTTGAGCAAATACTAATAATGGAAACAAATTCCATCTTCGACCAAAAAGGTAATTTGACATTCATGAACGACGACCAGAAAGGCAGATGTATGAACGTTCGTTCTAGTAAAAACATGGTGCTGTTGTGTGGTGGCTGAATGTTTGGTTGGTTGGCAATAACAGTGGCAAGAGCAAGAGCCAACTTAACAGTCAGTTGTTTAACGCCAACAAAACAAATGATGAAACGTCACACAGTCACACAATATATTTTAGTATGAGAAACATTCGTGAAAGGAATGTTTTTTTTTTTTTTTTTTGTATTTTATTTCGTTTTAGAGAAGTTTATCATCAAATACTCACATTTAACTAAAAAAGGTAAAAACCGCAAAATGTTGTAGTGCAAATACACAACAAATACAACGTTGAGAATAAAATACCTACAGAAACGCTAAAAGAATATAAAAGAAACAAGTTCAAATCTTTTTAAATGATTTGAAATGAATACGTATTTCATACGTGTGACGACGAGTACAATGAGATAAAGCGAAAAGAAGGTAAGAAAGATATACTCGGACTTGCACCCAGCCCAGGTTACAAATCATGTTTTTTTTTAACTATGCCAGCCAAATAATACTTGTTTTTTGTTTGGGGATTAATTCAAAAAAAAAAAATTCTATAACAAAGAGGGTGACTTAAGTCAGAGGTTTGAAAGGTTTTAATCTTGATGCTGAAAGCAATGGAATAAACATAAACAAATTAATATTTAGCAGTAGAAAAGGAAGTATTGTTAACAAATAAAAAATTGGGAATTTTTGACGTGATATCGATTGTTGAGTTGCCCCATATGCACTCGTAAGTGCAAGTTCCATTCCTCTTAGTTGTTCAAACTTTTTATTTGTATATAATTTTTTGGTTTACTTCTCCTATTTAAAATTAAAGTTTTCTTATTCTTCGACAAGCTGGCGAAGTGAATCAACAGCAGATATCATTAAAATTAAGCAGTCAACTAAAACTTCTAGAAGACGTAAGGAAAACATAAATTATACATGGTCACCTCTAACAAAACTCTTTTCATAACGAAAAAATTTAAGCACATCGCACACTAAATCATAAACAGGACCTACTCAAAATTTATAAAATTTTTTTTTTCATAAACCAGTTCACAAATCAATTCTATAGCGACCACGAAAATTTTGATTACGTCACTGTCTTCTTTAACATTTGTAAAACTCAACTTGATTGAAATATTACAATCATTTTTAAATGTTGAATTGTGTCTGTTTATGATTTATTTTGCGATATGGTTACTTATGGTGTTTTTTTCCTACAAAAAGAGGTGACATTTTATTTAAAAAATGCGATTTGTTGTTTGTTTTTTAAAAATGTTTTGCTCTCTTAAAGGGAGGCACGTTTCTTTTCTATTATTTTATAGAAAGACATCAGAAAGCATTACATTGGTAATGGTAGGTTGTCAGTTAATATCTAAGTGGATTCGGTGTTATAAAATTGTTCTCATAAAAAGTCTTCAAATAAAAAAATCTTTAAAACGTGGTGCCGATAAATTAGGGATTGGCAAATTTAAAAAATATATCGATATATATCGTATCGATATTTTTTACGAGTATCGATATTTATTAATTAATTAATCGATATATCGATGTATCGAACGTATTAAGCTGAAATTATTACCAAATTTAAAAACTTAATATACCAAACATATCACATGTAATTCCATTTTAACTTTTAATTTTTTTTTTAATTTCAAATTTACTGCCTGTCCTCGATTTCGAATGAAACTTTCATTCGCTTAACTTTTATTTAAAGAAAACCCAATTTTAAAATTTAGTTTTTAATGTAAGTTATGCGAACGAAGTTTTCGATTGGAATTGAGGGACCGGCAGTTAATTCTACAATAAAAAAAAATCAAAAAAAAAGTAAAGAATTCAAAAAATTTTTTATTAATTCGCCATATGAAATCTAAAAAAAAATAAAAAATTAATTGGGATTATATAATGCCGGATTATATACGGCCGGTAAACGAAACTTGTGATACATACTATACAAGTAAACTGTGCAATGCTCAAATAAAAAAAAAACAAAATATTTTTTTTTATTATTAACATTCCAACTTTCATTAGTCTATTGCTGCTAATACGCCATAATTAAGGAGATTATTTGGATAATTCTAGGAACTTTTTTCAGAATACTTTTTCCGCGCATATTTTTTTGTTGTCATCTCTTAAAAAACCGAGACAAAACTGAACTGTGTAATCTATGAAAATGTACAATGGAGAGGCGCCGTTATTTTCTTAATATTAGATAAAAAACATATGATGCAATTCTTAAAAAACAACAGTATGGTAAGCAGTTGAGCAACGGTTAAAATATTTAAATTTATTATAAAGAGATCTTAAAAATATCGAATTCGATAGTCGTAGATAAATATCGATGTATGGATATATGGGTATTTTTAATATCGGCGATATATATCGATTATAATTCTTTTAAATATCGATATTTTGATACATCGATATTTATTGCCCACCACACGATAAATCGCCAATCTGGCAACGGTATTTTCATGTCTAAATATTTTTTGAAACAAAAAACTAATGGAAATTGTTGAGTATTTTTAAACATTTTTAAAGAAAAAAATTGAAATATTACATTTTTTCTTTTTTTTCCTATACTAAGCCCGCGAAGCTCTACGCTTGTAAGCAGAAAAAAACCAGTCTCTGGCGATAATGCAACCCGCAACCCCGCCGATGATAGACTACCTCACTACCAACTGGCCCACCGGGGCACCCAGGGTAGCCTTCACGAGGATGGCTCACTTAAGTCACTACAATGGTCCTTTTGAGATACTCTGGCCCAGTCACCAGTGTTAGATGTTGATAAACAAAAATACTTTTATTTGTTGTATACATAATAATGATATTATAAATTTTTTTATTAATTCGAATGTGTATTCTAAGTCAAATTACAAATTAAAAAGCTTTTATACTTTAATAGTCTTATTCCTTCAATATTTCCAGGAATATTTTCTATGCACTATCACAATTTTGTTTATTGGTATATTTCTAATAATAACATATTATGTTATTAGAAGTATACCAATCTTTAATTTTTATTTTCCGAAACTCCACACAGATTTTACTAGTTTGCCATCATTAAATATGTATATTCCTCAATAGATAAATAAATCTTCTTTCTAAATAAATCAATATAAAAACTTAATTTTTAAACTCTAAATCAAACTTCATTAACCTTTTTTTACTACACCATAATGGGAAAGCGATATAAAAATAGAAAGCACATTTTTAACAAATTTGAATATTTATAAAAGAGAATTACGAAAACACTAACTGGACAACTTTATAAAATGATTTCATATGGGTTAATTAGATTCAAACTTAATAAATAAAATTAATTCGAACTCAAATGTCATTAGAAAATGAACAGTGGGGACACAATTGCAGCGTAGGAACGTAGTAGCGTACGACGTTTTAGATATGTTGTCAAATTCGAACGTTTAATATTTTATCCAAAGTCAGACAATAGTTAGCGCTAACGGAAAAGTGTATTTACGTTTTAAATCGACTTAGAACTAATTTAATTTTATACGGCGGTTGTAACCGTATTGTCTAAGAATTAGAAAAAGAAAAACACGTAAGAGTGATATATTCCGCTAAGTGGCATATTTTATGCCCTTCACCATGGTACGATAAGAACAGAAAGTTATATTAATACCGGTCTGTATAAATATATAAATTTTGTTTTGGGCCACGCCCACTTCTCCAATCCCGCGCACATTTTGTCGGATATTGTGTATTGATAAGATGCTTATACCTAATTTGGAAACTTTGGGGGTTGCTGTTCTCTAGATACATAGATATCTATAATGTCTATGTATAGTAAGTTCCACGCCCACTTCTCTACTTCTGCCTTTTTTTCTGAAGAGGTTGTGTATTGATAGCCCAGAGGCTCGTACTTAGTTTTCAAACTTTGCCTCTTTTCATTTTGCAGATATTCAGAAAAAGAAAAAACCCAACAACAACAAGGGATTTATGGGTAAAATTAAAGGCAGTCGTCGTTTTTTGCTTATATACCAGGCTGAATTTTAAAAGTAAGTTTTAACGGAGTATATGTGACTTTAATATACATAAACCTAGTTCCTATCATTTTAAGGGTCTTCGGAAAAGCCATTTCAACATACACACAGACAGACGGACATCGTTAAATCAACTTATCTAGTCAATCAATATTGTAGAAATTACAAACGAAATGAAAAACTTTCCACATGGAGTGGAAGGGTATAATTTAAATTATAAAATGAAATTATTTTTGGGTTTTTTCGAATTGAATATTGGAAAACAAATAACATAAAAAAAATTAACAATTTTAATAAATTGGGAATTTTTTATTATTATTTTCAAAAGAACCCAAATTCATTTACGGCGGAATTGTGGGTAAATGGAGTGTGTTTTGAGAAATTTACGAGGTTACGTAATTCGTTCTTCCGACAAGCGGCCACAATAAAGTGGTGCTCACAACAAAGCAAAAACTTTTTTTCACAAGCAAATTTTCAATCAAGAAAATTTTTTAAAACATATTGGTAACATTTTTATTCAAAACTAAAAATTGTTATAAACGTCATTTACAATTTCAAATAAATTGTTGCTGAAATAAAAGTAGACTTACATATGTATGTGCTGTTTTAACAACACAAGACTCAAAAAACAGAGTGCTTTTCATATAATTTTTACTACACGTTCAATCAACTGTGTTGTGAAAACAGCAAATTAATTTAAGAAAAAAACTTTTGTTACATTTTCGTAGAAGAAAAATGAAATTGTTGCTATCATTGTGAACGAAGCTTTAATTTAAATACTTTGTCTTGTTTTTAGAAATATCAAAATTATGTGAATTTCTTAGTTCGGCATATAAAAATATCGTTTTAAAGTTATTCCGATTTTATTTCTTAAAACTTTATAACTATTAATAAAAGTTTTTTTATATAAAAATTCTGAGATATCGGCAACAACTATGTCGGATAAAAAAAAATACATTCAATATTTTTCCAAAAGTTAAATATTTTGTGCGATAAAAAACCAGGGCTGTGGAGTCGGAGTCGTAGTACCCACAAAAACTCGCGATTCCGACTCCAAAATTTTTCGGCATAAAAAATTCAAAAAAATGTTCTAATATTTCCCAAAATAAAAATTCTTCGAAATTGGCGATCTAATATTTCAAATATCGATTTGAAATTTTTGCAGAATCATTTTCTTGCTATATTTAACCATTTAGAATGCACTGCATTAAAAACACGTTAGAGTCCTATATTCGGCTGTGCCAAATCTTTGATACCCCCTACCGACAGTTAGAATATATGAGAGCTATAAATTATTAATTAATCTTTTCTAAATCTAAAAAACGAACGTCAGTATAACAATTGGTTCCGGATTAAACCAATTAGACAGCAATCAGACAGTGTTATGCTCTTATTTCTAGCAATTTGAACTAACTTGAATAAAATATCATGATTCCTAACAGTTTATGCCGAACTGAAATGATTTTCAAGAGGGGAATTTATATTAAACGAAATCCTCTAGAGTGATTTCTGTTATTAAAAATCTAAATGGAACAAATTGCATTACAGTAGTGAAAATTGTTTTAGCGTTTAAAGTGCTTTTTAGAAGGCTGCTTAATATGGGATCGAAGGTAAATTGGACAATTTCTATATCTGCTACCGTTTTAGGCGTACTACAATAATTTCCCAGAGTGAGCATAATATTGGACATTATATGGTAAATTAGGGTCCGATCTTCAGGAAATTCTATAGTGTAAATTTTAGTCCTATAAATCTTTGACGTACTACATTGTATTACAATAGCATTATTTATCACGTTTTTTAACAGTCTAAACTGTTCCCGAGAGTAGGTTTTATATGCTGCCTAGGGTATTAAGCTTAGGGCCTAGGGTAAATTATGGACCGATCCTTACGAAATTTGACAGAGTGATTTCTAGCCCTATAAAACTATGACGTAGCACATTTTAATATAATAGCAATATTTGTTGCGGTTTTAAAAGAACAAGCTTATATCATGCCGTGCATTATGTCACCTTTAATGTTAGTTTTTCTAACAAAATCGTAAATTTTTTAGGGTGGTGGTTCTACATTTTGATTCATAACTTTGATCCTACTGATCGGATTTTGCTGGATTTCAATCCTAAACTGCTTAGGCTAACTAAAAGCAATTTGACACCAAAATTATTCTTATCTTTTGAGTTTTTCAGAAATGAGCGTGTTTTCAAAAGACGGACAGACAGACGAACATGGCTAAATCGACATAGAATTACTCAAAAAACCAGATGCATAATACAAAAGTTTTACATGGAATGACAAACTTAGTATCACCACTAGTGGTGGAGGGTATAAAAAAGGTTTAAAGTCAAAGACCAGTCTCATATACATTTAGCATCAAGGTTACAGTAGGAGTTGGATTCGTGAGTCGGAGTCGCACTTAAAACATTTCAGCGTTTAGATTCGGCGTCGTGTGAGTATTTATAATATTTTTTTTTATATAAAGTTTGTCTGGGTTTAACTATGAAAGTTTTCTTTCAGAAAGTCTGAGTTTATTCGTGAGAGGAGAGCGAAGAATAGCATGTTTTCTTCCCCTCTCACCAATATACCAAATTACAAAACCAAATTTGTATTAAAATTTCATTTAATAAACGTTTGTTAAATTTAATTATCATTTTCGAATACGGGAGTGAGTGTTTTAGAACTTATATGTAGTCTTAACCAAAAAAGAGACCGTTTTCTAAAAACGTTTAGATTTAAGCCATTGCAGGCATTAGGTTTATTACTATCGGGATCGAGAAAGGATTTCCATTTTAGTTACCTCTCTCTTCTACAAACTCAACACTTGCATATGAAATTTTCCTTTTTTTAAATTTGGTTGTAATATTTTAATATTCAATAATTCGAATCAAAGCTTTTAAATTTCTTTTTATAAATAAATTGCATTTAAAAATATATTTCTGTGAAATAAAGGCCTGCCTTCTTACTGATTCATTTACATAATAATACACGTCTAAATTCCAGCTCTTGAAACCTTGAATTTATTTCAATTAAATTTTATTTTGAGTTACAAAAAAAATCAGAATATCGCATAAAACACAGCAGCTTAAAACAACAATTATAAAAAACACCACAAAATAAAAAATCATAACAACAATAAAATTATCCAAACTAAAATTATCATGGAAATTTGGTAATGAAAACCACTTTGTTTACAAAAATTAAAAAAAAAGACTTAAAAACACTGACATTTTTGTTACAATTTTTTCTGTTGATTTTAAATGGTGGTTAATTTTTAAAATGGCAATTTTAATTATAAAAAATTATAAAAACCAATTTGCACAATTAAACTGTTTATACTCGAACAACTAATTAAAAAATTTTAAACTTGTAATGACGTAGAAAACACTTTTTTCATTTAATTTTAAATAAATTTTATTTATTATTCAAAAAATTTATCATCACAGGCCATCATTAATAATTTGTGACAATTTTCAATTTAATTTAAAACAGCAAAAAAAACATTTTGTGCAACTTTAATTTACTTTTATTGATGTCATTTTAAATTTAAATTTTCTTTTGGTTTTGCTTTAGTTTATTGCATGCTTTTACATTTTTATTGAAATTCTTAGAATTTTAAAATATTTTCGTAAAATGTGTACGTTAAAGTTTCTTTTCGCCCGATAGAATTTTAAATTCCCCTTTAAAAACACACTTTTTTATAAGTTTCTATCACAACCGTTTACAAACTCATACTAAATTTGATTGAATTGTTGAAAAAGATACTTGTGCTGTTCGCTTGTTTTGCTTACAACAATTTCATTTCAACTTGCGTTATTGTGTTGCTTTTGTTGTTTTTTTATTTCTGTTTTGTTTTTTTGTGCACACAACAACATCTGACTGTCAGCAACGACAACGGCCAGAAGAAACGCCAGTTCCCAAGTCACCGAAAGGTGAGCAAGTTAAGAGTATCTTATGGATACAGATATCGAGACAAAACCACCACATGATGGAATGGAACTCAAGCAGAACTCTTTATATTTTGTATGTATGTATTTTTTTTTTTTTTTTAATATAAAACAATCAAATTCACTTGCCCATTCAAAAAAAGCCGGTTTTTGTTGTTGAGTAGTTTTAAAATTAAATTTAATTTATGCAACACAAGCACGTTTTTAAAGCAACAATTTGTTTATTACAAAGAGAAAGATCTTTTTATGACAGTTGTAAAGTGATCTTATTTAAGTTTAAATAAAAGAGAGTTTCCTGCGATTGCAACATGTTGAATCAACATGTTTATTTAACGTTTTAATATAAATTTCAAATTTGATATCAGCCTGAAAGTATGCAGCAATGCAATAAATAAAGAAAACTAATGAAAAAATAAAGTTTATGGTGTGTTTTTCATTTTAATTTATTTACATTTAAAATTAACAATGGATAGCAAAATAATCTCAAAAATTTTTTAACACAAATTTAGTTTTTTTTCGAGTAAATCTTAACATTTAGTAGATTTATAAAATGTTTCTTAAGTACTGAGGAATATCCGAGATGCAACATTTTAGGTGAAATGCTGTCAAAACTCTACATAAAAAAAGCTTGTGCGGAATATATATGGAATAGTATTACTAGAGTTATACTCTGTTCGTTTTGCGAAAACAGTTTTCGTGACTTAGTTCATTGGCAACTTAGAGCGAAAAACGACATTAAAAAATATTTTTAACCAATGATAATTAAAAATAAGGATGTAAAAAATACCATTATAGTAAATTTCACAACTATCTGTTGTCAAATTGATAACGCCCAGTTGTCATTATTAATAGCGAACATATGTTTTCAAGCTAACAACTTTGTATTCGTAGCTTCACAAATTAAAAAGTGAATATTAAATTAGTGGAAAATAAATAAATAAGACTTGACAATGGATAAAAGTGATGACGACAACGACAAAGTGATGAATCATGGACTTATAGAAGAGTCTACAAAACATACAGTATTGTATAAAAAAGAGCTGAAGCTCAGTATTCTAAAAGGAAAGTGTTAAACATTAAGAAAAACAGCTGAAAGAAAAGGCTTTTATAACGCGCGTTGTGTAACTTGTCATCTTTTATGCGCTAAGGTTTTTAAGCGCACGTTATGTACGCGTGTTATGTACTTCTACCATTATGCAAAATAGTTCTAACCACAAGCTTGGCTTCAATTTAACGGTTATCGCCTTTTATACCACAGATTTTTGATACTAATACTAATAACTAGGGATGTAACGATACGGCTTTTTGCCGATACGATACCGACACTCTAACAAAAATATCGCCGATATCGATCGGTATCGACCGATACGCATATTGAATTTGAATTCAAGTTAAATTTAACAAAACTCAAGTAGAGTAAATTGCAAAATATACAAAATTACAGCGTAAGAGATTATTAATATTTAAAATAGATATTAATAAAATTTAAAAAACAAAGAATTAAATTTGAATTCATGATAAAATTAACAAAAAATTAAACATTTTTTTTTACAAAATATTAATAAAATTTTTGTTAAATAAACAAAGATTAACGATTTTGCATGTCCGTTTGAACCAAACCTGCAGTGGAAAATAGTCTCTCAGTTGCGTGAGAAGTAGTTTGAAAGCTTAAGAATTTCTGCGTCATTTTCTTCAAGATTGGGTATAACATGTCATTGCCACCGTAACCAAGCGAGAAATATTAGGAGATCTAAGGTATCTCTCGACTTCTTCTTTAGCAGAATCACAGCATAGGATGGAAAGAGGCTCATCCTTCTCGGATTTTCTTAAAAATTTTTTAAGAACCGCACCAAAGACTTAAAAGAACTTGTACCACTTGTGACCGGGTTTTGAACATTTTCAGAATGTTGAGACATGTAGAGTAACTAAATAAGACGTTTTTCGGTGCGATTGAAGTCAATTGTCTTTGAAATATTCGAGAATTGTATCGAAGGTCAAACTTTGTAGATAAACAATAGGTTCCATTATTTTCTAAATCCTTAAGTCTTTTACTTCGAGCTATTACTCAGTCAAATTTTGAGACTCTGAACTATTTTCCATCTTCGTGATTTATTTATTATATGAAAAAATTTCATTATTCTGTTTTAATTTAATGCTCTGCCGTTAATCGTATTATTAGTCTTAGTTGCTATGCAAAATATAAGAATAGAAAATTATTTATTTGTTTAAAAATACTCCAAAAAAATATATAAAAAGTATCGTCGTATCGACAGCAAAATATCGCCGATAACGATATATCGGAAAATCTGAAATGTCGCCGATATATCGGTATCGGATTTCGTTACGTCCCCACTAATAACCGTATGGTAAATTTTTAATTTAAAAAGCAAATAAATTGATTTAATTTTTTTCATCGCTTTTGAAATTCTTTTCATTCATCATATAACATTTTAAACATTTATGGTAGCCACAGACGATGCAACATTTGTCGAAACACGTGTTACTATTTATGTTTCAGTTTTACCAAAGATGATGACACTAAAAACGAAACACCAGTATTGCGTGTTTTTTGAATATGCTACTACAAAACACAAAAAAAAATTATTTCATTCCACGGTTATTATTCGACCGGGTTTAACCGGTTATTTTAGGTTTGCGCAACAAGTCGGTTATTTTAAAATGTCCATTTTTCGAATATCGAATAAACCGGTTATTTTGGTATAATAAACCGGTAATTTTAATAATGTGTAATTTATATACGTTTTCCTTACTCTTGTTGTAAATTTACCCGTAATTTAGATATTTTTTTTTTGAATATTGGCACACTTAAACTTTTTATGAAGAATCTAACAAAAGTCAAAAAACATTATGAACAATGTAAATGCAATTCGCCTATAGAAGCGTGTGTTCCTGTAAAATTCAAAATACTACAAAAACGTGTTCAGTTAAAAACTGAATAGTAATTTGTGCGAGAGTATTCTAAATACAATTATAGATATTATCTCTTGAGATATTAAAGAGACAAAGTAAGGTGCTTGTAGTGTCCTAAAATGATAAATTGGATAGGGTTTTCCACGTCACGATTTATTAATCACCTTTAATTAGTCCATATTAACTCTGTTCGAAGTAGTTCTAAGGAGGCGGCAAATAATACTTTACTAAAATACGCTGCCAAAAATGATTCACTGGGTAAAATATTAACCCGTTGTGTTCATTCTTAAAACTACAACATTCCGGCGGAATCAACGATATAGAAAAATTTATGAGTAACATTTATTAAAACACCAAGAACTAAAAAACAAAATTGAAGAAATCAAGCAAAGTCATGGCAGGTTTTTAATTGTGGTCGACGAATGACTATTCATTTCTATAATGCTGAACCAAAATAATTTGAAATATATAATACTGGCTAAGAAGTTTTGTTTGCAACTTTTCATAAATATGGTTGAAGTCTACTGATTCATATAGACTTAACCACTAACAAATTAAAACTCATTTAAAATACATGTTATAGAATATCTCAAATAATAAATTTATTAAATTCCTATAATTTTTTATTTGCTTTTGCAAAACGTTTGTCTAGATCAAACATTATTTAACAGTTTCTGAATTACATTATACGATTATCTTCTTACAAATAAAGCTTGAGGTATGTTCAGACCTAACAAATATTCGACGAACATATACAAAAAAAACAGTACCAGCCAATTTTTCAAACTTTAGCTTTATTCTTAACAATTTGTATGGACTTTCTTATCTTTATTTGTAAGAAGTTAATTACACAATTAATCAATCAATTAAGAAACTGTAAAATGATGTTTGATCCAGCAAACGTTTTGGAAAAGCAAACAATTTTTTAATAAAACTAGTGGTTACGTCGTGCAGGACGTGAAATATTTAATAGGTGTGAACATGGCTTTAGTAAATAAATAGAAATTGTTAAAAATTAAGTCTAAGTTTGATCAATTTACTGGTCACACTTTCCTTGGATTTTATCGTATTTTGTTGGTGCCTTACATTGGTGAACTTTCTTGTTTTTTTTTTAATTAACTTTTTATTACAAAAACTTATTTGATTTTTGTGTTTTTATGTATTCGAACTAAAACCGGTTAACCGGTTATTTTAAATATGTTTAACCGAAAACCGGGTTTTTAAAAAGAGCAACTATTCGGAATATTCGAAAACCGGTTATTGAAAAAAGTCGAATAATCGATATCCCTAATACCTATCACATTTTATGTCCCATAAATTTGAAAAAAACTCTCACAATTTGCAGATTGTTGCCATTTTCCGATTTCTTTCTTCATATTTTTTTCTCTGCTCTCAACAAAATGAGAAAGAAAAAACAGTCAACATCGCCACACACGATGAAACATTGGGTTTAGAAACATAAAATATCAAAAAAATTTGATATTTGACACCCCAAAAGGGTAACAAGAATTTCAACCAGAAACATCCCCACACACGTAGCAACATTTAGTGAAACAACCCTATGTTTCGATAAATGTTGCCTCGTGTATGGGTAACTTAATACCACTTATGTAAATAACTGTTGGCAGCTCTTTAAAAACATATTGCAAAGCTTCTAAAGCTTTTATTTTCTTACTGTATACTAAAATGTATTGCCTATCTTAGGGGTTAATTTAAAAATGTACATGTACCAACACGTTAAGACACTTTTCCTGGGCTTAATGTGTTGGTTGACTAATGTGTTCTTGAACTTTTTTTTTGCATAAGGGGGGTAATATTTATTAGTACTTACTCATAGGAGTTTTTGCCAATAGTTTAGGTGATCCCGCACCTCCTCCACCAACACCATGGGTACTTAACAAACTCAAATCACTTTGTGAACTTTTTTGGCTGTCTTTGCTGTACGAACGACCACTGCAATTCAAAATAAAATAGAAGAAAATTTAATTAATTATTAACTAGTTATACAATTATTCAAAAAATAATATCGCAATTCAAAATAAAAAGAACTTTATTAAGACAAAAATATTGGAAACGAATATAACAACTTAGCGAATAATATCGTACACTAAATCTTAAACAGGCACAAATCAAAACTTAACAATTTTTAGGAAAGGCAGAAAACGGATTTTGATTTGTGCCTGATTATGAATTAGTGTGCGATATGTTTCGTTTTTAACCCTAGACGAAGCTCATTTCATCTTTATCATACAAATTTGTTATTTGTACTCAAATTACTCTCTTTTTTCAACAACGTTAGCTGATGACGAAAGCTTTAAATTTTTTTTTAAAGTTTAAAAATATTATTAATTTGAAAACACAAAAAAGTGCTCAAAATCGCATCGAATTTTGAGAGGGAAAAAGAACTTTTTTAATGCTCTCTTTTATTTTGTTTTTTAATAAAATGATTAACTAAAAAAAGGTTTTGTTGATTGCTACTTTAAAAATCGTTCCGTAAGAATTTTTTTTAAAATAGTTCGTCGATTTGACGAAGAGTGACCTTAATGTACTAAAATGAAGAGTAACCTTTCAGGGTTAAAATGAAATTTAGTGAGTGATATTCCTTAGATAATTATTGATGAATATTTCGTTAATATTAATTGCAGTAATATATAAATTTTCCAAAACAAAAAGAGGGAAGCTTTTTGAAAGATTTTGTTTAAACTAAATTTTAATAAGTTTTTTTCAGATAATTGTTTCGAGATTGAGGTTTTGGCATTTTAGGAGACAAAAGTAAATTGGACAATTTAAATTTATTCAAAAAGTACTTATTTAATATTTTAAAATAGTTTCTCTTTTTTGTTATTTTACTTATTTATTTTAGGTTTGGCATGATAAACTTATAATACCTCTTACTGCATATAGAGTGGTTAAGATATTAATCAAATCAATCCACAAATTTTATAGCAAGTAAATAATAGAACGTCATGTCTTCTCTATTTTGTTAGTTTTGTCTCAACATAAATAATTGAAGGGATTGTGATCAGCTCGCAATATTGTAGTTGAATTAATTAATCCTAATTTTAATATTAAAAAATTAAGATATTAGAGTCTGAAAGAGCGTTAGTTGTCGTAGTTCGGCAAAACGCTACGTTCGGTTGATGTTCGGCGTTTAGTAAAATTTTCGCCGAACAATTCTTGTACGTGTCGTGGGTGGTTACTGGTTTGTCTAAATTGGAAACTAAACATTTTTTAATGATATCTTAATTTTTTGGAAAAACTCAAAGAGATAGAAAATCGTAGAAATCATCATCATATTTAAAAGATCCAGAAGAGCATGAAAATATTGTTAATAAAGAAATTAAAATTTGTTCAACTGAAAATCTAACTATTTATGAATATTGGAATTCTAGAGTATTTATAGATCTTAAGACAGTAGCTAAAAAGTACCAACGGCAGTTGTTTTTAGTAAGTAGCTATTCAGTGCTGCTAATATAAGCAATATTTTTTTTAGAAGTTATCTTAATTTTCATTCTATTTTTACAAAAAAAAAAAAATGATATTATTGCCTCAGCGCCAAATAAGGCTTCATAGAGGCCAGTAGGCAACATAAAATATTTACATAATTTAACTTATTTTACTTAATACAATTTTCTATATAAAAAAAAAAAAGATTCTACGTTTTCAAGATGCAAGAAGTACTTCAACAATGTGCAATAAAAATTCTTTTAAGCTACTTTTAAAAGTTGATAAAACTGAGATATTTTTTAAGCGATTAGGTAATCGGTTGTACTCATTAGGTCCAGTAAAAGAAACTGGTTGTTTAGTTAGCTCGAGTCTACATCTTACTAAATTTATAAAGCTGAATTGCAGAAAAATTTCTTTTCTGGTATTATAATATTAATATATAGAATGGCACCTTGTACAAGAAAAGTACGAAGTATCTATTTATTTATTTTTTGTTTTTAGTAATATTCTATTAAAGGAACAATTTAAGATTTTAATACGATTAATTTGTAAATTTTGTTTTTATTTAATAAATAAGTGACAAAAGTTTAACTCGTTTCTGTTTAATAACAAAAAATGGGTTTCGAGTTCGATTTAAGTTCAGTTTCAATCTTAAAAATCTACCAAAGTGCTTTTTTGGAATCGGTGTAAAAAAGTGAGTTTAGTTGAACACTTTTAATTATAAATAAACATTTTGACATAATTATAAATTGAATTTAATAAATTATTTTCATCAATTATAAAATAGAATTTTTTCAAATGAAAATTTTACACCCAACTACCCAAATGTTTATAAAAATTATATAAGTTTTTAAAAATTAAACAAAACAATTAAACTGCTTGTAAAAATAACACTGTGCTCGAATTTGTCATTTATGCGGCACCATACCGTTAAAGCTAATTTGAGGACGCTGAATGCAATGATGCTAGTCATTTTTGGATACATCGCGATATTCGCATTTGAAAAAATTAAAGGAGTTGAAGTGATTTAAATTGAACAATGACCTGAAAAGGATAAAAAATCCTTTAAAGGAACATTACTATTGACATTTTTAATCGCGAATAAGAGCGCTAACTTTGAAAAACTGCTGTTACCATTCACCATTCAGCGTTCTCGAATTAGCTTTACTAGTAGGGTGCCCAGCTTGTTAAAATTTGCGACTAGCACAGTGTTATTACCATAATAATAATACTCAACAAAATCAGTGAAAACTGGGAATAACTGGAATGACAGTGATTTGAAACAATTAACTTATCATCTGCATTATAATATCTGCAAGTAATCTGATATTTATTATGATATATGAATTTGTAAAAAAAACTGTTTCTCTTCTTTCATTAAAAATGCATCATACTGCATAAATTATATTTAAATTAAATCTAAACTATAAATTACATATTCAACTCCATAAAGCCTTAATAGTTTCACTAACGTATAAACTTTACCTTTAAAATCAGTCATCTTTAACCACTTTAATGCAAGTAATTTACCAAAACAATCCATCAACACACAAATGAACTCAAAAGCCAAAAAAAAAAACCAAAAAAAATTTATTAACCATCATTTTTAGCCAAAATTACAAGATAAATAAAAAAACATGTACAAGAAACAGAAAAACACTGGTGTATGCTCTACTACCCACCAAGAACAAACTGAACCAGAAGCAGAGAAAAACAACTTGCAACTCAGTGGCAAATGGATGAAAAATCAGAATCTTTTGCAGCCAAAAGTATACAAAAAGAACCCATAAATAAGCAGACGTACAATTTTTTACAAAAGAGAAAAAAGAAGACCTAGTGGAACGAATTGTTTACTTTACAAAAGTAGAATAAAGCTCTTAAAACGAAAAAAGTAGCAACATTTTTTTAAGATATTTTCACAAACTATTTGGGTAAATAAAAGTAATTAAAAGAAAATAAATGCTGCTGTAGAGAAAACAAAAACTGCATAGAAAAAATATGACATATTTATATGCTGGTTATCAAAAAATACAAAGGAAACGGATGCTGGGTTCCTAAACAAACTTGAATGTAGTATAAAAGTGGGAAATACGAGAGAAGCCTGAAAATGGTCGAAATGGTTGACGAAATTGACATAATATTGAGATTACTTAAATACTTTCACATAGAAAGATAATTGTTTCAATGATGCAAGTGTGAAAAACGTTTCTCTCTTCGAATCTTCGTTCAGAAAGTTTTTTCTGATTTATGTATCTCTACACTCATAGAAAAATGCGTCTTCATATTGATGATGCTCAAACATCAGAATTGTGACATCAATGTTATTACAAATGGCATCAATGAGGCAAAAAGTAACATCAATCCAATGACGAACGCCATCCTAATATTTTGTAATATTTTATGCGTCATCTATGCTATGACTACAGTGGCATTAATTCGACGCCATATTTTGTGTATACGGTTAAGCCTCTAGTACACGGAATGTAAAAAGCCACAAGCTCATGTGGTTCTGACGTAATTTTGACGTCAATGCAAAGCCACATTAAGCATTGCATGTTGTGTGATGACGTCAAAATTACGTCAGAACCACATGCGCATGTGGCTTTTTACATTCCGTGTACTAGAGGCTTTAGAAAAGGCGACATAACGCTAATGTATTTTAATATCAGTACAGACAAAATGTCATCAGGGTAATGACATAATATACCATGTCATCAGCGTGATGATAAACTGTCATCAGTTCAATGACAAACTGTCACCAGTACCATGAAAAACTGTCATCAGTGCAATGACAAACTGACTAAATGTATCATGTCTAACTAAGTTTTTTTTTTTATTTTTTTCTGTTTTTCAAACTTCAACATTTTAAGTCGCTTTCTGCATTAAGGCAAAACAATATTTTTTAAAAATGTTGTTTACACCTGTATCTCAAATAATATGCAGCGTTTGAAATTTTAAAACGCCATGTGTTCTGTAGAAAGCAACAACAAAATTACAAAATATTTATCAAATTGTTTGTGCTTTCAATGTAATCTCTTGGCTTTGCGTTGCGTTTTACATGATTAGGGCCTTAATGAGAATGATTTTACCATTTAGTTCTGTATTGTTACTGCTTTTGAGCCGTACATTAT
Source organism: Pollenia amentaria (assembly GCA_943735925.1). Lineage (NCBI taxonomy): Eukaryota > Metazoa > Arthropoda > Insecta > Diptera > Polleniidae > Pollenia > Pollenia amentaria. Next base: position 249,163,362 of record OX031007.1, on the reverse strand, counting down.
TTTAAACGTACGCGGCTAGAAAAGAAAACAAAAATTTAAAAGTGTTGAGCAAAAACATTTCGCAAACGGTTGCAGATTGATTTGCTCTTTAAATTGATGTTTGTGAGTAGAATTAAAAGCTTTTATTAATGCTTATTTAGACTACAGTAATACAAAAATAAGAAAATAAAAATAAAAATTTGAGCGCAAAATTCAAAAATGTTAAAAAAACAATAAATGGATAATTTACGAAATACTTTTTAGCATTTGCTTTGTTCTCAACTGTACGATTGATAAGGTAAATAAATGCCCATTTACATAATACGATTTTTGTTTGCTGCTACTTTTGTCGGTTCTTCTTTCTTTGCGTATACATTGTACAATCTTTATAGCAGTAACTTTTTCCGTGCCACCGAACTTAAATGCATTCTTCGTCATGAATGAGCGATCAAAGCGAATCGAAGAATACACTCGCTTGTGTACCCCTTTTAATTCCCCTTTCGCCACCATAAAGTAAGAATCGCAGAGACCAAAATCGATAATGTAAACGGGCACTAAAACATGCAGATAGTTAAACAGCCAGCTGTTAAGTTTGCAGTCTTTGTCACTTTAAGAGTATGTATTTTGGTTTTGCTCATGTATAAAAGAATTAAGAAAGTTTGAAAAGTATTTTGCATTTTGCAAACGTAAGTGACCTAAGACATACAGATAAAACATATTGACATACACATATTCTGGTTTCCAAAAAGTAGGGGAGGGTGTTGATTTAACGAAGTCCACCTGTCCGTCTGTATTATGAAATTAACTTTACGAAACCACAGATATGATTGATGGCAACTAGGTGTTTATTTTAGCCAGATCGGTCAGTAAATAGCTGAGATATAAGGGAAAATTGCATCCTCAATTTTTACCCGAAAAACAGAACTCGTCTAAAGCGTTTGACACTCTTATGGCCATTTTCTCAATGTATCGAAAAACTGCCTGTTACTTAATGTCGACTAAATTTATTAGACCGATAAACTGATTTTTAACGATTTTGGTTTTCTCAATATACGACAAAAAAACACTGTTTTCAGTTGGCAACACCTCTCAAAATACATGTTAAAGTTGGGAGTCAGCTGATCGAATTAATCTGTACGGAAAATAAACGGCAAATAATTAATTGGCAGATGAGTGCCGGTTAGTTTTGCGACAGAATAGAAGCAAATGAGAGATTGAGAAAATCAAATTTCTTTAATGTGCGGTTTTTCGTTGGGAAACAACGGCTAATGAGAAAACGTCTATTAAACTAAAAAGTATGTTATTTCTTTAATGTGCGGTTTTTCGTTGGGAAACAACGGCTAATGAGAAAACGGCTATTAAACTAAAAAGTATGTTATTTAGTTACACCGAGAAAGTCTAAAACTGCCTATCGAACTGTAACATGCTGAATTTGACGTGTGGCCTGTATTTGAGTTCCCTTGAAAGCAAAGAATACAAGATAATTCTTACCACTGATATCGTCGACTTAAATACGTAAATATAGATCGTCTTGTATGATCTATAGAAAAATACTTCCGAAATGGGGTTAAATAGCCCTGATAGCGATATATTCTCACTACACGTATATAAATCCCATTGAATTTCGCCCCTTTTCTTAACTAAAATATTTAACCTTAAGTATAATCAATTTTTGTTCATTCCTTTTCCTCAGTAATGCAGACGGTAAGAAGTCATCCTTTCAGAACAAACACCTTCTATATTTTAAAAATTACAAATTGTTCCGTTTCTTTTTTTTTAATTTTAATAAATTTGTATTGAACGTAAAAAAAACAACATAATAAAACCGAAAGTCATAAATTCTTTTTAACGTATAAATGTAATAAACAGTAAACTAACAGTGGCAGCAGCCACTTCCACTTAATATTGGTGTGGCATATTAAAATTGAATTGACTTACGACTTAATTAATAGATAAATTGATACCTTGGCTAATTTCATTACAAGTTGCACATTTATTTATTGAAAGGGGAAAAATATTAAAAGGTGTTCAAATGTGTGTGCAAATTGGCACAATTAAGCACAATATTGCGTTTGAAAAGATATCGAATATTTAAAAAAATACATACATATATTTGACTGTCTGTAAGTGCGCATAACTTTTTGTCGATAAAAATATTGATTACGACGTGACATTTAAACGTGTGCTTGGCAAATGTGTCGTTCGTCCAACAAATATTTGAAAAATATACGTCTTAACGTTTGCATTGCCAAGGTTAAAATAAAATTTAATATGGGAAATTGCTTTTGAATGTTTTTAATTTTTTTTTTTTTTTGTTTAAGAGAATTTTACGTAAAAATATAATAAAGGGCTTAATATACTATTCTTTTTTCGACAGATATTATTTGTATGTATTTGCATACATACAGGGTGGCGCAAAATGCACTATATGGTTTGAATTCTTTTTAACTTTTTTAATTATTATTTTTTCTTGGTTTTTTAGCATTTTTTTAATCGAACGAAATATTTCGGTGTAATTTTGAAAAGTTATAGAAATTATGTTAAAAAAGCACGTACTTGCGAAGCAGAAAATGGACATTACTTAAAGGATCTAATTTTTCAAAGCTAATTGAAAAAAATTCCACAATTATATGCTGTATCTAAAAAAAATTTAATTATTATCTCATAAATAAAAAAAAATATATAAGCAATTTAAACCATATAGCGCATTCTGCGTCACCCTGTACATACCCTGTGGAAAATTTGTGTCAATTGGTCTTAAAGCACTTAACCCGTGACCAGTGTACACAATATTATAATAAAATGGAACGAATTATGATAGGAAAAAACCAGACATATTACTTTACTGGTTATAATGTGCTTAAAGTGTAGTTAGTCCAGGGAAAAGTTTATTGGCAAAAAACTAGTCATGTGACTTAATTTTGCGCGGGTAGTGGCTGAGTCTTTCTGGTTCTATTACTTTATATGAAGGTGATATTAACATGTTGTTGGCCTAGAAGGTGATAAACTGATATATTTTTAGCTCTTTGTGATGGGTCACATACAGAAGGCAAACGAACCTGACTAAAATTTAAAATGAATTTTATTAAATTCGTTTTAAATTTATTGAAAAATTATAAAATTGTTAACCGAAATTGAATATGTCCATTTGGAATACTTCTGTGACTTGTTACAAAGTGTCAAAAAAGTACCAATTAACCCCCTCCTAGGACATCGCCATGTTAAAGTGACAAGCCCCATCCATTTAAAGTGTGAACAAGTTTGGTGTTAGTTCTTTTTCCCATAGGGTTTAGTGTCATAATTAAAAAAAAAACTATTTTTCAATTAATCACAAATAAAAAAATATTGAAAAAATTTCGTTTTAAATCAAAATATATCGTTTATTCTGCGATCTTAACCTATGTCGACCCTTCCAGAACTGGGATGTCTCATTGTTATAAATAACGAATAAATTGCTATTATAAATTTTTATCACAGGCGGTTAATTTCCCAAAAATTCTGTAAGAGCTTTTTTTACACAACATCACTCATGATATTGCGCACATTTGTATATACTAAGCTAAAACATCGTGCATTTTGAGCTATGATCAGAGCTGCCAACTTAGCGCCTTAGGCGCTAGATTTGGCGCTTTTTAACTGTCAAAAAGGCGCATATTTTTCCTAGCGCATTTCTGTTAATATTTTTAGATACCCAATATTTTTGAACTCTTATTTGCATACATTAAAATTAAAAGCTCAACCGTAGTATGCATGAGGTCGCTTAAGTTAACTTAAGCAACTGTGCGAAAACATATAAAACATATGTGACTATCTATAATATACTTAATTAAATTTTCGTCAAGTTTCGTCAAATGTCATTTTCTTAAGCAAAGTGCCAAACTGAACGCAAATTCCATACGGAATCAGCTGTTTGTGCATTGTTAAAAAAATGTGTGTAGATCTTGAATATACATTCATATGTATTAAGTGATATTGAGACCTAATTTTTTAATAAATTTTTGAAAACATTAGTAGCGATAATTTTGAAAGTAAGAAAAATATTATTTAGATGACTGAAAGAAATTTTATTCCTAATCATTTTGTAAATGATCACAATCACACAAATCGTTCTAAAGTTAGCATAACCGCTTTATTTCGGGCGAAATACAAAAACTAGAAATGATAGAAAAGACTTAAAAGGAATTGAAATTTAGCGCTTTAAAATCTCTATTTTTGATATATTTTTATTTAAAACGATTTTTTTGCCAACTATTTCATTAAGTTTTTTATTTAAATTTTATTTTGCGTTTTTAGCGCTTTTTGATTGGGGGCATGGAGCTTTTTGAGCAGAAATAGTTCACAACCCTGGTTATGACAATATTGAAGTAAATGAGCGACATTCATTTAGAATTTAAAGCAAATAAAAATATTTCTATAAATACTTTCTATGAATATTTAAGGTATAGCACACAAATTCACAGTTAAATATTTTTATTTATTTACAAAAAATAAAAACCAAGAAAATAAATAAATCGATTTTACTTGTGGTTTGTACATTATTTACTAAACTTACATTAAATTCAAATTTGAATTGGCAAAAAGTAATTTTTAAACTTTGTTGTTTTCGAACCTTTTTGTGCTTTTTCAGTTTGCAAATCTGGGGGGTTCACAAAATAAAATTGCATGTTCTAAAAAATTGCACAGTCATAGAGGGAAGCTACGAATGCCTCTACACATCGTCAGTTCTTAGATAAAAACTTCACTGATACACAAAAAAACTTCATGGAAATATCGTGCCAGTAGAACATTAGCATTATTAAATGTAAACTGAAAAAAAAAATTATATATGTAGTATGAATATTAAAAATGAAACTAACATGTTAATAATGCACATGAAAAAGAAAGGAAAACTTTCATAGAATTTGCTATTTTTTTATTATTCCCCAATCAGTAATTATACTTTTACCCGCAGAATGACTACTATTGGGTGTTTTTTTAGCTGCATGAGAACTATCGATATCGATAACTATGGTTTGACAGCTGAGAATGATAAACAGCGTTGACATTTCTGTTCAGTAAGGTTGGGCACGTCATCATGAATAGTTTAGCGCTAGAATAACTCTTCCAAATTGTTGAAATTTACCATGAATAAAATAAATCTGTAAGCGAAGTTCATAGCGCAATTCGTCGATTTGGGGGTCAACATAATCGACATAGTGCAGTTATTGATCGTTTTCGCACTAATTTTACTCTTCTCGATTCAAAATCATCAAGAAGATGTGCGTACCGAAGAGAATATTACTGCTGTAGCGCGAAGTATTGAAGAAGTTGCTGAGTTATTCTTTCGAGATAAGCAAGGAGTGGTTATTACGGTGAATGGAGAGAGCTATCGAGCAGTGCTGGCTGAATTTATGTTTTCAAAAATGGTTCAGCTTAACATCGAAGACATTTGGTTACTAAGTTGCCATACAGGGCGCTTTACAGTAGATTAATTGCAAAATCAATTTGGTCAAAACTTTTTTTCCAGAAGTGGTCCTGTTCACTGCCCCTCGTTCCTGCGATTTAACGCCTCTGGATAAGTTTTCATCGGTCTATGTTAAGTCACTGGTTTTTGCCGAGAAACTAGAATTAGAGACCAATTCGGCCAGGTTTACTGGAAAAAGTAGTCAAAAATCGGACGAAATCACGACGAACATATGCCGGAAATCGTATTTAAAAAATAAGTGCAATGAAATTATCTACCAGATGACGATAAAAAAAATTTTATTGCAACAATAATTCTGTCTTGTATTATCGCGTTAAGTTCTCATGCACCTAAAAATCACCCGATACAAGACAGTTAAGTATGAAAAATATTATAATAATTATGAGATTTAAATATCTGCTATTGAGCAAAATGCTTTTGTTTTCAGAAATCTTGATTAAGTTATGAAACACATTAACCTCATTATGTGAATTATTATAGAAAAACTAACTAACAATTTCCTTGTTGCTGGGCAATTAAATACGAACTTCACTAAATATTGAGTACAAAAGTTTTATTAACACTTTTCCCTTTTTTTAAAACTATTCAAACTGCATAAATATTGGGTGTTATTTTTATTAACCAAAAAATGGTACACTTAAGTGTTATAAATAGGTAACATTTTATTTATATATGAAACTTATTTTGTCCTAATGAAAAATAAAAAAAAAACAGTTTAATTGAGAACCACAACCAGGCAAAACAAACATAAACTGCTAGTTACCGTGTTAGTTACTTAAATCAAAACAACTTTTACGACAAGTCACACACTGCATTTATCTTAAGAATGCATTTAGTTTGCTTTAGAATTACATTTTTATAGTACAGGGTTGCGCATAAGTGCCGTTATGGTTTATTTCAGGTCACCATACACGACATGTTCTTTACGTCTAACTTGTCAAGTTTTCAAGTCACATGTGCATGATTGTCAAAATTGTTGTTTTACAGAATGTCTATAATATTCGGTCACAAACATACATGTTATTTTCTTCCGACATACAGGCCTGATCTGAAAACTCCGTTGAACTTTGTTGACTAATTCTAATTTAGGTGTCTGCGTTGTGGAGATTTTATTTACTATTTGAAACGGACTATATAGACATATCATATATCAATGGATATATGCATATTTTAATATTCTAAATTTAGTCCAGCAGCAAAAAAGTTAGGGGTTTTTATTGTATAAACTCAAAAAACTGGGTTTCGTTGTTTTTTATATACATATTTTTTTTTTTTTTTTGGCATTTGAATTTTAAAATTTTTTAAATTTTATTAGATTATTATCTTTTTAATGAATTATAAAACAAATAATATTGAAAAAGTGATTTTCAATATTATTTGACTATTTTTACAAAATGTGCTCACCTGTCCAAGTTAGTCGTCGTCGAGACCTGCAATTTTTATTGCTGAAATTTTTTAAGATTCTGCTTTAAAATTGCATTAGTGTTTAGATTATGAAATCATAGTTTTGCAGTTGTTGTAATTTTATCTTGTCTTTCCTCTTCTGCTTTCTATATTTTATATATAAATAGAAGTATACCTAAAGCCAACTTCAAGTTAAAAATGTGAAAAACAAAACAAAACAGAATTGTAGAGTACATGAAACTGAGTACCCATCCGCAATCATCACACTTAAAAATTAATATAAAAACTTAATAATTGCTGCAACAAAAATTGCAAGTCTGGACGATGACTTTCTGAGCGGGCAGGTGAAGTTTAAAGGGCAGATAAATTGAAATAGACGTATATTACAATTTGTAAATCATTCACCATTTTCGACCATTGCCTGAAGTAGGGTGTATGTCGATATCGATACAAAAAATTGTTAACAGTAATTTTCTCAGCCAGTTCTTATTAATTATATAAACAAACTTTTAAATTTTTAAAAAAATATTTGAGTAATATTAAAAATAATTATGCCCCATTTTTTTCCCCATTTAGCAATTTTTCAAACTCATTTCAAAACTCTTGTTTAAGTCTAAACCGAAGGTAGCAGTTTTCCCATCCATGGTTTCTGTTTTGAATGATGATATGCCCTAAGAATAATTGACAACTTGAGGCGCCACTTCCATCATATTTTAAATATTTTTTAATTTTTACGAGTTTTTCATGAATTTTCTTGTTATTGTAAATTACAAATTTTTTTCTACGTCGAATCGTCATTTGAAAGCCATATTAGACACCTTTTTACGTGTATCTTAATCCAAAAGCCCCCTATACACTCCATAACCTGGGAAACGCAATCGTCTTTCTCTCTAGGAACAAGGTGTTTGAATCCTTTGCGGATATTCTGGAGCTGTAGCCTACAAATCCACCCCTAAATACAGTCCATACCCCCGAAACGTATCGGCGTTTTATCCGGATCACCGTAGGACGTAATCGACGTTTTTAACTTCTATTTTGATTATTCTTCACCACTAAGCGGATTGAGGTATTGCAAAAACCTTTTTTCGTGTCACTTCTGAAATTATTAGAAATACGAGGATGTTATTAGAAAAACAATTGGACCTTCATTATCGAATACATTTGCGAAACATAAAATACAGTCAAGGTAAAAACGGTAAAAAAATTCTAACTGAAATATTTTTAAAACTATAACTCAGTGAAATAAACTAGAATTGCGTCATCTTCGTACTAGCCAAATACAAAGTTTCATATATTGAAATCTTTCAATATTTGCACAAGTTACAAGCTTTACAAAGTTCAAAGTTCTAACAGAGTGGACACAAACGCCATTTTCTTAAATCGTATGTATCTATAGATTATTATTGATGCCATTTGTAATAACATTGATGTCATAATTCTGATGTAAGAGCATCATCAATATGAAGACGCATTTTTCTATGAGTGTATGACTCGTCCATAAATCATTTTACACACCGACCAGTAGAAAAGTAGATTCAGATTTACGATGTATTGTAAATGGGCAAATATGGCCAACTAAGACTGTCTGAGGTCCACCCCATTAGTTTTTAAACAGTTGCCAAATTTTGTTAACTCTATTTAATATGTCCCATTGTGTGTTAATGTTTGTAACGCACAACAGTAATAAGACCAATTTCCGAATCTTAAGCAAAATGCAGTTTTTGAGATAATGCAATAGAGGCTTTTTTGATGACAAAAACTTCTAAAATTAGTCAAATGATCTCCTGGAAATGGCCATAAGCAGGGAAACCATAAAAATGAAATTATATTGGTTTCCTTGTGCGATCAATGGATGCAAAAACAATATAGTTATGAATTTTAGAGCTTTTAATAAATTTTGGCATCAATTTTTGATATTGATTGATACTTGTTAATTTTTTTAAATGTATATGAATCTTAACCACGTAACATAATTTTATTCTGGTTGATCCATTACTGCCCATGGGCCTCAAAGAGAAACTCTAAAAAATTTGATTGTAAATAATGTATCGCAGACTTGATTATATGCAAATCTTATAAAATTGTTTCTTAGCACATATTTTCGGTTAAGCTGGTTAAAAGCATTTATAAATCATCTAATGTTGCTTTGTAGACCAGACTTTGAATTAAACGTTAAATAATAATTTAACCCATATCACGTACTAAAAAAATAAAACTCATGTGGTACTTGCGTGTAATTTTTCCCCAATATAGAAAGTTATTTCATCATAAATGTGTTAATTCTATTCATTCTTTTTTACATTCAATGCATTTAATGAAAGTTTTGGAAGGATGTTTACAAATAAATTTATTACATGCTGTAGAAATGTTTGAATATTTTGTATTGCCTAATTTGTACTAAAAATAAAGTCCATCTGGTATTTTGGGTAAATTTTGCTCAATGATGAAAATTCATCATACATTTATTAATTCTGTTTACTTCTTTGCATCAAATGTATTAAATGCATGTTTCCAAATAGTTTTTACCAGGGCTGTGGAGTCGTGGAATCGGAGTTAAGGTTTCTGTACCGGAGTCGGAGTCGAAGTACCCACAAGAACTCGCGACTCCGACTTCAAAATTTTTCGGCATACAAAATTTAAAAAAATATTCTAATATTTTTTTTAAGTGTGTTAGTTGTGTTAAAATAAATAGCACATGAGTTGAATACCGCAATAGTTTTTATATTTTTATTTATACTTTAAAATTTTGAAGCCAGAAGACAAGGACCAGTCATTTTATGTGTATGACCAGTATGTAAAGGACTACATTAATGCTCAATGCGGCACGTGTTAGAATTAAAATATCGATTTTAAGTGTGTATGGAATCATTTTCTTGCTACATTTAACCATTTAAAAGGCACCGCATTAAAAAAATTGTTAAATGTCGAATAAGAACCAGTCTCAGATAGATTTCGCATCGAGGTCAGAGTAGAAGTCGCAGTTTGAGTCGAGGACGTACTTTAAAAATGTCAGCGTTTGAAGTCGGAGTCGGAGTTAAAACTATTTTTTGACGACTCCACAGCCCTGGCCTTTACATAAATGTATTACATTCTAAAGATTTGCTTGAATTTTTTGGTAATGTCTTATATATAGTGTTATGCAATTTTGATTCATGTTTACAAAATGCGTAATTTTTTATTTTAAATTAAATATTTTATATACAAAATATATTCAATAAAAAAATAATTATCCATAAATTTCTAAAAAATTCAGTGACTAATTTTGAAAATAATAAGGCACAAGCCTGCTAGGGCAATTTTGACCCATGAATGCAGGATAAGGGCTAAATAATGCAAAAAATGTTTAAGGAGTTTAAATATATTTAATCAGTTACTAAGGAGGTACAATTTTAACATGAGTAATTGCTATAAATTATGTATTTAATTATTTAGACAATTCACAAGGTATCCTAACATGTCATATTGTCAAAATGTCCTAATATTTCACAATGGTTTAAAAATATTGTTGTTGGTTTGTTAACAAAAAGTGTCTTAAATAAATAGAACGTTGCTTGCTGTGTTTATTGTGCTGTCGTAATTAATCAGAAAAGTCCAGCGCTGAGCGGCTGAGCCGTACAACAATATTTTTAAACCATTGTGAAATATTAGGACATTTTGACAATATGACATGTTAGGATACCTTGTGAATTGACTAATTATGTATACAAATAAATACTCTTAGTTTGGTTGGTATACCCCAAAATTAATTTAAATTTCATCAATCATTGTTAAAAAGTACTAGAAGTCGGTTCTAAACCAAATTTAAAATCTCATATTCCAAACCTGATTTCAGGAAAATACTTACATACATATTCGAACTTTAGACCAGCTTTACAAAAATTCCTATTAAAATGTCGGCTTTTTCTTTCATATGAAAATAAATCTTAGTACCCAGAATTCCTATTAATCAGTTCTGCTCCCCTTTACAACAAATATATTTCGATATTTATCTTTAACAACCTGTTCGTGCAATAACATTATCGATTATATGCTGAAACATTGTTTGCACACCTTACGACTGTGTAGAGTATGAGTGATGGGATGTGTTCGGTTTGAGTATAAGTGTGATTAGTGCCTATTTCTATTTAATATGCCGAACCAACGAAAACAAATAGAATAAAATTATCTAAATTAACATCATTAAATCATTACCATTCGATTGTAAATACTTTGGAATTGAAATGATACGAAATGTAATCGATATTAAATAAACACAATTAAAACACACAACTGACTGGTTGATTGACAATTTTGTTTGATTTAAATTAAAATTGTGTGAGAATTTTAAATTAACAAATTTCTTATTTTGTGTTTTTATGTGTGTATTGTTTTTAAAATGATGTAACCATCAAGTGGCAAATAGCAACCTGTAGCAAGTCATTATTACAACAAACCGACATCATCAAGTTAAATCAATAAACGATTTGCTGATTAAATTGTTCATAAAATCTCAACTAAACATGAATATTTATCTGTTAACATATTTATTTATTCGTTTGCCGTTCATTTGTTTTTCTTATTGTCTTATTTTGTAATGAAATGTTAAAATCTTCACCTACTTGCGATTAAAGACAATATAATAAATAAAGTTTTCTACCTCCAAAATGCACTCACTGGCTCGCTTTTAAATTTTATATTTTTTTTTTTATAAGTACATTTTCACACAATAATTAGAGTGCAACATTTGGATTTCTAAAGCAGCTTCATTCATCTTTGTTGCAATGTAATCAGTAGACTTTTTAATCATGATTATGGTTATAAATATTATCAAATAAAAATGAGAAGGAGAAAAACATTAAAAAAAGAAATTCCACTTCATGTCTAAAAGTTGTCTGGCTAAAGTACTCATTCTCGAACTGTTAAAAATGGTTTGTATTTATGAATTCTAATTTTACTTATGGATAAATTGGAAAGATAAAATCTGAATCTTACAAAATACATTTACAATTTCAAACGCTTTAATCGCCGGTGTGAAGGTGGGATGTAATATTGTACACATTAAATGTTAAGTCATGATAACGTTTCTAATCTTTTAAGAAAAATATAATTAACATGAAATTTCAATTATAAAAATATTCTAATGTGCGGTTTGTTATCAAAGATTAAAAATGTAACATCACCTTTCCGACCACCATCATAATTTTCATTTACAAAGTGAATAAATGAGGTCATAATGAAGACAGATAAAGAAAGGTAATAACTGGGATTGGGTTTATTTGTATTTGAAGATACAGCTGTCGTATATTTCTTGAATTTATGAGATATTATCTTTTATAGTAAAAACATAATATAAAAATATTCTAGAATTCAAATTTGGGATCAAAAGTTCACTTTTATGCCCTACATCATAATTGGTAGTGAGATAATGTTCAGCACAAACATGTTTTATTGCAATACCATTTATTTATGTTACCAAATCGTTTTATCTTTTTCCATGCCTTTATTACAGACACTCTTTTCAAAATCCATGTTAACGGAATTAATCACTTATAAGAATTAGTAATCAGTTAAATTTTGTCTTCTTTCTATATATATAAAAATGAAATATGTTTGTCTGTTTGTTGGCTTATAGACTCCTGAGCGACTGAACCGATTTTCCTGAAATTTTTACAGTAACATCACATGAGCCCCGAAAATAAAACAGGCAGCTATATGCGATGGGAAAGTGGTACCCCCCACAGGATTCCAATATTAAGTATCGGATATCTTAAGAGCCGCTGCACCCATTTTCTTGAATTTTTTGCAGTAGGATCTTCTGAGCATCGAAATTGAAGTCAGATAGCTGCAGGGGAAGTGCTACCCCCCATATGACGCCAATATATAATATCGCATATCTTAAGTTATAGTTATAGTGAGAATGTTCAAACTTGGTAGAAGTCACTCTTATGGAAAACTACACCTTTAAAAATATAAATAAAAGGGATAGGCGCAGGGGGAGTAATAGGAAGCATATATTTAAGATCACGTAACTGAAGAACTATTACAGCAAGAGTCTTCAAATGTGGTTAAAGCAACTATTAAACTAAGCCACTAGTAAACTATTATCTCCAAAATAAAAATGGGCGGGGAAGAGGAAGAAGGAGCAAAACCCTCCATAAGACGAAAATATTAAATACTTCATATCTGAAGATAAAAGTCTTCAAGCTTTTTAGGACCCACTCTTATGGTAAACTACACCTTTCAAAATACAAATATAATATATTAAAAAAAAGTGTATGTTTGTTTTTTTCTCTACAGACTCCTAAGCTACTGAGCCGATTTTCCTGAAAGTTTCACAGTAATTTCCTGATTACCTCGCGCTTTAATATATTAATATATTAATATATTTTAATTTTCAAGTAGGCGTGGCACAAACCATACAATAAAAATATGAATAACCTTATATCTGGAGGACGATTACAGTAAGAGTTTTCCATTATAAAACAAATAACTTCGTTATTAATACACGACATCTGCCAAAAAGTCGAATGGATTAGACAAGCGGGCGTGACACCTCCCACACAATGGCAATAAAGATTTCTACGTGTTTGGAGTAATGTAATAGTGAAAGTATTCCAATTTTGTACAAATAGCTTAGATACTAACCCACAACATATTTCAAAAGGTAGGTTCAATGGGAAAAGTAGGCATGGCACCTCACATACGAAGACACTTGAAATTTCTGTATATCTGTTGAACGGCTACTATACAATCATTAAAATTCAGTCCAAGACGCTTTTCTTTTTAAAAAAATATTACCAATTTTATTTCGATGAGGGTAGCATAGCGCACCGGGTGAAGCTAGTTCTTACATATATATACCATGCTTTTTTCTACCATAGGTCCCACACAGGATTTACTCCCACAAGTCACTTATTATTAAAAAATATTCGTATCAGTGTTTATATAAAATTCTTTACAAATATTGTGTAGCCCTTTTTTGAACACTGGTTCCAAATCGATTTTTTTTTTTTTTTTGAAAAAAGTTTTAAAAACTGCTATCAGCGAATTTATTTTCTTAATGGCGACACTCCAAGCAATTGAGACAATTTATTAAAAAACAAACAGTTGTCAACACTGCCGGTGTGCTATGCTTTCAAAGTTTAATATTTAAACAAGTGTTCTTATATAAGTGTTAAAACAGTGTTACAATTGTATAACGAGCAAAACTTCAAAAATAAAGTTACAAAGTATTTCAAAAATGGTAAATGTAGCCCAAGGTAATAAGTATCTTGGTATATTTTTGAAGTTTATTTTTGTGGAGTCATTATCGTAATTTTTGATAATACAATTGTGTAGTTTTGAAGTCTCAACATAACCTATAAGTTCCGTGGACCAAAAGTTGTGTTAGGGCACAAACTTCCGTGGAACCTTAAATGTGAAGTGTTCGTCAAAGTGTGTATTTTAAGCGTATATTCATATCTCGCCGGCATTTTTCGGCATACTCCTACAATTGTCATTTTATTTAAACTCAATTTTTGATTAATCGTGCTGAAATGCTTTCGGTTTGGAAAGCATGCACCCAAGATGATGTACTATCAATCTGATTATTACCAAAAAAAAAAACAACAAATAAAACAAAATGTAACTAAATATGTTCTTATATACAAGTACTAATTTTCTTTTCACATATAAAAACATATTTACCGAAGTACATTTACAAATTAGAATGGTTTCAACAAGCACATTCTATGAGTGTTTCGACATATGATTATAAAAAATTTTTTTATTTTTATTTATTTATTTATATGCCATGGCCATTAAATGTGCAAAAATTAAAAGCTCTGACATGACTGTTTTAATTTATGCCAAAAAAATCGATTTGTGACCATAGTGCACTGTTTAAATAAAAGGCATTTATTTACATTGACTTGTCCATGACTTTTTCTGCCTAATTTTTAACAGGAATATTCTCAGGCAGTTTCTTTCCCACAAAAAAAAAACCTGAGAAAAAATCCTGCAATTATAAATTCCGCGTGAGCAACAAAATGAATGAGTGGCAGTTAAGCCTATAGTACACGGCATGTAAAAAGACACATGCGCATGTGGTTCTGACGTAATTTTGACGTCGATGCAAAGCCACAATAAACATTGCGTGTTGTGTGATGACGTCAAAATTACGTCAGAACCACATGCGCATGTGTCTTTTTATATGCCGTGTACTATAGGCTTTACTTTTATTCCCTCATCTCAGGCCCCATAAGAAAAATAAATATATATATATATATTCTGGGTACTTGAGTAATTCTAAGTCGATTTAGTTATGTTCGTCTATCTGTCCACGCTCACTTTAGAAAGCCTCGACAGAAAATAAGATGTTTACTGTCAAATTGTTTCCACATCTCGCCAGCAATTTGGGATTGAACTGCAGCAAAATCGGTTAATATAAAAAAGAGTTATGAGTTATTACCCAAATGTGGAACAAACTCGCAAAAAAAATTAATTTTTTTTTTTGTCACCGATTCCCTTTAAACTCTAAACAAGTTCCTTTAATGTGACTGGACATCATTAATGTCCGATCGAAGTAACTTTTTTAGGCCGATGCCGAAGGCACTTTAGCAAGTTGGGCCCAATTGCCTAAGTGCGGCCGAACCGAAGCCGAACTTTACCTATCAAAGTCCACAAGAAAAAACTTTGAAATTTTTTGAGATTAGTAAATTTATTAAACAGCAAAAACATTTATTTATATAAATTTTTTGTAATAAAAAAAAGCAAAAATGTTTTTATTAAAAAGTAGTTATACGTAGTCATATCTCAAAAAATCAAAAATTTGAAGTTACTAAGAAAAGTGTTCCTTTATACATTCTCTAAATGTAAAAAAATAGTATTATATCTCAAACTGAACCGAAGTTATAGCAAAATATATTTTATTAAATCAGTACATAAAGGTATATATTAAAAACTAAAATCCTATTTTGCCAAGTTTGATTTTTTTTTTAGATATGACTACGTTGCAATTAAGGAGCGATATGAGCTATATATTGATTAGTATTCAAAATTGAAAAGTTTTATGTGTTAATGACAGAACAGTAATTTGTATACATACATTTATACCAATAAGGTATAAATATTGGAATAAAACTGCCCTTCTGTACTTGACAGTTGCTCGCTGCCTTTAGTTTGTTAAATGGACTTGCGGTTCAATAATTTAATGTATTAATCCTTATTTACAGAAATACGTAAGTCCTTTTCGAAAATCTTTTTATTATTTTGTTCCGATTCAATATGAGAATTTAAGTCAGAATTTTCTCATATAGAAGCTTTAATTTGGTTTTCCTTGTTTACCTTTTTATAAAATAATATAATTCACCACAACCGAATTTCGGAAAAAATATTTTAGTTGATAGTTTTTGCATGGCTTTGTAACATTAGCATATAATGGTATAACAAAAGTTCGGCCTTCGGCAAAAAACAGCCAAATTCATGCCGAGCACCGATATTTGGCCGATTAGCAAGTTTTGGCCGATACCGAAGCCGATTAATCGGTCGGACACCAGAAATCATACTTCAGAGTTGTGTGAAGGTTAATAATTCACCATGGACCTGATTAAAAGCCCTCTCGCGGAAAAGGTTTTACTACGCCAAGCTCCTTTATGAATAATTTTATTGTAGTAAAATTTGGTTTGTCATAGTTTAAAAGGACTAGAAACCACATTACTAAATTTCGTTAAGATGGGTCCATAAGTTGCTACATGCCCGATATAAAGCGCACTATCAGAAAACACTTAAGTACGCGTAAGACCATAATGAGTAATGCTATTTTTGCAGAAACTGGCATGCCATACTTTTATATGACTAGAAATCACGCTGCCAATTTTCGTAAGTAGTGGTCCATAATTTTTCATATGCCTCATATGAAGTGTACTTTTGAAATAGACTTTCATATGCCTTATACCGCGACGAATTGTAATACTATGACATTTTTAATTAACTTTGGTTTATCATATTATGATATTCTGAAATATTCTTACTCTCGGTTTACTTGGTCTTATTGAAATTGAATTTAATTTTTCTGTGTCTGTGCAACAAGTTAAAATAAGTTTAATAATTTTATTCAAAATTTAAAATTAACAGAAAGGCCGTGCATGTTCTTGTTGAGGAGTTTGTGCGGAATTTACAATTTCTTCTGTGACGGGTTTATCGGTGAGAGCACCGGGTTTACCCAGGATAACCTCTTCAGATGGCGGCATTTCTATACCAGTTCAAGATTCATTCAGGGTTGCCGCAAGGCTCCGTTCTTTCTCCTACTTTATTTCTTATTTTTCTAAATGAACTCCTATGTCAAACTTCCAACCGTATCTACTCTTTTGTAGATGACAGAAACCTTTGCCATTCGTATTCATTTGATTATAGACCAAGCGTATCCGACGTTAGTGCTATGAGGCAGAACATGAATGATACGCTTGGCCGAGACCTGGACATAATTTCGGAATGGGTCGTGCAAATAAGGTCGAGTTTAATGCCCGAAAGACCCAGTGTTGCATGCTAACGCATAAATGCGCGACGGATCAGGGTGCCTCACCTGTATATTGGGTGATATAATTCTAAAATTAGAATTTATTGATGTTCTGGGCATGAAGATACATTGTGATTTCCGGTGGGCAAAACATATATTCAAGGTATCGAAAGAAGCATTCAAGTGCCTCGGGTTTTAAAACGGTGTAAGGGATAGTTTACTTAATCTGATCTTCTTACTATTTATACACCTTTATCCGACCGAGAATGAAATACAACTCTAATGTGTGGGCCGGTGCTTTAAAGTCTATCTTGGAGCTTGTCGGCCGCGTGCAGGAAAGGGCGAAGATTCTCATTTGTGACAGTAGGGTATCCAGTTCTATTGACTCCCTTGTGCACCGTCGCAATGTGGGTTGTACGAGTATTTGCCTATTTTATCGTTACCACAATGGGATGAGTTCAGATGAAATAAAGGAATCTGGTTCCCTTACGTTTGTTCGTAATACACGTTTTTCCTCAAGAGCCCATCCTTTTGTGGTCGATTGGCCGGTGAATCGTACAGTGCATTACAGGGAAAATTCGTTTATTTGCCGGAGTGTTCGTATGTGGAATTACTTTCCTGCTGAAGTCTTCCCTCTCGCTTTCAACATCAATAAATTCAAATCGAATGTTTACAAGGACAACTCTCTCTTTCCTCCTATTTTTCGTGCAAAAAAATCGCATTTAATATGATGAACAGCTAAGACATGAAAATACTGTCAATCAAATAATGCAAATAAATGAAATTATCTTAGAGGTTAACATAAATGTCAACAGACCATTTTTGTACCTAAAAATCGTCAAAATGACGATAAATCGCCAAATCTGACAGCTATGATTACAACATAATGCAATGCATTAGAACGGTTCATGCCGTGAGTGCTGGTCCTACAAAAAAAAAAAAACTTCTGTTGAAGAAAACATTTGCTCTTTGTTTGGTCCACCTCCTGTATACTTTAAAGATTGGCGCATTCTATTGTCGTAAATTGTATTTGATCTGTCCGAACCTGTGTATAAGAAAAATGCTTTTTAGTCCAAAATATGCAAAGGGTAAAATATACACATACAAATCGATGCCAAAATTCAAAAAAAAATCTCTAGAGTATCATCTATCACACAAGTCGTACGTATTTTGACAAAAATGCATCTCTGATCTAATTACTGTCTACAATTTTTCAAAAACCAATAATAACACTGTGCTACAATTTGACACTTTTTTAGACAAGCTGGGCACTTGTCGTTTTAACCTAATCCGGGTACACTGAATCCAGTAGTGCTAGCCGTTTTTTTTTTTTTAGGTTAGCTCTGGTTTTCGAGATATACCGTTATTTCGAAAATGGAGGCAGTTACACAACATATGTTCGCGTAACTCAAAAACGCTTTAGCTTAATGAAAAAACTAAAAAAAACCGAAATTCCGCAATTTTGGTTTCCTTTAAGAAGGGTAAAACTTTTTTCCAATATGCGCAGTCGTTTTAGAAACATAATTTTTTTTTTAGAAAAAAAAATGATTTTTTTTATCAAAATTTCGAAATTTTTTTAATCTGTTTTTTCAACTAGCACAGTGTAACTTATCATGACAGGATTGCATTTTCCTCAAAATACGTACGACTTGCGTGATAGTGTGTCATGGCCTTAAAAGGGATAAATATGAATATTGTTTTTACCTCAATTGGTTACATGTAACTGCATATTTATAATTCGATGTTTATAATAAATATCAAATTTGTTATTTATTTAAAAAATAAATTTCAAGTTTTATTTAGTACACCGGAGAATGTGGATATTTCTATTGTATTGTTCGACATTCTAGTATAACCCCTTAAAAAAAACCAAAAAGTAAAATATATTCTGCAGATGTCGAGCGTCTCTTGACTGAAAAAAGGAGAGCTCGAAGAGAATGGCAATTGCATAGATCCCCTCAACTTGAGAATTTACTAAAAGAGTGCACAAAAAGGTTAAGAAAGTTATTGCAGTCTCAGAAAACGGCTTACCTAGAAAAATATCTTAAGGAACTTGATGCAACTTCTCAATCAGACTACTCATTATTGCGTGCAGCTAGAAATCTTAATAGACCAGTTATCACTAAACCACCATTAAGAAACTTAAATGGAAGTTGGGCACGAAATGATGAAGAAAAAGGAGATCTTTTTGTTAATCATTTGAAAAACGTATTTACCCCGCATACATCTCCCGATATTGCAGTCGAGTTGCCACCTGTTGCTGTTAGAGCTGCTGTTCCACTTAGATTTGAAATAAAAGAAATCGAAAAGGCTATTCATGATTTAAACCCCAAGAAAGCCCCTGGGTTTGATAAGATCAGCAACAAAATGCTTTTAGAGCTACCCAGCATAGCAAAGAAAATTATTCTCTTAATTTTTAATGCTATTTTACGCCTTGAATACTACCCACAAGAATGGAAAGTATCCTTAGTTACAATGATACCTAAGCCAGGGAAGGATCCTACAAAAGTTGAGTCATATAGACCTATAAGCTTATTGTCTAATATATCAAAGCTGTTTGAGAAGCTGTTAGTGTCAAAATTAGCCCCAATTTTAAATGTAAATAGATGTATTCCTCACCATCAATTCGGCTTTAGAAGAGAACAAAGCACTATTGAACAAACCCATCGTATAGTAAACGCCATAAGAAAAGCCTTTGAAGAAAAAAAATATTGTTCCGCCCTCTTCATCGATGTTTCTCAAGCTTTTGATAAAGTCTGGCATGAAGGCTTATTACATAAATTTAAGTTAAACTTACCAGTAAACACACACAAGCTGTTAGAAAGCTACTTAGTCGGTCGAAGGTTTATTATTAAAGAATGTAATTTTATAAGTTCTCCTCAGCCAATTGACGCTGGAGTCCCTCAGGGAAGCATCATGGGCCCACTGTTATACCTTATATATACCTCAGACATGCCAACAAACAACCACACCCTTACTTCAACATTTGCTGATGATACAGCTTTTTTAAGCGTACACGAAAACTGTCATGAAGCATCCCGTTAATTGCAGGATCATATATTTGAACTGGAAAAGTGGTTAAAACAATGGAGGATAAAGGTCAATGAGCAAAAATGCGTACATATAACATTCACCTTGCGTCGGGAGTCATGTCCCCCTATTAAAATCAATAATCAATTAGTGCCCCAGCAATCGCATGTAAAATATATCGGTATTCATCTAGATCGGAACACATGGAAATGCCATATAGAAGCAAAACTAACACAAATGAAACTAAAAGCAATTCAAATTTATTGGCTTATTGGAAGAAATTCTGTTCTTAGCCTCGACTGCAAACTTGTAAAAATACAACTCTATATTAAAGCCAATCTGGTGCTACGGTATTCAGCTATGGGGCACTGCCTCGGCCTCAAATATCGAAAAAATTCAAAGGCGCCAAAATAAACTTCTTCGAATAATCACAGTCGCTCCCTGGTATGTTAAAAACTCTAATATTCACAAGGATCTTAATGTGCCATTAGTAAAAACTATTATTACGAAGTACGCAGCAAAATATTTAAAAGGGCTTGAGTCGCACCCAAATCCACTAGCTCGAAATATTTTAAATGACAGTGGACACTCTAGATTAAGGAGAAGAGATACTGCAGGACTCATCCGACGAGAAGACCGCTAAACATCTACATACATATGTGAACAGAAACCGTGAGGAGAAAAATTTTCGTCTAGCATTGGCAGGACAAAAATAAAGTATTAGTATAAGATTTGATTAATTATTGTTAGTTCATATTTAATATATGAAGATTCAATAAATAAATAATGAAAAAAAAAAAAGTTTTATTTAAGATTGTTGTTAACAATATGTTTACATGGGAACTATGGTAAAAGATGGACCGATGATCTCAAAATTACATGGTGTTATTTCTTGCCATTAAATGCTATATTGGACTAAATTTTACTTAATATCATTTAATATCATTCGTTACGGTAAGATGCGTACTAAAGTGTTTTCCGAGAGTGGGTTTTATATGGGGTATATGGTTAATTATGGACCGATCTTTACGAAGTTTGGTTGTATAATTTCTAGTTATATATGACGAATTTGTTCAAGATTTTATATCAATCCGTGCCTACCATTAATGTTTGTTTTTGTTACAATATTATACATTTTTTAGGATGGTGGCTCCACATTTGTATTCATTACTCTTATCTAAACTTGACAAACTTAGGATACCCTCATTCACCACTAGAGGTGGAAATAAATATACATATACAAATGTAACGGAATTTCGGCAAAATATTTTTTTTTTTTTTTTGTGTTTGTCCGCTTTACGAATAATATCTCATACACCTTTTTTACATGTGGTGAGGGATATAAAAACTGGGGACTTTAATCATATTAGATATAAAATAGTAAGCCCTGCAGCTGTAATTTTTTAAATTTTCGAAAATAATCCTACTGTATTGCACAATCTAACGGAAGTTAGTCAATCATATTCAAAAATTATCTTTGCTTGACTCAATTTAAGTATTTTAAAACTGTTTTAAAGTCTAGACACTTTTTTCTGTCAAAATCTAATATCTTTTCTGAATTTCTTTAAAGACAACGTTTAAATGTGTCTTGTTAGTTTAAATTGTGCACATATTAAGTCTTTGCCAAAATACATAAAATACATTCTTAAATAACATAATATATATTGTTGGCCTAGCAACATCCCCAACTAGCAACAGCAACTAAAGCAGCAACAGTAACATCAACAACATAAATTTATGCTTAAAATTATTTTAATGTTTCCTGCTGGGTTTTTGGATGGTGTTCTGAAACACCCATTGACGTGACCTGAAACTGAACTGAAATATATACGTACATACATACATACAATACTAGGCTATGCTCCCTTATCTAGAGTATTAAGTGAAGAAGACAATGCCAGTTAGGATACTCTGGCTGGTCTACTCTGCACTTGCATTCAAAACTGCAGAAGCACACAAACTTTCGTTCACAAAGATCCCATTTAAGACTTTAATTGCCAATTGTTGTCTCAATATTTTATTTGCCCACGCACTCAATATGTGGATAGTTAGATGGATGTATTTTTGGTTGGTTTGCTGGTTGGATGTACACAATGTTTCACTAAACTGGACTTGGTTTTAGTTCTAGTCAGAACAATACAAAAAAAATATTCATAAAATTTAATAATTCATACAAACAACAATAACTACGCTAACAAAAAATGAAAAAGAAGAAATATCATCTTTGCCCTGATTGCGACAACGAAAAAACACAAGATACGAAACTCCGACAAACCAAAAACAGAACAGAAAAAGCATTTGCATTTAATTTAAATTTCAAGTTGAGATTTTACAGATTTTTTTTAGCATTTTTTTTCTTTTTTTTTTATATTTCAATAAAGGGAAATAAACTCCAATTAATTTTTAATTTATAGTTGGTTTTTTTCATTTCCTCTTAATTGTTTCTTTCCCCTCCATTGATTTGTAGTTGTTGCATAATGTTT
Organism: Pollenia amentaria; assembly: GCA_943735925.1. Lineage (NCBI taxonomy): Eukaryota > Metazoa > Arthropoda > Insecta > Diptera > Polleniidae > Pollenia > Pollenia amentaria. The sequence continues at coordinate 249,140,528 of OX031007.1, read as the reverse complement.
CGTTATATTTCATAGTTTGAGTTTTTATCTAACTGACAGTTAATTTATGTTTACTAACCTCTCATTACAGAATATTATCAGTTTTTTTTTTTTTTGCTGTTTATAAATGATACATACGTACGTACATATGTATGTATGTTAAAAGAAACTTAACATGGTGTTAAAGAAAAACTTAAAGAGTACATACACTAACAACAATAACAAACACATAATAATAAAAAAAAAACTGACACAATGAGGCAAAACAAACTTATGAAGTGCTTGTTGCCACACCAGACTACCTTTCTCAAGGAGTATTCACTTGAGGTGGAAAAAGAGTTTTTACCGACAAAATAAAAAAGGAAATCTGCAGAATTCAAAAGGGAGGAGAAGTTTTTTAAAGTTATTGTTTAATATTCAAGTAAATACTGAATTTTTAGATGGGAGGTAAAAGTAAAATAATAAAAACTCAAGCCTTGCGCAAGAAATCTTGCTGGGGGTGCGGTATAACAGTTAATAACCTTTTAAATAAATTCGCAGAATTTGCCAACGTCAGTAATAATAAAATAACAAACCAAACTATAGGCTCAGTTAGGCGAACGTTGCTGTACCGTATCTGCACTGTATTAATCAGCTGTTCGCTTTTAAGCAATCCAAAAGCTTACCGAAGTGTAATGTACCGTAGTTGTAACATTTCATTCTGTATAAAATAGAATTTCATACCGTTGTTAAATGACATTTGTAAAACAGTGATGGGTTGCTTCTATGTTAAATTGAATGCGGGTATTTTCGCTCTTTTTTTGGTACTTTTTTCAGTATATCTATGGACTTTCGATAAACATAGTTACAATACAACATACTTTCATATACATATACAAATATACGTATTTCTATGTCAACACAACGCAACTCTTACACACCGTCCAGACTATCGATTGTGTACACAAAAACAAAGAGATGGCCGAATTACCGATGCACATTTGCTAATGTTCTTTGATGTGCTGAAAACGAATGACACGACAGCCCATAAAACAACAATAACAATCAAGATGGCATTTATTTATAGGTATGACAATATAAATAAATGCTGATATTCAAGCTGAAAGAATTCTTATTTGCAAACGCAAAAATGTACACACAGTCAAACAATAAGACTTGCAAAGATTATTGAGGAAAAAGTAAAGATCTAATTATTATCAAGATTTTGCATAAAAAAATTTTGTATTTATCAAATTGACTTATAAACAGTAGCTCGTTTCTGTATTTCTCGCATTGCAAAATTTCTCACATTAAGTGTGAAACAAAAAATTCCATCGTTTCTCGATTTGTGAGAAAAAAGTGTTTCTGTATTTGAATGGGAGAACAGACAACACAGATTCTGTTTTAACTGGAATACTTCCAGTAATTAAATGTCAAATGCAAGCGAAACGTCAACGAAAGAAATAGATATAATAAAAATAGCGCTGCCAGATTTGTCGATATATCGTCATTTTGACGATTTTTTGTTCCAAAATTGGCAAAGTGCCGATTTGCTGATTTTTTCTGGTGAACATATTATTCAGTCTTCGAAATAAAATAACTTTAATTAGTTTAGTATGATTATATATTCTGCACCACAGAAAAACGATATCTTTAAAAACATGGCAGCTTAAAAATATATGGGCAAAATTAAAATTTCGAAGGAAAACTGCTAAATTTTTATTTACTTAGATTATTTAATACATTTGTTCATAAAACGAAAGCAATGAAGGGCTTAAAAAAATTAAAATAAAAAAATTTAACAATTGTGTTTTATTTATTTTCATCATTAAAATTCTTTCCCTTCAAATAAAAAAAAAATAATACAAATACTTGCGTACATACATACATAATTTGTGCTCCATTTATTAAAATTTTATTTTTCTCGCATCAATTTTAAATGTAACTTATTTTGACAGTTCTTGTGAGAAACTTTTAGCAAAATTTTAATACAGAAACACTTTTTCTCACATCCTTCCAATAAATGCTGGAAAATTATTTAAATGACAGATAATTCTCCCAAAGTAAATATACAGAAACACTTATGTGAGAAAAACCATTTTTTGTTTCATATTGCACTGTTTTTGTTATAATTCACTTGTTTCATGCGGGAAATTTTACGATGCGAGAAATACAGAAACGGGCTACAGTTTACATTAGAATGAAATCTAGTAGATTTGATTTTTAATCTTTCTTGAAATCTTGTGACTGAGCTGACTGAAAGATGACGTATAACACATACATCCATATAAAGAAATTGGCATTTAAAAATTTGCATTTACGTCATTTATTTTATCAATATTAAAAACTTGTTCCATTTGTTCACTATTTTCTTAAAATTTTTAATTTTTCTTTTAAATTTTCAGTAGATTTCTTGGGCATTGAAAATCTATGCTAGGCCGATCAGCTGTATGTATTCCTAGGATGCGGCAAACATTTGAAATGACAGGGTTCTTTGGGGTCAAATGATTTCAAGGAGTCCGAAGTTGTACCTCAGTACTTGACAGATGGTGGCTCGGGAGTCAGTAGCCCCTGGCTTAGCAAACCGGTCTGGCTGTTGGTGAGGTCTCAGCACAGAGCGAAAAATATTTAAAGAAATTAACAACCAATGGTATCAAAAAGATAACAAAGTGTTGTTAATATTTCGACAACATATGTTGTCAAAATTTTAACAAACTGTTGTCAAATTGGTACAAATATGTTAAAAGTACCATCGTTGTCATTATTAGCAGTTTATCGAAAAAAAAGTGCAAATTTTTATAAATAATTTAAATAAGTGAAAAATAAAATAAAGAAATAAAACTTGGACAGTGAAAAAATATAATAAACTGTGACGTTTACATTTTGTTGCTACGGAAGAGGTTTTCTTTTTGAAGAAAACATAAATTTTGACCTTAAAAAAATCGACGACGACGATAAGGAATTTAAAACTTCTTGTATCTATATATGTGACGCGCAAAATAGAAAGGGACCTAAGGGTTTTGTTCAGGAGAGCCATTTTAAAGATTTAAATACGTGTATCTTTGGTGTACCATCACTGAGCGTGTTGGTATTGGTCTCATTTGAAAGCAACACATCTCATGAACGTGTTGGCCAACCTTGAAAACGCGCATAGGTCGTCCCTACCTCTTGTTCTGTGTAGTTGGTTTTTACTGTTCCCTTTACCTTACTGGTCCCTTTTTCTATGCGCTGTCACATATATGGAAGTTATTTAGGATTATTTAAAAGGTAAGTAAAAATACAATAATATGGAGTTTGTAGTTAATTTTAAAATTCCTTTATTGAAGATGCTAATGTGACATATAGAAGCTTGCCGTTTATAAATAAAGAAGATGTGAAGGAAGCTGTACCAAACTGAGGTCTCCGCGCTGAACTCAAAGAAAAGCTCTTTATGAAAAAAGCACAAGTATATAGGTATATCGCACTGCAATTTTGCTTTATTAAAAAAGTATTTGCATTCTTTATTTTGTTGTTTAAAAATGAAAATAAATAAATATATTTCATTTGTTTTTTTATTGCTTGGGTTTAGAATGTACACGCAGAACAATGTGTTGTCGAATTGATAACTGAATGTTGTCAATAAATTAACAGTGTGTTATCAAAAATGAAAACAATTTATTGTGAAAATGACACCATTATGGTGAAAATATATTAACATTTTGTTGTCAGAATGAGACCAAATGGTGTCAAAATGACAACGAGGTGGTTAAAAAATGTTGATACCATCCGTTATCACCTTGAACACAAACGTAGTTGGCTCACTTTTGACAATGGACGGTATCAATTTTGGTATTTTTATACCGTATTTTTCCCTCTGTGCGGTAGTATGCATTTCCAAGAAATGCTTTCTTAATCCCGAGGACTCCGAAGATGGTCTTGTCCTTCTATAAAGGAATATTTTGTGGTTATACCCAGAGCGCGGATGAAAACGGGTTGTCATTATTCTTCGGGGAGCCCATGTGGAATGGGCACCTGCTGCGATGTTTAAATCTTCCTAAATGTGTTTAAATCTTCAGTACAGAAACTGTCTTAAATCAGATTAGCACTGGAGGTTATATACTTTAAGCTCCTAAACAGGGGTGAGGGTGTGATTTTATCGGTTGTTCTCTCAAATTGCAGCTTGATAAATGCATATATGCATATATATATAAATCATTAAGTGGTTGCGATCCCCCATGATATTAGGTCATAGTGTAGGTGCTTATGTAAATCAAAATCGCTGTACAAATAAATAAATGCAAAAAACTATTTTTACACAACACTGATATGAAATAGTTTACAAAATGACTGAAAGAATTTCTAAGATTAAATAAAAGCATTTAACCGATAAATGTAAACTAAAATGCATACCCCTAATATTTAATAGAGTTAAGCTGTAAATTGTTATTTTTTACACATAAATTGACGTTAACTTGGATTTTTTGCGTTCTTGTTAATGTATTTTAACGCTTAAAAACTCGAACAGCAGACCCAATAATACTTTTCCGCCATTACTATATCTAGACAATAATTGTTGTTATTTTTTTGTTGTTTTCTGCTGGCCATAAGTTGCAATTTCAATTGTTATTAAACGATTCAGTTGCCATTATATGTGTAATTAAGCCAACAAACAAATGGTGATAACAAACTGTCTGAATATTGCCAGCACACTACCTGTTTGCACATCGCATAGAGCAACAAATGAAACTTTCTGACTGACTTTAACTCATACCTGAATAGAGAAAATGATACAACAAAGCAAACATACCAAAAATAAAAATTCTCACCTTTGGGAAATTAGGTTTAGACTTTAGTTCCAACACTTATTAAAGTATTGTTGTGTTTACTTCATTGTTTTTGTTTTTTTTCTTATATTTTTTTCTTATTTTTGCCAATAGTTTATTGGGTAAAAGAAAACAAAAATAAAAAATTACATAAAATGATCTTAATATTGCCTTCAATAATGGGGTCAAAATGTATACTCTAAATTTATGTATTTTTTTTAAACATGCGATTCGTAAATTTTATGCGTTTTTCTCTATTTTTTCTAATTTCAAAATATGGACCTGAAACACGAGTTTTGCAAAGAAAAAAAAACAAAAAAAAAAAGTTTATTGACTTTTTGTTGTTGTTGGCAACCCAACAATAATAGTTCAATACTTAACATGCAGTACTTTAGTGAGACGGTAACTTGTCGGTATTAGAAACTACTTTCATGTTTGGACGGCTTTTTGTCAAAGGCTTTATCGCATGTACTACATAGAAATACTTTAAGCATGCTACAATAAGCGGGAAGATAAATAAGGTTGAGGCAATTAGAAACTTGTGAATTTTTCACGGCTCTCAATGTACGGCAATAACGTTCCTTTATTGCAAAATTGTCATATCTCTTAAAATCAAAAATTTTATGCTACTGAAGCAAAAGTGCTTCTTCGTACCTTCTTTATATGTAAAAAAAATCGGTACAACATCTCAAAATGAACTGAAAGTTATAAATTATATTTATAGATTTATTGTTATATTTATATAAAATATATTTTATTTAATCTGTATATACAATTTACAAAATTCAACGAACGCAGCTAAATTTAAAAATATTTTTAATAAAATATATAACATGCAAAATGATTAACTTTATTTAAAAATTTAAATTTTTTGTTAATTGTAATTATTGATCTATTTATCTATTATTTTTACTATATTTTCTGATGAGTTTTAAATATTAGGACACCTGCATATGTTAAAACTAACTTTTCTGATTCGAATACTTTATTTATAAGATAATGTATCTTGTTGTTTTAGAAAATCATTAAATAAATAAATAATAATAAATTAATACTAAAGGTAAATTTGTAAAATTTTTCCAAGTTTGATTTTTTTGAGATATGACCATGTTGCAATAAAGGAGCGCTACCTAACTTATATGCATGTTTATGGGAGACGTTTAGTAAATTGGAAGCATAAATTAATTTTTGTTTATCAAAATTCAATTCATTTGAAGTTGTCTTCGATTCGTTTAATTTAAATAGAAATTGACAGCTACAATTAACCCTTTAATGCCAAACTTAAGAAAAAATGGGATAATATTATGTATACGAATAATTTTTTTAGGGTATTTAGAGTTCAAAAAAAATATTTGTGAGCCCGTGCAATGAGTCGTTTACCTTCAAAGAGTGAAAACACAAGGGAGTGACTTGAGGAACCCTTGGGCATTTAGTAATAAAAACACTTTAAATTTTTGGAGAACTCAGTTTATTAGTTTTTATTGAAAATAAAAACTTACGAAACAAACCAAAAATATTTTCTCTTGTTTATATTAATCAAAGAAACAATTTGGAACAAAAGCATTGTGTCCGAGATACTTACAATGTTTTAAAAGCTTTTAACAGCTTTCGAAGCTTCTACAAATATTTTTTTCTATATTTTTTAGTAACCGCAAAAAAATAATTTAATATAAATAAATTATATATTGGACGTGAGTACAACTTTTGTGCTTCAAGGCACTCTTAGGCTTTAGAGTTCTAAAGTTTTCTTCTATTGAAAATAATAATTATAAATCATATATCAAGAGCTTTTGTGTAAGTAGGGGGTATAAAGACGGTGAGCTCTTATTAAAAAAAATATTCTGGAATACTAAAGTGGTTCTCCTTTCAGGCTGAGCATTGGAAATTGTATGCCTTTAATAGAAATACATTGTATATGTATTCACCCTTATCGTGGTTGGCGAATTTAAAATACGGCTTCAACCGTTTTTTAATAGATTAAAGGAAATAAGTTCACGTTCTCTTTAATCTATTACCAAACAGTCACAGGTGTATTTCAAATTCGCCAACCAATATAGGTTGAATATTTATTCGATTTCATTGAAATCATTTAAGCGCCCCGTGGAAATAACTAATAACACTTTAATTCGGCCCACTTAAAAGCTCTCTTCGCTTTAATAAGTAGTAATTTTATAGATACAAAATTTCATATATTTAAATAAGTTGGTTAAAAAAATAATTTAATAAAATATCTGACATTACGTTGTTTTAACTTTAATCTGGCAACAATAAAATAAAAAAAAAAACAAGTAAAGGGGTAGAGACGTTTTGAAGAAAATGCTTGCCTGTACCCATGTTCTGTAACTTTGGTGAGAACTTCTCGCATCGAAAAGATGTGAAACAAAATATTCCATCGTTTCTCGAAAAGTGAGAAAAAAGTTTGTCTGTAACTCATGTCGAAAACTATGAAAAGATATTACGTCGTTAGTTTATAAATGTCATAATATTCCACTCGAAGCCGACGTGAACTTGCAGAGGTTGAGAACGCCAGTAACACATATCGTTGACGGCGGACAAAATTATTAAAATTGAAAAATTTTCAATGACGGCGGCGAAAATACAACCGTCAGCTATAGCAAATAATGTAGGGTACGACTTTAATTTTTGTTGTTTAAAAATAGCCTTAAAAACATTCGTATATTTTTCAAAAATGTTAAAAGCAAAATAATTAATAAACAATGAAAAAATCACTCAAAAACAAAATATTTATCTCTTCCTTGTTATTATTCATTGCATTTTGCATATTTAATATATTTTTAGTGTTAATATTTTTTCTCACCCCGTTTTTGTGCGTGAGTTTATTGACAGTTCAAAGCGGGAACTTTCTCACAAAAATTTTACAGATACACTTTTTCTGTAAATTGACGATTAATTTCCTTACGTGACAGCTATTACTCGCTAAAAATTTTACAGACGCAGTTAAATGAGAAAAACAGTTGTTTGTTTAAATTTATGGCATTTTTTGTTTCATTTCTCGCATTTCAAACGAAAAGTTACTCGAAGCGAGAGTTACAGAACATGGGCACTGATCTAATTATTATTTGAAATGTTCCCAAAAACAATTACAACTTATCATGGCAGGGCTGTAGTTTCTTCAAAATACGTACGACTTGTGTGATAGCGTAAACTACCCTGAAGCAATAGGATCTTGTGATTTTTAAAAGGGCTTGTCGTTTATTTTTTATTCCTATTCAATGGATTTGAATAACGGATCTGGGCTTCTTGCACCTGCTTATATTTCTAGTTCTCCCAGAGTATTTTCTTTATTGTAAATGAAAAAATATCTTCAGTACATTTTTTATTTACATAATTTAATAGTTTGATACGATGATTTGGAATTTTTCAAATATATCATTTCCACTTTTAATCCAGATTTTTTATATGCCAAATTTGCGCATATATCCGGTGTTTTATAAATGCTTAAATGTGGTTTTATAAATGTGCCAATTGCATTTTGTGCCGAATGTATTCAAATGTCGTGTTTAGCTTTGCACTGTAACATAAAACCTAAGAGTCCAATTTTCAATGCAGGCGCTAGTCGGGCACAATTTAACCCCTTATGTTAACTTTAAGACCAACAATAGAATAATAAGCAAATGCGTGCAACATTAAAAAAAAATCCTACAAGAATAGGTCCATCGCGACCACGCCTCTTCCATGAATTACATAAAATCCTTATAGATAAATATTAATTGTAGCATCGTTTTGTTGAGAAATTTGTTGTTAAAGTCGTTATCGTTCAATTCGTCCCCCAAGAAAATTGATCTGTAGTCCTGGGTAACCGGTTTTTTGCTTTAAAAAGCCCCGATTGGTTTTGAAACGATAATATTTTCGAATATCGGTTTTTTCAGTCGGTAGACGATTGTATATATCCGTTTTTAGAACAATCGTAAAAAATATTGTCACGTCGCAATACAAGTTTCTTTATATTTTCTTAACATTTTGCTTTAAAAATTTAGAAAATTAAGTAGGAATTATTTTAAAGCCCCAATGGAAATAATTCTGTATTAAAAATTATTTTCGGGAATAAAAAATTTATTATTAATAAGATTTCTCTATGACGTGCTAAATTCTCAATTTTTATTTTTGATAAAAACACTGAAAATTATTGTTGAGGGAATAATTTTGTTTTGATAGTTGAACCAAAAGTTTAAAAAAATTTCGTTCGTGAGATTTTTAAGTTTTACTGATGCGTTTTTAGTATATACGACGCATTTTGTTTTTGATAATTCTCGAATAGGAGAAATAAACGCTTTAGATCGCTTACCAATTATAATTTTTTCACGTTTAACTGCGACTCTGGCTCGACGGTTTTTGTCAACAAGAAAAATTGGTTCATTTGGACGAGTGTACGCTCCAAAGTTATGCGCGAACTTAGGCGATAAATAATTTCAACAGGACTACAAAATTATAACTTTCGCAACGGTTAACCCCTTTATTTTTTAATTTTTTTTTTCTTCTTATGAAAACGGTAGATCCAATTTGTCGAATTTTTGGATTAGATCAAAACATAATTTGCAAAAACTTGTTTTTATAAAATTTAATATTTGAGCCACCTTATTTTTTAATGAAAATCATTTATATGCTGTTTTCACAACACAAGTGATTGAATGTGTAGTACAATTTATATGAAAAGCACTGTGAGTGTTTTTCATATACATAATACTACACGTTTAATCATTTGTGTTGTGAAAACAGCACATTTATCAAATTTTTTAAATAATGTTTAACGATAATTAAATTAGTTAAAAAAAAATTTATATACAAAACACTTCCCTTAAAATTTTTCAAAGTTAAATACGTAAGTACTTGTGTGGAATAATTTAACGTTCAAGGGTAGTCAAGCCCCTATTTGCGTGCATTTTCGCAGTGTATTTTTGTTTTTCTTTTTGCAAACCTTTTTTTTGTCATGAATATTCTCTCAAAACGAAAGCAAAAAAAATGCTATTGATTTTCTAGTTTACGATTTTTTACAAGCATAAACAGAAAAACATCATCGACAACGAGGAAAAAATCACTTAAGACTAATTCATGCGAACAAAATCCACCTACAAAAAAAAACGAGAAGGAACAAGCGAAAACAAAAGCAACAATAATTTCGTAGAAAAAATACGCCCACCTTGCACTTTTTCCCGTTGATGCAACTACATAAATACAACGTCATTTCATTATTCTCCAAGTTATTTATTTTACAAATGGGGTTTTAAAAAAGTGTTTTTTTTTTTCAAAGAAATAATATTACATTTAAAAATGAATTTAAAGGAAAACGCATTACTGTGTAATGGGTAGTGTAATAAGGTTCTTATGAGAAAGAACACACGAAATCTACATGAGAAACAGCTGAAAAAATATAAAGAAAATATGAAGTTGTTTCTAAAAATAACATCTCACATCGACACACCCTCCATCGATTATTATGTATAATAAAAATATATTTATGAAATATTTATGTAGTCATCATCATCATCATCATTATTATCATGTATTTTTCCCTAATTTTCCTTTTGGATTAAAGAAGAATAGGAGAAACAAGTGTTTTTTATATTTTTTTTTTATTTATCTAATGAATTAATGTTTTTTTTTTCTTTATGTTTATGTAGTGTTGTTTTTAAGCATGTTTTATTGTTTTTGTTGTCTTATTTATTTTTATACCCTTCGCCACAGGTGGAATGGGTTTGTCATTCCGTTTGTAGTTTCTACAATATTGTTCTTACACTCCATAAAGTATTCATATGTATTTATTTTGGATTCTGAAAGGTAGAGGGGTTAATTTAACGATGACCGTCTGGTCTCTTAATAAAACATTGGGAATTAAAATAATCGATAACGGTTCATTAATGACCGAAATATACACAAAAACAACAACATTTGACATTAATTAGGCAATGTCATTGTGTCATATTTGATGTATTTGTTATAATTTTATGACTGTCATAAAAATGTTGTTTTATTTTGCATATTAAAATATTATACTAAAACAAAAATTTTACCTACGTATTTTCAGTAGTAACTTTTGCACTGCATATTTGTTTTTGTTTTTCGTATGTGTGGGTTTTTCTCGGACTTAGACTTTATAGAATTATCATTAATATCACTGTACAACAATTACGAACTTTTCCCAAAATATGGGGGTTCTGGCAATGGATTCTGTTAGAGGAGGCCAAAAAAAATACACGTGTGTCTGCGTTTTAAAAGATCACCACGGAATTTTATTTTACGGGGGAGGGGGAGTGTTAAGCTTCATCCTTTTTTTTTTTTGCTTGTTCGTTCACTATATAAAACTAAGCCAATGTGATCTTTCAAAACGCCGACACACGTGTAATTTTTTTGCGTCCTCTAACAGTATCCATTGTCAGAACGCCGTTATTTTTTGGCTTTGTACAGTGTAATTTGACTAAAACTTGATTTTAGCATTTTTTCCCAATATAATTCTCACGGCTAAATCTCGTAAACCGATTGGAATTTTCTTTTCATATCTTTAGCATTATTGTAGGTATGGAATAAGTGCAAAAAAGTGTGATTACATTGAGAAGTTTATTACTACACAATGAACCGCATTGTTCTCCGAGTGGAGGTGGAGGCATAATCCTTCTTAACATAACCTAACCTAATGATGCCATAAAATCTAAAACCGAGCTAAGCCGGAAAAAACCAAACGTATATTTGCTAGTTTCGATTAGTATTTTCAGAAACAAAAGTCAAAATGGGGTGCATATGTTATGTGTTGCCCTGAATTTGCTTAATATTGTTCGTTCATATGGTACTTATTATTAGGGAGGTAACGAAACGTCTTTTTGCCGATACGATACCAAACCAAGCGTTTAATGCGTTTATGCATTAGTCCAAAAAGTCGTAATGCAAAATTGTATTGACAAGTTGCACAGCAAACGCGTAAAATGCATATACGTATAGAAAGCATGAAGTAGGATTAATTTCTACTTTAGCATACGTCTCGAAAAAATGAAAAACGCGTGGTGTGGACCGAACTTCAGCTTAAGAATTAAAAGAAACAATTTATTATTCTATTTTTAATATATTAACTCTTTTAAAATCGAGAAAATTATTTATATAATTTTTTTTTTTTTGATAAGCCCTGATACACAAGGTACAATTAATTAAATTTTCTTTTAAAATAAACATTTTCATATTATTTCAATTTTCTTTTACAATACTATTAAACTATAATTAAAATAATTTTTTGCTATATGTTGTTATGCAAATAATAAGCATTGAAAATTAAACTGTTTGTTCAAAAAAACTATAAAAAAATGTATCGGCGTATCGACAGTAAAATATCGCCGATGCCGATATATCGCCAAACGTGAAGTATCGCCGATATATCGGTATTCGATACATCCCTACTAATTTTACTGAAAATTAACCAAATTGGTCTATTATTTAACAAGACCGCTATAAAAATTTACCTTCGAAAGAATCGTTTTGGCAAGATAGCGGTCTTAGGAAACAATCGTGGATAGTGAAATTCTTATAAAATATTCTAAATATATATGTATATATGTATAGACTTTGTTTGATATTCAAAATAACCAAAATGGGTCAATAATTGTAGCTAGTCCCTAATTGATCTCCACGGAATACGGTTACAAACTGCAACATTGGCTTATTTGGTGAAAGTCTCTATACAGAAGTCGTCCAAAATATCAAGTTTTTCCAATAAATAGACTGTCAGAAGTTTATTCTTAACTTACTGGCATAATTTTTATACGTTAAAATAAGAAGATATTACTAAGTTTAAAAGAAAATATCAAAACCATTTAAAATTTAAGCAAAAAACTTAAAAGTAATTCATGTTTCTGATGAAAATCAATCGAACGAAAATTTTGAAATGGTTTGATGAATTTCGACCGATTTAAAAACCATTTTTGAGTTAATGTCTTAATTCCTTTATTCAAAATACAGTTGAAATTACTTATATAATATAAAATTTAAAAGAATTTACACAGAAAATAAGAGGAAAGTGGTCTAGAAATCAATTTTTAAAAATACTGAAAACGATATTATCCGTTTTAAATCGTTTCGTTTTCAAAAACGATTTCCATCTCATACCTGATCATAAAAATCTTATTGTTGAGCTTTAAGTATGACTTAGAAAACATTCTTACTTAAATTTAAAACTCTAAATATTGACTAGAAATGTGTGTGGTAAAGGGAATATAAGATTCGACAAAGCCGAATACAGCACTTTTATTTGTTTGGATACACTTTGTTTTTAGCCGTCCCAGTATTTTTAAATATAGAATTTGAACTAAATTTTGATCTATTCTGCTGTTTACTTTTTTGCATTTGCACAGTCTAAATATATATAATGGATTGCATGGATGGGATGGAAAGTTGGTTGGTTGGATGTAGTGTGGAACGAAAATTTACTACACGAATACACATATTCAAAAATAGGACGTATTTGTCATTGCTCGCAGAGACGAAGTACGTTTGTAGTGCACAAATATATTTAATTTTTTTTTTTTGGGAACTTGCTTAAATTAAAATAGAGAGGGAGACCTTTGATCATTACAAAGATAAGTGGCATCTACATGTGTATTTTTAACTTAAACATACGAAGGGATGGATTATATAGAAGATTTAGCTAGTGCAGCAGCTTTTTGATTAAGATGAAGTTGTTAGCATGAAGCGACATCATTGAAATTGCTTTAAGGTTTGCTATTTCTATTGTTTATAATTATTTTTACAGCAAGGAATAAATAAACTGTAATTCCCTTCTACATGTAACTTAACTTTACTTTCAAATATTTACCAATCTATTTGATCCAGTTCAAAACAATCCCGTGATATCTTTGAAAACTATTTTCGTCAGCCACTCTTTGAAAAGATACAATATCTTTTATGAAAATACCTGATTCAAAGACTAACAAGCAGCTTTGAAAACATCTACCAGATAAAAAAGCTCATGCCCATATCTTAAATCGAATTTGCATGTATTTGTGTGTTAATCTGGAAATATTCTCATTAAGTACTCTGCTAACCAATGTGGCCAATTTAGCCATTTAGTAGCTTGGTTTAGCTATTTTTTCAGCTTGTTTATCTATGAAAAAGTTAACTAGCCATTTTGTTAGCTTTTTTTATTACGGCAAAATTCCTCAAAGTTTTTAAAATTTTTTAGACCAAACCATTTTATAAATGCAGCATTAGTTGTGTCGTAATATTGAATTTGTCTTAATAAGTTAACGGAAATGACTTTTACATTAAGAAAGAGCTTTTCGTTATTGAAAGATTTTCGTTATTTAAATATTTTAAAGTTATTACAAATGTTTTAATAAAAAGAAATTAATCTCTTATTTGCAATTTCAGTGTTTTAAATAAATTTTGTAAGTTTTTTAATATTGATGCGTTTTTTTGTAATAAGATTTTGTTTCTTTTTAGTAGTAAAGAGTTGGCATCACTACTGTTAACAAGCATTAGGTTTCACAACTTTCAAAAGGGCTGCCTGTCCTACTGATATTGACCAAAGTGATAATAACCGAACGTTGCAACTTTCTGAATAATTACACGGTGCTACAGTGAAAATATACTTGGAAAGTGACCTAGTGTAATTTGTAGGCCTTGTTAAGTAGATCTCACATCAGTTTTAAAATGATCGGAAACACCCTCAAATTTCGGAGTTATTCCGAAAACCCCATTTTTAGATAGGTTCGAATACTTATGAACACGTAACTCAGTTGATTTTAATCCGATTTTCAATTTTTAAACGCACTATGAAAGACAAGGAATAGATAGTATACATTTTATGCTATATTAATTAAATATTGGTAATAATACATATAAAACATATTCAAATTATTTTTTTCATGTTTTTTTAACTTTAAGCTCTTTTTTTATAATTTTAAATTGGATAATATTTGTGAAAGGTATTAAACATTAATTGAAGAGCTTTAGTGCTATTTAAAGCTCTCTTCATACCCCCAAGCGGAAAAATATTTAACTCTTTCAGACCGTGATGCATCGATTACGCTGGTTGTTCTTTATGTTTGTTTTTCACATTATTCCGCTTCTTTCTTTACCGTTACTTAAATTATTGCGAAATTCTCGCGTCACATTTCTGTTTCGTCAAAATGAGCCGCAGAATTGAGTTGTGTTTTCAATTACAAAAGTACTAATCGTTAACCAATAGTGAGGTGGGCATATTTTGACTGAACAAAATGGTAAATTTTAATGTTTCAAGCCAACTGAAGTCATTTGTTGCAATAAAAATGCATTTTGGCTAAACAATTTTGCGAGATGCATCAATTGTGCGTGTACTAAAAATCCTTGAAGGATATTAAAATAGTAAAATCTGAACATTGGTTATATTTTCACACGACATAGAGACCATATATTCCAAAAAATTATGACAAAATTCCCAGTAGTTCAGCGTCAGATTTAAAAGGATTAAATGAAAATAACTAATTTGTATACCCTCCACTAGTGGTGAATGAGGGTATAAGTTTGTCATTCCGTGTGAATCTTTTTTATTATACATCCATAGCCCTATAAAGTGTATATAAACTTTGAGTATATAACTTCTGTCAGTCTGCGGAAAACACGCTCACTTTCGAAAGACTCAAAAGAAAAGACCAAACTTGGTGTCAAATTGCTTATAGTTATTCTAAGCAGTTTATAATTGAAATCCAGCAAAACGGTTAAGTAGGATCAGAGCTATGAATCCTAAAAAATTGATTATTTAGTTACAAAAACTAACATAAATGGTGGAATAATGCACGGAATGATATACAATTCCATAGTGTTTAATTTCATAGTGCTTAATTTCATGATGTTTGGTCCTTAATTTACTGCATCCAAAAAACAGTTTAGTACGCCTAAGACCGTAATACATAATGCCATCATAATAAATTTTGGTATGTAACAGTTCTATAAGACTAGAAATCACACTGGTAAATTTCGTGAAGATCGGTACATAAACTACCATAGGCCCCATATAAAGACTACTGTCGGAAAACAGTTTATTACGCCTTAAACAGTAATAAATAATGCTTGCATAATAAAACTAACCACGTCACGGTTTTATAGGACTAGAAATCACACAGATAATTTTCTTAAAGATCGGCCCATAATTTACCCAAGGCCCCATATAAAACCTACTTACGAAAAAAAGTTAAGTACGCCTAAAACCGTTATTAGTAATGCTATCACAATAACATTTAGTACGTCACAGTTTTAAAGGAATATAAATCACACTGTCAAATTTCATGAAGAGCGTTCATGGCCCAAAACCGTAATAAATAATACTATCATAATAAAATTTAATACCTCAAAGTTTTATAGGACTCAAAATCATACCAATAAGCTTCGTGATGATCGGTCCATAATTTACCGTAGGCCCAATATAAAACCCACTCTGCGAAATGAACTAAATACGCCTAAAACCGTAGCAGATATAGATATTGCGGTCAAATTTGTTCGAATTTTGCTTCATATGGACAAAAAAAAATGTCATGCAATTTTGTGATCTACGGTCCAAAATTTATATTAGATCCCTTATGAGGCCTGCTGAAATACACTGTAAACGCTAAAACTAATTTAACTGCTGTATTGAAATTTATTTTACTTTATGTTTTTCAATACCAGAAATCGCTCTACAGAATTTTGGGATGGTGGATCCATAATTTACCACGGGTCCAATATAAATTTCTCTCCTGAAAATCATGTTTGTTCGGCTAAAACTATTACGAATTATGATATTTTACTCAAACTAGTTAAAATTTCTTAAAAGAAAATGGTTTATGAAACGGATTTTCATACAAAATCCATTTATAAATCCGTTTTATTTTTTATAACTAAGGCCGTAAATTTTTAAATATTATAATTTGTATCTGTTATTTTAAAATATTTATATCTTCATATCATTATAAAACTAAAAAAAATAAAGAAGTTCTTGATTAATATTTGTAAAAGCTAAGTTTTTCACTTTTGAAAAACCTTAATAACATTTTTATTTTTTACTCGATTTTATTTATTGAAAGCTGGTTTAACTCAAAACTAAATTAGCTTTAATGAAATACATACATAAGTTTATGTTTCTAAACAAACTAATTTAAAAAAATAGCGCCAAAGTTGAAAAAACTAGAAAAAATTAAATTGAAATCAGATATAATTAAGAATATCACTACAAAAATTTTTACACATACCAAAGGGTGTACACAATTTGAAAGGTACATTTTTCTTCTTTCTGAAACCGTAAAAATAAATTAATATCAGCTAAAATTCAACTGAGTTACACGTTCATAAGTACTCGAACGTACCCGAAAATGGTTTATTCGGAGTAACTCCGAAATTTGAGGGTGTTTCCGAACTTTTTAAATTTGTTTTATGATCTACCCAATAAGGTCTATTCCCAACACTAGGTCGCTTTTTAAGTATAAAAAATAAGTGCTAATTTTTAGCAACGTGTTATTAGAAAATGTACTGTTTCGAATATTTGGAAAATTTTCGAACTTTTATATCTTTGCGTAACTTTTGTGAAGTTTGTAACAAATCGTCCCTATTATAAAACATTTGCTGCGAAACATTTGATGGTGAAAGGGGAAAGACGAATAGAAAAGTGTACTTTGTTTTGTGTACAAGCATATTTTGTGAAATTGTTATTTAAAGGAATAAGAAGAAAGATGAATACCTCCAATGCTGCAAGCCAAAAGTTTCATTGTATAGATACGAATGCAGTTTCTAAAGACAACTGAAGAAAGTTTCTGCATCAAATGCTTTATACTATAGACAAGGACTTAAGCTATGCCCACACCTATTAAACATTTGACGTCCTACACGTAACCAATAGTTTTATTAAATAATTGTTTTCTTTTGCGAACCGTTTGCTGGATCAAACATCATTTAACAGTTTCTTAATTGAATTACTATACAAGTATTTTCTTACAAATAAGAAGTCAATAAAAATTGTTAAAAATAAAGCTATAGTTTGACCAATTTGCTGGTTTTTGATTTTTTCGTCAAATATTTGTTAGGTCTGAACATACCTTTACACACATTTTTAATGAATCTGAAATACCGTTTATTTAATTGTCATACTAAAACAAAATTAATAAACGAATACCATAAATAACAATGTATTCCAAGAAAAAATTCATTTGAGTGAGTGTAGAAATTTTGCATGAATATGATGAACATTTAAATGAATATCATTTGACCGGATTAAAGACTGATTTTTATTCTTTTGTTATCTCTATACTAATGAATTATTATTTCTGGTTCTAACTAACAAGTGCAAAATCAAAGGTTCCCAGGAAAAACTTTTTGAATTTTGGTAATAGGTCGTAGTTATTTCATACATTACCTGGTAAGTAGTTGTCATTACAATTGTCATTATTCTGAAAACCTCAATAAGTACTTGCTAGTAATGACTTCAGTAAGTACTTTTCACTACTATTATTTTCAGTAATGAATATTTGCTTACTAATAATCAGCTAAGTAACTACATTTTAGTTGTCTTGTTTTCAGTACTGAATATTTAAGTACTGGTAACTAGCTCCATAACTACTTATTAGGTCTATATACTAGCGCCAATTAAATAAAAACTAGTTATTTTTTGGTTTCTAGTAAGTATATTGTAAGTACTTACAATTCAACTTACTGTAGTTAAATAATAACTAGATATTTTGTGACTTCTAGTAAGTGTATTGTAACTACTGAATTCTGTGGACAACTCGAACAAAAATAAGTAGTTATTCAGCCGAAAAATAAGTAGTGTTTATATTTCTCCAATGTTATTTGCTAACTTACCAGGTAAGTAAAGTTTTTGCTGGGTTGTTACTAACAATGTCGAAAAGAAAATTTCTTTCGTATATTTATATCAGCGTTCGAAAATAAACAGAACATTCGTACGGCTTACACACCCAAAGAACGATATCTCTGTGGTTTTCACGAATAATCGCGTAAGTCGGTTTTTACCGAAATTGAGATAATGATGTCAAAGTGTTACATTTTGCATTAGGTTTTTATAAGTATTAAGCTTTTTAGAATATAATGTAGTATTATTAATTTTTTTCTGCTTAAAACAACTTAAGTTAACTGTTTAATAAAATATTTTGCTATTATAACGATTTATGTCGACATACATCGCCAAAAATTGTAAAATTGCTAAATATGTTTCCAAATAAAAAGCATATGTGATGTTATGTTGTTATTCGTGCAAAAAATATGAAAGTATTTTTTGAAAATTTTTATATTAAGAACAACTTAAGTCGTAAAAATAACAACGTAAGTCGTCATGTGTGATTAAAATGATAACATTTATCTTCACAAAAAATAACTTATGTGGAGATATGATGTTATATTGCACACACTTAATGAGTCAATCAAACATATGCATTTTTAATCCTTTTACAGATTGTGATCCTGTGAGGATTTTTTCATGAAAACTATGTATAATACGTAGAAAGTCACTGTTAAGAGGATAGTAAAGAAAAAAGTTTAAAAAAGCATCTACAGAAGCCGCAATTGAAAAAAATAATTGTTTTTGCTCTCCTGAAAAGTTTGGTTTTATAACTTACGCGATTATTCGTGAAAACCACAGATCTATTTTTTCTATTTTTTAATTGTTTGTATATACGAGCATAACCCTTAGGCCCTAGTCATGTAAAACGCAACGCAACGCCAAAAAAAACCATTGAAAGCAAACACTATCGGGCATGTTCTGAAAATCACGTGATTTCAAATCACCTGCTTTTAAAATCACGCGTGTGATTTTGTGGTGTTCTAAAAAACATTTCGTTTTTATGTTTCTCGGTATGCTTTCGGAAGTTAAAAATCACGCCAAAATATACAAAAACGGAACACAAAAATATCAAACGTGTGATTTTAAAAGGCAAATGTGATTTGAAATCACGTGATTTGAATAAAACTGATTTTTAGAACATTTCTGAATGTCATAAATATTTTGTAATAATTTTCATGTACTGTTTTAAAATTTCAAACGCTGGATTGCTTGTGGCGTACAAAATTTAAAAACGGTGCTTGAAATACTGTAGAAGGCAACAGCAAAATTACAAAATATTTATGACATTGTTTGTGCTTTCAATGTAATTCTTTGTCGTTGCGTCGCGTTTTACATGATTAGGGCCTTAATAACGTTCGTAACTATTTTCCAGAAAGTAACGAACACTACATTGTGTTCTATTATTCGTTATCAAACAGAACAATTGCAGTGGTTCTGTAGACATACGTTATATTTTAATGTTCTTTATTACATTGATAAGAAATGAGCAGACAAAAAATTTTTGCAACGGCCACAGCACGAATAGCTTGAGTGTGTATTGTGCACATGTTATTTTTTCGAAGATCACTAACAGGAAAACGGTTTTTTAATGGTTTACTACACAAACACTATTAGCATTTGTGTTTTCCACAAATCTACCGAACCGAACAATAAGGAACAATATTTAATGTTTTATTACGAACACTGATTTATATTGAACACAAAAAAAAATTTAGTTTTTTATTATTGTTTTCAATATAAATAAACAAAAGAAATTTTCTTTTCGACATTTGGGGGGGAGGGGTGCAATTAGTGATAGCTGCATCAGCTGGATTGTTTTTGTGATGGAATAGTTGCAACATTTTCTTTTTCCAATATTTGTTGTGTAATTTCATATCGATTTGAATAATTTTGGACTAACAGACACTGTAATAACCTACAAAAATAGTCAATAAAGTTAAGAAGTTATAAATAAAAAGTTAGAATTATAGTTGAACACGGTTATAACGAACTCAAAGGGATCGACAATTTTAATTTGTTACAAACACAGACACTCTAAAAATTTTTAATTTTCATTTAATACAATAACAAATCTTAAAATTATTTTTTTTTTTTTTAGGTAAATTAAGCGAACAAAATCTTTGTTCGAAATTGATGGACAGCCAGGTTTACTTTTTTAAAACAAATCTTAAGTAAAATCAATGGGAACGTTGGGTGACAAGTGTTCGATTTCGTTTTTCGATTTCTTTTTTTTTTTAATTTCTTACCCTAAGAAGTTACTTATATGAGTAAAAACATAGTCACTGGTAAACTAGAACATTACAAGAAAGAAAATAATATTATCGAATTTGAAAATTTTAATTCGACAATAAAAATTATCTCACATTAAAATCATAAATTTAAAGCTTTAAATAAAATACTTATTTAACATTAATTTCTTCTCTCCAGTACTGACACAATCTATGAAAAATGTTCTCAATTAAGCCAGTTTAATAGTTCGAATACTTTGGCAGCGACTTCAAACTGTTGTCGACTAAAAAACTGTTTTCTAAATTTTCATCAAACGAAATAACTAATCATATTTTAAAATAGAATTCAAGTCGTTTAATTTTTAGTTTGCATGGTGAAATATGAAAGTGTTGCATACTGGCTTGATCATCATAAATGGCATAGATGCAAGTTTTATTTTCCATCTTGGTTTTAATTTATAAATTAATTAAATTCCTCAACAACAATTCATTCATATATTTATACATACACACACTTACTAGTTATTAAACATTTTTAATGTCATTTAACATTTAAATCTTTTAACGGTTACAATTACACCACCACTTTTCTTTTAATTATGACATTTACAAATAATACAAGCAATTTTAAAAGTATACTGAAAAAAATAATAATCACATTTCACTTTAAAGAAAATCGCAACATGAAATCGCCTTAGAAAGTAATTTCATTTCTTTTCGAAAACCCGAAGTCACTATGTTTATGTTTCAAAACACAATTCAAACACGTGAAATTGTCGGAACTCTAATGTAAAATGACAGACTAAATGATCACACCAACCGCACAATCGAACAAATAATGCACAAACGGACAAACACTTTATCACAAATTCGAATACCAACTGGCGTTTATTAAATATTTACTGCTTATTTTGCTGACAATGCTGCCACGGATGATGATGCTTTTGTTGCGGCTGATAGTGATGTTGCCGCTTAATTCAGTCAAAAGCACAAGATGCTAAAAATACTGAATCAAACATATTTAAGAAAAAAAGTCACTGAAAATTTCTGAACAAATACAGAATGAAAAATACTCTTTTATGCAGTTTGTAAAGGAATAAAAAAGTGCCATAAATTTATTTTTTTAATTTAATCGAAGTACTAAGCCAAAGAGCAAGAATATTCCACAATAAAGGTTCTCCAAGGGCTGCACTAGCGACTTTCGTTAATTAAATTTGAGTTATAAATGGTACTCCACCAAGTCAACTTGTGTTGTAAATGATACACGGCCAAATTAAAAGTTAAAGCACGACCAAATGAAAGGTTGAAAATTAAAGCCTGTGTTTCATGTAGAACGCCCAAAACCCATAACGCGTCACAGTTATGCGACGCCAAAACATTACGCAATGCCTTCCTGCTACAGGCACAAGTAAGCTGGTACCCCAACCATAGCAGTTTTAAGAATGGCTATTATTATTTACAGACACAATATGAACGTCAATATAAAAAAGCGTCAAGTCAAAAAAATTTTAAATATAAACAACACAATCAAAGTTCAATATTTTTTTTTTTTCTTTTTTCCTTGCCTGTTAAGGGAAATAAATATATTCATTTAAACCTCATTTTAAAAGCAAACAAGTTTTATGTGCGGTTTCCAAAATCAATCGCCTGTTTTGTGGAATCCGCTTATTTAAACTTAAATTATATATAGTTTTAAGATACGAGGAAATTCGACTTAAAATGTAAATTATAGAAAAATATGATTTTTTCGAAGCAATTCACTCATTTAAGACTCTGCTTTTTCAAGAGGATTTACAAAACAGAACTATAAAATGTTTTTTAGGAAGCAACAACAAAATATAAAGAAATGAGT
The DNA here is from genome assembly GCA_943735925.1 of Pollenia amentaria. NCBI lineage: Eukaryota > Metazoa > Arthropoda > Insecta > Diptera > Polleniidae > Pollenia > Pollenia amentaria. The sequence continues at coordinate 249,117,890 of OX031007.1, read as the reverse complement.
CAATAAATTTTATATAAAATGAATACAACAATGCGATCATCATTAGCAACGCGCATTAGCAGAAGCAACGAACAAAAAAATTGCGTTAAAACATGATGCAGCAGTAGCATGAGCCAGTGATGGAAAATATAATACAATTTTTATTGAAAACAATTCGTTTATTAAGGCCCTAATTATATTAAACGCTTTCGACAGAAATTTACATTGCGTTTTAAAATTTCAAACGCTGCATTGCTTGTGGCGTTGAAAATTTAAAAACCGTACATGTATTTCTGTTGAAAGCAAAAACAAAATTACAAAATACTTATGACATTGTTTGTGCTTTCTTATGTCTTTCTTAGTCATCTTACCAAATTTTATTCGAACCGGTCCATATTTAACCATATCTCCCATACAAATACTACTCCCGAAAATAGCTTTTTATGCCATAACTTCCTTTAAAATTTGGCTTAAAGATAACAATTGGCGACAATAAATTTTACGATAGCTAGTATGTCATGACAAAATGTTATGCTCGTGGCTATAAAATTAACCATATGTCCCATTTAAAGCCCCATCCTAAAATCACTTAAAGGCACAAAGAATTTTAACATGAACCTTAACCACATAACATCATTTTGTTCTGACAGATCCATGATTACAAATGGATCTCAAATTATGTAAAACCCCGAAAATTTTATTTTAAATACTGTATCATATGGTCGGGCTTGATTGACTAAACTTTCTTACTTGTTTTATTTTAAACTTTGTGAACAGAACCCGATCTGTTCTTCACTCGACAAAGGTGCAGACCGCGACATTTCAGATCCTACAATAAAACAGATGAAAACGTTGAAGAAGTACATATTCTTTTGAAAATTGGTACAAAAACAGAAAAACCAATTTTCCATCCCTGGCACAAGCAGTAGTCGCAAGTCCATGTACTACGTACGGTCAGACAAAAAAAATAAACGGAAAACTTTAGTGACTTTATTTTTTAGGCAGCAACAAAAAGCAAAAACAACAAATAAATATGACAATTTAGTGATTTGTTGGCACCATCGAAATCTAAGCAATTTCTCAAAGTTAAACAAACTCACTTATATTCACACACTTCATACACAATATTAAATTTTTAACATTTTAAATGTTCGAGGCCTTTTCTAATCCCTGTCTCTTTCTCACCAATCTGTCTAGAGGACAATTCTTGTTTCTTTAATACCAATAAATTGTTTCTTTAAGGCCGTATAGTGCCTTGAATGAAATACTATAAAAAAAATTTTTTTTTTGATGAGTAAGAATTTTTTGTGATATTAATCTTAGACTTTTGGTATCCAATTAATGTCATTTAAAAATTATGATAACGCATTGCAAGTAAAAGCATATAGCATTTGTCCCTTAAATAAAAGATTAATTTCTTGGTCAACACCTTTTAACATTTTCATTTGGAAAAAAACAAAAACAGACAAATTTTTCTATGTCATAAATCAAGTGGACTTTATGAAAGATTTTCATTTAGGCAATTAAATAATGTTCTATTTATTGTATTGCAAAAATATTGTATAACATTATGTGTCCTCTATGTTTACAACAAAGTAGCTGAGTGCAGCAAGTTTTATATGATCATTAAATTTTAATATTTAAATAACCATAACGATGATGAAAATGTCCCTAATCTGGGGGAAGAATATAATTTTATATGAATGTAAATAAACAATAAATGTAAAATCAACAAACAAAAACTCAGTTAATCACCAAATAATAATATTTTATACATACACAAAGCGAAAAAAGACGTTAAAAATTGTCAATCAATTTGACATCAGATGTCAAATTTTGAACAAAAAGTTGTCGATTTGAAACAAAAAATGTAAAAACACCATTCTTGTCAAACTTATACACTCTGTTGTCAAATAAATAACGCACGGTTGTTATTATTAATTGCGTACATACTTTTGTTGTCAAATTGACCTAAATGCTAGTAGCAGTTAAACAAATAAAAAAGGTTGCAAACTATTCAGTTAATTATAAATTTGTGCATAAAAACAAAACTTAGACATGCAAAGCGAAAAAAACATTTAACTGTGATGAAATCATTTTATTAAATGTTTTAGAATTATACAAAAATTTTCTTTTTGAGGAAAATTTAAATGTCGGTGTTAAAACAAATGCAGTTCTGATGACAACAACATTAAAGAAGTCAACAAATTCTTTACATCCAAAAACTTGGAAGGTTTCATGATTTTTTAAAAGGTTAGTAAAAAACAAGCTAGAGTGCTATATTCGGCTGTGCCGAATCTTTGATTCACTCCACCGACAGTTAGAATATTTAAGGCGTCAGTATTAAAATTGGTTGCGGTTAAGACCTACATATGTATGTAACATTATTGCCCGGCAATCAGAAAGCTTAATGCTTTTATTTTTAGTTTACATTAAACTTAATTTGAACAAATTTGATTAAAATATCATTATTCGTAACAGTTTTAGCCGAACTAAAATTATTTTCGAGAGGGAAATTAATACTGGACCCATGACTAATTATGGACCAATCATCACAAAATACTGTGGAGTGATTTCTGGCATTAAAAACCCTTAATCCGAACGAGTTTCGATATAGAAGTGAAATTTGTTATGGCGTTTTAAAGTTTAAAGTGGTTTTCATAAGGCTGCTTGATATGGGACATAAGGTATATTACGGACCGATTATTACAAAATTGCATTATTCTGGCCATATAAAGCTAAATTGGACCACAATATCTATATCTGCTACGGTTTGTGGAGTATTAAAATCATTTCCCAGAGTCGCGCTTATATTGGGAATATGGTAAATTATGGACCGATCTGCACAACATTTTTCACTGTGATTCAAAGCCTTAAGAAAATACGAAAGACCAAATTCAGCTCCAAACATTATTCCTTCGATTTAAAGCGTATTAAACTGTTCTACGAGAGCAGGCTTTATATAGGGCCTATGGAAAATTAGGAACCGATCTTCACGAAATTTAACAGTATGATTTCTAGTCATACAGAACGAATTTGTGCAAATGGCGTAATGAAAATAAAGCAGTACGATGTGTCTAAATGTTTTCAGTGGTGGCATTAGATAAGGTAAGGTATATGTTTTATTTTATTAATATACAACGATGCCAAGCTTTTTAATGAAATCTTATAGAAATAAATAATAAAAAAAAATAAATATCCCATGTGTTTTTATTGGCTGGGTTCACAATGAGTTATTCTTTACCAGACTGAGAACACTGTGTTTTCGAAATAAAAACTAAATGTTGACAATATGCTTACGGTGTGTTATCAAAATATTAACAACATGTTATCGAAATGAGAACATTGTGGTGTAAACATGTTAATAGGTTTTTCTCAAATGAGACCAAATGAGAACGAGATGTATAAAATCTTGACACCATCCGTCATCCAATTGAACACAACCGTAGTTATCTCACTTTTGACAACGGATGGTGTCAATTTTGGTATATTTATACCGGATTTTTCCCTCTGTGTAAATACATATTATGTATGTATAAATTATTGGAGGTTTTATTAAATTTGTTTGAATGCCAGAAAAAAAACAATAAATAATCGGAAGAAGTACAATTAATAGCACAGGGTGACACTATAAAAGCTTTCTAAATTCAGTCCATTGTTCTTTTTTGATTGCGGTAGCATAGTTAGATTTTTTCTAGAATTTTTAGTTTTAAAGTTTTTTTTAGTATTCGCCATTTAAGGCCGAAATCTAAATTTGCGGCAAAAATTATTTCAAAGTGTTCTAGCATCGTAAAGGTTGGTGTAGACTCCTGTTGGTAGGATAAGGATTTCAAAATCGGCCCCAACCATTTCTGCTAACACACCTAAACCACTAGCACACAGTGGGGATTTTGGAAAACTATGGAAATAATTCTGGATTTTGTAAACGAATTGTCCGATTGGAATAACATTTCAGGTGTCAATTAAGGACTTATAGGTTAAATTTAATTTTGAATTTGGGTTCTATAGACATACTAGGTGGGCCGCAATATGTTCCTAAGTTAGGCCACCTTGGGAATTACAAAAATTAGCAACGATCCAGAATTCTTAATTTAAGCCCCATTTTAAAAAAATTTACATGAACTACCAGCCGGAAGGACGGAAGGACCTCGTTGAATCGATTCAAAAAGTGATGACGGTTGTAGCAACATTATTTTTAAGTGATACATCAGTACAAACGCATAAAACCCTCTTCACAAATGGCGGTGTGGGTATAATTAAATTAAATATTTGACTTAATGATTTAAAAACTATTCCATTTATTTCAACTCAAAGTACTCGCATACCTCCTAATTTTTTTTTTTTTTTTTTTGCTCTCAGTTCAAATTTCACTTATTTAGCTTTTTTTAGTATTCAAATCATGCAATTTAATAACAAACAGACATTTTTTGCCCAAATACAAAATTATAAAAGCAACGTAAAAAAGTTAAAGTGAACTAAAAAACGAAATGTGTAACACACAATTTAACGCCTTAATGAGAAATTTTAATTCATTAACAGCAAATAAAAAATCGTATTTTTTTTTAAGTAGAATTAAGTTCCGAACGATTTTAAATTTTAAATTGTATAATTTGTTTATAAATCGAATAAATTAATTTTTTAAGTAGAAACACAAAGTTTATTATATAGTTTTTGGCGTGCTGGTAGAAATGTATAGGTTTTTTGTTTGTATTTCCTAATTCGAATACGAGTGCTACTGCGACTGCGGTAGTAGCAAATTTTTTGTTTATTAAAAGTTTATTTTATGTTCTTATTAAGTTTTTGTTTGTTTTTAAGTAAAATTGGCAAAAAAAATATATATATATATTATGTAGCTACTGATTTTTATGAGGTTTATTTTTTTATTGTTGTTACTGAATAGTGAGAGTGTAGGGTTGTAGGGGTTCCAAAAAAACTCTAAACAGTTAAAAAGAAATCGGTATTTATTTAAAATAGGCATTTGTATTTAAAATAAGCAATGCTGCTTTCAATTAGAGAATGAGAATAAGAACTTTTATCCTTGTTTATACTTATACTTGTAACACAGAGAATACACACTTCTACTGATTTGCAATTCTGCAAAACTTAAATGTATATCTTCACAAAAAATGCAAAAGGGCGTAAGAACACTTTTTATTGTTTAACAGGAGAAGAAAACACTTTACAAAATCAATAACAACAAGGCGTGCTTGGCGTTTGAATTTCTTAGATAAAGTCGCCATTTTTAATCGCAGGGATAAAATTTTTTGTGAACATGTAGTTAAATAAAACGAATAAATAGCAATCCAAAACTCTATTTCGAATATTTTTTTTTTGTAACGCCCTTTTGCATTTTAGGTGACGATATACATATGTACATATATATTTATTTTCAATACATTAAGCGAAAAACGTTCCTACACAACATACTGCTTGATCTTTAACAAATAAATGCGTTTTAAATAGATAATATTTAGGGTGCTTGCGATACCTACATTTTGTAGTCATAAATACTTAAGGTATGTTCACACTTAACAAATGTTTGACGAAAAATGGCGTGACCACTAAAATTTTTATTTTTTTATTCAACTTAATTTCTAAATGAAATCGTGGATAACATGTAGAGTAAGTGCGGGTAATGTGATATACGCTGGTAATGTGGTACAGTGCCTTTTTTCTTAAACTTAAAAGTCAAGAATAATGAAACCAATCTAAATGGTTAACCGCTCTCAAAAAATTAAGAAAGCTCTGATCTGTTTTATTTTTGCAAGTCATTCAAAGTGTCAGTTGCAAAAAATTTTAATAATCGACTTTTTTGGGTGCTGTTAAAAAATAAGTTTTTGTTTTAAAGGTGCATTTTAAAGTACTTAAGAGTAATATTAAATTAATTGGTAAGTACCAAATTAATGAATAATATATGCAATTGCTCTACAGCTGTAGAAAATATTTTAAAATAAAGAAATGTCTGCATTAAACCCAAGTTTTATTTATTATAGTGTAGCACATTACCTTCCAAAAAAACATTAATGAAATTTTGGTTTTTTAATTACAATAAATTCAAAATGTACTCGTATATAATACTATGAATTGGTAAAGAAGTTTACTATACCACATTACCAGCTTATGGTGTACCACATTACCTGCACATTTTTAAAAGTCGTGTCTAATGCGAGTTGCAATATTTTCTTAAATATGTACTTCTGAAAATGTGGGTTTCATATTTTTCACAAATGGCTTCGTGGAAGCCTACCATATGTACCATATATATGGGTTAAACATATTTTAATCGGACAAAAACTAAAAATTTGGCAATCTTAAAACAAAAAGGATATATATACCACATTACCCGCACTTCCTCTAATATATAAAATTTTAATTGATGTTTGATCTAGCAAACGTTGTGTTATTAAACAAATGTTTGTTAAAATAGGCATCAAATATTTGCTAAGTGTGTACAAGGCTATATATGTAAAAAGTATTTACAGGTATTTAACAGTTAAATAAGTACTTATTTTAAGAGTTTAAATGAAGAAAAGAAAAATACTTTTTCGGCAAGGTTCTAGTAAAACTGAACATTTGCAAGGAATTTAAAAATTTTTGCTTTCATTCTTATTTTAGGCACGAGGTATTATGGAGTTAAGCCAGTAAACACTACTTAAAACTAATTTTTGTCACTGTTACCGGAACTGATACAGGGTACAATATAAATTAAACGACATGTGTAGTGACACCGAATATTCAGGTTACCGCATGACGTCGTCCACTGCCTACACAGAAAAAATTATTAAATTTCTCCAATCACCAAATTTATACCAAATTCATAATATCAAGCAAACAATTTGTTGATTTTGCACCTATTTCCAAAATGATTATATTGATTACTAAAAATTGTAAAATTGTGAATATTTTTTTTTTAAATAAATGATATTTTTAATTTTAATTCTAAAAACGATCAAAAAACTTTTACATTTCAAACAATGTGTTAATTTATTTCAATAAATATTGACAATTCCCAACCAGAATTCTACATGTTTAAATTATTTTATTTTAAACGAAAAAGTCAATTACGATTTTTTGTTATTTAATCAAAATTTTAATTGAAAATTTATTTCAAAACAACTAATATGTTAATTAAATCAAAATTTAATTTTTAATTTTGATTCAATTATCATATTAATTAAATTTAAATAATTTTTTAAGCCATTTTAAGTACAAGTTAAGTCTGTTCGACTTTTAAATTCTTACATGATCTGAGTTCAGACCGGCGTAAGCCAGGATGGTTTCTATCTTTAAACATATAAAATATTTCAGTACGAAGGGACCTAATATTTAATAAATTATTATTTTTTTGTTGAATATAATTAACTTTTTACTATTTTGGCAGATTAGTGCAATAAATTTAGATTTTATTTATGTATTTATTCCACTTGCTCGAAATATTTTAAATGACAGTGGACACTCTAGATTAAGGAGAAGAGATACCGCAGGACTCATCCGAAGGGAAGACCGCTAAACATCTACATATGTGAACAGAAACCGTGAGGAGAAAAATTTTCGTCTAGCATTGGCAGGACAAAAATAAAGTATTAGTATAAGATTTGATTAATTATTGTTAGTTCATATTTAATATATGAAGATTCAATAAATAAATAATGAGAAAAAAAAAAATAAAAAAAATTTATGTATTTATATTACAAATAGTACTTGTTTTTTATAGAAAATTTATTATTAATTATTGGAAGATTATTATTAATTATTTTTGTTTTAGTAAGTGTCGCTTTTTTAACTCTTTTAGAACGGAAGATTTTATTTACTAAAGAACAAACTTATCCTTTGTTATCTAATTATATTTCTTACTTGTTCTGTGTATTGCATGATTCAAGAAAAAGGTGTCATGCAAGACAAGAGTTATTCTGGCACAACTTAGATCGAGAGAAGCAATAGTCTAATAAACTGTAGTGTACCTAAAGTATACCTGGCATGATGTCAACTGCCCCCCCTCAACTGCCTAGCTAGCCCATAATACTTTACTCAGTCCAGTTTTTGGACTAATCCAGTAGAAGATGAACATTTTCTAGACTGGGATCTCAATGTAGATTAAAAGAAATATGTATTATTAGCTGTAACAACAACAATATAAAGGCTCCCCATATTACAGATTTTGTTAAGAATTTATATATTTGAAGTCCCTTGTTTGTTACTTTGAAATCGATTAATAGATACATATTATAATTTTTAAGCACGTTTCAAAATTCCTTTGTTACCAACATTTAAAAATATATTTATACGAATCGAAATACGTCATTAAGCAAAAACCGCTAAACTTGTTTGGTTGGCATTTGATGAAGTTGTTGCGCTAGGCCGCCATAATAAATTCGAATAATTTTTGTAATAGAACCAAATTCAAACTATAGTATATAATTAACTTTTTCGATAGGAATTAAAAGAATTTTGTTTATCATTTAAGATTGAATAAAATTCAGTTTGGCCCCTAATAATAAAGATTTAAAATTCAAATATTTTGACGTAATATATAATAACTTAAATATTAAGGAAACGGTATAACTTGTTTCTACAAAAATAAAATTTCCATACAATGAATTTGCAATTAAGTGTATTCTCACGACTTTTCTCTGCTGCATCAATAAAATACTTTGTTAAATTTTTCCGTTTGTTTTCTAATCTTTTAGTTAGATCATCACTTACTAAAATGCAGGTTTATTTGACTCATTGGAGTTAAATGAAATTATGAAAATAAAAACAGTTTTAAATTAATAGAATTAGTCATAAATTTGAAAAGCCGGAACACTTAAGAGCAACCAACCAACCGACCATCTATCAATCCATCCATCTATCCAACCATCATCCATCCGTTGGTTTTGGCTTTGTTTAAACTTTTAATTGAAACCATTATTTTTAAACGCATTTATTTATTTTCTACCAACTTCTACGAGCAGAATACTACACACTTCAGTCGTATTTGTTTACGGTCTAATTCACAAATTTAGGTGCAAAATTAAAGTCTACTGAATAATTCGCAATTATGTTTTTATTTTTCGAAGGAAAACTTTCATTAACATTTCGTTTAATTTTTTTTTTTTTTTTTTTTTTTTTTTTTTTTGTTATTTTATGGCCTAATCTTTCGAATATTTTAAACAATGAAAATACATTTTAAAGTTTAATTTAAGTTTTTCTCTTATTTGGCCAAGATTAATAGCATTTATTTCTTTATATTTATTTTCATTTGTTACGGAATTTTAAGTAAATCTTATAGTTTGTTAAACTTAAAAAAATGGAGAATTGGTATTCTCAAGCACTTGATAAAAAGCTTTTTGTTTATCTCCTATACTCTAAAATAAATTCTGTTTATTGTTATTTTTTAATTTGTGGCAAATCCTTGAAATTCAATTATTATAACTTTAAAATTGAAATAGCATTAAATCATTATTGATACAGATATAATTATTTGTTTATTTATTCAATGCATTTTTGAAAAGTTTAAAGAGAAAAAAAACAATTACTTAAACACAATATCGCTGGTACATTATTCTGGTCTATTTTAAAGAAGAGAATAACTATTTAGAACGCAATTCTCACAAACGACGACATAGTGAATTTAAATTTAAGAAATATTTAACATTAAGAAGTTTTATGGAAGACTCTGCGAGCAGCGATTAGGTATGAAAGATAATGCGTTGGGAAAGTTGTTTCAAAGGTAGTTGTTGGTAAGATGTTAATAAAGTTTTTCTATTCTAAATGTCAACTTACAATTTTAATGATATTTCTTTAGTTTTTTGAAAACTCTAAATCTGTAAAACATTAAAAACACTTACCCCCGTTTTCACGACTTACCGATAGCTAAAGGTAGGATTTTATCGGCGGTATAAAAAGCATTCCGTTATTAAAACTTTACTTTAACCTATCAGGTAAGATGAACCTTCCTTTAACTTATCAATCACCTTAGGTTAAAGAAAAGTTAGAATAATGGAACACTTGTTATACGGTAAGTCGTGAAAACCGGCCTTAAAAACATATACACTTAAAAATATATATGTATGTATATTCTTACCTAGCGGGAAAAAGAAGGAGTACGGATGCTCTCTAGAAGGCTTCTGTACTCCTTCTTTTGGATGTACAAGTCCTGCTCGCACCCTTCCATACTCATATCTTTTTTACACACGTTGTCATTGCGGGGTAGGCCTTCCGCTCTCGCTTCTTTGACAGGTACATAAGAATGGCAACGGGATAAAAAATATTATCTCCTTCTCTTTTCCCTTCTCATAGTAGCGAGTTACGAAGGTGTATCTTATCTTTTATACGAAAGAGCCGAGGGGTTCTATGAGGCATTCTTTAGCAGTAAGATAAGAATGGTAATTGAATCAAAACAATTAATTTGCTGCATACGATATCGAGCAAACTTTATCAAAATTTTTTATTTTGGTATCATGACACTCGATATCAAATGAAATTTATCGTAATTTAAGATGATAGCATTCGATATCGAGTAACCAATGGCATTAAATCTCTAAAGTTTTTATTCGATACGTCAGTGTCTGTCGTATGCCGGAAAATACGATAGCTTACTTGATTCGATAGTTTAATAGATATCGAATGCGGTGATTAGACCCCTGAAGAAAGAAGGTCTACCATTGCATGAATATGCAATGGTATGCAATATTGGTCATAAGTGTTAAATTTACGTTGCATATTCATTTCTTAACATCCATTCACTTTCGATATGAATTTTTGCTCTTACTAAAGTAAGAAACAATATTAGAGATAAATATGTCCGTCTGTCAGTCACACTGTCTTAGTTTTGACACATATTATGACAACACCTGTCATCGTAGGTATATACATAGTTTGCTTTTGTTGTTGTATGTATGTAATGCAGCACGCAGAACAGTCTTCACACAAAAGTGTGTCTTTTAACAACAATAAGAACTTAAGAAATAATACTTAATAATTATTGAGCCCGATTGGAATATTTGTTTAGCCTCATTCTGTGGTTGAAAACCAAAACATTGAATTTACATGTTTCTGTGTATGGATTAGCTGTGTCTGTCTGTTTGTATGTTGTTTTATTAGTTTGCCTTCGGTAACCGAAAATATTAAATTACATTAATAATTCTATTTTATCGATTACATGTTATTACAAACACTCTTAATGCAATAAAAATATTCATTCATAAATTCAGAAAAAAAAATGGAAATTAGCTACACCAAAATTAAAAGCACCAAGAAAGATTGCTATATTTGGCATTCCCGAATCAAATATACCCTTGACCATAGTAAAAAAAGATTTCTTAGAGCTTTAAAGTTTAAATTATTTTTTTAACTAAAAAGATCAGGGGTCTAATCACCGCATACGAAATTTTTTATTTTGTTATCATGACATTCGATATCGAATGAAATGTATCGAATTTTGAGATGATAGCATTTGATATCGAGTAACTAAAGATATCGAATGCGGTGATTAGACCCCGGTTTTTTTTAAAGTGTACAACAGAAAGATCTTCTTTAAGCAGACTGTCAATCTTTAGCCATAAATGCTCATCCACCACCACTAGTGGTGAATGAAGGAATACTAAGTTTGTCATTCCGTGGAAACTTTTTTATTATACATCTTAGACCCCATAAAGTATATATATTCTGGCTCCTTGAGTAATTCTAAGTCGATTTAGCCATGTCTGTCTGCCCGTCTGTTGAAAACACGCTCACTTTCGAAAAACGCAAAAGAAAAGAACAAACTTGGTCTCTAATATCTTCCAGTTATCCTAAGACTAGAACTATTAATCAAAATGTTAAACCACCACCCTAAAAAATGGATAATTTTGATACAAAAACTAACATAAATGGTGGAATAATGCACGGAATGATGCACGAATTCACTTTATACGACTGCAAATCATACTGTTATATTTCGTGAAGATCGGTCTATAATTAACCCTAGACCCCATATAAACCCTACTCCCGAAAAACATTTTAGTACGTCTAAAACCGTAATAAATAAAGCTATCATACTAAAATTTGGTACGCCACAGTTTTATAGGACCTGAAATCACACTGTAAAATTTTTTGAACATCGGTCCATGATTTACACTAGGCCCCATATAAACGCTACTCACGGAAAACAGTTAAGTATTCCTAAATCCGTAATAAATAATGCTATCGTAATGAAATTCGGTACGCCACAGTTTTATAGGACGAGAAATCGCACTGCCAAATTTCGTGAAGATCGGACTATAACTTACTCTAGGCCACATATAAACTCTACTCTCGGAAAGCAGTTTAGAACGCATTAACCGTAATTAATAACGCTGTCATAATAAAACTTGGTACATCACGGTTTTTTAAGATTAGAAATCGCAGTGTCAAATTTCGTGAAAATCGATCAATAATTTACACTAGACCCGATATAAACCCTAATCCCGGAAAAGCGTTTAGTATTCCTAAAACCGTAATAAAAAATGCTATCAAACGGAAATTCGGTACATCACAGTTTTATAGGACGAGAAATCACACTGCCAAATTTCGTGAAGATCGTACTATAAGTTTCTCTAGGCCTTATATAAACCCTTCTCTCGGAAAACAGTTTATTGCGCCTAAAACCAAATAAAGGCCACTTTGGGAAAATTATTAAATTAGCCTAAAGCCATAACAGATATAGATATTGCGGTAAAATTTCTTCCAACTTTGATTCATATGGCCAGAAAAAATATCATGCAATTTTGTGAAATTCACTGTTAACGCTAAAACTACCTACACTGCTGTATCGAAATTTATTTTAACTTATTTTTCGTAATACCAGAAATCAGTCTTCAGAATTTCGGGATGATTGGTCCATAATTTACCATAGGTCCAATACAAATTACCCTCATAAAATCATTTTAGTTCGGTTAAAACTTAGACGACTAGGTAGCAAATTTACATTATACATATATAAATAATTCAAATGTCAGTCGTTACCTTCGAAATGGTAGGTCTAAGACGTGGTGTCTCTTAATTCTTTTTATTTCGTCTGTGTCATCTAATAAGCAAATAGCTAACGTATTGACGTGGTTATATAATCTAGATAAATATCTGTCACTGAATGTTCTTATAACCTCTTTTATTGTGGGTATTCGAAGGTCTCTATGTATAGCTTCGTTGGTTATGTACCATGGTGCTTGAGCAATTAGTCTGAGAGTTTTTGATTGGTATCTTTTAAGTATTTCAAGGTTGGAATTACTTGCAGTTCCCCAAAGTTCAATTCCGTATGTCCAGACAGGTTTTTAAATAGCTTTATATAACTTAAGTTTGTTTTCAATGCTTAGTTTTGAATTACCACCTAGTAACCAGTATAGGGTTCTGTTTTTAATGTTTAATTGTTGTCTTTTAGACTTTATGTGTTGTTTCCATGTTAATCGACGATCTAAATGTATACCTAGATACTTAATACAGTCTTTGTTAGGGATTGGTATGTTATTTAACATCAACAGTGGGCAGTCTCCTCTTCTTAAGGTAAATAAAACATGGGCTGATTTGTCTGCGTTAACCATAATTTTCCATTTTTTTGACCATGTATTTGTGATATTTAGAAGGTCGCCATCTAAATATCACAAATCTCTGGGTGTACGGCCAAAATCCTGATTTCAGGACGACTTTTGTATGGACACCCTATTGAAAAATGCATCGATTCGGTTAATTTTCAGGAGTATAAATATCTTATGCACAAAAATTTTTAAGCCAGATATGGTCTTCCTAACGTACGCCGTTATGACAAAAGAGTAATTTGATTAAAACTCGGATATATAAAAACCATTATGGTAGTTTTTACTACCAATAATGTTCTAACCAAAAAAGTCCATAAGTTATTATGGACCTTTGTGTGTAAAAATTTTAGGCAATCGTGGTATTTTTTTAAATTGCAGCGATTTATGAAACGATTTTTCTGAATTTCAATAGCAAAGTTCTTGGGAACATTTGTGGTAGAAATATATGTATACTATTGTGTCGTCAGTAGCTTATCTGTGGTATGCAGACACCTTATTTCCCCACCCACTTGCAAAGACGTGCATTTTTAAGTTAACTTATCTTCCCATAAGTACTCAGGATATATAATTCATCGGGTCAACGATAAATATTATAGGAAATACGTACGGAAGGACAAACTTATATATAACCTTTTTACTTATAGTAAAAGGTATAAAAACAAATAGAAAGAAACGCAATAAACAAACTTTTTCTAAAATACAAGTGTTCTTATTATTTTACTTTTATTATTTTGTATTATCAAAGAGAATAAGAGTAAGCGAGAGGGAGCGAGGAGGGCAAGAGGACTGTTTTAGGTTGTTTACATGTAGATACTTATTTGGTTCAAAAAGGGATGACCTTGTTAAAGTGTTATTGTTTTTTTATCTATGTTCGCCTGTCTGTCGGTTTACCTCATTATTCCTTCGCTTATAGAAATATTTACATTATACTAATGCATAAACGCAGGGCTGAGGAGGGGCTGAGAAGTCTTTAATTCATCTTAAAGGGGTTTTAATTTTTCATATTGGAAGAACTTGCTACAAAGATTTTTTCACTTAAATTAACGGAAAAATTTGTAGTTCCAGGATAAATTTAGTTTTAATAAATTAATTTTATGAAAAAATATCATCGAATCGCATAAATTAATTTCTACATAATGACATTTAAATTTTATTTCAAATTTTTAGATATTAGCTCTGTTCCACATGCATAACGAAACAGCTTGAACTTGCACAAAGTTACCCAAAAGCATTCCAAATAGCGATTTTTGTGCAATTAAGGGAGTAATTGAGACAGTAATTTTTTTCATTTTCAGTACAAATGTGCACGAACTTTTTCTTTGGGTAAGTTCGGACAAGAATTAAACAATCAGATGTTTTTTGTTTACATAAACTTATAAATTTATCAGAAAATTTCCAAGTAAAAAAGGTTAGTTTTTATTTAAAAATATATTAAAAAGCTAAATGGAAGGCTTTAATGAAAAAGTTAAGGTGGTAAATGCATTTATATAAAAAAATAAAATGTTAAAATAGCAATGATGCAAATGTTTTGTTTTTATAATTTTTTGACTTTTAAGCATCTAAAATCACTTAAATATATCTTAACTTAAAAAGTAAGTATCATTAGTATTTAAAAATGGTTTTTTGCGTTCCTACAATATTGGGTAACTTTGGCAGTAACTTTAAGAGAGTAAATTTCATTTCACTCTCATTAGTCCGAACTTGCCCGAGATCTTATGGAGCACACCTATTATTTATATAATAAATAAAGTTACAAAGTCTTCTACACTACCTCAAAAATAAAATTTAAGTAAAACAAAAAATTATATGCTGATCATATAAATTTTATATGCGGCAGCTGCAATCATAACTGACAAATTCAAGAATAATTTGGTCAATAATACATACAAAATCTGTATTTTAATTCTCGCCAATTATATTTTAATGAAAAATAAATTTTTTTTGCTTGAAGTCAAGATTGCACTTTTTGTTTAAAGGACTTCGGGAAGAAAACTTGCAATTAATAAAGCCCTCCATGGTATCATAGTGAATAACATAATATTTATTTTGAGCTTCAGAGTATTTGTCAAAATGTACTGAAGGGCGCTGGGACAGACCATACTTTTCACAGTTCGATCAATTCCCCTGATATACATTACCGGTGCTCTTAGCAATTTATGGGAACTTATTTTAAACATTTTAGACTAGACATGATAATTGCAATGACTTCTTATCAGAAATTATGGAGACAAAAATGTTGCTGAATTAATAATATCAAGGATCGAGTTTACACTTGCTCCATTAGTTCTGCAATTCTTTACACTTATTAGAGATTAGCTTTAGTACAATGAGTCTCATAAAATTACAATTTTAGAATTAATTTTTGATAATTTCAAAACTTTCTTTGTCATCCATCAGCAAAAGATAGTTAAAGTTTTCGCAATTCGTTATACATATGTATTAAGAAATTAATTTATTTTTTACTGTTTTTATACAAATAGTCCTGATGCAAGTGAATCATAAAAAAATTTCAAGTCTTAAGTGTTTAGGAGAGAGGGGAAAAGAGAATGGAAAGGGGTACAGACTTGACCGTACTTTTGGCTTTCTTATCTCCTTTTTTTTTTTTGTATTCGTAATGTCTTGAACGAATTTAAGTTTTAAGCTAGAAGATTAACGGCACAAAGTTATTGAATATGAACGGAGAAACAGGTTCAAAAGAGAACCTGTTCAGCTTAACTTGACGTGTCTGAACCAGCACTTTGACTATAACTGGAATATTGATTGCTTTTTAGAATTTAAAAAAATCGTATAATAATTTTTTAACAGTCATACCAGTCATCCCTTATAAAATGTTTTAAAAATACTTCTACGATTTACCTCGTATTTGTGTTTTTGTCTGTTAAAAAAATATTTTATCTGTTAAATATATGTATGTGTATAAAAGCTATTATAATATTTGTGTAAAAATACACCACACCCCCATCTTACCCTGTTCTACCTTATCGTTTGTTGTTGTTTAAACAGTTTTATCAAAAAAAGTCTTTACGTGTAAGTTTTTTTCTTATAACCAACTTAAAAGTTCTTTTGTAATTTTCCTATATTGTTTTTGGTTGTCTTACATACTTAACCATGTGTTTTACGTTTTATCAGATATTTGTTATTGTTGCTGTTGGTTTCACAAATTATTTTATGTTTTGGTAAGAGTTCTCAAGTTGATTTTTTTTTATTTTTATTTTTTTTTTTTTGCATACATTTTGTATTGTTTAGTTAAAACCAAAATTATTGTTGAAGAAAATTTTTAAAAATAAAATACTAATTTTTATTGTGCAAGATAGTGGCTTTATTTGTACAACTTTATTTGTACTACTAACGCCGGCATTGTTTCCGTAGTTTTTTTTTATGAAATCGTGCGATTGCGTCATGATAGATTTAGAAATATTTATGTAAAAATATTCATACCGCTCATAAAAATAGTTTTAGGAAAAAAGTCAGGAATCTTTTTTTTTGTTTGCGTAAAAATAAAATGTAATAACAAGGGTTTCATTCAACAAGGATTCGCAAGCCCCATATATAATAAATTATTTTCCGCTCATCGCTTAAGGTGCCCGTAGACTACATGTTTTTACATCTGACTTGTCAAATTCCCCACTTTAAAATACATACATGCCGTTTGTTCCCTTTAAAACATTGCATCTGTAAAAGTCAGACGCAAAGTCGTCCGACAAAATTTCAATTAGAGCGTGCTCTCTACGTTGCCAAAAGATTTGGAAGGAAAATCTTCATTTTGCGAAAACAAAATCTTATTTTGAAGAGAAACATCTTCAAATTTATTATAACAAAGCCAAAAAAGTAAATATTATTATGGAAACTATTTAAATTGAAATACATATATGTGACCTTCTCCAAAAAAAGGGACCTAGTGTGTCAAAAAACGGGTTTGGACTTAAGAGTGGATTCTGGTACCTAAAAGGGTATAGAATAAGATGAAATAAGTTAGATTTCGGACAAAAATTTATTTACCCAAAAAAAAACGTACAAAACGAACTTGGAACTTGGAAAAACCGATATAAATGAGAAAAACATTAAAATTTGAAGCTTTAAATTCGTTTTTCTCAAAACTTCATTTTCACACACTAGGCCCTTTTCTCGGAGAAGGTCACATATACATAAATTCATAACTGCGGTATTTATACAATATTTAAGTGTAGGCTTAAATTGTGTTTTTAGTTATATTTTCTAAAAAACTATTTCTAAAAATACATTTTTAATTCATTTAGTTTTTAGTTAATAAGAACGTAAAAATGTCCATCTAAATAAAGAAGTTTCATTGAAAGTAATTAAACTCTAAAACTAGAGATATATAAATTTTGGGCAAGAAAATTTTAGTTTGGGAGCTATAAAGCGTACAAATCATATAAAATCTTAAGGGTTTTCAATTTGATATAGTATTTTTTGATACCGTTTTTATTTCGAAATCATTTTGAGAAAATTGCAGTTAAAAGAAGCTCATTGAAAATATATGGATTTTCCTAAAAATATATTCCTAATGGAAAAGTTATTAAAATAAAGTTAAGATATTTTTTAGTACTTATATAAATATACTTTGTTGAAAAATTATCATAAACATGGAATGTGGAACTTTCAAATAAAACCTTCTTAAGTTCCATTTATTTTTCTTTTTGGTACTAAATACATGAACTTTTTTGTTCTTTAATATATGAAACTTTATAAAAACACGGTTTTTCTTTTCAAAAATAATTGTTTTTCATCAATTTTCTCAAAATGAACAACAGCTAATCTAAGATGTTTTTTTAATATTTTGTATGCCCAGAAGTAATGACCAAACAATGGGGTTTTGTATTTAAAATTTACTTTTTAAAAAACTGTAAAAAATTAAGTACAAACATAAAGTTAAGAATCTTAATTTCTAAAAATAAAAGATCTACATTTGAGAAAAAAAATATCAAATCATATTTTGGTAAAAAAAATCTTAAAAAATAAGAAAAAATCTTCATTCTGGGAACGCTGCGAGCTCTATTTGCTTCTGACAAACCTTCTGACATCAGCTGTGTCAGAAATCTATGCCGGGAAGAGACCGGTAGCGGCAGTGCACTATTGACGGAATCAGGGACCGTAACAGTTATTCCTTTTTTTATAAAAGTCAGATGATAACAGTTATTTTTTGATTTTTATTTTTTTGAACAAAAATAACAGTTATTTTTTGATTTTTATTTTTTTGAACAAAAATAACAGTTATTGTATGATTTTTATTTTTTCGATCAAAAATAACAGTTATTTTATGATTTTTATTTTTTTGAACAAAAATAACAATTATTTTTTGATTTTTATTTTTTCGAGCAAAAATAGAAGTTATTCTTTAAAGAAATGTATGTGTTATAATTATTGGATTGTCTTTAAATATTTATTTTAATGCGCATAAGAAATCCCAATGATGATCACACATTTAAATAAATATTTAAAGAAAACTCAATAATTATAACACGTGCATTTCTTTAAAGAATAACTTTTATTTTTGCTCGAAAAAATAAAAATCAAAAAATAATTGTTATTTTTGATCGCAAAAATAAAAATCATAAAATAACTGTTATTTTTGATCGAAAAAATAAAAATCAAATAATAACTGTTATTTTTGTTCAAAAAAATAAAAATCAAAAAATAACTGTTATTTTTGATCGAAAAAATATAAATCAAAACTTTAAAAATCATAATATATTTTCATAGAAAAGCTCATAAGGATCAATATGGTATACTTGAATCAGTTTGCCGGCATTTACTTCTATATGCTTTTTTTGTTGTTAAATTTCAAAATAACTGTTATTTGAGGTCCCTGGACGGAATCATTATATTTTACAAAACCGATATATGTATGATAATTTCACTATTGAGTAGAAATTATGTTCATATATATATAAAAAAAAAAGTTTCATTATAATATCCTAAAATGGTTTCTTCGAATTCAAAAAAAAAAAACTTTTAAGATGGCTGAACTCTTTTACGACGCAAATAAACATTTTTGTGGCGGCAGCACGATATTTTGAAACCGTGAACTACTTTCGTTTCTTCAAAACCTATGCGAAAAAAACAGAGACAATGTCAGAAGCAAATTACATGTCGTGTGTGACCAAATATTAGAAACTTTATGTAAAACAGCAATTTTGACAGATACGCACAATTATATGTGACTTGAAAAGTCAGTCGTGTACATGCACCTTTAATATAATTTTGTTACAAGCGGTACGAAATATTTATCAAAATAAACTTATACTAAAGTGTTCTTGCTTTTATATGACTTTTAAAAGATTTCTATATATTTGTTATTTTTTTAATATTTGAAATTTAGTTATCAGAAACCCTTTTTTGCATTCTCCTTCGCGGGCACCCTGGAAATCTGTAGCGGATCCCCTTTGGAACCGTTGTTTTACTGTATCAATTATTAGTATAAGTCTCTGTTTATCTAAAAATCTTATAGCCTGTAAGATATGACAAAAATATTTATGTACACCTAACCAGTGTGGCCATTTTGGCATTTTTGCAGCTAAATTTAGCATTGAAAATTTTTTATTTAGCTGCAAAATTTTCATTTAGCAGTTGGCATTTTATTAAGCATTTTTAAAAAATGTTTTAAGCTATTTTTAGCATTTTTCATTTTAAAAATTTGGACGAATAGTTCTATTGATTTTACTTAATTTTTTTTATAAATTATAATAAATTTTGACTAAAAATAGTTGTACCCAAAATGAAATTTCGTATGAAAATGGATAATTCTTATGTTAAGAAATACCTTACCTGTCTTGTTAAAAAAAAAATTACTATTCAGGGAATACATATAAGAAATGTCCCTATCATATTGATTGTAAATATTATTTGCTCTTTGATATTACTATATAAAAGTACAAGGAAATTTCCCTTTGTATTTAGATAAAAATTTAATAGTGTAAATGTTTAAAAAAATATTTTGCTCTAAACTGCTGAAAAAATAATTATTTTAAAGCTTCAACTTTTCTTAAACTATAAAAAATAAAATAATCTAACAATTTTGTATATCATAGAAATAAACCTTTATTTTTAATATATCAAAGATTTGCAGGACCCTAATTTAACATTTAATCTTAACTCCGTGTGCTACATATTTATACGTATCATATGCTTTACCAAAATCTAGCCATTTGCTTAAATATAACAATTTATTTCAATTTCGTCAAAGTAGTGACTTAAATGTATTAAGTTTCGAATATAATTTCATACTGTTAATACATTTTTAACAAAAGTCTTTAAAAACTTTTAGCATTTTTTAAAATCATTTTTAGCATTTTTTGGTCATGTCTAGGGCCAGATTTAGCTGTACATTTTTTTAGACCTGGCCACACTGCACGCAACAGTTAATTTGGACAATAAAATCACAAAACTTAGCAAATTACTATTTTTTTTTTTTTTTTGTACAAGAAATTTTTATTTCTTAAGTTAAAATCGATTTTTAATATCCATTAAGTTTAAAATGTTTAATATAAAGATCAAATAAATCTGGCATTATTTTTTATAATGCATAGCTAAGATTATTTTAAACTTTATTTCGTAATAACTATCAAGATTAAATTGTTCATTTTTATATCGTATAAAAACCTTGAAAAGAATGAATTTTACAGTGAAACTTCGATGTACATAATCCAAAAGGGATCGAAAAATAATTTGTAACAGCTATTGTTTACGCGCATAGTGTAAACGGGCCTTGATTATTGTGCACTGTTTTTCGTTTAATTAAAGTGTTGTTATTTGTGTCAATGTTATTATTATTTATGTATACTGGGGTATTCATTTAATCGGGCTCTTGCTTTAATCGCTCGATTATTAGCCGAGGTTTTGGTTTAATCGGTTAATATTGTTTTTGATCGGTTAACCGATTAATAAATTTTTTTTATAAATCAAGTACATAATTTCAATACATAAAAATTCATAAATGATTTATTATTTGGAGCTTATTAGTAAAAAAAACCAATAACATAACAAACATAACAATTCTGGAACTACAACGAACAAACAAAAGAATAATTCATAAATATGTAATACATATTTTTTTAATTAATACATATTATGTATTAATTAAAAAATTAACGACAAGATCATTTTATTAGTTATTTCAAGGATTCAAGCGTTTATTTTCTCTAGTTTGGATAAAACTTGACTTTGAAAAAACTTTTATTTATTGTAGATGCTGAAGAAATCAAAAGCAACCAATAATACAGAATATCTAATTTCTCAGTCCTTTTCCTGTATTTCGCTAAACATATAAAATCTTCCATTATTTCATTAGAGTCCTTCTTTAATTTTTTTAAATTTTTAACACTTCTAATTGTTTTAGTTAATTCTGTTAAAAGATTGATTTGAGAAGATATAAGAAGAAACAACTTACTAAGCGAATACATATAAAAAGTACGTGAAACAAAAAGCTGTTGACAGCAAACACTTATTAAAAATAAAGATCACTGAACACCTTCATGGTTTGTATGAAAAAATATTTTCTAAACACATACCTTTTGTATATGAGACGAAAAAAATAATTAAAAACACAAAAAAATAAGTTATAATACAACAAAAAGTTAAAAATTTTGTTACGTTGAAAAAAGGCAATTTTAAATTAACCGATCAGTGAATCGGGTAGAAATTAATCGGTTAACCGTTAATCGGATGAATGCCCTAATGTATACTAACTATTTACTTTTGTAAACCCCAAGTGTACGGTACGTACTGAAGAAGAAAAAAAAACCCAATATATATAAATAAAACTCCAATTAATTTTTAAGCCCTAATTTTTTCTATTTTCGAGAAAATATGTCAGGGAAACAGCTATTAAGCCGTTACATATTTATCAGTGGAATGTTGAAAAAACAAAATTTTAAAAAAACAAATTAACACTTTTATGTTATTTAGACTTCGTTATTATAACAGGACTCTACTTTTTTGACTTAAAATTAGTTTTGCTTTATTCTGACTTCGTTAAATGAGGGATTCTTATTAAATACTTCGTTATATAGAGGCTTTATAGCTAAGCATTTTTTCGTTTTAGTTGTAGAATATTTTTATATTAAAAATTTTTTAATAATGATTTTTTTCAGAGGACTCAGCACAAAAATATGTTATATTGAGTTTTTCGTTATAACGAAGTTCGTTTTACCAAGGTTTCTCTGTATTTAAAATTGATTCGTTGTAAAACTAAATTCAGATTAAAATATTTAAATTACCCATTTTTTTAAGCCACTCATGATCAAATGTTTCGTATTCTATTAAAATTTAATTCCTTAACTCAATTCCCATATAAAACTTTTATTCAGTCTACTTAATACATTAAATTTAATTTTTAATACAATTTAATTTTAAAAAATAAAAGCATTCCTAAAAATTAATATTTCATAGAAAATAAAAGAAAAAAAGCGAAGTATTCCAAAGGAATTTAACGTGCTATAGAAATGAATTCACCTGGTAATATCTTAGTTTGGAGAAAATAATTAAGAAAATAATCTTATAGAAATTGAACTGCGGAATTGCAATTCTTAAATCAGCGTTGTTAAATCGGTGCGGTTCGCACCATTTTGGGAGCTTTTTTAAATAAGAAGAATTCCTTTGTTAGCGCGTGGTGCGTTTTTTGGTAGCACCAAAGAAAATTCAACAAAACTTTTTGTTTCAGTGAGAGAAAAAAATTGTTGTACAAAAAATACACCTGTTTCAATACCAACAGTGCAACATTTTTACAGACTACAAGTAATGATATTTAAGACGTACCAAATCATATGCACAAAGTAAAACATTCTTGTTGTTGTAGATAATTAGTATTAATAAAGAAAAATTTTAATTTATAATTTTAAATAAAAAATTAATTTTGAACTCTGTGCGTTTTTCCTTAAATGGCGCTTGGTTCCCCATTTCGGTGCGTTTTGAAATTTCAAAAGTTGACAATGCTGTCTTATATACTTAATTCTATTTTGTAAAAAACATTAACCCTGCATGCTTAACTAATTAAGGCCCAATTTTTATTTTAAAGATTGTTAGCTATTTTCGGAAAATTTTATATTATTTATTCAATTATTTGTACATGTTCCCAAATAGGATCATTGGGCGCTAATGGGTTAAGGTTATTTTTATACGCCCGAAATATGAACTCTGTGAAACGAGTAGTGCTCCTAATCCATAAAAGTTACTGGAAAAATAAAATAAAATATATTATTGTATATAAAAACAAAAAAATTTATACCTATCAGTTTTGTTTTTATTTCATTTATTTATAAATTATTAACTGTTCTTCGTCAGTCAAATCACGCAGCGTTAAAGAATTCATTCTTTTGAGCGTTAAAGAATTCATTCTTTTGAATATGTGTATATAGGTACATATATTTAAATAAATTTGTAAAAAATATTATAAAGTATTATCATTAACCTTAAATCTTTATTAATTGTGGATTTTGTATAGTTTTCATTAGAACTACACGAAAAAAAAACAAAAACAACAATCGATTTAAATATTTATACAATTGCAAAATCTTGTTTTTTTTTAAAGCCACAATAATAATAAAGAACTACAAACAACAAAAGTAAAAAAAAACACGATCAAAACATCAACATGTTTGGGTGTTTTTCTCACACTCACACGAGATTTAATGTGAACAACAAAAACAAAAAGCGCGATAGAGAAGTTGCCAATAATCACGACAAAATATGTAAATGTTTAATTGTGTGATGAACATTTATAAGCTTGAAATGTTAACCAGGTATTTACAACAACATTAAAAGACTATTTTATGTCTAGAAAACTATCATCACGATGTCACCTTTTGATCACTGTGATTCTTTCTTTCTATATAGAAAGCTCTCCCCTCATTAAGTTCTTCAGTTAAAGCGTTAATGATCGTTGTTACCTAGGCGGAATTTTTTTTAATAGTTTGCTCTTCTCTTTGCAATAAATAAAATAGTACACTAGGAACTAAACAAGTTTTTTACGTTAGTACCTAGTAGGTAGCAGGTTTAATCGATTGGTGATTAAAGCTTCTATTTATATCAGGGATGGAAATCATATATCAGGTATGGAAATAATATAGAAAATATTTGTATGTTTCAATGAAAATAAAGTTTTATAATCAATTTTGCCATTTTTAAGTTTTAAAAGATTTCATCTGAAATTGGATTTATCATCACAAATAGCATGTAGTACAACTTCTATTAAGAAGTTATTTATTTTTCAGATTAATCTAAAAAAGTACATTTTGTGCTTTAAGTAAAGTACATAACCAGAAAGTCTATTTCCATGACAGACTCATATCAATAGATAAGAGATCGATCTCTTTTCACTTAAAAAAACCTTCTTTCCTTTACTGCACAAGGGGAATAGTAACATTGAATAGAACAATTTAAAAAAAAGCTTAGTTTAAGATTTTTTTTAAAAAAAACGTAATTAAACTTTGAAATGTTTGTTTTTATACGCGGTAAAATATATAACTAATAAGGCGTGGACTTTCATGCATTTATTGTTGGAAAATATCCGCATAAAACATGCTCAAGAAATATGCTTTAAAAATTTATAAAATATGCATTTATTATTTAAAGAAAAACTGACTGTGTACTTACTTTTTTTTAATTTAAACAAACATACATTTAAATAGAATTAAAGTTATTGTTACTTACAAACATTTAATTTTTGAATAGTAGTTTTTTATTGGCTGTTCTAAAATAAAAAACTAGGCTGAAGTGCACTTTACGGGGCGTACGAAAAAAAAATATAAAAAATATGCCACCCGATCCAGAATTAAAAAAAAAATACCAAAATTAATATTTAAGGGGGCTGAGGCCCGTGGGGACCCCTGGGTACAAAAAACCGCCCCGCCCACTGAATGGTATGTGTGGGTACTCAAATTAAAGGTAATTGTGCAACAAAAACGAAAATAATAAAATTTTGGGTGGGCGGCACTTCTAGGGCTCTCTGGGGCAAAAAAAGTGTCCCCCCCATAACACTTATGTATATCTGTGTGGGTACTCAAATTAAAGGTAATTTGCTCACGATTGCAAATATGTATTTTGTTTTTGTATTCGTTTAATATTTTCCTCTCTAGCTTAATTTATGTATCTTGTGTAGGTATGCAGAGAAGTTTTAGTTAGCGAAGCCGGTCTTTGTTATTCCATAGAGGAGAAAATCCTTGCGCCCGGCCGAAGGACGGCTATACAGAGAAGCTTTAGTTAGCGAAGCCGGTCTTTGTTATACCATAGAGGAGAAAATCCTTGCGCCCGGACGAAGGCCGGCTATACAGAAAAGCTTTAGTTAGCGAAGCCGGTCTTTGTTATACCATAGAGGAGAAAATCCTTGCGCCCGGCCGAAGGCCGGCTATACAAAAAAGCTTTAGTTACAAAAAAATAAAAAAAATCCCGCGATTTTTATAACAAATGGTTTGTCTACGGCGCATAGGTATAACATTAAAAAAGCAAAACAAAATATTTACAATCGTAAGCAAAAAACCTTTCATTCGAGTACCCACACATAGTTATAAGGGTGGGAGGGGCAATTTTTTTACCCCCGGAGGGATCCAGAAGTCCCGCTCGACCTAAATTTTATTAATTTCCTATTTTTTACACAATTACCTTTAATTTGAGTACCCACACATACCACTAAGTGGGCGGGCCGCTTTTTTTGATCCATGGGGTCCCAGGGGCCTCAGCCCCCTTAAATTTTAATTTTGGTTTTTTTTCTTTTTTTATTCCAGAGGGGGTCCAATTTTTTTTTTTTTTTTTTTTCGTACGCCCCGTAAAGTGCACTTTTGCCAAAAACTATATAGGTAGGCACAGCGAATTCTTATATTTCTAATAAAAATCTATTAACAAAAACAAAGTTACATCGAAAAAAAGTTTCTGTTAAGAATTTGTCTTAATAAAAAAATGCTACAGAAATTCAATCCACTTCCTGGAATCAATTGTAGGTTGTGTATTTGATACGTATAAATAAAAATTGGTGTTTCAATTTGAAGATTTTTGGCAAACACAAAAACATTTCAAGCATTAAAATTTATTGTAAATATAGCTATTTTAAATTTTAAAAGCGTAATTTTTTCCCCCAACTTTTTATAAGAATTTATTAAATTTTTGTTTATGCACTTCAATTGTTTGATTTTTATAACAAAAAAATCATTTAAAAAATTAAACAAAAAATATTCAAAACATATGCATTTTTAAGCAAAAACTAACATTATATGCGAAAAATGCATTAACGATAAAAAAAATATGCATTACAAATCTATTCCATGTTTCAGCAGAAGTTGTGATTCGGATAAATAACTTATTCACTTAATATTTCAACCTTCGAGGAAAAGCATGAATATGCATGAAATTCCGCGCCCTAATAATTAGTAATGAGAGAAATTATAAAGTCATTTTTAACGAAAATAAATAATGAAATTCTCGATTAAATAAAATATTGTACAAAAATGTCATGTAACGCCAAAAAAGAATTAAAAATTAACTAAATTACAATGTTAATTTTTTAAACAACCGATTTGCTAAATAATTTTAATGATTTCTTTAATTTTTAAAAAGTTTTAATTAAAATTATTTGACTTTTTGCTAAATTTGCAAGTTTTAAATACATTTAAAATACATACTTAGTTAAATATTGCAAGAAGTACTTAAATTAACAAATGTCTCAGATAATTAATTGTTTTTGTAAGAGTAAGATAGGTAAGAAGGGTCGTGCATTTGTGATGAATATCCATGTATTTCAGTACACAGAATGTTTCTTCCGATTCTGATCTTATTTTATAGTAGAGGAGGTATTATGCGTTTATTCTGATGTTTGTAAATATTCTGATGTTTGAAAATATCGGTCCGAGACTAACCTTTTGGTATGCTGAACAACTTTGAATCACCTTCTAACGACGTCCGTCCGTCCGGCTGGCTGGCTGTCCATGTAAACTTTGTGCGAAAAGTACAGGTTGCAATTGTGTAGGATATCAAATGGTCGGGCTTGACCGACTATACTTTCTAACTTGTTTATGTATGAACTTGTACTTATACTATTAGCATAATCGTTTGATGCTGAGAATGACGAAACTTTTTATTATTGAATATTAGCAACATGTTATTTATTTAAACAAATAAATTTCAGAGACCAAGCAATTTTTGGTCGGTGAGTTAAGTGTTGGTTTGTGTAGTTTTCATATTTGCTTAATAAAAATAAAAAAGATCGTGCGTTATCACACCTTTTGACTATTTTCTTTTGGGATATGTAAAGTCTGAGGTCTTCATATCAAGATATCAAATGGTCGGGCTTGACCGACTATACTTTCTAACTTGTTTATGTATGAACTTGTACTTATACTATTAGCATAATCGTTTGATGCTGAGAATGACGAAACTTTTTATTATTGAATATTAGCAACATGTTATTTATTTAAACAAATAAATTTCAGAGACCAAGCAATTTTTGGTCGGTGAGTTAAGTGTTGGTTTGTGTAGTTTTCATATTTGCTTAATAAAAATAAAAAAGATCGTGCGTTATCACACCTTTTGACTATTTTCTTTTGGGATATGTAAAGTCTGAGGTCTTCAGAAATAAGCAAGCTACAATTGACTCTTAGGAAGCCAACATTACTCGTGTTATTTGCGAGATACCAGTCGCTATGCCCGAACGTGTCACCCGAAATTGGACCTTCCGAATGGACCACCTAAGGCGTAGTCATGGCCAATATTTTCATGATATAATTTTCAAATAGTAAATGCCATAAGTTGTTCTTTTAACCGACAATAAAAATTGTAAGTTCACTTTCAAATTTTCGTGTTTTATTTTACATTATTAATCAAACCTCACGAGGAATTACCCGATACTAAAGTTGTATTATCATATGATATATTAGTGTATACGTCAAAAAGTGTTTAGCAATTTTTTACCAAAAATATACATACATATGTATAAATATATAATTTTTATGTTACGTAAATAAATTAATAATTAAAGAAAAACAATGACCTAAATTTCTAAACAAAAACAAGCTGAAAAATGGAGTGAAATTCCCTTCAATAAATCGATATTAAGTCATGTACAAATGTTTTAGCATAACCGCCTAATTTCGAGCGAAATATTAATCTAGACCATAAAATAACTAGACGTGATAGAAAAAACTGAGCTTGTCTTATGTTGGGGTTTCGATTTCCACCAGCGACTCTGATTTGTTTTACTACATCAGGCCAAAGGTCCAAGTTACTAATGATCGGTTAATTAAGTTAAAATATAATTTGTGGTTTGATTTTATAACTCTTAATAAATAAATGGAAATTGTTTAAGATCCACTTCTATAAAAATATAAACAGGTCATTTAAATTTCATTCATTCTAATTTAACTTCTATATGAATACAAGTACATAACATAAAAGTGAAGAGCTTTTATCGATTACTTGTCGAGTGTAATTTTTTTTTAAAACGTTAAAACCAAAACAAAAATAAAGAAGAGAGAAAAAATAAAACTAACAAATTTATATTAATTATGACGGAACAAAAGGTGTTAGTTAAAACAAAAGTGCTAAAAATTCCAAGCGGTAACAAGAATGAGTAAAGAGGCCTAATGGAAGGCCTAATTAAGCAGACACAAGCCCTCTTTTCCGCATTCCATACTTTTACACAGCTTATCATTGGGAGCAAGCCCTTCCACACTCCATTTAATAACACTGTTGTTCCCTTTCCAAAGAAGGAAGTAAGGAAGGTCACAAAAAACTGAACAACTTCCTCTCTCTCTTCTTAAAGAATGTGTACGGAATTTTTGGAAGGTCTTCCAAAAATAAATGTATACCTTCTAGAATGCATACACTTCTGAGGGCAGGATATTAAACGAAGCGAATCTTTAAGAAAGGAGTATAGGTCCCTTCAAAAAGGCCTGCCACTTGCAGTCCTTTCAATATTTACCGCTGGGATAATTGAAAATCAATACCATTCAAAAAAGTAAATAATAAAGTTTAAATAGAATTTGAGTTGAGCTTCTCAAAAGTTGTGTTATCATTTAAATAAACATTAAAGCGGAAAAGCAAAAAAAAAATACCATTTCTTATTTTGCAAAAATAAATTTTTTTTGATAAATTAAACATTTAAATTAGAGTGACACTTGAAAAAAATTTGCTATAATTTATTAAATTTGTATGCATTTTTAACAAAATCTTTAAAAATATCATAAATCAGATAATTATTGATATAAAAGTTTTACTACTCGTATTACGAAAAAGCTAAGAATATGTTTTTTTGCAAAATATAACACCAAGATCCAAAAATTTTAGAAAATAATTGCGAACTGAAATAATTATTGAACTATTTTATGTAGTAAAACTGTTTATTTCTAATTTTAACTCACCGATTATTATGGACATTTTGTAAAAGACGTTTTGACGATGAATTATCCAAAGTTTTTGTAAGAGAAGACAATGGCAAAACTGTTGTCTCTGGTGATTTACTTGGTTTAGATTCTTTTTTAACACTAGGACTTATATTACGATTTATGGTTAAATTATTTATGGGTGATCTACGTTGTGTGGGCGAAACACTAGCGGAGGAGCCAGAAGCTCCTCCGCCAGCCGTACTAGTACCACTAACCGCACCAGTGGTCGTTGTCATGCGTGTGGACACTTTTGATTTTACATCATTATAATTTTTTCTTATCGCCGATTTATTACTAGCAATTTGATTCATAACGGCATCCCATTTATTGGGTGAATGATGGTATTTACGAACTACAGGAGGTGAATTATTTTTATTTGAATGATTTGCTTGATTTGGTGATGAACGTAATTTGGCACTTTTTGGTGATATAGATTTGTAGCGGGGCGAATGCTTACCGCTTATAGTAGTGAGAGTTTTTGACAATTTAACACTTTCATTGAGAGAGGATTTCGAACCCGTACCGGATACCGAAACCGCTTCAGAGAGTAAAGAATCTTGATCGGAATGTTTGCGAGATTTAATAATTTGATTTTGTGTTACGAACGGTGCTGACAATGTTGTAATGTTATTTTGTTTAGTTGTTGGTGTTTTATTGTGCACGCCGTTTTCTGTTGTTAGCGACGTTAACGATGAGTGTTTACGCGGCGATGTTTGGTTTTGTACTGCCATTAAATGTTTCTGCATCGGTTGCTCACACCATGAAGTTGCCGAAGTCGTAGAGCTTTTTGTTAATTTAACCGGTCTGTATGCGGCATCGTCTCCATTATCGTTGTTGTTATTGTTATGCTCCCCATCAAAAGCTTCATCAAGAGAACAAAAACTCTTAAAATCCACACCAATACCATTAATATTAACGCTACTTCCATCCACACTACAATATGAGGTACGATTAGAAAGTGTATCGGCTGAGAGATGATCAGTGCTCATACTACTTTGTATTGTGGATGATGTTTGGCTGTTACTTGAATGACCTTGACCGTGAATAGTAGTGGAATTGTGTGTCGCTGACATAACACCACTACCAGTAGTTGCTGCTGACTTCTCACTGCAAAGTGAGTGTGTTTGAAAACGTTTGGCTGTGCTCTCACGGTTCGATCTAACAGTTTCTGTCGAGTCATCTGCGTCGAAATCATTGTCGGGCGACAAATCATTAGTTGTTTCGTGAGTGTCTTGTCGGCGCATTTGGGCCAAATCTTCATCGCCACGATTTTCCACGTCTGTAAAAATTCCAGAAGACTCCATGCAAGAATCTTCCATTTGAGGATCTTCTGAGATAAATACAGAAGCTGCTGATTGTAGCATGGGACCATATAATTGGCCATCAATTACTTGGGCTCTACGATCTCCACGGTGAAATACATCATCAGCGTCGGATTCTGTAAAAAAATCAGAGTCTGTCATGGGATCTTGTCGCCTTACTGGTGGTAAATGACCTCCACTACCTTGCTGTTGATTGAAACTGGGCTGACGCGATACTCCTTTACGTATGGAGCCATTTGATGGTGAGTGATCGCATGGTCCCCTAGAGGCAGGCCTCGACATTTCTCCATCACCTTGATAACCAGTATCTAGGCTTGTTACACTAGTAACACTGGTTATAAAACTAGTAGAAATTTTCGAAACACTAGATGATATTGACTTGTTGATGGTCTCTGTTTTACTAGGCTCAGTATCAGTATGAAGTGACAATGATTCTAAACATTGATTTTGCTGCTGATCTTCATTAGAAGATGTTACCATACTTTGTAGGTTTTGCTGTTGCATTTGTAACTGTTGATGCTGCGACACCATGTCATTAATGTCGGTCTTAACTTCAACCGGATCTAAGGGCAACTCTTCTGGAGAGGGAGTTTGGTCGATGCGCATTTGCTTTAGTGCTAATTTGTGACTCAGATTGTTCACATTCTTAGTATTATTGATCAATAAAGGTAAATCAAGATTATTTGTATTATTTGTGTTGGTAGAATCAAGAAATTCTTTCATTTGATCAGGAGTCAAAATTCCCAAACTTTCATCCATATCAAAAGAATTTTGTTTCTTTAAAAATTGTTGTTGCATTTGTTGGGTAGAAGCCGAATGAGTCATGTTTATCGTATTATTGTGGTTGGAGTTAATAGCTTGTGATAGTACTGTCGATGATAATGAAACATCTACCAGTTCTATAGAACAATCCAAAGTGGATTCGGTTAAATCCAAACCAAATGAAAATCGACTCTTTTTGTTAGGATTATTAACGTCTTGCAAAGATGAGGTGGTTTGCGATATTTGGGCTTGTTGATAAAATGCTTCTGTTCTACCTCCACATGATATTAAAGTAGTGTCTATGTCCATGGGTTCTTGCTGGCCATCTTCTTCTGGGGTGCGTATGGGTAATACTAAATCACTTTGAGCTCCTTTCAACAACATTGGAGACTGCAAATGGGCTGGTATATGAGTTAATTGATACATGGGATTATTTGATTTCTTGCAAGCATTACGATCTGGCGTGGTGGTGCAAGAACTGGAAATTTGTGTCATATAGAGCAGTTGGCTAGTATTCTTAACATTGGAAGGATCCATATAATCTTTGCTTAAGTTGAGCAATTGCATGTGCTTGGCTGGTGAGGTGGTCTGTTCTGACAGATCCAAAAGCCGTTCGGTATTCATGGTGGAATTCAAAGGCAGATTCATATTTGCTTTATTGGGCGCCAGCGCCGTTAAAGTATCATCAAGATTTTCGGTGGTTATTTCGAAAAATTGTTGATGATTTAAGTTACCTAATTGTTTTTGCACGTCCATGGCAACATCTTCTTCGTAACCGGAAGGTATTGAAACATCATCGATCATTAAAAGATTTTCACTGGAGCCGGGATTAGAATATGTGGCATTGGTAGCCGGTGAAAGGATATCAGTGCATTCAATTAACTTGGTGTTGGCTGCACCGTCAATAGTTTGAGTTAAGTTCACTTTTGTAAGCTTATCCAAAAGTTGGGTACCATCTAACGTTTTAGTAGTATTTTCACATACTTTGTAAGGCTGGGGGGATATTACAAGTGTTCGTCCCAAAACTTCTGGGGCATTAAGATAGTGCGTAGCATCTGGTCTGACCTCTTCTCTAATCAAATGAGTTTTATTAAACGTTTGATTTTTAACCAACTTTCCCAGTGTTAATGCACAATTATCAATTTCGTCTATGCATTTTGTATTCTTAGGTGAACTTATATCTATTGTATTACCAAAGCCGGTATTACGAATGACCTCTTCTTTGATGAAATGAGTTTTATTGAAAGTTTGATTTTCAACAAGCTTTCCCAGTGTTTGTGTAAAATCATCAATTTCGTCTCTGCATTTTGTCTTGTCCAAGATTCTTGTTATATTCTTAGGTGAACTTATATCTATTGTATTACCAAAGCCGGCATTACGCATTAACGTGTTATTTTTAGGTGATTCAATGTCTATAGTATTGCCAAATCCTATGTTTGATATACGAGTATTGTCCAAAGTATGTGTTCGTTGTATTGGTGTAACATCCACTTTAGTGCTAGGAATAAAAGTTAAATCCAAGCTTTGCCTAATGTTAAGTCCCTGTGTATTATTTTTACTAAACAGTGGAGTACTTTCACATAAGGCTCCTCCTCCTCTTTTTGGCTCACCAGTGACCTGCATTGGTGTGGCCATTAAATCTTCTGGACTGTCAGTTCGCACAAACGTTTCCGATCTT
The DNA here is from genome assembly GCA_943735925.1 of Pollenia amentaria. Classification (NCBI taxonomy): domain Eukaryota; kingdom Metazoa; phylum Arthropoda; class Insecta; order Diptera; family Polleniidae; genus Pollenia; species Pollenia amentaria. The sequence continues at coordinate 249,084,232 of OX031007.1, read as the reverse complement.
GTAAGCGCAGGTCGAGGAGTATTAACTACAGCGGTTTCATTTTGTAATTTTTTGCTTGCAGCGGAATCTTTTTTTTCCGGTGTTTGTTCAGTTTTAGCAAAAAATTTTTTGAAAGCCGTTGTTGTCTTCTTACTCACCATATTCACCGTGCTATTTAAAGTATTTATGCGATCACCCGAACTACTTTTCTTGATTGTAAGCGACTGATGTATGGGCGGTCTTAAGCCAGTATAAGAAATTGGTCGTATTTTCGGAAAAGTTGCTGGTGGTCGCAATTGTGATGTTTTAGATAAAGAAATAGCTGTTGGAGGTCTTATTAAACCAGGCAAAGGAATGCGTGATAGTCCTGGCATGGGTAAACGGGATGATGACGGTTCCTGAAAGATAATAAAAAATTGGTTATTATCGAAGGAAATCTAGTGCGGCAAACGTAAGACCTATAAATTTAAACTAATTTTAGTTATCTTATCTTAGAATTTAGCATTTAGAAAAGGTTTACACCCTTATTATCTAATATGTACAACTGTTGTTTACCTTTCAAATGTAATATAATACCTTCACTTTAGCAGTATTTAGATCAAACCTTGTTGAAATTTTTATACTTTTTGTCTTTTTTTGGTTGTTTGAGTTTGCATAAGTAAATGAGTTATCTAGTTATCCAAAATGTGGGTTGAATATCGATCCTTTTGTTAAGCTTCGTTATTATCAGGACAATACATTTCTATTGTCACATTACTTTAGTATACTTTCACGTTTTAAAAACAGTAACTTAAATATTTAAAACAAATTGTGTTAGAACAACAAGTAAAATGCTTAGAAATATGGTAACAAAAAAATATAAAATCTTTTGAAGTCTAAACACAATGTAGTTGGCAAACAACAAGAAAGATTATTATATGCATTTTGTGTTTGAATCCTGGTCATCAGTCAAGGTCCTTAACTTGAAAATATTTCAAAAATACAGATTACATGAATGCAGTGTCTGTATGTGTTATACCATATCATTACATGATACTTGTAGTAGTAGATATTTGAAATAAATATTTATTTATAGTTTTCGTAATTTTGTCTGGTTGGTTGTTCGCCTTAGTTCCTTGTAATCTATTACCGCAGAGAGATTTGGCTTGACTTCACTTAGCATGACTTGACTGACTGACTGGCTGACTGACTTATACAAATGATTTAGCTCAACGAAAGCAATAAATAAAAACACAAGTCTTCCATGAGAAATGAGTTTTTGTAGAGTACAACATAAATTCCATTTCGAATCAAAATTTATTTGTGGAATTTCTTATTTTCATCCTTTCAATCATTATCCTTATAAACACCAACATCTTACACACATGCATCCTTATTTTAAATTCTCAAAAATAATTGAGTTTAATACATCAACCGAGATCCATGTATTTGTGAAATTGAGCTACTGTTTGTTTTGCATTTTTAATGTATTTTTCTTAAGCTGTTTTCTATTTTTAAATTAAATTCCTACAATTAAAATCGTTTTGATTTACGAGTATTTATTGAAATTACCGCATAATAAAAAGTTTTTTTTCCGTTTTTTAAGCTGTTTTCGTTTTTGAAACTTAAGCATTCTTTCTTTTTGCAATATTTTACAAGGTTGATCTTTGAGTACACCGATTTTGGATACTTTTTAAAGATCCTTAATCATTTCTCTTTATTTGTAAATATTTAGTTATTTTGATTGGCACGTTTTATGGACACTACAAACTACGACAATTTCGTTTGTATAATTTTGTAAGTAACTTAAAACGTTCATCCATTGCATGACTCTTTGTAATTGATATAAGGTGCACAGTTTTGCGTGATTTGATGTTTGAGCAATGTAAGAGAGTTATTTTAACGGTAATCTGGAAGAAGGTTTTGCAAAATTTGTCTTTTAGAACGATATCGCGGGCTTTGCTTCAATTAACCAATTCATATAGTGTACTAAAGTGCTTAGTACTAAAGAATTTTTTTAAGTAAAATTGTACTGTTGTGAACAGACTGTTGTATTATAATAATATAATTTAGTGTAAACGTCAAAATTAAATGACAAAAATATAAAAATTTAATTTTTATTTTTTTTTTAAGTTATAGGTTTTGTTTTTGAATTTTTACTTTAAATGAGTATGACTTAAATTTGGCAGTAGAAGGATCTCGTGGAGGAACTACAAGGGGACCTGTGACACGACAACAGAGTCGAATGGATGCAAATTCTGGGACTACAAGAAATATTCGTTCAAATTTAGAAGATAGTGAATTTAGGAATGAAATTTCTAGTATTATATCGACCGAAATAAGAAATTTAACGGTTACAAATTACGTTAGAATGTCGTCACATGGTGACCGGGTGCCTCGAGCTCCTCCTGCTTCTGACGTTTAATATGAGTTCGACATACATTCGGAAAAAATTTTAAATGTAATAAAGAATTGTAGATTACGATCCGTGTTGCCAAAACTAATTAAGGAAAAAAATGCTAGATTTTGTTGAAACAAATGCTAAGCAAATGCTAGAACAAATGCTAAAAAATATAAAACGATCATCATAAAAGTGAGGGTCGAGCTCATTTTTTATAATATGCTGCATTTTGTACTTCAGCATCCGCGACGAGCTGTCAAATTGCCTTTTGCAAAAGTTTGTCAGATGATCGACTGGTGCAACCGAACAGTGCACAGCAAATAAACTTAATACCCCATCTGCTGAACCGTGGCACAATTTCTTGTAAGAGGGATATATTAGTTTTGAGCTATGCTCGCAGCATTCTTGTTTCCGCAGTAATTGCAAAGGTTTTTTCTATGTCATCTGCAGGGCTGGCAGATAAAATTGTGAAAAAATCGTCAATTTCCTGAGAAAAAATAAAAAAATCGTCTTTTTCTGTTTAAAAAATCGTCAAAAAAATCGGACAATTTAAAGTTAGATTTTTAACAAAGTTTGTTCGATTTTTATTTAAAACCAAGCAAACAAAAACATATTATATACATACATACATATATTCCCGTATGTTAATGAAATTGTTTGTTAAGGAAATTTTTATAAAAAATTAGTTTTGTAAACCTTTAATTACTATATTATAATAATCTAAGATTATTTTCAAAGTCTTAAGAATAAAAGATACTTTGTATACCGTACACCACATAGGGTATATATACAAGTTCGTTTTTATATAAGTTTGTCATTCCTTTCGTAATTGCTACAATATTAATATTAGGCCCTATAAAGTATATATATATATATATATATGAGTCCTTATGAATAGCAAAGTTGGCTTAACGATGTCCATCTAACCATGTGTTTGTTGAAATGGGATTTCCGAAGACTCGTATATAAACATTGCTATACATTTATATTAGATACATATATTACGGAATAGTGTGCTATTATATTTCAGATCGGTCTACAAATGCCTAAGATATGAACAAAAAACCACGACTGCCTGTAATTTATACCCATAAATCTCTTATTTTGTCCTGTAAACCTTAACTTCTTTATATCTTCGTTAAATTTATTATTATTTTTTCTTTTTTACCTGAAATATTCCTTCTTCGCGAAATTATAGTTTTGGCACGATGGCACCCATATAAGCTAGGATGATAAAATTTGGCTTAAAAATGTTTTATATATGTATATAGAGTATTAAATGTTAAAAATGAGCCAAATCAGTCCATACAGTGATGCATTTTAACTTTTGCTATTCTGGGCCAAATTGAAGATTTGAAGGGGCCAAAATACCTTTGATAGGGCCAAAAAATTATTTTAATATATTTGATTAATATGTTGGTATTTAAATAAATCCAATAGTAATTTAGTACATAAAAATAATTATCGAAACATTGGGGAAATAACATTAAACCATTTAAATATAGTTAGTTAAATTTTGACTTGAAAGTGCCAAAATAGATTTCCACAGGGCCACAAATGGCCCAATTGTGCCACATTTTGCATCACTGAGTCCATAACTTCACCTGCTCCCCATACGAGTGAACTCTCAATCTCAAAATCAAGGTTTTGGTACGAGTTTTAACTTAAATTGACTTGACTCAAAATTTTCCTTTTACCCATAAAATTTTTTATGGAAAATAACAAAATTGTTTTTTTTCTATGCTGCCTAATAACAAACATCAAAAGATTTAAAATTGTCTTATTTTGAAGACTGAATAAAATCGTCACTTTTTGGAAACAAATCAGCAAATCGTCACTTTGCTAATTTCGGAACCAAAAATCGTCAAAATGACGATAAATCGTCAATTCTGGCAGCCCTGGTCATCTGTTACATTCGCCCATTCTTTTTTTCATGCCAAATGACTTTATAAATGCTAGATCTAGCATGAAAAATTATAAATTTGCAACACTGATTACGATTTACAGGCGCGGTTATTTCTGTGCACAAATTTATATATAACTTTAACCACTGCTAATTTAAGAGGAAATTTCGAAGAATTGTGTAAGCATGCTCACCTTCTGTTAGATGGGAAGGCATTACAATGATATTGGCATTTTTATCGTAATTGCGATGATCTCAGTTGGTTTAGATTAAAGGATGCTTTAAAAAGACAGTATAAGGAATACTATACTGACTTTGATATCATCGATGATATTAGACGAAATAAACAGAAAAAGTCCGAAACATTTGAAGAATATTTAGATGCTATATTGGTTTTATGTGACAAGTTGAGAACTCCATTATCCGACCTAGAGTTATGTGAAACAATTATGCGTAACCTTAATCTTGAAATTCGACACGAACTCTTACATTTGGATATAACAAATGTATCGCAATTAACAAAAGCTGTGGAAAACATGAAAAATTTGTGGGTGATGTGAAATGTACTAATAACTTTAAAAGATTGGGGCAGAAAGCTCAAGTTGTAGAGCTTGATTGCGATATTCATGGAAAAACAGACAGTAGAATGCGATGACAATGATGTAGCAGTTTGTGTTATTAGGAAAACAGACAAATGCTGGAATTGTGAGGAATTCAGTCACAATTATATGGACTGGTTTGAAACAAGGAACATTTTTTGTTATGGTTGTGGCTTGAAAGATATATATAGACCACAATTTAGTAATTGTTCTGAAAAACAGGGAAACTTTAAAATGTCCGACCAAAGAACGGCCATCCAAAGAATTAGATATAAATAATAATTATAAGATCTAAGTCTCGAAAACAAAAATGGACTTAGTCCTTAAATATAGGGAATTAATTCATTATGAATTAAGAACCCAATTTTTAAAATTGAAACATATTCCCAAAAATATGAAATGACCCCCACAATGAAAATGACCTAAAACCCCATAAATTAGATTTTTTTTCAAAAATGAAACAAGTTTTCACATGATTAAATTGCAAAGCTTTTAAAAAAAACTTAAATTGCAGCAAAAATAGAGTTATAAATCGTCTTAATTATCGTACAAGAACTATCAGTTGTGGTCGAGAAAGGTGTAAATTCCCAAATGGTAAATACCCGACAAAATGGGTAAATTGGTTAACAATGGCTAAATAGCTTGGTTTTTACCCAAATGTTGTATAAAAACTTTGTCACACAACATTTTACAAACGAACACATTGCGCAGTAATATTTTTTAATAAAAACCTTCGCCATTGTTTCAAAAATATTTACGGTATATTCATCAGACATTGGTTGGCACGTGTTTGATGGTTGGACAGAACTTACCAAAAGATCACTAGATTGAGTAGAAATTCTATTTGAAACTGTTGTAAGTTTATCTATACTGGTTTTCTCAATTTCTCCTTTAAACCAAATTGGGCTTTTAAGACAATTAATTAAATGTTTTGTCACAATATCTACAAGGAACTGGTTTTGTCTGGTTGCAGCCAGAGAAAAAACATTTTTCAATATGTTCACCTTGAACAAAACTATTTTTAACGACAATGTTTAAACATAGTATGGCTAAATGTTACCATAGTTTTGTTACTGGAAACCATATTATGGTTAAATTAGTCCTCTATCACGAAGTGAATGTGAATTTCACTTCAAGCATCAAAAATTACGGTCATTTAAAATATCAACTAAGTCCATTCATTGTCCCCATTTTTTTAAATAATTTATTTACTTTTAGTTTAAGTGCTTTAATTCTTTTAAAATAAATCAAAAAAAAAACATAATCGGGTATATTCTAGAAATCGAAATGAAGTGGAGTTAAATTCGAGCAAATTTAAAATCGACGCTGTAATGAAAGTTTATTAAAATATTCCTTTTTATCTATGTACTTAATTTTATGAGTACCAATTAGCTTTACAAAAACAACTTTAAAATCAGGAGAAAAAACTATGGCAATTTTGTAAATAATTGAAATTAAAATCTCGTTCGATTTCAATTCCACAACCCGAATATGTCAATTTATATAAAAAATTATGCATTATATGACAAAATATCTATATACGACAAAATATGCACAAACAAATCCATGCAATTTTTCAGCAAAAAGTGTGATGCAGATAAATAACTCATTCACATAGTATTTAAACGTGTCACAATGACATTCTAGTCTAAATTAATTTTTAAGAATGTATATACAAACATAAATATTTGAAATGTAAATGCAATTTGATTAATATATGAAATAAGTCCCTGAAAATATTAATTGGGTTTAATTTCATTAAACAAATTTAGGGGACTTATTTAATTACGAAGCAATCCTCATCAAAAATATTAAAAATTATTTAAAAAAAAACGTTTTTTTTTTATATTTTTTATTAGAGTTTTTTAAGGCCTTATGGGCCAATAAACTAGAAAAATACAACAAGTGGCGTATGTAACTTAAATTAATAATTATCCTATAACATATTTCATTTTGGATAACAAAATTACTATCTGAAAATAAAGAAAATAATTATTTAATATGTGAAACCCCCCATTGCACATAAGTTGAAAGCAATCAAAAATAATAATTAGAGTGAAAACTGATTGACAAAAAAATGAAATATACATGTATGTATTATACATATATAAATAAAGGAAATTTCACAACTGCTTTAAAATCAAATTCTTAAACTTTTTAAAAGAATATGAAAATTTTCGCTTGAATAAGGAATTAAAGAGTTCCATAAACCAATAGATTTTACTACAAACGATCTTTTCATTATAAGTGTATCATATCTTGGAGTAACCAGAACATGAGTTCTTGAAGAAGTACCGAATAAGTACCTACGTCTCAGATATGGTAGGCAATTAGTCCTAATTACCTTATGCAACATTAGGAAAATTCTCATGTTAACAAAACTTGTTAAGTTGCAGCCAATGAGCGATATTATGTATGCTGTTATATGGGCTCTATATTTAAGCACATATACATACTGCACCATCCTTCTAAAGCAATGTTCTAGTCTTTCCAGGTTGTGCTGCGAAGTACCAGTATATATTTCCATTCCATAAAGGAAAATTAAGCATGCAGACAGAAAAAACTAATTTGTTCTTGACACTAACTGGTAGATAACGATCTAGTGTATATAAGCATTTTAGTGAAAAAGATATCGAAGCAACTTTGAAGCAAATTTGAACATATAGGTATATGCCAAGCGACTTAACATATGATACAAACTCAATAGGGCCTCCTACCAAGGAGAAGTTAATACTTGTTCGTGAGTTATTGGAAAACAAAACAGATCTTGTTTTAACCGGAGTAAGATTTAAAAAATTTAGTTCAGACCAATCTGAAATACGTTGTAAATCTTTATTTACATTCAAGGATAAATAATTAACACCGTTTTCATTATCAGATGAAACAAGCTGTATATCATCGGCATAAGTAAAACATGTACAAAAATGTATTTGTGAGAAAATATCATTAACATACATCATAAAAAGTAGCGGGCCAAGTATTGAACCCTGCGGTATGCCCCTATAAGTTTTTAAAGTTGAAGATTTTATACCCTGTACTTCGGTAAATTGGCTACGTGATGAAAGAAGAGAATTAATAAGCTTACAAGACGTATTTCCGAATTGAAATATATTTAACAACTTTCGCACTTACATTTTATGGCTAATAGAGTCAAAAGCCTTAGAATAATCGAAAAATATTGCCACCGATTGAAATTTTGTATCCATATTATTTCCTTTAATTTCTACCGCCTGTAAGGTTAAACATGTAGTGCTGTAATTCCGTCTATACCCTAATTGATATTCACTAAATAACTTTTTAACTCGTTAATAATCCAAAAATTTTTGAACAGCTTGTTAATATACCTATAGGCCGAAATCAGTTAACAATCGGGGTGATTTCATCTTCGGAACTGGTACTATTCTGCCCACTTTCCAAATTTCAGGAAGTTTTGATGTTGTTATTATATTATTAAAAAAAAAAAGTCTATGGCCGTGATATTGCAGGGAAAACAAGTTTTAAAAATTTAATTAAAATTCCATCACATCCCACAGCGTTAGATTTAATACATAACATGGCATTATATACCTCTAATTCATCAACAGCTCTAAAGGAAAAGCCTTCATTTTAAGAAGTCAGATTATCCACATCTGGCTCGTTTAGTATAGGAGGCATTATAACAGTTGTATTAAATTCCTCTATATTAAAAGGAAAATACTCAGTACGAGTACCAATTGCCCCTTCAGATCTCAATCTCCTCCACAATTCCGTGTTACTGCAGTTAGAGAAAAAATGTAAATTTGCCTTTTCCCTATGCTTTCTAATTATGCTCTTCAATCTGTTCCTATTAATCTGATACATTTTTTTTTCTTATTTAGACAATTTTTTATAGGTACTTAAGTTTTTTTACCCTTTTTAAATAATTTAATTTTCCCATAAAACTTCGTTTTAACAGCCATAAAGATAGTAATTAATATTCACTTAAGGTATGTTCAGACCTAACAAATATTTGACGAAAAAATCCAAAAAAAAGCATGACCAGCAAATTGGTCAAACTATAGCTTTATTTTTAACAATTTTTATTGATTTCTTATTTTTAAGAAAATACTAGTATAATTCAATTAAGAAACTGTTAAATGATGTTTGATCCAGCAAAAGTTTTGCAAAAGCAAACAATTTTTTAATAAAACTAGTAGTTACGTGTAGGACGTCAAATATTTAATAGGTCTGAACATAGCTTTACAAAATTTTTTTAAGGAAAATAAGTTTTTTTTTATTGTTTTATTGAAAACAGTAAAAACGGCAAACTGTGTAATCTTGAGTTTATGTTAATAACATACTTTTCATTATGATGTGATTTTAAAGCCTGAATGTTTTATTCTTTCTAAATTATTGAATCTGAATGCAGGGCATTTCATCGTTCTTATTTATCGAAAGTAGCACATTTTCATAATATCTATTTTCTCTCGTTCAAAATAAAATTCAATAATTTAGAAAACCTCAGTAAATTTTCAAACTAAAACGCAAACAATATGTTTAATTGAGCAAAATAGTATTTCAGTTGTTGTTTTTCTGACAAATCCACCCAACGAAACTGAATATAATATAAACATTTAGTAAACAACAATTGCAGAAATTTAGTACATACATCATGGAATGACTTTTTGTAATCCTTTAGATTTTTACCATCATCATCATCATCAATGTTTTTCCATGCTTATTTGAAGGGGTTTGCTGGGTCGTTCATTTCGTTCTGTATTTATTTTTTCGTTTTTTTTTTGCCAATATTGTTTGTTCATACTTACGCTGTTTTCGTGCTGTTACAATTATTTGAAAAAGTTTTCCTATTGTCTTTTTCAAGGTCAATAAGCAGTTAAGCAGCAAATTGAATTTTTGTATGTCCATATGAATATTTTGTATGGCTCATAATGTGGTAATACCAATATTATGTAGAAATCTGCGGAACACTTAAATATGTATATTTATAGTAGAAAAAGAAAAGCTGAAGGGTTAGAATTTTGCCGGTCCTAAGAAAAAAATATGTGGAAGTTTATGTAGAAGATTAATAGAAAAAACGAAACTAAACTTCGAGTTTTTTCGTTTAGTTTATATTGATAAATATTAATTTCATTGATGTGGGCGTAACATTCTTTAGGGATTTTTTTTTAAATGAAAGCCTAATTTTGTTTCTTTGTATAAAAAATATTTAATATGAAGTTTGGAGCCGATTGGATAAAGAAAAGTCGGGCGAAAATCGATTGAAAACTTGAATAGTGCGAAAAAGTGTGTTTATTTATTTTTTGTTATATTTGTTAAATGTCGCAAAAGTTTTATTCTAGATGGTAAACTAATCGAAAGTTTGATACAAATATGTTTTCAAAAAGGTATAAAAACCCAAAATCGGTTAAGAACTAGCCCAGTAATAAATAATGCCTCAGACCAATAATGTGCCCATTAAACAGTACATAAAAGTTAAAACTTTGTACTTTTATTACGTAGAAATTTTAATGAAACTGCGTTTTTAACGGTGAAAGCTTTTTCTTTGGATTTGCCCCCCAATTGCATAGAAGGGTTAATTTTTATATTTTTTTTTCTTTTGATATATTAATTACCAGTTTCAAAAAATAGTTTAGTCAACTTTTATCAAAATATGAATATACCCCACGATATTTCGTTATCAATTTCATGAAATATTCAAACGCTCCATAATATTTACCTTTGACCTTTGGCGTTGTTTAATGTTGACCAAATTATCGGAATATAGTCCTTTTAGCATGTATCATAAAACTCTGATAGCATTTAGTGGAACTTAATAAAAATAAATTTGATAAATTTTATGCAAAAAAGTATTTTCCTCGAAACCCGTAAAATTCAAATCGTTGCCCACCCAACTGTGCCAGGGGATATTTTTAAAAGTTTTTATTTTCAATCTTTAAGATGTTTGAAGCATGTTGAAGAAAATTTTTTCAAAATTGAAATTGTAGGTTTGAAAAACGGTGGCATGTCATAACGTCCAGTGTCATAGTGTCCATGGACGTTATGACACCCCAAAAAGTGTCATAGTGTCCATGGACATTATGACACTTTCAAAAGTGTCATAACGTCCGCGGACACTATGACACTTTGGAAATGGACATTATGACACTTTCAAAAGTGTCATTAGGTCCATTATTACTAAATAAGTTAAATACAAAAAAATTATCTGCATACACGCAGAGAGAAACATGTTTCATTATGGTCCCAACCAACAAAACTATTTTTAAAGAAACTAGTTTAACCATAATATGGTTGTCGGTGACAATGATTTTTTTAGATGAAACATAATATGGTAAAAAAATTTTTAAAAATGGTTTTCCTGCTTTTTCTCTGGGAGAAAATATTAAATATATAACGAAAACACTTTTGGGCGCAAGGATTTCCTCCTCTATAGTATAACAAATACCGGCTTCGCTAACTAAAGATTCTCTGCACAGCCGGCCTTCGGCCGGGCGCAAGGATTTTTTTCTCTATGGTATAACAAATACCGGCTTCGCTAACTAAAGCTTCTCTGCATAGTCGGCTTTCGTTCGGAAACAAGGCAGATTTTAGAAGCTTTACTTAGCGAAGCCGGTGTTTGTTATACCATAGAAGAGAAAATCCTTGCGCCGGGCCGAAGGCCGTCTGTGCAGAGAAGCTTTAGTTAGCGAAGCCGGTATTTGTTATACCATAGAGAAGAAAATCCTTGCGCCCGGCCGAAGGCCGGCTATGATCCCAAATTTGTTTACATTCTTGCTTGTTGTGGACATTATGACACCTTGCAAAGTGTCATAACGTCCGCGGACGCTATGACATTTCTTCGATGGACGTTATGACACTGGACGTTATGACATGCCACCTTGAAAAACACCTCTAACATTTTTTTCCATCTTTACATCACCTTAGGAGACGTTAATCTATAAATATAATATTCCCATCGATCCTATAAGAAACATAGGGCCTCAACAAACTTCTTCCATTCAAATCTGTTCATCGCAATAGTTTTTACTTAACTCCAGCTTTTATGAATTTTTCTAGCCTCGATTTCAATTTGCCCGCGCCATGTGTCTGCTGATCGGCATCCTACGCTGGTCCCCTGCGGGTTCCATTCGATAGCATTCCTGGCAAGATCGGACAGTAGCCAATCCAGTTCCACTTTCTTTTCAGTATTTTTACACGCAACGGTATTTGATGTGTTTCAGCCCACATATTGGTGTTTGAGATGGTTCGTGGCCAGAAGATTCGTAGAATTCTTCCGAGACATTTATTTATGAAAACTTGCAAGGTGTTAATGTATCGCGAGGCAGCGTTCCAGGATCCACATCCATATAGCACAGTTGGTGGTGAATGAGGTATACCTAGTTTGTCATTCCGTGTGAAACTTTTTTATTATACATCTTAGACCCCATAAAGTATATATATTCTGGCTCCTTGAGTAGTTCTAAGTTTATCTACGTCTGTCTGTCTGTTGAAAACACGCTCACTTTCGAAAACGCAAATGAAAAGAACAAACCTGTTCTCAAATTGCACGTAGTAATCCTAAGCAGTTTGGGATTAAAATCCAGCAACATCGGTTCAGTAGGATCAGAACTATGAATCAAAATGTGGAACCACCACCCTAAAAAAATTGATCATTTTGATACAAAACCTAACATAAATGGTGAAATAATGCACGGAATGACATTTTGCACGAATTCGCTTTATACGACTGCAAATTATACTGTTAAATTTCCTCAAGATCGGTCCATAATTGACCATAGGCCCCATATAAATCCCTCTCGCGGAAAACAGTTTAGTACGCCTAAAACCGCAACAAATTACGCTAGCATACTCAAATTTGGTACGTCACAGATTTATAGGACCAGCAATCACACTGTAAAATTTTTTGAAGATGGGTCCATAATTTACACTAGGTCCCATATAAACCCTACCTCCGAAAAACCGTTTAGTACGCCTAAAACCGTAATAAATAATGCTATCAAATTGAAATTCGTTACGTCACAGTTTTATAAGGCAAGAAATCACACTGCCAAATTTCGTGAAGATTGGTCCATAATTCACCCTAGGCCCCATATAAACCCTACTCTCGGAAAACAGTTTATTGCGCCTAACACCAAATAAGGCCCACTTTGGGAAAATAATTAAATTCACCTAAAACCATCACAGATATAGATATTGCGGTAAAATTTCTTACTTAATATGGCCAGAAAAAATATCATGCAAATTTGTGAAATTTACTGTTAACGCTAAAACTAATAACACTGCTATATTGAAATTTATAATACCAGAAATCAGTCTTCAGAATTTTGGAATGATTGGTCCATAATTTACCATAGGTCCAATACAAATTACTCTCCTAAAAATTATTTTAGTTCAACTAAAACTTTTACGCATCATGATATTTTACTCAAGCCAGTTCAAAGTTCTAATAAGAAACAGATAAAATTTTCTTATTGTCGGTCAATAATTCAATTCAGGTCAAAACCGCAACTTATTTTAATGCTGACGTTCGTTTTTGTGAAACTTAGTTAATAATATATATGTATGTATTTATCACATAGAGGTCACTCCTGTCGGTGGAGGATATCAAAGAATGTAGCACTCTAACTTGTTTTGTTTTGTTATGCTTTTTATTAATAAAAAAAAACGTTAAAAAAAGATGTGCGACTCTTATTTTCTCAAACGACTTTTTTGGGCGACTTTATTTTTATGAAACGACCTTTTGTGCGACTTTTCTCTCGCATCGTAAAATTTCCCGCATGAAACAAGTGAATTATAACAAAAACAGTGCAATATGAAACAAAAAATGGTTTTTCTCACATAAGTGTTTCTGTATATTTATTTTGTCCCCTTTTAGACAGGCAAAGTTTACTTTGACAAAGTCTGTTGAATTCTCTTTTAAACTTTGTTTGGTGCTCAGACACACAAAGTTTAATTTGACAAATTTTTGTTTTCTCTTGTTTGAATATAATATATAAACAGCGTTGCCAGATTGATGATTTTATCATATTTTGGATTAGTTTTTTAAACAAAAATATGATTAAAGATTTCTTTCTCAAATGATGATTTTTAATTTTTAGAAATTCAGATTTTTACTTTAATTCTGCTTATACAAAATACACGATTATTTAAACAGTCACTTTTTAAAACAATGAAGTTTTGCATCAGCTTGATGCGCATTGGTGCTGCACACTTTTGTACCCAGTATCTAGAATACACAAAATTGCATCATTATTTCTGGACATAAAAATATTAAAAAAGGCATATTATATCCTATTTTCAATGTGCGAAAGAATTCCTTCTTTCGAACAACTACATTTAAAAAAAACAAATTCTAAAAAACTTTGTTTTTGTTTTAAATGTATTTGTACGAAGTAAATAATTATTTCGCACATCGGAAATAGGCAGTTAGAATATTGATAAAAAAAATATTTGTGAAAAGAAAAAATATATTTTTATAAAGTTTCATATACTGACGAATTATGTTATTATGTATTTCAATTTAAATAATAAGAAGTATGTTTTTATAAAAAATTAATAATTCTTACTATTTTGCCCTTGTTTTAAAAACTTTTAATTAAGAAAAAAAATTTAAGATTTTCCTCTTCAAAATATGATTTCTTTCGCCATATGACAATTTTCATTCCAAAGATTCTGGTAACGCTGTATATATATATAAAGTTGCAGCCAACTTCAGGTATAATCTACGATCGAAAAACAAAACGAATTTGTGTGTACAGTATGTACTCCCCCGCTATTCTCTTTCCCTTCTCTTCTATAAACTCAAGACTTTGCAAAGTAAACTGTGCTTGTCTGATAGGGGTCTTTGGAAGAATTATTTGTCATTTTTCCATCATTTATTGGAAGGATGTTAGAAAAAGTGTTTCTGTATCAAAGTTTCTCACAAGAACTGTCAAAATAAGTTACATTTAAAATTGATGCGAGAAAAATTAAATTTCAAAAAATGGAGCACAAATTATGTATGTATGTACCAGTGTTCGAAAATAAACACTAAATATCGTTCTTTAATGTTCGGTTCGGTAGATTTGTGGAAAACACAAACGCTAATAGTGTTTGTGTAGAAAATCATTAAAAAAAATAACGTTTCCCTGTTAGTCATCTATCGAACACAAAAAAAATACTGTTTTTATCAAACTCAACAAAAGATGAAAACATTTTATTCCGTTCGGTTTTTTTTGAAAATCCACGAACTTCAATGTGTTCGGTTCGGCTCATTAATGTTCGTCGCTTTTGGCTGGTAAAAAAAACAAACATTTTTTACAAAAACAAAATACACACACGAAAAAAACATTATAGAACATTAAAATATAATGTTCTTCTACAGTATCACTACAATTGTTCTGTTTTTTAACGAAGAACATTATATAATGTTCGGTTCTTTCTTGAAAATAGTTACGAACGGTATTAAGGGTTGTGTATGTCTACACAATCACTAAAAAAATAGATATCGTTCCTGGGTGTGTGAGCCGAACGTTAAATAATGTACTGTTTATTTTCGAACACTGGTATGTACACAAGAATGTGTATTATTTTTTTTATTTGAAGAGAAAGAATTTAAATGATGAAAATAATTAAAACACAATTGTTATATTTTGTTATTTTAATTTTTTTTAAGCCCTTCATTGTTATCGTTTTAGGCAGGGCTGCCAGATACATTTTTGAAAAAATTGTTAATTTCCTAAGAAAAAATAAAAAAAACGGCTAATTTGTTTTAAAAAATCGGACAATTTAAAATTCATTTTGACAAATTTTGTTCGATTTTTATTAAAACATAATAAAAAAAAAAAAAAAAAAAAAAAATTCATGGGTAAAATACATATTTTATACATATATACATACGTAAACTTTAGGTCTGTTTAAATAAAATTATTTATTTTATTTTTCTCTTTAAAATTTCAGATTGTTTTTTTTCCTGAAAAGATCACTTAAAGGCGTGACAAAATATCATATTGAACTTGTAAAAAAAAGGCAAAAATTTCCTATAGTGCATTGATTGAAAAATGGGGTAATAGTTTAATGTGTTGATCACATAAACAAATGTATTAAATAATCTAAGGAAATAAAAATTAAACAGTTTTCCTTCGAAATTTTGATTTTGCCCATAAATGTTTTAAGCAGCCTTGTTTTTAAAGATATCGTTTTTCTGTGGTGCCGAATATATAAACATATTAAACTAATTAATATTATTTTATTTCGAAGACTAGCTATTAAATATGTTTTCGTATTTGTAACATATTTCAAATATCAAATTATTAAATACATTCATATGTATCATCGTATTTGTTACATATTTAATGAAATTTGAAAGAACTTAAAAATTGTATTACAAATACAATATGTGGACAAACTGGAAGACCTTACAGGATGGGGCATACCTCATTTTAAAATTAATTACGCCCTCTTTGTAATCTATTTTTCTTTTTTGAATAAAACATTTTAAGAATTTTTCAATACATTAATATAATGAAGTCAGAAATTAGCAAATAAATAAAAACAAACTTGATAATGGTAAACTTTTTTTCTAAACACGAAGAAAAGTTTATATAAGAAGTTAAAAAACCTTGTCTAAGTAAACTTTCGTTGTTTAAATCGGGTCCAAAATTTGGTGACGATAAAAAGAATTTAGAAACAATAGAAAAGTAAAGAGACTTTTGTTGGACTCTAATTAAGCACATTTTATAGCTTAAAACTAGAGCTTAATCTCAAAAATATCGCGAATCTTACATAGGCAATCGGGTTAGAGAAGTAAGAAGGTTTGCCAAACAGACACGAAATGAGTTTTCATGTTTGCTTTTCAAACATGTCAGTTTTACTCATTCTCTTTTAAACATGATATCAAAAACCTATTGCATTTTCACGATGTCTTTTCAAACATGTCTGTTTTCTTGTCTAATTGTCTAATATATGTACATATACATACATATTAAAAAACATGAAAACTCATATTAACAAAGGCGAAAACGTATTTCGTGTCTGTTTGGCAACCCGTCTTTCTTTTCTAACCCGATCGCCAACAAACAAGACAAACGTGTTTGTTGAAAATGTCTGAAAATACATCGTATAAATGTCGCCCAAATGTTGACTGATAAATTCTTTAAAATTTTGCTACTTTTTCTTAAAACAAATATTTGTTTTGTAGGAATTCAGTGATATTTCAAAATTTTTATTTCCTCCCTGGTACATATCAAATCCATACAAAACAAATTTAAGAACTTCATGATGGAAGAACAACTTATGTCTGATATTGTTAGGCATGATGCATCATAAATCAACAAAATAAAAAGTTGTACATTTGTGTTGTACAAAAACCGTCAAATCCAGGCCGTAACACATGTACTTGAGTGCACCAATCGTTGTCAAAATGTTGCATCCGCAATTTTTGCAAAAAAAAAAACGGTTATCGCTCACATGATTTCAAAAATGACAAATAATAGATTCGTTAAAAGATGTAATTTATGTATTTTAAAGTATAAAACCATACAGAATCAAATGAACAAATCTGGGGATTTAGTTAAATTTTTCATATTAAATTAAGTCTATATACTTTTTATTTAATATGTTATGCATTAAATCACTTGATTTCGCAAAAACTTCATTTATTTGTAAAATTCCAAAGTGCACAGTTTTCTTGTCCAACATTAAACCAACCAACAACAGGAAAACATGAATGAAACATGAAAACAACAATAAAAACTTGCAATAAATAGAACTCTGTGGGTGATACGTGTACCACCCATCGTACCTAATAAAAAAAACTAACCCTCCTCACACAAACACAAAAGTATATATTCGAAATACTTGGGAATTTCAAAAACCTACAGAGTCGATTCGTACGAGTTTTTCAAGTAGAAAGTAAATAGAAAAGTGAAATATCTTGGTTGTATAGAAAATGTAATTCGAATAAAAACCCTTTGCTTGAACATAAATAATCGCATTTTCTAGTACCTACATGGTGGCGCAGAATGAGCTACACGGTTTAAGTTCTTAATGACTTCTTAATTATTAATTTTTTTTTGTGTTTTTCGGCCTTTTGTAAAGAAGACTTGGGGAATTAATTACACTGTGCTAGAATTTGACACTTTTTTTGTGACAAGCAGGGCACCGTTTTAACGTAATTCGGATACGCCGAATCCAGTGGTGCTAACCGTTTTTAGGTTAGCTCTTGTTTTCGAGATATACCGTTATTTCGAAAATGGAGGAGGTTGCACAACATATATTTGCGTCACTCAAAAACGGTTAAGCTTTTTGAACAAAATAAAAAAAACGGAAATTCCGCAAAACATTTCCTTTAAGCACGGTTAAACTTCTTTCTAATATGCGCAGTTGTTTTAGAAACATAATTTTCAGAAGAGGCTTAAAACTGCTGTCAAATTGTGGATATATCAGTAAAACTAGTATCTTCTACAATATTTGTTAAATATTATTGCTGAGTCCTATGCATAAAAAATATAATATATTGGCAGAGCTATGGTTAATAGCAGGTATTGCATATGAATATTCAAATGTTTCTTGGTTGATAGCTGGTATTGCAAAGTGAAAACATACAGAATAACTTTAACATTTATTAAAGTTTCCACGTTTTTTTTAACATATACTCAAAGAGATAATAATCAAAATTAAACAAGATAATTCGAATTGATACATATCTAACTACAAATTTTACTCATAGATGGGGGTAGTGCACTCATTTTGCAGTTTTAACTCACAGTTAGTGATAGTGCAAAATTATTGCAATCATTTTGTTGATGTTGAGTGATGAATTGAAAATTAGCAGCCTCACTAAACATGAGTGATAGTGATGCTAAAAAATGTTGCACTCAAAAAAAATAGTTTGATTTAAGAAAAAGCAATCATCAGTTTAGTGCAACTTTTTTGCTCTTCACACATTTGAGTGCAATTTAAAATTTTGCACTAAACTTACAAACAAAAAACTTGTTTTTTCATGATTAAAGCCATGAGATATTCCGTTATTGACATTTAATTATTTATTTATTATTATTATATTTAATTTCCCTTCTTATGCATATCATAACAAGAATCAAAATTGATGCTCATACAAAATTACATTTTTAAAATTTTAGTGAGAGTCTGTTTATATGCAGCTTTTTTGATTGCCAGTACAAATTTTTCAATATCGCTAATTTTTTTAGTGGTAGTTAAAAAAGATAGCAAATCTTCACTAAAGCTGGTGAAAAAAAAGAGTGCAAACAATTTTTTTTGCAGTTTTATTTAGTGATAGTGTACTGCTGATTTAAATCCATATTTAGTGCACTTCCCCCAACTATGCTTTTACTTCATCTGAACTAAATTATCATTAAAGTAATGATATTCTGATGATATAACAGGCTTCAAAGATGCTAGATGTTCCCATTCACTAAATTGAATTCGAAGTGTATCCATGAAAATATATAAGAAAAAAGGTACATTCTGTCTTAAAATTTGAATAATATTTTACATTCTTTTACATAAATAAAAGAAAATTGTTTTTTAACGTTTGGTAGGTCACTTTGCGCATCGTAATATGGGACGTTACATTTAAGGGTTTCTCGACTTGAGATATTATTTTTTTGTACTATTTTGCCATATCATCCTAATAGTAATCGATTTGGTTAAGGTCTGCTGACTGGGGAGTTGAATTCTGCTGTCAAAACAACAAATAAAGAAGCCAGTCTCGAACAACAGTTTCGACTTCCCAGGTCCAAACTTTCCACAGATGACAAGATTTTGTTTCAATATGGTATTATACTGATCAACCATAACCACCCCAGCTGCCGCCATCGCTCACTATACCATAAACGTGCCCCCACTACGTTTTACTGTATGTATAATATTTTTGGGATCAAGTGCATGGCTTGATTTTCTACAAACCTTAGGTCGATCATCATTTCTGAAAAAAGGGATGTTTTTAGAGACATAGAATTTTTTTAAAATGAAACACAACAAATTAATGGAATAAATAACATTAAATGTGTAAAAATCATTTCTGGCATATGGCATCCGCGGCTAAGCCTTATGGGCGCCATCCTGTCGGTCCAATTTTGCACCACTTTGTCGAGCATACCCGGTCTGATTTCTTAAAAAGTGCGTCGAATGATGGCTTCTAACGGCCGTACCTAACCAAGAGCGGAAGGCGGAACGTTTTCTTCCGCGTAGCTTTTACGCTGGTATGCCATACCTAAACAAAAGCGTCAGCGTTGTGTCACAAACAGTAGCTAATTTGCCATTATTTATTATCAAAATATAAAAACAGGGCTGTCAAAACGACAAATATAGCAACCCTGCTTATTTAAACGCGCTGTCAAAATCGGATTTTCCAATTGCAAAGCGTTGAAGCGCTAATTATACAAATTGTATGGGCATGCGGATTTTTGACTGCTAGAAAGCGCGCTCCTCTCTTGTTCAGGTATGTCTGTAAGTGACGTACCCCCTACAAAAAGTGTCAAACCTTACGAATAATGTGGCCATTTCATGGGTCTACCCCTTGGGATAATTCGGTCACCAAACGTTTTACTCAAAATAGTGCAGGTTTTACGCGCTGCATGGCATCTTGCACCGTGTTGTTGGAACCATTTCTGCTCCAAATGATTTTGGTTACTTTTTGTTTTTTTTAAATAATAATACGTATTGGTATTTTTTTATTTTTCTTGATAAACTTTTTAATCAGGTTTTTTAATTTTTAAAATTTTTATATAGTATGTACATACATATCTGTTTTCATTACGATTGTTGACTAAACACAAATAATATGTACCAAATTCAATTTTCTTGAAATTTTTGTTAAGAAACAATTGCCAAATGTAATTTTTATATTAGAAGCAGCAGAGATTTTGAATTAAGTTTTTAAATGAACGTAGTTTTTCCTGATTTTAAGAGCAGTTTGAAATGAACTTTCATAACAAAATCTTTTAAAAAAAAATTTCGATTTGAATAGCACTGGGAATGGATTTTAGAACATGGCTGAAAAAGTACACAAAAATAGTTTAAGTGTTTCTAATAAGTGTTCAAACAGAATTGAGTCTTCAACTTCAGGAAAAAATCCTAAACCCCATAATTAAAACGTCGGCAGTATCTTCAAATTCGATCTCATTTTATTGTTTTAATTTTTTATTTTCTTTTATTTTTCATTTTCTGTTCACAAAATGTATGAAATTTAATGAAAGTATGGTAGCATTGTTAGGAGAATAAGTGTCTATACGTGAGAGCATTAGAAAAAACGTTCTCAAAATAAAATAGATTTTATTTCACGACAGCTTTTTACGACAAATTTGTATGTCTAATTGTATAGAAAATGTAATCTCGGCTCATTTCTGTTCGAACACTTGCGTGAATATAAGTAAAATGTTTTAAATTTAGATTATTTCCAGTAGTATGTCGCGACCTTAAGTCAACAAAGTTTATTTCGTTTTATGTAAAGGTTATATTAAAAAAAAAATTTCACTATATAAACTCTTAATAAACTAAATTATGTAAGGACATTTGACGAGTTTTAGTATTATTAAACAAAAATATTTTTTATGAATAAGGTTTCTCGTTTGTAAAACATTATTATTTTGAAACTTCTTTCTTCAGATAACTATTCTTAACTATTAACGGCCTAAGTTATAAAAAATAAAACAGGTCAATAAAGGGTTTATGAAACGGATTTTGTATGAAAAGGCGGTAATTTTTTAAATAATGATAAAAATAGTTTTCTGATATCCTTACTAATTCTCCAATAAATCAAAATTTAGAGTTTGTTCCTTAACTGTATGCTCCCGGAATAAAGAGTTTAACACGATAGCGCCCATACCATATGAGGCAGTGAACAACTAGCTCTGCAATACTATGTAGGGTGGTATATATCTATGGTGGTATAGAGCACTTTTTCCTGTTTTGGTTCCATGGTACAACAGATGAAATTTTTACATATTTTGTGTAAGCAAATGTAATATTTCTGCCATACTTTTTTAAGAGATGTTCTTATATCCGTTAAGTACTGTACATTGTATTTGTAATTAGTGCCTGTTCAGACAGAATTTATATGCTTACCTTAGCCATTGCTTCGGTTTCTACTTCGGTTCGGTTTTTTTCCTTCCAAAAGAGATAGTAACCAACAGAGAAAAACAAGAGCACACGGCACTGTGTATTTTAAACTTATTAGGTTTACATGCAAATGACACCAACAACAAAAGCAGGCATAAAATATTATTTTATAGTTGTTCGTTGTTTTATTGCCTCTATTTAGTTTTCTTTTTTATACCAACTTTGTTTTTGTATTATTGCCTAAGTACATTTCCGTTAACAATGTTGGCTCGAATCGACCAAAAGATTTAAAAAGTTTTAACGTGCATTAAAGACAAATACATACATATGTAGATATAAATTGTTTATTTGTCCACTTTGATTGTTTATTATTTCTTTCACTTGTTTTAATTTTTAGCATTATTTTTTATTTTTCAATAATTTAAATGCTCTTATTAAATAACGGTTGATACACAATGACTTTTATATGATTAATTTTTTACTCCTTTTTTCTTTGCTTTATTTTTTAATTTACTTATTTTCTTCACAAGACGTACACACAGACACACATTTTCTAACACACTTATTATCGCGTCATAATCACACATGAACGAATGGAAAAAAGACAATTCGTTTACATTATTAACATTGTTATTGGGGTACGAATGAACAAACGATGGAGAAGAAGAGTCAGCAGCAATTTTTTATAAACTTAGACCTCAATATTGAAAAAAGGAAATGTATTTTTTATTGATTTTTTACTCCACATAAAGATTTTTATGCATTTGAAATCATTCCAATTTTTTCTTTCTAAATTTACCAATATTGAATTTTAACAAATTTTGCATTTAAAATATATTACAAGTTTATGCTCCTCCTCCGATGTTAACAATTTACACAACGCTAAACTCTATGCAATTGAATAATATTCTATTTTCTTCACACTTTTTGAGTCAATTTCTTTGATTTTAATGAAGCCTTCTCTTTTCATTGCACTATTTTTGTAGGGTTGGTTGTGTGTAGGCTTCTAAAATTTTTTTTACATACAAAAAAAATGTTCCACTTATTCTTTTTTATTAATAATTTTAATTAAACCGTATTATTTTACTGCAATTTCCACCGTGTTTAATGCTGAACTCACGTAACTCAACTAAACGAGAAAAAAAATCACAACAGTTTTATCACAACATAATATTTACCAACAACAACAAGTGTAAGAGAGATATATAACGGTACTTTTTAGTGACATGCGTAGAAAAGGGAGTTAAACTAAAAACAGACATGGTAAACCATCATTAAAATGCTACTTATGATAATTCTGAATTTGGTTGTCATCCATTTCGTGAGTTGGTAACGCTTAAAAGAAAATATCGCTTAGACTTTAAAAACATTTATATACATATCAAGGATACATTTTTTAATTGAAATAACTTTAAATTGAGCTTATGTACATAATTTGTTTTTTCTTTTGAAGGGATTTTAGAAAAATTTAAAAATATATAGGGTTGTTGTGTGCAAAATTACAAAAAAAAACACGAAAAATTTACGATGAATTGAAAAAAATTGTATGTACATATGTATATGGTAAATGCATAAATGTATTTGAAAATAAAATGCACACCATCAAATCGTCGGCTTAGAGTGTAAACCTGCTAAGTCCTTTTTTTACATTATATAACATTTGATATCGTTCGAAAGATAAAGACGCCTGATTCAAATTTTGAGACGGGAGCCAAAACTATTTTTTATGTTCTCCAATTTTAAAATTATTTTATTCAAATGAAAGAAGTACATAAACCTCGGGAGCCAAAAAATTTCAACCCTATTAAAACTACTAAGTTGAAATGTTCGTAACTTTTTTGACAGAATAAGTCTTATGTAATAGCTTATCTTATTATCTATTAGTGGTTTAAAGCATTAAACTCGACCTGTAGAACTATTGAACTTATTTTTTAATCTCTTAATCTTTAATAATTTTCGACGATTAAAACAGTTCCGGCCAAATAAATTTCTAACACGTCAGGTTATCAATTAATTTCGAAAAGGTACAAAATGGCTTTTATTGAAATTTTTTTGAATTTATTGTGGGTGAACGGAAGCTGAAAAACGAACAGGCGACATAATGCTAGGGACACAACTGGGACGAACGACGAATTTTTGGCCGCGAATATTCGTCGCCAAAAATAAAACATATTGGTGTATATGGAAATACACACAATAATAGCGTCCGGCGAAATTCGTCATACTATTTCATACGCCGGCGAACGACAAACAAATCATTACTAGATGACCATATTTGGTTTTAGTTTAGAAGTGTTTTAGTAAATAAAGTTACTCTTTACTTTAATAATTGTTTTCCTTTTTATTGTATAACATTTAAAATATATATACAAGGTATTTTGCTATAAAATTTTTTTTAGTTGTGTTTTTGATTATGTTTTAATTTTTAAGCATTATTTTTTTTAATATGGGGACACTATTTCTCTTTCTTTGCACAAACAGCTTTTGAACGAAATTGAAATAAATGGTAATATTTAAGCAAATGGCTAGATTTTGGTAAAGCATGTGATACATTTAAATATGAATTATAAAAAAAGGGAATTAAGCACAATAGATAAAATCTTTTAATGAAAAAACTATGTATTCCCAAAAACCACTTTTTTGATAATAAAAATATGTAGCACAGGAGTTAAGATTAAATGTTAAATTTACTGGGCTTGCAAACATCTGATATATGAAAAATTTAAACGATTTATTTCTATGATATACAAAATTTGATCATTTTATTTTTATAGTTTAAGAAAAGTTGAAGCTTTAAAATAATTATTTCTTCAGCAGTTTAGAGCAAGCAATTTTTTCAAACATCTTATATAAAGTGACATTTCCATGTACTATTTTATAGTAATATCAAAGGGAAATAATATTTACAATTAAAATGATAAGGGCATTTCTACTATGTATTCCCTGAATATTCTATTTTTTTTAACAAGACAGACAATATGTTTTTAACAAGTTAAGTTATACCTATTTAACGTGTAAAATTAGCTACATATTTGTTACCTTTAAAAAGTGTAAAAACAGAGGTATTTACGTTTCAAAGCAATAATAATGAAAGATTAAATTTGTATTTAAAAAAGGGTTATTACAATGAAGTGGTAATAAAAGATTATTTAAAAAACATCTAAAGAGTATAAAAATGCATGCATTCATAATTTTTTCTTCATTATTGCTTAAGCAATGAATGGCTAAGCCGTCGATAACCGTCAAGGAAACTGGAAAAGTGGGTCGACCAGCAAAACCAATTATTAATTGCAGTGATAGATCACGAAGAAATTTCTCATAGTATCATAAAGAATTAATTTCTGCATCAAATTCAACCAACCCAAAATAAGAAAACAAAAATTGCAATAATTGAATAAATAGTGGAAGCGAGCCCTAGACGCACAAAGAAGATTTTAAAAAGTATGCCTACGCCAGCTGAAGAAATGAAATTTACTCCAGAAGAAGCATTTTCACTATTTTTGGATTTAAGAATGAATAAAAAATCAGTATATAGAACTGCAAACATGAAAAAATTTAAAAAAATATGGAATTTTTTTAGCATATCGAGATTTAGTTTTTGTCAAAAAAGAGTGCTTACCTTTACAAACGGCTATTAGTGTAACTTCAAGTTCAGCAGAAGTGCAGCATAACTTTAATTTCTAAATGGGGATGTGATGGAAGCTCTGGTCAGAAACAATACAATCAATGTTATTCAGAAAATACCTCTGATCCTTACTTATTCATGGTATCTTTTGTTCAATCGCGTTTAAGAAAAACTTAGAGCCGTCAACTAGTAGAGCTACAGAAATGGATGTATGTAAAAATTAAATTCCTTCCTAAGCAAAGTATTGCAGACCAATAAAGTTTGTTTACAAAAAGGAATCTAAAGATGTTATAACTGAATAAGTTCGATTAAAGAGCTTCAACCAGCAAAATTTTAATTTGATGACCAATGCATTTAAATTAATTTTCAAATGTTTCTTTCTTATAATGATCGATGGAAAAGTTGCACAAACTTTAACCGAAACAAAGTCTTCGTTAAGCTGTACCATAAGCCAAAAGACATCAAGTCAATTAAGCAACCTTCATCACAAGACAATACTTTCAATGAAGCATACGTATTTGGAATATCCCCTCTTCATGCCAGCATTCATTCTATGGAGCATATTCTTAAATTGGGTTATGATTTGGAATTTGAGAAAAAAAACAGTAAAAAAAAGGAAGCAAACAAAAAAACAAATTCAAGAAAAATACCTTCAGTTAGGCCTTATAATTGACACTGCAAGGAGATTCTTTTCCGATCCAGAAACTGCAGCATCTATCACAGGAGTACATTTTGAATTAATAAGACGATTCCAGATCATTTTACAAGTTATAGCATGTAGCAGAAAGAAAAATGCAAAAAAAAATTTGCCAGTATGCAAATGAAACAGCAATTATTTTCAACAAAAAATACTCTTGGAGACATATGCCAACCACAGTTCATTAAATTCTGTACCATGGGGAACAAATAGTTCAACATAATATGCTACCAATTGGAGATCTATCTGAAGAAGCGCAAGAAGAAAGGAGCAAGGACTACAGATTCTTCAGCGAGCATAATACAAGAAAAATGTCCAGATGTTGTACTAATAAAGATCTTATTACTATTTTGTTGTGCACATCAGATCCATATATGTACAAATGTCCAGTATTCGACAAAAATGGAAATCAGCCTCAATCCAATTAGAGGAAGAAGCTAAACAACTTCTGGAAAATGAAAATCGAAGCTATTTAGAAGACATTTTTAATAATATTGTTTAATTTAAAATAGTTTATAGATTATAATTTGTTTTTGATTTAAGTATATATTTAAATTAATACATAATAAATTACAAGCAAAACCTGTAGCAACACTTTTACAACAAATGCTGGGGTAAAACAAGGTTGCCCTCTTTCGCCACTACTCTTTACTATAGTACTGGACGAAATAATGAGAGAAGTGTGTTCCATCAAGAGAGGGATAACTTGGGCATTTAGCAGTCATCTCGAAGATCTTGACTTTGCGGATGATATATGTTTGTTATCACATAAGATCAGTGAAACTTCAAGTGTGTTTAAATAAATGTCTTCGTATTATTCATAAAATATTTTGGCCAGCCACTATACGCAACCAAGATCTTTGGCAACTAGCGAACGAAGAAGAAATTGGCAAACAAATAAAAAGAAGAAAATGGAGGTGGATAGGCCACACTCTGAGAAAAGATGCCACAAATATAACAAAAATGGCACTAAAATGGAGTCCCCAAGGTTCTAGAAAACGTGGCCGTCCAAACAACACATGGAGACGATCAGTGAAACACGAACTTGAACGATATGGTTTCACGTGGGACGATGCCGCAGTTGAAGCTAGAGACAGATTACGTTGGAGAAATCAACATGTTGAAGCCCTATGCTCCATTGAGGAATAAAGAAGGACAAAGAGAGAGAAAACCCCTTTTTAAAAAACAAGCTTTTATTTAAATGCGGTAAAAAGAAAAAAAATTAACTTTTACTTTTAACTATCAACTTATAACATCATTACATAATTTTTATGATATAAAAGCTTGTCGCGAGATTTAAGTACTTGTATTTACCTGCAGTGACTCTCATTAATATTCGATTTTTATATATCAGTTTCTGAAATCCGAAAATGTTAATTTTTTTACTTAAATAAACATGTATGTATATTCTGAGCTCACTTTTCACTAATTGGTTTTAATAATAATTGAGTAAATCTTTTTTTGAAAAGTTTTTAATTTTACCATAAAATGCAACTTTGTAAATCTGCATGTTTACATAAATTATTTTTAAAATGGGAAAACACAGATTAATTACACTATTCTAGTTGAGAAAATAGATATGGCGTTTTAACATAATTCGAGTACGCTGAATCCAGTGGTGCCCACGGTTTTTTAAGATTGGCTCTGGTTTTCGAGATATACCGCTATTTCGAAAATGGAGGAGGTTGCACAACATATGCTCGCGTAACTCAAAAACCCTTTAGCTAATTAAAAACTAGGGAGATCGATTATTCGACTTTTTTCAATAACCAGTTTTCGAATATTACGAATAGTTGCAATTTTAAAAAACCCGGTTTTCGGTTAAGCATTTTTTAAATAACCGGTTAACCGGTTTTAAATCGAATACATAAAAACACAAAAATCAAATAAGTTTTCGTAATACAACGTAAATTTGAATAAAAACAAAACAATTTGCAAAGGTAAGGAGCCAACAAAATACATATCGAACTTGTTCCTCGAAACAGAGTCAACTCAAAATTTAGATCAGAGCTAACAAATATTTGATGGTAAAATCCAAGAAAAGTGGGACCAGTAAATTGATCAAACTTTAGCTTAATTTTCAACAATTTTTTATTGATTTACTAAACTTTATTTGTAAAAAGATATATGTTTAATGTAATTTTGAAACTGTTGAATGATATTTGATCTAGACAAACGTTTTGAAAAAGCAAATAAATAATATGAATTTTATAAAGTTATTATTTGAAATATTCCCAAATTTATTTTGAATGAGTTTTAATTTGTTGGTGGTAAAGCATGTCTATATAAATCAACCATATTTTTAAAAAGTTGCAAACAAAACCAGGATTAGATTAGCCAGGATTATATATTTCAAATTATTTTGTTTCAGCATTATAGAAACGAATAGTAAAATGAACATGCTTTTTGTGTGAAATATTTGTCAAATGTTTCCCATATCGTTGATTCCGCCGGAATGTTGTAGTTTTCAGCATGAAGAGATGCTAGAACTACTTAAGAGTTTTTAGTGCCTTAAAGTGCATTTCGTCCTCGGCAACACAATGGGCTAATATTTCACCAATGATTCATTTTTGGCAGCGTATTTTAGTAAAGTATTCTTTGTCGTCTCTTTAGAACTACTTCCAACGGAGTTAAATTTTATGTGGAGCACATTAATGTCAGGCATGTATACTAATTAAAGGTGATTAATAAGTCGTGACATGTAAAAACCTTTGTAACTTATCTTTTAAATCGCGTTCGAAAAATCTCAAGAGATAACCTCTATATAAAAATATATTTAATATTTAGAATACTATCGCACAAATTCTTACTTTTTAGTATTTTGAATAGTTTTTGGTTTTTTTTTACAAGAACACACGCTTTTATAAGATTTGTATTTACGGTGTTCATAATGTTTTTTGACCTTTGTTACATTCTGTTTTGACATTCTTCATTAAAAGTTTAAGTTTGCCAATATTCAATTAGAAAATACTTAAATTACGGGTACATCTATAACCAGAGTGAGGAAAATGTATATTAATTACACGTTATTAAAATAACCGGTTTATTATACCAAAATAACCGGTTTATTCGATATTCGAAAAAAGGGCATTTTAAAATAACCGACTTGGGCAAAGCAAAAATAACCGGTTAAAACCGGTCGAATAATAACCGTTCGATCTCCCTATTAAAAACCCTTAAAAAAGTAAAACTTCTTTCTAATATCCGCAGTCGTTTTAGAAACATAATTTTTTTTTTTTGAAAAAAAAAATAATTTTTTTAACAAAATTTCGTAATTTTTGTTTTTTAAAAATTCTTAAAAAATTGGAAAATGCAGTACCCGAATTATGTTTAAACGCTAGGTGCCCAGCTTGTCACGAAAAAAAGTGTCAATTTCTTGCACAGTGTTAGTATCAAACAAATAAAGTTGGCTGAATAAACATTGTCATTCTCAATTTTTTTATACCCTCCACTACCACTGTGGTGAATGAGGGTATACTAAGTTTGTCATTCCGTGTGAAACTTTTTTATTATACATCTAAGACCCCATAAAGTATATATATTCTGGCTCCTTGAGTAATTCTAAGTCGATTTAGCCATGTCGGTCTGTCTGTCCGTCTGTTGAAAACACGCTCACTTTTGAAAAACGCAAAAGAAAAGAACAAACTTGGTCTCAAATTGCTTGTAGTTATCCTAAGCAGTTTGGGATTGAAATCCAGCAACATCGGTTCAGTAGGATCAGAACTATGAATCAAAATGTGGAACCACCACCCTGAAAAAATTGATAATTTTGATACAAAAACTAACATAACTGGTTTATTAATGCACGGAATAACATAAAATTGTGCTCGAATTTGGTCTGTACGACTGCACATCATACTGGTAAATTTCGTGACGATCGGTCCATAATTTACTATAGGCCCCATACAAACCCATCTCGAGGAAAACAATTAAGTACGCATAAAACCGCAATAAAAAACGCTAGCATACTTAAATTTGGTACGTCACAGTTTTATAGGACCAGAAACCACACTGTAAAATTTTTTGAAGATCGTTCCATAATTTACACTAGGCCCCATATAAACCCTACTCCCGGAAAACAGTTTAGTACGCTTAAAACCATAATAAATGACGCTATCATACTAAAATTTGGTACGTCACAGTTTTATAGGACCAGAAATCACACTGTAAAATTTTTTGAAGATCGGTCCATAATTTACACTAGGCCCCATATAAACCCTACTTCCGGAAAACGGTTTAGTACGCCTAAAACTGCAATAAATAACGCTAGCATACTTAAATTTGGTACGTCACAGTTTTATAGGACCAGAAATCACACTGTAAAGTTTTTTGACGATCGGTCCATAATTTACACTAGTCCATATATAAACCCTACTCCCGGAAAACAGTTTAGTACGCCTAAAACCGTAATAAATAACGCTATCATACTTAAATTTGGTACGTCACAGTTTTATAGGACCAGAAATCAAACTGTAAAATTTTTTGAAGATCGGTCCATAATTTACACTAGTTCCCATATAAACCCTACTCCCGGAAAACAGTTTAGTACGCCTAAAACCGTAATAAATAACGCTATCATACTTAAATTTGGTACGTCACAGTTTTATAGGACCAGAAACCACACTGTAAAATTTTTTGAAGATCGTTCCATAATTTACACTAGGCCCCATATAAACCCTACTCCCGGAAAACAGTTTAGTACGCTTAAAACCATAATAAATGACGCTATCATACTAAAATTTGGTACGTCACAGTTTTATAGGACCAGAAATCACACTGTAAAATTTTTTGAAGATCGGTCCATAATTTACACTAGGCCCCATATAAACCCTACTTCCGGAAAACGGTTTAGTACGCCTAAAACTGCAATAAATAACGCTAGCATACTTAAATTTGGTACGTCACAGTTTTATAGGACCAGAAATCACACTGTAAAGTTTTTTGACGATCGGTCCATAATTTACACTAGTCCATATATAAACCCTACTCCCGGAAAACAGTTTAGTACGCCTAAAACCGTAATAAATAACGCTATCATACTTAAATTTGGTACGTCACAGTTTTATAGGACCAGAAATCAAACTGTAAAATTTTTTGAAGATCGGTCCATAATTTACACTAGTTCCCATATAAACCCTACTCCCGGAAAACAGTTTAGTACGCCTAAAACCGTAATAAATAACGCTATCATACTTAAATTTGGTACGTCACGGTTTTAAAGGAGCTGAAATCACAATGTAAAATTTTTTGAAGATCGGTCCATAATTGACACTAGGTCTCATATAAACCCTACTCCCGGAAAACAGTAATAAATGACGCTATCATACTTAAATTTGGTACGTCACAGTTTTAAAGGAGCTGAAATCACAATGTAAAATTTTTTGAAGATCGGTCCATAATTGACACTAGGTCTCATATAAACCCTACTCCCGGAAAACAGTAATAAATGACGCTATCATACTAAAATTCGGTACGTCACAGTTTTATAGGACGAGAAATCAAATTGCCAAATTTCGTGAAGGTTGGTCCATAATTTACCCTAGGCCACATATAAACCCTACTCTCGGAAAACAGTTTATTGGGCCTAAAACCAAATAAAGCTCACTTTGGGAAAATAATAAAATTCGCCTTAAACCATCACAGATATAGATATTGCGGTAAAATGTATATGGCCAGAAAAAAAATCATGCAAATTTGTGAAATTTTCTGTTAACGCTAAAACTAATTACACTGCTGTGTTGAAATTTATTCTAATTTATTTTTTGTAATACCAGAAATCAGTCTTCAGAATTTTGGGATGATTGGGCCATAATTTACCATTGGTCCAATACAAATTACCCTCCTAAAAATCATTTTAGCTCGGCTAAATACGAATCATGATATTTTACTCAAGCATGTTCAAAGTCCTAACAAGAAACTCATAAAATTTTCTTATTGTCGGTCAATAATTTAATTCATGTCTAAACCGCAACTAATTTTAATGCTAACGCTCGTTTTTGTGAAGCTTAGTTAAGAATATATATGTATATATCATATAGAGCTCACTCCTGTCGGTGGAGGGTATCAAAGATTCGGCACAGCCGAATATAGCACTCTAACTTGTTTTTTTTTTTAAAGACGCGATGGGTCTTAAAGGAAAAAAATACGGCGGTAGAGCAAAGAAAATTAGTGATTTTTTATTACAAAAAGGAAAAAATATTAAAATATACCTAGTTTAAATATTGAATATGCAGCCAAATACTGTGGGTAACATTATCCGAAGATATAAAAACGGCGATCGAATTGGTTTAAAAAAAAGCAAACTAGACAGCAAAATAAGCTTACCAAGATGGAAGAGCGCCGTATTGTTAGAAAAATCAAGGCTAATCCACGCTTAAGTACCTCCTAAATTTTTAGTGAAGTTGCGGCGGAATTTGGAAAGACAGCAACAATACGTCGCACAATTAAATAAGAACGATTCAACGGTCGTATTGCCCGAAAAAACTCTTTCGTATATTAAAAAAACAGAAATCATCTGTCCAAATTTACTAAGAAGCATATAAAAAAAAAGATTTTAATTTTTTAGATGAAAGCAAATTTTAACTTATTTTAAAATCACGGAAGAGTTATAATGTGGCGGAAGCCAAATGAAGAGTTAAAGGGAACAAATATTACTCCAACTGTTAAGCATGGAGGAGGAAGTGTAAAAGTGTGGAGCTGTTTATCAGAGAATAAAATTGAGAAACTGGTACTTATCGAAAGCATTATGAACAAGGAAGTTTATTTCAATATTTTAAGAGGCAATTTTAAACAATCTGCAGAAAAAAATGCAATAATTGCAAGAAGATTTAAATTGTGTCAGGACAACGACCGTAAACATATATCCCACATTGTTCGTGAGCGGTTGCGTTATAATTGCCCAAAAGTTATTAATACGCCTACTCAATCCCCAGACATGAATGCCATTGAAAATTTATGGGACCATTTGGATTGCAGAGTCCGCGAAAATCCCGTTTCTTCTAAAACCGAACACAAAAAAGGCTGCAGGATGAATGGGATAAAATCAGTGTTAATTACATGCTTTTTGAGGTTATAAATAATAAAGCCTATCTAACCACATACCTATTAGTTTATTTTTTTTTAATTTTTATTCTTATTATCTTTAAACCAGGCATCAGAAATTAAGAACCGAAAACTTAAAATTTAAGTTTTTCATTTGAAAAATTCAAAACTCATGCGTACAAAATAAATTTTTTTTTCTATCAGTTAAAAAAAAATAGGAAACACAAAAAAAGATATTTATTTTTAAAGTACAATATGTGTTTTGTACATGAAAAGAAACAAAGAAACAAAAATTTGAAAAATACACAAAAACGTTTTTTTATTATTTTTTTTTTTTTTTTTTTTTTTGAAAAATATTTATCATTGGTGTTCAAAACATGTTGTCAACTGTACAAAAAAAAAAAAAAATTATTTTGTTTTATTTGATCTTCAAAGTGCAAAATAATAAAATTCTTAAAAAAAACGTTTTTGAAAAAAATATTTTTTTTTGTTTTTAGAAACTAACAATGAAAACTCAATTTGAAGTTAAAATTGTGAATTTTTATTAAAATTATAATATAAAATTGTGTTTAAAATTGTGTTTAAAATTGCAATTGCAAGAAATCTTTAGGGATTCTTAATTATCAAAACTAGCTGCTGTTGCATTAAATGTACCCGGAACACAGGTATCTGTGGAGACAGCCTTCAGTGCTTTGCTAATTATTATGACCAAAAATAGAAGGAATTTAAGTTCTGAGCATGTAGAAAATTTATTGTTGCGTATGAGTTTAAATTTTGTCAATTAAAAAAATTCAATTTTAAAAAAAATTTTTGTTTGATATTGTTTCTTTAAGTTCAAAATAATAAAGTTCTCAAAAAAAAAGGTTTTTAGAAAAATATTTTTTTTTGTACTTTTGTACAAAAAATTACGAACCGAAAATTTAATTTTTTCTTTTTAAAAATTTACTGCCAGGCCCACAATGTCGATGAGAACATTTCTTTCGCATATTTATATTGAAAACAATAATAAAAAACTAAAATTTGTTTTTGTTTTCAATATAAATATACGAAAGAAATGTTCTTGTCGACATTGTGGGCCTGGCAGTAAATTTTTAAAAAGAAAAAATTAAATTTTCGGTTCGTAATTTTTTGTACAAAAGTACAAAAAAAAATATTTTTCTAAAAACCTTTTTTTTTGAGAACTTTATTATTTTGAACTTAAAGAAACAATATCAAACAAAAATTTTTATCTATTTTTGGTTATTGTACAATTTAAAATATTTTTCGAACACCAATGATAAAAATTTTTTAAAAAAACATAAAAAAAAACGTTTTCCGATCCTTGCTTTTAACAATAATGTTAGTTGTTTTGAATTTGTTTTTATTAATATTGTTTGTTCATTATTCAAAATTCTGAAATACGTTTTTTCTGATCTCTTAATATATCTTATGAAAAATATCCCAGTTATTTTTTTATCTTCTATTAATTTTGTTGACTTTTAATAACTCAAATAACAACACCGAATATTAATAGGTGCGTTTGAGTACTTTTACAGTATAATGCAGTAAATGAGTAAACTAAAAAATTTGCTCTCACAAAAAGCTGTTGTCCAAAAAAGTACGCGAACGCAAAATTTGTAAACATTCGTAAAATAAAGGCAACAGCTGATGTCAAATAATTGAAGTGTTGAAAAATGTTCACACTTTTGACTACTTAACTCGTTTTCTTATCGGTACTCGATTAAATACTTTTTATAACACGAATATTTTTGGAAAATACAAACAAATTATTTTATGTAATCTTTCATTTTTGTTTGTTATTTACATACTTTATTTGAATTTGCTAATTTGTGTCCGGCTAAATTTGATCAATAGTACACGAATACTTTTTTTCTATTGATGACTTTAAAAACAAGGCCTGTTCTAAGTACCCGAGTACTTGACACTTTTACAACTCCAAAAAATTAACATAACAAGACAAATTTTCAAAAGTTGGTATTTAGCCATATATATTCTTCACAAACAAGTTTAATTAATTAATATTAATTTATTTTTTTATTTTTATTTTAGTTTTATTTCAACTTTTCTTTTTTTAAACAATTTTTTCACAATTTGTATGCCTTTTGTTTGCTACTACTTTTGCTTGTTTACCTTTTGAAACATACAGTGGCTCAATTTAATAACCGGACAACAACGAGTTATAATAATTTCGAGTAAATACACAAGATTTTTTCAATAAACTAAAAAAAATTATTATTGTAATTCACACTTATTTATTTTTGGCTAATAAAAACGCTAACAATGTTTTAAAAAAAATCTCAATTCTAAGAGAAACATCAACAAAATCATATTAAGTTAAAAATAAGGATCAAATTAATAATCGGACACTTTTTAATATGGTAGGTGCATTTCATATTTTGGCCAATCTAATACTTTGTGGGCATTCCTTTGCTCTTACGTACAGCTTCTAATCGCCTTGGCATTGATTCCACGAGTTTTTTGCAGTAAGCTGGATCGATTTGTTCCCATTCTTCCTTTAGAGCAATCTTTAGCTGACTGATATTGGAAATTGTCCGAGACTTCAATTTATTTTCCAAATGAGGTCATAAATTCTCTATCGCGTTAATGTCTGGAGACTGGGAGGGAGTTTCCATAATATGGGGACAATTATCCAGTAACCACATCCGTGTGTTATGCGCTTTGTGCTTCGGATCATTATCTTGGTAGAACTTATAGTTTTCCGAAATGCCTAATTTTTCTACGCAAGGAGCCAAATTTTCCCTTAAAATGGTTATGTACTTAAACTGGTCCATTATACCATCTATAAAAACTAGCTGTCCAGGTCCTGTGGCGGACATACAGTCCCAAACCATGACACTTCCAGATCCTGGCTTTATGGTGGGACGAAGATTAGAAGTCTTTAGTTCTTCATTTGGCTTTCTCCAAGCGTACGCCTGTCCGTCTGACCGGAAAACGTTATATTTGCTTTCGTCTGTAAAAAGCACGTTACTCCAGTACGAAAAGTCATGGTTTCTATGTTCAGATGCAAACTTTAATCTCTTTTTCCGATTTACATAATTTACAAATGGTTTTTTTCGTGCAACTCTGCCATGAAAATTGTGTTTACGCAGTACATTTCGGACAGTTTCAGGATTGACACTTATTTGTTAGCTTTCTGACACCAATTTTGTTAATTTAGGAGCATGAGTTTAGGATTCTTCTTTACTTGATTAACAATCCATCGTTCATCAGATGGAGTAAACTTTTTTGGTTGTCCAGATTTGGTCTCAATTTCTACGGAATTGCTAGTTTTGAAGCGCTTTATAATATCGTGAACCGTAGAATGGCTTCTTTGAACAGCATCTCCAAG
This sequence comes from Pollenia amentaria, assembly GCA_943735925.1. Taxonomy (NCBI): domain Eukaryota; kingdom Metazoa; phylum Arthropoda; class Insecta; order Diptera; family Polleniidae; genus Pollenia; species Pollenia amentaria. Next base: position 249,047,622 of record OX031007.1, on the reverse strand, counting down.
TTCACGTACAGACATACCGATTTGATAATGTTTTATTATCAACTCTCTAACTTCTATCGATGGTTGAACACGTTTGCTGCTCATATCGCCTTTTTCGCAATTTTTTGTCAGAGATTCAAAAATTTTCTTTTGCAAAAAACTCCCTGTAACGCTTTTTTTACAATTTCAGTTAATTCCCAACTAACTTTGTTCGGGGAATTCCGGTATAAAATGACATTTAAGCATGGTAGTTGCCACATGTCCGATTATTAATTTGATGTTTTATTTTGCCAGACTTCATTTTTTTGCTTAGAAAATTAATTGTGTATATTAATGTGGTGTTAATACAAGTGATATATACACTATATAGATGATTTAAGAAATTAAAAAGGTTTTTCTGTTTTTACAAAAATCTGTTTACATTTAAAAACGAATTAATTAAAAAATAGACAACTGTCCGGTTACTTAATTGATACACTGTATGTATGTTTTTTTGTTTTACTAAATTTTACTGCAAAAATTTCTGCAGTAAAAATTTGTAAGTACTCAGTCAAGAACTGTCACTTTACGCTCTTAATTTGTGTTCTCATTTACTGTATTTTGTGTACGCGAACGCAATTTAGTAAAATGCAGTAAAGTTCAGTAAAAAATAGTAAAAACTTTTGTGTTCTCGAACGCAGCTAATGAGAGTCAGTGTAGTTTGAAAATTGTAATAGTTAAAATCAATCACATCAAGTTATTTAATCTAGTTGTTGATATACACAAGTAAATCTCGCGACAAGCTTTGTAATGATGTTATAAGTTGATAGTTAGGAGTAAAAGTTTATTTTTTTCTTTTAAGCGCATCTTAATAAAAGCTTGTTTTTTTAAAAAGGGGTTTACCTGTAATTTTACCATCGCATCGACTAAGAAAAAATTTATGTATTTCAATTTGGGGCTCTAATGAATATTAGAAAATAAACGAAATACATATGTATATACAGATTTGCTTTTTAAGCTAGAAATAGAAAACAAAAGAAGTTTTTTGTCTGCCCTGTAAAATTAGCTAGAAGTAAGTTAGCAAGTTTACACTCTAAGGCGTGTGTGCAAAAAGTTCGTGTACAACTGCAATGACAAAACCTATGCGCTACTTATTATCGCAAAATAAATATTGCTATTTCACTTAAAATACTCTCAACATCGGCGTTAGAAAAGGGTAAAACTAGCAATGACGTTATAAATGTCGAGATTTCTTTAAATGGATTTTCGCCGATTGAACTTTTAATATTAAAAACTTTAATCCAAAGAGACGTTACACATATATACATAATTTTTCATCCAAATGATGTTTTACAATACGACCGACCATTGATTTTTAATATTTTTTTTATTTATTTATTAAATTGCAGTAACCAAGCCTATGGGTCATAATCGGCATACAAATTTCTACTTAATAATACATAGTTCAAAATATTAAAAAAATTTAACTTCACATCAAAAGTTAATGAAAAAATAACTACCTACATTATATATTTTAACTAAGAGGTCAATTAAATTACACAAAAAAAATACCCAAAAATTTCGAAAAATCTAAAATAAATAGACTTTTAAAAGTTATCTGAACACAAACGCCTACAATGTTAATCTTAGGGACCCTGCTTACAGGATCTATTTATCGTATAGAACTGATGATAATTGGAGAGTTTTCTGTCGATGTAGGAATCGCGTTAAATCAGTTATTAAAAAAATCAAAAAGTAGGGTGCATAGTTTAATTTTTGAAAATAACTATTTAAATTATATGTCTCTTCACCCAATTAAATTAATAGCAACAATAGAATAGTTAATATATCAGTTTAAATTCAAAGTGGTTTTATTTCTTCCAGTTGAATTGTCCAAATATTTTCGGCTTTGTACCTAATCAAGTCAAGTGCTGTTGGATTTGATGGTTTAAGACTCGAGCCTATCAGAATTTTGATGCCAATTAGTTGGAATTATATACTTTAAGGCAATACAATATTAATAACGTCAAACTTCCCGTTATTTTGGAAGATTGCAAAGATAGTTCCAATAAGTAAAATAACTTAACAATTGGGTCCGACGATTTACGGCCGATATCCTGTTACTGTTCTATCTAAAATTATGGAGAACCCCATAAAGATTCAACATTTTAAACATATTGATCATAATAATTTTCTATATGTTTGTCAATTAGGTTTTAGAACTAATAGGAGCCCTACCGCTCCACTGTCTTGTCCAACAGACAATATACGCAATAATTTATCTAACGAAGGTGTTTATATCTACGGTGACATTATTTTAAAAACCAAAATACAGAAAACAAAAACTTGATCCTAAGCAAATTGCTCATATTGTCTTGATATTTACTAGATGCCTGCAAGAAGACCACTTACAAAAGTCGATTCATTAGAGTTTTTCAATTCATGTGTTTGAAAACACAAGTGCTGTGCAGTTCGGCGTCATAAATTTGTTCCAACACATGTGTATATGTTGGTTTATACATAAAAATCATACTGCTAAAGCCTACTACTGAAAAACAGATTAGTATGCCTAAAACCGTAATATTGCAATTATGTTCGTCGCAGTTTTACAGGTCTAGAAATCATACTGATAAGCTTCGTGAATATTGGTCCATAATTTACCATAGGCCCCATATAAAGCCTACTCTCGGAAAACAGTTTAGTGCGCATAAAACCGTAAGAAATAAGGCTGTCATTTCAAAATTTGTTTGACGTTTTTCAAAACCAGAAATCAACACGTCAAATTTCGTGAAGATCGGTGCATAATTTACCCTAGGCCGCTTGGCATTTAATAAAATACTTTTTAGATTATATTTCCTGTTTCGCTGCTTATTATTAACATGTAAGTTTATTTGCATTACTTGCTGTGTTGTTGTCAAATAGTACTGAGGTAATTAAAAAAATGAAATTTAGTTGACTTTTTGTTTTGGGAGTTTAATTTTTAAGGCAATTACCCGAATTGGGTAGTAAAGCGTATGGCTATTAAACGTGGACTTTTGTTCAAAAAAATGTAAGAAAAAACGGGGATTTAAAACTCCAGTTAAATAAGCATGAAAGGATTTAATCGTGGTGTAATAAAGCGGGCTATACTGTACTGTTAAAATAAATAAAAGCGATTCATAAAATTATTAGCTTTTACAAAAGGCTTGCAAGTTAAAGTTCTTGATTTAATATATCTTCTCATAATATTAATTAACATAATTTATCGTTAAAACAATCTAATATCTTTTACATCCAATCCAATCGATATTTTCGAATCGTAGGCAACATCACTTTAACGGATGGGCACCCATTTTTCTAAAACATCGCCATATTTCTTACGCTCTGCAATAAATTTAATCGAATAAAATTTTATTCAATACAAAAATTTTCTTACTTACCAACAACGGGAAAATCTTCAGGATGTAATTGAACATAATGCCTGAGTATTGCATCACGGGTGGCTAAATAGTCATCACGTTTCTGGTCAATGTATGAGCCCGCAACACCACCAATAGCGGTCAATGCAATGTGTTTTTGAATACCTTTGCATTTATAGCAAATATAATTATGTTTTAGTAAAATTATAGTTCATTTTGTAATGTTACGTCACAAGAAACTTACCGGACATCAAAGGTCTACGAAATCCCCAATTTAAAAACATGGCCAAACCAAAACCAGCGGCGGCACATGCTGCTGGATTATAAATGGCTGTCAAGAATCTAGGTTGACGTTCACCTTTGTTGGTCAACAAAACCAATGGGTCAATAACAGGAGATGACATTTTGTTAGAATTTTCCGTCCTCGATTTGCACAAAAGCGACTAAATTCCATACACACAGCCAAAACGGAATGAGCAAGGAAAACACACAAAAAACATCTGATTGTCAATTTTAACTGTGCTACCATTAATCGATAATAACGTTTACATAAAAGAGATTAAGAGCAGGGTTGTATATTTATCAGTGCTACCAGCAGCAAAATTTATACAACACTTGATATGAAGTAAACTTACCTATTTAAATTGATGGTACACCTGATATTAAAATAACGTTTTGTTCAAGGCGAATTCACAACAGGTGACCTTAATCGCAATTTACACTATGGAAATTTCTTGCTGGACAGACGAAGTTTATTGGCGAGAGAGGAAAAGAGTAAGCATACATCGTCGCCCCCTCGCCAACAACTTTTGTCTGTCCGGCAAGAAATGTCCATAGTGTAAACTGCGCCCTTGCTAAGTGAGCAACAGCTGATAACTAACTATGTATGTGTCATCAAAATGATGGTATAGCGTTCTGGTGGTTCTGGAAAATCGTTTTGACTGCGATCTGCCATAGTTTCTTGAAAAGATTCTAGTTTCCTTGAGCATACTTTTGCAATTTGAAATCATCTATTATGCGATTGCATGTCAGAATTCGCAATGATAAACGTTTTTATATTGTCGATTTTCTTATGGACACAAATACTCTTCCGGAAAGAAGCTTTAGCTCCAAATAAGCTTTCCATATGTATGGTTCTTCTGACAATTAGAAACTATGTACATATGTACCAAACATCATCAAATTATCTCCTAAATTACGAGCTGTTTTTTACGCAGAAATTAACATGGATTCCATCCGTCCAGGCGGATGGCAATCGTCAGATCAATTCAAAAAGTGATTCAGTGTCGATCGCTATACTAAAGGGTGTTACACCCAGCATCACAAACACAATGTACCCTCTCCGCTATTGTTGCATAGGTATAAAAAAAAACTTAAAATAATAAGTTATACATTCACCTTTAGTTGCATATATCTAGCGAAGGTTCAAATAAAATTAAATTCATGTAAAGGTTTCTGAGGGAACTCTGGGGCTCTCAACTAAAGAATTTAAGATGGTAAAATAGAATAAATTACTTCTTGTCATACAAAAACATAATTTCCTTTACATAGGGCCTCTATTAGGGATGAAGTTTAAAGTTTATTATGACAAAAAATTGTCAGGGGGCTTATTCTGAATTGCGATGCGAAAATACATAAATGCGAACAATTGCTATTCTGTATTGCGATATTCGCAAAGTTTTTTGCATTGAAAATGCGAAAAAGTGGCAAGTCGGTATTCCACATTGCGAAAACAAATGTCAAACACATGTCAAATTCGCAAAATTTATTCGACAACAAAATAGCATTCGCAAAGTACAAACATGTTAGTGAAAAATAATATTTTATTTATTTATTCATCATATATTTATCATTTAATTCAGGGAAGCAAGCAATAAGACCACCAAAACCCGTTAATTTGAAATAAATATAGAATTTACGAATAAGCACAGCCAATTGGCAAGAGGCCATTTGAAAACACCAAATGCAAGTCAGTCGGCAAATACTTTGTGGTAAACGTTAACTGAAGAACTAAAAAGAACTAAAGGAAATATTCTGCATAAGTAAACGTTTTTTTTTCGCAAGCATCAAAATAAATTACATTTTTCCATTCAAGCTTAGAATATCGGATTTGCTTCTAAGCATTATTCTCTGTATCCTTTCATTTTGCTCATGCCCTTCTTCGTCGTCCTGTGGTTCGACACAGAATCCATTTTTATTTTTTTTTTTTTTTCTTACAGAATGTCCTAAATAAATTTTATAAACAATTTTCACAGCCAAACCCAAACAACTTAAGGGCATAATAAACCAAACAAATTGCTTGGCAAACATTCACTTTGTTCATGCTTCTGTTTGGCAATAAACGACACAATCTTATCTCGTACAAACATAAATTTTTCATTTTGGTTTTGTTTTCAATGCATGTAGACACGATTGTGCTGCGGCAATTTTGCTCGCGATTTGTTAAAAACGGAGAAGAAATAAAAAAAAAGAAAAATAATTTGGAGTAGAGAGTGCCTTAAGTAACAAGCTATTTTTGGGAAACAATGCTGCTAAAAAAAATTAGAATCTACGGCTGAAATTGATTTTTACTGATTCTTCTTCTACGTCTTTACTCTGCAAAGTTTTCGCTGAAATGATTACTTTTAGCACTAGACACCACAAAAAGTTTGACAAATATCTTACATGTCTGCCAAATATTAAACATTTGTAATATTTCTACAAACATTGCTTCAAATGTTTGTCCAAACAGCAAACACTCCAAAAACAACACAAAATATTTGTACAAACGTAAAATTTTGGCATGTTTGCCAAGCTATTTGTGTGGTTTTTTATGCCCTTTATTTATTTTTAATTTGACGTTTGTTGACACTGACGTTTATTTGAGCAGCGTTGCCACGATTTCAAATTAATTGCGAATGCGATTGCGAAAGTCTAACAGAATACCAATTTTCTTTCGCATCGCATTTCATTTGCGCATCGCATTGATTTTCGCATCGCAATTCAGAATAAGCCTCCAGGTGAAGACCCCATGTTAGGCTATTTTTTATTTGAATAGCCTTTTTCAATAAACTTCGGATTCATGGAAAGTGTGCACTTTTTGGATCAATAATATCTTGAGTGGTATTAAACGAAGTATTTCAAATTACACCTGTTCTGCACCTAAACTTAATTAACAACGTTCTACCCGCGAATGCAAAAATTACACCCAATTCAGGCAATTACCCACAAAATGGAAACATTAGCGGTTTTCGCCCTTAATAGTAAAGTCCCTAATAGACCTTGTTAATATTATTAGCGGAATTCACCCTTGATAGTAAAGTCCCTTGTAGACCTTGTAAATCTTTTAATTTTATTAAAAATACTAACATTTACAACAATGCAACAACAAAATGTATTAGACTAAAATATACTACGCTCTGGTTGAAAAATCCCACAAAAAGCAGTAGTAAACAAAGTGTATGAATTTACCAGTATAAAACAGTTGAAGAAACTTTATCTGTCTCTTTCTCTCACTCAGCAAATTCATTAATTTACAATGCATACGAAAAAGACACTCACGCTTTGAAGTATAAAATCGTATTAATTATAAATGAGTGGTACGCTTAATACAAAGAGTGAAAACCGCTATTAATTTACTTAAAGTACTACCATTTACCACACTGCAAAAACCAAATAGATGACTTAAATTTACTACTCTGTGGTTGAAAAATTCGACAAAAAGCTGTAGTAAACACGTGCGTTAATTTACCAGCATAAAACTGTAGACGAAACTCTATCTGTCTCTTTCTATCACTCTGCAAATTCATTAATTTTCAATACATACGTAAAGACACTCACTCTTTCCCTGTCGGAAAATGAGTTAGCTTAAAGTTAACTCATGGTTAATCAGAAGTTAGTCAGAGGTGACTCACAAGCTAACTCATTTACATGGTTAAAGCTATTCAGTTTTTACGCGCAATGTCCGCAGTACGAGTCAGTACTCACTCACACTGCATAACTTTAAGATAACCATAAGTTAGCTCATTATGAGTTAGCTTGTGGTGCATACAATCAGCCCAATTATGTAAATCCTAACGAAATTTTTCCCTTTTAAAATTTTTTGCCCCCTAGGGAAAATCCTCCTATTCTATAAACTTGAGGATTTGGTAAATTAGAGGAAACGAATTTCATAAACAGCTGATTTGTGTTTGACATTTTATTTTGTAATTGTGATTTTATTTGCAATTGTGAATTAATTTACGGATGTAATTTTAATAAATTCTTAAATTTATTTTTTCTTAAATTGTGTTTATTTTAAATAAATAATTGAAAATTAATAGTAGTATAACTTTGCAAGTACTAGCGGAGGAAATTTATCAAGAAAATTATGAAAAGCACATCCAAAGAATTGTTAGATGGAAGATGCGCGATGCATCAAATCCGCTTGAGTTGGAGCCATTATTGTAAGTAAAAAATAAAAAAAGATTTGATTAAAAGTAACAAATTTTTCTTGTAATAGGTTTCAAAAATGCTACAGAGTTAACAAAAGTGCCTTTACTTATTTATTAGAAGTGCTAACATCAAATTATCAGCCTAACAAGAGACAATCTGGTGTTAGTCCTATTGTGAAACTGAGTGGTTGTTTGCGTTTTTTGCCGAAGGCGGATACCAGACTGGGGTTGGAAACGATTTTGAAGTGTCGTTAGCTCAGCCAACTTTTAGCAAAGTTTTAAATGAAGTGGTTGATATTTTTGAAATGCATCTCCATAAGGGTCAGTAAATGTTGCAGCTGTTGTTTATTTGAGCTTTTGGACCTGAAAATGTGTTAAAACATTATTTTGTACAACATAAATTTTTTTGTTAATACAATTTTATTTATTTTTAGTAAAATACTTACATTTTTACTCTATCTCCTTTTAAAATTGTTTGCGAAAAAACACTAGCAAAATAAAAGCCGGTTTTCCTGTTTTTAAAATTATAGAATACCTACTTTTTTCCCTGCACAAAAAAAGGGAAAAATCCCCAAGTTATTGTATTACATAATAGGAGGAATGCGGAAAGGGGAAAATTCCCTACGGAATTCTTATACATAATTGAGCTGAATATGTTGACTTTAATAAGAGAATAAAAAAAAATTACGTACCTATTTTTGCTTTATTTATTTTTTAAAGAGAGACAGAGACTATTACACATATGTTTTTTTCACTTTTGTTGTATTGCCCCTTTGTCTACAGAAAAACTCTCAATTATAAGCATGCTCGATATGGTTTTCATAATAATTCTACTTTGAAAATGAGATGTATTTAATTAAATGATATTAACAAAGAGAATATGGGAACTTTTGCTTATTATTTAACTTTGAAAAAGTACACACAACATGCAAAACGTTTTTTTACCAAAGTCCACTGCATCAGCTTTGAGTTAGCCGAACGCTAGTTCAATAGTTATCGAGAAGTCAGTCGCACAAAACACAACTCACTAATCTCTGCATAACTTTTGAGTTAGCCAAAAGCTAGTTCAATACTTATCGAGAAGAAGTCAGTCGCACAAAACACAACTCACTAATCTCTACATAACTTTTGAGTTAGCCAAAAGCTAGTTAAGTACTTATCGAGAAGTCAGTCGCACAAAACACAACTGACTCAAATCTGCTCCAATTATGAGTTAGTTTACTAGTCAGTTGTAAATAAGTTAGATAAAAGTCAACTAAATGTTGAGCTAGCTAATAAAAATCCGACATGGTTGTATTGTAAAATGGTGTTAAATAAATAAGAGTTGCACACTTAATACAAAGGGTGAAAACCGATACTGATAATTAAATAAAGCACTTAATACAAAGGGTGAAAACCGCTACTGATAATATATAAATTAATAAGATTAACAGGGTATACAAGGGACTTTACTATCATTGGTGAAAACCGCTCCTATAATAAAAACACGAAAATAAGATAGACTTAACTTTGTAGCACCTATTTTATATGAAATTATTTAATAAAGATTTTCATCGTAGTAAATATGGGTTCAACTTAATAAATCGATAATCAGTTATTAATTCTTTCATACTTTCAACAGATTTACATTTCCCAATAATCCAACCAATATGAATTTTTACCAGGGTAGGAAAAAATTCTACTCGCGAGCACAATTCGAGTCAACTCTCTTATTTTAAAATTTGTGCTCGCGAGTTTTATTTTTAAACTCGCGAGCACAAATTTTTTACGAGTCATAAGATTTTTGTGCTCGACTCGTAAGCAGATAACAACTCGTTTTAAAATTTGTGCTTACGAGTTTTATTTTTCAACTCGTAAGTACAAATTTTATGCGAGCAGAAAACGAGCGCATACGAGTTGAAATCGAGCAACTCGTTTAAAAAAATTAATGTTTGCTTGTGCGAAGTAAAAATATACATACATATGAATTTTTAGAAACGAAGGGCAGGCAAATGTGTAGGAAGGGGTTATAAAAACATATACACACATATGAATGCTGGGCATAACCATGTTGATAAGAATGTATGTGTGTTTGTATGTATAAATGTTTTCTTGTTTAAAAATATGTAAACCTGCAAAATGTTTAATGATGTGTAATAAAATGTATGCGTTCTTAAATGACTTAAATAAAAGTGTTTGAGATTGGTAACATATTATTTTCATAAAAGCTGCCTTTAATAATTATGAATAAAATAAACATTTGTCAATCGATTTTCATGGTTTATGGCTCATTTTATTCGCAATATATCTGGCTTTCTGATAAATAATAAAAAAAATTGTTCTAAATTTGTTAACAAATTTTTGAAAACAAAAAATAGTACTAATTTTGCTTGAAAAAAAAAGTTTATCGCCACTTATTTCTGAAAATGTCCGAAACAGTGGAAAATATAAAAAATGTTATTCGTTTGACTTAAAGGAAATATTATTAATAATCATTTGTTGGTGTTTTTATAAAAATCGACCCTTATTTCGGGCGGAATATTAGGCAAGCCCATAAAAAAATTTGAAACTGCAAACGGATTTAAATTAACCGCTTCAAAATCTTTATATTTTATATGTTTTTATTTAAAGACTTACATTTGTTTTTGAAGACCAGTATTATAAATGAATTAAGAGTTTTTTAGGGTAGCAAAAGCCATCACATAATTGTCTTGTGACAACCAAATTAGTTGATTCTTATAGAAAACATCAGCAGGTAGTAAACAATCACGACTATTTATAGAAAATGTGATCATTGATATGTTTGTTTGATCCCTAGTGAGTGTTAAATGTCAGTGCAATGGGTCTGAAAAACTTATTATATTAATGTTTATGTTAAAATGGCTGGCAAGACGTGTGGAAAAGGGTTGTAAAAGTAATGTTTATACTAAAAAAAATGCACACAAGTGAATGCTGCTCATTAACAGGTAGATAAGTGTGTTTTAAAATATATGTGCAATACGTATAAATGTTAAATTTTGAATGATGTGTAATAAAATGTATGCGTTCATTAGTGACTTACATAGAAGTGTTTACGATTCATAGGAAAATAATGAACTGCCTTTTTTATATTTTCGAAACGTATAACATGATTGCATTCTTTTAAACGAATCCTTTCCTTTGCTATTTCTTCTTCATGGTTAGTTATACTTGTCACAACGTAATATTTGCTGTATCAATAAATACCTTTTCCCACTTTACTTCTGATCCATTTGCTAATGCTGTTCTGTGTTTCGATGAAATATTCATACATACACACATTTATCCACACATACAAACAAATAAACAGGAAAAATATATTTTTAATTAAAAAAAATTCATACGCAAAAATAAAACTCGCGAACAATTCTTTTTAGCTCGACTCGCGAGTTGAGTTTTATTTTTGACTCTTAAAATTTGAATTCTTTTCGCGAGCAATATTTTTCAACTCGCAAAAATAAAACTCGCTCGCGAGTTTTATTTTTTAAACTCGCGAGCAGTAAAGAATAATTCTTTTCAATGTTGAAAATAAAACTCGCTCGAATTGGACTCGCTCGCGAGCGAGTTTAATTCGAGCACTCTCCGTACTCTGATTTTTACTTAACACCATTTGCTGTTAAAAGTTGTTATATCATTTAAGTTTTAGAATTTTTGATGTTTGAGTATTTAAAAGCCTTCATTATATTTTCACAATTCCATAAATAAAAGTATAAACAAATCTGTGAAATAAAACGAGAAATTAATTTAAAACACTTTCCAAACACCACCATTGATTGTACCACCAATGATGAGAAAATATATGTAATATCAATTTATTATTTTAGTTTTTGTTTTATTTATTCTAAAATATTTTTTTTATTTGTAAAGTTTATTTTTATTATTAAAAAAAAGAAGCATAAAAAGCATTTGTGTTTAAAATTTAACAAGACTCTAACTGATGGTATTATAATTTTTAACAATACATTTTATAATTGATTGTACATTATAAATATTTTTTTTTTTATTTTCACGTTCAGATAGAAAAACTAGTGAATTTTAATAAAATGTTTCTTAAAAATATACAAGAATATAACTTTTCTGTTTCCACAGTATATTTTTCTCTGTTATTTTTGTATAAATTATAGTAGTTTACTTTAAGGATTTTTAATTAAAAACCTAATTTCTTGCAAAATTTCAAAAAAAAATTGTTTTAGGACAACTCTTGAAGGATTTATTTCTAATACCATTTTATGTGTATAAAAATATTTAAATTATTATATAAAATCAATTATAAAAATGTACATGCATTAATTTAGGCAATTTTTTTTAAATAGTTAACAAATTGTATAAAGCATTTTTTAAGGCTTTTTTGTCAGATAAACTTGTTGCATAAATAAATTTTTTGTAATTTATCAAAATGTTATTCACTGCCGAATACATTTAAGTTTGGTTATATAAAATATAAAACTTTCCTTCTAAAATTACAATTTGGATCCAAATACAATTTTTTGGCAGAGTTATAAAATTTGAACTAAAGAACAATAATTTTCAATTACTTAACTCTTTTATATTCTTACTCTTAAGGCAACTCATTAAGATTCATGCAAAAAAAAGAAGAAAAGAAAAACGTCTTGTTTTAAAAATGAATAATATTTAATGAAATTAATTTATTTAAATAGTAAACAAAATCAAATATTGTTTTCAAAGATCTATTACATTAAAACTTAAAATATTAATGTAGAATATTTTTTTTTTGCTTTTCTTTTATTGTAAAAGTAAAATATGTATATATAATTTAATTTATATTATAACCAAATAATAAAAGATTAACTTTATTTAAAACTAAAGGAAGATCATAATTGTTGCACACTTTATAAATAAGTAAATGATGTGTATATGTAAAAAAAAGAAACTCACGTAAAAGATTTTCACAAAAATAAACTCCAAACTCCGTTAAAAAAAATTTTATAACAAAGAAAAAGGTATAAAAAATATAAATGTAGTGAAATCAAAATTCAAAGAAAATAAAGAAAAAGAAGTTTATAAATTTATTGATTTTGAAAGTATATAAAATTCGTAAGATTTTACTTTCGTTCCAATTTAACTTCAAAAAATAGCCGATACTTCACATAGAAGTTATACAAAATGTTTTTTATGCACATACAAATTTCAAAATCCATATTAAAATTACCAGCAAAATTTTTAATTTCAAGTTAAAATTTAAATGTTTTGTAATCAATGTCAATAAGTGTATTTTTGCATTCGAAAGCAAAGATTTTCGAAATATATACAAACGTACATATTTTGAAAATGTGGTATTTTTAATTTTCAGTTTCAGAGCATAAAATTAAAAATAAAAATTTAAGGCCACATTAAATAAAAATTACATTGGCTTTTCAATACTCGTTAAACTTAAAACTCTTGATTTAATATTTGTATTTTACATTTTCTTAAAATCAAATCCTAAATTTTTGAAGTTAGGTAAAAAGTTCTTAAATCAGAAACTGTAATTATTTCATTTATTTATTTCCTGAAGAGCAAATTATTATGATTGGAAAAGCACTTGTGCTAGATTTAAGTTATTGATACCAAAAGAAAGAGCAAAAAAATTAAGTTAAACCTAACCAAAAACTCAAAATGCACCTTTTCGACTTTTCGATACCTTTTTACCTAACGTCAAAGAATTACATTCAAAAAAATTAACGGGCATTTTAAACTCATAAAACAAGAAATAAAAAAATATTTCATTGATTATGTTATGTGTATTCTGAAATTTAAATACAAATAAAATAAAAAAAAAATCACAAATAAGGCTGGTTTTAAAACTAAATTAAAAAAAGTAATACCCAACTTTAAACGAAACCATAAGGAAGATTTATATGAATAGAATAATAAAAAAAGAAATAATGGTCTTTTAAACTGCTTTTCAATCTTCGTCTTCATTATCATCATAACTTAATCCTCAATCATCGTTTATTTCAATTTGTTTTGATTGATTTCTGTTATATTATAGTTATTTGAATTGTTTTAACTTAACATCCTAATATTTTTTTTATCTTAAAATTAAATGAAAATTTAACATCCGTTGGCTTCACAGATGCTTACTACTTTCATGATGCTTTTTATTTTCCTTGTCGTTATTTGTCCTGCGGCATTTTGTATATAGACATTTTACGACACCGAACTAATAGCATTGTGTGGTGAACCCATTTGTATAAGAACTTTATCTAACCACTGTAGTGGACCATGTAAGTGAATTTCTATCCAGCACGGCGTTGATGTCACATCTTGTCGATGGTATTCAGCACCCCATCCTTTGACGAATGACATGCGTATTGTACACATTTTTGTTAGTTCATAGACGGCCTCAAAGCCATTGTTAACGGATTGCGATAGTAGTTGAGCAAATTCTTGATTATTGAAAATTTTTAATGAACAACCAGGTGGTATTTTGCACACTGTGCTAGGATGGAAGCCGTGGTGATAATTACAATTGCGTGATTGCACAAAGATGGCTGAGTCAGAAAGACATTCAGCATAAACTTCGCCGGTAACATAATAGAGGTGAACACCTTTTCCTGAAAATATAACGACGGAAATGGAGAAAATTAGTAAAAGTGGTGAATGGACCGGACCAAGAAACAAACTATAAATTAACGTCAAAAAAGACAGGCCAGGCCAGGCCAGGCCGCTGATGTTAAAATATAAAATAAGAAAACAATTTTTTATATTTTAACATCGGGGGCGATGCTTAATACACTGCTGGCAACACAACTTGTGTTAAGTTGCCATCTGTAATCGAAGAAAGTGTTTGCTTCACAAGCCGCACTGAAAACTGTTTTATAATATTAGGTAGCGTGTGACCCACCGGTGGTGCACATGGCCTTACGGAAAAAATTCTTGTGACCCACCGGTGGGTCACATGGTCTTACGGACAAAATTCTTGTGACCCACCGGTGGGTCACATGGCAGCGAACGTGTTGAAAAAATTACTCGTTTTATTGTAAAATCTTTTCACTTTCAAACTTGTGTAGAATTATGATAGATTGTTTCCAGTTCTTTAAATATTTTTATCCTTTTTTCAAGTTAAATGATTATCATAATTTTTCCAAATTGAGATATTGGAACAAAGCTACTAGTTTTAATTCTCTTTATGTTTTTATTAACCTCACCTATATGACGTCTAGTGTTCTCAATTGTACTATTACGGTTAACGTTGCTCAACTGACCCAAACAGCAACGATCCGAATTATTCGAAGGATTTGTAAAACCATCAACAATAACTGAACTGTTATTGCAATGAAACACTTCACCCACACGACAATTTAACTCATAGTAGGCAATCGAAGCCCAAAATGCTGGTTCTTGGTAACTAACCTGGGCCACATCGCCCATTGGAGCGTCTAACATTTGCGAACCATCATTAGGATTATTTGAACTGCCATCCTCGGAGGGACTGTAGGCTGGTGGTGGCGTTTCGGCCATGCTGCTGTATGGTGAATTTGGATTAGAACTAACAGAGCTAGGACTGCCAACCGATGTCATTGGCGGGCTATTGGGACTGAGATGATTGTTGAAACCAGCTGTTGAATAACTGACATTGTGTGGCATAGTAGATTCGCCGATATTGTTGAACTGTAACATTGAATGGCCCGGAGCGAACTCAGAGTGGCGTGGTACTAATACGGGCGGTAAAACAGGACTCTCAACACGTTTGTAATGGTAGGGATTAATGCACACTTCTTTCTGCTTAGCACTAAACGGATATTGGCATATCTCTAATGGTTTGAGTTCATGATGTGACTGTAGATCTGGCCAACGCCAAACACGACAGTAAATGACATGTGGCAGACCCTTGCGATGTGAAACCTATTAAAAATAACAGTTTTTTTAATTCGGAAAAAGCAATTCATAATTAAATTTGTTTTATTTACCTGTAATCTTCCATCTAAAGATCTTGGAATTGTCACGCACTTTGAAGGCTGTCCTGGGCATGATAATGCCCTTTCTAGTTCTTCTATGGCCCCTTGGCGCTTTTTTAATTTTTTAACTAAACTATCTACGGCTTTTTCAGCCCATTTTTCTTCCTCATCACCCTGTTTCCAACCCAGTAATTTTTTTACTGCCGGTGAAGTAAAAGTAAAGAGAGCTCCTATTTTAGACATTGCACTGCTTGATGTTGACTCAACATCATCGGTATCCATTCTGTTTAATGTAGTATTTACCCGAAAACCGGGATAACTGCTGGAAGTTGAATAATCTATGGAATGCAAGCAAATTAAATTATTTAGTCTTTATGCTGAAGATGTTCTCAAAATTAAAATAACATTGGCAATTTTAATTGGTAGGAAAAGAAAATGTTAACTAGAAGTATCGAGGCTATTAAATTTGACGAAATTATTAATGTCTGAACTTCATTATCTTTGAAAATATTTAATTAAGCTCAAGCGCAATTAAAAACCAAAAATGTTAAGATTTAAATTTTAACTAAATAAACTACCTATGTACACTAAGAAATAATACCAAAACAACAATGTTGCGATATACATATATTTTTAAATAATAAAGAAGAAATAACTAAAACATTGCCACTTAAACAACGTGTGGGGCCAGAACCATGCATATAATTAAGCCAACTGAAGTTGAAGTTTCAACTTCTCTTGTTGCATGCAAAAAGGTGTCATTTACTACAAGACTCAAGACAAATTTGCAAATTTAAATTGTTATTAATTTTCAGCTTAATAAACTTGTTACAATTAACACCATTTTTATTAAGTACTACGTACACAATTACTGCTTCCAATCCAATTAGCAAAAGAAAATAAATCAAATAAAATGTTTGTTTGCAGTTGCTTTTAAAATTGCGTTTAAGCTTGATGAAAAAATGTTTATTAAGTAGGATTTAAATAGTACTTATTTATTTTATATTAAAAATGCATTGCTGTTCACTTAAAAGATTATAATTAATAAAAAAAATTTGCGTGTGTCTTAAAAGCATTTGTTTATCGCGCATAAATTGAAATGCAGTGTATTACTCGAGACATTTCAAAAATAAAGAATTTTGTCATCGACTGGACAACCTAACGATATGTAGGTATAGTCCGGTTTTAATTATAATTTTATTTTATTCGTTTAAAATTTTTTAGTTTTCATTCAACTAGAGTAGGGCTAAATATGTTCAAGGAAATTTTTATTAAAACTACCTAAATATAGATAATGGTCCAATTATATATCTGTGCCCACAAGCAATAACAGCTTAAGTCGAGTTAAGAAAAATGTGACTTTTTTCATTTTAATGCCTTTAATCTAACGGTTGTTTCATAAAAATTAAAATACTAGAAAATAATATAATATAGCTTAATTAATATTCCCTGATTTTGGGCAATGGTTTTTGAGTTTAAATATGCTCTGCTGAGCACTTGCCTAAATCGAGTTAAGTTGTTATTACTTGTTAGCACAGATATATGTACCATTAATTAATATTACACAGTTGCTGCTCAAAATGTCTTTTAAGTTTTAAAGCAATTTCGTGTGATATCTAAAATAAAGTTTGTGCACCGTAAAATGTTAAATATTTCAGATCTAGTTGTTCACAGTGTAATCATCTTTTCCGGACACCTCTCTTAGGCAAATACACCCTTGCAACAGCAACGCCCGGTCCCGACAGCGTTCCATAAAGGAAGCATTTAGTTTTTTTTAATGGACACCCCCTTTATACGGACACAATTCAATGGCCCCTTCGGTGTCCGTTCATGAGAGATTCCATATATAACCATAATATTTTTCAATAAACATGCACATCCTTATATTCCAATTCGAATAAAAAAAGTCTTTCCTATCCTCCTTTACATAAAAATATTATTTCAAGTAAAAAATTCTCTGGCAACAACTTTTAAGACAAAGCAAAGAATTTTACTAAATTTTTCTTAACGCCTGTGTAGATTTGATTCTAATTGTTTTATTTAACTTATGCACAAGGCGTCTGTCTTTTTTTAATGCATAATCATCTAAGTATATCAATAGATACTTTATTATACGTATTTCCATAAATTCCTTAATGCATATAACACAAATAATACAAAAATTTAAAAAAGTGTTTCTATCAATATCAAGAAATTATAATTGATAGATAAAAACAACAACTACTAACAAACAAAAACTACAACAAAAAACCCCTGGATTTGATTACAACTGATTAAAATGCAGGTAAGCATGTGCGTATTATTAAATTAATCAATCATAAAACAATAAAAGACAATGATTTTTTAATGATTTTAATGAAATTAAAAAAAACAACAACAGTAGTAACAACTAAGCGTAGATTTTAAGGCACTTCCGTTCATTTATACGACAACTTCAACAACAAAAACAACTTACGACAAGCGAAAAAATCCAAGACATGTATTATTTACATAAATAACATTTGTAATATATTGTACATTGTACTCGTGGTTGACTTTTTCGTAATGAAAAAGAGAAATACATATACTTTCTTATAAAGTTTATAAAATATATGTAAATAAATAAAAAAAATTAAAAGGAACAATCACCCCCATGGTGAATAAAATTTCCGTCGAAATTTGTTCCCTTTTCTCTAAAAAATATAAAGGGAAAAGCTAAATTTCGAAGTAAAAACTGTTGACTTATTATTCACGATAGCCGTGGCGTGAATTAAGATCAGAGTTTTTAAAGAATTTATTTCTTTGAGACATTTTTAAAATATCAATGGAACTGAAGAAGTTTTTAAAATTAAGATTATATAAAATAAGCAATTCTTTTTAAAGTAAGAAAATTAAAGTTTCACCATAAATGAATATTTTAATGAATAAATTAAACATGATTTTTTTACCCAAGTCATTTTCATATATCACACTTTTTCATAAATGGGCATTTCCCGGGGTCACGAACGTACGTACGTACGCTTTTGATGTACAAATAATATAGAAAACAAAACTTTTCCCTAGCATTTTTTTTTTTGCAATTCGATAGCATTTTGGTAGGTCTATGTTTAGTGCAAAAAAATGGATTTCATCGAGTTTAAGTTTTCATAATGATAGTTATAAACATGTGGTCACGAACGTACGCAAAATAGAAGTCAACTTTGGCTGACAGTATTGAAATGTAAAGATCTGCGAAATGGAACGAAGTATTTAAACGTGATTAATTTATTTTAAAAGTGTATTAATGTAGGTCTCTATCATTTCATTCCATCCAGTATTTACACAATAAAATATTTATATTGGTTTTTGTTTAATTGACTTAAGAACCGGTCGCGATCGTACGATTTTTCCATATGTTTTAACCGTTAATCGAACTTTTTATCTTCTCCTTACTAAAGAGCTGCACAAGCATAACAAATATTGCTGACAAGCAATTTCATTAAATTCAGATAGTAGGTGTATATTACTCTCTCATTACAAAACACATACTTCCAAAAACAATTGTTTTGCTTTACGATCAAAATATAGAAGAATAGAACAAAACTGCACTAGAACAATGCTGAACTAAAATAAAGCTGAATTAGAACAAAGATGAAGTAGAACATTAAAACAGAAATAGAACATTCCAAGCATGTTTGAATGTTTTGATTGTAAACATAAACCAAAGAGAAAATTGCAAAGGGAGAAACTTTTGATTTAATTTCGTTTGAGTTGTTTTCAATGGGTTCGGTTGTAGGTTCCTTTAAAATATTATTTAAAATTTAGGAAATAATATAACTAAATTATTAAGCTTAAAGTCTTTTTTTTATTTTTATATAAAACTTTAAACGTTTATTTAACCAATATTTCGGCACTCCTTTGAGTGCCTTCTTCAAGGTTTTTTCTTCCTTATTTTATAAATTTTCAACAATTTTTAACAAATTTAACAATAACTGACAAATTAAAAAATTTTTTAATTAGAAATATTGGTTAAATAAACGTTTAAAGTTTTATATAAAAAAATAAAAAAGGACAGTCGACTAAAATAAAATACCTATACATTTAGGAAATAATTCAAAAAAATCAATTTTGCTTACATTTAATGCATCCATTCCTGTTATAAGCTAAGATCACTTTAAATTTTTTAAATTCCTAATTACGTGCACTCGATGCTTTTACTATAATTTACCGTTCCTTTATTTCATTGTCTGTTTTTGTGTTGATATTCTGTTTGTTTTGATAATACAAGCACTAACAAAGCAGAAGAGAAAAACTTTTAAAGTTATGCTTGTTTTGTTTTGGTGAGAGTAATGTGTTGTTATGTTTGTTTTGCTATGTATATTTACAGTGAAATAATATGATTGATAGTTGTGTGAAGTAGAACACAGAACATTAAGAATATTTTGCGCAGCCCTTTACTCCTTACACTTTTCTCTTCATAATTGATTGTAATAGAGAGATTTTAAAGAAAGAGTGCAAAACATAAAAATTTTTTTTGCATGTAAAATAATTAAATATAAAAATGTCTTTAGAAGTAGCTTAAAACGAAAATATTAAATTTCCAGTTTCCAACCCAATTTCCCCAAGTAAAACAGCTAAGAAAGATATCATAGAATATCATATACCTATAGCATTCTATTAGAAAAACATAGACTTTTTTATAATTATAAACAATAAAACACGATGATTATCAACATTTTATTTTTCCATCCTGGTTGACCATTCGGAGGAAATGCCCAAATATTTTTTAAAGAAAGTTTTGTGTATTTGAACTTATTAGAATCCGATCAAACATTCGCGTTCGGTGTCCAAATACCAAACTTTGTAAAAAAAAAAAAAACATGTAAAAGTGATAGATTCGTTTATGCTTAATCTGATATACACTTCACAATGATGCGATTAGAACAGAAAATTATATAAATCGGTATTTCTTTAGATATAAATAAATCTTGTTTTTGTGCCACGCCCACTTCTTTAATCCCGCCCACATTTTGTCGGATGTTGTGTATTGATAACCACGTTGCTTGTACATAATTTGGAAACATTTGGCTTTTCCGTTCTACAGATATACAGAAAAACAGACGGACTCGTTAAATAAGCTTCGATGTACATGTATGTATTTGTTATGTGTAAAGAGAAAAATAAAAAAAACCACTAAGACAAGGTATATATATAAGGGATGTAACCAAACGCCTTTTTGCCGATCCGATTCCGATACTCAAAAATAAATATCGGCGATACCGATACGAATATTAAATAAAAAGTAGCGTAATTTCTTTATTATACAAAATGATTATTAATATTTAAAATTGATTTTAATAAGATTTTAAAAACAACCAATTGAATTTGAATTCATGGTAAAATTAACAAATACATACCTATTACTTAATTTTTTAAACAAACAAAACCGTGTAAGAGATTATTAATATTTAAAATGAATATCAATAAGATTTTTGTTTAAAAAACAAAGTATTCTAAACTTTTGCGGAGATAGAAGATTTCGCAACACCGCTTGAAGCAGACCTTCGGAAGAAAATCGTCTTCCAGATGTAACTGAACTCATTCAACAACTTCAGTATTTATGCGCCATGTTCTTAAATTTTGGGTATAACATTTAATTGCACAGCGTAGAATAGACAGAGGATCATTCCTCTCCAAATTTTCTTTTAAGATTTCAACAAACGCTCCAAAGGTTAGTTCTTGAAGACTTATGAGAACTTTTACTAGGTGTAGGGGTGATCGTGTCTTCAACACTTTCGGAATGCATAGTCATGCTAAGGAGCTCAAGAAGACGTCTTTTCAATCTATTGTTTTTGAAATTTTCCTAATTTACCAAAAATAAAAAATTTACATTTTCATTTATTCTGGTGTATGGCATCAACACAAATTTTTAGACCAAAATTTGCGATATTATTAACAAAAAACAAACGGATCTATCTACAAAAGATTATATGACAAAGGCAAAATAACATTGTCAAAACCACTGGTAGGTTTTACAAGAAAAATAGAAAAGAAAATTATAAACAGTTTAAGGCAATTTATCATTTTAAATAAGTTTTTGCTTCTCCTGTAAAATTTTCTAAATGTTAGATAGGTCCGTTTGCGTTTAATGTGACGATATATACCTTGTTACTTTCGCTGATTGGGGTTTTATGAAAAGGAGGGTTTTATGAAATATAAGACAGCTTCGCTTAGATAAGGATTTAGAATATATATACTTTACAGAGTCTAAGTTCAATATTGTATAAATTACAAACGGAATGATAAACTTATATATACCCTTTTACTTTCGGTAAAGAGTATAAAAAAATTGTGTATTGTGCATAAAAAAATTGTGTATTGTGCGGGGTTACTGGTTTGCCGCATGATACAAAAACGCATGAAAATGTTGTTAATTAAGTAGCAAAGAAATTAGAATTTTTTTGACGGAGCCTTTAAGTTCATGGAATTCAAATATACATGAATACAGGAATTCTAGGCCATTTAAAACCATGGCCTAGAACGTTTTGTATCAGAAGATCATCAATTATTTTTTGACTTTATATTTTCTCGGAAAAAGGATAAAAATTATAAAATTGAAAAGATTTTCAAGCTATCTAGATCACGTAAATACATTAACTTGAAAATTTTCTTACTATTTAGGGACCGTAATTATTATACATAACTCGTTTAATAAGAAGAATAAAATAAAAGTATCTTTTTCTTTTCATTCTTTTTTTAAACAAAATTTTAAAAATGCAGTGATTTTTTAACTTTTATTTATTTAAACAAAAATAACTATTATTTACTGATTTTTATTTTTTTGAATATGCAAATGTATATTAACTGCCAGTCCGTCTATTTTGAACGAAAATGTCGTTCACTTAACTTACATATAAAATTTGAAAGCAATAAAATAAACACATTTTCTAAAACCAAAAGGAACAGGTTTACCAAAAAACGAAAAAAAAAGTAAATTAAAAAACATAAAAACGTTTAAATTAAAAAACCACGTATGTCACTAAAGTCCCTGATAAACAAGTAATTTTCTATCTCAAATTTGGTTTTGTAATTTGTGGTTTTTATTCAATTCGAGATTATTGCAAGCAGTTGGTATTTAATTAAAATAAAAAAAATCTCTCAATAATCAAATGAAAACGAACACAATTTAATTTTAGTGTAAAATAATAAAATTTATTAAAATTTTAACAGTAATTTTTGTTAAAAATAAAAACAAAAATTAAAAATTAAAAGTGACGTACTCCATTTCACGAAAATCTATCCAAGACATAGGTATTTACATACATATGAAATTAAAAAATATGAAGAATTTAAAGTCTATGCTACTACATATTTAATAAATTAATTAGTTCAAATACATTATAACATTTTTTATTGTTTCTCAATTTTCAATTTTTATTAAGTAGAATAGTTTTTGCTATTTTATACGATTTCAAATTTATTCTCCATTGCAGAAAATTCTGTATGTATTTCAGAAATTTCTATTAAAATTTATTAAATTTTTCATTCATCTTTCCAAAATGACACTGAAAAATGTTAAGTATAAATAAAAAATTTTGATATAGAATATTCCCAAAAAAATTTAAAAAAAATTTTTATAATCGAAATTCTTTAAAACCTCTGATTTTATAGTATAAATATATAAACAATAATATAAAAATATAACGCACACATGTTTGCAAAATAAGTCTCGAGATAATCCAACGGAAAGAAATATTTATATGTCGTTGATTTTCACGCAAATAAATTAACTAAAAATAATATACACAGATGACTTTATTTCTTGTTTGCAAAATAAGTCTCGAGATAATCCAACGGAAAGAAATATTTATATGTCGTTGATTTTCACGCAAATAAATTAACTAAAAATAATATACACAGATGACTTTATTTCTTCGATAAGTTTATATTGTTTGTACTTTTTATTTTGCACAACTGTTCGACCCTCCTCAAAGTGGGTTTCTTGCTCGATCAGATTACTTAACATATTACACGAATTTACTTTATTTATTTATTTTGTCGCCAGTAAAACCGTCGATACCAGAAAGAAACACATGTGATTTTACTTTTGAAATACATAGTATTTGTAAAACACCCTTTAAAAATTATAATAAATTGTAAATATTATGCCATAATTTAATAATTCATGACAATTTAATTTTTTATTTAATCAATAATTCAGTCTCTTTTTCTACGTGGATGCTTTGTTATTTATTATTAATAGATTCTTAGTTTTAAATTATATTTATTTTAGAATAAGATAGAAGTTGATCTTTTGGCTTCATTTAAAGTGCATTATATGCATCGAACATATTTTTGTTCAATATGCGGTTGATGTACTTCGAACACAACAACAGTAGGTAGGTATCTAATAGCATTTAATTTAGATTTTCTGTTTTTTTTTTTTTATTGTTTTCAGCGCTGTAAAATTTGCGCGCGATCGTTTTTTTAAGAAAACGACGATGCAAACGATTAACGGTGTAAATAACAACTGAAACGGTGAGAAATGTGCAAACATACACATAATCAAACAACAATAACAGAAACATCTACATTATGTTGTTGTTGTTGTTATTTATATTGATAGACTGTCTGAGTGAGTGAGTGCTGAACATACAGAATGATTAAATTCAAGTAGCAAAAAGAGAACTTATGTATATCAGAGTGTGACTAACGAACTGACTGACTAAATGAATGGCTGATAAATGCGTCTGACTAGTCCCTTTTTTATTTAAAACGGCAAAAAATCATGGAACATTCCCTACATTACCATATGGTTTACCAAATTACTTATGCGTTTTGTAACGTACCCAAGATACAGTGATTGTAATACTTTCCAACGTATCCATAATCTAAAGAAAAATTCACACACATACATATGTATGTATATGCATACAAAAACATAACAACAACCACATAGACAATTATTTATGTACAACAAATTATCTATGTAGGTACGTGGTTATTTTTTTTTTTTTTTTTTTTTTTGCACTTTTGCATTGTGACGTGAATTACCTTACTGATATCGGAAATGGTTTACATATCGTCAGCTCATTACTGGTTTGACCTACTGACCATTTTTAAAAAAAATGAGTTAGGTATGAGGAATATATTTTTTGAATACCCTCTTTCTAAATCAAAAACCTGTTTCGCGAAAATTTTTATGGTTTCTGAGATATAAAGCATTAATTTTGCTGCATATCAACTGTTTCAAAATCTTTTAAGTACTGTTTTGCTCTACAAGCCATTGTTTGGCGATTGCAGCAAATTCTTCATACAAAAACGTACAAAATATATTTTACTGTTGCTTTGCTGCATAGACCTATATAATATAATAATAAGAACATAAGCAAAAGCAAAATAAAATGACAACAAGAAAATAAATTTGGGAAAAATAATTTTATAAAATAATAACACCTCGTGTTAATAAATAGTAAAAATTTATAAAAAAAAAATATAAAAATGGAATCTTCTTCACCAGCTCCTACACTTCCAGATGAAATTAAGTAAGTATTATTTAAATTTTTACCATATTAAGATATTTGTTTAAATTTTTAATGCTTTTAGAATGATTTATGAATACTTTGAGGATGATGAAAATTGGACCGATTCTTACCTATATGACACATCTTTAACTCAAAAGCTACCGTTTAAATGTGCGTCAAACCCTCCACAAATGGAAAACAATAACAGGTACATACTTGAATATTATTTTGTTTTATTTGAAAATAAAAGTTCATTACTTATATACATTCATATGTTATTCAGAATCCTTCCTTCGTCATCAAAGAAAAGGCAAACAAACCCTGAACTGTGGAAACGTAACGTAAGAAAACGGCTTCGAGAATCTGGACAAGCTTACCTTTCTATAAATAAGAAAGAATCTCCAGCAAAAACTCCTCAAAATAAAAATCGAATTAACTCAACCGCAATCGAAATGTTTATTAAACAAAATAATATTGATACCGTAATACAAAAGTTTTCAGAACCAGGACATTCTTTAATTCAAGAAGTGGACTGTGTTCATGGTGTTATTGACCGGTACTTAAAGAATATTGAAATTCATAGTCCTCTTCATTTACTAAATTTGCTTAAAACAATGCCAAATAATAAAACAAAATTAAAAGTTATGGAAATGCTTCCGGAAGATTTTCGCACATACTCGTTGGTAGCAAATAAAATGGACTTTCGACAACACCCTTTTGCTAAAATTAAAGTACTTCTATACAGTAAAAATAATGATTTATGTATACATTATAAAACTTCGACGAGAGAGGAAAAATATAAAAATGCAATTTTGGTTAAGTCTGCATCAAAAAATTGTTTGAAAACTCCTGAGAATTTGTTGACGAACGTTTTGAAAATATCGAAACCATCAATTATTTCCAGCGATAAAAAGAGAGACATAAAAGACTTGCTTATATTTCTTCCACATGTTGATAAAAGTTATTATAAAAATTTACTCAATATTTAGTTTTAAATTTTAAGTGTTTTTTCTTGATTCTATTTTACTTTTGTATTATTTAAGTTGTTTACTTTGTGGCTTTTTATGTACCTTTTCATAACAGTAGAACTGTTTTTTCTGTTTTTGTAAAATAAAACCAAATAAAAAAAAAATTTCATTAATGTTGACTTTTTATTAGATTGTAAATATAGAAACATTCATCTCAACAATAAGTTACTCAATACACAGCAATAAGTATACGTATGCAGCATAAAAAACCATTTTTTAAATTTTTTTTTAGAAAAGTGGCGTATGCGGCACAAGACAATATTTTTCATTTTCAAAAAAATACTTTTAAATTCTAACTTTATTCATGAAAGTGAGCAAAAATTTACATTTTTCTTCATAACATATACCGGAAGCAGTGGTAAAAATATAAAAAAATTCTATCGGGTACATTTTGAGAAATCTTCATGCAAATCTTCTTTGTCGTTTTTCTCCACTCCGACTTTTTGGCATATGCGCCAAACCAATTCTGAGCTGACGATATGTATCTTCTTTTCTGGTTAAAATTATTTTTACAGCTTTGACTTTTCGTTAGAAAAACTACCAAATTCGTTTTGTTATTAATTAGGGGTTCTTCGATAAATAAATCACCAAATATCATCGAAAACATTTTTCTTTCAAAATTTTTTATATATTTTATCGATGCCTTACTTTCTCAACCTCGTATCTTAAAAAAATACAGTTTTGACTTTTTCATATCAAACGATTGCTATTTTTGTGTTCTATTACTGCAAAAACTTATTATTTCAATAATTTATTAATATTTACAGAATTGAGACAAAGTATTGAAATAATAAGTTGTTCAAGTAATAGAACACAAAAAAAAACTATCGTTTTATATGAAAAAGTCCAAACCGTATTTTTTTAAGATACGAGGTTGAGAAAGTAAGGCATCGTTATACACATTCACACGTATTTATGTACATACTTGGGTATTCATTTAATCGGGCTTTTGCTTTAATCGGTTAATCGCTCGATTAATTAACCGAGGTTTTGGTTTAATCGGTTAATTTTGTAATTGACCGGTTAACCGATTAATTTAGTTTTATTTATATGTATATTAAGTAATTTTAATAAATAAAAATGCATAAATTATTTGGAGTTTATTAGTAAACAACCATAACATAACAAACATAACAATTCTTGGACTAATTCGAGCAAACAAAAAAAAATAGTTCATAATTAGTAATACATATTTTTAATTTATACATAAATATTATGTATTAACTAAAAATAAGCTGTGAGATCATTTTATTAGTTATTTCAATAGTTTAAGGAGATCTTATAAAATAATATTTAAGAAACACAATTTGGTTTAAATGTCTCGGATTTATACGATTCTCTTCTTAAGTTTTGATAAAACTCTACTTGGAAAAAATTCTTTAATTTATCGTATGAAAGAATTCGAAAGCAACCCATAATACAGAATATCTTATTTATCAGTCCTTTTCCCAGATTTCTCAAGGCATATAAAAATTCCATTATGCCATTAGAGTTCTGTTTTGCTTTTTAGAAATTTTTAAAACTTCTAATTGTTTCGGTTAATTATGTTAAAAGATTGATATGAGAAGAAACAAATAACTAAACGCATACATATAAAAAGTACGTGAAACAAAAAGCTGTTTACAGCAAACAATTATTAAAAGGAAGATCACTGAACACGTTCTTTGTTTGTATGAAAAATAATTTCTAAACACATACCTTTTATATATGAGACGAAAAAAATAATTAACAACTTAAAAAAAATATGTTATTTTACTACAAAAAATTAAAAATTTTGTTATATTGGTTAATCGGCTAATCGACTGAAATTAACCGGTTAATCAATAATAGCTAATTTTAAATTAACCGATTAGTTAATCGGGTAGTAATTAATCGCATGAATACCCTAGTACATACATATATACATTTATAGAATCCTTAGATATGAAATGATTTAATATCAAGCACTATTATCAAACCATTTTCAATTGTTTGATTTTTACATTCAAATTCAGTTTTTAAGGGGTAAAAGGGAAAAAATTGTGTACTTTCTTGGGAAAAGACTTAGTGTTTTTGGTACTATTTTACCTTATTTTTCTAACTTTGATAAATTTGGTGTACAGATTGCAATCGTCGAGTGCCCGGAATATATTAAAGCTTTTCACCGAATAAAATAAATCCCATAATGTTGTTTATAAAAATATTTTAACATAAAATACGAATGAGTAGACGCAGAAACTTTTTATTATCACGGGTAAAAGCTAATTAACTATCAATTAGACTTTTTTCATTAAAAAAAGATTTTAATGTTGAAGTTTTTAGTTTTCAAGAGGTTGACCACTGCCTACATTAATGAACAATATTTACTTATATGTATTAAGCTTGTTAAAGTTAATTCAATAAAAATCAAAGAATTATAAAATTGTAAATATAAATCAAAACAATTACACCATTTTTAAATGAAATTTAAATAAAATAGTTTGAATTCGTTACAACAATTACCTATGTAAAATTTTAATTTAATTTAATTAAAAATTAAATTAAAAATTTATATCGCTCGCGTATGCACATTAGAGTGACCGCAAAAAATCAATGTCGGAATCTTGTTCGTCTTCTTGTTCCTTCTTGGAAGTTATTATTTTCTTAGACAAAATCCAAACACCTGGCCTCAAAATAATAACTTCCAAGAAGGATTGGAAATTGTCAAAACATTAAAAGTAGTAAATGATATGGCTGAGCGTGGTATTAAATTAATAACTGACTTCAACGACCTTCTGACAAAAGATGAAGAACAAAAGCAATATGTCCTGCAAATGCCGAGCATTGTATCCCGATGTTTCAAAAAGTACTTTAACAAAAGCTCTATAATAAATTGGATAACTATGTAATATTATCGAATATATCCCTGATTTTTATATATTAAAATAAAAATGTTCTTGAATTTAACTGTATTACTTGTGTTTTTTATTACATTTCTACTTTAAACTCAAAAATATACCAAAAAAATTAAAAATTTATCACATAATAACATAATATATGAAGTATGCTCCTGGTAGCACCAGGTCACGTTTTCGGAGCTAAAGGCTGCCGTAACTCGGTTTGACTCAGAGTTACAACAATTTTGTTCATAACATAAATTTTGAAGAACAAAATAAGCTATCTTTTGTGATATCGTGCGTGTTTTTATTATTTACCGTTTTCGAGTTATGGCTCAATACGTCAACTTTTTGGCCAAAAAATTTTTTTCAAATTTTGAGCGACGAGCGGCACGTGTTACCGTCGTTTAATCGGGCTCAAATTTTGGCTATCCCAATATCTGGAAAGGGGATTCGTTTTGTCGGGTTAAGACGAACAAGATTCCGACATTTTTTTTGCCCCATATAAGTTGCGGTCACTCTAATGCACATGTTCAATATCTACTGCGTCAGTATTTACATTTTGTGTATGCTGTGCGACTCGCTCGAAGATAAAAATGCCGCGAGAAAGTAAAAAAGCATGTTTAACTAGCTTGCTGACTTTTTCGTTAAAGCACAAACTATACAAATAGCCTATTTCCAATGTGCGAAAGAATTCTTTCGTTCGCATAACTACATTCAAAACAAAAACAAAGTCTAAAAATTTGTTTTTGTTTTCAATATAGTTATACGAAAGAAAGAATTCTTTCGCACATCGGAAATAGGCTAAAAATGTTTTAATTTCTTATTTTATTGGTTTTTTCCCTTACTAACGTATCGCGAAATTATATTACAAAGTAGGTATATCCGCGATCCAGATCGTGGATCACATAAAATTAGGCTATTCTGCGATATTAATGGCGATCTATCGATATTTTGATTTGTTCCGTTTTTCTTTTTATTGGAAATTGTGTAACCAAGAAGAGAACAAATATTTGTTTTAGATTACAAAAGTGTTACCACCAGCAAAATTGAAAACTACACTTGAGATGACACAAAATTACCCAATTCAAATGAAATTACACCTGATATCAAATTAACGTTTAAATAATTTAAATCAAATCAGTTTAACAAATGTTAAGGTCGATAAATATTTCTCAACTAAAGCATTTTAAATATTAAAACAAGCACAAAATTCATTACTTTTTGTAATATTGAAAGCAAAGATTCGTTCAGGGGTTTTTTAGTATAAATACCTTATTTTTCAAATAAACTTCGGGTTCTAAATCAATTTGAATTCATATTTATCGAAATTTAATTGTCCATCTGGCGCCAATCACTACCAATCTTTTGCTTCAAAAACTATGGAAATCTTTTTTTTATTGAAAATACACAGTGACTTTAATTGAACATACTGTAAATTTTTTGAATCGACAATATATTAAATGTTATACAATTTATCACTAAAATCAAAAGCTTATATTATTTGTTTTAAAATGAAAGAATTTCAAATTACACCTGATCTACACCTCAAAGAAATTACCCACACTCTACCCACGAGAGTAAAAATTACACCAAATTCGGGTAATTACCCACAAACTGGCAACATTGGATTACAAATAATGCAAGTAGCGACGAGAGACATTATCACATAATACTTGCATAATAAATAAACAAAAAATGAGAAAAGTTTAAATATCGACAATCTAAGTAAAAACAACAGAGAAAAACCTCAACAACAACACCCCAACCGACCGACCAACCAACAAATCAAACAACCAAACCAATAATAACATAAACGACAGCATTTGTATGCTTGTTTGCTACACTGTTGACAAAAGTAAACAAACAACCAACACCAAATTTGATACGGGCCGTTCCATGCATTCGTTCATTAAATATGGCTATGTACTCGTATCTACTCAATGTTATGTTATTCTTGTATAAATTTTAATAAGAAGGAAACAGAGGAAGTCCAATACAAATCATAAAACATCAAACTTTTCTTAGTAAAACAGAAAATGGTAATGGGAGATAATGTTTGTATTGGAAACTGTTATTGTATAGTAAATAAAACTAAGAAGGATAAGAGAATTGCAAATCAATGAATTAATTTATATTCCGAGTAATATACTATTTTATTTATTTTCCTCAGTTAGCAGCAGTGTGACCAGATCTTTAACATTTTTACAGCTAAATCTGGCTAGACATGATCAAAAATGTTAAAAATGATTTTAAAAATGCTAAAATATTTTAAAAGATTTTTTTAAATATTTATTACCAGTATCAAATTTTATACAAAACTAAACACATTTTAGTGACATATTTTTTTTATTATCTAAATACAAATTGGAATTTCATTGCATTTTTATATCGTAATATTGAAGTGCAAATAATTTTTACCATCAACATGATGAGGGCATTTCTAATATTCCCTTTCTTTACAAAACAATTATCCATTTTCATGCGAAATTTCATTTTGGGTACAAATATTTTTAATTGATATTTAGGCCCTAATCATGTACAACGCAGCGCAACGCCAAACAATAACATTGAAAGCACAAACAATGTCATAAATATTTTGTAATTTTGTTGTTGCTTTCAACAGAAATTTATGTACCGTTTTAAAATTTTCAACGACACAAGCAATGGAGCGTTTGAAATTTTAAAACTCAATGTGAATTTCTGTAGAAAGCAACTACAAAATTACAAAATATTTATGACATTGTTTGTGCTTTCAATGTTATTCTTTGGCGTTGCGTTAGTTCTGTGGCGTTGCGCTGCGTTGTACATGATTAGGGCCTTATTATAACTTATAAAAAAATTTAAGTAAAATTAATAAAACTATTCGACAACATTTTTAAAATGATGCTAAAAAAGGCAAATAATTTTTTATAAAAATGTTAAATAAAATGCCAAGTGCTAAATGAAAATTTTGCAGCTAAATACAAATTTTTAATGCTAAATTTTATTAAAAAATTGTTGCACTTTTGTGATATACTGTAACAACATTGCAATCCACCTACCTCGACTTTTGCTGATCTAAATAAATTAATGTTATCGTCGCCGATTTGTTTTTTTTTTTACTATTTTTATTAAAAAAAAAACATTTACAATTATACAATTTAATATGTACTACCCGTATTGTATTTTAATTTAAAAACATTCGAATGCATTTAATTCCATTTATACTGTAGGCCAACGGTTCTCAAATGGGGCTGACATGCTTTCTATAGGGTCCACGAAAGAAATTACTAAAAGTATGTTTGTTTAACTTTTTAAAAATAATTTTAAAGGTTTATGTTTTTAGTATGGCTAAAGAAATCATTCAAGCCAATTTTTGATGCCTCTAAAGAAAGTAAAGCGCATTTAAACTGGACGGATTTACATCGGCCAAAACAATAAAAATTCTGCTTTTTGGGGTATAACTACGGTAACAATATTTTTAAAACCAAAATATAGAACAATAGTTGAAATATTTGTTAACGGCACACAAAAGTGACCTCCAATAAAAGCTACACAGAAAAAAAGTCTCAAATATTTTCTTTTATACTATTAAAATTAACACATTGTGTTAAATACAAGAAGCATATTTTAACGTCGCTATAATATTTTAAACATATTTTGTCAAATTTGAAATTGACTTTTTTTGTGAACTCTTCTTTTACTAATCGGGAACTTGAGACTTGAGGACAGTCAAGAAGCATTGGTTAAAGTACAGCATTAAATCTGTGAAAAAAAGGAAAGAGTGCTTAAGTTGACTTGATCGAAATTGGAGTTAAAATCACCTTTGAAATTTTGTTCAATAAACTTTTTGTAAATCAAAACTATTTTTTATTAATTTTGTTAGTAAATATATGTATATAATTTTTTTGTATTTAAATACTTTTGTAATTATGGACCTTATGACATGTTTACAAAGAGTCTTAATGCCCATGGACACTATACTTTTTGGAGTGTCATAGTGTCCACGGACACTAGGATACTGGGTGTTATGATATGCCACCCTTTTATTGGTGGTTTAGCCCTTTTTAACTTTTTGGACAACTGTTCCCGAAACCAATGCTCTTTGGGACTGAGCCATATATTCTGCCAGAAACTCCTTTTGCAATACGTTTGCCCGAGTGATTTTATCTTTTTTGGAACTCGATATCGAATGCCATCATCTCAAATTACAACACATTTCATACGATATTGAATGCCATGATACCAAAATTAAATACAGAATAATTTAAGGTTTTTTACTGAATAAATAATTCACACAGAACAAAGTTCTAAAATACAGCAATGTTATGTAGGTATAATACAAAACGGATTGTCACCGTAATTATAAGGTGTATTAAAGTAAAATTTTTCAAGTGGCCCGCAAAGCTATAAACGGTGGGAAGCTCTGTAAATAATAATGTGCAGATTTGAAAATAAAAATTAAAATTATACATTTCATACGGAGGTGAAGTGACTAGTTAAGAGTCTGAAGTAGTAGTAGGAGGGTTTCAACATGAGTGGTCGGCTTAATCTAAACAATTGTTTTGATTTAAGAGACTCAAGCTACGGTCACACATGTCAAATATTTGACGAAAAAAACGGGACCAACAGGCAAACTAAAATATAATTTCCCTTATTCCAATATTTATTTTGTTTATAATACCACATCTTACATAAAACAGCTTTTTGCTATGTCTAGCAGTATAATTAGTTTTATTTTGTGGTATTAAGGCCATGTTAAATCTCACTAACTATTAACAAAAATAGTATGCTTATTTTGTCAAATATTTAATAAGTGTGACCGTAGATTGAGTATAACTGTTAAACTTTTAACCAAACGTAGCTCTAAAAAACTGGGGACAAATAACGGCATTCGATATCGATCGAAATTACAATACAATTCAAATGAAAATTTCGATTGTATCGAATGTCGTAATTTGCCTACCAATTTTGATTTAGTTGTCTTAAAATATCTGGAAACCCCTACGTCAACACAAAACCAAATATAAAAAAACAAATTAATTAGAAAATATTCATTTATCTTTGTAAATCTTTTTAATATCGTTAAAAATGCAACTACATAAATATACACAAAAATACTTCTTCGCAATGTCTACCAAAAATAACATAATGGTGCAAAATTATGCAAAAAATTATTTCAATATACATAAATACCGTTCTAATAAAATGTGCGAAAAAATCTATTCAGTATAAAATTAACTTAAATTCTTGGAAAAAGTATAACATACTAAAATTTTTTCAAATCATACAAGATGATGCAAATTGTCGTCCCTTTTTAAAATCAAAGTGTTAAATTAAAAGCCCTGCATGTAAGACAAACGATGCATAATTTAATAAAATGAATACATACTAAGAAAGAAAAAACAACTTATTTGCATGCGAACAATTGTCGATATGTCACGTACAAGTATTAACAAATGGAAATACAACAACTCCATCACACGCAGTGTACAAAAGGAAAAGTCGTTAAAATCGTCATCGTTATGCTTTTTTTATTTTATTTTTCTACATTCTATAAAACACACGAGTTAAATAACAAATAAACTTAAAAAGGTTGTTTTTTAAGCCTGAAAACTAACTGCGCTAACTTTTTGACATTTATGATCCGTATTCTCTGGCAAATCTTCATGAATAGTTTAACTCTTGAACAACGCTACGAAATTATCTAAATTTACTTTGGCAATCAGTCATCGATTTTTTACCATAAAATTGTGTTCAGCGATGATGCAAATTTTTGGCTTAGCTGGTTTTTTAATAAAGTTGCTGCATATGGAGTGACACCAATCCACAACAGACCATACATACTCCATAACATCTAGTAAAATATACCGTTTGGTGCGGTTTACACGATGGTGGCGTAATTGGACATTATTTCTTCAAAAAATGAAGCCGGAGATGGCGTTGCGGTCATTGGAGATCGGTACCGCACCTTGAACTATAATTTTTTGCTTGAAAATATTGATGCATTGATCCATGTCGGTTGAAATGTGGTTTTAACAGAATGGCGGTAAGTTGAGTTCGGGTAATGGAGCTTTTAGTTGGCTTTATAAATCATGCCATTTGACTGACACCTTTCAGTTATATATTGTTTTGTTGTTGTAGTAGGGAGACCTGAAGAACAGGTGTTGCTGAGTTGACAATCCTTGGTCGGGTTTTGCTGAACTCAAGTCGTTCCGGTGAGTAGAACCGATAGTCGTGGGAACGTGAGGCTTTGTGTATTCACTTGTTTATGCAAACTAGCAACATTTGATGTCTTGAAAGCCAACATTGTAAAGATATGTTCAGACCTAACAAATATTTGACGAAAAAATCCAAAAAAACGTGACTAGTTTGAAGATTTTAATAGTTAAAATCATTCACATCAAGTTATTTAATTTACTTGTTTATCTACACAAGTAAATCTCGCGACAAGCTTTTATATTATATAAATTGTGTAATGACGTTATAAGCTGATAGTAAAAGTTTTAAAGTAAAAGTTTATTTTTTTCTTATTAGCGCATTTAAATAACTAACAGTTTGTTCTTTAAAAACGGCTTTACTTTTCCTTTATTTTTTTCTTATTAGCACATTAAAATAAAAGCTTGTTTTTTCAAAAGGTTTTCTACTTTTAATTTTTTAAAACTCGCATTCGTATTCTTAGTTAGTTCTTTAATTTGATACCCATATTGTAGGCAAGCATTTAAAACTTAGTCCGCCATATTGGATTTAGAGTGACATCACTTCATTTACGTAGCATTCTCAACAAACCCTTTTAATTGATACCCATATTGTAGAAATGCATTAAAAGTAAGTATCCCCACATCTTAGGTGTTTCACCATGTTGGATTTAGAATAACGTCATACAACAAAACATGTTTTGTCACCCAAACTGAATGTGAATACAAAATTTCAGCACAATCGATTGAAGATATTTGCTTCAAAACTGAGTTTAAAGCTTAAGAAGTCCGCCATATTGGATTTAGAGTGATGTCACTTTAATTTTCGAGTTAGTCTTAGCAAGCCGTTTCATTTGATACCCATATTGTAGAAGTGCATTAAAAATTGCTTATCCACCAACTTGGGTTTGCCGCCATGTTGGATTTAGAATGACGTCACAAAAAATAGCTAGTCCTCCATCTTGGGTTTGCCGCTATGTTGGATTTAGAATGACGTCGCATAGTTTACCTTTAACTGTTATCCAAACTGAACGTGTATACAAAATTTCAGTTCAATCGGTTGAAGATACATACATACACATCTGCTTCAAAATTGAGTTGCAAGATTTCAGCCAAACAAACATACATACGTTGCGAGTTAAATAAAGGTTTTAATAATTATTCTTAATTGGACGTGCAGAGCGCGCCTAGCCAAGAACAGCCGTGGTGCCCATATGCCCGAAATCGTTTTAAAATGTTAATGCCATGATCTTTCGAATAAAAATTCTTTGTGTTTTATTTTTGCAATTAAAAGTTCTATCAGGCTGAAAAAACACCCTTTAGTTTATATAAATTGTAAACTACCACTAAAACCTAAAGGATGGAATACTAATTTATATATTCATAGCAACATATTAAGGAATAAAACTAACTTACTAAAACAACAAACATAATGTATACAAACTAAGGGTGCCCGTAGACAACATGTTTTTTACATCTGACTTATCAAATTTCCCACTGTAAAATACATGCATGTCGTGTGTTACCTTTAAAATATTGCATCTGTAAAAGTCAGACGCAAAGTCATCTGACAAAATTTCAATTAGTGCGTGCTCTATTTTCTTCTGACAAACCTCTGACACAGTGATGCTAATAGATATTTCAAAAAAAAACCCTACGTGACTAAAAAAATTCACTTTTTTCCCTACAACCAAAAAAATTATCCCTACACTACTCCCTACGTTAAAAATGTATTGTTTTTAGCTTCAAACAAACAAATACATACTCTGTTAACATTTTGTAAACATTATAATTAAAGGATTTATTAGCATTTATTAACAACAAAGCAAAATAAATAGGTACACTGCTATACTCACACATACAAAAATTAAATTTTAATTATTTTTTTTTATTTTTGGCAGAAACGCCACTATATATCCCTTAATCTAGAGTCAAAACTAAGTCAAACTACTTGTTTGATTTTAATTTCCTCATCTTTTGTCCATTTTAAATCAAAGTACATACTTAAGCTTTTTCAAGAATACTTATTTTAAATAATTTTTTTAATATAAGTTTCTAATATTTTAAAGCAAACTCGGTACCAAATAAATGGAAGGCTCTGTAGAATTTTAAAAAAATATTTACTTCAGTTCCCCTAAACAAAAATATAAAAAATATTTCCTTCCCCATCCTTAAAAGATTTCATTAAATTTTTTTTCAAATTTCAATCTGTATGATATTATTTCTCTTAACTTTGAAAGGTGTGATTGTTTTTGTCGGCTATGTAGAAATTTCATTAATTAAATATTCTCTTTTAAAATTCGCATACTTATTAACGAACGTAAGTGCGAATGCAAATAGCAAAAATAAGCGAATAGGTCGCAAATGCGAACCCGAATATTCGGCGCCCCTTTATATATACGTTCATGGTTTTGGCACTTGTTGATGATTGAAAGGCTGTTTGGACTCATAGTAAAATACTACATTTGTACTTAAAAGCTATTGTATATGAAACATTTTAATTTTAAAATAAAAATAATACGAATATTTACGTATTTTTACACAATAGAAAATGATATATTTTACCCTAAAATAAAAAATCTTTCCCTTGTTCCCTATGATTTAAATTTTCTGAAAAAATCCCTACAAAAAGGGAAAATTCCCTACTATTGGCATCACTGATCTGACATCAGCTGTGTCAGAAATCTATGCCGGGAAAAAACCGGCAGCGGCGGTGCACTATTGACGGAATCATTAGCCGGCTGAAGTTAATATTTTGCAATACCGATGTATGTATGATATTTTCACCATTGAATATAAATTATGTTCATATATGTATATATAAAGAAAAACTTTTTAATATAATATCCTAAATTGGTTTCTTCGAATTTAAAGAAAAAAATATTGATGGCTTAATTCTTTTACTGCGCAAATAAAAATTTTTGTGGCGGCAGCACGATATTTTGAAACCGAGAACTACTTTGGTTTCTGCAATAACTATGAGAAAAAACAGACACAATTTCAGAAGCAAATTAAATGTACTAGTATTGGGCAAAATCTTTCATTTAGGTGAATCCAAGGCGAACTCAACTACAGGTGGTGTCGATACTACAACAATCCAAAAACAACAGAAACAACACAGGGTTTTTTGCATTGCATTGTTAGTGTTTACTGTCCAAAATGTCAACCATTCCTAACAAATCAAAACAAAGTAGCTCGAACTGTCAAAATCAGATGTCGTTTCGACACCACCTGTAGTTGAATTCGCCTTGGGTGAATCTTTCATTCTCTTTCAGAATGGTTAAGTGAATTAATTCTTTATTTTATTTCACCTTTCTGAAAGACCCAAAGTATTCAGAATAAAGTGTCTCTTTTGATGAATGTTTAAATCGATATTTTAAAAACAAAAACATTTTTTATATTAAATTGAATCTAGATTTTCTTTTTAATGTTAAAAAGTTGTGAAAGCAAACAGAATTACGAAAGAAAAAAGATCAAACCGAAAGATGAAAGAAATGAAAAGCAATACAGAAATATTTCATTATTTCACTTAAGAGAATCATTCAGTTGAAGTAATTCATTCAAGACCGACACAAGCCTAAAATGTACATGTGTGACCAAATATAATAAAACTTATGTAAAACAGCAATTTTGACAGACATGCACAATTACATGTGACTTAAAAAGTTGACAAGTCAGATGTAAAAAAAACATGTCGTGTACATGCACCTTAAGAAACAACAAACATGTTTTATGGAGATTTTTCATTCCTCAATTATTGGAAATAAACGATGTGGTTACAAGTGTTAAGCTATGTCCACATTATGTGTATTTGTCATGTGGAATGTGACTTTTCTACACACATGTAATTTCATGTGTATGCCATAATTTTCATGTTCAAATGTTGATAAGTAAAGTACATTTGACATAACCTATCAAGAAAAACAATCTTAAAGCAGCTGAGTTGTTATATGTATGTACCAAAATTAATAGTTATTTGTGTTTTTTTTTTAATTTTTTTATTATTTATTTACTATTATTATTTATATTTGATAAAATTTCAATTAATTTTTGCCGCCACAAACAATTTTGTTAATACGAACCAGCTGATGTCAGATGCCGAATATAGATCTCGTTCTAAATCAAAAATGTCATGTGTACTGTACACAGAGAAATAACACATGATATTGTTTGGAGGTGTTCAGACGATATGTACAAATTTAACATGTGAAAAAGTGACAATCTACATGATAAATACACATAATGTGAACATAG
The DNA here is from genome assembly GCA_943735925.1 of Pollenia amentaria. Classification (NCBI taxonomy): domain Eukaryota; kingdom Metazoa; phylum Arthropoda; class Insecta; order Diptera; family Polleniidae; genus Pollenia; species Pollenia amentaria. Next base: position 249,008,158 of record OX031007.1, on the reverse strand, counting down.
ATTTAGTAGCATGTGCACAAGCTGTAAATGTTATCATCATACTTATCAACACACATTAGGTGTGCTCCACAAGATCTCGGACAAGACTCTCTAAATTTGCCAAGGTTACCCAAAATTGTTGGAATGCACTCTTTTTTGGCCAAAACTAAATTTTAGCCAAACGGCTAAAATCTTACATGATTTTTTTCATTCGATCTCATGAAACAAAGAAAACAAGATAGTTCATTGCGCAGGTCCGTTAACTTTTTACTCTCATTTTGACGTAATTTTTACGCAACTGTAGTAAAGAGAATTAAATGTAAACAAACATTCAGCATAGCACATACACGTGTTTGTGTGATCACGTACATGCGCAGAAAAAGAATGTTTTTTTAAATTTTAGTGCACTATCTTGTTTTCTTTGTTTCATGATTCGATCTTTGGAACTCTCCCTCCCTCTTAAGGCCCATAAATTTTTTTTATCACGCACTGTCACGGGCAAAAAGTCGTTTAATTTAATTAAAAACAACATTAATTAAAAAAAAACATTATTCTCAATTTCTTCATATTCTCTCTTAGAATATTGTTCATCTTCCTGTTGGCAGTTTTCGACGCCTCTTACTCCATCTATTACTGAGATTTAAGCAAAATACTCGCGACAGCTCTTATAAATGTTCGGAATACATGCTTCTAAAAAAAAATATATATATATATATATATATATATATATATACATATATATAATTATAACGTTACTGACTGACTGGCTGACTGACTGATTCATCATCGCACAGCCTAAACGCCTGAAGCTAAAAACTTGAAATTTGGACCAGGGGTTTGTCTCTCCCTAAATCGATCCACTAAGACGGGATTTTTGGAAATTCGAATGTTTAAAGGGTAAAAAAGGGTAAAACGGCTAACTTCGGTAATCTTATATCTCCAAAACTCGTTGTTCTTTAGAAAAGTAAGCAGCCAGGTGTCTGGTACTTTTTGGAAATTCAGGGTAAGACCTGTATTTTGGAATTTTTTGTCACTCCATCCATTTTTTAAACCCATAAACATAGAAATAAGGGTTATGTATATCACATTTGATACTTATCTATCTAAAAAATCCAAATATGAATTTGGTACTTTTCGAAAGTATTTACCACCTTGATTTTTTTTCTTTAAACCTTACATTTTGCTTTTTAATATATTTTTTAATAAACACCCAACTTTTTCTTTTGCTTGTAAATTTTCTGATTAATTTATCAGTTTCATATGTAAACAGAAACAGCTGATTGTTTATTCTTGTCCGAACTTACCCAAAGAAAAAGTTCGTGCAAATTTGTACAGGAAATGAAAAAAATTATTCCCTCAATTACTACTTTGTGCAAATTCGTACTGTTTCGTTACGCATGTGGAAGAGAGCTATAAGATCTTACTTACATCCGCTCTTATTGATGAAATCGCAAATTGGTGGAAGGACAGAGATGGATATATCTCATATATGTATGTATAACACAACAAAGATTTAATTTATTAAATCGAACTTTTCTTTCTTTAAAAATCCTTTTATTCCAAACAATGAAAATGTTTTTCGTATATAACGGATAAAACTAAAAAAGGTGGAACACCTTAGTTATAAGAAATCAACTTTATAATACTTGAATCTAGCGCATTTTGAGATTGATTCATGTACGGATTCGGGATTAAATATGGATAAGGTAAGCATTTCGCACTTGCATAATCAGTATTTGAATAAATATTTCTGTACTTGTTTCAAGAAAATCTGAACTTTACGTACTTTTGATACCGCTTCGGATTGATTTAAGTACGGATGCATTGATTTTTCTTTTAAATGTAGAATTGCATTTTGTTCATTTTGTGAAAAAGTTACGAAGTATTTCTGGCATTTTTAACAACTGTAAGCAAGCCGAACAAGGTATAATCTTGTTGTAAATGTGAAGGAAAAAATTTAAATAACACATTCGGTATTTACTTTCCTTTTTTTATTTAATTAAAAAAAAATGTAAAATACATATGGTTGTTATTTACATACGCAAAATAATGTCGTATACATTGAACGCATAAAAACGTCAAATTGTGCAAACTCGCGAGATAGATAACATTAATACTTTTGAAATTATTCTGAAAATAAATGTTGCTCAGTATTTTTTAGAAAATTGACCAGAGGTAACGATACGTCTTTTCGTCGGTACGTTACCGATACTTAAGAAGAAATGACGGCGATACCGATACGATATTAAATTTGAATTCATGTAAAATTAACAAAACTCAAGTTGAGTAATTTCTTTATTTTACAAAACTACAGTGTAAGATTATTAATATTTAAAATTTATTTGAAAAAGATTTTAAAACCAACGAATTGAATCTGAATTCATTGTAAAATTACAAAAATTAATTTATTTTTTAAACAAAATATAAGTGTAAGAGATTATTAATATTTAAAATTAATAAATAGATATTAGGAATTATTTTTTTTATAAGCAACTTTATTATATTCAACATTTTTTATTTTTCGAATTTATTCTATGAGTTAAATTTCAAAAAGCTTTATAAAATACATAACTGAAATTAAACTCATAGAATAAATTCGAAAAATAAAAAATGTTGAATTTAAAATTAATATTAATAAGATTTTTGTTTAAAAAATCTGAGTATTCAAAACCTTTAAATTTTAGAATTTTAGATTGCGACAAGAAAAATTAGCGTCTCTAGAAAAATTAGATGATCGAAGGTATATATAGACTTATTCTTTAGCTGAACCACAGCGTAGGATGGACAGGGGATCATCCTTCTCCAAATTTTCTTTTAAGACTTCCATAAACGCTCCAAAGGTCAGTTCTATTAGTCTTTTTTTCTAACTCTTTTCTAGATTTGTACAGTAGGCAAAGAATTGTAGATAAACAATAGATTTCATTATTCTCTAAACACTCAAATCTTTCATTCAGAGCTAATGCTACGTAAGTCGAAAATTTTTTGGACTCTGACTATTCTGCATTTCAGTTTATTAATTTATTTTATTTTCTAATAATGTTCGAAGACTGTTAAAAGATCTTAAAACGCACAAATACATAGAAAATTTATCTGTGGGAGAACATTTTACTACTTTGGTGCAAAGCAGCAGGTCCACACCCAGCGTTCAATGCGTTCATGCATTAGTTTAAAAATTATTAGTGTAAAGTTGTATTAACAAGTTACACAGCAAACACGTAGAATGCACATACGTATCGAAAGCATGAGTAGGATTACTTTCAACTTTAGCATGCGTCAAAAAAGTAACATACGCGTAGAAGGCGTGGTGTGATTTTATTCTCTTCTTTAAATGTGTTATTGTTCTCAGTTGTTCTACAAAAAATAATCATTGGAAATTAAATTGTTTCTTCAAAAAAACTATAAAAACAAGTATCGTCGTATCGCCAGTAAAATATCACCAATACCGATATATCGGCAAGCCCGAAGTATCGCCGATATATCGGTATTCGTTACATCCATAATTTAAATTTAAGATAACAAAAAGTTTTCGTAAGTTCAATATGGTTTGACACATATGTTTACATATATTAGCACAGTTGCTGCAAGACATCTCATGCACATTATTGTTTGGCCTTAAGTATGCAATGTGAAGTATACAATCTCTCACCATGTAGAATAATTAGCTTTATTTGCAGCCTTAATCTACTTCAGCGGACACTTGGGCTGCACAAAATATCCTTTGGGTTGCGGTACTTATGGCCTTTAATGTAGGTACATTTACTGCCAGGCCCAGAATGTCGACAAGAACATTTCTTTCGCATTTTTATATTGAAAACAATAATTGTGGGCCAGGCAGTTAAAAATAAATTTCAAATTCAGTCATCGGAATGTCATAATAATGTTAAATAAATTTAGTAGTGACAGTTTTTTTACAACTTATTGTTATCGAGGCAAGCGGGAGATTTTTTCAATTAAATTTTAAATATCGGGTGGCGTTTAGTTTTAGATTGGGTATTCGTATTCGGCGAATATTGGCGCAGATATTCGTATTCAGGAAAAATAAAAGTCTATATTGGTGCAATATCGTCTTAACTTTCAAAAGGACTTGTGTGGCATACAAGTTATAAAAAATAAATATAACTAGTGTTTGCCAAGTGGTCAAAATTCAACCATAATTATTTATGCAAATAAGAAGAATACAAACGCATTTGCTTATTTTCGCCTTAGTGGATCGATTTGTCGAGGGACCAACCGCCGGTCTCAGGTTCGCAAATGTTTAATTTGGTTTTGTAAGTTTAATAATATAAAAAAAATCAAAAAGTACCAATTGAAAATCAAAAAAGTACTAAAAAGTCTCCTTATATAGTTTCTCAATCTCTCTAGACTCTGCATTTTGAATTTGATGTTTCTAGGTTCAGTATTAATACAAATTCCAAAAGCACCAGTTAAAGACCGAAAAAGTACCAAAAGATCCCTCTAACAGATTTTCTTTTACTTAGGACCTTGAATGATTAGTTTTATGTTTATAAGTCTAATACTAACGAAAATTCAAAAAATACATGTTCCTAGGCCCACTATTAACGAAAATCAAATAAAAGTACCAGTTGTAGAAGGAAAACGTACCAAAATCTCCCTCTTACAGATTCTTATTAACTCAGAACCATGCATGTTTAATTTTATGTTTCAGTCCCAATATTAACGAAAATTCAAAAACCCTGCATCTATAATTTTATGTTATAAGTTCAATATTATAGCGATATATATTGTGCACTTACGTAAGTAAATATCTTTCAAATGGTGTATTTTTTGTTCAAATCGGTTGACATACAGAAAAGGAAAGTGTTCTTAACTGTTTTGCTCTTGCCGATTTATATATAGACTATGTTTCTGAAGAAAACATATTTACAATCGTAATACCTCTTTTATTTTAATAACAACGACTGACTTCATAAACGCACTATTTTCTACAAAATGGTTGTGAAATTTGTGCATTGTTTTTATTTGTGAAGCATTGTCAACGCATTTCTTTTTAGTGATGCTTTGCAATATTGCGTTTATGACATCAGCCAACATATATCTCTCCTCTAAGGTTATAAAGTGATAGTTGGCCCATTTTCATTTTAGGTATCGATTTGCATTAAATAATTCATAATTATTCAAAAGATTTAAAGTTAAAATTCTTAGATTTGCTGCAAAAAACTACACATTTTTCCACATTTCAATTCCGAAAAGATGTAATAGAGAAACTCTAAATTAACTACGACAACAACAATTAACTAATGCCAAACACGTATTAAGTAAACAAACTTAAACAATAAGTCCTAGAATAAAAAAAAAACACTGCAACGTAACATTTTTATGATTAAAATCAAAAATTAAGCACAAGAAAAAAAATAAAATAATGGTAAAAATAATAAATAAAAATTAACCACCATAAATCATGTATTGGCTAAGAAAAGTGGGTGTACATAAAGGATTTTAGTGTAATGACAAGTCTACACATAGCCATTTAAAGTATATATTAAAAAATAACATTAAGCCATGAAAAGAGAAGCGTGCCATTTTTTTATAAAAAGCACAATGTGTTTTAAAATTACAAACCAAATAGAAGGGTTTAGATTTTTCGTTTTTTTTTCTTTTTGCATAAATGTGATAAAAGTAAGAAAAAGTGAAACAAGGGAATTTTGCATTTTATGTTTGAAAACTGAAAATAAAAAATTATAAAATAATTGCATTCAATTTAAATACAAAACTTTTCGTTAATGTACTTAAGTCACGCATAAATAAAATGATTAAAATTGGATACACTTTTTTGGGCGATATTTAAATTTTAACTTTAATTTCAGATGCATATTAAAAAACAAATAATCTCTTTTTTAATATTCTTCATAAAATTCTGCTTTAAAAAAATCAATAGGTCTGGTAATTTTCTTTGCTAGCAGAAATTTGCAAATTTGCAAAAATTTACAAAAAATTTTCCGAAACACAAACTAAAAATAGCCAGAATCCATCCTGTAAGATATGAGATTCAATTGTTTAAAGATTCAGAATATGTCAATTCAAACTAGTGGTCAATTTCTTTTAAAATCCATTACTTCTTTATTTCGTTTAGTCAATAGCTTTTCCAATTTTGCAATTAATAATAACGTATTTGATCCAAGTACAGACCATAATATGCATGAGGTCGCTTAAGTCAACTTTAGCAACTGTACGAATATATATAAAACATAGGTCTTCAAATATAATGTACTTAATGAAATTTTTCGTTAAGTATCGTCAAATGTCATTTGCTTACGCAAAGTGCCAAACGACCGCACACTTCGTACGGAATCAGATGTTTGTGCATTGTTAAAAACAAATATAAATTGAAATGGATAAAAATAATTACATTAAAGAAGAAGAGGAATTTTACATATACGTAATTCACGGATAAATGCATTCATTAAAAATGCCTAAAGAGAAAAGCATTTAAGCACGAAATGAATTTAAAAGAATCTCGGTTAAATGCGTTACTGGCGCATTTAAACGAATCTCGGTTAAATGCCTTACAGGCGCATTTATACGAATCTTGGTTAATTGCGTTACTAACGTAAAGTTGATAGCGAACACCCATATTTTTTTCAAATATCTTCTTTGAAACAATTTTTAATTTCTGCACAAATATTTATTTTTTGTTTGAGCAATAGTTGCATTTTCTTCGTAGACATTGTAAAATTTTGTACACAAATAAACGGCAAGCATGGCCATATTTGAAGATTTATTGTAATTTTGAAATTTTGACTATGTATTTACAAATCACATATAAACACACAACGAATGTTAGTGAAGCTTCTTAACACTGACAAATGTTGCCAAGTTTCGATTATTTATGTATGCTTTTAATACAAGTTTATTAAGTTTTTTTGCGCAGGTAACCGTGAACTTTTGTTTGATATTTAAGTTTTTTTTATGAATTTTTTGACCCATTTATTAGTGTAACGCATTTAAGCGGGATGCATTTAAGCGAATAATATGTACACAATTTAAATGGACAGAGGAAAAGTTTTCATTTTAGAACTATTTAACGTGAAACTCACTTAATCATGATGCACTTATCCGTGAAGTACTGTGTTAGTTTAGTATCTATTTTTTATTAATAAGTATGTACACCAATCACCAATTTTTGGACGTTGCTTGCAAATTAAATAAAACACAAAATAAACAAATAAAGGGCTGTAATTGTTGGTACTTTTTAATTTAATTAACATGAAACAAAATATTGCACAAATATGCAATTAATTAATAATTTTTTTGTATGGGTGGTACCTGTCTCCCCCTGCTTTATCTCCAAAATTTTGTTGGAACATGCAGTTTGTTCTAAGAATTACGAACATCAAGTTTTGTGTGCTTCACTATTGTATTTCTGCAGATATAAAAAGATAACAAATACTTTGTATGGGTGTATCCTTATCCCCTTTCCTATACCACCAAGATTTTGTTTTAACATGCACTTTGTTCGAACATTAAATTTAGTGTACATCACTATTGTAGCTGAGAAGATTTGAATTGATCCGAAAAAGGACTTTTGGCCTCAGTGTGCGTCGATGGAATGTTCGCTTTATCAATAAACATAAACAAACATAAAATTCTTTAACAGCTGACACGTAAAAACGGAAAAAAATTTAATGTTATCCAGTCAAGAGCACCTTTTTATACATTAGCTTGGTAAGGAAAACTCATTAGCTTGGTACGGAAAACGGAACAGCTGATCCGTAACGTATACTTTACGTAAGAGTACTCGTTACATGTTTACACTTTTACACTTTGTATTAATACATGTCAAAAACTCAAGTAATAAGTGTGACAGTGTGAATGTAATGTGTAATTAAAATGACAAGTATTACAAAAAAAATTAACATACCTTACGACTTCGTCCTTTCAGGGTTGCATATTAACAAAAGCATGTTCATGTGTGACTGTAACTGTAATGTTAAATGCAATTTTTTGACAGTCGCAACAAAACTCATTAGATTTCTATCTCACAAAGTATTATGGAATACGTAAGACTTGTGTGATAGTGTAAACTAGCCTTTACTAATAACTTACACTATTTAAAAAAAAGATATTTTAAAGTTAAGAAAAATCAAATATAAAAACCCTAAAATTACTGCCAGAAAATGATTAACTTTGCACCGGTATAAACAGTAATGGTTATCTAATAATCAATATAAGATTTAAATTATATAATTTATGTTGGCATCACTGTTATGCAAATGTCAAGAGATAGAAGAAAAAAACGACATTAGAGTTTAGAGGTGGAGTCAGTGATGTCAGATGTAGGGAATTTTCCCTTTTTGTAGGGATTTTTTTGAAGATATTGAAGCGTAGGGAAAAAAGGATTCTTACCTTATTGGCGAGAGGGGAGAGAGGAATTAAAAGGGTACACAAGCGAGTGTACTCTACGATTCGTTTTGTTCATTCGTTCGTAGTGTCAAATTATATCTATACACAAGAAGTTGTAACGACAAAAATCGTACAATGTAAACATAAGACCGACTACAAAGAAGAAACGACAATAATCGCAACGACAAAAATCGTATAATGTAAATTGGGACTTATTTGAAAGAGAACCCCTACAATAAATTTTTCAGCAATCTGGTATCAGCAAAAAAATGAAGGTGTGGTAATACCACTGAACACGGAAATGCGTTTTTTTTTTTTTTGTTTTTTTCTTACTTTGTTACAAGGCCGATTAATTCTCCAGATGATTCGTTGTATTTAGATTGTGAGGTTGTCAAAATCTGCTTGTTTGTATGAAGTTGATGGCATTTGTGTCATCGTTGTCGTTGAAGAAGTTGCGATGACCTGTTTAATTGGCGTTGATTTGTTACAAATTGTATTTTATTACAAAGCGCGCGTGTTGTTTTTAATAAGTTGCCAAAATTATTCAAAGTTTTAAGAAGTTTTTCTTTTTTTGCCTTTGCCAAGGTGTAAAATATATTTTTTAAGGATTTTCATAAAAGTGAAATAATACATTTCAATTTTGTTAGAGTAAGTAAACAAAACGTTAACATTTTATTGCAATTTTCTCAAGTTTTTTATTGCAATTTTCTCTAGTAAAAAAATTGTAATTGCAGAAAAATGTCATCTTCTGATTCTTCTGAAGAAACAGATACTACACATAGTATAAGCAAATATCGCAAGCAACGATTTTGCCCAAGTTGAAGTAAGGATGACAACTTTAAGGGTTGGCTGGAGCCTATTAAAAATAACGATATCAAATGCAAGTGTAAGTGTTGTGATAAGGTTCTCAACTGCGGAAAATCAGATCTTACAAAGCATGCTGCAACCAAGATGCATAAAAAACAAGTTTTAGCTATAAATGCCACAAAAAGAATTAATTCTTTTTTTTAGTAAACAAGACGCTAATATATACAATGATGTTGCCAATTTTGAAGTTCGAATTTGCTAGTTTTTTGCTGAACATAATGTAGCGGTTCAAGTGGTAGAGCATTTAATACCGCTTTTGAAAAACATAGTTTCAGATTCTGAAATAATAAAAAATTGTCAACTAGGTAGAACAAAATGTACACAAATTATTCGAAATGTTTTGGCCAAAGAAGAAAAAAAAAATTTTATATAAAATCTGCATAATAATATGTTTTCAGTACTGATAGATGAAAGCACTGACATTGCATCACAGAAAACAATGTGTGTTCTTGTCAGATATTTTAACGAGAATCAAGAAAGAACTCTAGTTCAGCTTTTGGATTTACTTCACTTGGGATCAGATTGCACTGCCGAATCGCTATATAACAGTTTCAAAACAAGCATTTTGGGTTATGGAATTCCATATAAAAATATGACCAATGATATTGGTGCCATCGCATGCCATGCGATGGTGCCAGTGTAATGGTAGGTCAGTACAACTCTTTTGCCTCAAGACTTTTAGCATCACAGAAAACAATGTGTGTTCTTGTCAGATATTTTACCGAGAATCAAGAAAGAACTCTAGTTCAGCTTTTGGATTTACTTCACTTGGGATCAGATTGCACTGCCGAATCGCTATATAACAGTTTCAAAACAAGCATTTTGGGTTATGGAATTCCATATAAAAATATAATTGGTCTCTGCTGCGATGGTGCCAGTGTAATGGTAGGTCAGTACAACTCTTTTGCCTCAAGACTTTTAGCAGATAATCCAGATGTTATTACAATTAAATGTATATGCCACTCAGCAGCCATCATTGCAAACAAAGCATGTTTAATGTTGCCAAGAGCACCCGAGGATTTGGTAAGGCAAATCGGAACTTATATTTCGGGAAGTTCTAGGCGATGTTGTCAATTGGAAGAATTTCAAGAAATGCTGAGTGTAGAAAAAAAGAAAATTCTGCGAACATCGGCTACCAGATGGTTATCCCATCAAAAGTGTGTGCAAAGAATTTTGGAAAACTGGCATGTTTTGTTGGAATATTTTAAATACGTGTCTACTCATGACAAATTAACCGAATTGATATTAACTGAGTTAACAAATGAATGCAACAAGGCATATTTGCTTTTTTTAAATATGTTTTAAGCTATTTTATTTCATTGAATGCACTTTTTCAAACTAAAAAGCCGTTAATTCATGCGCTCCATTCTGAGTCTTTAAAATTTTTTTTTAAGCTTGGTCAAAATATTATTAAAAAATCTGAGTTTAAATTTGATTGTGTTGTAAGATCGCCACATGTTTCATTGCAAATCGAGGAAATTTACGTTGGCAGTGAATGCGAAGATTAACTAATAAGTTTTCCTCAGCAAAGTGCTTATCAAATAAAATCTGACTGCCTCCAATTTTATATAACTGCTCTAGAGGAAACCCAATGACGAATACCTTTAAAGAATAATACAATTTTCAAAGAAATGGAATTTTTGAGTCCAGAAGCAGCCCTTGGTGGCAGAAATAAAAATGTTTTTAAATTTAAATTAATGTGCCAAAAATTTAATATTGATATTAATAATCTTACACAAGAGTGGTTAACAATGGAATACAATTTTTCCGAGCATGAAAAGCAGTCTTTATCTAAACTAGATGTGGAGAAATTTTGGTCTTCAATAATTAAATTCAAAAACTTTAATGATAATTTAATGTTTCCAAACTTTTCGAAATTGGTAAAAAATTATATTAGCTTTACCACATGCTAATGCGGACGCCGAGAGAATATTTTCAGTTATAACAGATGTCCGAACAAAAAAAAGGAATAAATTAAGCCACGACGTTTTAAACTCAATTTGTATCATAAGATCTCATTTACAGTCTAATACAATGAACTGCATAAATTTTAAGTGCACTACTAGTCATTTTAAAAGAATGAACTCTAAAGTACTTTATAATTAACCAAATATTTTAATTCATTCATATTTTTAAAAAATAACTTATACTTTTAGTTTTTATTTCATTTTTGTGATATTTTTGCTTTGAAAAATATTTTTGAAATAGTTTTTTTTATATTTTTTGCTGAAATTAAAAAAATATATTTTTTTTTATTCTTTAGTAGTAGTACTGTACCTGAATTAATTACAATAAAAGTATTTTAAAATGTAAATGAAATTTACTTTTGATTAAAAAGTTATTGTTTTTTATTAAAATAATTGAATTGATTGCGTAGGGAAAACAATTTCAGTGTAGGGAAAAAAGGGATTTTTTTGAGAACCGTAGGGATTTTTAAAATTATTGTCTGACATCACTGGGTGGAGTAAGCAACAAGTGTATTTAACGTTGCCTTTACACATGCAAGTAGTGGCATGCCACTGTTCTATACATATTATAAGCGAAAAAGTGTTCGAAATAGTCGAATCTCATGCCATTTGCGTTTCTGTTTACACATGCCACTGCCAGTTCATTTTCAAAATGTCGTCGAAGCGTCAACTTGAGATAATTTGTTTACATCTCAAATTAAAAAAAAAGTACCAGAAAGCAAAAAAAGAGTTGCCGACTTCATCACATAGTTTTAGTTTTGGGGAAATAGTTTACATTTATTTATATTAGCATTATTTTAGCAAAATTAATGCTCTATAATTAGGAAACTTACTTATTTTAACGCCCGTTACTACAAATTAATCATAAAAATGCATTTAACAGTTAAAACTTTAATTACAGTTCGACAACAATCCAGTCTATTTGCATTAAATATTGAACAGGGTAACATTGCTGATCGTTTTGACATTTAGTGGCATGCAAGTGCCAAATTTCCACTCGCATGCAATTTTTGCTGCCACTGGAGCTGCCATTGCGAAAAATGTGAGTGAATTAGTAAAAAATCGTGAGTGTATTGAGTTTTTCGAACTGGCAGTGGCATGTGTAAATGCTAGGTAATAGTTATAATTGAATTATATTAGTGAAGTATTTAAGAATTAAATAAATGAATTATGTACATTAAAGTTTATATGTTGTTTCATTAAACACAACATATTTGTGGCGACGAGGATGGTTGAAAATATTACAAATTTAAAAAATTTGTATACGTAAATAAAAAATTGCACAAACACCGTTGTAAACTTTTTCCACACGTGTTAATTCAAGTACTTCCACCGTCTCTTTTCAAAAGAAAAAGAGGAAATTTTTACGAGAAAATTCCGTGACAAAAATATTCAACATGACCGACAAATGTCTTGAAACGCTAACCAGGGGGGCTACTCTCTATTGCGATGCGAAACTGATTTCGATGCGAAAGCTAAATGTCAACTTGGTACTCTCTACCACTTTCGCAAATTTTTTTAAAATGAAGCAATATTGGTAATAAAAATTAAACATCAATGACATCAATGAAATGACAAAATATGTAAAAATATTTTAAATTGGAAAATTTAAATAAAATAAATAATGATGGTTTGCGAAAAGAAAAAACTAAAAAGATGCGAAAGACAAATGCGCAAACGCATTAAAGAGTACCAATCGCTAGATTTGCGACCATTTTCTTTCGCATCGCAATAGAGAGTAGCCCCCCAGGCTCCTTCAACATCATGACGCGATGAAACCTCAAACATAGCATTCGATCTCTCAACTCAGATCGCTGAATTTTTCTACGGCGCAGAGGCAGGGGTATGCTTTGAATCATGGTACAACAGGTATAAACAGCTTTTTAAGGAAGATGGCAAAATTCTTGCGACTCAGCTAAAGTACCAAAGAAGACATCTGATTTTACATTTGCTGAAACAGTTGAAAAACTGAGTGAACTGTTTGGGCCAAAAAAATCGTTGTTTCATCGTCGGTAAACAGCAAATTATCCGACAGTTTGTCTAGCATCCCACGCACACCGTGTTGGGCATGCGGCGGAATGCATTACATGAAGGACTGTCAATACAAGAGCCACAGGTGTAAGCAATGCTCACGGATTGGGCACAAGGAAGGTTATTGTGGTTGTTTCCCTAACAAGCAACCAAGCAAGATAAGTACTTCTCATAAGTCTAATAAAGATAAAGCTACTGTTAAAGAAATTTCTGTAAATAGCGTAGGCGGTATGCAAGCAAAGCGCAAATTCATTACAGTGCGTATAAATGGCGTAGATGCTACTCTACAGATCGACAGTGGGTCGGACATCACAATCATTTCAAAGTCATTGTGGGAACACATGGGGAAGCCGGAACTATGTATCAAAGCCAACATCCACAGCATATAATGCAGACAATCATCGTCTTAACATAAACGGACTATTTTATTGTGATATCATGTTGAGGGACGTTATTAAAAGGAATTTGCTATGTGGCCGATGAAATAAATCTTATGGACATAGACTTTATAGAAAAATTTAATCTATGGGACGTACCTCTACGGGTAGTTTGTAATCACATCGCAGAATATCACATATCAACGCATCCAGTCGTATCGCGGTTCCATAAATTGTTCAATGGCAGATTGGGGCTATGTACTAAGACGAAGGTTAAGATTCATCTAAAGCAGGGAGGGAAACCCGTGTTCAAACCGAAGCGACCAGTCGCATATGCAGTTTTACCGCTAGTGGATGAAGAATTGCAGAGACTGCAAAATTAAGGAATAATTTCTCTTGTCGAATACTCAGACTGGGCAGCACCCATCATCGTTATTAAAAAAAGGAGGGTAACGTAAGGATCTGTGCAGATTACTCGACAGGGTTAAATGAGGCGCTTCAACCAAATCAGTTCCCGCTGCCTCTGCCAGAATCTTTTTTTGCAAAAATCGGAAATGGTTAACGTTTTAGCCATATTGATCTCTCCGATGCCTTCCTGCAAGTCGAAATCGAAGAAGACTCAAGTAAGATACTCACTGTCAATACGCACCGTGGACTTTTTACGTTCAATCGCCTACCACCAGGCATAAAGTCAGCCCCAGGGGCATTTCAACAAATTATGTCAACTATGGTCGATGATCTAGATGGCGTTGCCGCATACATGGATGATATCATCATCTCAGGCACTAGTGAGGCAAATCGGGTTTACACTCAAAATTGGAAAATGTAAATTTGGTATGCGTTCTGTGCGATATCTTGGACAAAGCTATAAATTATTACGACAAATATGTTAGGAAAATGCATGAGTTACGCCGACCAATGGATGCACTTCTAGACTGGACGGAAAAGTGTCAGCGATCTTTCAAATAATTCAGGAAATCCTCAAATCCGATCTACTTCTCACGCATTTTGACCCCAATGTAGACATTGTCGTAGCCGCTGATGCATAAAATGCAGGCATCGGGGCATGCCTGTATCACAGGTTTGACGACAGTTCTATGAAGGCATTTAGTCATACTTCAAGGTCATTGACAAAAGCCGAGCAGGGCTATAGCCAAATAGAAAAGGAAGCGCTTGCTTTAGTTTTTGCCGTCACCAAATTCCACAAGTACATTTTTGGCCGCAGATTCACTCTACAAACCGATCACAAGCCGCTGTTATCGATTTTCGGTTCTAAGAAAGCTATTCCAGTGTATACAGCGAATCTGCTGCAGAGATGGGCACTCACGCTTAAAATGTATGACTTTAGTATTGAATACGTATCAATCACCAATTTTGGCTATGCAGATGTACTTTCCCGTCTGATTAACAATCACATCAAACCAGATGAAGACATTGTAATCGCTTCAATTCATGCAGAAGACGATATCGGTCGAGTTCAAGACGACATCCTGCGTAAATTACCAGTAACGCACAACATGGTTCAAAGAGCCACATAACAATCAGGGTTGCTGCAGCGAATTATAAAACATGTTCAAGACGGCTGGACCGCAGCCGCACAAATCATTGACTATGACGTCCGCAGTTTCTATAAACATTAATAAGGTCTTTACGTTTTGAGCGACTGCCTAATGTATGAAGAACGTTTAGTAATACCACGTAAGTACAGAACCCAAACAGCTTCACAAAGCGCTTCAGGGGATGCAACGAATGAAGACAATCGCAAGAAGCTATGTTTTTGGACTGGTATGGATACGCAGATCGAAGATCTAGTAAAAATTGCGATAAATGCGCCAGTGTCGCTAAATCACCTTTTAAAACGCTACTTGAGTCATGGAAAACACCAGATGCTCCTTGGGAGCACATACACGTCGATTACGCTGGTCCAATTGAAAGCACGTTTTTCATAGTGGTAAAAGACGAATATTCAAAATGGCCAGAAATTATTGCAACAACCACAACAACATCAGGAAGAACAATTCAGTTTCTACAGACCATTTTCGCGAGATTTGGTCTTCCACAAACCTTAGTTTCGGACAACGGAACACAATTTGTTTCAGCCCAGTACAAGTTTTTTTGTGAGCAGAATTGTGCAGATCATGTTCAAACCGCCCCGTAGCAAGTGATCGCTTGGACACGCTCAAGCGATCACTTCAGAAAAATCAAGGGGAAGGAGGCCTACAGGACGCGCTTCAAGTGTTCTTGTCTACTTACCGTACTACACCAAATCCGAGCACACCCATGCAAAAGTCTCCAGCAGACCTCATGCTAGGATATAAAATAAGAACGCCACTAGACTTACTTAAACCCAACAATGCTCATCAAGATAACAGAGTATGCAATGAACGTCAGCAAACCCAAAATAACCAATTTCACGATTATCACAAGGCAAAATTTCGTCAAATCTTAGTCGGAGATACCAATGATGTTAAAGTCTATAATAACAACAAGTATAAATGGTCAACTGGGTCAGTCAATGAGCGCATAGGTAAGGTAATGTACCGTGTGCAACTATATGATTCTAACAGGAATATCAGATCCCATATAAACCAAATGCGATTGCGCCCTAAGCATAATATGTTGAAGAAACAGATGTAGAGCTACCTTTAGACATTTTATGTGACGAATCCATACAAGTGCCTCAGCAACTGCCAATACTTCTACCAGTTAATAACGATCAAGGGAGCGAAGAAAATACACCAACCACGAGTCGGAGACCGGCGGAGATCGGAGACCCCCTCATAGGTATAACGATTTTGTTTTTTGAAGAGGGGAGGTGTTGGCACCACTGTTATGCAAATGTCAAGAGATAGAAGGAAAAAACCGACATTAGAGTTTAGCGGTGGAGTAAGCAACAAGTGTATTTATTAATTATAATTGATTTAGATTATTGAAGTATTAAAGAATTAAATAAATGAATTATGTACATTAAAGTTTATATGTTGTTTCATTAAACACAACAATTTATAAATTAAGCAATAATTTATGTATTTATTTAGTTATTTCATTGTAATACAATTTACCATAACAAAAATAGTTTTTGGTCGGAATTGAACAGTGTGCAGTGCGCCACTGCACTAGTTATCAAATGTATATAAAAAAGATATTCGTAATTTCTTTCGTAGGACTAGCGTTTATAGTTTAGGAAATATCCGACTTGCACTTTTTTCTGAACAGTATATTTTTTGCTAATACTGTACAAATATTAAACAATTAATATCAAGAAATCAAGAAAATATTCAAAATATGTCATTATTATCTTAAATATAAATCAATAAAAGTCTTTAATAATAGTTATTGATATAAGAAAAAGAATATTTATCGATTATAATAGTTATGAGAAATGAAAAAAGTTATTAATTGAATATAACAGTTAATAACAGAAGGGCTTTAAGCTCACCTGTAATGAAATGATCATACCAAAGAAATATTAACATTCATGTTGATTGCGAGTACTAGAATGAAAACTGATTGTTTGAAATAAGCTCCTTAGATTAAAATGATTTCTTGTTGTTGAACTAGAACGATTGAATCATAAAATTCGAGTGGTCGTTGTAACAGATCACAATAAAATCATGGACAAATCACCGAGTTGAAAGTCGAGTACAAGTGAGCTATTGCTCATAAACATACGTATCGCCGTTAAACAAACAAATACAAATATCATTTTGCGGCCGATTACTATTCCACAAGCAAAATGTAAAGGAGTTGAAAAATAAGCTTATCATAAGAGATTTCCTACAACAAGACAACAAATATGATTGCAAATGACTTATTCTCGCTATAGTTTTGTAAGTGTTTTTGAAAAAAATGTCCCGGTTTTTGACGCGTGGCTAAATTTTGTATTGTTAGTTAGGCCCCTATTACGGTTTACAACTCAACCCAGTTGAGTTGTAATTAAAACAACTGGTTGTGATGAGTTGTAATTTTTTGATGTTTTTGTTCGCCGCAATATAGCAAAATTGTAAACCATAATACAAAAATTAAGAAATTACAACTCAACTGAGTTGAGTTGTAAACCGTAATAGGGGCCTTAAAGTTTTCAGTCTTTGTGTCTTGTTCGACGAGTGAATTGTTTTAAACAATACACAATTCAAAAAAAATATTAAGGCCCTAATCATGTACAACGCAGCGCAACGCCACAGAACTAACCCAACGCCAAAGAATAACATTGAAAGCACAAACAATGTCATAAATATTTTGTAATTTTGTTGTTGCTTTCTACAGAAATTCACATTGCGTTTTAAAATTACAAACGCTGTAAAGCTTGTGTCGTTGAAAATTTTAAAACGGTACATGAATTTCTGTTGAAAGCAACAACAAAATTACAAAATATTTATGACATTGTTTGTACTTTCAATGTTATTGTTTGGCGTTGCGCTGCGTTGTACATGATTAGGGCCTAAATATTATAAATTTTAACAGAGTCTTGGTAAAAAATTTAATCTTATTATAAACATGATAATAAAATTATTTTTCTGTAAGCTTATTTTATAATTAGACTTCTTAGCTTACATTATATTATAGATAAGTAATATTATCGCAAGGAATCAGTTTTCATTATTTAACAATATTTAATAAGCCTTTTATAATAGAATTAAATCACAACACTTTTCTAAGTTTAAGGCTTATGTTAGTTAGATTGCTACAAGATCTTTTTAAATCGTTTTGCTTTGTTGGGTTGTTACTGAATTTTTTGGTTCATGTTGATATTTTAACGAAAACAAAACTGTAGAATACTTTTTTGATTTGTACTGAATTTTTAGCTGTAGTGATTGAGGCGGTAATAATTGTATTGTTCGTATTTCATATTTTTTTAAAGTTCATACGAAAAAGCAAACGTAGAAGCGTATCTATGTCCGTCGTACGTCGAATTAAATCTTTTGCTATTTCATACGTGGGGTGCAGTGTTGCCAATTTAAGTCGGGTTAAACAAGATTTTAAATCTAGATCTTAAAGCCGATTTGTGCCACCATTACCAAGTTTGTATAAACAATTTTGACGGAACAGTTAGTTTAGCTTAAAATCTTTATGTTTTTTTTTTAAGATAGCATTTTTCAAGTCGATCGAAAAACAAATATTTTTTCAGAGCCATATTTTGTGGGAAAATAAAAATTTTTTTTTCTAAATGAAGCATTTTCTGAAATGTTTATTTATTCAATCTAATTATACATATTTTTATATGTATGTATATGTATACAAAAATCTCGTCACGATGCTTGTATTTGAACTCCTCCGAAATGGCTCCGATTTTTATGAAATTTTTTGTACTTTCGAACACAAATGTATAATGAAATGTTACTTGGGGTCTTCACGACCAATAAACTTAAAAAATATTTATGAAAATGTAACAGCTCATTTCATTGCCAAACAAAAACATTTTTGTGCACAAATATTGCGAAAAAATTGTTCAAACATATTTTTAAGAAAACATTTTTAACATAAATAAATTAACGTGCTATTTTGTTTACTTTGTAAAAAAAAATATCAACAAAGTATTACCAAACTTATAAAAGCACTGTTTGCCTTTATTTGCGCATCGAAAACTGTTATTATACAATATGGGACGTATGATATTGTCAATGTTTACATGGTTGCGTTGAAGGATGCGATCATTTGTTCGGTTGCATTTCAAATGTCATTTTTAAATTCACCCTTTATTACCAATTTCTTTTTGTTTGGAACCACTTTGTTATTATATATTACAATTTATAATAAATAAAAATGTTTAGATATGTTGAAAATTTACCATGGGAGTTACCATTTATTTTTACCAAAAAAAAAATTTCTTTGAGATGGCAGAATAATAAAACGAGTACAATCTTTTTTTTTTTAACAAATGGATATTGTAACGGGGAGCTACCTGCGTACGCAAATACATTTCGACCAAATTTGAGTTGGCATATTTTTAACATGAGCTCTCACTATGAAAAATAATATTATTTTTTGCTTTCTAACGGACAAAATTAAATGGGAGAAAAATAAAAGACATTTTAAACGAAGTACGAATCAATTGAGATTATTTTAGTTTCTGAAAATAATCGACACTTAATATTCATATCTACCCTCTATAAAAATATCATTTGTTTTGCTTTTACTAAAAAGTTTTAAATTTCGAGTTAATACCCTCTTGTTTGATCAAGTGCGATATGCCATAGCAAAATATAAAGGCTTGCTTTGAATTGGCCTTATGTTTTCATAAAGTATAAATAATTTAATTTATATAACCATATAAATAATAAAAAAAATATTTTTCAAATACGAACATCCTTTGCTTTTTTAGTAGAGTAAATTTTTCTTTCTATACTTCTAAACCAATGCACAGGACCAACTGCCGACCTTTTCTTCATTAAATATTTTACTGTGAGGTTTAATGTAGCATAGGAGTTTTAAATTTTCTAGAATAATTAAACTTGCGGCAAACAAAGAAGGCGCCTGTATTGCGTAACACGTTTACATTTTGAAAAATATTTCCAAGAAACTTTCGTCTTAGAAATCTAGTGAAAAACTACAATGTTAAATAAAGGAAGATGAGATGAGCATTTGCCCAGCTAAATAGTCAATTGTACTATAAAAGGAATTTTAAGTTTTTCTTGCAGTTCTTTAATTGTAATGACATATGGGCATTTCTATGATAATGTTAACCACGACACAAAAAATAAAAACACTTGAAACTTTTTTCAAATATGGTAGAAAGTAAAAAACACTAAAACTTTACTATGCAAAGGAAATTATAGATTATTAAAATTTTTAAAGAGCAACAAATAAAATTTAGAACTGACTATCTATTTGATTCATTTTTAGTAACTGCAATCAACAATTTTCACTCTTCTGCCAATAAAATACAGATACTGATAATATTGGAAATATACTTTAAAATTATTGTTACAACAACAATGAACAATATCCATGAGGAAAGACAAAATATATAAATCGTTTAGTGGTATATTGGTATTTTGGTTTGTTTTGGATGCTTTTGTAATGTCACGTACGTGGTGCAAAAACATCATCAGAATTTGATTTTTTTTTCATATATAGGTAGAACCCTCTAAATTAAACATAATAAAAATAATTTCCAGTTACTAATATTTGTGCAAAATCTCTATCGCTCTGAAGGCGTACAAATGTCACGTACGATGGTGTGGAAATGTCCATATGTACATAGATTGACTTATTACGAAAAAAAATAAAACGACTTAAATAACAAGATAATGATGATCAAAAAGCGACAAATACACATACAAAATTTCATAAAAATCGGTTAAGCGATTTCGGAGGACTTCAAACAATTACAAACTTCGTAATAGGTATCACATCCGTTATTTGATTGACTAGTATGCACAAATAGCTTGTTATCGGGTAATTGAAATGAGTCACTTATTAAACAAACAACCAAAAAACATCAACAAATTGAAATATTTGCAAAATAACTTTTTATTTATAACCATCTATATTTAGGGACATAGGTATGTACATAGATACTTATGAAGAAGCGATAAACTTAAAGATTGTATTTTTTAATCATTATACATAGGCATACCTTTATATGTATGTAAATGAAATAATTAAATTTTTTTTAAAAAATATATTACACCAATTAATAAAAATATTGTATGAAAAACATCTGGTAAATTAAAAAATATATATATAAAGAACAACGAAGGACATCTTGTATGACATACAAAATCCACACTTACAAGAAATATCATTCCTAACAATTGAAAATACTGCAATTCGATACAAAAACAACAATTGCGCATTTATACACAACAACAAAGAATAACCAAAAAAAAAAACTCGCAAAACATTACAAATAATTAAGCAAAAAAAACAATAGAAAAAGAAGCTCACATTTCAAAGTCCAGATTTTCTCTATTGAGATTTATATTGTCCATGTAACAATCAATAATTTGTAACAATTTAAAAATAATATTTACACAAACTTAAGTTAACACTACACACAAGGCCAACAACCGCTTTTTGGTTGACAAAAAAAAACCAAAGCTCCCCCTTCGTAATAATTGACCAAAATAAAAAATCTTTTAATATCGCCGTTTTTTTATTTATTGTCTAATTTACATCCAAATTTTTAGGAAGATGTTATATTATTAATTTTTTATTACTTTATCTGTTACTCACTTGTTTTATATAAATTATTTTTAATTATTAGTTTATTTTATTATCTTTACAAACACTAAATTTTTTGTTAAAAATTTCTGTTTATCACGAATGCAAAAAAATCTACTCGGTGAATAATCGTGAACACGAAACTAAAATAACGAGTGATAGTATGAAAATTGTTAGTTGTCAATTTAGCGATTTTTAACTATTTGTTCAACATTACTAATTTTATTTATATATAATTTCTAGCGATTTTCACCATAATGTTAGAACAGGCCAAGGCGAATTAAACCACAGGTGTTGGCTCTACTACAACCATCTTAAAAAGGAACCCACAGACGAGGCAGCATTTGTCGAAACTTGGGCATGTTTTACTAAATGTTGCTACGTGTGTGGGGTTGCGTCTAGTTGAAATTCTTGTTATCTTTTTGGTTTGTCCCCTTTTACAATGTGGCAAGAGGTAGGAAAACAGACGAAGTTTGTTGGCGAGGGGTTGTAGAGGTAGAGTTTGTAGTAAATGGCTGTCTGTACTAAACATTTTTTGTCTTTCTCTTTCACTGTTCGCAATATTCATGTTGCTGCTTCATATCATTTTTCTCATACCAATGTAACTTAAGTATCAATGCATGTAAAATGTTCATCTTCGTCAATAGCGAAAAAGGACGAAAAAAGAAACGAATAATTTCTGTCTCTCTATTCATTTCGCGATTGTGAAAGGTTTAGGCATGTTCAAAAGAGAATAAGAAAATTGTGTGCCTTTCAATTTCAACAGTGTAAATTGGGACTTTCTCAAGTATCAAAAATGTTTGAAATTTTATGTTTCCAAACAAAATGTTTCATCGTGTGTGGCGACGTTGTCAGCCTCAAATCAACCGCATGCGTTAACATTTTTTTGCTTTGAACAGGTGCTAGGCAATAACAATACATGCAAAAATACATCAGAAAACATTATGAGTACTATATTATTCATAAAAAGTCAAAAATTAGTCAAAATATGAAAAAATCTTTAAATTTAGCGGCTTAAAATGTTTCAAAAATTATACAAAAATGTTTTTTTATGAATAAAATCTACAAATTTGCCTGTTTATAAAATCTGATAACTGATTTTTATACCACGTAACTAGGGTTATAGAGGCCTCTATTTGTCACTTTCGACAAATCAAAAGTTTAGGGGGTATTCCATATTAAAGAGAAAAAATTCAAAAATTTTTAAAAATGTCAAGAATAAAATCTACAAGTTACTACGGCTATTAAGGCTCCTAGTTGTCACTTTCGACCAATCAAAAGTTAAGAGGGTATTCCATCTTAAAGATATAATATTCAAAAATTTTCCAAAATAACGTTATATGAATAAAATCTACAAATTTGCCGTTTAATAGTTTTGCACTATGACTTGTTCGCTAATATTGCATAAGGCCAGTATTCACTATCCTATTTAGTCGCACGATATGTCAAAAAAATCGTGTGTGCTCATAATGTATGACAGTGTGGCTTAAAAATGAATTGAGCGACAGATTTTTTTAACAAGTCTGTCCGACTTGCAAATGCTTATGAAAATATGCGATCAGAGTTGCATTTTCTTGAAAAGTAGATGAGTCATTTGAGTTTGTATTTTTTTTGTGGAATAGTGTGGCATTGACAGCAGATTTTGCAGACATTTTTTATGTCGGATAGAATTCCGTCAGTTTTTCGTGTGAACGAGTCGTACGATTATGTAGGATAGTGAGTACCGGCCTTTAAAGGCTGTTTAAAATAAAAACAAATTCTGTTTAGTTCAGAATTTAAAAGTGAAAAAATTATTTTAAATTAAACATGAGTATTATGGTTTTCACCATGACCCAATTAGTACAGTGACTCTCATTAATATTCGGTTTTTATATATCAGTTTCTGAAATCCGAAAATTCTTAATAAATATAATCCCCTTGTTAATGTTAATTTTTTTTACTTTAATAGACATATATAATCTGAGCACACTTTTCACTAATTGGTTTAATTAATATTGTGTGAATCTTTTTAAAAAAAAAATAAGAAACTAATGCACTATAGAAACTTCATGCTTCATTAATATTCGGGTTTTTTAGTTTTATTATAAAATGCAACGCTGTAAATCTGAATGTTTACATAATTTATTTGTAAAAAGGGGAAATATACATTAATTAGCACCAAACAAATAAAGTTAGCTCAATAAACATTGTCATTCCCAAGTTTTTTTTTATAAGACGCGATGGGACGTACAGGAAAAAATACTGCGTTAGAGAAAAGAAAATTAGTGATTTTTTATTACAAAAAAGGAAAAAGTGTGGTATTTTATCTTTAATAAAATATTATTTGTTCATTCAATCGAAAATATAAAGTAGTCAATATGAGTTGAAAAATAATGAGTATTTAAATTAAAAGTTTAAAGTTCTTTTGTAAAAAAATAGTTATTAAGAAAATTAAAAGCTCCGTCTTATCGTCTTAAGCACTCGGCGTCTTGTTCACAACTAACTCTTCTTGTTAGTTTTTTTCTTTTACGGTTTCATTCCCACATCTCGGCCATCCTGCGGGTCTAGCTCATCGGGTGTTTCATCGATCTCGTCGGGCCATGGCTTCATAAATTCCGCACGTGTTGGGGTACGTCTGGGGCCTTCACATTCACCGAATTTAATCACATCATTCGTGTTGTCTTGCCTTATCTTAGCAATCCTATATGGGACCAAATACTTTGGCTTTAGTTTGAGGCCACCTCCCATCTGAGTCCTGTTGATAGCGGCAAGATAATTAAGGTTGTATCGTCGGCTTGAACTTCGAGTATTTGTTTTTTAGCGGCTCTTATTTCATTTCTTCGATCGTCATAATCGGCTGCTAATTCTTGTTCAATAAGCTCTTTCAGTTGGGTATCATCTTTGGTCTTCATTTTAGTGCGAACAAGCATTTCGAATGAGGTAGTTCTAATACTCCTATGGTAAGTTGAATTAATAATTTGCTGAACTCTTCCAACGAATCTGTACCATTTCGAGGGATCGTTTATGCTGAGTTTTGACAGAATTGAGATGATTACACTGTTTAGTCTTTCGACTTGTTTCCAAAAATGGTACTCTGTGACTGAAGTCGCGAAATAGCATATCGGGCCGAAGTTGTTCTTGTTGGGTACAGCCAACAAAATTTCGTAAACGAGTCAATCACTTCGAACATGTGATTGTACATCTTACTAGTAGATTCTAGTGCCCCAAGATAATCGATATGATACGTATGTAACGGTATTACCTCTTTGTGTAATGGATGCAATTCTACTTCTTGTTTTCCTCGTTTCTTATTCGATATTATACATGGGATGCAATAAAAGATAAACTTATGTATATTTCTCTCAAGTTTTGGTATAAAATAGGCATTTGCTATTAGTTCGTTAGTTTTCTTGGTTGAAAAATTACCCTTCTCGTGCGCCTCTTTTATAATTTGAGTGTGCATACCCTTATGTATCACCAGCAATTCCTAATCATTCGAAAACTTATACAAGACATCTCCTTTCAAGAAATAATCATTATACTTCGTCTTCTCCTTTAGAATATCTTTGATAGTCTTAAGGTCTTCGTCCTGGTATTGTGAACGTTTAATTTTCGAGATAAGACTGTATTCAACGATCACCATAATTGGATGTCTACTTAGGACGTCTACGTGTCGCATTTGGGATCCTGGGCGATGCTCTACAATATACTCGTATTCATGCAAAAAGAGTATCCAACTAGCGACTCTCGTTCACAAATCCGTTTTGTCTAACGTCTTAATAAAAGCATTGAAATCTGTCACCAGTTTGAACTTTAAACCAATTAGATACACTCTGAACTTCTTTAATGCCCTCTTTAATGACTGCTAACACCTCCAACTCGTAACTTGTATATATGCGTTCTTGTTCAGTCGTCTTTTTGCTCATGTAGTACACGGGATGCATTTGATTATCATCTTGCGACTTCTGAAGCAGTACTGCAACATAACCATCCGTCTAAGCGTCAGTGTGGACCTCTGTCTCAGAATTTTGATTAAATAAATTCAATACTGGACCACTACTTAAAATATTCTTCAGTCTGACAAACGATGTCATCTGTTCGTGTCCAAAAACAAACTTTGTGTCCCGCTTTTTAAGGTCAGTAAGGGCTTTGGCAATAATTTAAAAGTTCGGTATAAATTTTCTAAAATAACCTGCGAGACCAAGAAATCTCTCCAATTGCTTGACATTTTGAGGTACTGGATAGTTTACTATTGCATCTGTCCTCTCGACCGATGTTGATACTTGTTGATTCTCGATAATGTGACCAAGAAACTAAATTCTTCTCTTCAAGAAATTACATTTTCTTAAGTTTATATCTAAGCCGTAGTCTTTGTTGAGATCTAATACGCGTTCTAAGTTGGTCAAGGCTTCTTCTTCATCCTTTGTCGGAATGATGATATCATCAACATATGGTAAAGCTACTCGTTCACGGGCCAAATCACGAAATATTGCATTCACATGGCGTTGAAACACACCAGGCGAGTTCGATAGACCAACGGAACTTTACGAAATTGGTATTGGCCGTTGTGCGTTACGAATGATGTATATTTTCGACTTTCCTCATTTACGGTGACATGAAAGAAACCGTTTCGTAAATCGATTGTACTGAAGATTAAAGCGTTCTGCAAACGATCGGGTTGGTCTTCTATGAGAGGGAGTGGGTAACGATCCTTGACGATAACTTTATTAATTCTTCTAAAATCCACACACAAGATTCTACCGCAATATCTTTATTTTTGGCCAAAACAATAGGGCCGCAAAACTCTAATTCCGATGATTCTATAACTCCTTCATTCAGCCATTGTTCGATCTAATTGTCAACAATGCATCTCTCACCGATTGGCGGTCGTCTATGATTACAAAATATAGGCTTCTCGTCCCTCAGAACTATTCGCATTTCGACGTTAGTTGTTTTACACTTATTTGGGTTATAGTTAGAAAGCATCCCCACCACCTCAAGTTTAGCATAATCACTAGCCGTTTCATCAACATTAATAGTGCTTACCTTGTCATCAACACAAACATCCGTCAACAGGATACTATGCACCTCTTTAGCAGCCTCATCTCTCACCTTTTTAATCTTCAGGTCGTCCGGCTTAATATTTACCTCAGCAAATAAACAAAATTCGTTCCCCAGTATCACTTCGACATCAATACAGGCGTATGGAACCACATGGAATGTTAAATCGTAACTTCCCCCCTCGATACCAACATTAGCCCTAAAGTTTCCCACCGGATTAATTTTCCCGTCACAAGAGGTATGCGTTGAGATTGTATAGCTATAGGAAGATGCTCAATAAGGCCCAGAGGAGTGCATCTCTTGGCATCACAGATGCAAGGAGAAGTACGCCAAAAGCGGCGTTAGACATCCTACTACAACTGTCGCCCATTGAACATTATGTGAGAAGAATCTACGAGTCTTCGTTGATTAGACCTAGGCGGGATGACCGCACAACGATTCTATACGCAGTGGGTCTCCTTGATCAGAGTAGTATTCCGGCGGGAGTCTCGGATCATAGGAGTATGACCTTGGACTTCGGTTTAACTCCACAGGTGGAGTTCCCGTATAACGAAGTTTGGCGTGGATCCAACGGACTGTTTGAGGAGTGGGCAGTATATACGGATTGGTCCAAGATGGACTCTGGCACTGGGGCCGGTGTTTTTATTGCTGACCCTGACGTGAAAATGTCATTCAGACTCCCGGATGAGTGCAGTGTCTTCCAGGCTGAGATCCTAGCGATCTTGTCAAATTATACGGTGCGATCGTGTCTGCTCCAACGGTGTAGAAATGCTCTGAGAGAGCTCATGTTGACATTCACAATAAGGCTGTGTTGGGTACCAGGACACTGTAAGGTAACGAGGTGCTTATGACCCGGATTGGGTGCAGGGGCAACCAGGATTCTGTTACGGTTGGAAAGGAGTGGTTACAGGACCCTTATAGGGTTCCTGACGTTGCATTGTTCTGTTAGGGCTTTTGTGAGTAAATGGGACAATGCCATACCGGACTTCTGCAGGCTGTGCGGGCATGCCGAGGAGCTGGAGACGGTTGAGCATGTACTGTGCCAATGACCTAGGATGCAGGGTCTCAGGCAGAAATTGCTGGGGCTAGATTTCACGATGAACTGGGGTGTATCGCTGGATGTAGTCCAGCCGATCTACTGGGATTTGTCAGGGAAATAGGACGGCTGTTTCTGTTGGGGGGACCGCAGGGGGACTTGTCCTATGCAGTATCGGTCTATCTGTCTTTAACCTGTGAACTATTTTCTTCTTTACTTCATTGGTATCCAAGGGGAGATGCGCCCTTAGGCACATAACCCTTCTTAACGTACATATGTGAATTTTCAAATATTAATATATACTTCTGGAAATAAAAGTTCATAAAAAGCGCTATTATACATTTCATACTACTCTTAAAATCGGGAAAAACTAAGCTCATCAACAAAAAAGAATAAAAAGAAAATCTCCATTGGGTTTCACTTTAATTGTTTTCGATTTCGAGGCGGTTTTCAATATAAAAATCATATATAGCTATTTTTTCTTAACAAAAATCGTAAGAAAATTAAATTTGGCGAATTTCAACGATTTAAGGAGTGCATAAAAATTGTGTTATGCATCAAACGTAAAAACGTGATCAAGAAAAATAAAAAAATATTCATACCTATTATTATTTTAAGAAAAAAAAGTAACCAAAATAAAATACATATTCGCATCTCCACACTAGAAATAACCAAGGACGGCAGCTCTGGCTACTAAACAAAAACATTATAAAGTAAGTGTGACAACACCGTCTTTTTTTGTTTGCGAAAAATTGTGTAATGAAAGCCATAAAACTCATGTTTAATTTAAAATATTTTTTTTACTTAAAAATTCTGAATTAAACAGAATTTATTTTTTGTTTAAACAGTCTTTAAGCGATATTAGCGAACAAGTCATAGTGTAAGGTGATTAAACGGCAAATTTGTAGATTTTATATAGCCCTACACAGAGCGAAAAAACATGTTATAAAATTTTCAAACAATGGTATTAAAATTATAACAAAATGTTGCTAATATTTTGACAACATCTGTTATTAAATTTTAAAAAAACTGTTGTCAAATTGGTACCAAAGATGTTAAAAATACCATTGTTGTCATTATTCGCAGTTTATCGAAATAAAAAGGTGAAAATATTTATAAATAGTTTAAATAAGTGAAAAAAAATAAATAAATCTTGGACAGTAAAAAATATAATAAGCTGTAACGTCCACATTTTGTTCCTACGAAAGAGATTTTCTTTTTGTAGCAAATATAAATGTTGACCTTAAAAACAAAATCAACTCCTTATCGGCGACGACAATAAGGAATTAAAAACTCCTTGTACCTATAAATATGGAAGGTATTTATGATTATTTAAAAGTAAAGTCAAAATACAATAAAATGGAATTTTTAGTTAATTTTTAAATTCCTTTATTTAAGATGCTAATGTGACATATAGAAGCTTGCGGTTTATAAATAAAGAAGATGTAAAGGAAGCTGTACCATACTTAGCTCTCCGCGCTGAATTCGAAGAAAAGCTATTTTCATTAAAAAAAAGTACAAGTATGTATGTATATTGTACCGTAATTTTGTTTTTGTAAAAAAATAATTTGAAATTTTTGTTTTGTTGCTTAAAAATGTAAATAAATAAATATATGTTTTCCATAAGTTTTTTTATTGCTTGGATGATGCTTTACTTAGAACAATGTGTTGTCGAGTTGATAACTAAATGTTGTCAATAAACCAACAGTGTGTTATCAAAAATGAAAACAACATGTTGTCGAAATGACACCATTATGGTTAAAATATATTAACATTCTGTTGTCAGAATATGACCAAATGGTGACAAAATGACAACGAGGAAATATTGATACCATTCGTTATCAACTTGAACACAAACGTAGTTGGCTGACTTTTGACAACGGATGGTATCAATTTTGGTATTTATATACCGCATTTTTTCCTCTGTGTAGTTACGCGCTATCAAAATCAGTAATCATATTTTATAAACCAGCAAATTTGTAGATTTTATTCATAAATCAACATTTGGGAAAATGTTTGAATTTTTTTTCTTTAATACTGATTACCCCCTAAACTTTTGATTTGTCGAAAGTGACATCTGGCGACCTTAATAGCCCTTGTAACGTGCTATCTTAAATAGTTATCAGATTTTTTAAACCGGCAAATTTGTTGATTTTATTAATATAACAACATTTGGGAAAATGTTTGAATTTTTTTTCTTTAATATTGATTACCCCCTAAACTTTTGATTTGTCGAAAGTGACAACTGGCGGTCAGATTTTAGAAAATTTTCTTTAATATGGAATACCCCCTAAACTTTTAATTTGTCGAAAGTGACAACTGGCAGCCTTAATAGCCCCAGTTACGTGCCATATAAATCTGTTATCATAATTTATAAAATGGCAAATTTTCAGATTTTGTTCGTATAACAACATTTTTGCATAATTTTTCAAAAATTTAAACATTTTTTCATATTTTTATTCATTTTTTGACTTTTTTATGAATAATATGGCACTCGTAATATTGTCTGCATATATTGTTATTGTTTGTCACACAAGTGCTGTTGTTTTCAAATTAATAATAGTAGCACGTGTATAAAATGTCAAATTTTCAGATTTTATTCATATAGCAATATTTTTTGCATAATTTTTCAAACATTTTAAACAGCTAAATTTAAAGATTTTTTTCATAATAATAATAGCACGTGTTGAAAGCAAACAATTTTTACTGTGTGGGGTTAAATTGCAGTTGATTTCTATATTGATTTGCTCACACGCGTGTTTTTGCTTCTGTTTGGCAATAAACAACACAATCTTATTTCACACAAACATTAATTTTTCATTTTTTTTTTGTTTTCATTGAATGCAGACGACGATTGTATATTTGTACAAACGTAAAATTTTGACATGTTTGCCAAGTTTTTTGTGTGTCTTTTTATGCCCTTAAGTGATCATGCCCTACCACTACATGAGTACAACTGGAATACAAATATATTTATTCAAACATCTACTTGATATTAAACGAAAAAGTCATTTTATGTAAAGTTACCCACAGACGAGGCAACATTTGTCGAAACATGTGCATGGTTTAGTAAATGTTGCTACGTGTGTGGTGATGTTTCTGGTTGAAATTCGTGTTACCTTTTGGGTTTCTCAAATATCAAAAATTTTTAATATTTTTTTCCATATACAATGTTTCATCGTGTGTGGCGATGTTGACTGCAACAACTGCAAATTATGAGAATTGGAAAAAAATTATTATTGAATACAAATTTTTTCCAAATTTATGGGACATAAATAAATTTTTTTTTGTGTTTTGTAGAAGTATATTCAAAAAACATGCAATACTGATGTTTTGTTTTTAGTGTCGTCGTCAAGAACATAAGTAGTAACACATGTTTCGACAAATGTTTCCTCGTCTGTGTGTACCTCAAAAGGTTTGACGTCGTGCTTGTCGGATTATTACAGATAAAAATAGCACTATGTTTGACGAACAGAACAAGAATTGTTCGTTTTGAAATTAGACTCGTGTGTGAATGCCAATTGGAATAATCCATTTTTTAAGGCTTGGCAGCCCTTTTTGTATAAAATTTTTTGTTTATGTTTTGGATTTTCGTGTAACAATCAGGGTACCAACCAACACTTCACAGGTTATCATG
The DNA here is from genome assembly GCA_943735925.1 of Pollenia amentaria. Taxonomy (NCBI): domain Eukaryota; kingdom Metazoa; phylum Arthropoda; class Insecta; order Diptera; family Polleniidae; genus Pollenia; species Pollenia amentaria. The sequence continues at coordinate 248,976,697 of OX031007.1, read as the reverse complement.
AAAATGACTCTAGACGAAGCAAATTCTTGTAAACATAACGAAATTAAAGAAACGAAAGATAATACTTCAGACGAAACTGGAGAACATGACAACCCAACTTATACGGAGCCAGTGGGAGAGAATAATGTTAACATCGAAAACAATATTCCAAAAGACAGTGAGGATGATTCTCTTACAGAAGATAAAGATGATATAATGAGTATTATAAGCACAAATACAACTACATCACGCAGCAAGAGCCCAAACTCTAGAATTGATAAAATACATCGTAAACTTAGAACACCTAAAATAGTTAAACCATTATTTAAATATAAGTAAGTGAATTATACGAATCATGCCGTAAGTTTCTTCTTTTATGTATAGTCTTACAATTTTTTTCGCAGTTGCCATCTTCGTGAGGATCATGGGCAACCTTTATTTGGCGTACAATTTAACCATTTCTTAAGCAATGAACAAGCTGTCTTTGCATGTGTAGGCAAGGATCGGGTTTCTATTTACGAGTGTTCCAATACAGCTGATGAAGAAAATGGTGTTGGTATAAAACTTTTGCAGTGTTATGCTGATCCAGATGTAAGTTCATTTATACAATATAATCAGATTAAAAAGTAATGTGATATGTTCATGTAGCCGGATGAAAATTTTTACACTTCTGCTTGGTCATACGACCCCACAACATCAGATCCCATTTTGGCTGCAGCCGGATATCGTGGTGTAATTCGCCTTTTTAATCCCTCCAAAAATATGAGCAGTAAACATTACATAGGTCATGGCCATGCTATTAATGAATTAAAGTTTCATCCTAGACTACCACAGATTTTATTGTCTGGCAGTAAAGATCATTCTTTACGTTTGTGGAACGTAGAAACGGATGTTTGTGTAGCAATATTTGGTGGAGTAGAAGGTCATCGCGATGAGGTGCTCTCTGTGGATTTTGATTTAAAAGGTGATCGTATTATGTCCAGTGGCATGGACCATTCATTAAAATTGTGGTGTCTTAATAAGTCTGCCATTAAAAAAGCCATTGAAAATAGCTGCCACTGGAATATTAGCAAAAATACTACACCATTTCCCACAATAAAAGAACATTTTCCCGATTTCTCTACGCGCGACGTGCACCGTAATTATGTGGACTGTGTGCAATGGTTCGGCGATTTCGTACTGTCAAAATCTTGTGAAAATTCTATCGTTTGTTGGAAACCTGGCAAATTGAATCAGCAAGAATTCAGACCACAAGAAACTACTACAACCATCATACATCATTTCGATTATAATGAATGTGAAATATGGTTTATACGCTTTGACTTCAATTTGTGGAATAAAATTTTAGCTTTAGGCAATCAACAGGGAAAGACTTACGTTTGGGAATTGGATGCTTCGGATCCAAATTTAACAAAATGCAGTACATTGGTGCACCCCAAGTGCACCACGGCTATAAGGCAAACAACGTTTTCGAAAGATAGTTCTATTTTAGTATGTGTTTGTGATGATGGTACTATTTGGCGGTGGGATCGGTGTGTATGAATTGAGAAATGATAAATTTTAAATTTTGAAAATGTTAACATTTAAGTCAGAAATCATAATATGAGATTTTTCATATGGGTGATTCACAAGGTGTGCTATCAAGTCATATCATCATAATGTCCTAAATAATATTTTACAATTGTTTAAAAATATATTGTGTTTCAAATAAAATAAACATTTTAATGCTATGTTCATTGATTCATCATTACTGTACAGTATAAATTTAAATTGTAAGACATATGACTTGACTACAACTGTATGACTACCTTGTGAATCACCCAATACATTTTTTAAGTTTTTCCTTGATTACTTCAAAGCATGGTTTATTATCATCGTTTAAAGTAATTACATCGTAATACTCAATTACTCGACATTTTTGAATTTACAAGGTGAAAATGATATAAAAATAACGTAAAAGATGTTTAAAATTTTTATATTTTAAATTTGCCATTATGACATTAATTTGTGGCGTATCAATATGGATACAAAGTTACAAGGGTCAAATCACCACAATTTAAAACTACATTAATTAAAAATTTGTGTTTTCATTGAACTATTGTATAATTTGTAATAAGAAAGCAAGAGTGCTATATTCCGAAAGTTAGAAAATTTCAGCCCTATATGGGATCTATAAATTAATCTCTATAAAAACGGTAAAAATGGTTTTTATTTCTATTTATATAAAAGTTAATTTGAAAAAATATTTTAGGGAGGGGTATTTATATTAGAACCATGGTAAATTATTGATCAATCATCACTAAATTCTGTAGTGTTTTCTGGTATTAAAAAAATAAATTAGAACAAATTTCGAAGTAGTAGAGAAATTTGCTATAGCTTTTTATATATAGTTTAAAAGTGGTTTTTAGTAGGCTGCTAAATATCAGATTATTGCAAAATGGCACGATATTATTTCAAGCCATATGAAGCTAAATTGGACTAAATTTCACCACAACATCTATTTATATCGCCAACGGTTTTAGGCGTACTTAAATAATTTCCCAGAGTGGGCATTAGGTCTGTCTGGGTACTTTTCCAGTAGCAAATACTCAGTAAATTTTTTTGGGAGAGTAAGACAAATTTTACTCTCGGCTGAGAATATCTCAAAAAGTACGCAGACAGTATCCAGTGAAATCTTGCAACAAAACAGCTGATCGGTGTGTAAACAATTGAAATAACAAACGTGAGCCAAGATAGCGTTGAAGAAATAGCGTCCAATTTGGGAATTTAAAAACCGGGAAACCAAAATACCCAAATAATGGGTATTTGCAGTATAAACAAAAAGTTAGCGTCGAATTTAGGAATTTAAAATAGGGAAGTACAAATATAGGAACAAATCTAGTTTACCGACGCAGCTCCAAATAAAAAAAAAATACACAGGGTGATGGAAAATGAAAAAATAAGAAGAAAAAATAAATTAAAAAGTTGGCGCAAACGCTTAGTTTTCGAGTTATGGACGTTTAAAGTTTTCACATAAATATGTGATTTTCCACTACAATTCTAAACGTATATGGCCAATATTGGTATCATTTTAAAGCTCTTGAACAGATTTTTCTGGATATACATAATTTATTTCAAAATATTAAACTCTTTAGATCACATTACAGTTTTTTGTCATTTTACGTCGAAATGTTACGGAAGTGCACTAGGAAAGAATGTAGTTTATTTAAATAAAAGTGTAATACAAATTTTATAAAATAATAAACACTAGCATCGCAAAAAAAAAATTCTTTGCATAGCCAGCCTTTGGCCGGACGCAAGGATGTTCTTCTCTATGGTATAATAAACACCGGTTTCGCTTACTAAAGCTTCCTGGCATAGCCGGCCTTCGGCCGTGCGCAAATATTTTCTCCCCTATGGTATAACTAATACCGGCTTCGCTAACTAAAGATTCTCTGCATAGACGGCCTTTGCCCATGGGCAAGGATTCTCTCCTCATTAGTATAACATAAACATAAAGAAGGTTTTACTTGTATTTTAATTAAAATTCTTAAATAAATTAGTATGTAGTATATACATACATTAAAGAATTAGAAAAAATTAATATATTTGTTTTTATGCTTACTAAAAAACTTTTGTATTTTGCAAACTCGTCCCACTTCTTAATAAACTAAAAATATTAAAATAAATTCTGTATGTCCAGAAAGATCTAGTGAAACGCTTTGCAATGATACCAATATTAGCCATATACATTTGGAAATGTACTGCAAAATCACATATTTATATAAAAACTTAAAACGCCCATAACTCGAAAACTAAGCGTTTTCGCCAACTTTCTTATTTTATTTTTTCTTCTTATTTTTCCATTTTCTATCACCCTTGGTACTTTTTTTTATTTGGAGCTGCGTCGGTAAACTAGATTTAAGCCCAAATATATTTATATTTTTTTTACCACAGGCTTTTGCAGGGTATAAACTATATATTTTCTGAAAGTAAATAGTTTTCAGGACAAAATGAGCGATGCGTGCAAAAAATCGTTCGGACAGTTTCCGAGAAATCTGGGTTCATCAAAAATGATCAGTAAAAATCTTCACTGATTTATGCAATGAACCACAGGCTTTTGCACGGTATAAACTATATATTTTTTGCACGCATCGCTCATTTTGTCAAGAAAACTATTTACTTTCAGAAAATATACAGTTTATACCGTGCAAAAGCCTGTGGTAAATATTTTTAGTATTTTTATTAAAAATATAAATATATTTTTACTTCCCCTTTTAAATTCCTAAATTCGACGCTAACTTTTTGTTCATATACTGTAAATCCCCATTATTTGGGTATTTTGGTTTCCCGGTTTTTAAATTCCCAAATTCGACGCTATCTTGGCACACGTAAACTCTTTCATTCAAACCATGGTGGAATAAGTAGGTGGCAGCGCTACGGCAACAAATACAACAAAAATGAAAAATAAGTCTTCGTATACGTCCAAAATGATATTCAACTAAAATCAAATTTTGCCGCCGAACGCAATGAAATAAATTAATTTTTAGCCAATTTTTATTTCACTATGGCTACTATTTTATTTAATTTTAATTTAAATAATGAAAAACTTTAATACAATACAATAATCACAGCACAAAACGTGGACTTTTTGTAAACATAAACAAAAATTTGACATAAGACTAGACAAACAATGCAAGAGAAAAAAATCGTCATCTGGCGTAGTAATGCCACCTGTTTATTTCATCATGATTCAAACAGTATATAAAAACAGCTGTTCAAACTAGTTGCAAAATCTTACCAGAGGAAATTTCTCCAGTAACATTTTGCAAGTTCTCTAATTTCCAACTGTCAAAAAATTCTCTTTTTGGCTCTCTCGCTGTAAGAGATTTGGAGTACGCAGACAACATTTTGCAAGATTTTGTGACATTTTGTACAAAATTATGCAAAATATGTGTACGCAGACAGACCTATTATATGGTTTGCCGGTTGGTACCGTTTTTTTTTTTTTGACAAGTGTAACCGTAGCTTAAGTAATGCTTATAAGAAATTATTGATTTATTTCGTAAAAACTCGAGCAAAAATAAATCAAAAAACTGACTTTGCCACGCCCATACAACCCAAAATTTAAAATCGTTATATCTTAGGCATTTTTTGGCATAGGATGATGATATTTAGTACATATGGTGTTAGTATGAATAGAAATAAGCTCCATGAAAAAAGAAGGCGGAGCCACGCCCAAAGCGCACCGGGTTAAGCTAGTATTATATAAAACCTAATATTAATGCAAATTTTTTAAAATGTGATATACTTTCGCTATTAGTTCAACTATTTTTGCATACTACCCAGTATACCTTATTATTCTTAAAAATTTAACAACCGATTTAGTTATTAGAATTTATTTTCCAAAATAAATTGAAAATTGACTTCCCTACAAGAAATGCATAACCAAAACTAAAAAAAAAAAACAATTTACCAACACACTTGCAACGATTTTACTTTCGTTGCTCCACTCTTACATATATAACACAACCCAAATAATGCCAATTTTTTAATATAATTTTTTCACACGCGTGGCCTGTCGATTCTTGTAAAAAAATTGAATTGTTTAAATTTAAGTTCTGTGGTTTAAATTAAATATTACAAACGTTATTTGCCATGTTAAGCTAAAAAATTAATTTGCTTATCTCCTTTGCAACTACGTTGCATATTAAAGTAAAGGAGGGCGTACTGATGGCGGCTCCAGAAAACGTAGTGGTAAATTTTCTGGAAATAACAGGTCATGAACGAAACAGTCGTCTTAAAAGAAGTGGTCTTCCAACAGGTAGCGGTCATTCGGGTTTTTGCTTTGGCCGGGATACTCGTTAAAGATTTGGTGGTGATAATAAAGGAGCAAATTATACCAAATTTTTAATATCCTGATGACTTTTCAAGTATGTATGCATGTATGTATTCTACTTTTTAGTCACAAGTTTTTAACAAAATAATATTTCTTTATATGATCTACGAGAAATTAATTGGTAATGAGTACGTTTACCTCCATTACAAAAGAACTTTTATAAATAAGATCCCAAAACGAAATCCAGACCCATGTGAGAAAGGGACGTTATAGAGCAACCAAGGAAATGACGTTACGTGGTCCCACACCTATTATATACTTTAATGAAACCTGCTTGATTATATTTTTTTAATAAAAACTATTTTAAAACTAAAATAAAACAAAAACATTATTGTATAAAGGTTAGTACTAACCAATTTTTACGCTATGAATAACTAGTTAGTGCTAACCGCTATTTACGTTATGACTAACTAGTTAAGGCTAGTTTACATGGTAATACAATGTATTACGACTTTGTGGAATCAAAATATTATGAAATTCTCTCCGTGTTTAAAACAAAAAAAATAAAAATCTGTTGGTAAGTATTTTTTATGTTTACACGGATGGTTTAAGTAAAATAAAAGCAAAGTGAGTTAATAACAAAAAAGCAGATGGTTGCAGTTTTACAATATTTACAAAAACAACATGAACACATCCTGAGTTGATTCTGCTTGTTTTTGTAATTTTATAAAAATGTTACCACTTTCAATATACTCTGTTAAAATGCGACTCTGGTGTGATGAGAATACATAAGTTTCTAAAATGGTTTACGTTGCCTTTACACATGCAAGTAGTGGCATGCCACGGTTCTAGACATATTATAAGCAAAAAAGTTCTGTTTACACATGCCACTGCCAGTTCATTTTCAAAATGTCGTCGAAGCGTCAACTTGAAGCTTAGTTTAGACGATATGTTGAATCAGCATATTAATGATAAAAAATGTGTTACAAGTGCCAGCATATCGTGTAAACGCAAAAATTTTTCAACATACGTATGTTTAATAACATTTGCTAGCTCTTTGTTAACAATGCAAACAAACGTATGTTGCAAATTTTAGCATATCGTGTGAACAGCGTATTATTAGTGCTTGACAAATTTCCTGCGTATGATGGCAGATATGTTATTTGTTGAAAATCGTATTTAAGCTTTTCAACATATGACAAATTTGTATGCATATGTCCCGAACTTAACTTAAAAATGAATTGAATTGTTTTACTTTTATTTAATTAAAAATGTAAATATGGCATTTATACATATGCGGAAAATAAAATATATTGATATATGTTTTTGTATAAATATTTCTTTTGTTTATTTATTTAGTTACAATCTTTGTGTAGAGTAGTACAAAATTAGATAATATCTGAAAACGGTCAACTAGAAATAATCTAGAAAAAGAAAAAAATAAACTTTTACTATCAACTTAAAACGTCATTACACAATTTATATGATAAAAAAGCTTGTCGCGAGATTGACTTGTGTAGAGGAAATAAAAGAACTTGATGATATTGGTTTTAACTATTAACATTTTCAAACTAAGTAAATACGAGCACATAAATTTAGCAACAAGCTTCTACATCATATTAATTGTGTAATGACGTTATAAGTTGATAGTAGAAGTTTATTTTTTTCTTTTTGGTGCATTCAAATTAAAGCTCGTTTTTAAAAAAGGTTTTTACTTTGTATTTATTTAGAATTATATTTGCTGATACTGCCAACCTAATTCACCTTCTTCTACAAAATACATTGTCAATTCTTTTTGTATTTCTTTAGCACCGGTGATTAATTGAACGTCAACGTTTGTTGGAGTTTCTAGCGGTAAAAATGTTGAAGTTGAACTGTATTCCTGTCGCCAAGTACCTTCAGTTAAACCTCCATTTTGATCATATTGATCGATGAATCCAAATGGTGTGTACAATTTTTTATTTGTGTCGATCATATAATTGTGAAGTACACAGCTTGCTAGAACCACTTTTTAGTTTTTTCTGTGTTTAAATGGATAGGTGACCGCAAAACTCGAAAACGTGCTGACATTATACCAAACGCATTTTCAATAATGCGACGTGCACGACTCAATCGGTAATTATACACTCGTTGCACCATTGTTAAGCCACGTTGACCATACGGTTTCATTAGATTTGGTCGCATAGCAAAAGCATCATCTGCAACAAGTAAATACGGAACACGTAAGTCTCGTCCTGGCAATGCAGTTGGTTCTGGTAAATTTAATTTATTGCTGTCCATCGCCTTTGCACAGGTACAGCGATTGAAAACACCACCATCAGAAAAACGTCCGTTACGACCGACATCAATGTAAGTTAACTTGTATTCAGCATCTGCAACTCCCATTAGTACGATGCTGTGTGTACCTTTATAGTTGTAATAAATACTACCAGAATTCGGCGGCGATATCATTACCACATGCTTGCCATCAATAGCGCCAATAAAATTTGGAAATTGCCACCGTTCTTTAAATGCTTTCGCTATAGCTTTCCACTCTTCTGCAGTTGTTGGCATCTACATTATCGAGAAAAAGATGTAGCGTATAAACACAAAAATAATACTTGGGAGGTCTTACCTTCATATATGTATTTCCCTACAAGCACTGTATACATCGCATCCAACACATGTGGAATAATTGTACTAATAGCCGATTTTGGGATACGAAAAAGAAACTGCAATGAAGAAAATGAATCACCACTGCTTAGAAAACGTAGGGTCAAAATAAGTCGATCCTTTGCTGTAATGCTTTTGCGCATCACTGTGTCTTGTTTCGTTATTATTGGTGATACCAAAGAAAGCAAATGATTGAATTGATGGATATCCATACGTAGAAAATTTTTGTATAGAGATTCTTCTTCCTCTTGCAATGCACAAATAATAGCTAGTGATATTTCCTCTGATGACATAATTTTTTTCTTTTTATTGATTTAAATAAATTTTATTGCAAAAATGGTAGTTGCATTAAAAAATAGAACAAGAGCATTGTCAAATTTATTTGTTATTTTTAACCAAATGACTACAATACTCAACATACATATCAACATACAAAATTCAACATATCGTGTAGACACAAAAATTGTATGCTAACTTATATGTTGAAATATCATTTGCTGGCATATGATGAATTTAAAAAATTTGGTATTTTCAGCATATCGTCTAGACACCTAACATATTGAATATGCTAATAGAGGCATTTGTTATTATTTTTAAGCATATGAGTGTAAGCATACGTTTGCTGATTCAACATATCGTCTAGACTAAGCTTGAGATAATTTGTTTACATCTCAAATTAAAAAAAAGTACCAGAAAGCAAAAAAAGAGTTGCCGACTTCATCACATAGTTTTAGTTTTGGGGAAATAGTTTACATTTATTTATAAATATTAGCATTATTTTAGCAAAATTAATGCTCTATAATTAGGAAACTTACTTATTTTAACGCCCGTTACTACAAATTAATCATAAAAATGCATTTAACAGTTAAAACTTTAATTACAGTTCGACAACAATCCAGTCGATTTGCATTAAATATTGAACAGGGTAACATTGCTGATCGTTTTGACATTTAGTGGCATGCAAGTGCCAAATTTCCACTCGCATGCATTATTTGCTGCCACTAGAGCTGCCATTGCGAAAAATGTGAGTGTATTAGTAAAAAATCGTGAGTGTATTGAGTTTTTCGAACTGGCAGTGGCATGTGTAAATGCTAGGTTAGAAAATGAACATTTACCGACTGATTGTCATATTTTTATCCATATTCTCTCTTACTCAATGCATTTTGCTTTTACATGATAAGATTTTTCTCATTCTACATCATTTTTTGACATGTCGTAACACATTGTATTACCGTGTAAACTAGCCTTTAGTGTTAACCATTATTTACGCGATTACTAACTAATATAAAGCATAGTAGTAAGCAGTACAGATATATGTTCCGTAGTTGAGTGGAATTAATTAGTTAGAAAGAGAGGCAAAATCACATGTACACAAGAGTTTCGGTTAGTTTTTTTCATTTTACTCTTAATAAACTAATAGAAACTTTATTCAATATAGTGGTCAAAACTACCGGTCATTTTACTAGTAAAATGACCGGTAGTCTTCTTGCAGGGTTGTTTTTCAGTGGAGATCCGATGATTGATGAAATCTAATAAAGCTTTAACTTTATTCCTTATTTCTATAGAAACAATTTTTTAATGTTTTCAATGTAACTATCTGTCAATATTATCAATTTATCATCTAAAACAATCGCATTTATGTTGCAATTTAAAATTTTTTTTAGAAATTCAAAGAAAAAACATTCTCATAAATTTTTTCATATAAGAAAAAATTGCAATATGCGCTTTATACGGTGTTTACATTTGCCAGTACTGGCCACAAATGTAACATAGCGTTTATATTTGACAGAAGTGGCAAGACAGAAACTGAGCTACCTAACCTAACGTTTACATTTGCCAGTACTGGCAAGACAGTAAAGGGCATAATAAACCACACAAATAGCTTGGCAAACATGCCAAAATTTTACGTTTGTACAAATATTTTGTGTTGTTAATTGGGTTGTTTGCTGTTTGGACAAACGTTTGCAGCAATGTTTGTAGAAATATTAAAAAAAAAAATTTAATATTTGGCAGACGTTGGATATTTGTCAAACTTTTTGTGGGGTCTAGTGCTAAAAGTAATAATTTCTGCGAAAACTTTGCAAAGTAGACGTAGAGGAAGAAGCAATAAAATCATTTTCAGCCGTAAATTCTAATTTTTAAGCCTTGATTGTGTTGTTTGTTGGCAAACAGAAGCAAAAACAAAGTGCATGTTTGCTAAGCAATTTGTGTGGTTTATTATGCCCTTAAGAAAATACATATTAGTTGCCAAAAACACTACTTGCTGTCTTCGTGACGTAGGCGTCCAGACAGTAGTTAAGACAGTTCACTTTTAAGAAAATGTCTAACGTGAATGTTGCAGTGCAAGTTCTAGTTAAACGTGTATTATATGAACTTAAAAATAGCAAGTTTTGTCTATCAAGTTTTAATACACTCACACTTTATTACCAATACGCTCATACTTTTAAAAATTGAAGCGCACTTGCCTTTAAAATTGTCTTTCAAGTGAGTGTATCAATTAACATTCAAGAAAACAGCTGATTGCAAGTTTGGTGAGAAATTTTTTTGTTTGTCTTTTTTAGTTGTGTTCTTGATGACATCTTGAAAGTAAATTGCTTCAAAATTGCGTGCAGCCTACGTCACACTATTAAATTTTTGGAAATTTTGACAAACTGTATATGTAAAAGACTATCAAGAACAACTTGACCGTGTGGCTGCAGTGTAACGTGAATGTCGCAGTGCAAGTTCTAGCTAAACGTGTTTTATATGAACTTAACAAATTGAAAATAGCATTTAACAACTATTTTTTGTGAACATAGATAACCCTTAAGTAAAACATACAAAACCAAAGCATAATTTATTAATTTTCTTTTAATTGTTGATTTTTTTTTTTACTTTTGAGGGCAAACGAAAAATCGCCACATTCGACAACACTGCCAACCACAGAAGTTAAACGCAAGAACCAAGGCGAATTCAACTACAGGTGGTTTCGAAACTACAACAATCCAAGAACAACAGAAACAACATAGGGTTTTTTGCATTGTTAGTGCTTACGGTCCAAAATGTCAACCATTCCTAACAAAACACTAACAAATCAAAACAAATTGGCTCGAACTGTCAAAATAAGATAGCGTTTCGACCATGATGAAATAAACAGGTGGCATTACTACGCCAGATGACGATTTTTTGCTCTTGTATTGTTTGTCTAGTCTTATGTCAAAGTTTTGTTTATGTTTACAAAAAGTCCACGTTTTGTGCTGTGATTATTGTATTGTATTAAAGTTTTTGATTATTTAAATTAAAATTAAATAAGATAGTTACCATAGTGAAATAAAAATTGGCTAAAAATTAATTTATTTCATTGCGTTCGGCGGCAAAAATTGATTTTAGTTTAATATAATTTTTGACGTACACGGACTTATTTTTCATTTTTGTTGTAATGTTGTATTTGTTGCCGTAGTGCTGCCACCTACTTATTCCACCATGGTTTCGACACCACCTGTAGTTGAATTCGCCTTGAGCTTGTTGTGAGAGCAAATTTTTAAGTTTACTCATTTACTGCATTTTACTGTAAAAGTACTCAAACGCACCTATTAACATGCAGAAATGTGCTCTCTCATTCTGCCGACGTTCTCTCACATATTATATCAGATATTATCTCTTTTTTGATTTTTTAATTTAAAATATTGTTTTTTAAACACTTTTCACAATATTGACACTATTTGCATTAATAAATTACACATTTTAATAAAGCTTATTATTGTTTTATATCTGTGTATGCATGTGTATTTTTGACAGCTCATCTTATAAGATAGTTGTTATAAGATTTCTTATAACAACTGTCTCATAACATTTATTATAATAATAATACTAACACTATTTGAGAGTCCACACGTAAGATAATACTCTCTGCGATTGAATTTGACGTTTGCTAATATCAAAATCTTATATCTTATCTCAGTTGGAGACCCCTTGTTATACAAGATGGACTTCTTTGAAGGGAGATATTGTAAGTATTAGAGAACACTGGGATGCTTTGATACTGTGTTTTGTATCATGTTTTTATAAAGTCCATGGTAAAAGAGCCGCAGATTTTGCAGAAAAATTGTATGGGTTAGTTCCAAAACGTCAGTCGCAGAGAAACTCCCTTTTTTAAGCAATCTGCAATGCACCTGTTACCTGTTCTAAAGTGCGGGTAAGCAATAAGCAAACTGTGAATTTTCAAACTCTTTGATAACGTAACTCTTTGACAACGAACAATGTCTGCAAAGTATTAGGAGGTTTTGGAGCTCAGCCTATGTCTTATAAAGTTAAATACTATTTTTGAAGAATTGTAAAAACTTAAGTTAAAAAATTGTTATTTACTTTTAATTGGTAATTGGTTTTTTATACGTATTAATGCATATGATCAATGAATAATTCTAGTTTATAACTTTATCAAATAAATTTTTATATATCTTTTGTTAAAAAAAAAAATACACATACACATACATAACGTCATATAAAATGCAAAAGATAAAATACTTAATTATGAAATGATGATTCTATCCTGAAAAACTGTTTCTTATCGCTCATGAAAATTTTTGAAGAATGATGATAGACCCTTTGCATTTTATATGACGATATATTTCTTTTTTAATATTTTAAAAATTTGGTCGGTTTCAAAGGATTATGGTAGGTTTTGCAGACAATTTTGGCCGGATACAATTTTTTAAACGGCAGCCCTGTTTCTACAATATGCAAGTGTTCACCACCTCAATAGCATTGGCAATTTGGCGAAGCAATTCTGCCGGCGTTATTGCTTGTGTTAAGACATCACAAAATTGCTTGTATGGTCGGTTCGTTATATCGAAGCACAGACTGCTATACAGAGCTGTAAAGAGTTACGTGTAAAAAAGTCCGAAGTCGGCTGCGAAGGTTGCTTTCGAAGAAAAAGATAGGATGCGTTTTTTGGTAGTGAAGTAATAATGTGTTAAATCCGGCCCAAGGCGAATTTAAAGAGGTAATTGTAAGTCTACAAATACAAAAGGCCATTGTATATTGATTTTGCAATTTAATTGCTTGTTTTCAAAAACAGCTGACCAAGGCAAACATTTTTTTTTTCGGAAATGTTTTCGGTTACTTTGGCGCAAAACATAAGCACGACTTTTTTGACGTTTGAGAATTATATTTTTAATTCGCCGTGGACACAGCTGATGAACGGCTGACGAGTTGAACTTTTTAAATTCGCCTCGGGCCTGTTTTTTTTCTGAGAAAAATGTCTGCCTTGGTCAGCTGTTTTTGACAATAAGCAATTCAATTGCACAAACAAAAGACATGTGTCATTTTCTAGTTTTAGGTTGTACTCATGATGAAATAAACAGGTGACATTACTACGCCAGATGACGATTTTTTGCTCTTGTATTGTTTGTCTAGTCTTATGTCAAAGTTTTGTTTATGTTTACAAAAAGTCCACGTTTTGTGCTGTGATTATTGTATTGTATTAAAGTTTTTGATTATTTAAATTAAAATTAAATAAGATAGTAATCATAGTGAAATAAAAATTTTAGTTTAGTATAATTTTTGACGTATACGGAGACTTATTTTTCATTTTTGTTGTAATGTTGTATTTGTTGACGTAGTGCTGCCACCTACTTATTCCACCATGGTTGTACTTACCTTTTTAAATTCGCCTTGTACAGCCAACTACAATCAACACAAATGGCGTATTCAAAACAAAAATAGCAAAACACACACCACGTTAAACAAAGCCATAACTAACTCAAATATTATTTACTCTTGCTATAATTAACTTAAAAGTTTATTTTTACAACAGTTTTGCAAAGATAAATGCAAAAAGGGCAGCTTTCGAAAAAATCTTCCATCTCGTGACAGCTCTGTATACTACTCCGCGTTTCAGTTTTGTTTATGTTTACAAAAAGTCCATGTTTTGTAATGTGCCCATGGTGAAATAATACAGGTGGCAGCATTGAGGCAAAAAATATAACATTACAGCAAAAATGAAAAATAAGTCTGTTTACGTAAAAAATTATTTTACACACAATAAAAAAAGACGTCTCAAAAGTCATCTTGTAAATGTAAAAAGATCTTTGTAAACTGTGAAAGAAAATTAAATAAATCATCGTATAAATCGTATAAACGCAACGTAGCGCGTTGATATCGGTTGTAGTATTGTAGTAGTAGTGAAAGTAATGTATAAAACGTCAAAACTAGACGTATTGTATCGTCCCGTAATTAACAACTAATGATTTTTTTTCTATCCATTGTGAAACGCTTGGATAATTCAGATTTAGGAAATACGGAAAATAAGGAATTCTAAATATTCAAACGCAAATTGACGTAACATATTTAAAAATTAAAAATATAATAATGGCTGACGATGAAAAATTAATTTTACTTGTTCAAGAAAGAAGTGAACTTTACAATAAGTACAATCCACTTTTTAAGTTCCCGGAGAAGAAACGAGAGGCATGGGTGGAAATTGCTGAAGAGATAGGAACAACAGGTAGAGTTTGGTTTATTTTACTTGTTTAAATAAATGGTATCATTTCATTATTAAATCTTGTCATCAGCAAAAAATTGTTAAATAATTATGTATGTACTATTTTTTAATATTGTTTTTAGAGGATGATTGCTCTAGAAGATGGACGTCTCTAAGAGACCGTTTTACACGAGAATGCAAAAAAAGTGAACAGTCAAACGATCCAATTGTCTGGCCTTATTTTGCGATGATGGAATTTTTAAGACCTTTTATAGCTTCGAGACCGTAAGTATTCAAGAGAATTTTTTGCAATTATGTAGGTACATAGTTATTATTTACATTTACTTACATACATTTACTTTTACATTTACATTTACTTACATACATATATGTATCTAAATATATGTATATTATACATATACAATTTTTAGAATTCGACGATCAGCATTTTCAAAGTCTAAAGTACCATCAACATTAAAAAATAGAACTCCTCCACCTTCGCCATTGCCAATAAAGGCAGCAACACCTTCACCGCCAGCATCGCCATCAGCTACAGCAATAGATTGTAGAGAATTTACACAAATATTAGAGGATCCATTAGTCGAAACACCATTACCGCGTAAAACTAATAAAACTATATTTAATACTGCTAATACAAATCATGAAGTTGACAAGAGCTTTTGTGAAGCGGTAGAAGCTTTAAAAAAAGCATGTGCCCTAAATGAAGCTCGCCATGCTAACCCTGCGGTTTATGCTTTTGGTGAAATGATTGTTTCTACGATATGTAGTATGAATAGTCGTAACCAATTAAAGGCAATGCAGCAAGTAACTGACACGGTAATGAAAATAAAATTGGAAGAAGATGAATTATTGGAACAAATGTCTTATTAGTTTTAGAAAAAGTATTATTTTTAATTTTGTACTGACTAATTTAATTTTACTGATCGAGGAAATAATTCGGCATTTTTGAGATTCAAAAGTTTAAACAGGAAAAATTTAGATACATATCACACTTAATCAAAAAATGTGTATTACCTCAAAGTTTTTATTTTTTACTGTTTCGCAAAAATTTATACATATCGTTACCTTAATATAAAAAGGCCCCAACTCATTATTTTTGGAAATCCGTTTTTTTATTGATTATTGTAGAATGGTTGCTAATACACATTCTATTAAAATTTCAAGCAAATTAGATTAAAAATAAAGAAGTTATAAGGAGAATACAAAAAGCCCTAACTCATACACACAATTTTTCTAAAGAAAAAAAGGCCTAACTCATACACACAATTTTTCGAAAGAAATACATATTATGTATTTCAATCTGAATTCCTCGTTTAATTTTAATAAAGATGTTTTTTGACAATGGTTGTGTAGCTATATTATTTCAGCTTTTATTAAGTTTTTTCCTTCTCCTGTAAAAAGTGTTTTTGATGAGTTGGGGCCTTTTTATATTAAGGTAACGATATGTACGTTAAATTCATATCTACCCGCAGTAAAAATATCGTGCTATTTTGACTTCTTTTTGGTAATGAAACGGTTGGCTTTAAAATTATTTTTCACATGCCTTCTATGTTAAATTAAAAATTTTTTTGCTTTTAATAAAATTTTTTAAATTTTTACCCCCATATTCATAAAAAATATTTAAGGTTTATAGCAGGTTTATGAAACGAATTTTCTATGAAAATTTGTTTAAGAAACCTTTTATTTATCAAAAACATTTTTTATGAATATGGGGGTTAGTTAATAGGTACCATCTTGATGATTAAGTGCGATATATTTTCTTTACGTCAATACCAAGCCTATTCACACCAGGTGACCTTAGCTTGCTACGTAAGCAACAGCTGCACCTTGTATCAATTCAGCTTGGTCAACACCAGAGATCAGCAATTAGTAGTGAAAAAGTGAGTAGAGCCGAATCATTACTCATAATTTCTTGTACTTATACGCACTCATACTTATTGTAATTCGATCGAAACTCATAGGTATTCACTCAGAAGTTTGATTTTACTCATCGTACTCATACTTAGAACATTTATGTAGTGGTTGATTTAGATTCAACAGAACTCAATGTGCATAAATATCAATAATAATAAAAAAATGTAATTTCCCCAAAATGTTTCTGTATAAACTTACAATTTTATGCTTTTTTATATTTTTATACATTTTATACTAGTTAGAAACTGTTAAATGACTAAACTTGTAAATATACTTGGATGAGTTAAATGAGCTGAATCAATGTGAGTATTATAAGTATTTTCCTGAAATTACAAATCAAATTGAGGTCATTTTTAAATGTGTAAGTATGAATCGACGTCATACTCATATTTATTGCAACCTGAATAATTTCTAGCCTTCTGGGTAGCCTAGATATTAATAATTTTACAGACTTTCCTCTCTTAAGAGATCAGAGAAGGAGAAGTCTGTAAAGCAATTAACCTTCAATTACTCCAAGGAGTAGTTGAAGGTGAGTGTCTGCTGGAACCAGTGGAGTTCACAGGTTTGCTTACCTTGGGGGTTATGTTGCCTTTTAAGTTGGAACGCTTAGCTTTCGATGTCACTTCACAATTGTTATAACTTTATTTACATTTGATTCAATAAATTTAGACTTAAGTGCTAAATTTATGCAAAGAGTTATGGGTTTATGTATTTAAGTAAAAAGTAAATTAAAAATTAAAAAAAAAACACTTTTGTAACCTTTTACGGTAGCGAGATCACAAGTGAGGCGGTTGAATGCAAAATGGCAAGTGGCCAACGAAAAAACCTTTCGAACTCATGCAACCTTTTGGTGTTTTTCCCACCAAAAAGTTGGATAAGTTTGTAGTGCAAGCTGGATAATCTTGATTACCAGTTATGTAGTACATGCAAGTAAGGTTACTCTCACCACTCACTTTGTGCTCTCGATACTCAATACAATAAATGACTCGATAAATTTCAGCCTTAACTGAGATACCCTAGCGAAAAATTCAAATCCAATCAATAAAAAAAATGCTATTGTAAGAGTTATTTAAATCGTAAACTTCATGTAATAAACTATACAAATATAAAAAGTATAAAATATAAAACTCAGTGTGTACAATGTAAATTGTACACAACCTATACTTATACATCAACGGTCTCGTGAGTATGAGTGAATCAGAGTAGTTGAGTTTAAATGATTTCTACTCACTTATACTTAAAATTTCATGAGTCAGTATGATTAGCGAAAAAGCGATTCATTGCTGATCTCTGGTCAACACCTACATACATTTATATCTTATATTCAATATACATAAAACAAAGTCGGGTGTTTCATTGACTTTCGCATCGCAATGCAGAATAAGCCCCCTGTATTTTTAAATAATAGTACATATACTTTTACTTTGAGTCCTACTTCTTTTTATCCGAAAAATTAAACAAGGAAGTGCCCCGAGTACCTTTGCGAACAAGTACGATTTGTGGATGATGTTCAATCGTATAGATTGAGAAACGAAGACACTTAAGGACTGCACCGAGTTACCACAGCAGCAATGCAACTATGTAGGTATCTCTTTTCTACAAAGGTCTAAAATTATTTAACTCATCATATAATATTAAAAAAATTAACAAAATGATTATGTATTTAGAATATGAATGAATAATATTGTAACATATGAATGAAGAAGTTTAATATTGTGTATTATAATGTTGTATTATAGATAATTTTTACCAATTCTAATTAAATATTAATTATATGTTTCGACTCGTTTTGAAACCCCAATATTTTTGGAATCCGCATAATGAATAAATTGATGTTTCCGAATCTGCATGTTTTTGTAAATTCAAAGCTATTGGTCGAAAAAAATGTAAATGTCATATATGTATATTTAGAAAATATTAAATACGCCTTTAAAGAAACGATATGTAATAATAACACAGGCCTGTAAAATACGGAAAAAGTAGACTCAGGAACTAACGTATAGTCTTATAAAGGTTGGAGTTGAGTCGAATTCGAATCTGTACTCAGAATTTATTCATCACATCAGGTTTTTGGGATATCTTCTCTTAAAGAAGATAGAGAGTAGCCTGGGGGCTACTCTCTATTGCGATGCGAAAGAAAATTGTAGCAAATCTAGTGATTGGTACTCTTGAATGCGTTTGCGTATTTGTTTTTTGCATCTTTTTCTTTTCGCAAATTACTATTTATTTTATTTATATTTTCCAAATTTATTGGCAGTATTGCTTCATTTTCAAACAATTTTGCGAAAGTGATAGAGAGTGCCAAGTTGCCATTTAGCTTTCGCATCGATATTATATTCGCATCGCAATAGTGTATCCCCACTGTTTTTCGCCATATTAGAGACGTTATAACTGCGCGTATCAATCTTTATAAAAACTGAATTGTCGTCTGTAAGAAAAATTATAAAAAAAATACAAAAATTTTAGTCAAAATCAGGGCTGTGGAGTCGGATTCGGAGTCGGAGTTGAGGTTTTTGTACCGGAGTCGGAGTCGCAGTACCCAAAAAAACGCGCGACTCCGACTCCAAAATTTTTCGGCATAAAAAATTTAAAAAAATTTCTAATATTTTCCAATATAAAATTTCTTCGAAATTTGCGATGCAATATTTTGCAGATCAATATGAATAAGTAGATTTTAATTTATTTTATGAGAAATAGTTGATTCAAGTACTTTACTATTTAAGTATATTTAGGTATATTTTTTATACGTGCGGGAAAAAGTCTAAATTACATTAGCAAAACTCAGAATTTTTTAACCATCAACGCTGAAATATTTTCAACATTGTACAGAATAAGTGTTGCCATAGCGCATAAATACTAGTATGTATTAGAAAAATTGTGACGTAAAATTATTTCTTTTTTGTGTAGAAACATCTTTATCGGCCTGCCTTTAATTCCTACCATAACACTCATGTTTTTCTTATGCACATTACGCGGGGATTCCCATAATTCGTTTAATAAAGATGTTTCTACACAAAAGAGAAATAATTTTACGTCTCATTCATTTCGCATCACGGTTAGAGTAGGAGTCGGAGTCGTGAGTCGGAGTCGCACTTAAAAAATTTCAGCGTTTGGAGTCGGAGTCGGAGTTAGTACTTTTTTCGGACGACTCTACAGCCCTTGTCAAAATTATGAAAAAAATGCGAAAATACCATGTAGCGGATTTTCATACTCTAGATTAATATCCTTATTCTGCATTTCGATTACTTTCCCGCATTCAGTTACGCAGCAATCGAAAAAAAAGTATTCCAACAAAAAACTAAATCGAAAGAAAAATAAGAACACAAGATTTGCAGTTTTGCAATGAAACGTATGAAATCGGAACAGAAAAAAGCAATTTTGTGAAAATTTTAATAAAAAGTTAAATTTAGGGCAGTGATAAATAAAATAACAAAAATTAACTGCCGTTTTCATAAACATTTTTTAAATTAAATAAAGTTTTACAAAACAAATTTTCTATGAAATTTTTCCTTAACAAACTTTTGTTAAATGTAAAAATCATTTATGAATACGGGGGTGAATGTTTATAGTGAAAAATTAATAAACCCGGAACTCATGTTTTTTTTTTTGTTGCAATGTTTTTTTTCTGTCATGTTTTAAAATCTTATTTCGTTATTATATTGTCAGTTTACTAGGTGCGGCGAAAAATGGGTTAAATAAATTTGCCAGCTTTTCTTGCTGTTCAGGTGTTGTTGTTTTTTTACCTACAATTAGTTTAAAAAAAGTTTTAAGTTTAACTGGCTGTTTGTAGAACGCGAGCGCAAAGACACTCTGTAAACTCGCTTAACTTACACTTAAAACAAAATTTCAAAATTTCTTTTTGTTTAAAATATATGTAAATTAAACGAGTCACTTTTGTGCTCGCGATCTACAAACAGGCAGTAAGTAAAAATAACTTAATGATTAAAAAAATATTTATTGTCTTTCACTTTACAATAATTTTTTTAATTACACGGGGTTTAAAATGAAATAAACAAAAAATTTAAGAACTTTCCGTTGGTAAATAAACAACTTGATAAAACCTTGCTACGATCGTAACGCAGAATTCAAACAATCGAAAATAATTTAAACGAAACAATTCGGAACGCAGAATACCAATGTTGCCAATAGAGATGAGCGTTATTTCTGTACCTGTGATTTAATCACTGTTACTGAAAAATCACGAATCACAGTTGTGACCAAATTTTTCAAGTAACAGGTACTTTCTAAGTCGTTCTTTTTGTATTTTGTTACATATACAAATTTATGATATTTCACTATTTGTGTGGGTAATAGCGTTTTTTGAATAAAATGTCGAATGATATTGCTGCTCCTTTCATTCTCTCTTCTATCTTATTAGAATTTTTTATGCCAAAATTTATTTGTTCAAGTATGTATGTATATGAAAGTAAATAGATTTGAAAGCTCTTACAATTTGTTGTTGTTTCTTTGTAAAGTGCCTACAAAAGCTCATGCGAAAGCTCGCACATTGTACATATAGCTTGGCCGCAATTGCTATAAAAGAACAGAAAACTGATAAACCGTGATCACAATCACAGTTTAAAGGAGCAGTGATTTTTAAATCACATTCACGAATCACGATGATCTTTAAAAATCACGGGTTCGCTCATCTCTAGTTGCCAATGGTATAAGATATCTCAGAGAAGGAGCCAGATAGTACAAAGGTTAAATATTTCTTTTAAAAGTAATTCGTAGGACTTTCGGATTTTATATATCGTTACCTAAAACTCAAAAAGCCCTAACATTTTGAAAATTTTACAGGAGAAGCAAAAACTATTTAATATGATAAAATTAAAAATTGCATTTAACTGTGTGTAATTAGTTGTTCTTCTATTTTTCTTGTAAAACCTACCAGATGTTTTGACAATTAGCAATGTTGCATTTTATGCAAAATGTTAGTTACGTCCTTTTAGCATATTTCGCGTTATCGTTTGTAGATAGGGCCTTTTGTTTTTGGTTAATAAAATCGCTAATTATGATCGAAATATTCTAAATTGTTTTGTGGTCAATTGAGTTGATGCAATACATTAGAATCAATGAAAAAGTCGATTTTTAATTTTTTGTTAGATAGGGTCTTTTTAGGTAACGATATATAAGTTTTATATAAATAAGGACTAATTCGCGCAGGTATTACGTCTCGAATATGGCCAAAAATAAAGTTTTTTAAAGGTTAAGCAAAGACTTCGCGATGGAGAAATTCTGAGTAAAGATTTGGATTCAGCGTAACTTAAGCCGTTAGAAAAGTATACTCTAGTCAATGGGTTGAAAAATTTTTTGGCCTGTGTAACTTAGAACTTGTCATATGCAAGTATGAATTTGATTTAATTTAATGAAATGTAAATACTTTTTATAAAATTTAAAAAAATAAAAACTAAATCACAATCAAACCTTAAGCCTGATCCTTTTCTGATTTTTAGTGTTTAACACATTTTTACTTTATTATAAAAAATAAAAAAAATTTACAAATTGCAAATTTAAAATTTGAGCAATGACCATCGTGATAACATTTTATAATTCGTGTACGCAGATTTATACTGCCGAGTGTATATAAATATTTTTCTTGGAGTTTTTTATTTAGTTTATCTCATAACATATTACAGTATTTATAAATAAGCTAACAATTTTATAAATTTTAAGGCAACCTGTCATGTTCAGGAAATCGAAATCGAGTAAAATTGAAATCGAAGGAAATTTTCTGTCTTTTCAGACAGGTATGTTTTATTCATTCTTTTTTAAACATGCTTCCAAAAACCTATTGTCTTTTCACGATGTCTTTCCAAACATGTCTGTTTTCATGTATAATTGTCTAATATCCATATATGTACTTACAAATTAAAAAACATGAAAATTCATAAAAACAAACATGAAAATTCGTTTCGTGTCTGTTTGACAACCCATCATTCTTCTCTAACCCGATTGCCTACAAACAAAACAAACGTGTATGTTAGACATGTCTGAAAATACACCGCGTAAACTCCCTATAATTCTTATATATATAAGTTGTACTCAAAGTATAAGGTATATAAAACGAAATGTTTTTATGAACCTTTAAAACATCGTTTTAAAAATATGTTCGGTTTCAATTTCCCTCGAAATATCGGCCATGTCATGGAAATCATTATCACGTGAAATTAAAATCGAACAACTTTTGAAAACTCTCCCGTATTTAAAGTTTATAAAATTTTTTCCTTTTATAGGTTTACCTCATACTTTGAGTATGTACTACTTTCCTCTACCTTAACTACTTTTGAAATGAGGAAAAGCTGCGTTCATTTTTACAAAAATTCAATTGAAAATATTTGTCTATTCCAGTTTCGCGTGATTTCGACATGGCCGTTATTTGCAGAACATGGCTAAACATTTTTATAAAAACTTTATTAAAATAAAAAATAAAAATTAAATAGCACAATATGTATGTAGTTATTTAATTACTAACTTCTTGTTCCTTCTCAATGGCCTCGTTTATATAACCTTCTACTTCACGTATGGCTTTTAAATTATGTTCCGTGCGAGTTAATAACTCATTAATAAAGTACCCGCGCAGAAGATTTACTTTGGTTTGGTTCTGACGGGCCTTAGAAAACATAACCTCTAACTCACAAGCTAAATAAGGTCCCATTTTCAATTCAGCTATAACTTTTAGAAAATTGCATTTACGATTGCGTAACTGTATTAGATTCTCTAAATTAGAACGCCTCTGCTTTTCCAAATATATAATTTGGTTTTTTAATGAGTCGCCCTCAGTAAATATTTCTGGCAATTCTGTGCGCAATTTTGTATCATAATCATTTATACTTTGTAATTCCTTAAGCAAATTTAGGGTTAATAAATTTCGAAATGCTTTTCTTTCAGTGTAGTTGAGATTAATTGAGCTTACCTCGCCCAGACCTAGTAAAATATATTACACATTTAAAGTTAAGACAAGTATGATTTAATACTTTTCATTTTACTTACTTAAGATTTGATCCTTTTTTTCATTTAAATAAAGATATTCAGCAATTTTTAACAGCACAATGGCTTTTTTTACTTGTTCCTTGTCAGGTAGAATTAGCTTGTCGCAGTCAGTTCGTTGTAGTTCTTTTATTACCAAACGTAACTTACGCACTTTCGTTAATTCTTCTGAATGTATTTTAAGTAATTGATCATTCGTTTCCGAGTTTATAATACGCGTAGTTTTATTGCAATCCATTTTTTAACTTCATAAAAACATGTATTTTCTAAAATCCGCCAAGACAAAATAAATAGGGTTGAACAAGGCACACGGCGAATTTATAATTTTAATCAGCGTTGCCGTTTCGGTCACTTTTAACCAAGGCGAATTCATACAGGTGACATTTTTGAGTTTTCTGTTATTGTTTATTTATTTGTGTGTATACTGAATGTCAAGCTTTGCTTACATTTTGTGAAAGAATTATTTAAAATTGAATAAAAATCTAAATACTTGAATAAAAAACTAATTTAAATTTTATAAAACAAAAAAAAAGTGAATATAAAACCAAGGAATAAGTGGAGCCACAATAAATTTGGAATACAGGAAAAATATTTACCTTTAAAGCAATTGTGTATATTTTATAACCAAATGTTTATATGTTTTCAACAAATAATTTTGACATTCACTCTTTTTACAAAAACAAAATACAATGTTTTCTTTAAAAAAAAGGCATAGCTAGCATAAGTCTATCTAATGATGCGGTCACCTGTATGAATTCGCCTTGCTTTTAACCAAAATTGGCTACTTTTTATTCCAATGTGTACTTGTGTACTTTTTCCCATTTTGGATATTTTTTCATCTCAAAAATAACCAATTTTTTGTTTTAGTACTACCATTTAGAGTTGGGCATAATCGTTTCTTTTGTGGAATCGTTCCGACCGATCCGAAAGATCAAAGGAACTAGGTCGTTCCTTTCATCGTTCCCGTTTTTTTTACTTTGAACAATGAATGAACCATGGTGGAATAAGTAGGTGGCAGCGCTACGGCAACAAATACAACATTACAACAAAAATGAAAAATAAGTCTCTGTATACGTCAAAAATTATATTAAACTAAAATCAAATTTTGCCGCCGAACGCAATTAAATAAATAAATTTTTAGCCAATTTTTATTTCACTATGGTTACTATCTTATTTAATTTTAATTTAAATAATCAAAAACTTTAATACAATACAATAACCACAGCACAAAACGTGGACTTTTTGTAAACATAAACAAAACTTTGACATAAGACTAGACAAACAATACAAGAGCAAAAAATAGTCATCTGGCGTAGTAATGCCACCTGTTTATTTCATCATGGAATGAACGAGAAAACTGCTCTGTCGTTCGTAAAAACAATTGTCAACAAACAAATACAGTAATCCCTTGATTTACGTCTCCTCGATTAACGTTGTTTCGGCTTGCGTCGCCAAATTTTGTGTGACTTTTAAATTTAATTTGCGTCGCCATTCGATTTGCGTCTTAGATGTTGTGTGCGTTATAAACTCGATATAGTACGTTGCCATTCGATTTACGTCGCCTCATTTGCTAATGTTTCATAAGCAAAAAGCGGGGAAACACAGTTTTTAGTTGAAATGTTCTATACATGGATACATTTTTGTCTTTCTTGTCAAACACAACGGACAGAAATATGAGATAAAAAAAAACACATTCACCTCAGTTATGAATAAAAGTGCACACTGGTTCATATTTTGAGAAGGTATTTTTTTATGTTCTCCGATTTTAAAATTTATTATTCATGTGAAAGTAAATACTAGTTAACCTCGGAAGCAAAAAAATTTCAACCCTATTTCAACTATTTCATTGAGGACAGGGTGGTCCCAAATGGACTTTCTCAGTATTTGGTTATAGTTTTGAATTTCTGAATTAATTTTTGAAGTTGAAATGCTCATAACTTTTTTGTTTTTCAAAACTTTTTGACAGAATAAGTTTTGTGTATTAGCATATCTTATTAACTATACGTGGTTTATTAAGCTCTGCGACCTGTAAACTATTTAATTTTTTATCTAATGTCCAAATTTCCCGGAAATTTCCTACTTTATATAGCATAAGTCCTGCCTGACAAACAAACGATCTGGTTTTTAAGAAGCCGTCGATAACCGCTAAGGAAACAGGAAAAGTGATTCGACCCGCAAAACAAATTGACAATTGCAGTGAAAGATCACGAAGGGGCAAGATTGTAAATATCAATTAAGAAATTTCTCATAGTATAATAAAGGATAAATTTCTGCATCAAATTCAACCAACGCAAAATAAGAAAACAAAAATTACAATAATGAAAAAATGGTGGTAGCGAGTCCTAGACGCACAAAGAGGATTTAATAATGACTAAAAATCAGTATACATACAAAACTGCGAAAGCGAACTGTTAAGTACCCGCCCCACTGTGCAAATGGAATTTTGTCATTCCACTCTTTCGTAAAGCAAACATTATATACATATGCCAACCGTTAAGTTACATAAATAATTGACATTGAGATGACATTAAGGGCAGTTACAATAACCATACCGACAGCAACGCACGTCTTTAAAATTATTATTATTTAAGTTACTATTATAAAGTTACTGCCATAAATATAAATGAATAAATATTGATTGAATTATAACTGTGCGACTTGTTTGATTAAATCTATACGGATTTAATATTGGCGACGAGGATGGGATTTCTCCCGAATTGTTAAGTCGTTTAATAAATCGTATAGCGTTGCAAAATTAAACGCAATTTTAAAAACCATTACATCACAACTTCCTGGCGACAGCATTGGGTTACCTCAACATCAAATTTTGACGGCAAAAGTCAATGCCGGTAAAGACTGAAAAAGAGTCTCATGCTCCTGGAACATCGCATGAAAATATTGCATTGTATTCCGCAGCTTCAACGTCAACCCATTCAACAAATCAAGGAAACAAAAAACGCATAATGGCTTCTATGGGAAACATGGAAGCATTTGACATCAATCATCCTGAAAGTTGGTCAACATACTACGCAAGATTCGAGCTTTTCCTTCTAGCCAATGATGTACAGGCTGATCGTCAAAAAGCAATTTTCTTGACGTTAGCTGGCGCACCGCTTTATGATCTCCTGTCGTCATTGGCATCTCCCAAAAAGGTGAGTGAGCTTGATATTACCGAAATTAAAACAGTGCTAACAAATCATTTTTCTCCATGTCCATCGGAAATTGCGTCTTTTTTTAAATTCCACAAACGCGACCATCTACCAAATGAGAGTTTTTCGGAATATGTTGCGGCATTGAGAAAACTCGCTGTAGACTGCAATTTTGGCAACGTCTTGGATCGTATGCTTCGTGATCGTTTGGTGTGTGGTTTGCGGGATGAGGCTCTGCAACGGAGTCTTCTAGCTGAACCTGATTTGCAATTACAAAAGGTCATAGATAGGGCTGCCTCTGCTGAAGCGTCGTTAAAAAATGTAATGGTAATTGTCAGTCAGAACAAATTCACCAGCTAGGTAAGCGTAACCAGCAAAATTACAAACAGCACAGAAAAACACAAAATCAACACAGGTCAAATGATACCAAATCGTGTAATGGCTGTGGAGGAAATCATACCCGCTCACAGTGTGTACATAAAGAAACAATTTGTTCTACCTGTGGCCTCAAGGGGCATTTACAACGTGTCTGTCGGTCATTGAAACAAAGTGCTGCTATTCCACCCCCCTCGAAAGCGTTCAACAAAAACCAACAAAACTTTGGTAGATCGAAATCGCAATCAATTAATCACATCTTCGGATCGGAGTCCCGTAAACGTTCAACAGTTATTAACATTAATGGACAACCTTGCAAGTTTGAAATCGATTCAGGGTCGGATTATACAATAGTGTCGTCACGGGCCTTCAGTCGGTTGTGGCCGTCTGAACAGCCGGTGCTATATGAGTGTCATTTAAATTTGACAGATTTTCAGCATAACAGTGTACCTGTTATGTTGATGTTGATATTTTGTATAACGAAAAATTAGTCAGGGCTCTACCCCTTATAGTTGGTAATGGCGATCAAACTTATATATTGGGCTGCAAATGGCTTGATCCACTTGGAATAAGCATTCGGGGCGTCCATATTATTCAGGAATTCAATTCTATTAACACGGTTTTGGCAAAATTCAATCATCTTTTTTCTACGGAACTGGGTAGATTTACTGGTAAGCCGGTTTCGTTGCATTTAAGGGAGAATGCGCAACCAATTAGACTTCCCGCTCGTCGTATCCCATTGGCACTTAAAGGTCGGTTAGAGGCTGAGGTGGCCCGATTGTGCAATCAGGGCATGCTACAACAGGGCGCACCTGCTGACCTTCTGTTTTATCGGCAGCTAAGAAGTTACCTTGACAAGGTTCATCCACATGAATTGTCAAATACTACCCACAATTTACCAGCTAAAGAATCATTTAAGCAAGAAGACCTTGTATGGATTCGCAATTACGCCTTAGGCCCAAAGTGGATACAGGCTCACATACAATCGCAAACAGGACCATTGTCTTCAACTGTGCGCCTTCAAGATAATCGTATAGTAAAGCGTCATTTAGACCAAATTCATAGCTGAGCGTCTACCATGAATTGTGAGCTAAATTTCCCAAGGAACTGTAACGATTCAACTGCTGAATTAAGTATCGACGTAGCTGCGACATCCGATAAGGAAGCTGGATGCGATGTTGAATACATGTCTACGTCATCACCAGCGGAAGCACCACCTTTAAACGAATTAACAAGCACTCCATCGAGCTCACCACAATCACCATCGTCTAGCCGGCAGCCTATTACAAATACAAGATCTTCGCTGCTCAACCAACTCCACGTCGTTCAAAACGTTACAGAAAAGTCCCACAATTATTTTCTGCATCTGGGCGTTAACGGGTGCTCAGTACCCGCCCCACTGTGCAAATGGAATTTTGTCATTCCACTCTTTCGTAAAGACTTACATTATATACATATGCTCAACCGTTTAGTTATATACATAATTGTCATTGAGATGATATTAAGGGCAGTTACAATAACCATACCGACAGCAACGCACGTCTTTAGAATTATTATTATTTAAGTTACTATTATAAAGTTACTGCCATAAATATAAATGAATAAATATTGATTGAATTATAACTGTGCGACTTGTTCGATTAAATCTATACGGATTTAATACGAACCAATGAATAAAATTGTGGAATCTTTATAGCATATCGAGATTTAGTATCTGTCAAAAAGAAGTGCTTCCCTTTACAAACGGCTATTAGTGTAACTTCAAGTTCAACAGAAGTAAAATTTCGGGATCTTCTCGAACACACTGCAGAACGATTATTAAAAATACTTGATAATGACTGTTTAAAAAACTTAAAAATTGCAGCATCACTTTAATTTCGAAATGGGGATGTGATGGAAGCTCTGGTCAGAAACAATACAATTAATGTTATTCAGAAAATAGATCTGATGCTAACTTATTCTTGGTGTCTTTCGTACCATTGCGTTTAAAAAAAATTATATTGGCTTAGAGTCATAAACTAGTAGAACTATAGAAACGGATGTGTTCCGTCAAAATATAAATAGCAAATTCATTAACATAAAATGTACCTCTTTGTTGTATCTTATTTTAAATGATCTAAGTCTTTTAAATACCTTGTTGTTATTTCCAATTTTTTATTTCTTATATACTTACTTTTGCTCTCATGTAATTCGCATACATACAATCCTAACGGGATTGCATTCTTTGCATTTCTTTTCTTTTGTCGCTTAAAACAAGTGTTACAATTTAATATTAAAACATTGTCACAAAGTTACTTGAATAAAACACATCTTAAAATCAATCATTACATATAAGGCATTTTTCTTGGTTCGTCGTTAACAGTGGTTTTTCGGTTTTTAATTTTATTTTCGATGACTTATGTTCAAACATAAATTGGCGACCGTGACAGGACACTTGTAAAATAAAATTTAAATAATTAAAAATAAAAGTTAAATTTGTAAAACAAAAGTTTAAGTTAATAATAAATTTAATTTGAAAATTTAAATAAAATTAAAAAAAAAAAACCTGCTTCATCGTCTTCGCAATCATCGTCATCGTGATCAACATCATCATATACATCATCATCATCGTCGCTTGAGTGAAAGCCGCCAGCGCAGTCTCTTATACAGCAAACATCATCATTATCGTCATCGTTACATTTGCTAGCCGCCGTCCTCTGCTGCAGCTTTGCTTTTGCACAGAACAATTCATCGTCATTTAACAACAACAACATATTTGGTCTTTCGCTACGTTTCTCATCATAAATTGTGGTACCTACATAAAATCAAATTTTAAGCAAGTAAGTGAGACACTTAAAATTATTTTTCAAGGTCTACGCTGAAATCTAATTTCTTTTATTTATTTGCACATCACGCATACATTGTACATACATACATTCATACAAGTGTACATTTGTTTGGATATTGAAACCAACAACTAGTGTTGGTACTTGTAATCAGTGTTGGCACTTCAAGTTTACGAGTGGTACTTTTTTGCATCGAGTGGTACTTTTCTTTGTTTTTTGAACGTTTTGTAATCTATTGGATTTTATCAACTTTAGTACAACTTTAAGTAATTTTACAAACGTTTTGCTGATATTGTTGAACATTTTAATCGCAGCATGAGCACTGATAAAATTGACAATATGGGCAATGACAAAACTGATGCTGGATCCAATTCGCTTGCTTCTTTAAAGCAACAACGAACAACAATGAAACGAAACATCACACAAATGAAAACAAAAATAGAAAAAGATGGTGGTTCATCGGATTATACCATTCTTGAGTGTCGGCTTCAAATCCTTGAATCATATTTTAAACAAATAAGCCACATTCAAACACAAATTGAAAAACTGGATGAGAATGATACTAATCGGTCAGATATTGAGGAACTTTTTATCTCTGCCAAGGCTCAACTGGTAAGTTTTATGAACAAAAAACGTACCTCTAATGATTTTGAACAGAGTTTCTTGAATATGACTCAACCATCAATATCGCATCAGAATCGTTTGCCACAAATTAAATTACCCAAATTTGATGGAAAATATTCAGAATTTTCGCGTTTTATGAGTACCTACAATACATTAGTCCATAACGAACAAGGCATCCCTATAATAGACAAATTTAATTATTTACTTAATTGTTTATCTGGTCAGGCATTGGCAGTTATAGAACCTTATCAAGTTGTTGAGTCCAATTACCAAAAAGCTCTAAATAGCTTAATCGAACGATATGATAATAAATCATTAATATTTATCGATCATATCAATTCATTGTTTTCGTTAAAGTCTATGACCAGCCCAAGCGCTATATCACTACGCTCTATTCTCGATAACGTTTCGGCTCTACGTAATTCCTTGCTCTCTCTAGGCTCTGAACTAGATGTGATGAATGCTATCATCATACATATCATTTTGTCGAAAATTGATGAAGAGTCAAAAAGAGTTTATGATGAAAAACAAGATTTTAAATCCTTGCCATCATGGGATCAGTGCTATTCCATTTTAAGTCGTCGCTGCCAGTTCCTTGAGAGTCGTAGCGAAGAAGTGGATTCATCACAACCTCGCTATAGTAAATCCAAACAAAACCCAAAACGTCCAGGGTCATCCTTTGTCGTTTCAAGTACATTTTGTGAATACTGCAAGTCTAAAGAACATTTCATCGGAAGCTGTTCTAGTTATTTATCAATACCCACATCTCGTCGTTTCGACTTTGTCAAAAGCTCAAGGCTTTGTATAAATTGCCTTAGAAAAGGTCACTTAGTTTCGCAATGTCCATCCAAATCTCGTTGTCGTACTTGTCGGGTTTCGCACCACACATCGCTACATAATCCAGACTTTCAATCAACAAGCAACACTAGCACGTCTTCGCAGTCATCGCACCAGCAACATTTGCCTTCGAATTCGTCGCTTCAACAACCGCATTCTTTGTCTTTTCAACCATCGTCTTCATCGTCGCAGAAACCAGTGTTGCCAACACTGCCTAATTCAGCTTCAATTCATCTTACCAAATTTTCGTCATTTATCACACGTAGTCGTCGTACAAATATGCTTCCAACAGCTGTTGTTTTCGTTAAAGATTCGTTTGGTAGTCTGCAACCACTTCGAGCGTTGCTCGATTCTTGCTCAGAAGTTAACCTTATTACGCAAGAAGCAGCAAATCGTCTGCGTCTAAAACAAACTAAATCGGTTCAAGAAATATCTGGCGTTTCTGATGTTCGAACCCAGTTAAAATACATGGTTACAGCGACCATTAAATCTCGTATTTCTGAATTTGAGTGGACTACAAGTTTTTTGGTTACAAAATCGATTTCGTCTCATCACCCGGCTGTACAAATTGAAGCAGAAAACTGGAGCATTCCTGAAGGTATAGACTTAGCAGACCCACAATTTCACATCCCACAACGTATTGATCTGCTTATTAGCTCAGAGATTTTCTTTGATTTACTTCTCGATGGTAAAATCTCTCTCGGAAATGGACTACCTTATCTCTTAAACACATCTCTTGGTTGGATTATTGGCGGTAGCATAAACACTCCATGTCGACAACGTGCATTAGTGTGTAATGTTATTACGAAAAATGAGAATCTGGACTCATTACTGAAAGCCTTTTGGGAAATTGAAGAATTTAATCAACGCACACCAAATTATACACTAGAGGAACAACTCTGTGAGGAGCATTTTGTTCAAAATACTATTTTTGATCCAAAGGGAAAGATTCAGGTACGTTTGCCATTTAAACCTTCTATAGAAAAACTTGGTAGCTCAGTTGAAATAGCTCGTCGAAGATTTTTATATTTAGAGAAGCGGCTCTCAAAAGATGAAACTTTACGACAAATGTATTCCGATTTTATGGACGAATACATTCAACTTGGTCATATGTCTCCCGTTAGTTTCGATTGCTTAAATTCTGCGCACTATATAATTCCTCATCATCCTGTTTTGCGCCCTCAAAGCACCACAACAAAACTTAGAGTGGTTTTTGATGCCTCATGTAGAACATCTTCTAACATTTCGTTAAATGAAACTCTAATGATTGGCCCAACTATTCAACAGGAGCTCATAATAACAATTTTATCGTTTCGATTAAACAAATTAGCTCTATCAGCTGACATCTGCAAAATGTATCGACAGTTTTTAGTAGACGAAAGTGATCGCAATTTTCAGTTAATTTTATGGAGAAAAAATGTAGATGATCCAATAATATTATACCAGTTAAATACTGTGACTTATGGCACATCAGCTGCTCCATTTCTCGCTGTACGAAGTTTGTTTTTTATTGCCGAATGTTACAGGAATGAGTTTCCTATCGGCTCTGAAACCGTTAAGCAGGATCTGTATGTCGATGATCTGCTCACGGGTGCAGATGATATTTTTGAGCTATCAGCCAAAAAATTTGAAACCATAGAACTCTTACAAAAAGCAGGTCTTCAATTGTCGAAATGGAATTCAAATTGCCCAAATATTGCTCCTAGTAATGGTGAAATGCATTTAAACCCAAGTGACGAGTATATCACGTGCTTTGGGATGTCATGGAAGCCCAAAGATGACGTCTTTTGTTTTCGTTTTGACATAACAGTTCTCGAAGTAGCAACAAAAAGATCCGTTTTGTCAACTGTGGCAAAAATCTTTGATATTCTCGGTTTACTTAGCCCAATTGTTGTTTCTTGCAAGATTCTACTTCAAGAAATGTGGAAGCAAAATTTGGATTGGGATGCACCACTTAACTCACGCCTGTCAAATCGTTGGAAAGAAATTGAGCAAAATCTTTCACACATAAACAATATCGAAATACCAAGATTTGTAGGAACCACTTCGCAAGCAAGATTTGATATTCATGGCTTTGCAGATGCCTCTCAATTGGCATATGGTTGTTGTATTTATATACGTGTTGCTGATAAAAGCGAATTTAAGTCAACTTTACTTATCGCAAAATCAAAAGTAGCTCCAGTTGTTCATCAATCATTACCTCGCTTAGAACTTTGCGCCGCCTTGTTGCTCAGTCGAACTTGGGATAAAATCAAATCTAAATTTGATCGTTTTACCTACAGAATTTTCTTTTGGTCCGACTCTAAAATTGTCTTAAATTGGCTCACTAATCACTCATCGTCTTATGTTTGCTTTGTCGCGAATAGAGTATCAGAAATCCAAAACTTAACTCACACTATTTCTTGGAAGCATGTGCCCTCAAAACAAAACCCTGCCGACGTGGTCTCAAGGGGTTGTCTTGCAAGCGAGCTTAGTAATACAATATGGTTTACTGGTCCTAAATTTCTATCAGAACCAGAATCAAGTTGGCCAAAGGGCAATATTGAAAATATAGAGCTACCGCAGCAAGAAATGAGAAAAACAGTTTTCAAAACTACTATCGTCGTTAAATCAATCATTGATCATCTAATTTCTCGTCATTCATCGTATCATCGTATTCTTCGCATCATCGTCTATATTCATCGTGTTTTCGACAAACAAAAGCGAAATCAATTTGTGACGGCTGAAGAACTACAATCAGCGTTTTATCGAATTGTATTCAACATTCAACAGTCAATGTTTAAGGAAGAAATCAATTTGCTCAACAAGCGGGAAAATTTAAAACCCAGCCTACAAAAGCTGGCCCCGTTCCTAGAAGAAATACAGTGCTGCCATTCAACATTAGTCATCGTTCGTGTAGGCGGTCGGCTAGCAAATGCACCATTATCGTATGAAACAAGATTCCCTGCACTTCTGCCAAAAGAGCATCCTTTCACAAAACTTTTCATCGAATATTTGCATCGAAAACACTTACATGCTGGTTCCAAGGCCCTACTTGGAATTCTTCGTCAACAAGTCTGGGTAATCAACGCCAGAGAAGTCGTAAGAAAAGTTGTCCGAAATTGTGTACACTGCTTTAAATACAATCCTCGATTAGCACAACAATTAATGGGCGATCTGCCTGCAGATCGCTTTAAGGCTCAACGACCTTTTCTCGTTTCCGGTGTAGACTTTTGCGGCCCCTTCTACACATCTTATCGTATTAGAGGAAGAGCTCCTTATAAAACATATGTAGCTATTTTCGTTTGTTTTTCATCTAAAGCTGTTCATACTGAATTAGTTTCAGATCTGTCAACTAATACATTTCTTTTATGTCTTAAAAGGTTTATAGGTCGTCGTGGCATACCTCAAAAGCTGTACTGTGATAACGCAACAAACTTTGTTGGCGCTAGCTCCAAACTTCAAGAGTTAAAACAACGCTTTTTCGACGATGCTAATGTCAAGAGGCTCATGAACTACAGCGCAGTTACTGGCTTTAAATTTTCCTTCATTCCTCCTCGTTCTCCCCACTTTGGTGGCTTGTGGGAGTCCGCCGTAAAATCAACAAAAACACTTCTCGTAAAAAACATGGCTCAAGCAAACCTAACATATGAAGAGTTTCAAACAATACTCATCGAAGTTGAATCTATTTTAAATTCTCGGCCCTTGGAACAAAGATCTGATGATCCGAATGATAACGAAGCTTTAACACCTGCTCATTTGTTGATTGGTTCTTCTTTAATGGCGCTACCAGACGAAAACCTAGAAGGCTACAAAAATATCAACTATTTGAAGCGATGGCAACTTGTTACATATCTTAAGCAACAATTTTGGTTACAATGGGTCCGAGACTACGTTTTAAATTTACAACAACGATCCAAATGGTTAAAGGGTTCCGAAAATGTGAAAGAAGGTACGCTTGTCATCATCCATGA
Organism: Pollenia amentaria; assembly: GCA_943735925.1. NCBI lineage: Eukaryota > Metazoa > Arthropoda > Insecta > Diptera > Polleniidae > Pollenia > Pollenia amentaria. Next base: position 248,941,100 of record OX031007.1, on the reverse strand, counting down.
AGACAACATTCCTCCTCAGCAGTGGCTCCTTGCCCGCATCATAAAAGCTTTCCCGGGCCGTGATGGAAAGGTGAGAGTAGTTGACCTGAAAACATCAAAGGGAGTTCTTCGACGATCAATTCATAAAGTTGCACCTCTACCTACCGAAGCTAATTGAAAGTGCCTTTCAATGGGGGCAGTATGTTCCGTCAAAATATAAATAGCAAATTCATTAACATAAAATGTACCTCTTTGTTGTATCTTATTTTAAATGATCTAAGTCTTTTAAATACCTTGTTGTTATTTCCAATTTTTTATTTCTTATATACTTACTTTTGCTCTCATGTAATTCGCATACATACAATCCTAACGGGATTGCATTCTTTGCATTTCTTTTCTTTTGTCGCTTAAAACAAGTGTTACAATTTAATATTAAAACATTGTCACAAAGTTACTTGAATAAAACACATCTTAAAATCAATCATTACATATAAGGCATTTTTCTTGGTTCGTCGTTAACAGTGGTTTTTCGGTTTTTAATTTTATTTTCGATGACTTATGTTCAAACAGGATGTATGGAAAAATTAAATTCCTTCCTAAACCAAGTATTGCAGACCAATAAAGTTTGTTTACAAAAAGGAATCTAAAGATGTTATAACTGAATAAGTTTGATTAAAGAGCTTCAACCAGCAAAATTTTAATTTGATGACCAATGCATTGAAATTAATTTTCAAATGTTTCTTTCTTATAATGATCAAGTCAATTAAGCAACCCCCATCACAAGACCATAGTTTCAATGAAGCATACGGATTTGGCATGTCCCCTCTTCATGCCAGAATTTGTTTTATGGAGCATATTCTTTAATTGGGTTATGATTTGAATTTGGCCCGTTAGGCGAAATAATCAGAAAAACAGTAAAAAAAAATGGAAGCAACAAAAAAAAAACAAATTCAAGCAAAAAAAACCTTCAACTAGGCCTTATAATTGATCAGCCAAAACAAGGAGAAGGAAAACCAAACACTGCAAGGAGATTCTTTTCCGATCCAGAAACTGCAGCATCTATTACTGGATTACATTTTGAATTAATAATACGATTCCAGATAATTTTACAAGTTATAGCATGTAGCAGAAAGATAAATGCAAACAAATTTGGCCAGTATGCAAATGAAACAGTAATACTTTATAACAAAAAATACTCTTGGAGACATATGCCAACCACAGTTCATAAAATTTAGTATCACGGGGAACAAATAGTTCAATGCAATATGCTACTAATTGGAGATCTATCTGAAGAAGCGCAAGACAAAAGGAACAAAGACTACAGATTCTTCCGCAAGCATAATACAAGAAAACTGACCAGATGTTGTACTTTTGTTGTGCACATCAGATCCATATATGTCCAGTATTCGACAAAAATGGAAATCAACCTCAATCGAATTAGAGGAAGAAGCAACTTCTTGAAAATGAAACCCAAAGCTGTTTAGAAGAAATTTTAACTAATATTGTTTATAAAATAATGGCCAATTTTCAGGATTGACTTTAAAACACATTTATGTTTAAAATCATTTTAAATACAAAATTCTCCTCTTCACTAAACACTTAAATGAAACTTAAGTCACCGATGTGGTACATTTAAATTCAACTTAAGTTTCCATTGGATTAACTTAGCAAGGTGGCCTCAATATCACAACGATACAAAAACAACAGACAAAGTAATAACAACCAGCTGTTTTTTGAGCTCACCTTGTAAATAACTACACTCTTGTTATGATATTTTTTTGTATTTAGTAGTGCTACCATACTTTTTTCTTAATTAAATAAGACTTTTCATATAAAACTCAAAAAATCAATCTGTAATTAAATACGATTTAAGTTTTTATGAAAATTAACATAATATAGATTTAAATAATATCCTGAAAATTAGGCATAATTTATAGATTATAATTTGTTTTTGATTTAAGTATATATTTGTATTTATATAAATAAAAATAAAATGCATATGGGCACTTCCTGGGGTCACGAACGTACGTTTGTACGCTTTTGATGTACAAATAATATGGAAAACACAACTTTTTCCTAGCATTTTTTTGCAATTCGATAGCATTTTGGTAGCTCTATGTTTAGTACAAAAAATGGATTTTTTCGAGTTTAAGTTTTCATAATAATAGTTATAAACATGTGGTCACGAACGTACGCAAAATAGAAGTCAACTTTGGCTGACAGTAGTGCAATGTAAAAATCTGCGAGATGGAACGGAATATTCAAACGTGATTAATTAATTTTAAAAATGTATTAATGTAGGTCTCTATCCAGTATTTACACAATAAAATATCTCTATTGGTTTTTGTTTACTTGGCTTAAGTACCGGTCGCGAACGTACGATTTTTCCATATGTTTTAACCGTTAGTCGAACTTTTTATCTTCTCCTTACACTTTTCTCTTCTTAATTGATTGTAATAGAAGGGTGTTAAAGAAAGAGTGCAAACTTAACAAATTTTTTTGCATGTAAAATAATTAAGTATAAAAATGTCTTTAGAAGTAGCTAAACACGAAAATATTAAATTGTCCAGTTTCCAGCCCAATTTTCTCAAGTAAAACAGCTAAGATATCATAGAATATCATATATATTATTCTATTATAAAAACATAGACTATTTTTTATAATTATAAACAATAAAACACAATGATTATCAACATTATATTTTTCCATCCTGGTTGACCATTCGGAGGAAATTCCCATATATATATCAAACCAAAAATAAAAGTTGAATTACTGAAAATTTTATCGATAGCCAAGAATACTATTTCAAAATGTTTCTTTTTAGTTTTATCCCTTCCACAACTAGTCTCGTCCCAAAAAGCCAATCGTTGGCCCCTGTGAATATTGGGACTAAAAAATTTACAGGAGCCAAATATTGCCATTTTCTGACAGTATTTAAGTTTGCCATTTGGAAATAAGTATCAGGTGTAAAAAACAAGAGATATAATGAAAAATTATATTTGAAATATTCAACTTTTACACCGAAAATCAACAAAAAAATGAAAATGCATTTTGAACTTCTAATAACTTTTGTTCCTATCAGTCGTTAGGTTTACGTTTATCGAGCAAAAAAAAAATTGTATAAAAAATACCGATTCAGTCAAAAGTAATGGAATTTTGACCTAATTCTCATAAAATTTTCCACTACGCGGTGGTGGCGATACTACAACAAGTACAAAACAAAACACATGGCCCTATTAGTATGTCTGCGCAAAACTTCAACAATGCAACAATAGAAAAAACAAACCGCATTTTGTTTGTATAAATTATGTAAAGATGTCAAAACCCAATGTATTTATTTTTGTAAAAAAAGAAATGACATTCTCTTGTCACTTCTCTCCTAAAAGCTCAAGACTTGACGGCTAAAACTTGAACAAGGCGAATTCAACTACAGGTGGTGTCGAAACGCCATATGATTTTGACAGTTCGAGCCAATTTGTTTTTATTTGTTAGTGTTTTGTAAGGAATGGTTTACATTTTGGACCGTAAACACTAACAATACAATGCAAAAAACCCTATGTTGTTTCTGTTGTTTTTGGATTATTGTAAAAATAAAGTGACCATATTTTTCTCCGAGAGTTGCAAAAGCACTGCTCTCAACAAAATGAGAAAAAACTCAGCCATCGCTACACACGATGAAACATTGTCTTTGGAAACATAAAATATCAAAAATTTTCGATATTTGTGAAACCAAAAAGGTAGCACGTAGCAACATTTAGTGAAACATGCCCATGTTTCGACAAATGTTGCATAGTCTGTGGGTACCTTAACATAAATTCTCCTTGGAATTGTTGCGGTTGGTTTTTTGTTAGCGGCAAGAGTTTTTTTGTTTTTGTTGTGGTTCGTCACTTTTGTTTGCCAGAAATTTGGATTTTTTTTGTTTTGATTATTTGTAACACGAACACCATCTGTAGGGGATTGCGAGGTTGTTTTTTTTTTATTGTCTCACTTAGAATTGTTTTATTTTTTTTAAATGTTTAATTTTTATTTAATTATTTTTTTTAGCTCGTCATGGTTTTTTTGATTTTTAGTTTTTAATTGTCTGTTTTGTTTTGATTTGTTCATTTACACATTTTACAGCGTAGTCAAATCATAGTAGTAGACGTAAGGGGAGTATGGCAATGCTCATATATTTAAAGACAGGGATGGCATTTTCATTCAAGTTGAAGGGAAACGCTGTGAGAAAAAGTGTTAATTTTGAATTTGAAAATTTATGAATGGGCAAATTATACTTTCTGTTTACGCATGCAAGCCTGGTAGAGGAAAAACCTGTAGCGTGGAAATTTAACCAGTGAATGTATAGATAGATGGAGGTCAGTCAGCAAGACAGGCATATTGAAAGGAAAATGTGAAGGAAAATTAATGAGGATGAAAATCTAGATAAGAGATTATATAGAAATTTAATATGTATATTGAAATAAAAAAAGATGGACATTTGGCATAACTATAAATTCTAGAAAATTCGGTGAGAAAAGAAAATTGAAAAAGAAAATATGGCGATGTGATGGAAAACTTTGGAAGGCTAAGGAAAAATGGAAATTATGGAAAAATCTGTAGGGAAAAGATTTAAAGAAAATTGCAGTACAGATCAAACGTAAAATCTCAGTCAAAGTGATCACACCTACAAAGTTTGTGAAGTTCTATTTTAAATAAAGTCTAAATTTTTTTTTATTTAAACAAGTTTTTTTTTAAATCAGTTGGTTTTAAATAAAGTTTTTGCATTTTGAGTTTAAGGACAAATTTAAAAATTGGGTCAAGGGTCCTTGTGAAGTTTATCCTGGGATAAAGTCTAAAGTGAAAATATTTGAGAATTAAAATAAAACGTAAGGTATTTGTGGAAATGTGTGTAGAATTAAAATAAAGAAAATGGTTTTATTTATTTAGCTGGCTGGGGGAGAGAAAGAATGAATTACCTGTGCAAATAAGGGCAGGAATGTTAAGTTTTCCCTGGAGTTAAGAATAATGTTCTTGTGTGTGATCACGAAGGGTAATTACTGCCACCACAGCCAGGTAACAAATAATTTTTGAAGTTATAAAAAAGTCTTCTGAAGGATTGTGGTTATTACCAGTTTATTAGGTTTACAAATGGAAAAAGAAATTTGGTTTTAATTTTTTTAAAAAAAAAAGAAAAGCACAAATCCTCATTAAAAATTTGGAAAAATTTTAAAAGTAAAAAAAAAAGCAAGCAAATTAAAAATATAAAAAATTAGTGTTATTGGAATTGTAAAAAAAAAGATTAAACGGAATTAATGGTCATAAAAAAAAGGTACAAAAAAAAAAGATAAGAAAATAATATAAAATGTATTTAAGTGAAAAGAATTATTGAATTTAATATTCATAGTGTAGAGCGTAGTTGTATTTATTTAATTTATTTAATTATCAATTTTTAACGTTTAGTGCTATAATTTTAGACAGTACAGTGAACGGTTTTGTTTAATATTAATTAAGATTTAGTACCGCCTAAAAATATGTGATTTTTTTTGTTTGTTTTAAATATTCTTTTATTTATAATTACGCCGGAAGTAAAATTGTTCAGTTGAAAAGTTAAATCTTTTTGTTTAGTTTTTTTTATTTTGGGTATTGGTCCTGAGAGTTTTTAAGGACAAAGTGGTAGCCTTAGGGAGCTCCTTCAGGTTAGGTATATATCATTTATTAGAAAGTTGTCAGAAAAAAGAAAAGGTTTAACTAGAAAGGAAGAATTTTATTTGTAGGTGAAGATAAAGTTTTAATTGTTTGCATACTTAGTTTATGAATCTTTTGCTGTACGTGAGGAATATAAATATAAGTATTTAAAATTGTCAAATAGGTTTAATTTTATTTAAATTTTGTTACTTTTTTTTGGAAACTGAATATATTAGTATAGGGTATATAAGAAATTATATTAAGGAAATTAAATTTGTTTTTTTTAATAAAATATGTAATTGGTTAATATTAAATAGAAATTCAAAATGAATTGTTTGGCTTAAATTTAAAGGGTAATGGCATGAAGGTAAAGTAAGTTGGAGAAGTCGGGTGGTTTAATGGGTCACAAATAAATGTATGGTGGATATTCTTGTGACATGGCAGGGTGGGCAATCTGGGGGCATAACAACCGCTTCCTAGAAATATAAAAAAAAGAAGGAATAAAGTAGCATTTAGAGGGTGCATGTGTGTTTGTGTAGTGGGTAGGTTAGATAGTACCTGATTATTTTCTTTATGTGCAGCGTACCCAGTGAGAAGGGTTGGAACCTTCTGGGATTTGTTCACCGTGGCTAGTCGGAAACCTCACTGGTCCCTACGGCTGTAACATAAATGGCGCCCAATGGCTAGTGAAGCAAACGATTTGAAAGAATACTGCTTTTAGGTAATGTTCTCTGAAATCGTGTTTAATAGCATGTAGGACATCTAGACATGTAGAAATAGAACATTAGATATTTTTACAATAGCCCAACGAAAATTTTGATTTTTCTAAAATAGGTAGTAAAGTTTGTTTTTATAGCCCCTATGGAAAAGGTCTATTAGCGGAAGTATGAAAGAAGATTTAAAACTGCTAGATTAGAAAAATTGGAAATTCGACAAATACATTAGGGAAGATTACTAATAGCTTGGAAAATTTAATTTTTTTTAAATATTTTCCAATTGTATTGTGATTCCTTGCCTATTTTTAGTTTTTTTTTTAGTTTCAGCTTATTTTTATTAAGGGTTGACTATTCGATAGCCACCTGTAGCCAGTTTTAGGGAGAACAGGGTTTGTAGTATCGAGTGTCATTCCGTTTACCTACACCGCTCATAATCTCAGGTTCATTAGAAATATGAAATCATGATTGTATGAGTTGGGAGGCCCATTAGTAATTGTAGATTTGCTTAATGTACCAATAAATGATGCTTTATTTATATTCTTTATAATTTTTTTTTGAAAATAACCACTTCGACAACGCTACTTATCTTCATGCCAAATCCGAAAAAAATAAACACATAGATAAATATTTTTTTTTTAACAATTGTTCAAAAATAATAGTATATATAGCTTAGAAAAAGTAAACGTATAGATATATATTTTGTTGAAAAATTTGTTCGAAAATAACATTATATAAAACTTAGAAAAATTTTGTTTTTTTGATCACTTTACTTTTAAACGTTTGATCTGAAAGTGCGGAAATCAAAAATTTTTTTTTATAGTTTTTTTTCCAAAATTTAAGAAGGTTTCTAGTTTGAAGTATAAGAAACCAAATACTTTAGTGAATGTGCCATAGGATATGCCTCAAACTCCTAAGGATAAAGAGAGTAGAAAAAGAACGAGACAAGTACAATTTGATTTGAATAGGTCCACACCTCGTGCATTTGAAAAAGCGTATAAATCAAATACCCCTAACAGAAAGCTTAGCTCAAACAGAAACATAGAAATAGAAATGAGTCAGGGTACGGAAAACAGTGTGCCTCAAATTTATGATATGTCCCAAACAATAAACGCTAATGTCCCTAGTACAAGTGCTTATGCTCAACATATGCAAAATATGGAAGAGCCTATTAAAAGGGCTGTAGAACAAGGTAGGTGACATGAGAAGACAGATGGCTGAATTAACAGCTGCTGTAGGAAAGATAAGCCTAGTTTTACAACATACACAGCAGGAGAACAAAAAACTTAGGGATGAAATAGCAAAAACCGGTAATAGTATCAATACAGAACCTATGAATATTTCACCTAGGGATTCAGTCCATTCGTCAAGGTCATCGATAAATAATAATAATAATATTGAGAGCTCTAGTAGAACTTACCATAAGATGAAAATCGATAAATGGGGACTTGAGTTTGATGGTAACACAAACAAGTTAGCAGTTGAAGATTTTGTCTTTCGTGTTGAGCGTTTGCAGCAAAAAAATGGTGTTTCGTGGGATGAGGTTTTAGACAATTTTCATTTGTTTGTCAAAGGTGTGGCCGAAAAATGGTATTGGCTATATATTAAAACGAATTATGTCTCAGAATGGAACACTTTGAAAGAGGCTCTGTTAAAGCAATACCAATCAACCAGATCCAGTTTCGAGCTGATGAGCGATATGGTCGAAAGGAAACAGCAGCCTGGTGAAGGAATTGATGCCTTCTTCTTCACGATGACACAAATGCGATCTAGGTTAGATATGTCCATGCCTGAAAGGGAAATGATAAAAATAATTAAGAAGAATTTAAGGGAAGATCTTAGAAATAGAGTCTACCCGATTGCCGTTAGCTCAGTAGAGGAACTTAGGCAAGAATGTGTAGAGGCAGAAAAAATATTTTGTCGAAAGGAAAGTAAAAATTTGCATCCACCTGTTCCGACACAGCGATATAGGCAGGTAAATGAAATTTTTGACCAAGAATCCCGACAAGTAGATATGCCTGAATTGTATGAAGAAGTGGCAGAACTCCAGGTTGACAGAAATAGAGCAGCCAGAAATCCTCTGATTTGCTGGAATTGCAGACAAGCTGGTCATATGTTCATGGACTGTCCATCTTCTGAAAGAGCCTTATTTTGCTACAGGTGTGGAAAACCAAATACAATATCTCCCAATTGTAGCAATTGTAAAGAAAGGAATTTTTCGAGGAACGAGGTAGCAGCGGGGAACCATCGTTCCAAGGAAAACCCGCCTGTGACCCAGCTGTAAAAGAAAACAAAATTAATTTAGTCTATAGCGTAGAAAATTTTAATAAGTTTATCCCTCAAATGCGTCATACTTATTCACTTGAGAAACGCCAAGATAATTATGAAAAAGTTAGAAATAGAATTTTTAATGAAGAAATATTTATACCTAGAGTAATTTCCAATAGAATTAGAAAATTAAGAAATAAGTTTAAGGAGAAAAGAAAAATTAGAAAACTAGTGATAGAAACCATTAAAACAGTAGATAGTAAGCATGATCCTCGCGCTTTTGCCGAAATTTCCATAGGAAATTATGTTATTAGAGGCTTATTAGACACAGGTGCTTCGATTAGTTTACTAGGTAACGGATGTAGAGAGCTGATGGAAAAATTGCAAATTAACTTTAAGCCAATATATTCCGTTGTTTCAACCGCAGCAGGAAGGAAACACAGACTGCTTGGTAAAGTAAGTCTGGAAGTTATGTTTAGGGATAAAACATTGCCGATAATTTTTTATTTATGTCCAGATTTAGAACAGGATGCCTATTTAGGTGTAGATTTTTGGAAAGCTTTTCATCTGGCGCCGGAAATTTTCGAAATATCTGAAATAAATCACGAAAAGGAACCAGATGAGTTTGGCACGAATGAGTATTATTCTAATCCTCATATTTTGAGCGAAGATCAACGAAAAATGAAGTCATTGAGTTGTTTCCTTCATTCGAAAAACATGGATTAGGGTGTACAAGTTTAGAAAAGCATTCCATAAAATTAGTAGAGGGCGCAGAGTCTTTTAAGGACAGACATTACCCCTTATCGCCAGCTGTTCAAGAAATAGTATATAGGGAAATAGATACAATGTTATCCTTGAATGTAATAGAAGAAAGCGAAAGTCCATGGTCAAATAGGACAACTGTTGTAAGAAAACCGGGGAAAAATAGATTTTGCTTAGATGCGCGAAAATTAAATAAAATCAATGTAAAGGACGCCTATCCACTTCAAAATATTGATGGCATTCTGAGCCGGATTGACGAAACTTATTATATAAGTAGCGTGGATTTGAAATTCGCTTTCTGGCAGATTGAATTAGACGTAGAGAGTAGACCGTATACCGCGTTTACCGTAGCTGGTCGACCACTCTATCAATTTCGCGTGATGCCTTTCGGTCTTTGCAATGCTGCACAACGACTATGTAGGTTGATGGATAAGGTGATTCCACAAAGGCTTAAAGAGAATGTGTTTATATATTTAGATGATTTATTAGTAATTTCTGATAATTTTGAAAAACATCTAAAAATTTTAGAAGAAGTTTCAAAATGCTTAAGAAAGGCTAATCTTACAATTGGCCTTAAAAAGTCTCAATTTTGCTTCCAGCAGTTGAAATACCTTGGCTTTATAATTGGCGGCGGATGTTTGAAAACTGATCCTGAAAAAATAAAAGCCATTAAAGAAATCAGGTTACCAAAAACGCCTCGCGAAGTACGCAGTTTTCTGGGGACAGCCGGATGGTATCGGCGATTTATAAAAGATTTTGCTACAAAAGCTGCGCCACTAACTGATACCCTTAGAAAAGCCAAGAAATTTAAAATGAGTCCAGAGGCTATTGAATCGTTTGAAAATTTGAAAAAAGCGTTGACGTCAGCTCCGGTACTAAGGCACGCAGATTTTACAAAAAGGTTTTGGATACAATGTGATGCATGCGATTATCGTATAGGTGCTGTGCTATATCAGATTGACGACCAAAAAGAGGAACACCCAATTGCATTTTATAGTCAGAAATTAAATGCCTGTCAAAAAAATTATAGCGTTACTGAAAAAGAGTGTTTGGCGGCAGTAATGGCTATCAAAAAATTTCGCCCCTATGTCGAGATGATGCCCTTCACAATAGTCACCGATCATGCTAGCTTGAAGTGGCTAATGTCATTAAAAGATTTGACCGGAAGACTAGCGCGTTGGTCACTCCAATTACAAGCGTTTGATTTTGACATTGTGCATAGAAAAGGTTCCGAAAACATTGTTGCTGATATGCTGTCAAGAATGCAAATCGAAGAGGTGAATGTGGATGAAATAAACTTTGAAGAACTATTTGGTTTTGAGACAACTGAATTCCAGAGCGAAGAATATTTGGATTTAATTCAACACATAAGCAATAACCAAGAAATGTTGCCAGATTTGAAGGTAGAAGATGGTTTGGTATTCAAGAGAATGAAGTTTAATAGAGAAGACGAAACAGATCACCAATGGAAAATGTGGATTCCAGCTAATATCACCCAAGCTTTAATAGAAAAAGCTCATACGAGTGTTACTTCAGCTCATGGGGGAATCGTGAAAACATTGGAACGATTAAAAAGGTTCTTTTACTGGCCAAAAATGACAACACAAGTTAAAAGCTACATAAAACATTGTCAAACTTGTAAAGAAATTAAATCATGTAATCAAAATCTTCGCCCGGAAATTGGAAAACAATTTATAACCGATAGACCATTTCAAAAGTTGTATCTGGATTTTTTGGGTAAATATCCAAGGTCGAAAAGTGGCAATAGTTACGTGTTTATTGTTTTAGATCACTTTACAAAATACACGTTTATAAAAGCCATGAAAGAAGCTACAGCCGGAAATGTTGTTGAATTTCTAATACAGGAAGTATTTCATAAATTTGGCGTACCGGAAGTAATTCACACAGATAATGGTGTACAATTTATTTCCAAAGCTTTTCAAAATTTAATAAATTTATACAAAATCCATCATATCAAAACTCCAGTATATCAACCTAGTAGCAACGCATCGGAAAGGGTTAATCAAAGTATTTTATCAGCCATTAGAGCATATTTGAAAGAAGATCAAAGAGACTGGGATCTTTATTTATCAGAGATAGATTGTGCGTTAAGAAATTCCTTTCATAGTGCTATAGGTTTCACCCCATTCTATGCACTATTTGGATACCATATGTATTCGAGCGGAGCTGATTACAAACTGGCTCGAAAACTGCAAACAATCTCTGACCATCAAATTCTCTTAAAACCAAATGAAAACCTAGAACTTATAAGGGAACAGATCAAAGAAAATATGACAAAAGCTTACGAAAGAAGTGCCGCAAGGTATAATAAAAGAGCCCGAATAGTTAAATTTATTCCTGGTCAAGAGGTATACCGTAGGAATATGGTGCAAAGCTGCTTTGCAAAGAACATAAATGCAAAATTTTGCCGAAAGTTCTTAAAATGTAGAGTGGTTCGACCAGTAGGTAACAATATGTATGAACTTGAGTCTTTAGATGGTAAAAAAATAGGAATATATCATGTAAAAGATATTAAGGTATGATTTGTTAGATAGCATATTATATAATAAATCAACTTTACAAGTGCAATAGTAGGACATAAGCAGACAATTGTGTATTTAATTATAATTTATAGTTGATTATATTATATATTTAATTATATTTTATATTTGATTATATTTTTGTAATTATACTATAATATGTTTGTTGTGTTGTCCCACTTTTTTTTAGATTTAACATTTTTTTTACTTTGATATCTGTGATAAACTATTTTAGTACCTGACATAGACTTGACGAAATAAAGTTAGATTTACATACCCATTATATACATAGTGCAATTTTAGATTAACAAAAACCGGTGATGCATCTGTGATATGAGTGTCTGCTGTGTTGTCCGTTTTTTTTATACATTTATATTGTAGTGCAATCATGTAATGAATTGCAGGTAATAATGATGATGATCATGCATAATATCTGTAAAAAAGGAAGTAAAAGGAAACACAAAGTAAACGCTTATTTATATATAAATCACAAAAGTACTTCCCGTAAAATTTATCGTAATTTTTAGTTTAGATAGGTCCAAAGATACCGTAACGATGAATTTCATAACTCTTTGGTATTAACATAAAGAGTTGGTGAGATGTATCCATACTCTTGGAACAGCTACAATCCATGGATGGGAAAATAGTAGAGGCATTACTCGGGTAAACATTATGATCCAGTTAATTATTGATGACTTGTAAAGAAAAAGTAAAAATGACGTGAATACAAAATGAATTAGTATTAATATGACAAAAATAATAATACTTACAAAGAAAAATTTGCCTCAAAAGGTTTGTGGGCTTTCGTTTAAATTATGTTTGCACTACGTGTGCCCAATTGGTAAATAAACCAATTAAAAGAAATTTGTATGGATCTAATGGTTTGATGGGTTGCCACTATGGTTTTTCATATCTATGAAAGATTCAGCAGATGGTAAATGTTCCAAGGGATGGATGACGTTACTAAGTTGATGCATTGTAGGACAAATCATCACACGGGTGAATGTTGCACGATTGGGTAGATTAAAATTGAAAACTGACTTTATTAATAACGTATACATACATACGTACCTAAACACTGTAAGTAAAAGCCCGGCTGGATGCTGGTAGGGGGTGAGACTCGTTTTTCAGGGTCATGGGAGTTCCCCACGTTTTTAGACGTTCCTCAATTTTACCCGCACACCGATTCCTGCTACGAATACTGGCATGACTCGGAGTTTTGTTGCGGTTGGTTTTTTGTTAGCGGCAAGAGTTTTTTTGTTTTGGTGTGGTTCGTCACTTCTGTTTGCCAGAAATTTGGATTTTTTTTGTTTTGATTATTTGTAACACGAACACCATCTGTAGGGGATTGCGAGGTTGTTTTTTTTTATTGTCTCACTTAGAATTGTTTTATTTTTTTTAAATGTTTAATTTTTATTTAATTATTTTTTTTAGCTCGTCATGGTTTTTTTGATTTTTAGTTTTTAATTGTCTGTTTTGTTTTGATTTGTTCATTTACACATTTTACAGCGTAGTCAAATCATAGTAGTAGACGTAAGGGGAGTATGGCAATGCTCATATATTTAAAGACAGGGATGGCATTTTCATTCAAGTTGAAGGGAAACGCTGTGAGAAAAAGTGTTAATTTTGAATTTGAAAATTTATGAATGGGCAAATTATACTTTCTGTTTACGCATGCAAGCCTGGTAGAGGAAAAACCTGTAGCGTGGAAATTTAACCAGTGAATGTATAGATAGATGGAGGTCAGTCAGCAAGACAGGCATATTGAAAGGAAAATGTGAAGGAAAATTAATGAGGATGAAAATCTAGATAAGAGATTATATAGAAATTTAATATGTATATTGAAATAAAAAAAGATGGACATTTGGCATAACTATAAATTCTAGAAAATTCGGTGAGAAAAGAAAATTGAAAAAGAAAATATGGCGATGTGATGGAAAACTTTGGAAGGCTAAGGAAAAATGGAAATTATGGAAAAATCTGTAGGGAAAAGATTTAAAGAAAATTGCAGTACAGATCAAACGTAAAATCTCAGTCAAAGTGATCACACCTACAAAGTTTGTGAAGTTCTATTTTAAATAAAGTCTAAATTTTTTTTTATTTAAACAAGTTTTTTTTTAAATCAGTTGGTTTTAAATAAAGTTTTTGCATTTTGAGTTTAAGGACAAATTTAAAAATTGGGTCAAGGGTCCTTGTGAAGTTTATCCTGGGAGAAAGTCTAAAGTGAAAATATTTGAGAATTAAAATAAAACGTAAGGTATTTGTGGAAATGTGTGTAGAATTAAAATAAAGAAAATGGTTTTATTTATTTAGCTGGCTGGGGGAGAGAAAGAATAAATTACCTGTGCAAATAAGGGCAGGAATGTTAAGTTTTCCCTGGAGTTAAGAATAATGTTCTTGTGTGTGATCACGAAGGGTAATTACTGCCACCACAGCCAGGTAACAAATAATTTTTGAAGTTATAAAAAAGTCTTCTGAAGGATTGTGGTTATTACCAGTTTATTAGGTTTACAAATGGAAAAAGAAATTTGGTTTTAATTTTTTTAAAAAAAAAAGAAAAGCACAAATCCTCATTAAAAATTTGGAAAAATTTTAAAAGTAAAAAAAAAAGCAAGCAAATTAAAAATATAAAAAATTAGTGTTATTGGAATTGTAAAAAAAAAGATTAAACGGAATTAATGGTCATAAAAAAAAGGTACAAAAAAAAAAGATAAGAAAATAATATAAAATGTATTTAAGTGAAAAGAATTATTGAATTTAATATTCATAGTGTAGAGCGTAGTTGTATTTATTTAATTTATTTAATTATCAATTTTTAACGTTTAGTGCTATAATTTTAGACAGTACAGTGAACGGTTTTGTTTAATATTAATTAAGATTTAGTACCGCCTAAAAATATGTGATTTTTTTTGTTTGTTTTAAATATTCTTTTATTTATAATTACGCCGGAAGTAAAATTGTTCAGTTGAAAAGTTAAATCTTTTTGTTTAGTTTTTTTTATTTTGGGTATTGGTCCTGAGAGTTTTTAAGGACAAAGTGGTAGCCTTAGGGAGCTCCTTCAGGTTAGGTATATATCATTTATTAGAAAGTTGTCAGAAAAAAGAAAAGGTTTAACTAGAAAGGAAGAATTTTATTTGTAGGTGAAGATAAAGTTTTAATTGTTTGCATACTTAGTTTATGAATCTTTTGCTGTACGTGAGGAATATAAATATAAGTATTTAAAATTGTCAAATAGGTTTAATTTTATTTAAATTTTGTTACTTTTTTTTGGAAACTGAATATATTAGTATAGGGTATATAAGAAATTATATTAAGGAAATTAAATTTGTTTTTTTTAATAAAATATGTAATTGGTTAATATTAAATAGAAATTCAAAATGAATTGTTTGGCTTAAATTTAAAGGGTAATGGCATGAAGGTAAAGTAAGTTGGAGAAGTCGGGTGGTTTAATGGGTCACAAATAAATGTATGGTGGATATTCTTGTGACATGGCAGGGTGGGCAATCTGGGGGCATAACAACCGCTTCCTAGAAATATAAAAAAAAGAAGGAATAAAGTAGCATTTAGAGGGTGCATGTGTGTTTGTGTAGTGGGTAGGTTAGATAGTACCTGATTATTTTCTTTATGTGCAGCGTACCCAGTGAGAAGGGTTGGAACCTTCTGGGATTTGTTCACCGTGGCTAGTCGGAAACCTCACTGGTCCCTACGGCTGTAACAGAATGTATCAATGCGAATATATGTATATATCAGAGATCGGATTGAGAATCTCAAAACTGTACTAAGTTTTTATTCCGTGGTCAAACAATTAGCAAAAAATTAAATTCCAATAAAAACTACATAAGCTCTTTAAAGGGTGGGTATAGCTTCTTTCATGGCATATTTACTAGGGTATTCATTTAAAATTGGCTATTTTCAATTAAACCGATTAATTTCAGTCGATTAACCGGTTAACCGATGTAACAAAATTTTTAATATTTTTTAGTATTATAAAATAGTTTTTGTGTTTTTAATTATTTTTTCGTCACATATAAAAAAGGTATGTGTTCAGAAAATATTTTTTCATACAAAGAAGGTGTTTAGTGATCTCCATTTTTAGAAAGTGTTTGCTGTCAACACCTTTTTGTTTCACGTACTTTTTATATGTACATATGTGTTATTTGTTTCTTCTTATATTAACTCATATCAATCTTTTAACGGAATTAACCGAAACAATTAGAAGTGTTAAAAGTTTTAAAAAATTAAACAGGACTCTAGTGGCATGTAAAATGGGTTGCCTTCGATTTCTCAAACATCTTCATGTTAAGTGAAAGAATTTTTCCCAAGTCAAGTTTTATCAAAACCAAATAAATGAATCGGTTAAATTGTAAACATTTAAGCCAAATTATTTTTGGAAAAGATTATTTTATAAGATCTCTTTTAACTATTGAAATAACTAATAAAATGATCAAACAGTCTATTTTTAGTTTATACATAATATGTACATATGTATTAATCAAAAAATATGATTTATGTACATATTTATGAATTATTTTTTTGTTTGTTCGTTTTGGTTCAAGAATTGTTATGTTTGTTATGGTATTGTTTTTTTTACTATAAAACTTCAAATAATAAATAATTTATGCATTTTTATTTACTGAAATTACTTAATTTATAAAAAAAATTTATTAATCGGTTAACCGATCAATAACAAAATTAACCGATTAATATCCGATTAAACCAAAACCTCGGTTAATTAATCGAGCGCTTAACCGATCAAAGCAAAAGCCCGATTAAATGAATACCCTAATATTTTCTTAACACTGCAGTTACACGTTCAAGTTTTTCTTGATAGTTTTTTATAAAGTATGAAAACAAAGAAAACATTTCGCGAATGTTTGCAAAATGTACAAAACTAATCAAGATTTTTTAAATTGTATTGTGCATGAGCGAAACCAAAACAAAAACTTTTCAAGTGGCAAAGAGAAAAAACGAAACAATTAGCTTTTACTCATCTGCATTATTTAATTTGCAGTTACAATCGTACATTTGAGTACAAAACAAATAGAGAGATGTATGTTTTTGAGTAATGACTTTAGTTCTTGTTTAATTTTTGTAGTGTAATAACTATGCATCGTCCAAAAAATGATTTGAATGATTTGTTTGTTTGAGTGATATTTTTAGTTTTAAGTGGATACAAACTTGTTGCTTTTTTCAATATATTTTTTCTTCTTTCTTTGAATTACTTTTTATTTTTTATTTTTTTTTTAATTACTATAGTAGGCAAAATAAACATCAATAAAAAAAAAAACCTTACAACCATTCTTTTCATTTCACTTAAGGGCATAATAAACCACACAAATTGCTTGGCAAACATGCAGTTTAATTTTGATTCTGTTTTCCAATAGACAACACAATCATATTTTGTACAACCATTAATTTTTGTTTTCAATGAATGTAGACGACGATTGTGCTGCGGAAATTTTGTCCGCTATTTGTTTAAAACGGAGAAAAAATATAAAAGATAGAAAAGGATTTAGAGCAAAGAGTGCTCTAAACAACGAGCTGTTTTGAGGGAAATTATTCTGCTAAAACAAATTGTAATTTACGGCTGAAAATTATTTTTTTCTTCTACATCTTTACTCTGCAAAGTTTTCGCTGAAATGATAACTTTTAGCACTAAACACCACAAAAAGTTTGACAAATATCCAACATGTCTGCCAAATATTAAACATTTTTAATATTTCTGCAAACATTGCTTCAAATGTTTGTACAAACAGCAAACACCCTAATTAACAACACAAAATATTTGTACAAACGTTAAATTTTGACATGTATGCCAAGCTATTTGTGTGGTTTATTATGCCCTTTAGAAACAGAAGGTATGTACAGTAAAGGACTAAAGTCTACATGCAACCTACTTTTTCACGATTTTTGGGAATTGGTAACGATAATGATAAATGTTTTTATACAATCAATTAAGACACTATTAAACATTATTAAAAATAAAAAATATATTAAAAAGAAAAGCTTAACATGGAAATTTCAAGCGTTAAGCAAAATTTTAAGAAGGACTAAAGTCTATATACAACGTGACTACTTCTAGGAAAACCTGAAAAATACAAAACGAAACATGGGGAATCCCATTATTTTAACTGATATTGAATTTAACTTACCATAACAATTTTTCAAATTAGTAATATTATATTTATGTAAATATTTAGTCAATTCACAAGGTATCCTAACATGTCATATTGTCAAAATGTCCTAATATTTCACAATGGTTTAAAAATATTGTTGTTGGTTTGTTAACAAAAAGTGTCTTAAATAAATAGAACGTTGCTTGCTGTGTTTATTGTGCTGTCGTAATTAATCAGAAAAGTCTAGCGCTGAGCGGCTGAGCCGTACAACAATATTTTTAAACCATTGTGAAATATTAGGACATTTTGACAATATGACATGTTAGGATACCTTGTGAATTGACTAATTGTGTTTAGAAAAAGTATTGATCTTTTAAATGGAGAATAGCCAAAAAATATCTATTTCACACGGTGTTTACATTTGCCAGTACTGGCAAGACAGTTGCAATACATGCAAACTTTTTCACTAATACATGTACACTTTTCCAACTGTCTTGTCTACTGTCTAGCAAATTTTGCAGACAGTAAAATGGACAGTGATTTGACATTTGCTGACAGTAATTTGAAGTTTTGTTCGCAAAAATAAAAAAAAAATCAACAATTAAAAGAAAATTAATAAATTATGTTTTGGTTTTGCATGTTTTACTTAAGGGTTATCTATATTCACAAAAAATATTTGTTAAATGCTATTTTTAATTTGTTAAGTTCATATAAAACACGGTTAACTAGAACTTGCACTGCGACTTTCACGTTAGACAATTTTTTAAAAGTGAACTGTCTTAACTACTGTCTGGACGCATACGTCACGAAGCCAGCAAGTAGTGTTTTTGGCAACTAATATGTATTTGCTTACTGTCTTGCCAGTACTGTCAAATGTAAACGTACTGTCAGTGAGAAATTTTATAAGAAATCTTCGTAAAGAGCAAACATATTATGGAGAAATTGCAAAAACGGGAAAATCTGTCGGTTTACAGTACAACAATTATTAAAAACTATATAAAAAAAGGAAGTGCTGAAAATCATTCAAGATATGACCGTAAAAAAATTTGCCACGACGCAATGTTAGCAGTTTTCCTAAAGAAGTAAATGCGGATCGGAAAATAAGACCCCCAAAATTGGCGGAACATATTGAAAAATGTTCCAGAAATAGTGTCCACCCAAAAACTATACAACGACCTTTGCATGAGTGTCGCTTTACAAGCAGAGTTAAACGCGAAAAACCATTTATATCTGCCAAAAAGCAAAAACTCTATCTTGAATTGGCTAATACACATTAATAAGATACAAAACAAATCTTATTTACTGACGAGATTAGATACAATATTTTTGAAAGAGATAGCCGTTCCTAAGTTTAGAGAAAGTCGAACACAGTCTTAGATCCAAAGAATATTATACCAACAGTCAAACATGGAAGTGGCAGTTTTATGGTTTAGCGAGCCATGGCATCATCTGTATGTGGCAATTAGGTTTAAGTTGAAAGCACAATGGACCTATATCTATATAAGAACATAATTTGAAACCATCGGTTGAGAACTTAGGTATTGAAAATAACTGGATTTTTCAGCAAGACAATGATCCTAAGCAAACGGCGCACATTGTTTGCCAATAGCTTATATATTATACTCCCAGACAACATAATTCCCCACCACGATCACCGTATTGTAATCATAAAAAAGATATCTGGTATGTTTTAGAGAAAAAAAGGCAGAAAATATAAAATAAGCAGCAGTGAATGGCTGAAAATTGCTTTAAATCGAACTTGGGTAGAAATAACTGCGGAAATCACAGAAAATTAAGTAAACTCCATGCCTCGACATTTGCAAGCTGTGTACGATGCTCAGGGCGAACCATCTAAATATTAAGTGTTAAAATATTTAAATTTTTTTTAATGTAATTTTTAATTCTATTGTTCCTTTTTTACTGTATGTACACTTTTGTCCTTTGAAACTGTTAATACTTTTGTTATTATTGCTTTTGTTATGTTTTTGAATTATATTTTTGTGTCAATAATAAAAGTATTTATTAATGCCTTAAATGTTGGTATATGATTTTTTCTCAATTTCGTTACCAATCCCCAAAAATCGTAAAAAAGTAGGTTGCATGCAAAATGTATTTATACTGTGGCCTCACTACTACAACAATGCAACAAAAGAAAAAACAACAGGCATTTTGTTGCTAGAATTGTGAAGGCAAATGTCAAAATAAGCTAATTCGCCTTGATTTGAATGTAAGCAAAAAGCAAATTCGCCTATTTTGGCTGTCAAAATAGCCAATTTGCTTCAAAAAATGACATAAAATTCCATATGGCTTAATACATGATGGTGCAGTACTACCATATTTGTTTAAAAAAACTGACAATTTCCACAAAAAAATCTGTTTTTATGGGAAAAACCACACCTTAGGGATTTTTTACACTATCACACATTTCTTACGTATTCCATAATACTTTGTGAGATATAAACTGTGACTGTCATGCTTTTGTTAAAATGCGACCCTGATCCAATGAAAAGCTTAGAAAAATTTCAAAAAACGATGACGTCGTATGGAATGTCAAATTTTTTTTCGTGATACTTGTCATTTTCATAACACATTGCATTCACACTATCACACATTTATATATTAAGGCTAGTCTACAAGGTAATACAATATATTACGACTTTGTAGAATCAAAATATTATGAAATGCTCTCCGTGTTTAAAATAAAAATCTGGTGTAAGTATTTTTCATGTTTACACGGATGGTAAAGCAAATATATTGTTACGTTACTGTCTTTTTAATAACGTTTTTGATTTATTTCCTTTATAATAAACCTCTTGAGTTATTTTATTGCAACTTTAATAAAATAAATAAAACACTTTAAACACTTTACTTTTAAGTTGTACTATAAACTATTCACTCCCCTTTATTTAGAACTTAGAACCACTTATAATTGCGATGTACACACTTACATAATCGCACTAATACTGATTATTGATGCCAACCTTCGCGAGTATTTATACTTTGTTCGTTGACATCTAGATGTCTCTAGATCATTCTACTCGTCGAAATGTCTGTAACATTTTCGACATTTCTGGGCGAATCGAGATTTTATTATCTTAACACTGCGGCTGAATTTAAATTTATTTATACATCAATAAACTAAAGCATACTTTATGGGTTAAAGATAATCTCAACACTATTATGTTATACATTTATCTATAACAATCATAACATTACATTTGTACTAGAAAATTCTGTACAGTGGGTTACATTAAAAATATGCGAAACTTATACAATAACATCTTAAACTAATAAAATTACTAATAAACTAAACTTATTCTAAAGTTACTTTCGTAACACTGCCCCCCACTTAATCCTGTTCGTCCCGAATAGGCTCAGAATCACCTCTTCCATAAGGGGCTAATCGTTCCAAATGAACAACTTTCATTTTTGCCCTTGGACTCTTGTGTTTCTGTATTCGATATACAACGTCATTTAATTTCTTTATCACCTTATATGGCCCATCCCAATTTGTCTGTAGTTTGGGAGATAATCCTTTCTTTCTTTGGGGATTAAAAAAGAAAACCAACTGGCCCTCCTTAAATCCTTCCGAATTTGCCGCTCGATCGTATCTGGCCTTCATCTTGTCACTTGACAGCTTAATACGGTTTCGTACAAATTCATGAAGCTCATTAAGAGTTTCTTGTGCTTGTGAGGTGAAGCCTTCATTGTTTTCACCCGTTGATATAGGCTTAACGCCAAACTCTAGATCTCCTGGTAGTTTGAGCTCTGTTCCAAATAAAATTTTGGCGGGTGTACGAGAGGTGAAGTCGTGAACCGCTGATCTATACGCCAACAAGAATTTTGAAATGTGCTCATCTCAGTCTTTTTGTTGTGTGCTAACTACTTTTCGCAAATGTTCCTCTGATGTACGGTTAAATCTTTCAACCATGCCGTCAGATTGCGGATGCAATGGTGTTGTTCTTGTTTTCTTTATTCCGTACAATTCACACATTTCTTTAAACATAGCAGATTCAAAATTTCTGCCCTGGTCAGAATGCAATCCCAATGGAACGCCATAGCGACACACCCAATTGTTTACAAAGACGTCCACAACCGTCCTAGCTTCTTGGTTTGGGATGTCATATACCTCCGGCCATTTACTAAAGTAATCAATAACTACTAGCACATGTTTGTTGCTGGCATTACTAACAGGAAAAGGCCCAGCTATATCCATTGCAATTCTTTCAAACGGGGCACCAGAATGGTACTGTTGTAACGGCCCACGACTTCTCCTTACTGGACCTTTGGCGGCCATGCATTGTGCACAATTGGTTATCCATTCAGTTACGGCTTGTTGACAGCCAACCAAATAGAACCGTTGTTTTAATTTTTCTAAGATCTTTGTCACACCAAGATGACCACCACTTGGACCGTTATGAAAATCCCTCAGAACTTCTTTTACTTTCACTGACGGCACAACTATAAGGTTTTTAACTGATTTTCCATCAGTGCTTTCCCACGTACGGTATAAGAAGACATTTACTACTTGAAGGCTGTTCCACAGAGCCCAGTATGCTTTCATTAATGGACTTTCTGGCGTAATCTCGTTTCGAGTGGGTCTTCTGCCCTCTTCCTTGGCTTTCAGAATTTTTGCTAAAATTGGGTCATTTTTCTGCGCCATTGCCCAGTCTTCTTGGGACTCTATCTGCAATAGACGAACATCACAGAAGTTTTCTTTTCCTTCAGCCCTTACACAATGCTTGCATTCCAGCTTACAGGGTCGCCTAGACAGAGCATCCGCATTGCCATGTTTTCCACCTTTTCTATGTTCAATGCTAAAATCGTAGCTCTGAAGGCGCTCAATCCCACGCGCTATCTGGCCTTCCGGATTTTTGAATTGTAGCAACCACCTGAGTGCAGAATGGTCTGTTCTTAAATCAAAATGTTGACCATACAAGTATTTGTGGAAATGCTTTATGCACTCTAGTACTGCCAGAAGCTCTCGCCGAGTTACGCAGTAGTTTCTTTCAGGCTTCGAAAGTATTCGACTGTAATAGCCTACAACTTTATTTACACCATTGACCAATTGGGACAGCACACCTCCAATTCCAAATCCGCTTGCATCGGTATCTAGCACAAATTTTTTTCCCTCGGGCGGCCTTAGATATCCGGTCCATTTCCGCACATGTTCCTCTAGTAGTTCCTGGTCCTTGGTACTCTTTTTAGCTGCGTCTGGAGGGTTCTCGCAACTTATTATTGCCTCCGTTGAAGCACATTGTCCAATCTTAAAATTCTGCGTAAGGACCTTTTCGCTGTTGGACAAATTTAAAACTCTTACAGGAACTAAGCTGTTGCTGGTTTTAACGAGGGCATTCGCTGTTACTATATCACCTGTAATTGCTGTTGACTCTACCACCCATAATCTGTTGTTGTCCTCACAATCTCCCTCCACTCTCGCCCATTCAATGGTTTCTGACTTAGGTGGCAATTTTTCACGTTCAAGGGCGAGTAACTGTCTTACATGTGCCTTGATATCGTATCCAACATCAAGGGGAATTTCAACATTACGCCAAGTCATAATTTGTTGACCCATATCCTTTTCCAATCATAAAATCTGAGCCAATGATTACTTCATCTACAATATCAGCCACAATAAACACATGGTGGGCGCTTATATTGGCCATACATAATTTAACTCTTACTTTCCCATAGACAGTGGCAGGCTCCCCCGTAGCTGTTCACAGACTTACACCACATAGTGGTTCGATGGACTGTTGTATTAAATCAGGCCTAATTATTGAATGAGATGCCCAAGTGTCCACAGTCAGAACCCGTTTTTGACCGTTGATATAGCCACAATCAGTAAGATTTCTTTTATTCTATTGCATTACTGAGATGGAGATTGTGGGGCCCTTAGATGTGGGAGCTAGCTCATGCCCCGCAGTGCTAGCTCTTTTTAGTTTAACGGTGACTCCTGCGATGAGTGGTGAGTAGCCCGCTGGTTGTTTCTGGGCGGTGAAGCAGTTTCTCTGCATGTGACCAATCTTCCCGCAGTTATAGCATTTTAGTTTAGTTTTAGTTTGCTTCCCGCTTAAAGCTTCCATAACTGCCCCTTTTATATCCTGCACAATATCCTTTTCACCATTGGTGGTCACATCGAGCCTTCGCACCTTGCCTACTTGTGGTCTTGAAATAAGTCTAGCAGTTTCCTGGGCTAGGGCAAATGAAACAGTCTCTGCAAATGTAGACTTTTGTGATGTACATACCGCAATTTTTATATCTGCATCCCGAATACCGTTTACAAATGCCTCCGTTTTAAAATTATCCAAAAATGGATGATTTTCCCCAGGGTACGTAAGCTGCACCAAACGCTCTATCTCGAGTGCAAAATCCTGTAAAGTTTCGTTTGCCTTTTGCACTCTGCCTCGCAACTCCATTTAAATTCGGAAATGTTTCTTAAGTACATTTTAAATTTTAAATGAGAGCACAATAATAACATTGTTGCATTAGAATAAATGTATTTTTATTATAAGATTCTTAGCTTTTATGCGATCTCGGTTCATTATGACTAAAAATTTTGTAATCAAATGGACTATACAATTAATTTATAAAACCATGGATTTTGTAAATACATGTGAGAAAAAACATATTTTTTTAAGGAAAAAAAAATTGTCAAGAAATGAAAAAAATTGCAGAAAATCTTAGATTTAACCCAATATAACTTAGCTATTTTTTTAACCGGGTGACGCCTTAAAGAGAAGTATAACTACATCGACAATAACTACAAATAATAATAGTTTAAGAAAAAAAACTTGCAAAAACTATAATTTCGCAGGCCTGTGTAATTAAATGATTCTTTGTATTATTCGAATAAAATTGCTTAAAAACACGAGGTTTAAAGTAAAAAACTGCAAAAAAAAGATATATCGGCACCTTTGGCAACGCTGAGATGGTGTGTTGTGTTTTTATTGTCGATGATACAATTGAAAATTTAACAAATGATTACAACAAGTTAAAATACCAAATATATCGTGTTTTTAAAAAAGAATGATAGTGTGGCTTCAAAATGAATTAAGGATAGATATTTTGACAAGTCTGACCGACTTGCAAATGTTTACGAAAATTTTCATAAAATTATACATTCTATGAGATTTTCTTTTTGCATCTTTTTTTTGGGATAGTGTGGCATTGACAGCAGAATTGGCAAACATTTTTTAATGTTGGGTAGAATTGCGTCAGATTTTCGTGTGTAGGATAGTAAATACTGCCCTTTATTCGCATAACGGTAACTCTGGCTATACGGCGAAAATGAATGTAAATAAACAATATAATTGACAGTTGCCGTCACACCGAGGCGAAAAACACTGTGACCAGTTGGTTTTCTGAGGCCACCTCCTTACTCCATCATGGTTGCATGTAGAGCAGGGGTGTCAGCGTCATGCACAATTGTGTCAGCAAAACTCACATGTACGCTTACGCTCTTTTATTTTGCGAGCGTTAAATAAAATTTTTTACTGCAAAACACTCTCATTCAGCGGGAAATATCGAAATATCGCACGGCCTGTTTTTAGGCCTCTAAACAGAAATAATATATTTATTATTTATTATCTTTGTTTATGTTTTGTTTTATTTCTGTTTTTGACATTGCACAATGATTGACAAATAATATCTACATTGTTTTGCATTTAAGCTAACGATATGTGTTTTGTTTGTGAAAAAAAATTCTTTGTTGCCTGTTAAAGGGTCCCTTTTTCTTTCGTTAAAAAGACGTACCTAAATGCAGAAATTATTAAGAAAAAAAATAGCCACAAGAATTTGTTGGTATTTTGTGCTTGTAAAAATATTTTTCTTTCTGTTATAATCGCGTCGGTGGGTTTTTTTCCTTTGAAAACATTTTTCTTAAGTAAGTAAAAATTTAAAAAAGTCTTGTTTTCCTACAATTTATGTGTAAACCTATACACATAAAAGCAAATGTGACAGCAGGAAAAATTTTTGGGTAAGAAGATGTGTATTATTGATGTATTAATGAAACTTTATTGTTTAACGTCCACAAACCTAAAAAATGTTTTGTTGTTTCGAAACTGCAATTTAAATTAAGAAGATATTATTGGTAAATAAAAGTATATTTTTATAGGCTAGTAAAATCTTCTCTTTTTATAATGGTGGTTAATAATTATAGAATATTTTTAAACTTAATGGGGTTATTATTTGCATTAGCATGTGCAAATGAATTTTCATTGTTGGCATTTGCAAAGGTATGTTGAGCACCAAATTAAAAATATTGGAAAGAATTGTATAAGGTTGTAAAAAGACTTCAAATATTGTCAAATGCTCAATTTTTCAAAAAAATAAGCAAAGTTTCTGCGAAATGCAGGTTCCAAATTAAATTTATTTAAATTATAACTGATTGTGTCTGTCCATAACTCAACATTTTTCGATAATTGTATTATTATTAATTGCTCTAAAGTCTTCATAGCAAAATATGTATGTTAATTAGGCCTCGTAATAGGCCTCGCAACCGCAGATTCCTCCCGCTGGTAATGTAAGAGACAAGAGTATTCGCACTAACACAATCATAATTGACACCACTGATGTAGAGTCTACATTGTAGATTAAAAAAAGAGCATAAAAGAGAAAACGCGGCGCCCTGATTTTGCCGATCGCAGCCCTAAAAGCAATAGAAAACCTTAAATTTAGGGTAAAAATCCCTAACTTGGCAGCACTGCCGAGCACTAGGGATTCCAATACCGACCTTTCGGTATTGAGGAAATCTCGATACCGGTATTATCGGTATTTTCGGTATTATTTATGGCATAAAAATATCTAAATACAAAGCACTAAGAATAAAACAACTTTCCAATTATTTTATATAATTCAATCCAATTTATTATTTATTTAAAATATTTATTGAAAAAAAGATAATTCATTTATACATTTGTAATTATTAAAAACAGACAAAACAGTTCGATATTAAAAATAAAGCAAAACAATTAAATATTAAATATAATACATATACATAGTAATTTATTCAGAGGTAAAGTATTCAAAGTTTTTTTAATTCCTTTTTGTGAATTAAAATATGTTCAAAGAAAACATAAATTGTCGATGCTTTCATTCGAAAGGCGTGATCTTATTCTCGTGCAGATTAATTCTGCTGCGAAAAACGCACGCTCAGAATCTACACTTGTAGGACGAACGGTCATAAGGAAATTATACACATTTTGCAAATATTTTCAGATTCTAAATATGAGATTTTTCTTCGAATAACTTTGAGAAGATCCTTATCTGATTTTTTTTGAAATAGTCTCATTATCGGTATTACTTTGTTAAATTTTTTCCATTATAATTTTCTGCAACTTCTGCTTAACTGTAAAAATTTGTAATTTGATAATGTAATGCATCTGAAAAGTTTGTACGCTTTTCAATAATTCTGCATATTAAGGTAGTTTTTAATGCAATACGGAGTAATATTTTTGTGTTGTGCAAGCTCATCCAGAATGAATTTTTAGGTAATATCTGCTTTATAGAGATTTAAATCTGTTGAGAGTAGCTGGAATTCATCTCCCAAAATACAAGTATTGTTATTTATATCAATAAGTGCTTTTCTAACGTAATCTTTAAGCACATAAAATCTTTCGAACATAGCTAATAAGCTGTTCCAACGAGTTTTAGAATCAAATATAAACATCAACTACTTATTAAATTCTTCCTTAACGTATTTTTGTATTGTTGCATCATTTTTTTGTTGGCGAATGGCGTAACAATTTAACTACATTCCAAATCTTAAAAATCAATGCATAAATATCAAAATTTCTCATCCGGAAAGAGAAATTCACTTCCAGCTCCTCCGATAAAACCCCAGAGCCAACACCCATCAGTGTAAACCCTCGTGCGGTATTCATTTGCCAGAATTCCCCCACTCCATTCCCGAATCGACGGAAATATGACCTTGAATTAATTCTCAAAGTCTGTTCGAGGAACCATGTAGTCCGTTTGTCGTTTTAGAGATGTGGGTTGATTTTGTAAGTTGCTTGCTATCAAAATCAGTTTTCAGATTTTATAAACCGTCAAATTTATAGATTTAATTCTTAAAACAACATTTTTGTATAATAGTTTATACATTTTAAGCCGCCAAATTTAAAGAATTTTTCATATTTTCATTAATTATTTGACTTTTTATGAATAATATTGTACTCGTAATGTTTTCTGATGTATTTTTGCATGTATTTTTATTGTTTATCATGCATGTGCTGTTGTTTTCAAAACAATACTAATAGCACGTGTTAAAAGAAAACAAGTTAGATTGCTATATTCGGCCGAACAGCGCTACCGCTGTTATACTAAAGAATCAATTTATCTCGACAAAATGAGAAAGAAAAAACAGTCAACATCGCCACACACGATGGAACATTGCGTTTGGAAATATAAACTATCAAAAATTTTTGATATTTACTTGAGGGTTACACGATCAAGTTTTGTCTATCAAGTTTTAATACACTCACACTTTTTTACCAATACACTCATACTTTTAAAAATTGAAGCGAACTTGCCTTTAAAATTCTCTTTCAAGTGAGTGTATCAATTTACGTTCAAGAAAACAGCTGATTACAAGTTTGGTGAGAACATTTTTCGTTTGTCTTTATAAATTGTTCTCTTGATGACATCTTGAAAGTAAATTGCGTGCAGCCTACGTCACAGCTTCCAATTTTTGGTAATTTATATAAACTGTATATGTAAAAGACTATCAAGAAAAACTTGATCGTGTGGCTGCAGTGTTAAGAAACCAAAATGGTAACAAGAATTTCAACTAGAAAGATCCCCACACATGTAGCAACATTTAAAGTTACCCACACACGAGGTAACATTTGTCGAAACATGGGCATGTTTCACTAAATGTTCTACATGTGTGGGGATGTTTCTAGTTGAAATTCTTGTTACCTTTTTGGTTTCTCAACTAACAAAATTTTTCGATATTTTATGTTTCCAAACACAATGTTTCATTGTGTATGGCGATGTTGACTGTTTTTTCTTTCTCATTTTGTTGAAAGCAGTTGTTGAGTGAGGTGCTTTTACAACTCTCGGAGAAAAAAGTATGAAGAAATAAATCGGAAAATTGCAACAATTGCAAATTGTGAGAATTGTAAAACATTTATAATTGAATATAAAATTTTTCCAAAGTTATGGGACATAATATATGATAGGTGTAACAACAAAATAAATAGAAACTTTTTTTGTTTTGTAGTAGCATATTCACAAAACGCGCAATACTAATGTTTCGTTTTCATCGTCTGTGGTAAAAACTGAAACATAAGTAGTAGCACGTGTTACGACAAATGCTGCAACGTCTGTGGGTACCGACATTTCGAATATTTCAGGAGTGGGCTCTATATTATATCCATATATTATTAATTATTCTTTATAAAAGCGGACTTTTACGGTTAAGACATACATATATTAAATTTTTAACCGACAATCGGAAAGTTTTATGCTTTTCTTTTTAGATATTTGAACTAGCTTGAGTAAAAATATCAGTTTTAGCCAAACTAAAATGATTCTCAGGAAAGGAATTTATATCGGATACATGGTAAATTATGAACCAATCACCCCAAAATTCTGTAGAGTGATTTATGGTATTAAAAAACATAAGTTAGAATAAATTTCAATACAGCAGTGAAATCAGTTTTAGCGTTTACAATGAATTTCAGAAGACTGCCTAATATGGGATCTAAGGTAAATTATGGACCGTATATCACAAAATTGCATGCCATTTTTTATGATCATATGAAGTTAAGTTGGAACAAATTTTAACGCAATAACTGCGGCGTATTAAGTTAATTTCCTAGAGTGGGCTTTATGTTAGACATATGGTAAATTATGAACCGATCTTCAGTCCTATAAAACTGTGACGTACCAAATGTTATTGTGATAGCATTATTTATTACGGTCTTAGGCGTAACTAACTGTTTTCCGAGACAGTGTGATTTCTAGTTCTATAAAACTATGGCGTAATAAAATTTATTATAACTAGGGTAAATTATCGACCGATATTTTTGAAATTTGGCAGTGTGATTTCTTGGCCTATAAAACTGTGACGTACTAAATTTTATGGCAATAGCATTATTAAGAACAGTTTTAGGCGTACAAAACTGTTTTCCGGGAGTAGGGTTTATATGGGGCACAGGGTAATTTATGAACCCATCTTCATGAAATTTAACACTATGATTTCCAGTCATATACAAGGAATTTGGGCAAAAATGTATATCATTACGTGCATAATTCCACCAATAACGTTAGTTTTTGTAACAAAATTATCAAAAAAGCTTTGATCCTACTGAAATGATTTTGCTGGATGTTAATCCCACACTGCATAGGGTAACTACTAGGTAGATCGAACGGTTATTATTCGACCGTTTTTCGAATATCAAATAAACTGGTTATTTTGGTATAATAAACCGGTTATTTTAATAATGTGTAATTAATATACATTTTCCTTACAGTGGTTATAGATGAACCCGTAATTTAAGTATTTTCTAATTAAATATTGGTCAAACTTAAACTTTTAATGAAGAATGTCAAAACAAAATGTAACAAAGGTCAAAAAACATTATGAACACTGTATATACAAATCTCTTATAAAAGCGTGTGTTCTTGTAAAAAAAAAAACCAAAAACTATTCAAAATACTACAAAATCGTGTGCAGTTAAAAAGTAAGAATTTGTGCGAGAGTATTCTAAATATTAAATATATTTTTATATATAGGTTATCTCTAGAGATTTTTCGAACGCGATTTAAGAGACAAAGTTAGGCGCTTGAAGTGCCCTAAAATGATAAGTTACAAAGGTTCTTCCATGTCACGACTTATTAATAACCTTCATTTGGCTACATGCTTGACATTAATGTGCTCCACATAAAACTAAACTCCGTTCGAAGTAGTTCTAAAGAGACGACAAAGAATAATTTTCTTAAATACGCGGCCAAAAATGAATCATTGGTAAAATATTAGCCCATTGTGTTGCCGAATATAAAATATCATTCAACAGTTTCTAAATTACATTAAACAAATATCTTCTTACAAATAACGTTTATTAAATAAATAAAAAATTGTTGAAAATTAAGCTAAAGTTTGATCAATTTACTGGTCCCACTTTTCTTGGTATTTTATCGTCAAATATTTGTTAGGTCTGATCTAAGTCAAAAAATAAAAAAAATATAATTTTTTTTTGGTTTTTATGTATTCGAATTAAAACCGGTTAACCGGTTATTTAAAAAATGCTTAACCTAAAACCGGGGTTTTTAAAATAGCAAATATTCGTAATATTCGAAAACCGATTATTGAAAAAAGTCGAATAATCGATCTCCCTAGTAACTACAAGCAATTTGACACCAAGTTTGTTCTTTTCTTTTGAGTCTTTCGAAAGTGAGCGTGTTTTCAACAGACGGACATGCTAAATCAACTTAGAATTACTTCAGGTGCCAGGACATATGTATATATATGTATATGGATATATGTATATATAGATGTATATTTATACGTTCAAGAAAACAGCTGATTACAAGTTTGGTGAGAAAATTTTTCGTTTGTCTTTATAAATTGTTCTCTTGATGACATCTTGAAAGTAAATTGCTTCAAAATTGCTTGCAGCCTACGTCACAGCTTCCAATTTTTGGAAATTTTGACAAACTGTATATGTAAAAGACTATCAAGAACAACTTGATCGTGTGGCTGCAGTGTAAGATAAAAGAAAATTAAGTTGGGCAACTCTTTGCTAAATCAACGCATGTTTTTTTTTTTTTACTGATATTTTGATTTTGCAAAAAGCCAATAATGGATTCCGAGGCAAGTACAACAAATTATATTATATTAGTTCTGTGGCAAGTACTTTAAATTGTTTATATTTTTGTCAAATGATAACTTTATACCTTGATAATACCTTAATTATTTTGAATAGGTTTCTTTCAAAAAATCCAAAAAGTCGAAAACTAATAAAAAACTAAAGAATTTAGCTGAAGTTACCAAAAAAGAAGACAACAAAGGACTAGTGCGTAAACAGCAGGAACTTATGCGTGTACTACACATTAAAAATTTTCAACTACAGAGTAGAAATCTATCCTATTTAGATTATCTGGAATTAAAGGAAGAACTCTTACGTTTAAATGCTTTAAAGGATGTTTTTAACACAATGTCATGTGCAACAGAATAATATTTTTATGTACATATACATACATACATACATATATATTTAGTTTAAACAATTAGTAATTTTTATTTTATTTAGAATTTCCAAATTGTACAATGTTAATAAAATTGTATAAAAAAAGACGGCAAAACTAAAAGTTTAGTATATTTGTTATAGGACCGTCAGAGGAAATAAGTTAAGCCTCAATTGAGAAGGCTGCAGCCAAGCTTTTACAGATGGAGCTGGCAGTAAATTCTAAAGGACAAGTCGGGCAAACCTAGCTGTTTTTGAAACAAAAGACAGCTCCAAAATACGAGCGTCAACAACAAACGGTAGAGGTTTTAACGTACATATCTCTTAAATAGCATCTAATAGATGACTAAAACTAATATCTTTAAATTTTATTTTATTTAACTTTTTATTTACTTTGAATCACATTTTTGATCGATTTCCTCTCAATTTGTTATTTTTTTATAATTTGTGGAACTGTCTAATTGCATTATCGATAACTTTTTGGCAACTAAACAATGTTGCCGTTCTTAATACTAAAGTAAGTGTCAGTTCCGCTGCTTTTTGACAACGCAACTAAAGTTGCGCTGCCATCCGTTATCGTCCCATACATTTTTCAAAGATGGAAAAAATGTAGGTATAAAGCTTATTTTCAATAGTCCTATTTTCATTGAATACATTCGAAATATACAGCCCAATTATGTATAAGAATTCCGTAGGGAATTTTCCCCTTTCCGCATTCCTCCTATTATGTAATAAAATAACTTGGGGATTTTTCCCTTTTTTTTTGTGCAGGGAATAAAGTAGGTATTCTATAATTTTAAAAACAGGAAAACCGGCTTTTATTTTGCTAGTGTTTTTTCCCAAACAATTTCAATAGGAGATAGAGTAAAAATGTAAGTATTTTACTAAAAATAAATAAAATTGTATTAACAAAAAAATTATGTTGTACAAAATAATGTTTTAACACATTTTCAGGTCCAAAAGCTCAAATAATCAGTCCTATTGTGAAACTGAGTGGTTGTTTGCGTTTTTTTGCCGAAGGCGGATACCAGACGGGTTGGAAACGATTTTGAAGTGGTGTTAGCTCAGCCAAAGTTTTAAATGAAGTGGTTGACATTTTTAAAATGCATCTCCATAAGGGTCAGTAAATGTTGTAGCTGTTGTTTATTTGAGCTTTTGGACCTGAAAATGTGTTAAAACATTATTTTGTACAACATAAATGTTTTTGTTAATACAATTTTATTTATTTTTAGTAAAATACTTAAATTTTTACTCTATCTCCTTTTAAAATTATTTGGGGAAAAACTCTAGCAAAATAAAAGCCGGGTTTCCTGTTTTTAAAATTATAGAATACCTACTTTTTTCCCTGCACAAAAAAAGGAAAAAAACCCCAAGTTAGTTTATTACATAATAGGAGGAATGCGGAAAGGGGAAAATTCCCTACGGAATTCTTATACATAATTGGGCTGATTAAAAGTTTTAACACTTGTGCTAATGGAAAAAATATTTAGGGGCTAATTCTGGCAGTCGTTCAGTATCGACTGAAAGAATTATAAAAACAATTTCTTTCGAATCGAGAAAGGATTTGTTTACGACTGCCACAGTTAGTCCCCAGTTAAAGGAAATAAAAAAAGAGAATAAAGGCTTCCTAAGTGCATTTCTGTTGGAAGAAATGAACAAGCAATTTATCATACCAAATGAGTATGTGTGAAGATGGACACAATTAGCCAAAATAGTTGCAGAGACCTTGACCAAGAATTACTATGTTCTTTCAAGATAAATCTCAAAAAATTTGATTTACGAAACAAAAATGCTTCCCTTTAAAAACGTTTGCATTTAATATTTTTAAAAGTGGTTTCTTACACATTACAATTTGTACTGTATATTACGATTTTTGTACTACATTTTGTATTTGTTTCGAATGAACGGAAGTTGTTTATTCCTTATGGAAAACAAAAAGTCTCTTTCGAAACGGCAACGCTCTATTACGAACAACAAAAGTCTTTCGAAACTCCAACACTGTGTTACGAAAACAAGCTTCAGTTATGCAAAAAGCGTTAGGAAATTGTTCGAAAGCTATTTTGTTGGTGACAAAGTGAAAGAAAAACAAAAAATGTAAGTATTTAAACCTCTCAAAGTAAATAAAATTGTAAAACAAATTTCTTTTGTTGTCCACAAATGTTTTGAATCCCGGGATTCACGGAATTTTTAAATTTTTTTCGGGATTTCTTTTAATTATTTTTATACCCCACCACCACTGTGGTAAATGAGGGAATACTAAGTTTGTCATTCCGTGTGAAACTTTTTTATAATACATCTAAGACCCCATAAAGTATATATATGCTGGCTCCTTGAGTAATTCTAAGTCGATTTAGCCATGTCCGTCTGTCTGTCCGTCTGTTGAAAACACGCTCACTTTCGAAAAACGCAAAAGAAAAGAACAAACTTGGTCTCAAATTGCTTGTAGTTATCCTAAGCAGTTTGGGATTAAAATCCAGCAACATCGGTTTGGTAGGATCAGAACTATGAATCAAAATGTGGAACCACTACCTAAAAAAACTTGATAATTTTGATACAAAAACTAACATAAATGGTGGAATAATGCACGGAATGACATAAAATTTTGCACGAATTCGCTTTATACGACTGCAAATCATACTGTTAAATTTCGTGAAGATCGGTCCATAATTTACCATAGGCCCCATATAAACCCTACTACCGAAAAACAGTTTAGTACGCCTAAAACCGTAATAAATAATGCTAGCATATTAAGATTTGGTACGTCACAGTTTTATAGGACCAGAAATCACACTGTAAAATTTTTTGAAGATCGGTCCATAATTTACACTATGCCCCTTATAAAACCTACTCCCGGAAAACAGCTTAGATCGCCTAGAACCGCAATAAATAATGCTAGCATACTAAAATTTGGTACGTCACAGTTTTATAGGACCAGAAATAACAGTGTAAAATTTTTGGAAGATCTGTCCATAATTTACACTAGGCCCCATATGAACCCTACTCCCGGAAAACAGTTTATTGCGCCTTAACCCGTAATAAATAACGCTATCATACTAAAATTTGGTACGTCACAGTTTTATAGAACCAGAAATCACACTGTAAAATTTTTTGAAGATCGGTCCATAATTTACACTAGGCCCCATATAAACCCTACTCCCGGAAAACAGTTTAGTACGTCTAAACCCGTAATCAATATCGCTATAATACCAAAATTTGGTACGTCACAGTTTTATATGACCAGAAATTAAACTGTAAAATTTTTTTGGGATCGGTCCATAATTTACACTATGCCCCATATAAGCCCTACTCCCGGAAAACCGTTTAGTACGCCTAAAACCGTAGTAAATAACGCTATCATATTAAAATTTGGTACGTCACAGTTTTATAGGACGAGAAATCACACTGCCAAATTTCGTGAAGAGTGGTTCATAATTTACCCTAGGCCCCATATAAACCCTACTCCCGGAAAACCGTTTAGTATGCCTAAAACCGTAATAAATAATGCTATCAAATTTAAATTCGGTACGTCACAGTTTTATAGGACGAGAAATCACACGGCCAAAAAAGATTAGTCCTTAATTTACCCTAGGCCCCATATAAACCCTACTCTCGGAAAATAGCTTAAAACCAAATAAAGCCCACTTTGGGAAAATAATTAAATTCGCCTTAAACCATCACATATATCGATATTGCGGTGAAATTTTTTAGCTTAATTCATATGACAAGAAAAAATATCATGCAAATATGTGAAATTTACTGTTAACGCTAAAACTAATTACACTGCTGTATTGAAATTTATTCTAATTTATTTTTTGTAATACCAGAAATCAGTCTTCAGAATTTTGGGATGATTGGTCCATAATTTACCATAGGTCCAATACAAATTACCCTCCTAAAAATTATTTTAGGTCGGCTAAAACTTTTACGAATCATGATATTTTACTCAAGCCAGTTCAAAGTTCTTACAAGAAACGCATAAAATTTTCTTATTGTCGGTCAATAATTTAATTCAGGTCTAAGCCGCAACTAATTTTAATGCTAACGTTCGTTTTTGTGAAGAGTAGTTTATAATATACATATATGTATGTTTTAATCATATAGAGGGTATCAAAGATTCGGCACAGCCGAATATAGCACTCTAACTTGTTTTATTTATACCTAATACATATATAAAACTTTTTAAACTTTTTGGAAAATTATAATAAAAACAAACTTAAATTATTAATTGATCACAATTCATAAATATCATGTATTAAAAAACGTAACAAAAACCATAAAAATCTTATTTCTATCCATATTTGATTATTGATATAAAAAATTACACCATTTCCAATTGTATTTTAAAATTTCCAAATGTATTTTAAAATTTTTCAAATGAATTTAAAAATTGCCCAAATATATTTTTAAGTTTTCTAAATGTATATTAAAATTGTCCAAATAATATTTAAAATTTTCAAATACAATTTAAAATTTTCCATATTTATTTTTAAGTTGTCCATATGTATTTCAAAATTATATAAATGTGTTTCAACAAAATTTTACACATGTAGTTCAAAATTTTCTAAACGTATTTTAAAATTGTCCAAATGTATTTTAAAAATACAATTGGGAAATTTCAACAAATAAAATCGGGATCCCGGGAATCGGGATTCGCCTAATCCCGAAAATCCCGGGATTACGTATTTTTGTCTGCTGTGCATTATTTAAAAAAATATTTTTTTACTTCAACCAAAATAATTTGGTTTTATTGATCATTAATAGGTGCGATCTCGTCATTTTTGGGTAAAGTCTCTTTTGATGCTCAACTCTTGTGTTTTAAGGAGAGGGAAGCAAGAAGAAAAGGGGTTGGTACGGAGATACCTGTACTCGGGCAGTACGCTTTGTGTTCTCATTCGTAGGAATATGCATAACAATGACTACATCAGTGGTGTCAATTATGATTGTGTTGGTGCGATTACTCTTGTCTCTTACATTCCCAGAGGGAGTAATCTGCGGTTGCGAGGCCTATTACGAGGCCAAATTAACATACATATTTTGACCCCTTTCAGACAAGCAAAGTTTACTTTGCAAAGTCTTGAGTTTATAGAAGAGAAGGGAAAAGAGTATAGCGGGGGAGTACATACTTTGCTGTACTCGCAAAGTCGTTTTGTTTTTCGTTCGTAGATTATACCTGAAGTTGGCTGCAACTTTATATTTATATACAGCGTTACCAGAATCTTTGGAATAAAAATTGTCATATGGCGAAAGAAATCATATTTTGAAGAGGAAAATCTTAAATTTTTTTTTTCTTAATTTAAATTTTTTAAAACAAGGGCAAAATATTAAGAATTATTAATTTTTTATAAAACCATACTTCTTATTATTTAAATTGAAATACATAAAAACATAATTCGTCAGTATATGAAACTTTATAAAAATACATTTTTTCTTTTCACAAATATTTTTTTATCAATATTCTAATTGCCTATTTCCGATGTACGAAAGAAGTATTTACTTCTTAAGGTACGTTCAGACTAATGAAATATTAAACGAAAATATTTGTTCTGATATTTGCTTCAAACTGTGTGAAACAAAAAAATATTTTGTTAATGTTCAAACTAAGCTCAAATATTTGATAATTTTTGTTTGATGAAACAGTTGGCAAACAGTGTTTATAAAATAAATTAATTCATGTTTGCCATGCGTTCAGACTAAAAGAAATATTTGCATCAAATAATTATTTAATGAAAGTGTTCAAAAATAAAAAATCATCATTTGAGAAAAAAATCTTTAATCATATTTTTGTTTAAAAAAATAATCCAAAATATGATAAAATCATAATTCTGGCAACGCTGTTTATATATTATATTCAAACAAGAGAAAACAAAAATTTGTCAAATTAAACTTTGTGTGTCTGAGCACCAAACAAAGTTTAAAAGAGAATTCAACAGACTTTGTCAAAGTAAACTTTGCCTGTCTGAAAGGGGTCTTTGCTATAAAAGACAAAAAATGTACAAAAGTACGGCAACAATAAGACCCAAATTTCAACCCCCAACAGCGTTGCCATAATTTTTTTAAAATAACTGCACCTTAAGAAAAAAAGCTGATTTTAACTTTAAAAAACTGCACAAAAAATAGCCCAAAGAAATATATATAATTTTCTTAATTTTTTTTAACTACACGTACGTTCAGAAGCAAATACAATATTGTATTATTAATGAATATCGTTACTTTTTTGGCTAGATGAAAGAGAGTGGTATTAAGAAGGGTACACAAGTACATGTGGTCTTGCGATTTGTTTTGTTTCTTCATTTAATACAAAATTTATTTAAGTTCCGGCTCAGATTTGCTATTTGTCAAGTGAACATACATGAAAAATTGCTGCAATAGAAATATTACAATGAAAAATCAAATGCATCTTTAAAAAAGCAACAACAAAGATCAGAAAATGTAAACAGGGACATAATTAATCTTTCAAAAGTAAAACTCAAATAAACCACTCAAACGGCTTGGCAAACATGTCGAATTGTACGTTTGTACAATTCTTTTGCGTTGTTAATTGGGGGTATTTGACAAACGATTAATAAATTTTCGTAGAAAAATCGAAATGTTGCATATTTTCCAAGCTTTTTGCGCTACCTAGTGCTAAATTTAATTATTTAATTGAAAATTTGCAGAGTCAAAAAGAAAACGACGAAGCATAAAAAAATTATAAAGAATAAAAGTTTTTGATTAGAATTTATTAAAAAAAAAAAATTATTAATTAGGTTTGTATGATTTATTTGTTAACGGAGAGTGCGTGTTTCCCAAGCTGTTTGTGTTTTTTGCTTGGCTTACCTCTGTTATACCGGTATGTGTTAAGCAAATTAGGTTAGATTATGGCCTAAGAAATTAAAAATAATATGACAGAATTGAAATTAAAAAATTTTTAATGCAATCTGCACAATTTACAAAAAAAAACTTATTTTTTTAATAAAAAACTTCAAAACTGTTCAATGTTTGGAAAAACTGCAAAATACCTTTTTCGTTTTTATTTTAACAAATAGAAGCTGGGAATTTTAGTTCTCATGTTGAGTATCATTTTTATTATAAATTTTCATATTAAGTCGAATGTATTATTCTACATAAGTCAAATTACAATTTATAAAGCTGTCATACTTTAATAGTCTTATTCTTTCAATATTCCTGGAAGAATAAGACTATTAAAGTATGGAAGCTTTAAAAATTGTAATTTGACTTAGAATACACATTCGAATTAATATGAAAAGTTATTAATTTTATTACTATTTTTTTATTTTAATACTTTTGGTAAAACTTGTTTGTAGTTTTTTATATTGTTTATTGAAACAGCTGATTGTTTAACAATTTTCCCAATCTGCCCAAATAAAAAGTACGGACTACTTCGTGCATAAAGAAGAAGAATATTTTTCTCACTTTACCAAACTTTGATTACGTGAACAGTTTTCGTTAAGATTGGGATCCATCGGACTCCCAACGATGAATGCGGGATCACACCTAATAATACATATATACATATAATGGCTATGTACTTAGAAAAGACGTTGAACAAATAATCCAGACAGTTTTTTGCTGTTTGAAGTGATTATATCCTTGAACATTTTGTTTTATTGAACAGAGTCAATTTAAATGACTGTTAAATTAATTTATTTTAAATATTTAATTTTTATGTGAAGGGGAATATTTTTGGTACTATTTATAACATGAAGAAAACAAGAAAAATGTGAAGTTGTTTTCTAAATATTTCAGGACCCTTTAAATGGATTAAAAATGATATATTCTATTTTGTGCATACATTGAAAAATGGGGCAAAAAATTTACTTTTTGTAATTTTTAAGGACCAACCTAAAAAACCATAATTTTGAACATCCTTACAATACAGTTTAGATATCCTGATATACTCACAATGCTACTCTACTCATATGAAAGGGATTTTTGTGTAGATTAATAATTTGGAGGGTCATTTGCGAAATAGTAAGCTCAAAACGGCTTAAATTGTGCAAATACTAAATGTCACTATATCTTTGAAACTAGAGCTGTTAGAAAAATACTAATGATGCCACTCTTAATTTAACCATAAATAAAGGCCAGAAGTCTGGAAAATTTGGGGGTCTTTCGCAGTGTTAAAAATATGTACATGTATTTTTCTTTTTTTTAACCTTTTTTTGGCTTGTTCATTTAATTACAATACCGATATATACCGTTACAAAAGTTTATATACCGGTATACCGATATAATTAAAATACTGATACCAATGCCGAAATACAAAAAAGTTAAATGCCAATATCGATACCAATACCGAAATAACAAATATTTTAATACCTATAGCGAAATTCGTTTCGGCTGCCAACCTTGGTTTTTAACTTTTTTTTAAGCAGCCGTTCAAGTTGTACAACACAAAGTAAGCTCTGGGGTTAGAGGTGTGGTTGACCAACGGTTGCTCATCGGTTAAATTAAAATATGTGTGAAAAAGGAGGAATTCTTTAACCAAGTTTTATACCACTTCCTTTTCTTTAATCTTATATTTTTCTTGCTCCTCTTCTTACTCCATCAAAACTTCATTTAAACTCCATCATCGAAACTCAGGTTTACTATAAAATAATTTCTTAATTAAGTTTGATTAACTGAATTATTCCAGACAACAATCCAAAAACAGCATAGTGTATATGGTTCGAAATTTCAACCATTCCTAACAAAACTAACGAATAAAAAAAATTGGTGCGAACTGTGAAAATCTAATTTGTTCGTTTTGTAATTGTTTTAATCAATTTTTTAATTTAATTAATACATTTTTTAATATGATATCAGGTGTTATTTTATGTAATTTTGTGGTAATTTTGCGTCATCTCAAGTGCAGTTTTGAACTTTGCTGCTGGTAACACTGCAAAAGTGGCACAATTTAGCCAACTTTTGCATACCTGTTTTAAATGTAAATATTTAACAACTCTGTTTTAATCTTGTGAAGCAAAACGTTTATTTTATTGGGAGAAAAATAGTTTGTTTTAATAAAAATTTAATAAATTCCATAAAATATGGGTTCATCCACTACTGGCAAACATAAACACAAAAAAGAAAAGAAACATAAGCGTCGTCGTTCTAGGTCCAAGGAACTTCATAGTGGTGAAGAACAACATATTGATTTGACAAGTGGAAAATCTAGTAGTCGCCGTCACCATAAACATAAAAAACACAAGGAACATCATCGCGACAGGCACCATAAACACCGTGAGCAAGATCGTGAGGAACGATGTGATGAAGTGATTGCATTGGCCGAGTCTGATTCAGACAGTAAGTGAAATATGTATATATACATAACTATTGTTAGAGCTGGGGGTGTATAGTTTTCCAAAAAATACGTGTGTGTGTGCAGTCGTTTATGAGGGATGGGATAAGGCGTTGTAAAAATATCAAGCGATTATTTATCCAATGCAATTAAAATGTTGTTCTCCCTTTTATAAAAATACCCTTATCTCTTCTCAACTGCGCACTGTTTTTGAGGATCATGATAAATCATCGTATTTTCCTTTTTATTCTTTTACAGGCTGTTTCAAAAGGTTTGGAAACTTGCTTAATATTTCTATTTTATATGGACAATAATGGTTTTGCCTTTATAAGATATATCGAAAAACTTACTGCTGATTTTTAAAAATATTAACGACGTTTTTAAATTTCAGGTTCCGATTGTGTGGAAGTACCAGTGGATTCGAAATCAAACAGTAATAGCGAAAGAGAACGCAGTGCTCCTCCACCACCTTTACTTGCAAAACATGTTGATTATGAAGAGGAACGTCGACGTCGTGCCTATGAAAAAGAGAGGGATAGGGAACGAGAACGCGAGAAAGAAAGGGAACGTGAACGCTACAAAGAACGTGAGCGAGCTTACGAAAGGGCTCGAGAAAAGGAAAGAGATCGGGAGCGTTACGAAAAAGATCGAGAAATAGATAGAAGACGGGAAAGGGAAAGCCGCGATGAAGAAATAGAGCGAGAAGTGCGCAAGGATCGGGAAAGAAAACGTGAGAGGGAACGTGAATACGAAAGAACAGAAAAAGAATACCATTCAAGGCAGCGTTCCGAACGGGAAGATAGAGGATTTGAATCTCCCAAAGGATACGAGCGATCTCCACAAAAAGATAGGCATAAAGAAAGAGATTTTTCACCTTTACCAGAAAATGGTGCCGGAGATTGTCTATCTATTGAAGAAACAAATAAATTGAGAGTTAAATTAGGATTAAAGCCATTAGAGATGGATTCTGGACCGGTTAAACCATCTACGTCTGCAGCTGCTGCAGAAGCTAAGAAACTAGGTGAAAAAGATCTTTCCTCTTATAAAGACGAATGGGGAGAATTTTTGCACAAACCCGCCGAAGATCTCAAAGAAAAAGCAAATTTTGAAAAAATGCGTGAAAAATTAAAACAGCGCAAAGAAAAACGGTTTCTGGAGGAAAGACTTGCTCGCATCAAAACTCTAGGTGAATCCGATGAAGAAATCGACGATATCAGTAAGTGGGTTCAGCGAAACAAAAAGGTGGTGGACGAAAAAAAGGCAGCCGACAAACGGGTAAAGTTAAAAATTGGTTTTTACCAGCAAATATATATAATTAATTTGGGTACATATGAATATTTTCACAGGCCAAAGCTTTAGAGGAAATGGACCAAGAATTGGGAGTTGATGACTTGGTTGATAGGGAAAAAGAAGAAGCGCGCCGAAAAGCCTATACCGAGAAACATCTTAAGGGTTTAAAAGTCGACCATGATATGAATGAATTTTCTGAGGGTAAAACGGTTATTTTAACACTCAAAGATGCCGACGTTTTAGATGAAAAGGAAGGTGACACATTGATCAATGTCAATATGTTAGATGATGCCCGTTACCGAAAGAATGTTGAAAATAAGAAAAAAAATCCTTTAACTTATGGTTACAATGTCTATGAGGAACAATATGATGAATTAGGAAACCCCATCGAAAGAAACATACTGGAAAAATACGACGAGGATCTGGATGGAAATAAACTGAAGACGAAAAATTTTGTAATTGGTGAAAAGTTAGAAAAGGAGCGTGAAGACCGGCGCAAGTTATTAGAAATCAAAAGTAAATTAGCTGGCAAACGTTTAGAAACATTGGCCGATACGCAATTAACATTAGCTTCAGATACATTGACGGAAACGGAAATGGCTAAGTAAGCATTAAATATTTTGTTGACGAATTTGTATTCAATTCATGAAACTATTTTATTTTCAGATTTAAAAAACCCAAAAAGAAAGGAAAGAAATTAAGACAGAAACTTAAAGCCGCTGATTTATTACCAATAGCTGAAGACAATTCACATTTGTGTAGTCGGGGTGGACGCCATCCTAGCCCATGTGACCAAGATGATCCCACGGATTCTGATTTACATTTAAAGATGGAAGAACAAGACGAAGATCTCCAGCGTATGCTCTCAAAGGCACGTAAACTCAAACAAAAGGAAAATATAATTAAGAAATCATTACCCGATATCGAATCTATTAAATTTGAAATTAAATCTGAAAGAGAAAATGACGGCGTAGTGGATTCAGAGGGCAATCGTGATGCTCATATCATACTTAATGCGACAGCAGAATTTTGTAGGACATTAGGTGATATACCTACTTATGGCATGGCCGGAAATCGAGATGAAGATTCCAATGATATGATGGACTTTGAGACAATTGAAAATGCAGAGGAGAAGTTTGGAGATAATAACGATGAAATGGTAGAAGCAAGCCATGGCACTTGGAACTCAGTTAATCCCGATGAAGTGAATCAACCTGCCGACTTAGATAATATTGTTGATGAAGTTGAAGAGGTGGCCATTTTGGATGAAGAACCTGATGTGGGTGCTGGTGTAGCAAATGCATTACGTTTAGCTTTATCAAAGGGTTACTTAGAAAAGGAGGACCTCAATCGACCAAGCAATTCAAAAATGGCACATTTACAAGCTAAAAACTATTCGATAGAGGATAAAAATACAGCGTAAGTATATTATGTTTTAAGCTAAGATTAGGAACAATTAAAAAAAATTATTTATTACTTTTAGTGAAGATGATAAATTTGGACGACGCGATCGTTTTCATTCTGGTCCTATTATGGACTTTAAAGACAAAAGCAATTTTAATCCAAACGTTAAATTGGATTACATTGATGATAATGGCCGCATCTTAAATTTAAAAGAAGCCTTTCGTTATTTATCACACAAATTCCATGGCAAAGGACCAGGTAAAAATAAGATTGAAAAACGTTTAAAGAAAATGGAGCAGGAAGGGCTAATGAAAACTATGAGTTCCACTGATACACCACTGGGTACGCTCACCATGTTACAACAGAAACAAAAAGAAACTAAAACGCCGTATGTTGTGTTGAGTGGTGGCAAACAAACTACAAATAATGTCGCTGGTTCCACAATATCCAAGTTTAAGTGAATACAAACGAAAAATGCACCGTTAGACACTATAATAAACCAATTTTATCCATAGATTCCAATAGTTATTAAAAATAAATATATAGATTTAGAAAGAGTTATACAATTAGAAAGTTTCAGTAGATCATTTAGTTAAATCTTGAAAATCCAAATCTTTCGAAAAGTTTTAAAGTTTAGCAATAAACTACTCATGTCGGTAAAAAAATTTTTAGTGCATTTAAGTAAAATTTTTTAATATTACTTGTGCGAATTGTTTTTATTCATTTAATGAATTAAATGCCAACAATTTGCCTTAAAAATTGGTATATA
Organism: Pollenia amentaria; assembly: GCA_943735925.1. Taxonomy (NCBI): domain Eukaryota; kingdom Metazoa; phylum Arthropoda; class Insecta; order Diptera; family Polleniidae; genus Pollenia; species Pollenia amentaria. The sequence goes on along the minus strand of OX031007.1, from coordinate 248,896,126 downwards.
TCCATTTCTAAAGGGGGTTAACTCAAAATTTATAAAAAACTGTTTTTTTATCTACTCTTCTATTGCAACTGTATTTTGTATGGCGAAAGAGTAGAGAAATTTAAGTAAGATTTTGACTGTGGCTAAAAGTGAAATTTTGAGTTGACTCTCTTTTTAGAGAAACAAGTGCGTGCGATAAATTGTATTTTCAGAAACGTTTACTTGAAATAATTTTTCTGTGATTCTCTCAAAAAGTAAATTTATACTGTTATAAATTTAAAAAAAAAAATTGATTTAACAACGATCTACTGAAATTTGATTTTCACCAAAAATCCCACACACCCCATACATACGTATACAACCATCCATTTAATTGCAATAGTAATATTTTTAAACTTACCTTGTAGCAAAAAATTTGCTATAAAACAAACCGCTGTGTGAAAATTTTTTTATGATTTTTCTACATTTTTTCAGTTTTTATTATATGTGTCACTTGCGATTGTAAAAATATTTATGTAAGATTAATACCTTATACCATTTTTTCCATACCTATGTAAGTTGATAATTACTTTCGGCTATTTCTGTTTTTAGACTTAACGGTTATTAATTGAGTTTGGAAATGAACTAAAGGTTAACAAATATGAATAGAAATAAATCAAAATAAAGAAAAATATTTTAATACTAGAAACTTACTTAAAAATCCTTTGTGTATGGTTGATGTTTTATTATTCGATCCAATTGTGATTTCTAATTGTTGATCTCCCAGTTTTACTAATTTTAATGTATTATAAGATTCTTCAATTTTTAATTCAAATAAAGAATCCGCAAATTTAAAACCTTTATGTTTTATATAAAATTTATAATTTGTTAACATGTTTATTTAAAAGTTCATCGTTTTTCTTACCTTTTATAACTAATTTTTTGGTTTTCGGCATTAAAAAAGTTGGTTTTATAAACATTTTTGCGATATTATTTTCTAAGTGATACCGTATGCCAGCATAACCATGTATAATTGATTGTAAAAATCCTCCGATTCCGGTTAAAAAGTTGGCAGAGCCTTTTAAACCAATTTTTGTTTCACTCCAAACCTAAAAAAATTTATGAAATACAATAAGAATTTCATTTGCAATAGTTAAGAAGTTAAATTACAGTTTTAATTGAAAATGGCTGAAATTTTGCAAAATAATATTGATTTTTTTTTTAATTTCATGGAGAGGCTGCTAATTTTTAGTTCACCACTTAACATCAACAAAATGCTTACAATAATTATACACTATCACTAAGACTGAGTGGAAATTCCAAAATTAATGCATTGCCCATATCTATGCTAGAAAGAAGTTATTTTTGTTATACCTTAAATTCGGTACACACATAAGTTTTAAAGGCCTTTTCAAAGTATTTTCCAGCTTTGTCTGGAAAACCAACGTCTAAATAGTTAATGGAGAACATAGACCATGTCATTGCTGGACCTGTTTTGCGGGTAACATTTTCATACATTTGTAAATCATTGAATTGGGTAGAACTAAAAGAAAACTATATTTTAAAATTATTGTTTATTTCTATTAATATTCTACAAACTTCTCCATTGGATACTGTAATGGATAACCGAGCAATATGGTGTCGGCTTGTTTAACTCTTTCCCCTGGCCTATAACCCAAATATTGGGGATGAAAATCGTTAGCAGTGTCATACAAAATAAACATTTTATTGGCTATATTCAACCATTCCAACGACGAAAAATTAGCATAAGGATCACATTCCATATGGGTAAATCTTAAAAAAATTATTTATAATAATTTAATGAGTCCTTGATAGATTTTTTTTGTTTATGATATTACCTGGCAAAATGAAGTGCTTTTTTAAATACCACATTTGTATAGACATTGTCATCAACATTCTCATGATCTTCATCTGGACCCATGACATCTTAAAAAATGTTTGTAATTATTTCTAATAAAAACAGAAAAACAGTCAACATTTACTTTTAATATGAAAGTGCTTTGTTTGTTTTCGCCATGTCACACGACTTTGTAGAAATGTAGCTATCTCACGAACCAGTGGCCACGCGGTTCTGCACAACCAGTCACGATTGTAAATGGTTGCGTAAAATTGTTGCAAAGCTACTGCTATATCAGCAGAAATGTGTATTTGCTGCGTGGCCACTTCAGGGCAACATGGATTTGTGGCTTCTGTGCCAGTATAAGCACTTTCCCAAGGAAATCTAGAAACAAAGTAATTTTAGGTTATTCTTTGGATATTTTTATTAGTATTTATCACCTAGCTCCTTTGTAACCAGTTACATTAGCATTATACAGAGCACCCTGTAGGTGATGTAGTCGATAATTGAACAATTCTTCAGACCAAATAGATTGGAGTTGTGTTACAACTGGCAGCATCCATACTTCAGTATCCCAAAAGTTATGACCTTCATAATCATCATCTAGTTGTCCACGGCCTAAACCAGTTGGACTTAGGCCAAAGTAGGGGTTATTTTTATGATTTGTAACCAAGGAGGGCAAAGAGCACGCCATATAAAATATGCCAGCATTTATTATTTGAGACTAAAAATATATTAAGAGCTAAAAATACATTTTTATTTCTAATTATATAATACGGGAAATAAAGACATTTAACGTGGAAAAATTAAGGGAAAGTTAAATTTTTGCACGAAGCTTTCTTTTATGGTTCTAAACAACATTCCAAAACTATACGCAATTCTTAATTTTAGCCCAATCTTTAACATTTTTTTTATCAGTTAAATGTAATAGTTGAGTTCTACAAAACAGTTAGCGAGATGCATATGTAGTTGATCTCTTATAGTTTAGGAAATATCGACTTTGAAAATTAAAATTTGGTATTTTTGACCTACCTTAGTCTAGTTATTTGCAGCTATAAGGCTCAAATTTATCATGATTTTTTTAAAATATTTTTTTTTGAATTACCAGCAATCGATAAATATTGTATAGAAAAACTAAATACATATCGTCACCTAAAATTTTCAATTGTATTTAAAAAGATCCTAAAAACGTAATTTTCGGTTTTAAATCATTAACTATAGCTGATTAACAAGTCCTGAAATATTTGCACAAAAACTTTGGAAACGGAACTCAATAGATTTCTTAATTTAATATTAATCTACAGAAACGAAAAAGTCAAAAGTTTCTAATTTAAAAATATCATGATGTTATGTATGTATGTGTATACTGTATTAATGTTGATAAATTATGCACGTCAATATGGTATGTATGTTATGATTGTCAAACTGAACATTTTAAAATAATACACGAATAAAGTTATGCAATCGGATAATGTTGAAAAACAAATTTTAAGTTTTGAAGCCAATTGGAAATATTGTAGTTTAATCCCTAGTTATTTGGAAATTTCAAATAAATAAACTGTTTTACCAATTCTTCATTTCCTTCTACTTTAATATGAAAGTCATTCCAAAACTGATGCCATCTTGAAGCATGTTTTTCATATAGATCCATATTGTTTAAACTTAAAACTTAAAAAAAAATATTATTTTAATAGTTTGTATTAATATATTTTTTTATATATTAAAATTCACCATCTTGCAATTCCTTTAAGGCTACAGATTTCACCAAATCAGCTGTTAATACAAATCTATAATATAAATTTTTTTGACCAGAGTCCATTTTTAAAACTTTTTTACTATCAGGAAAATCATCACTAAAAGCAACGTAAACGATGGTATGATTTGGCTGAAAAACATCATTTTCCACTTCTGTAGTTGTAGCCCGAAGCATTGTAATGTTAGTAACATTCGAGGTTTCAGTTACTAAATCGAAAGCTTGAGTGCTTGAGCCCTGATTTTGTTGCAATTGTATATGTATAGGCTCTGAAATTGGCTATTAAGGTTTATTTACATGCATACATATGTACATATCGCTCCCTTATTGCAACATAGTCATATCCAAAAAATCAAAAATTTCAAGTTACTTAAGCAAAAGTGCTCCTTCATACCTTATTTCTATGTAAAAAAAAACATTTTTATGTAAAAAAATTCATCAAACTGAACCGAAGTTATAGCAGAATATATTTTATTAAATCAGTATATAAAGATTCATTTTGAAAACCTTAATAGCATTTTTCCAAGTTGGGTTTTTTTTTTGAGATATGACTACGTTGCAATAAAGGAGCGATATGTATAAATATTAGCGGAGTTCAGTGTTTTGTGCAAATGGATATTTTGCATTTCCTCTTTCGCAACATCATTTGTACTTAACACTGAACTCCGCTATTGTATAAAACAAAATCACCCCTATTATGTAAGTCGTTGTCGACGTCGACATTAATTTTTATTTGTTATCGTATAAAGTCGACGACTACATCACGTCGACGTTAATTTGGTATTTTATAAGAAAGTTGTGTCGACGTCGACCAGTTATCGAAAATCTGACAGAAAAAAAATCACATCTCCTATTATTTTTCTATATTTTTGCTCTTCATCATTAAAGTTGATTTTGCTAACGCTATTTATGCTATTTTCCGACATTTTGTTTTTTTAACCGATTAAGCGATATAAAATTAGTTTTGGAGTTTGTTTCCGATTTTGAATTTTTCGCGAATTTTTGCCAGGTTGGCGATAGAAGCTATTTTTTACTGTAAGTTTTCTGATTCTTTATAGCTTTAATGATTATTAATATATATACGACTTTGCTATCATGCCGCTGTTAGCAAATTTCTGCGAGTTTCCGCTAATTTTGCAATTTTTACCGAATTATTACTTATAGTTTAAGGGATTTTTAATTAATTTTATGGCTTGTTTGAAATATTAAAAATTTTCGCAAATTTTCGCTATTTTTGCAAACTTTTCCAAATTTTCGCAATTTTGCGTAGTTTGGTTGCTCTTTGAGGCGATCGTCTTTAATTAAAAATTTTCGCAAATTTTTGCTATTTTACCAAACTTTTCCGAATTTTCGCGTTTAATTTACTATTAAAATTTGTGTTTTTTTTTTTATTTTAACGTACTTAATAAATATGTTTACATTCTACTTAAAATTCCTCAAACTGTCAATAGTAATCGATTATTGTCAGAAACGACTCAGAAAATATAATTACTGTTCCGATGCCGTCGACTTTCATAATAGGGGTGAATTACTTTACCTATTGCCTTTTGTCTCTGTATTTTCAATTCGTATATTAAGGCCCTATTAAAATAACGATGGGCATATACTCTTTGCTTTATAATGAGACTTAAACTTTTATACTCTTCAATCCATTCGTAAATGCCCTCGAATAAATTCATGGTATATTCAATGTTGTCGTATCGGATATAGCTTTTGGTCTCAATATTCAAAATATGAGCTGTCAAATTAAGCCAATTTGGGAAACGTGCTCGACGACTATCGCCTTTATGACCATTGTAAACACCATTCATATAGATTGAATCGCCATATATTGTAAAACCCAAGTGCCCGTTTGCCAAAGAAGGCATGAAATTTAAATCGTTAGGAATACTTTAAAAGAAATGATAAATATACTTAAAGTTAAATTTTGTTGCCGAATATCTTATAAACTTATTTACTTTTGGGGTTTAAGCAAAAAACTGGAATCTTTTTCTAATAAACTTTCAACTTTTTCTAAATTAAAATAAAAAAACAATAAAATTGTTAATCCGAGTTTCATTTTGAGTGTATCGACCGCTTTAGTTTCGAGTAAATTTACAATTGAATGTACATATGCTTTATGCATCCGTTTGGTTTGTGTATTATTAATTGTTGATAAGAAAAATTTATGTATGTATGTACATATGTATGCATGGGTGTATCTCTGCAGTCATGGGCACTTTCATAATTTCTCGGCACGCGTGCTTGAAAAACAAAATTTTGTTCTGCGCAACCGACACACATATTCTATTTTAGTAAAAACAAGTAGGAGTACTATATTCGGCTATGCCGAATCTTATATAACATTCACTATGGTTTAATAAGAACGGAAAGTTATATAAATACCGTTTTTAGATAGCTAAATATTTTTTCTGCCACACCCATTTCTCTAATACCGCCCCCATTTTGTCGGATGTTGTGTATCGATAACCAAGTTGCTTGTACCTAATTTAGAAACTTTGGCTCTTGCCGTTTTCCAGATTTACAGAAATCTACAATTTTTTGTACGTAAAGTGTCACGCCCACTTCTTTACTCCCGCCCACATTTTTTCGGTTGTTGTGTATTGATAAAAAAAATGATTGTACCTAATTTGGGAACTTTGGCTCTTGCCGTTCTCCAGATATTCATATGTACATAAAAAATACATTAAAATAACAACTTTCTGGGTAAAATTAAAAGAAGTTGTGTTGTTTTGCTCATATTTTAGATTTTTGTGACCAATCCGGCTGAATTTCAATAGCAAATAATTCCGGACTGTAGATGAATTTAAAATATATCTACCGAGTCCCCATCAATTATGGGGTCTTCGGAAAACCCATTTCAATGGACATACGGACATCGTTATTTGAACTTCTCTTTCCATAAGAATCCAGGAAAGAAATTAAAAACGCAATGACGAACTAATAGATATATGTATAGCCGATTTCCTTCGGTGATGGGTTTAAAAAACCACAACAGTAACATGAGATTTTATGAGACAAATAACAGGAAGTCGTGGTTATTTGCTCATATCTCTGCCATATGTGGAGCGATTTGGCTGAATTTCAATATCAGACAAATCGAGGATATATGTGACATAAATAAAATATAGTCCTAACTAGGGATCGATATATATCGCAATGATATTGTTTAAGAGTATCGATATTTATTAAATAAAAATATCGATATATCGAACATGAGACACAACAACTCGCAATTTTGGGGAAATTTTTTTTGTTTTTTTTAAGGTTGTTTTTCATTTTTTCGTTGTGATGTTTTTGCATTTTAAGTAAAATGAAAAATTACTCCAAATACATACATACATATGTAGATACATACATTTTTCTTATCAACAATTAAAAATACACAAACCAAACGGATGCATAAAGCATGCATTCAATTGTAAATTTACTCGAAACTAAAGCGGTCGATACATTCCGTAACACTCAAAATGAGACTCGGATTTTCTGCCGATTATTCATTTAGCCATATTAACTTTGAAGTGAAAATAACCACGGTCTGGGATATCATTTTCTCTACTCCTACCGCGGCAGTATGAAACCTATAGTCTGGTTATACTTCGAAATATTCAAATAAAGCGAAGGTCGGTCCATAATTGGCTATAGGCCCAAAATTTGATCTATTTTTGTCCTATTTTATGTTTTTCAAGGTTTTGTATTTTTTTGGAACGTCTTCGCAAAATATTCGCTTGAATTTAGCGCATACGAATGTCACTAAATAGCCGGCATTTCGAATACGAATGTTCGTTACCTCAATAGTAGGTATAAGTAATTTTCCGCTTTAAGATTACAAGTTTTGACAATATTTTTATATTTAAAAAAAATCTCTAACGAAAGTTTATTTTTGTGTCGTTAAGAAAAAAAGGTGATGTTATTAAGGAAAGAAAGGCACAAATAATAATGCAAAATTTATCCATCCATTCATTTATTTATTCACTCATTCGGTCTTTCATTCATATTTATTTTGTTTTGCCTATTTAACGCGTTCGCGTGCGTTTTTTGTTTGTTAATAATGTTACACTGTTATTTAAGAAAACTGATTTTTATCATGATGGCATGATGTTGCCAAGCGTAACCTAATAGAATATTTAAACAATTTTAGTATAATTTGTTGTTGTTGCTGATGCAAAAAGCGCTTGCAAATAAGAAGGGGAGGGTTAGATTTGAACAGAAAAAAGCAAGTTATGGTGCTATATTCGTCTGTATCGAATCTTTGATACCCTCCACCGACATTTCGAATATTTCAGGAGTGGGCTCTATATGATATCTTTAAATTATTAATTAATCTTTATAAAAACGGACGTTTGCGGTTTATTTATATTAAATTGTTAACCGACGATCGGAAAGTTTTGTGCTTTTCTTTTTAGAAATTTGAACTAGCCTGAGTAAAATATCATGATTTGTAACAGTTTTAGCCAAACTTTAATAATTTTCAGGGCGGAATTTATATTGAATACATGGTAAATTATGAACCAATCATCCCTAAATTCTGTAGAGTGATCTCTGGTATTAAAAAACATTAATTGGAATAAATTTCAATACAGCAGTGAAATTAGTTGTAGCGTTTACAGTGATTTTCAGAAGGCTGCCTAGTATGGGATCTAAGGTAAAGTATGAACCGTGTATCACAAAATTGCATGACATTTTTTATGGTAATATGAAGCTAAATTGAAATAAATTTTACCGCAATATCTATATCTGCTACGGTTTTAGTTAATTTCCCAGAGTGGTCTTTATATGGGGCCTACGGTAAATTATGAACCGTTCATCACGAATTTTATTAGTACGATTTCGTGTCCTGTAAAACTCTGAAGTATTTAATTTTATTGCGATGGCATTATTTGTTACGATTTTAGGAGTAGTTAACTCTTTTCCGAGAGAAGGGTTTATTCGGGGCATAGGGTAAATTATGGACCGATCTTTACGAAATTTACCACTGTGATTGATTTCTAGTCATATAAAATTGTGACGTAGTTTATTTTATTATGATAGCACAATTTGTTACGATTTTAGGCGTACTAACTCTTTCCCGAGAGTAGGGTTTATATTGGGCCTATTGCAAATTATGGACTGATCTTCACGAAATTTGACAGTGCGGTTTCTAGTTCTATGACATTGTGAATTTTTTAACAATTATACAGGGTGTCTGGTAGCAGATTTATATTTTCAAACTTAAATAAAAACCGTAATAATTGACACAAAGTTTTATTAAGAGCATTGAACGATATAATGGAAATGCGGTTGCGGGTTCTTGGAGACCAGTAACGGCAGTTTTGCCGTTTAAGTGAAAATGGACCTCGTTGCTTCAAGAAATGGGATTTGCAGTGCGAAAACGCTCCAACATCGTTTCACAAAAATGTTTGCATAAATCAAAGCCGTCTTCTTTAAGTTCTTGAACGATTTGAATTTTAAAAGGATGGAACTTCAGATCCTTTTTTAAAATTTCATGAATAATCGCTCTTGGAGTCCCAGTGATGCTGCTCTTTTTCGTATTGAAAGTCGCTTTCAACCAGTTCAATATTTTCGGGAGTCCATGAAGATCGACTGAGCCCTGTCCGTGGGACATTCATAGCCGAAGCAGTTGCGCGGAATCTCTGCACCCACGAACGAATTAAATTTACACTCGGTCATTCGCCGAATACCGAACTTTGAACAAAATTGTCGACGAGCAATTACGTAAGAATCATTACCCTTAATAAATGTCTCCACAGCGAACGCGCGATGCTTACTCGACCACTACGACATCGTGACTGACAAATTCACACAATCGATAATTCCAACGACGCTACCCTCCCTCCGCACCGTTTATTACTTTTTGAAATAATCGTATTTAAAAATATAAATTTGCCACATTTATTACGATTTTTAGTTAGTTTTTGTTACAAAATTATTTTTTTTTTAGGGTGGTGGTTTCAGATTTTGATTCATAGCTCTGATCCTACTGAACCGATTTTGCTGGATTTCAATCCCAAACTGCTTAGGGTAACTACAAGAAATTTGACATCAATTTTGTACTTTTTTTTTTGAGTTTTTCGAAAGTGAGCGTGTTTTCAACAGACGGACATGGCTACATCGATTAAGAATTACTCAAGGAGCCAGAATATATATACTTTATGAGGTCTTAGATGTATAACAAAAAAGTTTCACACGGAATGACAAACTAAGTATTCCCTCATTCATCACAAGTGGTGGTGAAGGGTATATGTGTATGTTTTCTTTAACACTGTACTAAATAAAACTACGAAATATTAACAAATAACAAAAATTAAAAAAATCTTTGGAAAAAAGAGTCAACCAAGCGTGACCAATGAGTTTCCGTTTGTTAAGATTTTGTTGCCATTTTCAACCTGTTAACTTTGCACTTTTTTCAGGTTGATTCTAAAAAATGATGAAACTATCATAAATTACTTAGATATTGTTTAATTGTATTGCGGTAGCATTTGTAAATCTTTTATTTAAAAAATAGCAATGATTTGATATACTGCAACTGTAATTGAATATCGAAAGTAGAATAATATTTGGTAAGTTAAGAGTGAGTCACGGTTTTCAGTGAAAGTATATATCATATTTGGCCAATCGGAATTTTTTAAAAAATTCTTTATCGTTAAATAAATAAAAATGGTTTTGACGTGTTCTTATTGCCTTTGAAATATTTAAAAATCTTCCTTATTAATTGAAAAGTTCATAAGTAATACTTCCTTTTTTCAGCTGTTAGTACTTTTGCCAGTTCTATTCAATGTTTGAACCGCCAACTACTCAACAAAGAATTTCAAAGATTTATTTAAATTTAAGCGCTGATCTTTAATGTGCGGTTTCTACAATACACAACGGCACATTCCGTCCCACACATTATAGGATGTTGTCTATTGACCAAGATTATCTTATTTGGAAACTTTGGCTCTTGCCGATCTCCAGATAAAGAGAGATCTATAATATTTTTGTACAGAAGAATCCACTCCCACTTCTCCAATCCCGCCCATTTTTTTTTAAGAGAGGTTGTGAATTGATTGATAACAAAGATACTTTTGGAAACTGACTTTTGTTGATTTTTTAAACAAAAAAAAAGCAACAGCAAGCCATTATGGACCGATATGGTTGAATTCAAAAGTTTCGTCAGATACAGCATTGGATGCTTTAATATTCTTAAGAAGCATCTTGAAATAATGAAATGGATTCTTCTCAACTTAGTATTGAATACACGACTTTTAAAACTTTGCACTACATAATTTCCAATTGTATTTTAAAACTTTCTAAATGTACGAGTATTTTCCAAATATATATTGTAAAAATTTTAAAATTTATTTAAAATTTGCCCAATATTAAAATTTTCCAATTATTTTTTGTTGAAATTGTCCAATTGTATTGGAAAATTGTCCAATTTTTTTTAATACATTTGGAAAATTTCAAAATATGGGACAATAAAAAATATATTTATATATATTTAACATTTGGACAGTTGTAAATACATTTGGATTGTTTTAAAATACACATGGAACATTTCATAACACAGTTCGAAATTTTTAAAATAAATTTGTATTATTCTGATATATGTACATTCGGAGAATTTTAAAATACATATGGAACATTTTAAACTGTATTTGAAAATTTTAAATTATTTTTGCACAATTTTAAAATATATTTGGACAAGTTTAAAATATATTTGGAAAAATTTCAAATGTTTTGACAATTTCAAAATACATCTAGAAAACTTAAAAATATGTATATTAGGACAATTTTAAAATTTATTTGTAAAATTTTAATATACAATTGGAAATGGTGTAAATTTTTATATCAATAATCAAATATGGATAAAAATAAGATTTATATGTTGACTTGTTACGTTTTTTTTTACATGATCTTTATGAATTGGGTTTAATTAATAATTTAAATTTGTTATTATTATATAGTTTACAAAAAAATAATATATGTTCATGAAATATGTATTTTAACTGGAAAATTATGTTGGTTTTAATACAGGTTTATATATTGAGTATAAATAAAAAAAAATCCCAAAATCAATCCCGAATCCCGGGATTGGAAGCCCTAGCTATCACTACATGTCTATAACATTAGAATTGGGGATGCACTCATAGAAAAATGCATCTTCATATTGATGATGCCCTAACATCAAAATTGTGACATCAATGTTATTACAGTGACATCAATTCGACGCCACATTTTGTGTATTATTACCATTATTTTCATGTTTAAAAAGTAAAATGAGAAGCAAAAATTCCCATATTGTATTTTTTAATACATAAAATTTTTAAAGTAGAATGATTACGAAAACCATATCGGGCATGCTGCTGGTATCTTATAATTGAGAGGTCTTCTGGTAACAAACGGCGGAATACAACAAAAGTGAAACAAACATGTGTAACGGGTAAATAAATAATAATACATATTCCCTCACTTTGTCTTAAATCAATCCCAATGACAAACTGTCATTAAATTAAGCCTAATGAATCGTTTCTTTGATGTTACTGAGTCATTGCACTGATAAATGTTTTATTCAACTGACTGCGATTCGTAATTTCTGTGATGCCGATTTCATTGATGACGATTTCAATTTTTGACCCTGATGACAACTTCGGCAAGTGATGTTAAGGCCGACATCACAATGATGTAAAGTGTTATGTGATCAAAAACTAAGACACTTGTCATAGTACTGATATCAAAATGCATCATCAACTTTATGACGCTTTTCCTATCAGTGTGGCAACGATCTATCCCTTTTTATTAAAAAGTACCTTAGGAAAACTATATTTTTTCGTTCCACTCTAATGTAATACTTGTAAATAAAAATACTGTGTGACAAGTTTTTACAACTTTGTCCCAATTTACATTATACGATTTTTGTCGTTGCGATTATTGTCGTTTCTTCTTTGAAGTCGGTCTTATGTTTACATTGTACGATTTTTGTCGTTACAACTTCTTGTGTATACATATAATTTGACACTACGAATGAATGAACAAAACGAATCGTAGAGTACACTCGCTTGTGCACCCCTTTTAATTCCTCTCTCCCCTCTCGCCAATAAGGTAAGAATCGCAACGACAAAAATCGTATAATGTAAATTGGGACTTTAATTTTTTTGATGATTAAATGTCGAATTTAATACAACCACGGTAAAACAAGCTAAATATATTGGCAACTTTTTAGACAATAGGCTGGAATTATACATTGGATTTACAGTCTTATTGTTTGTTCAATTTGCATGCACGGCCTTTTTGTATTGCGACAAGTTCTACAGGTTAATATAAATAAAGAAAATTTGTATGTTTTGAATTAAAAAAGGATAAAAAAACGACCAGTTCCATGCAGTTTTTTTCTACCAATTAAGAAAGTTCTGGAATTATTAAAATTATAGTTCGTTTCTAGCAACTCTATAAGAAACATTAAAAAATGTATAAAAATGGTATTGGATACAATTAAACTCAGAGTAAAATTTAAGATGTAAGATTAAACAATTTCAACATTTTCTTTGCCTTCCTTGACTTACATATTTTTAAATGCAGTCCCGACTTGGTATTCTTATATTCGTTACTTAAAATTTTAAAAGATTCCCTTACAATGATTTAATATTTTGAAACATCAGAGCTATATCCAGTTGTTGAACCTCCATTCCTGTAAGATTTACTATACTATATTTGTTTCAACATTTAATAAAGATTATTCAAATCATATTTATAAAAGAAAATTTTAAACGCGATTTATTCCTGGTTTCACTGTCGCTTCAATTGTGTTTGATAGAGCATTTGTGCGTAAACGCCATTAACAAACGAACATATTTTTAAATGTCATACAATGAAAATAATTATAATAATTTACCATTAATTTAAATTATTTTCCCACAAAATTCAAATTCTTTATAAAATTTTATAGTATGAAATTACAGGTAACATTAGTCTACTAACTGTAATTTAATTGTTTTATTTTAGTTATGTTTTTGGCCAACCATTTAGGGGTTATTAAGATTTCTATCTAAAATGGACATTAACGATCTAATGCTAAGTATGATTAGATTATAAAAAACAAACACGTTTACACACACACAAACATAAATGCACACATACATAAATTTTATTTTTTTAACGGAAAAATATAAAATATAATAAAAAAAAGTGTATTAATAAAAATGTTCCAAAAATGGAAAATCGAGGCTTAAATGCGAAACAGTTTGTGATATTTTAAATTTAAGTTTTCGATACAAAAGAAATATTCAATGCAAACGGACGTAAAAAGTTTTTTTTTTTACAGGAGAAGAAAAAAAAACGTTACAAAATTAATAATAACAAGTAAGAAAGAATAGTCGATCAAGATCGAACATTTGATACGCTTCCCCTCGGTATATACTGAAAAACTTTCGAGATTGTACCTCATCTGGGACCCATGGGCAATCATGTACCCGGCCAAACAAAATGATGTTATGGGGTTAAGATTCATATAAGAGTTTCTTGTGTCGAATATTATCTAGATATATGAGATCTGTTCGTCTTAACGCGATTTTAGAGAGAAGGCTTATGATGGTCAATTCTGGACATACCAATACAAAATTTTGCTCTTATAAAAGTTCTCGTATCTAAGTTTAATATCAATACCAATATTATATTGAATATTTTTTATTTTTCGAATTTATTATATGAGCTAAATTGCAGTTATGTATTTTATAAAACTTTTTGTAATAGTTCTATTCCATAAATTTTTAGGAATGACCTTATACAATACCAGACTATAATAAAGTAGCTTATGAAAAGAATTAATTTCCAGATTCTATCAATACCAATATTTATAAAGAAGTTATGGCATTTAAAGCTTTTTTCGGGAGTGGCATGGGAGCTATATAGGATTGCCAGACGGTCTCGAATTGCCCAATTTTTTGCGGCCTGTCCAGCTAAGATATAATTTGTTCAGTTAAAACTGGACTCTAGAGCTATAGTCAAATATATACCGATTTTTAAACAATTTTCGAAGAAGATTAACAATGCGATAAGATATTTTTGAACTAAATTCAATCTAAACACCAACATAATAAGAATATAAGTTTATGGGCACATAGACTTTATTTCATAAAGAGATTTGCATGAGATCTAAATCGGTTCTCACCATTGTCAATAACCTTTGTTCTTGTGATACTTCAAACAAACGTATGTACAAAATTTCTTCCAATTATCTTCAAAATTGCGCTCAAGGTGACATGGACAGACAACCAGCCAGCCGGACGGATGGATAGAGTTAGATCCAGGGTTGTGGAGTCGTCAACAAATAGTTCTAATTTCGACTCCGACTCCAACCGCTGAAATTTATTAAGTCCGACTCCGACTCTAACTCCGACTCCAACTCCTACTCTCCTCTTCACTATTTTGGTGTGGCTATAATAAGGTATTGTTGGTGTTTGAATTTCTTTAAAAATTTGCGTGAAGATGTAGTTTAATATAACGAACCACAATTAATCAAAAACTCGTTTTCGAATTTTTGTGTAGTTATGTCCGTTTGTATTTAGGATGACGATATGTATGTATTTATATATTCAAAAAGAATTTAAAGATAATTAATTTTTCCCTGAATGGGAGGGAAGGAAAAAAATCGTCAAAATAATACAAACTTCTACTTTAAACAAAATTTTCCGTTTCCCCTCGTTAAAGAAACAAATGGGGAGGAGGATGACGAACTTGTAAATAAATTTACATCTTTTTTCATTTGTATTTTTTTTTTATTATTTTTTATGTCTATATTATTATAATTGAAAAAAAAAGAAAAAGAGAAAATATACTTACACATACAACGATTATCATAAAATATGGTGAAGAGTTTTTCTTATTTGCTATATTTTGTTTTTCTTTTAAATAGCCAGTTTGCTGTTTATAATTTATTTTTAACTATAATAATTTTATAATTTTTTTTATAGAGTTTGACTTGGGACACAGGTGTCTTTTTTTTGAAACAGTGGCCCAACATTATTATAAAACTAATTTAAAAGCTTCCTTATTCATTATGTAGATGTAAACATGTGTAGATTTCTTTATCTTTGGACATGTTTTAGGAATATGCAGATGATTTGAAATACAAACATTCATTCATAATTGTAGTAGAACATAGAAAAATACTTACGAAGTTATAGACCATAAAGAACAGAAGATACAATGATTAAATGAATATTCTCACGCGCCATAATTCCTATTTGAGCATGGTAACCATGATCTTAGACGAATCCTGAAAAGCAAAAAAAAAAAAAAAAAAAACAGAAATAATTGTTTTTAAATTGTTATTATAATAAAAATAATTTAAAATTGTATTGCTATGAAATTTATTTCAAGAATTTTAGTTTCACCAAAACAAGAAAAAAAATAGTTCTGACTAGTTTCTACGTTCATAATTTCCTGCAATTTTTACTTTTTATTTTGTTGACAAGGATAGCGTAAAAAAGTGTAATAAGAATGAGAATTAATTGCTGCTGTAAGCAATCAAATGAGCTTAATCTGTAAAAACTGAGCGGATATTTTATAGTGGTTTTTGAAAAACATTTCGGGAAAATTCTTCGGGTAACTTCTTGACCGATCATCAAAAAAAGCTTTTACTGTTATTTTTAGTCTTATGAAACGTTTTTTTTTGACATTTCACTACAACATTAATGTTTGTCACCTTTTAAGACGTATTTAGATTGTTTGAGTCGACTTTATACGAGCCCCATAGAAGAATGTGGACGAATCTTCAGCAAATAACATGGCGTTTGTTCTAGCAATGCAAAATTAAATTAATTAATTTTGACTTCAAATTAATATTATAAAAATTTTAATTGAATCTAATAAATAATTTGATAACTACTTTGTTCAATTCAATAACTTTTTTTATTATATTTTTATTTATTTTTAATTATCTGAGCGAATTGAATGAAATAGAGATTTTTTTAAATAATTTTTTTATTAAATCAATTAACTTTGCTTAAAATCGCATAGCTTTTTAATCATATTTTTAATCGATATTTAAAATATCAAAATGTTAATTGAATTAAAGAAATATTTTTAGTTTTTGTTTAATGAAAGAAATAATTGATTCAATTAATACTTTTAATTAACTGATAAAAAACTAATGAAAATTTTTTCTGTGTTTAATCTCATGAATCTTCAGTTTAGAAATTCTAACATAATGATATTACTGCTAAAGGCCGTTTTACACTGTCACACAAGTCTTAAGTATTTTGACGTAAATGCAACTCTGATCTAATAATTGTTTAAAAATTTGTAAAAAAACAATAACAGCTTATCATGCATAGAAAAAAATGTTGCCCCAATTAAAACATTAATCTAAAATAAAATCAGCTTTAATTAAAAATTTAATCAAGTTAATTAAACGTTTAATCAAGGGAATTAAACATTTTATTGTTAATTTTTATTCCAACCATTTCATTGACAAAATGTATACAAAATAGTAAGATGTTTTTACATCGGACAGATATAAAAATTACGTGTCGTTTTATCCAAAAAGTAAAAAAATACAAATTTTCAGTTAATACCCTCTTTATGATTAAGTGCGATAGGCCTACTATAGCATCGTTTCCAACATATGGATAATAAAATAAAGGCACTGCATTAAAATGTCCTCAAAGTTAGACTGTGCATCAATTTCCCTAAAACAAAACTAATGAGAATGAACACGACCAATAATGCACGTATTCCTCTTAATAATAACACCATAGAAGATGTTCAATCACTTTGCTATCTAGTTTGTACTAGTTACCACGACCAAAAGAAGATATAGATGCGCGCGTCATACAATGTCGCTAATGCAAGTGTGGATGTTTACTGACTTATCTAAATACCTGAAAACACAAGTCTTCAACACTTGTGTTAAGCGAAACCTGAGGTCTATCTAAAAATAACATACAACAATTGCAAATCGCATAATCCGCTGTTTTTGGCTAAATTCTATAAGCAATATTTAGCTACTTCGGATAACAAACTAACAAGCAGACAGAGTTGCAGTATAACCTTTAAGGCTCTCAACGTCGTGGTCGCCCAAAGACGTCCTGGCGCACTGCAATAAAGCGCGAACTGGCTGCTGCAGGGTTTTCACGAAACGAGGCGATAAGTACAGCCACGAACTGAGTCCGTTGGAAATCCCTTATTGAGACCGTTTGATTCCGAGCCTAACTATGAGTCGAAGAGGCAGATATTGCTTTTCTGTCTCCTATTGGTCCGAGGTTTGAAAAAAAAAATATAAAGCCGGTGTGTTTTATTGTATGTAGATCGACACAATCTACATCGGTAATATAGTTTCGCATATGAAGAAATTGCCCATCTGGCCATCATATTCCTAGCTTTGAAAAAACAAAACAAATATAAGTTCTGTGTGTTTTATTTACGCTGATCTATCTATGATTCAAATTTCATCAAAACTGGTTAGATATTTTCGGAGGGGCAGTAATTCTCGCTATGTCCCCATCTTGGTCCTATGAAGGGTATAGTTTTAAAAAAATAAAAAGCCTATATATCCAATTTAATCAGCTATTTAGCCGATAAAGCGTAGCAAACGCAAAAGTTACTTTCGCATTCGTTCATGGGACGGTCGAGCGGGACTTATCCAAAAAACTGTGTCCTTCAATTTCATTTTAAGTCACGCCATCATTTTTCATTGATTCATTCATTTTTCATAGGATAGTGAAACGCCGGCTTAAACAATTTATTTATAGATTCCACAAAAAGTTTGTATGAAATTGACGTCCAAATATAAAGAAAACATTTTGCTTGTTTCGGTTAAGATATTTGTTTAAAGTTGTAATGAAGTTTTGAACAACTTTTTTATTTTATAGCATAATAAAAAAAATTTTTTTTTTTTCAAATATTCATGTTTAAATTTACAATTTTTGTGATTCAAATTTGTGTGTTGATTCACTTAATTCCTTTACTGAATTTAATATTTATTATTTTCTGTGCAATAAAACTCTTAATGGTCCATGCAAAATTGGTTCGTCAACTATTCGGAAATACGATTTTAATCGTTATATAGACTAAATATAACGATAAAAATAAGAACATACTATTTTTAAATTTTCAGAAATTCAAACTAAAGGATTTTTTGAAACATTTTTATTTTAAACGAGCACATTTCTAATGTTCATGGTAAAAATTTTAATTAATATTTAATTAAATATACTCTTAAATATTATGTCCTTATTAAAAAAAGTTTTTTTTGCACTGCAATATTTCTTCTTTAATAAATAAATAACATAAACGTAATTTTTCATTAGTGAATCATTGTGGCGTTGTTATTGTTGGCAATTTCACAGTTTCTTGAACAACATAATTTAGACCTCGAAGATCAGGCTTAAGAAATTATGCTCAGCTCAAACTTTCCAAACTACTGAGCTAGGAAGGTTTTAACCGTAACCATAATGCTTAAATTTGTTATTTTTACTCAACATAATTTACATTTGCTATTTAAATCAGGGATGGAAATTATAAAACAATTGTACTTACGCGACTTATTTGCGTCAATTTTAAAGCGATGGCGAATTCTTAAGTCGGTGAAGCCAGAAGATTTTTTTTAAAATTCCTACGCTTATGAAGAGAATCTCTTTTTTCCCACTAACCACTTTTTCCACATTAGTTTTTCCCCTACACTACTTCTTCAAATAGTTAAAAAAACAAAATTAGCTTTTAACAAGTAAGATTGCAATATTCGGCTAGGCCGAATCTTATATACCCTTCAGCATGGTGCGATTAAAACAGAACATTTTATAAATACCGTTCTTTAGTCGGATGTTGTGTATTGCTAACCAAGATGTTTGTACCAAATTTGGAAACTTTGGCTCTTTTCGTTCTCCAGATATAAATACATTTATAATGTGTTTGTATGGGAAGTGCCACACCCACTTCTCTAATTCTGCCCATTTTTTATAGAGGGATAGATAACCAAGAGGATTGCATTTAATTTGGAAACTTTAGTTCTTGCCGTTCTTCAGATATACAGAAAAAGAAATAAACATTTCAATATATACTTTATAGGATCTATGATCAATATTGTGGAAGTTACAGACGGAATGACAAGCTTATATATACCCTTTTACCTTCGGTGAAGGGTATAAAAAGAAACATAAGAAATCCATAAGAGTTACATAAAAACAACATACATTTTATTTATAAACACAGACAAAATTCTCACCAATTTTTTTTCAATTAAGCTATTAATCAAACATATAATCAGTTTTAATTAAACATTTTAGAAAGTGAATTAAGCTTTTACTTATATCAGGAACATTACTGCAGAAAATATTGTTAGTATCAAAAAATATTTAATTGATACTTTTAATTTGTTTATTGGTAAAAAAATAAATTACTTTTTTAATTAACATCAAAAACATTTTAATTGAAATCAATTTTTATTTTTTTCTGTGTACCTATCAGCTGGACCGGCAAACGTTGTTGTGCCATACAAATTATTTTTACGGAATATTTTGGTTGTTTAACAAAAAATATCGAATGAATTTTACGTGTTCGGGGATTTGATCTATGACAGCAAGAGAAATGTACCGCTGAAGACAATGACGGCCGATAAAAACCAAAAACAAAAACAAAAAAAAAAACAATCATTTATTTTTTAATTCAATGTATCTCATTAACGAAACAGATATATGTATGTATATTAGGGCGGGTCGATTTGTAGCGAGTGAAAAAAATTCACCAATTTCCCTATGATTTCCGTATTCTATGGGTTATTCCATGAAAATTTGCCGAAGGAACCATACCTCTATCGTTAAAATCGAGTCCCCTACTTTTTGTTGGTAGCTTTTTTCCCAAATTGACGTTCGTATGAAATATTACCTACACGTTCACATCCATAACTCAAAAACTATCGATCGGGTCACCTAGGCGCGTTGGAAAGGTGAGCTCATTTTGATCAATTTACAAAAAAAAATCTCCAACATTGGTCCAACGGTTCAAAAGTTACGGGCATTTTTGTCCAAATTTTGGAGCATTTTTCCATTTTTTTCATGATTTTGTCCAATAATATTACTTTCATGGCCATTTTTTTGGCTCAATCCATTATTTAATTCAATTTACAATTCAAAACGAAGAGTTTAAGCCCAAATTTATCGACTTCGGTTGATTAATTCATGCGATATTGCTAAAACAAAATAACACATAAAACCAACTTTTTGATTTTTTTTCCCTTTTTATTTTTTTTTCTACAAAAATTCAAATTAAGAGATAATATCTATAGTATCTATCAACCTATTATAAAAAAAAAAAATATTCAATTTGAGTGCAGTAAAAGACAAAATGTGAAAAAAACATTATTTTTTCTGAAAGTCTTGTTTGCTTTCAAGTCTTGGTGTTTTCGTACGGCTCTCTAATGTCGTCGCCATAGTGCCTTCTACATTCTTTCCTGCAACTCGTTTAGCAGTGGCAGCCAGCAATTGGACATGTCTTTCCGTTCCTTGAATGTGTAAAGGAATTTGTGGATCATCGAACGGTGGCACTTCGTAATTTAAATATCCCTCCAAATGTTCATACGATTAACTTTGCGTAAACGGTGGTTCGAATAAAATGGTATCGTCATTTAAATCAATCATATTTGTATATTCCGTACAATTAAAGTTTATAAGAGATTTTTTATAAACTCTAAGTTCCGTTGGGTCGACAATATCTCTTCGGTAATGTAAAATCTTCTTTATAGCAATGTTTCGTTTTTCCATTCTATCATCAAACAACATAGATAGCAAGATATTTTCTGAGTGTGCAAAATATGGATTATCTTGTATTACTGTATTTACAACTCCAAGTAAATTCGGTGGTAAAAATCGTGTCCAAGTAATAAATTTAAAAAGTAATGTACTACCGTATGCGGCAGAGCTATAATACTTAACATTGAAATACAAATATGATTGATTTAAATGACGATACCATTGTATATATTGTCTGATCTCTTAAAAGTTAAATGTGAAGGAAAAAATTAATACATTTTTTTTTTATCCTGAAATAGGAAAATGAAATAAATAAAATCAATATCAATATCGAAAAGCAATTGAGTGTACGATATTTTTTGTTAGTCCGTCATTGGGAATGCCAGTCTAATGAAAAATTGAACGCGTTTGAATTCAATTGGCACGTCTTGGAAATCATTGGAATTCGTGGAAGCAACACATTTTCGAAAATTTACTTTGATACAGTGTAAAATACATACCTGGTTTGACGGATAATAGACACATAAGGACAACAATAAAATCAGAACAAATAAACTTTGTCCCAATTTACATTATACGATTTTTGTCGTTGCGATTATTGTCGTTTCTTCTTTGAAGTCGGTCTTATATTTACATTGTACGATTTTTGTCGTTACAACTTCTTGTGTATACATATAATTTGACACTACGAATGAAAGAACAAAACGATTCGTAGAGTACACTCGCTTGTGTACCCCTTTTAATTCCTCTCTCCCCTCTCGCCAATAAGGTAAGAATCGCAACGACAAAAATCGTATAATGTAAATTGGGACTTTGCATACAAACCGAATTCAACTTTAAGTGCAATATTTTCAAGAGTGAAGGCGCCAATAGAAAAACTACAACAAAGTAATGTTGTTTACGAAGTAAAGTATAACGGAAGGGACGATCAGAATTGTGAATTAATTTATATAGGAACAACAAAACGCTCACTTGAAAAGAGAATAGGAGAACATCAAAATGACATATTGAAGAGGAGAGAGACAAGTGCATTATCACAAACGCCATCTGATTTTGACAGTTCGAGCTACTTTGTTTTGATTTTTTAGTGTTTTGTTAGGAATGGTTGACATTTTGGACAGTAAACACTAACAATGCAATGCAAAAAACCCTGTGTTGTTTCTGTTGTTTTTGGATTGTTGTAGTATCGACACCACCTGTAGTTGAATTCGCCTTGCTTTGAAACAGAACAAGTAAGAGTGTTGGATTTTGAACGAGGGGAGAGGAAGAGATATACAATAGAAAGCTTGAGAATACAACAAAACATAATGAAAACAATGAACCACAATGAAGATATTGACAACATTGGCGCTAGTTACAGAACCGCAATATAATTAATTCTGTAATAATAATTTTAAGTTGTGCTTTACTGTTTTTTGTTAAATGTTTTTGTGCAATTGAATTTTATTAAAAATCTAATGTTTTTAATGTAAAATAATATATAAATTTTGTAAGTTGTGTTTGCTTGTTGGGAAAAATATTTTGTATTAATGTTGTCCTTTTATTATTTTTGTTTAAATAGACGACCCTTGAAAAAGTCACCAAAAAAGTGACGAAACGTCGGGTGAAATGTAATAAAATTGTTTTATTTACATCAATATCATTAGGTCTTATTAGCTTAAAAAGAAAAATAAACTGATAAAAAAATTTTTCATTAACTTTTTATTGACCAATTAAGTACCAATGCACAACCGTGTTTGGTTTAAATTACGAAGTAAAATAGCCGGATATCCAACTTTCAGTCGTAGAAGGTGTAGTGACATGCCTGGCAAATACAGTGAGCTCAAAAACTCTGTTGGGAAATTTATAGCTTCTTTGGCATCACAGACTGTATCGATCGATTTGTATGATACGAAGTTGCCTCCTACGATTTCTGTATCTTGAAGTTTAAAACGTTGCAGCCAAGTTGGTTCTTTCTGCCATTTTTTTCTGTTTTTCTGGTTCTTTCTGCCAATTTTATTTTTCATAACTGAGCAATTTTTTACCTGCGGGTTTTAATCTTCTAGGGAATCTTAATCTTTCTATTCCCTAGATAACAAAGTGGATTATGTATATAAAAACTCCTGAACGTTTATTTATTCGAAAATAAAAAACGATACTTTAGGAGGATATTTGTATTGTTTAGTGGCTATGTCAAATTGTGAACTTTTTTTTTTTTTTTTTTTATTCCTACACTAAATCCCGCGAAGCTTTTTGCTTGTCTGCAGGAGACCAGAGTCTCTGTCGGGAATCGAACCCGCAACCCCGGTACTGATAGACTATCTCACTACCAGCTAGCCTACCGGGGCACCCATTGGCCCTATTACCAAATAAGTCATATGTACATATATAGAAATAACATATGAGCAAAATTTATACATTCTAGCATTTTTTTTTTGAAAGTTGGTAAAAAAATTAAAAAAAGCCATTTCCGTCCCTGATTTGGATTGAAGCATAAACAAAAAAAAAATATTAAAAAGGGGGACTTAATTTTATTTATAAAAAGAATAGTAATAATACGAACAATATTATAATAGTACAATAACAAAATAAAGAAGCACGCTTTTTCAATTCTTTAAGCAAGCGCAACCAAGTGTACACTGGAGAATTAAAAAAAACAATATTATTATTAGCGTCTCATAGAATAATTTCAATTATTACACCTGTTCCAGAAAAGCATCATCGTCATCATCATCGTGATCAGCAGAAAACAGTAACGTGAAATCTTTACAAGACACAAAATGACTGCGCACTTACAAAAAGGAGAGGGGTCCACAAAAAAAATAGAAATAACAAAAAAAAAAAAAAAAAATAATAATAAATGGATTCTAAGGGAAAAACTTTTCTTAGAAAACTTATCAACTTTTCATATCAGTAATGTTGTATGAATGTGTGTTGTTGTCAGTGTAGCCAACACTTTACAACTAAAAACCTCAATAGCATTTATAAAAATGGCTTTGCCAAATTTTATATACCCTTCACAATGGTGTTAAAAGACAATTGTTTAAGTTGATTTTTTGATTTTTTATACAATATTCATTAGTTTTAGGCTTTCTATGGGGTCTATGGTAAATTAAGGACCTATGCTCACGAAATTTAGTAGGATGATTTCTAGTCGAATTTTATATCAGTCCGTGCATTTCGCCACCATGTTAGTTTTTGTAACACAATTATTAATTTTTAAGGTGGTTGTTCCATATTTGGATTCATAACTCTTATCCTACTGAGACAACTCTAGGGGAAAGGGAACTAACGCTAACTGGTCCCGTGAAAGTTATAAAATGGTAGAGACCGGTTCTGGTTCTAACACTGTGAAGAGGACGTGTGACTAACATGTTGGTGTCCTAGGAGGGGGTTAATTGGCACCTTTTCGACACTTTGTAACAGGCCACTGAGTGAATTACAGTTCCTCTGGAGAAACTACACTTAACACACATTACCACCAGTTATGTTTTGATCTATCATGATTCACTTCCTTTTATTATAATTTTAATATTGTTCTTTTATTTTGAGTCGTTCGACAGTGAACCCAATAGATTCAATAGACGGACAGACAGACTAGCTTAATCAACTAAGAATTACTCAAAGACCCAGACTATATGCATATACTTTATGAGGACTTAGAAGAATATTAAACAAGTTTCACACGGAAGGGCAAACTTTGTATACCCTCATTCACCACTAGTGGTGGATGGTATAAAAATAAAACACTTTCCATCCGATCGTATACAAAATATTTAAGTAAGTTGTATATAATAACGGTTATTTAGAAGACATTTGTATTGAGGCGGGATGGACCAATGAACGTATTTGCATAATTTTAATATTCCAGGCTATTTTCCGATCTGATTTGTCAAAAACTCTTAATTTTGTTAAATTTATTATGCAAAGTTTTCATATAAAGGATATTAAAGCGGAATTTCATTAGTATAGGTTATTTCGGTATCGTTTCAAAATTTGATTTTGGGAGGATTTTTGTATGGTGGCCATGTGAAATCATTGACCGATTTGGTTTGTCCACAGTATTACAAATCCCTCATGTACAAAAAATATTTTATTTATTTATTTTTTATTTATTTGTTTATTTCATTCACAGTAATATATAAAAGCCTCCTAGGCCAATTAACATAATATATTACAAAGATATATTCCTGAATACAAATATAATTTAATTTTACTACATAATTTTTATTATTATCATAATAGCATGAACTAACAATGAACATACTTTTACTTATAACTAATAAAATAACTCATGCATCTGCTCCCCAGCCAAAAAAAAACAAAAAGTTATAAAAAAAGAATTCTATCCTTTTTTTTTTATAAGAAAAAGAGAGTTATTTGTCAATAACTCGTCCATTTATGAACCGTTATCGATCATTTTTACCACCAATATTCTATTAAACTTATTTATTGTTAAAATGCAACAATAACCCCCATAAGTTTAAGATATGAATTTTTTTTTTAGCTATTTATGAACCGATCTTACTGAATTTAAATGGAAAAGCTCTTGAAATTATATGTGATAGAAACATAAAACAATCTTAGGTCTTAAGTCAATAACGTAAAAATTTAGAACGTAATGAAAATCTTATAAAAAAGTTTAACTAATATATGCAGGGCTCCGAGCTGAATCGAACCAAGTGAAAAAAGACAAGTCAAAAATATTAAGAGGTTGAGTAAAGGAATCGCCAGTAATTTCTGGAGCCGTTGACTTGGGTTTATTACCGTTACCTCAGAAACGAAACACTTTTTGATTTAGTCCGTTACAGAACTGAAAAGAATTGAACTTTGCGGAGAGTTTCACACCATTTTTGCAATATCTTTCTTATATTTAATGACTTGGTTTCGTTCAGCATTGAACCCTCCATATCGCTGGTCTCATGTAGAAAGGCCTTAACTCACATAATTACAACTTTAAAGGGGAAGGTTGGAAGCATAATAGAAATTGTACGTGTCAAAATGTAAAATTTTTTGTACAATTACTTGTAAAACCGTTAATTTTGATTCTATTGCATTTCATTTTTGTGACGAGGTGTATTTGTGTAAAATGTATTAGAATCACTAAAAAATCGAGCTAGGGCCTTTCTGCATGAAAAAAAAGTTTTTCATTTATGTATGACTTTTAGCATAATTATTATTATGGTTGAGTATGAGGCGATAGCAAAGTTCTATGGTGAATTAAAATTGTCAAAAATGTCTACGCTTATGCCAAAATTTTTACTAGCTGCCAGGGCATAGTATACAACTAGTATGAAGACTCTTTGACAGGTACCTAACTCAAATGTCAGAGTAACTAGTAGATGTTTGTAAAAAAACGTTTTTTTCAAATATATGTGTGCTTTAAGGGCAAAGTAAACCACACAAACTGCTTGCCAAACATGCCAAAATTTTACGTTTGTACAAATATTTGGTGTTGTTAATTAGGGTGTTTGTTGTTTGGACAAACATTTGAAGTATGTTTGTAGAAATATTAAAAAATTTTAATCAAAGTTGTTTGTGGGAATACTAAATTTATTAAAAGATTTTGTTTGTTGTGCTTAATTCCCTTTTTAAATAATTGATGAAAATACTGAAATTTATTATTGGAGGATAAGATGTTCCTATGCGCATTTCACTGGTTGCTTAGGCCAGATCATCAGGAAACGTTCTCCTAAATAATTTTAGAAAAGCCAAAGCTATCAGCAAAGAAAACTACAGAGGGAATGAGAATTACCTACAAACAGTCAAAAAGTCTTGTTTGCAACGATATCAAAGCTTAAACAAAATACCAAACAATAAATCAGTGATGAGTTTTATCTTTTCTTACATTTCCCGCTACAATTACTTGGAATTCTCCCAACATTAATTGTAGTTGTAAGTGGGTAAAGAAAAAACATATTAAAAACAAAAACAAAGTGCTTTTATTGTTTTCGCAAGAAATCAAAATAAAAACAATTTGCCAGTTCAGTTTTTTATGCACGTGCACTTGTAGTTTTGTTTGCTGATAGCTTTGGCTTTTCTAAAATTATTTAGGAGAACGTTTCCTGATGATCTGGCCTAAGCAACCAGTGAAATGCGCATAGGAACAGCTTATCCTCCAACAATAAATTTCAGTATTTTTATCAATTATTTAAAAAGGGAATTAAGCACAACAAACAAAATCTTTTAAAAAATTTTAATATTTGGCAGACATGTTGGATATTTGCCAAACTTTTAGTGGTGCCTATTGCTAAATTAAATTATTTTAGCGAAACATTTGCAGTGTGAAGACGTTGCAGAAGAAAGATTAATATCGTTTTCAGGCGTAAATTCTATTATTTTAAGCAGCATTATTTACCACAAGATAGCTCTTTGCTTAAACCACTCTTAACTCCAAATAATTTTCCTTTATTTTATATTTCTCCTCCGTTTAAAATAAATAGTGAGCAAAACTGCCGCAGCACTATCGCCGCCAGTATTCATTGAAAACAAAAAAAAAAAAAAAAGTGTATGTGTTTGTACTAGATATGATTGTGTTGGTTATTGGCGAAAATAAAACGGAAACCAAGTGTGTGTTTGTCAAGCCATTTGTGTGGTTTATTTTGCCCTTAAAACTATTTTCACCTTTAAACATAGTTGCAAAAAATCGAATAGAATGTGGCAAAAAAATAAATTGCTAAAACAAAATTTTCTTAATTCGAAAATTTTTCAATATATTTAATGCTGTCTGTATTTTTGTAAAATTTTAATTCTGCAACATCGCAAAATATTTAAATAATTTGAGATTTCAAATATTTTTTCATACCACAAAACACTACTCTGCTTTAATAATATTAACAACAGAAAAAAATTAGTGTCAAAAAAATTTATTTAAAAATTTTTAGTTTGTGAAAAATAAAAACATTTTGCAAAATCAAATAAGCTAAATGTGTTGAAAAAAATGATTAATTATGTGTTTGTTTCATAAAATTAAGCAAAAAGTGTTATATTTTGAAAAAATTTAGATATTATAATTAAAAATTTTGTTTTGCTTTTGTTGTTTTTATGTGTGTTAAATTCACACAGAACCTATATGTATGAGGGCTGAACTAAAAAATTGAGAACGCTCTCTCGAGTCGGCATACTAGTTGTATAGTTTGCCCCAGGGCTAGTGAAATTTTATTGACCTCGACAGTGTTAAAGTGAGTACTTTGCTACCATTTCACACACACCCTATATATCTAAATTTTTTGGAGCTTTTTAGTTGCTGTAAGAATGAGTTTTTGGTGCACCTAACAACTTGTCCTGCTAAGAAAATTTTGGGAAATCACGATGGGTAGAGCAAAGTATTCAAACAACAACAAAGTGTACATATTTGCGATTTGCTTCATTTTACTTTGTTTGCATTAAATGTCCTTGAGCAATATTAGTAGTGCATATTTGCTCAGTTGCAAATAAGCGCAAGCAACAACTTTTAACATACGGACCGCTATATATTTCTTATTTGTAAAAAAAAAATTTTTGAATTAAAATTGTTTGTGGCCGCTTTAGCGTAAAAATAAAATAAAAGCTAAAATGCGTGTGTATAATTGTAAACAAATGAATATTTTTAAAACTTATGGTTGTGCTGCCAGATTTTTTTTGTGTTGGCAGAAAAAATTTATAGAAAAATAACACACTTGCACAAAAAATAAAAGTGGTATGCTCACGATAAATAATAATATGCACTGCAAATTTATAAATTGCAAATTTGCACAATGACCATCGTGATTACCCTTAATAAAATATACATACTATACATAAAAGCCAAATTAATACACAGCAAAAAATTCATTGATAGAATTTATATTTCCTCCTAAAAATCGTACTAGAATCGTATTAGAAATAATTATAATTTTCACATTGAATTCGCAGTAGTATTAATCACACCGATTCGTCAAAATTAGAAAGGGAGCAAATTTGTCGAACTAAAAAGTTTTGAAATATGGTTAACGACGAAATTAATGTTTTAATGGCTAAGCAAGCAACTAAATGAACAAATTGACAACATTGGTTGTTTTGTTCGTTGGTTAGTTTGGTTGTTCGAGAGTGTCATAAATACCACGATTGCTAGAAATATTTCCACAATACAACGATTGACCATTGATTTATTTGTTGTCTACGTGTAAAGATCTTTGTTTTATAATTTCTATATTTTCTAAACTCCAACTGGCGTAGACAACCAAATCCATTACAACTTACACTTATCAAACCAACTATTCAATTCTGTAAATCTCACTTACACTTAAGTTCGATTTTCTCTGCTGCTAAACTCACATCTTGTGAACTGCAGCGGTCGTTGTACATAAAATTGTCGAGAATATAAGAATGAAAAAAAAAAAAATAGAAAAAAATCAATCAATGAATAAAAATGATCAATGTTCAGTGAATTTTTATTAAGCTACTGGTTGGCATTAAGTTGGGCTTATTGAATGCAACGTTTACGCATCTTGCTTAATAGTATTTTAGTTTTTTATCTTTTGCTTTCAGCCAGTTGAGTTTTAAATTTCTTTCAATATTCTGTTTAAGTCTTTTGTAAGTTCTAAAAAGGTAAAGTATAGACTTGTTTATTGATTGGGGATGTAAACGATCGTTCGGACATAGAGACATTCTAATATCTTTTTTTAAGTCATCTCCTGCTCCACAAGTCTTAAGATTTTTTACGCTCACAAAATCGAGTGAACAGGATTGCAGAGTACATGAAACTGAGTACTCCTCCCCAATCTTCTCACCAATAAACTCAAGAATTGATGCCTTTGTAATGAGCTAACATAATAAACAGTTGCCATACTAAAAGAATGTTTTTACACTTAACAAAATTGTTACTGCATTATTAATTAAAAAAATTGTAGAAAAGACAAAGATTGTAAAAAGCACTAAAGACACTAACGTAATATTTAAAAAGTACCAAGTTAGTGCTTTTTTCATAGTTTGGCACTAAAGATAAAATTTTGGCGTTTCGAGGCATCAAAAAGCACCATAAATAGTGCCAAAAAGACTAGGCTGACATCATTGGTCTGCACTGCTACAGTTCAAATTAAAAGAAAACTCTTTGCATAGAATACACTCTGTACCATATAAAAAGCTGTTCAGTATAAAATTCATTTATGTATATTTATTATTGGTTTATATACATATGTATGTATATAAGATCCCTACAAATGAAAACAAAAAAAAAAAAAAATTTATTATTAGTATTTAAAATTGACATATATAAGATTTTTGTTTAAAAAAGAAAGTATTTTTAACTTTTGCGGAGATAGCGGATTTGGCAAGTCTGTTTAAACCAGACCTGTAGCAGTAAATAGTCTCTCAGATGCGACAGAATTGATTTGAAAACTTTAGTCATTGCGGCCATAAACAAACGGAATTGCGTCTCTAGAAATATTAGAAGTTCTAACGTATCTTTCGTCTTCTTCTTTAGCAGAATCACACTAAAAGATGGAAAGAGGATCATTATCCTAGGATTTTCTTATACGTTTTTCGAAAACGGTCCAAAGGCCGGTTCTTTTAGACTTATCAGAACTTGTACCACCTGTGGCGTTTCAACAGTTTCAAAATGCAGAGACATGTTAAGGAGCTCAGTAAAAGTTTTTCGACGATTGAAGTCGATTGTCTTTAAAATATTCTTGCATTGTATCAAGTGTGAAGAATATGCATGCGTTGACAAAGCATCACGAATAAAAGCAATGCACAAATTTTGCAACGGTTGTGCAGTGAATATGGTTACCAAGCAATTTAGTTGTCGTACTAAATTTAAGTTTTTTCTTCTTACTTTAGTACGAGTTGTTCTTAAAAATTTAAGAGCGAATGCCACTAAAAAATACTTAATACAATCCAAAATGGGATAATTTGGATAATTTGTTGTAGAAACAACAACAACACTACAAGAAGAAAAGAACAGATTCTTTTCATGTTTAAAAAGTAAAGTAAGAAGCAATAATTCCCATATTAGATTTGTTAAAATTATTTAGTTAAATAAATCAAATTTTCAAAGAAGAATTATTGCGAAAACCATATCGGGCATGCTGCAGGTGTCTTGTAGTTGAGAGTTCTTCTGTAAACAAAGGGCGGAACAAAAGTGGAACAAACAATTGTAACGGGTAAGTAAATAATAATATTCTCTCTATCACTGGTTTTTTGGGGTAAGAGTTTAAGGTAGGCTAAAAACTAATCTCACTTTCGGATTATTTCATGTACGAATCAGGATTAAACCAACTTAGAAATTCTTGAATCATCTCAGATTAAGGTAAATTTTTATGTCACTTTTAATTTAGTCAATTCCGTGTTCGGATTATTTTGATTACGGATCAGGGATTTATTATGATCAAGTTAAGTAATTGGCAGTTGAATAATCCGAACTTGAATCAAACATTCTGTACTTGATTTAATGAAATCCGTACTTACCGTACTATTGACTCCGTTTCGGCTCGATTTAAGTACGGATGGATTGTTTTGTCTTTTCAGTATATTCTATGAATTCTATATCATAATATCATAATATTAAAAGTATTTTGTATTTTAAATACACAGAATTATTGTGTTTTATTTTTTAAATACACGATTAAATTTTTTTTGTATATCAAATACATCAATGCATGTATTTTGCCCAACTCTGCTCGTGGGTTCATGATTGTCTGTAAAAACTGTGGGGTAGGTTATCATATGGTCGGGATTGATCGACTTTATTTTACAACTTGTCTTAAATTTCTTCGCCCCAAAAATATTAATAATTCTTAATATAATAATTTAATTTCTTGCCTCTGCTAATTGGTCTTACTTCCCTTCAATTTTAATTAATAAAAAATTTATATATTTAGGAATTTTCCAAAGTACAGGGTTATCTTGCAGCTGTTATAAGAACTCATGTATTTTCTGCTTTACAACTATAATTCACAGTTTCTTTTCTTGAAAATATTTTTGTTCTCTCCTTGAAGTACAATGAGAGAATAAAACATTTAAAAAGTTTAGAAATTGTCAAGTTGTAATCGTTGTAATCATACAATATCAATTTTAATTTACAAGTATTCAATTCAATACAAAACAATTTTATTTCTTTAAATCACACACAATGCCTATGAAGATCCCTCCTTTTAATGTAAACAGTTAAGAAGAGATTTTAAAACCTAAAACTTGTTTCATTTATCTATAAGACCCGCAACTAACAACTAAATATTTCTATCTATAACGTTTTAGATGATGATGATGACAGCTTAAAAGACATCAAATCAATTTCTATTTGAAATCATGTTTCACGTTTTTGTCTGTCTTCTGGTTTATCGCGGTGTTCTAAATATATTTAGTGCGCATACAACTATTTCTGTATGCTGTAGAAAATGATCAAGAATTGAAGACTTGTAGCAAGTAATTATTATTTTCTGCCAATAAATCTTGGCTGATTGTTGTGCTAATACAGTTAATAGAGTTGTTTAGGACGGTTGGATGGACGGACAATCTCGGGCAGCGTTTGTTTCATCACTATTCATCACTGCGATGATTACCCAAAAAAGGGAAGTTGTTTTTCAGTCCGCCATTGAATTATTATTGTCATTCGATCTGAGTGAAAATAATTTAAGCGCCATCTACTTTGACAGTTGGAAGTCTGACGACACTGATTAAAGTAATTGTGATAAGTGGAAAAAGCGATCAATGGCTACTAGATAGATGTATGCAATTGAAAAAGTGACAGCCAGAGTTGATAAATATGTAGTTGATATTATAACATTTTTAATTTAGTTGTAGTTTTATGATGGGAAAATTTTTTTATTGAAGATTTGGTATCAAGTAAAGCTGAAGCGATTTTATTAACGACTTTTTAAATTATTCTTAAAAAAAATAATTAATATTTAAAGTTTTTACAAGTAAAAACATAAGAAGTAAAATTATTTACAATTTGAACATCTTATGGAAATTAGAATTATTAGAAAAATCATTATTGCTTTAAAAATTATAAGTACCTTGAGTCTTTTTTTACGGATAATCCGAGTTCTATACATTTAACTTGATGTTGCTTGCAAATGTCTGACTTCAGTCTTGGAGATTTCTGTCAGACATTGAATATTAGTATTGTCTGGCTGCTTTCTAATCGATATCGAGGGGAATTTATGTACCGATAAGTCTAAAAGATTAAAAATGTACATAATGTTATGTTTGTCCATGTTAAGCTTAAAATGTATTAACTTTTATTTTGCAGAAATCTTACTGTAATCTGTGCGATTAGTAGATACGAATTGTAATCCATATTCTTTCAGCTAACTGTGAGAACAATAAGAATTTCGGCTTACATTCAGAGAATTTTACATGTCTGTTTCATTAGATTTCTGTCAGATATATGTATATTCGGGTAAACAGAATTTCCTACGACAAGTCTGCCACTACATAAATTTTTGGGTCAGAAATTTGATAGAACTCGTATTCTGACTTTTTTATCGACGTTTCTCTCAGATATCTGGAAGATGTTGGACTATTTTGCTGGCTAGGTATTCAAATAAAGCCAATAAACCGCTTGTGTGGCTTACTTTGACGTGAATAGGCAAAACAATTTCATAATTTCGTAAAAGTAGTGCTCGAAACAGAGAGAAAATAATATTGAAAAATGTATCGAAAGATTTGAAGTAGTTTGTTAACGAGTGAACTGAAAGGGCCAAAATAGATTTCCACAGGGCCATAAAACATTTAAAAGTGCCACAAATGGCACAATTGTGCCACATTTTGCATCACTGATGTAGAATAAAATCAGGGGGGCTACTTTCTATTGCGATGCGAACGAAAATTGTAGCAATTCTAGTGATTGGTACTCTTTACTGCGATTGCGCATTTGTCTTTCGCACCTTTTTATTTTTTTCTTTTCGCAAATCATCATTACTTCTTTTTTTTTTTAACTTTCCAATTTAAAATTTTCTTACATAGTTTGCCATTTCATTATAGGTGATCGCTATCTTTGATTTTTATTACCAGTATTACTTAATTTTCAAGCAATTTTGCGAACGTGATAGAGCGTACCAAGTTGGCATTTAGCTTTCGCATCGAAATTGTATTCGCATCGCAATAGAGAGTAGCCCCCCAGTATCATACTTTCGAACACATCGTTTGGTTAGTTGTAAGTCTATTGATCGAACATAATTTATTCAAATTTTTATGCAAACAAGTGCTCACGTTGATGAGTTAGTTAAATTATTATTTTTAATACCAGATTAAAAAATTAATAAAAATATTGTTAATATAATATTTTTAGAAATTCATTTCAAAAATGGATTAAAAGTATTTTTTTGCAAAGTTTGTAAATATATTAAAAAGCAGCAGCGAATATGTGTATTTGAACAGGTTTGATTGATTGAAAGGTACTGTTGCCAATTTAGCTATTTTCTCGTCAAATCTAGAGATTTTTAATCAAATTTTGCCAGACAAATTTGTTTACTGTTTTGTTAGTTTATAATACATTTATATATAATTTTTAAAGAGTTGCTTTGAAATAAACTAAAGTGTCAAATAAACCACACAAGCGGTTTCACAAACATATGAAGCAAGTTTGTGTAAATATTACAAATGTTTAATATTTACACAAACATCTTGTTGTTGTTGTTGTTAAACTGGTAGTGTCTTTTATTTGGCCCTAAAAACCAAGGCGGACTTATTTTACTCTTTTTGTTATTGTTGTACTTGTTGTAATATTTTCAACACCTGATATTTTAATTCGCCTAGCCAAGAACATTAAATTCAAATACAATTCATAGGAAAACATACGTTATATTCTTATTTCTAAAAAATATATATTGACTTTTAAGCCTCATTCACAATGGATGCAGCCATATGGTTTTTATTATTCCTAGGGGTAAGGGAACTAACAAAAAACTTGTCACGTGACTGCTCTAAGGTGGTAGGGACCGGTTCTAGTTCTAACACTGTATATGAAGTGAACTTGTCTCTTTAACATGGTGATGTCCTAGGAGGGCGTTAATTGACACCTTTTTGACACTTTGTAACAGGTCACTGATATAACATTAATGGACACATTAAATTTCGGTTAATATAATGCATGTCGCAGAAAATATAATAAAAATGTCATAATTTTGCAATGAATTTATTAAAATATATTTCCATTTTTGGTCACCATTTTTATATACATATGTACATATATACAAAACAGAACAAGTTCATTTGCCTTCACTAAGTGACCTATCACAAAGAGCCAAAAATATATCAGAGTACCAACCCATGTTAATATCACAAGATTCCCTTTATATAAAGTTATTAAACCAGATAGAATCAGCCACTATAAAATTCAGTCACATGAATTGTTTTGTGTCAATAATCTTTCCTCTGGAGTAACTGCACTCTAAACACTTTATTACCAGTTAAGTGATATGTCTTGGTTTGACCTATCACAATTCGTTCCTTTTTATTATAATACTGTGTATACTGGTCACGGAATAAGTGTTTTAAGACAAATTGACACAAATTGGGTGCAGGGCTATGTCTCATTCTTTTTTGAAGTGTTTCATATAAACTCTTAAATTCAGTCTACTTTTACAAAAGCAACAATTTATATGAAGTTCTAAATGATGTTTATGACAAATTTTTAATAAAGTTTTTAACAATAATACTTAAGCATTAAAAAAATTCAAACGGAAAAGAGAACTAAGATTTCTCAACGAAATCCTAAAATGTCGTTTTTTATTGATTACTTTACCAAATACAATACACCATTTAAATACTTAAATTTACACATGGACGTCCATTTCTGGATAAAAACATTAAAAGAGATTTGTGACTCTGTCCAGTAGCAGGGCAAGTAGGCTACTTCTTCTTGAGAAGGGTGAAATAAGGCTACTTGTGGGGCTATTTAAGGGGCATTGCGGTCTCAGATACCATCAACATATAATGGGTAATGTTGGTAGCAAGAAATGCAGATTTTGTGAGGTTGATGACGAAACGTCTAAACATCTCATCTGCTGCTGTCCCGCTTTGGGGACTTCCAGGTGGAAATTTTTAGGACCCCAACTGAAATATACGATCTTTCACCGGGAAGGGTGATGGGATTTATACGCAGCCGGAGCCTGACATGGTGATATACACAGTCTGCACAAAATATCCTCTGGGTCGCGTTTCGTATGGCCTTCTTTATATCTATCTATCTAGCGATATTTTTTGTGAAAAAGTTGGCAACAGTGCACAAAGGCATGTTTTTGCATTCAGATTTTTTCGTTACTTGGTCCATATAATGTTAAATGATTTTCGAACACGCAAAAGTTTTGCAAAATGAAAGAATTGTATAATAAATCAAGTGGTTAAGTCTGGGACGTCAAATATTTGTTAAGTGTGACCAAAGCTTAAGTACATATGTAATTTTTGATTTTGAAAATGGAAATTTTATTTGGTTTTGGTTTTTTTTTAATATTGATTCAAATCTTTAACGATCTTTTTCAAATCCAGTTGAATAAATCGAGCACAAATATATTTAGGAGGTGACAGTTGATTTGCTCGGGATCGCATAAAAGAAGTTACATACATATAATCATTTTTAATTTTGCATTATCTTTTAAAATAAAACTTTATTTTTTCTTATTTATACTGTTGATTGTTTGCTACTGACATTAAGTGTGTGCTCTTACAATATGCGATTTAATTGGTAACGCATCGCTACGCACAAAGTGAGATCTTCATATGAATATTGTACAAATACGATTTCATACAAAACAAGAATATATGCATGTGTGTATGTATATTCGTTAGATACAGTCACTATTACTATATGGTAAATTAATAAATACAACTTCTATGTGATGTGTGTGGTTTAAAACTGGTGTTAAGTTTACACTCAAAAACAAATTGTTAGTAATTTTTGGGTGAAAATAAAACTCCAAGCAACCGAAAAAATAACTACCCTGCAGGTAACCTGGCATCAAGTGTTTCCAAATCACCACTTTTGTCGGTTATTTTAGTGGCACTGTCAACAAAGCGTCTACACTTTTATCTGTCTTAGACAAACAAGATAAACTTTTAGAATTAAGCCTAGTACTCTGCTCGAACTGGCGAAAAATGTTGATTAATATAAAAATGTTGACATGTATCAATGTTATTTTTCTTGCGATTTTTCAAAACTTTACGTTTTAAATTTAATTTAATTGTCATTAAAAAAATTATTAATAATTAATAATTTCGCAAATCAAAAACAAAAAAAATTTAATTTTATTATTAATTTTAGCACTTTTCTAAATTTTTCTTTGTAAAACGCTTGTTATAAAAACCACTTAACAAATACAAAATAAAAAATTACAAAAAATGATATGCTTTTGCTTAAAATCCCGTCCGAAATAATATGATCGCACTTGTTTTGCACGGAAAATGTTGCTAGAAACATTTCGAATGTTTTTCGTAATAAATCGTGATCCATTTCGAGGTTCCCTACACAGAAAATTCAAATTTGATGGGGAATGTTTATTATCATTTGAAAGAACATTCTTTGGCATTTGGCCGTTGGCCGTTGATACGTCGCAGAAGGTCTATCCGTTGAGTCCAATTTTCGATGACTCGTTCCAGCATTTCGACTGGTAACTGGCGAATGACACGAGTGATGTTTTCCTACAAGGCCTAAATCGAAGCGGGTTTGTCCGCATAAACTTTGGATTTTACATATCCCCACAGGAAAAAGTCTAACGGTTGGATATCACACGATCTTGGTGGCCAACCGCCCGGCCCAAAACGTGAAATTATGTGCTCACCGAAGTGTTCTCTCAATAAATCCATTGATTAATGCGATGTGTGGGAAGTGGCGCCGTCTTGCTGAAACCAAATGTCAAATCAAATAATAGTCGTTCGTACCGGCATCATTTTTAAAGAAATATGGACCGATGATTCCACCGGCCCACAAACCACGCCAAACCGTTGTTTTTTCTGGAAGAAGTGGCAGTTCTTGAATCTCTTCAGGTTGCTCTTCGTCCCAAATGCGACAATTTTGTTTGTTTACATACCCATTGAGCCAGAAATGGGCCTCATCACTGAACAAAATTTGCCTCGAAAACGTCGGATCTTCTTGGAACTTTTCAAGAGCCCATAGAGCGAAGCGATGTCGCTTGCGATGGTCGAGCGACTTCAGTTGTTGCATAAGCTGTATTTTGTACACTTTCAATTTAAGATCTCGACGCAAAATGCGCCAAGTCGTTCCATACGTCAGTTCGAGTTGCTGCGAACGGCGCCGAATCAACTCTCAACGGTCTTCGTGTACACTCTCAGCTACGGCCGCTATATTTTCTTCACAGCGTGCTGGACGTGGTCTATTCGGTCAAATATTATCCAATAATGAATTCCGGGTCTCAAAATGGGTGATGGTGTTGCGAATAGTACGCTCAGTAGGCCGATTATGTTGACCATAAGTTGAGCGAAGTGCACGAAACACATTCCTCACAGAACGTGAATTTTCGCAATAAAGTTGAACGATTTGTAAACGTTGTTCAGGCGTAAGTCTTTCCATTATGAAATGCCAAACAATACTGAACAAAAATAACATGACAGCATGACACGACTCACACGTGATCTGTCAAAAAAAAGCTATTGAAAAAAGTATCTCTACTTGAATCACCCATTATAAATAGAGTACAACTTTATCAACATTTTTTGTTTGTATTTCACAGAAAAATGTATATTGAGTTTGAAAACATTTCGCACGAAATACTGAACAGAGTACCAGGCTTTAGTGAAAATTATACAACAGTTTATAGTGAAAGTTCGACCTTTTTTTTATAATAACCTTATATAATCAAAATATATGCACGTATTTAGATTTAATTAATTGCCTTATAATGCTATTAGTTCAAATTCTAGTAAAATTATTCAAAAATGTTTTCTTGAACTATTAAAATGTGTTGGTGAATCCCTGGTTCCAATGTCTCTATATGGTGCCACAAGAACTACCTAGTCAATAGTTCTAAGGGGAGTAGTTGATTTTTAATGACAAGCACATGTCTGTAGCAATGTCAATAGCATATTCCATTGTCTGGCCTACAGTTGGTCAGTCGTACTGGAGACAAAGTCAGTAGTGAATCGGTAAAGTTTCACTATTGACATTTCCTTAAGGGCATTTTTTGAATGGGCTGGGTGCCTTGTTAGGCAAGTTGGCAATGTGTTAGTCTATCAGTGTGAGGGTTGCTGGTTCAATTCCCTCCAGAGACTCCTGTCTGTTTCACTACAACAGGCTTCAGGTGTACTTTACGTTAAATTAAGTTAGAATTTCATTTGTGATTGTATTTGTAACAACTAATTAGTAATTAAAAATTTTTCAATGGGCTAAAATCTTGTTTATTTTAAATAGTGAATTTTAAAAAAAGCCATTTGAAATGTTTTTTTTTTGTTAATATAATAAATATGATTGATATTTTTGCTAATCTTTTATTTTGCCTAAATATATTTTTTGAGTGTCTTTTACAAGCCCCAGTCAGTAATTTTCAGTCATAAGCACGTAACTAATGTAATTTTCTTCCGTTTTCGTGATTGTCTTGCTCTCTTTTTTCAAGATTTGACTAGAAAAAAGGGTTTTCATCAGCAATATACAAAAAAAAAAAAAAAAAAAAAAAAATATAAAAAATAAACGAACAAAACTTTGATTCTATCAAAGAACAAAAAAAAAAGTTGAAACAAAATTAACAAAAAGACGGTAAAGTCTTGCGATCTGATTTTCTGCTCCGATGAATTTTGTGTTTCATCAAGCGATGAAGTTTAGATAGATTGATGATTATACTCTTTAGATGAACGTACTTTTCTCTACATAAATGTATGAATCACTTGCCACATCTACTCATTTGTATTTACAACATAGAAAAAAGTTTTAAATAAAATTATTAGCAAAGTGGTAAAAACTACTAAAAATTAAAAAGTAACAATAAAAAAAAAAACAAAAAACTTGGCGCACAATGTGCCACGAGGCAGATAGATAGCTGTTATTTTCCAAGACACAATTATTTCAAAATCTGAAATATAAATGCAGGTGAAATATTAACTTTTGCCGATACTGTACTGTATAGTACTTAAGAGCAACGGTTCCCAAATGGAGGTCTATTGACCATTGGGGTTCGCTATATTATTGTTTTTTTTTTTAGGGGGAAAAAATAAACTTTATTTTAATCAAATAAACATTGGCCTAGTGTAGTGGTTAGAAGGATTTTGCCAAATATTTCTTTAAGATGTACATACATACAATTTGTTATCTAATAACGTTAAAGGGTCCGCGGAAAGCAGTAATGATTCTGAAGGGCTCCATTAAGCGAAAATCGGTGAGAAACCCTGCTTCAGAGGAAAAAAGCACTGTGTGTGTTTTATTCAACGATAATGTTGCAGATTTAGCAAAGTACAAAAAGAAAGCAATAAATAAGTACATTTTATAGAAGAATTATAAAAAAAAGGTTTTACATCCGCAAGGAGTACCAGAGATTTTAAAGAATTGTTTTGATTTTGTAAAAAAATCTTCTAATACTAAAAAAATTCATTGAAATAAAAAAGACAAGTCTTATGTGAGAGGGGATTTTTATTCCCAGACTTTTTTTAATTCCCGGTAAGGCAAAAATTAATATCGAATTTCCCGAGATCTCCGGAATTTCCGTTTTATATAAAAATAACCAAATTTTATAATATTTAAAAAGTTATACAAATTTGGAAAGTTTTTGGTAATCTAAGATTTAAATTTAAACAAGTAAGGGCCATTAGGACAATTTGTCGAAACTTAATAAATTACTTGTTATATGTATGTCCGACAAAATCTGACCTTTAAGGAACGGCAAGTTGTAATAATGGCCCTAAGAGTGCTTTATTCAGCAATTCCGATTTTTATATACCCTGCACCATAGTGCCATAAAAACCGAAGGTAATATAATTAAAAACCGCCCATTGTTTTTTGTATTAACCTAACCTATTTTGTGTTTGTGTGAGATGTGCTACACCCACTTATCGAATAAAACCCCCTTTATGGCGGATTTTTTGTACTAAATTAGGAAAAGATTTCTTCTACTGTTCTTCAGATATCAAAAAAATTCTTTTGTGCCACGCCCACTTTTACTACTACGATTCTCCAGATATACAGAAATCGATTTTTTGTCTGCATTGGTATAAATTAAAAATTAATTTGACAATGCAAAGAAGACGATTTATATTTTCGATGAAAGTTAAAAAATAATTCAGGAAATGGTGTTGACGGAAAATATTGCATACGGGGTAAATATTTTGGGAAATTATTTTTATATTGTTTGATGTTTTATAAATTCTTAAATCATTTGAGATTTTATTATTTAAGTATAATTAATATGTTACATTCATACCTGATTCAGACTATGGGACATGTCGACATGTATTTCATGAACGCTTGCGTGGTAAACAATGCGCACTTAATGTAAAATCAAGGAACAATATGATTTTCCTCTTTAATATGATGCGTAAAAATGTTGACTTTGCTTCCGACGATTTAAAGGAATGTGTAATTCAAATTGATCATTCGTAATTGTTTAATTGGTGTAAACTTTTCGTAGTCCCAAAATTCCCTAACATTTTTAACGAACCGAGTCTAATTGGCACAAATAACTTCAAAACGTCGGAATTCAGTTTTCAATTATAGTTTTATTAAGACATTTGTAGTTTTTATTTTTAAAGAAGTCTGAACCAAAAAATTTTTACAGCTAACAAAATAGCAAAATGGTCTTTTGTCTGGATAAAACCCACAATAGATTGATTGCTTTATTTTTATTACAAATGGTAGTAAAATGTCGACTTAAATAATTTTGTCGGAATATCAAAGATAAAAGGTTTGTTCATTTACTTTACTAGCAGAAACTTCTCCCAATTACTCAAAAATAAAAAGGTAACGAACGCTTTACCAGCTAAAAGTAGCAAGTTTGGCACATTGACAGTATCCAGCTGTAAGACACGAAGTTCTGTTTTCCGTAATTGAATTGTTTTGAGCTTTTTGCACATGGTTCCTAAATTTAAGAAAAATATATATTTAATGTTATTGAACTATTTTTAATTTAAAAATTATGAATATTATTTTGTTACACAATGGGAACATTCATAAGACGTATGAATGTTCCCATATTCAAAAGTTTTTAAACAAAAACTAAAATTCTAACTAAAATTCTAAAATTCTTGGAAGTAAAAATTTTACCAGTAAAAATTTAAAAAATTTTTTATGTTTCTCAATTTTGTCCTCTCTGTTGATGCTCTCTACTTGAAATTTGTTTGGGTTAATGAACAATTCCCGATAACAATTGTTACAAATTCGTAATATTTTGATTATATGAACACACC
Organism: Pollenia amentaria; assembly: GCA_943735925.1. NCBI lineage: Eukaryota > Metazoa > Arthropoda > Insecta > Diptera > Polleniidae > Pollenia > Pollenia amentaria. The sequence goes on along the minus strand of OX031007.1, from coordinate 248,853,552 downwards.
TAAAGGTAAAGTAGTTTTTATCTCATATTATATAAAATTTTGGGTATTCCGCATGAAATTTTCAGAAAAACGAGAATTAAAAAAAAATTAAAAACAATTAAATTTAAAAGGAAATCCCAAGAACAGGCTTTCTATCTGGGGTAAATATATTTATTATTTACATTGCGCAATATTGCCGTTTTATAAGGATATTCAAGTGTATGACAAAGCTTTGCTCATTCCATTTCGCTGAACTGCAGCCAAAGAGCTTCCCTTATTAGGTTTTCTGACTGAGTATTCAGAAAACCTTGAAATGGAATGACCTGCTTCGTGAAATCGCACAATCTTGGTGACTAATCAAACTCATATCTCGTCGATGAAAGTATTGCTTAATTTTGACTTTAAGTGGAGACGTTTACAGCAGATTTAATTCTATTTTCGCTTATTTTGTTTACAAAAAAAAAAAACCTTGGAGAATTAATTTTAAAGTGAATTATATTCAGCTCTAAAAATAATACTTTAAAATATTCAAAGGTACGATAGAAAAGGACTTTAAGAATTAGATATAAAAAATTATTACGCCTGTATTTATAAAATTTTTTTTAAATTTGATAAACGTTTACAAAACAAATTTTGTATGAAAATTTTACTTAATAGAGATTTGTTTAATTTAATAATCGTTTATGAATACGGGTTCATATTTAGTTTCACATGGCAAATTTAGTACATGACTGTCAGGATCTTGCATTTAACCCCAGCTTAGCAATTGATGCTAACTTACCCCCCAATGTAAAGCAGTTTACGATGTATAACAACTGCACACAAGGGCAAACATCAATTTGTCTTATTACCACGTGATCCTCAGAGATGCCTCACCAACAACCAGTCTAAGACCTAAAACGTGTTAGGGCCAAATATACTTTGGTCAGCCTTCGAGTATATTTAATCATATTCAACTATGAACATAAATTAATGGGTACGTCATAAAATGAGTTTAAGATCATAGAGCGTCCAATACATTTAATTCCAGTGTTTAGTGTGAACGGCGTCACTGACCCATATTTTATTAAGAACGACGTTGCCCATGCCATCATTATCAACGGCGAACGCTAAAGTTCGATGATTACTAACTTATTTAAGGTGTTTTCAATAGGACGACGCTACGGGCAACACAGATCAGGCCGCAGTTGACATGATCTATGTGGCACGAGCGATTTAAGGACATGGGCATCTCATGTAGAGGTGATGTGAACTGGCCACCGAGAACGAACAGTTTGACCACGTTGGACTTTTTGTGTGGGTTTCTTAAGCCGCATCAAACTTAATCAATGCAAATCGGTCAAATTCAGCCTGATTTATGCGCCAGAGTCATGGAAAAATACATTACGGATGCCTGGCACCTAGTGAAGCCGGTAGGCCTTTCTAAGGAATTACAAATTTCCATAATATCTAACTATAAGCTGTTTTATTTAAATTTAAATACATTAAGAGCCTAATAGAATACCTTAATTAAAAGTTTCTTTACATAGAAAAATAAATTTTTTTTTTCATATGTAAATAATTTTCGATATGTAAATATGTAGTGCAAAAACAATGTAATTAAAACTAGTTGCATACTAGCCTCTTTAATACAAATTTTAGTGCTGAGGTGCATACTTAATATGTATTAATACTATTTAAAAAACAAAATATCATTAATAAAAATAAGTAAAAATTCACAGGATTAAAAAAAAACTCGAGTTCTAAAATTTGGGCGAGACCTTTAAACATTTCCTCCGTGTACAAACTTTTTTATCTACGAACATAAACATTATGCAGCAGCATTTGATGATAGAGTTGTGGCCTCAAACTACTTTACCATAATTTTTGGTAGGAAAATATAAGGCGGAAGCCTTTTTGTTCTTCAATGCTAAATGGTTTTTCATTTCAATTTTTTTCTGAGTATTTCAGTTGCTCTCGATCCCGTCTTCAAAAAGTTTCAAAGAGTTTTAGTTTTATTTTTCTTTTCCAATTAATGGAATCGTTAAATGTATTTTTATATTCTACGGCAAGTTGGCTCTGTTCCATTTTTCATAACTATAAACAAGATTTGTAAGTAAAAAAAAAACATAAAAACCATAAGATTAATAACTCTTTAGATATTTTTTTCTGTTGAAATCAAACTAATGTGGAATACTTTTGTTGAAAGTCTTAAAAAAATAAAATTTCAAAAATATAAAATTCGAAGATCTTTATCAAGTAATAACATTTTCCTAAGAGATCGTAGAGCATGTCATAAACGGCAGTACACCTGTTTACCTGTATACATACCTATAGAAAGTAATAAACATTTTACTTCAAATTCAATTTATCAAAATTGTGCTTCTTGTTGTATTCCTTGTACTTGAAATAAAATTTTAATCGTAACAAACTGTTACACTAAGTGTGAGTAAGAAGCCACTGCGAGAGGGAGAATTTCCTTTTTTAAGTAATAAAAAAACAAAAACAATAATATCTAAAAATTTTTTGGTATTTAATTTTTTTCGGTAGTTGAAATTATAGTCATAGTGCTTGAATTAAAAAAAACCATTTTACCCAACCCTTCTCTGCAAGCAAGTAAGAAGATCTCCTTTTTTTTTTGGAGAATTCCGAGATATTTTGGAAAAACCGAGATCACAACACAATCTTCCAGGCGGAAGTCAAATATGAGGCAGGGAGAAACCGACAGCCAAAGAGCAATTAGAATGCGAAGCTGTTCGCGGCAACGAAGGCAGAATTGAAGGCGTGGGGTAGGGAAACCCACACGGCCAGTTGGAATAGTGGGACTGGGTAGGACCACTAAGATTTTAAGGGGTAACATTGACGAGAGGAGGAGAAGGAGCCTCCTCAACGGGAGTAAGACCGAAGTTTTTTTTTTTTTTTTTTTATTATTAATTCATTTATTTCAGTACGTAAATCTATGCAGTTTAGAGCTTCAGCGCCTTATAGGCATTGTTGAAGCAGGTTGGCAAGTACAATCTTTTTATAAATAAAGTTATTATATATATACATCATAAAAAAAAAAGAGAAAAAAAAAAAAAAATATAATTTTTTTTAATAATTTATAACAATGATAAAATAAAAAAATTATTATAATTACACAAAAAAAAATAAAAGAAGGGAAAAATAAAAAATTTTAATTCAGTTAAATGAACTTCTCAAAACTTTCAACAATTAACAATTTATATTAACAATTCTTCTATTTGACGCAATAAGTATATCCTGACTCGTCATGCGGGACTACGGGCACAACTACACCAAATTGGGCAAACGGGCAGAATCTGACGAGTGTAGAGCATGCGGCGAGGAGAGCTAGACACTGGAACTTTTTCTATGATACTGTCAGGTCTTCGTCGAATTAAGATCGAAACACTTAGGACCAGGGATTAATGAGGAACGTTGACTGGAAAACCTTAAGGAATGACGTCCGGGAAACTGGGCTTCTTAACGCCGAACGCTAACCGCCTCCCTATAAGTCCACCTAAATCCACACACGCTGTGGTGTGGGGTATCATATGGTCGGCATTGACCGACTATAGTTTGTTTTACAATATTTTAAGGTGGTACACACATCAGCACAAACGTTTAATACACCCTCCACTATCTTGGTGTGGGTATAAAAACAGTTGCATAAAAAAAATGAAATGAAGCACTGGAATGGCAACAACGCGTTAAGAATTACAAACAATTTGACTTAACGCCATGTATGTCCACTACGGAAATTCTTTTACTTTTAAATTGAACCCATTTTTCGCCCACCGGTGATTATAATCACCAGCACTCTTCCTGTTTTTTTTGTTGCAATTTTTTTTTCTGTTAGTTACTTAAAATCTTATTTTGTTATTATATTGTCAATTTACTTGGTGCGGCGAAAAATGGGTTAAATTGAGACGAACTGGAAAACAATTTTTAAACTTTTAACAATTCAAATAAATAAATAAAAAGAGAAAAAAGAAACAAAATACTTGTACACAAATTGTATAAAATTATTTCATTTTTCAGACATCCATGTTCTGGAAATCGAAATCGAGTGATACTGAAATCGTTGGAAACTTCTTAAATTTTTTTCGACAATTACCATAGTTTTTCCAGGTTTTAGGAGTAGTTCTGATCAAAATATGTATGAAGTATATAAACCGGAATATTTTTATGAGCTTTAAACACTGGATCGTTTTCAAAGTTTGTTTGATTTTAATTGAGGGCTTAAAGCACAAGGAGTATAAGTGTTTTTTTTTTGGTTGAGATTACATATGGAATAAGTAGGGGAAGTTCAGAAGAGTTCAGAGCACAAGAGGTGAATGTGGCAGTCTCATCGGATAGCGACCAGTTCTAGCAGTTGTCATTAAACTGCCTGTATCGCTTGGAGCACACGGGGTATATGAGCACTTAATCTCAATTTTTAACAAAAAGGCACTTTAACCCCTTGTGCTTTAAGTCCCTAAATTTTACTCGAGTTCGATTTCCAGAACATGACTGATAAACTAGAAATTTGATGAAAAATTTTTCCATATTATGAAGCAAATAGTTCTTTGTTCTATTTTAAAAATAAGAAATGCTTTCAACATTTTTTTTATCATAGAGAAGATTATTAAACTCAAAACTACCCAAATATTCAACGCGTTGTTTGGAGTTTTCAACCGATATCTTGCAATACTGATATTGATATTACTTCTGTTGTTAAATCTTGTTTGATTTCGTTAATTAGAAATTATGCGGCGACCAATATTATGGATTGATTAGTTGAAAACTTAAGAAGAAACTTTCACGTAATGACAATCGTAAAGCGCCTCATATTTACAAAATATGTATATTTTTTAGCACAGATCGGGGAGTGCTTCTCTAGAAAAGGAGCTTCTTGCGATTATATATATAAATATGTATTTATTGACATTTAAAATCGATGGACTCAAGAAAGGAAGAAGTTGTTTTGCTACAAAGACATAGAAGAAAAAGGGGAAGTTATGGGATAGGGGCCGTATACTACTATAGCACTATCGACATAGTATTTAAAACGAAAACGAATTCGAGCAATGTTTTAAAGGATACATGAAAGCGCATTTTAAAAATCAAAAACTTTATTCGGAACCATACTGCGGGCCTGTCAACACGACAATTCTCCAATTACTCTGCACGAATCGACAGTAAAACCGTGAAATTGGCCACCATATTCTCAGAATCTTAATATAATGAAAAGAGGGTGGGTGTGGCTTCTAAGTTAAGAAGAAAAACGCCATAAAAAAATAAATAAAAACAAGGGGAAAATATGCGCTTTTTTGACAGTTATAAAGCGCTAAATCTGGCGCCTAAGCACTAAATTGGCAACTCTGGTGAAAGGGGAAAATAACATGTTATTCTTCTTACCCGTCTCATTAATACAGTCTTTCATTGTATGAACCCAGACTAATCTTATAACTTTATTTAGTACTTATTACAGTTTGCTTAATATTTGTTCACAGAAAAAAAATTTCGACAAATTAATTGTCATGAACACAAATAATTTTTTAATTGAAAAGGTATCAACAACAGAATTTGTAAATATAAAAAATACCTTTGTTATTTGTTCCTATTTGTACCTTTTCTTCTTCTTTTTCTGTACTTCTCTTTTTCCTCTTCCTCCGTATCGAAGGGATTCATAATGGGCCAAATAAGTCTCCGAGTGGAGGTGTGCCCTTGGGCGCATAACCCTTCTTAGCCTTACCTAACCTAATACAAATTGTTCACATTTAACAAATATTTTTAGCAATGAGTTTGTAACAATTGATTGTTATCAATCAAATAAACATTTTTATTACCAATTTGTCATATCAACAAAATATTTTGTTGCTTATTAATTGAGAAAAATTTATTGCAATTTGAAAAGAAGAAAATGCATTTAAACTGTTGATTTAATTATTTTTATTTAAATATAATAAAAGTATCATAACAAATATCTTTAACAGAGACAGACTTAGAAAAGGATGCACTAGAAGGTTTTAACACGTTCACAAAACGGATTCTTGGCACAACCGTCAACTATAATTTAAAAACAATAACAAATAAAACCGCGTTATAATTTCGATAAGAAGTTTTAAACAAAAGCTTTATTAACACACAAGATTGACTCAGTTTTCAGTAACAGTACTATCGTTTATTCTCTACGGGAATAAAACCAAAAAAATATTCAATTTTGTATTGAAATTTATTTTATTTTTCCAACTAAAATAAATTGTTAATATGACAATTTACAAACAATTTAATAAGGAAAATAGTTGCATATAAATATTAAAAAAAAAAATGTAATTAATTACATTCTTATTGTTGTTATTTTTTTCTGCGTAAATATTTTATTTTTAGAATTATCTTGAAATTACAAGTTATTTTTTTTCTGGAATCATATTCTCGGTTAAAGGCTCTAAATTCACTAACTTGTTTTTTTAAAAACGTCTTTCTAGCCAAAATTAAAATACATTCTCGAACGGATCTTTTTTCTTTTTACCACAAGTCATTGCCCTCTGGTTACAAATGTGACATGTTCATAAGAAACATGTCACCGAAATTAAGTTACATAAATGATCATGTGTGTATTTACCCGACCAAAGAAAAAATATTCATATATTTCAAAGATATTCAAGTAATTCATCTAAATAAAACTAATAATTATGATTAGGCAATTTTTCTACAATTATTTTTTTTATTGTTTTACTGTTTTTGTTAAAAAATGAAATATTATTCAGCCTTCTACCGAAACTGAAGACTGAGGCGTAAACCTTTTCCGAAAGTACATGTGGAGATATAAAAGAAACATGTCTAAATGTGAATGAAATCTAACATGAAATTTATGGTGTTGGTAACTACTTCCTCCAATGCCTACAACTTTAAAAACATGAGCTAAAAAAAAGTTTAAAGTTTCGCTTCACTTGCCTCCCCAGGAACAACAACATTGTATTTATTTCACTTGCCTGAGTAAATGTGTTTGTGTATTAGAGCGAATGTTTAAAATATTAATTTTTTTTTTTTGGTTTTCTTTACAAGAAGAATATTTTATCCCTGTATGCGTGTCTATAATTAAGAAGATTTTGTTTTTATTTGTGGTACAAAAATACGAACTAAAAAAAAAATTTAGTTTTAAATTTTGTACATGAACCACTTGAAATAGTTGACATGCAGTGAGAATTGAAATTATAGCACTACTAAGTCGTTGAAACAAATATTTAATGAAACAAATTTTATAATTTTTATAATTGTTCTATTTAGAGCGGGCTGGGCTGTTTTAAGAATTCTGAGTTTTTTGTTTTTATCCTTTTTCCATTTAAGCCTAGTACTCTGTTCGAACTTGCGAAAAATGTTGAGCACTATTGATTATTTCACACGAAAATTTTGACATCTATCAATATTATATGTTTCGCGATTTTTTCAAACTTAACGTTTTCATTAGTTGCAAGTATACAACATTGTTTTGCGAAGGTAAGCAAAAAGAATGTTTTTTTTTAATGATCATTAAAAAAAGTAAAACAATATAATTTTTATAATTTTCGAAATCAAAAAACAAGAAATTTGAATTTTATTATTAATTTTAGACCTTTTCTACATACGCTTGTTATGAAAACCACTTTACAAATACAAAATAAAAAATTTCAAAAAATGATTTCGCATTCCGTGCGAAATAATATGAGCTGCACTTGTTTCGCACGGAAAATAAAAATGTTGCTGGAAACATTTCGAATGTTTTTCGTAATATAAATAGAGTACAACTCTATCAACATTTATTCGTTTGTATTTTACAGAAATTGTTTTTATATTGAGTTTGACAACAGTTCACGCGAAGTACTGAACACAGTACCAGGCTTTAAACCCTTTTTTTTTTTGAAAGTTAAAAGGATTTTTAAGATTTTTATTTTTTGCGAAAAATCGAAATTTAGTAGAAATTAGTGATTATAGATTTTTATCTCTTTTTCAATTTGAACCGCGATTAAGAAAATTACAGCGGCTTAGAAATAAAATTTTAATTAGGTGGAAACAAAGATTGATTACTGACCTTAACCTCTTTTTCATTTCTGTCCCAATTTTTTCTCGTAAAAAATTTAAAGAAATTTACCTTCATCACAAATTTTCAATCATAATGCATTCATTTCAGAATTTACAGCAATTTAATTATTTTGTTTTATACTTAATTTAAGTAGAATTTAATGATTAAAAATGTTTATTCTTTTTTTGATTTGAACCGATTTTTAAAAAGTTGAAGCAGTTTTAGTTTTTTTGCACGCAATTAAAATTTAATAGGAATTCAAAGTAATTTTGATCTTTTTCTGTTTAAATCGTTTTCGATAATTTTGATGACCACAGTTTTTTTCTATATATGATTCATATGACCTATTCTGGAATACGCCTTGGTGCTCAAGGATCTCCAGTATTAGGTAAATTCTAGAAAAGTGGAATCTGTGCAGAAGCAATTTCTTTTATTCTGTCTTCGAGGACTACATTGGAATCCACATATCAACTTGTCTCCGTATGAGAACCGCTTAAAACTTATTCATCTTCAAGTCTTCAAAAATCGCAGGATATAAATGAACATCTCCTTAGGCTGAGTTTGTTGAACGGTGAAATTGTCTCTGAATTCCTACTTCGAAATGTTGAGTTTTCTGTTTCTATTCGCCCTTCCAGAAATTATATTTTCCTTTGACTTTCGGTCAAATTATGCAAATTTTTATTTTATCCGTTGAACGAGCTCTGCATTTAACAATTTTTATGAGTATATTGATTTCAACAACTTTACAATAACTTGTATCTTAAATTTTTACTTTTTTTTTTTTTATACTAGATGCTATATTATGGCGGATTAATTAAATAAATATATGCCGTTGCTTAATCATTCACCACTCTATTCTATGTTCTATGTCAATATATCTATAAATTTAGAAATAAAATAACGTTTGTTTGTGTGTTTGCTTGTTGCCTATATACTCTTAAGCTAATGAACCAATTTCCCTGAAATTTTCACAGTACTTTTATGACTATCCGGCACTTGACATACGCTATATATATTTGTAAAATTCCTAGTGGGCTAGGAGCCTGGCATACAAAAATTATATAGTTTTCTGTATATCTGGAGAGAAGTAAAAGTAAAAGTATTCCAATTTAGAAAATATATCTGTTAAAAAAAGGAGGCGTGGTACTTCCTATAAAAAGACAATATAAATTTATGTGGATATGTTACAAAAAAAGATGGTTGAATTGATGTGGAACCTTTACAATATAATATTGTATGCAAATATTTGATGAGGAATTAGTACTTATGTGGAGTCTGCATAGGCTGGAAAATTAATTGCAATATGTCCATATCCTTGTTTTAAAATTTAGCATAGTCAAAAAATTTATACATACATACATAAATAGCAATAAATTTAAATACATTTTTTTTAGATTATCGTTTTATTTAAAAAAGTCAAACCATTTAGTGACTCATATATGTGAACCCAATTTAACTCAAAACTCATGTCACATATATGTGATTTTTTTTTGTTCTCGAGTTTCTGTAGAAAACGCAAAAAATTGTTGAGTGGCGAACGTGTTAATAAGTTCTTAAAAAATTTGCTATAATTTTTCCCACCCATTGGATGGAATTATGCTACTACTACTCGTACTAGTAAGTAGTATGGATGGATGGTTAGTTGGTAATTTATAATAACCTAAAACATGAATCTAAATAACAATAATAATAAGCACATACACATATGCAGCATAAAACAAAATAAACATAAAAAAATTACCGAAATAATTCACAGAAATTTATACCAAACTTCTTCTTTTTTCATCGTCTTGCTTTTTTTTTGATGACTTCACTTAAATTTTGGCAGAAATAAAATAAAATTATAAAAAGTAGTATTAATAAAATATGATTTTTTTTTGTTCTGTCTGTACGAACGAGTACTTAGTAATACTCGTAATATGAAATGGGTTCATAGTGCTTTCTTGCTGAATTTTGTTGTTGCTTCTGTGACGGCTACTTGTTGTCTTTTTTGGCTTATGACAAGTAATATTGTTTCCATTGTACTAACCAACTAATTAAAAATTATATTAATATTGTAGTTTTTGTTAATTGTAATTAAACATACAAAATTGTTATAAAAAAAGTGTTATGAAAAATTTAGTTCGAGACGAATTTTAAATGAGCTACTGATGGGATAACAGATCAGGGATGGCAAAATTGGTAAAATTGTACTTTTTTTTTTACTATTTAAACTGGAAAAGTACATGCTAGTTTAGTACAATTAAGATATTTTCATAGTTTAAGTTATTTCATATGGCAAATCATAATTTCAGCCATATTTAGAGATTTTGCTGACATTGCAATATTAAAATATAACAAAGATTTTAGTATCAATGATTACTAGGCATCCGTTTCAAAAATAAAAAATGACGCAAATGAGCTAATGTTTTTAGAAATCTCCAAAATAGTGAGAAGAATATTATCAATTCCACATTCATCTGTACATGTGGAAAGAATCTTTTCTTAACTAAATATTATCAAAACCAAAGATACAAGCAGACTAAAAACCGCAAATCTTTGCGGCTTACACCAAACAAAGGACTCATTGAACTAACAAAATAGCAATTGTTATGATGTTAATATACCAAAAAATTTATTATCAAGATTGCAACTCTGCTATAGAAATTTAATTGAAAACCAGTGCGAACATTCTTTTTTAAATAATTCCTACTAATCCAAATTTTGAATATATTAATTCTACAAATACATAAATGTGAAAGTTTGTATGTTTGGATATTTAGATGTTTGATAGTTTGCGGCTCATTCACGCGATATCCGCTTAATTAATTTGGATGAAATGTGGTAGACGGATAGCATATGGCCCATATATAGAGTACTTTTTAAGAGTTAAACCGGTGAAAAATTGTACCTTGGTCCTCTTTCTCTTGTTGATAAATTTGGTATTCAGATTGCATATGGTCCAGATAAATATATAGGGTACTTTTAAGGAGCGGAAATTGGTACATTTTAAGAGGTAAAAACGGGATAAGGCCATAATGGCCTTATCTCACATGGTTTTAAAGCACCCCCCTACTGTTCTCCTTTTTTACTCCTTTCGAAAAATTTGGTATAGAGATAGCATTTGGCCCAGATTAAAATAGAGTGTACTTTTTTATGCTGTAAAAAATAAAAAAGTTGGTATTTTGGTACCTTTTCTCTTCTTGATTAAATTGGTATATATTGCCCAGTGGCCCATATTTAGAGCTTTTCCTATGGACAGTTTAATGCCGGTTGCTCCAGAGTATCGAGTGCTCAAAACTTGTAGGCATGTGTTGGCCAAACAAATAATTGCTTACATGTTGTTTATAAAAACATTTTAAAATAAACTAATTATAGATGTAAAAAATTTCATAAATTCTTATAAATCTTGCTCTAATTTTCACGTGAACGAAGTCATTTACAAACCTGAACTGTTTTTTATAGTATATATACATAAGATTTATAATACATTTTTGTGGTGTTTTTATAAACATGAATAAAGTTAATTTGAACTAAAAAATACTTTGGTCCAATTGATGTAAAAAAAGTACAATTTCTAATGGTTGTTTCTAGAATTATAAAATTATCAATGCCATCCCTGTAATAGATTTTCAGGACATAACTTGGTGAGGGAGAGAGAGAGAGAGGGTACGTTCGTAAATGCATCACTGCGCTGCATCAGAAAAGCAAACTTTTTTTAATGCCGATAAAAAAGTAATTATAATTTTTTTATTGTGTGACTATTATTTTTGTGGAGTATTTGACAATTTGTTGGTCCACATCAACTTCATTGATGGATATATAAATATTTGAAATGACTGATGCAGCGCAGTGATGCATTTACGAACGTACCCAGAGTTTTTAGTAATACATTAGCAGTGCTGCCACGACTAATAAAATTTTTACAACCAAAATTTTTGAAAAAGTGACCAAATTTGGAAAAATATAATCAAATTAGAAATGCCTTTTGTTAACGGATAAAAGCATTAAAATTTATTTTAAGTTGCATTTTCAGACAAAGCCTATTTGCATTTAGTAGGAAAATATTAATTACAAATTAAGAAAACAAAACTAGAAATGCAATTCTTGTACATATTAAAAAAATAACGAGAAACTTATATTAAAAGTTTTAATTTATACGAGACTTTTTCTTACAAAATATTTTGCTTTTATAAGAGTACAACCCGTTAAATTTCCATAACACAAAATACAGTATATTGGGAGTAAATAAATTGAATTTTTTGAATATGTCCCTTACAATAAACGAAATTTGTACTTCGCAGTTATAAATAACAATAACTGTCAGTGGCAGGGCTGTAAAATGTGAACATTTTTTAAACCATTTGGCGATGGAAATTTACGATTGGCGATATGGCAAAATTGAAAACTGTTGGTGATATGCGGAATGTGAATATTTTCTAATTTGCATATATCTAAATAATTATAATAATGTTCCCAATAAAAATTTTTCCTATTTTGCGAAGCACTAATGGTACACTTAAACAAGTAAGCACACATTTATGCGCTACGTAATAAGACATACACAGATGCAATAAGATAACTGAACGATTTCTTTATAAATTTTAAAAAAAATATATAAAAAATTCGAAGAGCCACGATATTCCATTACTACGAAGCAGGTTTGTAAGGGAGCACATAAAAGAAAAACGTTACAAAAAAGCCAGTGTGCAAAGCTGATCGTTACATTCACTAATTTGTATATGCGCTGAATAAAACGCTTTCTGTGTCAAAATTTTATTGCTTCAAAGTGGTAACTCGCCATATAAAATTCATGTTTTCCGTAAGTGATATGGTAAGCGAAACTTTTACGTTTCTCCCTTGCAAACCTGCTTCGTTGGGAGCTCCATTTTTTATTGGGCTATTATTTCTGTTTCAAAATTATTCTTTTTGAAATATTTTGTGAATCATTGTATGATATAATGGCGAATATAAACAAATAAGTATTTCAGAACGTACATTCATTGGGCAAAATGTATATGACTGACAGTCAAAGGTTTTTTTTTTATATAAAGGTAAAATTTCAAATTTCTTAAATTCGCACCATTTTCTATAAATTATAAAATTATAAATTTTATATCAATTTATTTTTAAAAAATCTTTAAAAATTCTATGTGTATTTCAATACATTAAAATATACTACTGGAAATAATGTAAATTTAGAACATTTTACTTATATGCAAGTTTTTAGAAACCCTAAAACTACTTGCGTGTACATTTTCAGTAATGTTCTAAAATTGATTCAATTGAAAATCAGTATGGATTAAGATTTCAATTGACTTCAATTTCAGAACTTGGCCGTTTCTTATAAAAAAATCACATCTTGTAGCTTTTTTGAAAGGGATTTTTTGTTTTCGATAAAGTATAAAAACGTCCGTTCATTTGAAACAAATAATGAGAAAATCGTAGGGGCAAAGTACACATTATTCGAAGTCGTTAATAATTCCCTTCGAATCGAAATACGCGATGCAATTTTGTATATCAAGAAAAACATATTCATACGTATTTTATATTTTAGAGAAAAAGTTACCAAAATGAAAAAAATATTCACATCTGAATATTCACATTGAGAAAAAAAATTACCAATTTTGGTTAGAAATAACCAAAAACGGACAAAAATTAACAGTGTTGCCAGAACTTTTAGAGGCAAAATCCGCAAATTTTGATGGTTTTTTAATGAAATATCTTCAAAATCTGCATTTCATTTTAAAAAAATCTTAAAAAAACCCGTTTTAAGTCCTTTCTTGTATTTCATTAAAAAATATTAAGATATAACAATAAGTTCCAACAGAAATTCACATTTTTTACATACTAGATATTTCTCATCCAAAAAAACGAAGACATATTCAAGACAAACGAATTCAGTTATATAATTTTTATTTGATTACATATTAAAAAAGTTTGCATGATCAAATTAGCCTAAATTTAACATAATGTAAAAGAAGTATTATTATTAGTTTTTAAATAAATATATATCAATTAATAAAGCATAAATCACACATTTATATATAAAATTATTTACATCATTTTCGAAACTTCGAGAGATCTGGAGTCAAAAACATTTTGATCTACAAATATAAGTATGTACATATCGCACCATTAATCATAAACAGGCACAGCTCAAAATTCAAAAATGTTGAGGAGAGACAGATAACTGGCTTCGAAAACATGGTTGCAATTTCTTAATCAAATTGAGTTTCACAAGTATTAAAGAAAAAAAGTTAAAGAAGACAGTGACGCAAACGAAATTTTCGTGGTCGTTATTTATTTGATTTGTGATCTGGTTTATGAAAAAAATTATTTTGATAAATTTGGAGTTGTGCCTGTTTATGATTTGATGTGTGATATGTATATATTTTAAAATAAATATTTATTTTTATGCATATGTATGTATGTATATGCGTATAAGTTAAAATAGATCTAAGCAAATCTTGAGATATTAAAGTGCAAAACAGTGTAACTTTTTAAGTTTTAAATAATCTTTTTTGAGCGATTTTAGAATTTTGGTTTATTTAGATTAACCCAACTAAATATTCTCTCGACGTTGCCGATGAATGAGGCAAAATCAGTATATTCTGAACAAATTTAGTTAGATTGGGAAAATCATAATCGGAACCATTACGTTTGATATGAGATTTTTTTCTAAAAACATAAAAGTTATTTCTTCCTTATTTAAGATATTGGTTAAGTTGAACTGTTTTCGTTGTCGAAGCTCAGAGTCCAGATGGTGTTTTTCATTTTCTTTAAACAGTTTTGGAAAATATTTCGCAATATTGAAAATTGAATTAGAGTGACTACTTATATTAAATTTGGTTTTATAGATTGTGGATCTCAGTCGCTTCGCTTTGAATATTTATATTATAAATTATACCCTCAATGTACTTAAAAATATGTAAATACATTTTATTTGTAGTGTTTAGATTAATTTATTATTATATTAAAAAATCTGCATTTTTCGGTCAGAAATCTTCAAATCTGCATTTGTATATTTAAGGGGCATAAAATCTGCAAAATGCAGATAAATTTGCACTTCTGGCAACAGTGCTTTTAAATTAAGTCAGATGTACCCATTTGTTTCGAAACGAATTATCATCTGAACTAAATACATATACAGCCATACTCTAGAAATCGAATTTGATATCTATAAATTCTAAAAACAGGTTCTTAAAAATAGTCCTCTTAATATACTTTATGCTTTAATAAAATCGGCTTTTAGTTATGATTATATCCAAATTGCGGACTGTAGGGTAAATAATGAACTGAATTAAATAATATTTTATTAAACGTGTGTACTTTTGTGTTATTTTTTCAGAATAAAAGTTTATATACGTACGAGTACATTTTAAAGTCTTTTAGTTTTAAAGCCTAAAAGGTGATTTCTGATTCTTCGAAATGTTAAATGACAAATACAGACAAAATACCTTTTATATATACATATAAAAATATATAGTATTTTTGTGATTTTAGACCTTTTAATACATATACATATAAAAATATATAGTATTTTTGTGATTTTAGACTGAAAACACAGTGGGAGGTCGAAACATGTTAATGTAACCTCTGGTTGTATTGGAGGTATTTTAATTTGCTTTTTTTTTAAAGTGTTTAAAGTTCATTATTTTAATTTTAGGCTATAATTTTATGTTGGCTTAATTTAGGTTTTTGCTTTTTCTAAAATTTTGATGGGAAACAAGACGGCTTAAAAATACAATTATACTTAAATGAATGTACGGAATGGTGAAAGTTCAATGCTCAACACACTTTTTGTTTTAAAAAACACAAAATTAAAAAAAAAAAACTTAATTAAACATCATTAACAATTCGGAAGTTCAGAGTACTCTTGGGTTATTTTTGTATGGGAATTTATTTATAAGATAATTATCTTTTTTCTAGGATATTGTGTCCTTTTTAATGTCTCAGATTGAACCACAAAATTAAAATATTTTTAAAATGAAATAAAATAGTGGTGGTAGTGGTTGAAATTGGCTGACATTCGAATTTGGTTAGTCAAAGATCAAAAGGGAGGAATTTTAGTTTAAAACAAAAATTACATTATTGCTACAAAGTTAGTTTTAAAATTAAGACAAGGGTTTTTCTAATTTCACGGATATTTTTCATTCCAAGGAGAGCAGAAATTTTTTCTTTTAGTCCCGGTTTATTTCTGGGACATAAAAAAGTATATTAAATATAAATACTGACAACCAATATTAATTTTATGCAGTTAAAGGTTTTTAATTGTCTGGAATATATTTCAGTCTTAGGACTTGATTTTCACGTAACAGAACATAATAAATATTGCTGGAATTTATTTTGGGAAACATTCGAATCAGAAGATTTGACATTCCTGTTTCATACTGTTAAACACTTTTTGAATATTCTGTCGGACAGTAGGTCAAACATTAAATGCCAACTATATAAGTCAAATTTCCCATCAAGCATTATGATTGTACGAGTATCAGTAAAAAATTGCTTCTCTGTGTGACACCGACGATGCCGGATGGAAAACCAAACAAATCTAGATATTTTGTCAAGCAAACCTACACGAGCAATTTGTGAGTATATTGTGCACTTTATGTACTCGCGCCAAAGTCGATTAAATAGTTTTTCGATTTTTAGTTTCCGAAATTTTTCGTTTTCCCTTCTTCGTCCTTTTATTGCGGATAAATAGCCAGAACTCTTTGAATTTTTTTAATGATGTGAACAACTAAATCTGTCCTAATAAATGAAAACGAAGTTCGGTTTCTCAAATTGTGGTTTTCAGATTGAAAAATGTTCCACAATTTTTTTCTATATTAATAAGCCCCCAAACTTAAATATAAGTCGCACACTCTGGGATGAAGTTCCTAAAATTTCCCGAAAAAATATTTATAAAACAAAATTTTTTAAACAATAATTAAAAATTTTTATTTTTTAACTAAAAGTACTTTTATCCTCCTACGCCGCTTAAGAATTTTTGCTGAAACTCCGGATCTAGAAAGATGGCACAAATCTGCAACGATTGACAATTAAAACTACTGTCCTAGGTCAAGGCATTGAGGAGCTATGCGCCTCCAAATTCGAGACCTCAAAATCGTATACCCAAGTACACGTGTACTTGGTGCAATTTTAATGCAAATTTATGAATTGAGTACATAATCAAAGAATGTTTTTATATTGATAATCTTAATTTATGTTTTTATTTTTATATTATAATAATAATAACATTCATATTATAATAATTATTTATTATAACTAAACTTATCTAAAATCTGTCCCCCTTATTACAAGTTTCGCACACACACAAATTTGTTGAATTCTGCAAACAAATGGGCCGATTTTTAGGATGTTGATAAAATTGGATTTTTACGTTATCCCGATCATATAGTATTCTTTTGACCACTTAAAATGTCCAAAAATATATCCAGCTACAAAATTTCATTAAAAAAAATCAGTTTACTTCGAAAACCTAAAGAAAAACGGGAAAAATTTATACTGGCCACACCTGTACTTGGGTATACGTTCTCGTAGTAAAAGTTGGATATAAGGACTAGGGTTATTAAAAGAAGTCAAGATTTAAGCAAAAATAGGGTTTTCTAACAAAAAGTTAATTTTTATCAATTTTATTGTTTTTAAGAAAAATTGTAAAACAATATTCTTAATAATTAATAATAGATTTCGATTTAAGTTTTTTTTTGTTAGGCAATGACAATAAATTTTTTTCTTAATTAATACTTTGCTTTCCAAGTTCGTTTCAATCTTTCCCAAGGCAAAGACCAGTGCATCAAGGCACCTTTCTAAGTTTCCACAAAATAGTCAGTAGCAATATTCCCACTAAATGAAATGAATTTCTAATACTTTGAATAATTTTTTCTTTATTTTTCCGCAATGTCATTTCCTTATCAAAGACAATATAATTTCCTTATTTTTCCTTTGCAACAAAATTCCCTGGCGAATAAAACTGTCATTCGTACACTAAGAACACAATTAGACGGCGAGTCATACTGTGGAAATGTTCTCTTACGTTCATGCATTCGGACGTTCTCATTGCTGGCGTGTTAATTGCAATTGTCACTTGGCAAATGGTGGAAAAATTGGTAGTTACCAGTAGTAGGCATATTTTTTCATTTCATTTTCCTAGACAACAAGTATGTATTTTTATGATGACCCTATTCCAACAGGTCCGATTAAAGTTGCATGAGCTTGTTTTCAGCCCGCATGTTTTATTTAACAATTTCTACTCTACATTAGTCGTATACGAGTATAAAAATATTAAATTTTATGGTTTAGTTTAAACGATAAGTCTACAGCAAATACATTTTAAATTTGTTTAAGTTCCTGTGAAAACATTTGAGGCACCTTGTCAGTCGAACACATCGTTCACATACATGCATACACACATATGTACACATATTTTTCTATTTGCATCATCATGGTGCACATGTGTCTTTGTTCAAAAAAAAATTTAATTTCTAGAACCACCTCCATGGTTTATTGGTATTGTACCTGTAAAAGTGCTTGTTGTTTCTATTTAACTTTTTTTTTTAATTATTTGACAAAAAAAACACTCTTGAACTTATCGCTTTTTTCGAAATATATTTAAACCATTTCATTTTTACTGTATTTGTTACGGTTCGCTACCGATAAACACGTGAACATTTAAATTTAAATTCAAATATTCATTTGTAGAAACCACCATCATCATGATCGTCATTAGTAATAACAGCAACAACAACATCGAAACCAACAAACACATTAGCATTATGATAATTATCATTATAACAATAACCAACAATAACGATAAAATGCCACCGAAACATATTAACAATATAAATGTAACAACAGAAATAGTCTAGATATTTTAAACACCTCCATTTATGACAGCCAGAACAGGGTTCTTTTATTTTTCCATACGCTCTCACCATGGGTTATTGACACGCAACCTCAGTTTGCAACAGTTTCGGATAAAAAAAAAATTAGAATTTCACTCGTATAATGGGGATTTATTTGAATTGAATTTTTATGGAGTTTGGTTGTAAATGTTATGCCATTTTACGATAAGTCCCATATAAAAAAATTTAGCTGAAGGTTTCTTCAAGTTAACCCTGAATTTATACAGAGCCTTACAGGACTTAGAGAGCGATTTGGATCTATTAGGACTTAGTGCTTCACAGCTAACTGGGGCTTATATTCTAAGAAAAAATTACTGGGAATACCCGGCAAAAATATTTTTACAATTCCAGGGAATTTTAAGACGGGAAGGATTTGAATTTTCTCCCAAAGTTTTTGACTTAAGTTTAAGGTTTTTGATATTGAAAGGCACTAATTGGTAGTTTAAGAATGCCGAAAAAATTAAAGAATATTTTTCGGCCAGATAAACTGATCTTACCGCAATTTAAAGAGCAGAACTTTGTTTTTATTAGTTTTGACAGGCCGAGCTTTGTACTTTATTTGAAACCTAAGAGTTTCAGTAATTTATCCGAAATATAAGGATGGAGAAAGGAAATCCTATAATTAAAAAAAAAACTTTTTCAATGACTTTGGGAAGAGAACATTATATGCAAAAAGTTGTAAAAATTATTAAACAGCAGTGTCACATGTGGCGGTTGTTGTTGTTGTAGCAGCGAGTCCTGCAGAACAGGTGTTGCTGAGTTGACAATCCTTGGTCAGTGTTCGCTGAACTCCGAGTCGTTTCAGTGCATAGAACCGAATGTCGTGGAAACGAAAGTCTTGCTAACAAAATCAAGCACTCCATATTCGATCCCATGCAGAGGACAAAACATTTTCATCATGGTTTTCGAGCTTATAAAAATTAAGTGGCTTCAATCCCCCTCCAAGCAATTCATCTAAGAAGCCCCTGATCACCCAACGCCCTGAAAAAGAGGATAACGTCGTGGCAAAGGTCATGCAGCCGCCACCCCCTGGGAAAACCCACTATATAAAATACACGGAGGGAATTGTTTCTAGGAGACGACAGATGGCAGCCCCACCATCTTAGGACCTACTGCATCATATCAATCATCTACTTAGCTGGAACAACAACCGACTAACGATACTTATAAAGCGCAAA
Organism: Pollenia amentaria; assembly: GCA_943735925.1. NCBI lineage: Eukaryota > Metazoa > Arthropoda > Insecta > Diptera > Polleniidae > Pollenia > Pollenia amentaria. The sequence goes on along the minus strand of OX031007.1, from coordinate 248,833,486 downwards.
AATAACAGTACTAAATGGATCGAAACTCCAAGAACTAGGGCAGTGAAATCTTGTAGTGAAAGGTAGGGATGGGCAATAAATATCGATATATTCAAATATCGATATTTAAAAAAATTATAATCGATATATATCGCCGATATTAAAAATACCAATATATCGATACATCGATATTTATCTACGACTATCGAATTCGAATAAAATTCAACAATTTAGCCGTTGCTCAACTGGTTACAATACTGTTGTTTTTTAAGAATTGCATCATATGTTTTTTAACTAATATTATGAAAATAACGGCGCTTTTCAATTGTACATTTTCACAGATTACACAGTTCAGTTTTGTCTCGTTTTTTAAGAGATGAAAACCAAAAAATAACCGCGGAAAAAATGTTTTGGAAAGGGTTCCTACAATTATGCAAAGAATCGCCTTAATTATGGCATATTAGCAACATAATAAAAAAATATGTATTTAGTTTTGTTTTTATTTGAACATGTTCTTATATATTAAAAATTAAATATTGCATAGTTTACTTGTGCAATGTAGTATGTGTCACATGTTTCGTTTACCGGCAGTATATAATCCGGAATTATATAATCCCAATTAATTTGTTTTTTTTTAGATTTCATAGTAAATTAAATTAAAATTTTTTTGTATTTTTTTTTTTATTGTAGTAATTCTACTGCCGGTCCCTCGATATCAAACGAAAACTTCGTTCGAATAATAAATGTTTATATTTATTCAAGCTCTAGGTCCTTTTAATATTTATTTTTTTATATTTAATTTCCTGACGATGCTAACCAAAGGCTAGCGAAATATTGAAAAAAAAAAATAAAAAAAAAAAAAAAAAATAAATATTAAAAGGACCTAGAGCTTGAATAAATATAAACATTTATTTAATTTAATAAGGTCAAATAAAAAACTGAATATAAATTCGTTCGAATAACTTAGCTTAAAAACTAAATTAATAAAAGTTTAACGAATGAAAGTTTCGTTCGAAATCGAGGGACAGGCAGTACATTTGAAATTAAAAGACACAATAAAAAGTTAGAATGGAGTAATATGTTTGTACATATCGTCGGTTGATAATTTAAAGGGCGTAATATATCTTCTTAACTAATCAACTAGGAATGGCTAATAGGGCAAAACAGGGCATAAAATGGGGCAAAAGGGGTAAAATATCCCCCTCCCTATATCTTCTTAACTAATCAGCCGATTTTCTTGAAATGTTGCAGGCAAATATTGTAACGTCTGGAAGCAACTATACCATTTAATTAATTATTTAAAGCGTGAAATAGGAACAAAAGGCTAAAAGCTCTCCCTACCTTTATTTCTTAACTAATTAACCGGTTTTCTTAAAATTTGGCATGCAGACACTATAACATCTGAAAAGAACTTAAATATATAAATTTTTTGGAAATTCCAACATTTACGGAGTAAAATAAGGGAAAACGGGTAAAGATCCCCCTATGATAGTTTCAAGACGGAACTTAATTCTATAAATTTTAACATTTGGGGCGTAAAATAAAGCAATAATTGAGGAAAAACCTTGTCGAAGCCACCATTTTGAATGGTAAATTCCGAGACGAAAATGTTTTGCTGCCAAGAACTCCGACGATTCCCATTGACGTCTTAATTGAATTCAAACACGTTCAATTTCCTATTATATTAGCATTTGCAATGACAATCAATAAGTCGCAAGGCCAAACGATGTCTGTTTGCAGTTTAGATTTGGGCACACCATGTTTTTTACACGGACAATTATACGTGTCATGTTCTCGCCTCTGCAAACCATCGAGCTTATTTGTGTTGGCTACGGACTGGCTGACAAAAAATATCGTACACGCTATTGCTGTTCGATATGAATAAAAAATACATAACTTTTTTGTGTTTAACTTTTGAATATGTAACGAAAACAAATAAATGGCTATTGTTTTTTTTCATCGCCGATCATGGTATAAAGCGCTGTATTCCTCTTTCTGATATAGATCCCATCTCAACACACTTACAATACATACGTTATTTTTTAATTAAAAATGCTTACAAAAAAATAAGTTATATGGCAAAACAACGTTTGCCGAGTAGGCCAGTAATATATATGTATGTTACTTAACCTTCCTATACCCGCGCTAATTTTTGTAATACCCGCGCGCGTTCTCATAGACCGAAAGATTGAACCCCTGGTTCATAGTTTTTTTAAACAAAACTTAAACAGATAAAATTTATTTTAAAAACTTGAAGGTATAATTAATTAAACTAAACTATCCATTAAATTTATTTTCATTAATTTGATTGATTTTAAATCTTTTTGAAAACAGCCATCAAAATTGATGGTTATTTTTTAAAAGGTACAAAAACAAAAGTAACACATTATTTTCTCCTTAAGAAACAAAAATTAACTCTTGAAAACTTAAAAACACTTCATGAACAATATATAAATCAAAGGTTAACTTAACTATCAGCCTCAAAATGAAAATCAGGACAAATCGTAATCGACCCGCGCCGGTCTCACAGACCGAATATACCAACACGTACGCCTCGAACAAACAAGTGGTAGGCACTTAAATAAAGCTTGTAATAAATAAGTCAGCTAACTTACAACTCAACATTCTCCAGTTTCTGGAATAATACATATGTAGAAAGTGTGCTTCGTCGGTCTCACAGACCAATGCGCGGGTATATGAAGGTTAACAATTTCTTTTTATAAATAAAAAAGAATGAAAACATTGCTTTTAAGCTGAAAAATGCCAAACCAAAATTTTTTTTTTCAAAATTAAAGAACGCACAAAACTTTTTAATTACAAATGATTTTTTCACAACTCTTTTTGTAGAATATTTACCAATTTGCTGTTAATTCACCGGGCTAAAATAAAGAATTCTCGATCGATTGTAATTTTTGTAATACCCGAATTGCCCTTATTTGGGAACCTAGGCGGCCCACCTGGTATGTCCATAAAACTCAAAATTTCAAAACATAAACTCAACTACAAGTCCTTAATTATTTCCATTTTTTCCAAAATCTCCCACTGTGTTTTGGCGTACGGAGGGTGGTGAGAGAAATAGGGGCAGGCTAGCCATATTTTTTAAATTGCTTTTTTACAAAGGAGTCTCTAGACTAAATTTTATGATGCTAGATTATTTGGAAATAATTTTTTCCACAAATTAGGCTTTTGGGCATATAGTGCAAAGATGAAGCTTGTTCTTGATGTCATACAGTCCCCATTGGTAATCCCCACTGAATAAGATCTTTTTGAAATATATTGTAGCTTATCGTTATCGGTTATTAGCTTACGAATCTTTGTTTAAGTATGAACATTAAAGAATATGAATTAAAAATTTTCCCCCTGGGTAATGGGACTTAAAACGCTTAGATTTTTAGAGTTTAGGGGCATGTACGCGACATGTTTTTTACATCTGACTTGTCAACTTTTCAAATCACATATAATTCTGCGTGTCTGTAAAAATTGCTGTTTTACATAAGGTTAATAATATTTGGTTACAAACGTACATAAAATTTGCTTCTGGCATTGTCTCACTTTTTTTTTCGCCTATGGGCATTTCCTGTGGTCACAACGTACATTCGTACGTTTTTGATGTACAAATTATATAGAAAACAAAACTTTTCCTAGCATTTTGGTAGCTCCATGCTAAGTGCAAAAGATGGATTTCATCGAGTTTAAGTTTTCATAATGATAGTTGTAAACATGTGGTCACGAAAGTACGCAAAATTTAAGTCAACCCTGGCTTACAGTAGTGAAATGTATAAATCTGCGAAATGGAACGGAATATTCGAAAGTGATTTATTTACTTTTAAAGTGTTATAATGTAGGTCTCTATCCAGTATTTGCACAATAAAATATCTCTATTGGTTTTTGTTTAATTGGCTTAAGTACCGGTCGCGAACGTACCGTTAATTGACCTTTTTTTGTTCTCTTTACACTTTTGACTTTTTAATTGATTGTAATAGAGAGATGTTAAAGAAAGAGTACATGTAAATTTATTAAGTATAAAAATGTTTTTAGAAGTAGCTTAAAAAAATATTAAATTTTCCAGTTTCCTGCCCAATTTCCTCAAGTAAAACAGCTGAGATTTCATAGCATATCATATATATAATATTCTATTACAAAAACAATGACTTTATTTTTATAATGATAAACAATAAAAAAATTTTTTTTCTTTAAATTCGAAGAAACCAATTTAGGATATTATTATGAAACGTTTTTTTTTATATATATGAACATAATTTATATTCAATGGCAAAATGATCATACATATATCGGTATTGTAAAATATTAACTTCAGCCGGCTAATGATTCCATCAATAGTGCACCGCCGCTGCCGGTTTCTTCACGGCATAGATTTCTGACACAGCTGATGTCAGATGGTTTGTCAGAAGAAAACAGGGCACTCTCTAATTGAAATTTTGTCAGATGACTTTGCGTCTGACTTTTACAGATGCAATGTTTTAAAGGTAACACACGACATGTATGTATTTTACATTTGACAAGTCAGATGTAAAAAACATGTCGTGTACGGGCACCTTTAGTGACTCCAGTAGAATGCTTTTGTTACTTTGGTACTAGGCTTAACAGATTAGTTTTAATTTATTACTTTTTAAGTAAACTTTTCAATTAGCTCATAAATTTATTATAAATATTGTAAAACAATTTTGCATTAGATTTTTACATATTTGACTTGCAAACCTAAATAATTAATAAATCATTAGCTGATTAAAATTTGTATTGCGTTTATTCATTGCGCTCTTGGACTGACATTTATGTCAGCAGTTTCCAATCACAAGCACATTACCAATTTAATTCTTTGTTAATTGCTCAACAGCTTCCGATTCTTTGAAATAGTTTGATAATTTGTAAAATGATAACGTCCATTACTGTTATTGTTATGGTAGAATTGAAATTGACACACATTATTAATAATAATGCAATTATAAACAGAGTTAAATATGTCTCCAAAACACAGTAAAACCTCGATAACAGCTCTAAGATAATATTAAAACAACAAAAAAAAAAAAAAAAAAAAAAACAAAAATAAAATTAGTTACAAAATTTTTCTTTTTTTATGAATAAAATTTATTGTAAATTTTTTAGAAAATAGTTTGTTTTTAAAGATTCTACTGTTTAGTTTTCACATTTTACTTTTTGCGTCTATTTAACTGCAGACCATTAACCTGAGTTTGTATTGCATTTCTAGCGAAATAGTGACCATAGTTATTGTCAATGTTTTTTAATGAAATAATTGGCAAACAATCAATCATTTATTTACAATTTTCATTCATAATTTTATTTTTTTGTTAGTTTGTATGGGGTGTTTGAGTTCAATTTAATTTAAGTTTAATTTTACATACCGTGGAGGTTATTAATCATTTGTTAAAATATCAAGTTGAAGACAAATTATAGGTTCATAAAAACATACTCATATGTTGGTAATGTTAAATTCTTTTATAATTAAGTGAATCTTAATATGAGTTTTGTATTTTAACCTTCTGATGCACACATTTGCACACATCAACAAATCCCATAAATTCTTATAGTACGACGAAATATCAGCCAGTGTTTCTAGACCAATCAGAGTTTTTGGGAAGAATGCGGCTCAATATTTTAAAAGGCACAATTATTCCATTTTATTTAAAAGAAATAAATAATTTCTATTTTGATTTTTATATATATTTTCTAGCTGTTAAACCCGGCGTTGTTCGGGGACAAACTATAATGAATAATCAAAAAATTATTTTCCTTTCATTTACCCAGTGTTCGAAAATAAATCAAACATTATTTAGCGTACCCAGAAACGTTATCTATATTTTAGTGTTTGTGTATTAATACACAACCCTAAATACCATTCATAACATATTTTCATTATGTAGTGTTCTATTTTTCGTTATAAAATAGAACAATTGTAGTGATTCTGTAGACATACATTCAGTGTTACCACCAGCAAAATTCAAAACTACACTTGAGGTGACGCAAAATTACCCAATTTAAATGAAATTACACCTGAAAAAAAATTAAAGTTTAATTATAATAAATAACTTTTATAAAAAAGAACAAATTAGAAAGTAGTCGGTTAATTCCGAGCATGTGATACCCTACACCATTGTATTTACAGAAAAATGTTTAAGAGTGTTCCCTTGTTAGATCCCATATGCATATTAAAATAAAATTATGTTATACTGTTAAGACAAATTATATAAGAATTCTTCACGCCGAATATTACCTAGGTAACTACATCTTTTTGAGATTTTTTCGTCTTAAAGTGATTTAACGGAGGGGGCTTATATATGACCTACGTTCAAGGCTTTACCTACCAGCACAACATTTTGCCATGGAATAGTAGCTATTTTTTTTTATCAATACATTCCAATATTTATAAGGTAGTTATGGCATAACACGCTATTTTCGTGATTGGTATTTGTATAGGAGCCCTGGTCATGTATGGACTTATTCCAATATTAATTTCGTAAGATAATTTAAGTTAAAATTAAATATATTTGGGTCAAATTTTGTCCAAATGCCAACATAACAAGATGGTTTTTAGGCACAAAGACTCTATTAAGAAAAAAGTTCGTATGGGACCTATGTAAAATGATGGACTGGAACGATTCTCAAACTGATTCTAAGTCGAACGATTTACTACAATAAATAGTTGTATGTGTTTCATATATCAGCACAAACATATAATACTTAATCTAAGATCAATATTAATCATACTTTTAAGATTTATATAGTAATTCAAAATAATTAAAAAAAATAACATTAAAAACTTCAAATAAATTGATAAAAATTTAAAGTAATAAGTTTTACTTCCATATACATATCCAGGGAGGGCTTAGAATGTGCATTGCCGTTCTCTTGTATACTGCTTTGTATACTTAAAGTAAAAACAATATTGTAATGGTTTCAGGTAACAGTTTGTTTCTGAAATCAGTTTAACAAATGTTAAGAACGCTAAATATTTCTCAACTAAAGCATTTTAAATGTTAAAACAAGCACAAAATGCATTACTTTTTGTAATATTGGAAGCATAGATTCGTCCAGGGTTTTTTCTTTTAGTATAAGTTACCTTCTTTTTTCAATAAACTTTGGGCTCTAAATCACTTTGAAGATCATATTTATCTAAATTTTATTGTCCATCTGGCGCCAATCACTATCAATCGTTTGCTTCAAAAACTATGGAAATCTTTAAATAAAAAGTGACTTTGGTTGAATATACTGTAAATTTTTTGAATCAACAATATCTTAAATGCTATTAATTTTATCACTAAAATCAAATCCTTATATTATTTGTTTTAAAATGAAAGAATATCAAATTACACCTGAACTACACCTCAAAGAAATTACCCACGCCCTACCCACGGGAGTAAAAATTACACCAAATTCGGGTGATTACCCACAAAGTGGCAACACTGCATACATTATATTTAAAAGTTCTTTAGTGTTTTTTAACATTGATAAAGGAATGAGCAAACGGCAAATTCTGAAGACGCTTTTCCACCACACCCCGAATATCCTGTGTGTGTCTTGTATACATGTTTTGTTTTTGTAAACATTTTTTGTATGCTGTTTGTTTTGTTTTGTTCCGCTAAAAATATTTATCGCTCTTGTTCAACATTTTACTGTGTTAGATCGAAATTTAAATATTTTCAGTAGATGCGAAACAATTTTTTTTTTTACATTGAAAGAATATGAAACATAAGTTTTAAACCAACCATTTCATTACCAAAAAGTAGGCAAAATAGCACGATATCTTTATAGCGGTTAGATATGAGTAATACGTGTCGATTTTTTCAAAAAGTGAAAAAATTGCTGGGCTTAATGTGTTGGTTAACTCATGTGTACTTAAACTTTTTTTTGCATAAGGTGGTTAATATATACAAATGGATAAAGTTTCATCAAGAAATAATATTAAGAAGATAGAATTAAAAAAAAAAAAAATATAAATGATTAGATAGTATAAAAGGGGTGCTTAAGCCACTTCTTGGTTGTTTTAGAAAATATGTTTTTCATTTAAATTATTTGGCGTAAACTTAAATAAACTTAAATGCAAAGCAATTAACTTTCAAAGCAAGATATATAAAAAATTCTTTATTAAATTTTATAATTTACCCTTTTTAGCCCTTTTCTCTAAAGTAATTAATTCTAACAAAAGGTATAAAACTTTACCAGCTTTTGGAAAAATTTTTTTCCTAATGATTCCTATTAAAAATGAATCAACTCTTCAAAATTGAAGAGTCTAAATTTTTTATATTAAAGAAACTGAAATTCCCGGCTTCCAAAAGTTTTGTCCTTTTTTCTTGTAAAAAGCACTTTTTATACAACAATGTAAATGCCTTGAATTCGGATTGTACTCCAATTATATTCTAGAATGTTCCATAAAATTATTTTAAATAAAAGAGTGTTTTCAGAGAAAGATTCAATGCGCACATTCATAAGAAGTAACGGCTGCGCAACACTTACTTCTTATTAATTTGCCCATTAATACAGATTTTTGACTATATCGATAACCCCGGTAATAGTATAAGCATAAAAAGGATACAACTTTGCCAAATTTACGGTCAGAATGGTATTAATCGAAAAGTACATTTTCTATTTAACAGAATTTTATCCATAGAATGACCGACTTTGAAAATTCCCTTTTATTGTGACAGGCCACCGTAGTTATAGAAATTCAAACAAAAATCTTGAGTTTCGCATCGCAAAAAAATTTTAAAAACACGTGTTTGAGCAGGAGGAAGAGTCAGCGGAACATCTCCTTTGCCATTGTCGGGCATTCGGAGAGTGAAGACTTGAACTGTTTGGTCAAAGTACCCTAAGGGACAAAGCCAGTCTCTCTCATATTCATTTGAAATGGATCCACTCCTTCAATAAATCAATCGGGTGGCTTAGTAAAAATACTCGCAGCCAGGTATCATAGGACTTTTGGGAGTTGATGAAACATGGTAGCACAAAGGGAACAAATTACTGGACCCACGTGAGCTGTGCTTGATTGCTGTTGCTAATGGAAACAAACCTTACCTATATCAATTGCTAAAATTTAAGCATAAAAATAAATAAACTTTTTATATTTTGAAGTCTAATTCTCCTAAAACGTCGATTTTCAAAATGAACTTTTTTTGACGCTATAGAAATTCACACAAGAAAACAATTTTGATTGACTAAGAAGGGTAACTTCAAAAAATCGGTGCCAATTTTACTCTTTTTTGACCTTTTTATCCCTTCCTGGGAAAAATATAGCCTATATTAATTTATGGCTATGGTATTCTATCTTCGTACCAAATACCATGTAAATCGGTTTAGTCATTTGGGCGTGATTGTAGAACAAGCAAACAAACTTACAGCTCATTTTAACAATTAGGCGATTCATAAAATGTTCTATTGTGTCATATTGCTATAATTTTATGAATGTGACATTTGCTTTAATTAATAAAATTATAGCAAATGCAACCAATATGACACAATGGAATACTTTGTGAATTGCATAAATATGATATGATTATGATATTATAATCGAATTTTTTTTAAGGTTTAAGAAAGGATCAACAAAAAGGATTTTAAAATAAACGCACACACCATTTGCTTTTTAACACTCTAGTGTTTCAAATTTTATTGGATCCCTTCTAGCAGTTTTGCAACTGAAGTTTTGTTCACACTTAAAGCACGTTTAGTTCAGAAAAATCCGAAAAAATCGTAACTTCTAAATTGATCAACCATAATTTTTCATTTGAATAATTTTACATTTATTTAAATTTATTTCTAAACCAATAAGAAAGTATAGTCGGTCAAGACCGACCATAGGATACCCTACACTACAGTATTTAGAGACACATTTTCGACAGTGGACATTATTTGGGAACCACGGGCAATCATGGACTCGCCAGAACAAAATTATGTTATGAGCTCAATGTAAGACTTCTTTGTGTTGAATGTCATCTAGATAAATACATCCAAATGATATTTTTTTGTCTTTAAGTGGTTTCATGGAGGGGGTTTATTTGAGACCTATGGCCATTTTCGGCCCTATCAGCACAAAACTTTTCTATGGCATAGAAGCTACTTTTAAAATTATTGTCGCCAAATATGAAGCGATTAAAAAAAAATTTGGTAATACGATTTATGTTACACTAATATTTTTAAGAAAATTTAATCGAAACACCAATAAATTCCACAATTGTTGTGTGGGTAAGCAAGCCCTAGTAAAATTTAATAACGATACGCGTTTGTTTTAATTATATCGACCGACTCAGAATCACTTTCTGAGTCGATCTAACGATGTCAGTCCGTCCGTCCGTTCGGCTTGTACGTAAAATTAACGTCGCAATTTTGAAGATAATTTGATAAAATTTATTACATATGTTCAAATTAACACAAGAACCTAGTCTATTGCAAAAGGGGAAGATCCGGTGGGTAATTTCACATACCCCTATACAGGCTTCTTGCCGAAATAGGGTATTTGTGCCCATAAACCATATTTTACGTTGGCATTTAAATTAAATTTGGCCCAGTCTTCTTTTGACGCAATATCAATCAACTTACCAAATTTGATTGGAATCGGTCCATAATTGCCCCCAAAAATAGATATATTACTCCCGAAAATAGCTTCTATTGTCATAACTTTTACGATAGCAACATTTTATAAAAGAAATGTTGTGCTGGTGGTCCAAAATTAACCTAAAATCCCTAGAAGCCATAAAAATCTCATGCAGATGAGGATATCTAAATAATATTCTGCACAAAAAACTTTTACATGAATCTTAACCTCGTAATAAAATTTTGTTCTGGTGGGTCCATTATTGCCCATAGGTCCCAAAAAAGGGTACACTGTTGAAAATTTGTTTTTAAATACTGTGGTGTAAGATCTCATTGGTCGGGCTCGAACGACTATACTTTTTTACTTGTTCTTATTCTGGAAAATACTGGTTAATCTAGCTAACGTTATTTACAATTAAATAAATGTTAAATCAAAATAATTTGTTTAGTGTGAACATAGCCTTAAAAGACAAAAGTTAAGGACTTGCTTCGAAAAGAATCTACCAAAAACAGATTTAAGCAAAAAACTTAAATAAGATATATACAATTGGTTAATTCCTTCCACAAGAAATAAACGAAACAAAAAATTTGTAACCATTTTCTAACGAAATTATTTTAACACAACACTTTGTTTTGTTCACCTTTTGTCATTTGGTCTTTAAGTTCTAAGAAACTTTCAAAATAATAACATGCATTTGTTGCTACTGCGGCTTTTCTCAATTAAACCTAACTTTATACGAATATGGAACAAAAGCGATTTGCCGAATAAGCAGAGGGAAAAAGCAGAGAACAAACGGAAACCGGAAGTGTGGCAACATCTTTGTGTTAATGACTGATGTAACTGATGCATGTTTACAAACAGCAAAACAACAACATTTTCATATATTGACGTTGTGGTATATTTTGAAAAGAAAATAGAGTAAAAATACAATAAGAGAGATGTTAATAAGAGATACAAATAAATATCACACACATTTATAATTGTATATATCATTCATGCAATATATTTTTAATAGAAATGAGTGAGAGGAAAATGATCATATAAATTTTAAAAGTGTGAATACTAATACATAGAGATGATCAGTAATATTTACACCTGCAGAAAAACCTAAGCACGGAGAGCAGAAGAGTAAGTGTGCTCACTTGGCCAGAACCTAAAAAAAGATACCTGTTCAAAGGTGAGTCGGTAGCTAACGGTAGTTAAAATGAATACACTATATAAGGTAATTGGGAGAGCGTGAAAGAGAGAAAAGATTGTAATTAATGGGAAAGCCAATACACATACACAATTTAAGAAGGTTTTTTTTCTTTTGGAGAGTATTGCATGCTCTTTTAACAGTCTGTGAAAAAAGGTTACAAAAACCCCCAGCACTCAACCGCAGTGAACAAGTCATCATACGAACTTTAAACGTAATAGACGTAGTCAATTCACACCGATATTTTGTTGTTAAATCTACATACGACACAAGTGAATATTTAATAAAAAATATTTTTGTTACCAAAATTAAAAAAAAACTGAAACAAATAATAGTGCAAAAAATAACATACGATAGGAAGATGATAAGAAAACATTGTGGAAATATCTATAGTGCAGAAATACTGTTTTAAAGACCCGCATACAGAGACCGCTTGATCGATCTACTACTTGAAATTATAGCGTGTGACTTTTAAGTACTTTTATTTCGGTTGTACTGGTGTATGTCATTCACTCTGGCAGCCATCCACCCAGTTAGTCAGTCATCGTTTGGCAGTAGAGTTGTTAGTTAAAGTAAGAGCGAGTTACTTGCTGCTGGTGGTGCTGTTTCTGTGTCTGTGGCTTTTATTGCTGCTGCTGTTGTATCTCGATCGGCTTGTTTTACCTTTACCTGTCGTATTGGCTCCATTTACCACGATCTTTTAGTTTATTTACAACCTTCAAACAATACGGTTGTGTTGACTCGCCATCAAGATATTTAATTTATCTTCAGTTTAAAACAAGAAATTTCAAATAAACTTAAAGCAAAAAAAAGTTAACAACAATTAACGAGTATTTGTTTTTTTTTTTAATAATTATTTTTTCAAGAACAGTCATAAAGTACAGCAACAATTTTTAACAAGTTATTATTGTTTTTTTTTTTTTTTTTTGTTTGAGATAAAAAGTTAACACAAAAAGTAAATCAAAATCAAGAACTACAGAACAAAAAGTTAAAAATCAAATGAAAATAATTTCACATGAATAAAAAAATACATAAACTTTTTTTTAATTTTGTTTTGTTGCTGTTTAACTATTAAAACGTGTCAATAAAATTGTCGAATTGCTGTTAACAACCAAAGAAAATCGGAACAACAATAACAAAAGAAAACAAAAACTCAAATTCACTTCTCAGCGGCCCCAAAATAGTTCAATCAAAAAAACCCTACAACAAAAACAACGATTTCTAGTCCGTAAAGAAAGGTAATAATATTAATTTAGCACCGTGGTGCGAATTGTCTGCCGAAAAATTTTTATTATTTTTATTTAAACAAAATTAACAAACAAAATTGAAATTTTTTTTTTTAATAGAAAAAAAAAATCCAAAATAAAATCAGTTCTATTTGAAAGAAGATGAACTTAAAAATATATATGTATACATAAAAAACTTAGATATTAGAAAAAAAAAAAGAGATTGTAAATTTTGAATCGGTGTGTTGTTTAAACAAAAAGTATTCAACAAAGTTCCGTTATTAAGCTGAGATTTCAAAGAGCCGATTGCTGACGCAGCTTGTGAACAAAGAAAAAGTATATTAAAGCGGTTATTTGTACTTGTAAATTAGCTAGATCAGAGGCATAGACAAATTGAATTTGAAAAAAGGAATTTTGAAACTTCAAAACTTAAAGAGAATTAGTCAGATATTTGCTTTTTTATAATTTCGTTAATACAGTGCAAATTGCAATTAAATTTTCTTATTTTGTAGCAAAGTTTTTAATTCAGAAATGAGACTGAGCTCATTAAAAAATCTTTTTATATGTAGGACTCAAAACATTGGCTTAACTTTGAGATGGTATTCATTTATTTTTACGTACGATGAAAGTTTTCTAGAAATAAATTTAGAAGTGGGAAATATAAATTTGAAAGTGAATTTGAGTATGAAAGTTTTATCTTCGTTTTTGTATTCGAATCCTTGGTTCCGAGTCTGGTGTATAAGCCTGCCACCAACTAAAAGGATCGTTTAAATTTAAGGTAAGTCTTGTTAACTTTTTAATACATACAGTATATATTTTAAAAATACAACAAATTAATTATATTGTTTTTTTTTTTTAAATCAAAGTCTTAACACAACTTATAAATAAAACTGTTAGAAAAAAAACTTGCAAAAGTGTTTAAATAAAGATTAAACACTAATAAAGAGCCTTAAAGCTTCAATAGTATTCAAAAGTTTATTAAATGACTTTTTAGACGTTCAAGATTCTTTTAAAAATAAAAGTTTTTCTTTCAGCTCAAATCCTGTTAAAGTTAGTACTTAAAGCTTTGCTAAATGACTTGTAGATCTGAAAAGTTTACCAAAGCTTTTAAGCTTAAAAATAAATTTTATTAAATTTTCCTTTCGATATTTTTTTATACAAAACTTTATCATTCCTTTTTATTAACAATTTTTTTTTGTTAAAATCGGTTTTCTAACATTTCATTATCAAAAACAATTTTATCTGTTACACAGTGTTTTTGTTTATCAGACCTCAAATAAAAAGCAAACATTTTAAAAATAGTTATTATGAGCTCAATGTTGCTGGCAATACGATGTGGTGAAATAAGTAAATAGAAGAAATTTTTCCCTATAAATAATTTTTTTTTTGTTTCGAAAATTACTAAACCTATTTTTTGCACAGAAATCTATTTTTTAAAAAGCTTCATTATTGCAATTGCAAATTTACATTTTAAGACGACCTTGCATCTTTGAACGATAAAAAAAAGAAAATAAAAATTTAGACAAGTAAGAACGTATAGTCAAGCCCGATCATATGATACCCTGCCCGACCATAGGATGTCCACACACAGTATGGGAAATCATGGACCCGCCAGAACAAAATTATGTTCTGAGCTTAAGATTCATGTAAAAAATCTTTGCTACAAATATTATTCAGATATCTTCATCTATGATATTTGTTTGCATTTAACGGATTTAAAAAACTGGGTTTATATGGGTCCTATGGTTTATTTTGGACCTACCCGCACAACATGTTGCCATGACATGGTAACTATAGTAAAATTTATTGTCGCCAATTTGTATGTCAATACCAAGATTTTTTAGGAAGTTATAGACTTAGAAGCTATAGTCGGGACTAGTGTACGTTTTGGAGCTGTGTTCAAATATGAACCTATTCAAATAAAATTAGGTAAGATGATTTAGATTGCAATCAAAGGTCTTAAGTCAGAAATTGTAGTTTTTCGTAATCTTTAATTGACAATAATTTAATTGACATATTGTCTAAAGAGCAAATGATTACGATTGGAAGAAGTTGTCCTAGACTTAAGTTATTGATATCAAATGAAAGAGACAGACAAGTTGATTTAAGCTTAATCAAAAACTTAAAATGTATTCTTTTTAGCTTAAGACCATTTTGTCTAACGTCAAAGATTTTATCTAAATACCAACATAATAAGATGTATTACGGGTGCTATGTGAAACAATGGACCGATACCCTTGGTGCTTGTGACCATTAGAACTTATGTAACAAATTTCACCAAATTATCTCTAAATTTGCGATCTTTACTTTGCGCACAATGTTAAATACATGACGGACATTGTTAGATCGACTCAGAAAGAGATTCGTAGTCGATTGGTGTACCAAAAGATGGGTCTATGACTAATACTGGTGTTACATAAATCAGCACAAACGCTTAATAACCTCTCCACTATTGTGTGGTTATAAAAATGGTTGTGGAAACAAAAACAAATTTGCAAGTAAAAACTTCTTAAATTTATCATATTTTAATAGCTTTGTTAATCTATTTTCTAACAATGTTAAACATAACATTTTTAAACATATTTGCTTAAGGAAGTTTTTCACTATCACACAAGTAATAATCTAATAATTGTTTGAAAATTTTCCAAAAACAATAACAACTTATCATGCCAGGGCTATATTTTCCTCAAAATACGTAAGACTTGTGTGATAGTGTAAAGTAACCATTAATAATTTTTTTTTTGAGCAACTTATTGCAATTGTTTAGGAATTTTCCTGCTTTAAAACAAGCTGCCAGCAACATGTGTCTTTGAAAACTCGAAACAAAATTGTTAAATTTTCAAGTTGTAAAAATATAAAATGAATTAATTATAATTAAAATATGTTTAAAACAAGTCAAAATGGTTTGCTTTAACCTAAATTTTTAAGAAAGCAAATTAAAACACTAATTTTTTTCCACTCTAATTTTGATTTTTCGCCAAAAGGCAATGACATTCTAACAATCTCGTAAGTGACAGCTAAAAATTCACAACAGAAAATTTCAAATAAACACATGAACTCAGATATAACCACATATACATATGTATTTATTCTTACAGACATTTTATTTTTGTTGTTGCAAACTCTAAGAAAAGTCACACACGTGTGTGACCTCCGGTTTAAGTTTTTGCATAAAACCAAAAATATTAAAAAAATACATACACAGGTAAATTTAAACAAAACCACTTTGAGTTTCTTATATGAAAACAAAAATTCATACATTTCTCTAAACATGCACAAATATAATAAACATTCTGAAGAATTACTGATGGATTACCACTGTCAGAGATACAAACATACTGTACATACATATATCTTTAAGTCATTCGGTGTGTACCTTTAGTTACGTACAATGTCCGTATATTTCACATTTGTTTCGACTACAAAATGCACAAAATATGGTATGGACTTGTACTCGCAAAAAAGTACATATAAATAGCCAAAGTTTTATGCAAAGTTCTTTCCCAAAGTAAGTCTTAAAAAATTAAAAAAAAAAATGTCAACGCACTATGGGTCAAAACAATTAAAAAAAACAAACTTAAATGAATAAAAATTCATTTATATGTTAATCAACTTTCAAGAAATTCCTGAAATCTTAAGAATATTACTTGGCATGCTTATTGATTTTATTTCCTATACAATTAAAAGGGAAGGGGGTTTTGCTAGCAACATGTTCTTTTGCTACAAGCAACATATATTTAAATGCAAAATCAAACGAAGTACTTGGCTTAAGCATGAATCTTAATTTTACAATGTGTACATAAAATTTGTCTTGTAATTTTATTCTTAACTGTCCCGTAGTTACAGAACAACAGAACGTAGGACAGAACAAGAACAGTACTATATTTTACAGCTCTGTTTACAGTTCTTTTTTTTACAGTTCTGTGTAAATTATTATCTAGTGAACAATATTTATAAATAAAAATAGATATTTTTAAAATTAAAAAAAATTTAAACTCAGATTTTTAGTTTCCAAGAAAGTTTAAAATAGACTTTTCAAATAATACCCATTAAACATTCAGCCCTATAGCCTAGTACTCTGTTTCAATTTGTGAAAAATGTTCAGCAACATCTATTATATCATACGAAAAATTTGACATGCATCAATGTTACTTATCTCGTGAGTTTTCACAATTTTACGTTTTTAATCTTTCAAAGTATGCGACATTGTTTTGCGTATGAAATAAGTGCAGCTTATGTTATTTCGCAGTTGTAAAATAAATGCTGCCAGAAACATTTCGCAACTTTTTCGCAAATTGAACTCTTTCAACATTATTTCATAGAAATTCCGAACAAGTTTTTTTTATATGAGTTTTGACAGCATTTTACTTGAAATGTTGAACAGAGTACCAGTATTATCACAAATAAAATTCTCCACGAAAGTTTTGTTCCCATTTCCCTAAAAAAATGTATAGGAAAAGCAAAATTTAAGGAAAAAACTGTTTAATTTTTTATTCACGATAAACGTGATTATAACTGGGTATTAATTTTTAAATTGGCACTGAAAGAATTATGCTTCTAATGAATAAAATTTCTTAATTTTATTTCTTTTACCAAAAAAAAAATTAATTACGGGAATGAAATTTTACAAATTTAATGAAGCAATGTCATTGACACTACGAAGTGGAGTTTCGTGATTTCGTTAACATTTTCCATTGTATTAATGACAATTTATTATCTCTTTTAAAAGAAAAATCCAACTAATTGTTATACATTATATCAACAGGTTTTTAAAATAAATTATTCATTTAAATATATAAATACATATTTATAAATTAGTGAAAAAAATTACTCTATTGTTACTTTATATTTTCAATGAAAAATGTCATTAAATCATTGAACACAAATAAAGTTCTCTAACTACAAAATACTTATAACTAGAAAATTTTTTTTCCTATAAAGCCTAATCTGTTCGAACTTGAGAAAAATGTTGATCAACATTGATCATTTCACACGAAAATTATGACATGTATCAATATTTTCTATCTCGCGATTTTTCAAAACTTAACGTTTTTATTAGTTGCAAGTATACAACATTGTTTTGCGGTAAACAAAAATAATGTTTTTTTTAAATGTCATTAAAAAAAGTATAACATTATAATTTTTATAGTATCCCAAATCAAAAAACAAAAAATTTAATTTTATTATTAATTTAAGCACTTTACATTTTTCTTTGTGAAAATAAAAACCACTTTACAAATACAAAATAAAAAATTATAAGCTGTTGCTTAAAATTCCGTGCTAAATAATATGAGCTGCACTTGTTTCGCACGAAAAATAAAAATGTTGCTAGAACATTTCGAGTGTTTTTCGTAATATAAAGTACAACTCTGTTAACATTTTTTCGTTTGTATTTCACAGAAATTTTTTTATAATGACTTTGACAACATTTCGCACGAAATACTGATCAGAGTACCAGGCTTAACTGTTGAAAAAAGTAATTTTTAACATTTTTGGCGTATAAGTTTCTGAAAATATAGTAAATTTGAATGTTTCATAATACCAATGAATGAAGTTCATTAAGATAACTATATAGTGATTTTAACTAAATGTTGGTAATAGGTTCAAAAAAAAAAAAAAAAAAAAAAAAAAACAACGTGAAAGAAGAAAGGAGCAAAAAATTCTCACATTCCTTTTCATTTAATTACACAAAATTTAAGTAGTAGTACAAACCAGTAAAATGGAAAGAATGTTGATAAAGGTCATCGCAGGCTGGAAAATAAATTATATGCAATTTACGTTAAGGTTGCTTATGAAAGTTGAGCATAACATGATGCAACAGGAATATTAAAAAGAAATAAAACTAATTTAACTTAATGAATTGTAACAGGAATAAAACACACGAAATAAAATTCAAAACAACTCTGAAATTAATAACCATAATAATGATTAAATTAATAAAATACTGTTATAAAAATTACGAAACTAAATAATTAATTTAATTAGCTTGTGTCATTGAACTAATAAACAAGTTTATTCAAATAGAAAAACATTTTCATTAAAATAATGAAATTTTTTTTTAACGTTAGGCTAATGAAATGTTTTATTAATGTGATGACAAATAGGCACGGTTAAAAATTTGTTCCATTTAGTTAATGCAAAATTTTAATCGATTTTATAAAACACTAGCTTAACCCGGTGCGCTTCGCTACACTGACCCCGCACATTTTTATATTGAAATTTATAGTTTACTATAATAGTAGCTTTAACCACGTTTGAAGACTCTCCCTTTAATAGTTCTTCAGTTGAGCGATATTTAATGTATGCATCCTATGGGAGGTATTTCCCCCCCTGCGCCTACCCGCTTTATTTTTATTTTCAAAAGTGTAGTATACCATAAGAGTGACTTTTAGAAAGTTTGAACATTCTCACTATTACAGTTCTTAAGATATGCGATGTTAAACATTGGCGTCCTATGGGGTATTCCTATACCCCCGCTGCTATTTTATTTCAATTCCGGGGCTCAGAAGATCCTACTACAAAAAGTTCAGCAAAATGCGTGCAGCGGCTCTTAAGATATGCGATAATTAATATTGGCATCCTATGGGGGGTACCAATTCCAATGCCCCTATCGAAAAAATAAGTAGCCTATTTTATTTTTAGGGCTCACGTGATGTTACTGTAAAAATTTCAGGAAAATCGTGCGATAATTAATATTGGCATCCTATGGGGGGTACCAATTCCCCTGCCCCTATCGAAAAAATAAGTAGCCTATTTTATTTTTAGGGCTCACGTGATGTTACTGTAAAAATTTCAGGAAAATCGTGCGATAATTAATATTGGCATCCTATGGGGGGTACCAATTCCCCTGCCCCTATCAAAAAAATAAGTAGCCTATTTTATTTTTAGGGCTCACGTGATGTTACTGTAGAAATTTCAGGAAAATCGTGCGATAATTAATATTGGCATCCTATGGGGGGTACCAATTCCCCTGCCCCTATCAAAAAAATAAGTAGCCTATTTTATTTTTAGGGCTCACGTGATGTTACTGTAAAAATTTCAGGAAAATCGTGCGATAATTAACATTGGCATCCTATGGGGGGTACCAATTCCCCTGCCCCTATCGAAAAAATAAGTAGCCTATTTTATTTTTAGGGCTCACGTGATGTTACTGTAAAAATTTCAGGAAAATCGGTTCAGTAGTTTCGGAGTCTATAAAGCGACAAACAAACAAACAAACATACATAATCCATTTTTATATATATAGATTTCAATAACTGGGAGCTTATGAAATATTCTTCATTAATCCAATGAATCGTTATATATAAGTTGACTTTTATTGTATTTGTTAAATGGATTTATGTGTGTAGAAAATTCTTTCAGCGCATATCTGGTTCGTAAATTATAAGTATTTTTTTCGAATATCGATTATATATCATTGATACTTTTCTAAACTCAAGTTAATAAGGTTTTTTTTTGCTTTCAATTCGAAATTTTTAAACACAATCAAATAAATTGCCATTTGCGAAAGTTTTCGTCGATAGTTTTGGTTACAAAATTGGCTTAATTTGAAAAATAAACTATTAATTGACCCATAACGCAAAGCCAATGTACTCGTTTGTTTGTTTAGAAATAAGATATACCTATTTGCATAACATTAAATTTTTGTGTTCTGTAATTTGGTTTTAAAAATATGGTCACCGTACCCATAGTGCATAATTGGCCTTTCTGTATAACTATACATATGTATGAATGCGTCAGTTTAAATAAATAAAAGAGAAAGAGAGAGAAGAACAACATATTTAATTTGAAAGCCCAAGAGTTCTTTAAAGGGAATAACTTCCAAAATAAGTCACTGGCATAGTCACCATTTAATACTGTCGGTCGATACAACATGTAAAATTTAGATTTAAAAAAAAAATATTTTTCATCTTGGCAACTGACTTAAGGTAACCTTTGGGTCATACAATGGCCCATAAAAGTGATGTGTTTTTTTAGTTAAAGATACAAAATGTCCAAAAAGAGGCAACAAAAATTGTTATGACGCTGCAATGTGGCTGCAACTAAAAAGAACGATAAACATTGACTTAAACCTGTTCGGAAGGTATTTGGTAATTGATACTCCAATAATTTTCATTGTGAACTGGCTGCTGTTAAAGTTGTTGCTTTTAGACAATAATTGTCTTATTTTTTTTTATTTGAAAGAACATTTAGGTAGAATACTTATATAAGAGGCGTTAAAGAGCCAGAAAAAATGCCGCCAAAATTTTGAATAGTGCTTAAAATTTGATTTTGTCATAAAAAAAAATAAATAATTTATCATATTTCTTCCAACAAACACTCTACAAAAAAATTGAATGTTCATGATGTCACTTCAAAAAAAAAAAATTTAACTTAAACAACATTTGCCATAATTACAGGTCATTCGTCCGTCAGTGAAATACCACAAGACAAAAACATAAATACTATGGAGAGGCAAGCACTATGGTTTTTATTATTTGGAAAACTTTTCTATTTCTCTGTGTTCTTTAATCGTTTTTTAGTTTTTTAGGCTATTTTTTTTTGGGTTTCCTAAAATTCTAACAGAAACTATACAAAAAAGAAGAAAACACGATTACATTCACTTTATACAAATTATTTTTAATGATGCTACAAACACAAAAAAAAACAAAATACGGCCAAAAGTAATAAACAACAAGACGAAATATAAAAATAATCTTAACCAAAAAAAAAAATATATATGGCTTAGACCATGTTGTTCAATATCCAACTCAACCATATAAAACCGAACCAAAACGATCAGTCGATATTTATAATTGAAAAGGCCAAAAAAAAGGTGTTTTTGTAACCAAAAAAGAAATTGTTAATGATTTGAAAGCATTAAAATAAGGCAAACTGAACATTTTAGATTTGTTTAAT
Organism: Pollenia amentaria; assembly: GCA_943735925.1. Classification (NCBI taxonomy): domain Eukaryota; kingdom Metazoa; phylum Arthropoda; class Insecta; order Diptera; family Polleniidae; genus Pollenia; species Pollenia amentaria. The sequence continues at coordinate 248,811,627 of OX031007.1, read as the reverse complement.
ATTTTTTTTTTTTGATTTCAACTTAAAAGATTCCAAAAGCAGAAAAATTTCCTTAAATAATAAACAAATATTATATGGCAATTAAAGCAATTAAAGCATTTTAAATATAAAATTTAATTCTAAAAAAACATTTTGCTACGGGTGCCCCGGTAGGCTAGCTGGTAGTGAGCTAGTCTATCAGTACCGGGGTTGCGGGTTCGATTCCTGCCAGAGACTCTGGTCTCCTGCAGACAATCAAAAAGCTTCGAGGGATTTTGTGTAGGAATAAAAAAAAAAAAAGAAAAAAAAAAATATAAGTAATTATAAAATTTGTTAAGGTAAAAAAAAAAAAAATAACACAAAATCTACAATTAAAATGAGAATCACCCATAAATGTATATCTATATATATAAAAATAAGTTGTCCTATGTTCGTCATTTTATAACTCGATGTTTTCTCTATATAAAATGTATTTTTTTCCTTATGAGAATTACATTTTTTTTTAATACAAGGACGTAAACGAATGTTATTGTATTGTCCAGCAACGCGGGGAGGGTTACTCTTAATCTTTTCAGGAAGATTAAGCATTTTTATTTGTTTTTATAATGAATTTAAATTTTTCCAAAAAAATATGTTTCAAATAAATAATCTTGGCATTACAATAAGGAATGCTTTGGCAAATGTTTGCAATAGACATTGTTGCCAAAAGTATTTATTAGTAATTTTTTTTCTACTAAATATTTTTCTACTAAATGTTATTAAGTTGTTAATTTGAAATACATAAAATTAAATAAAATGTAAAAATGTAAAGTACTTTAAATTTAAATTGCTTTATATGTTTATTTTAACCAAAATTTTAAGCAACAAAAGTATGCTATATATTGATAATGTAAAGCTACGGTCACACTTGGCAAATACTTGACGAAAAAACGGGACCAAGAGGCAAACTAAAATAATTTTCTTTAATTCCAATATTTATTTTGTTCATAATACCACATCTTACAGAATACATTTGTTTTCCTATGTCTAGCAGTATATAATTATTTTGTAATATTAAGACCATGTTAAATCCCACTAACTATTAACAAAAGTAGTGGTTATGGTTATTTGGTCAAAATATTACTACTAATATTATAAATGTGAAAGTTTGTTTGTATGTTTGAATATTTCGATGTTTGTTAGTTTGGATGAAATTTAGGAGACTGATAGCAGATGGCCCAGATTCAAATATAGGGTACTTTTTGCGAAGGAAATCTCTGATAAGTTGGTTCTTTGGTACTTTTTCTCTTTTTGATAAATTTTCAATGCAGATTGCATATGGTCTATGGTACTATTTCTTTTTTTCGACATATTTGATACACATACAGATTATAGGTTACATTTACATACAGTGTACTTTTTGGTGGCCTAAAATGAGGAAAAGCTGGTACTCTTAGTACTTTTTCTCTTTTTGAAAAATTTGATCTACAGATGGCTAAAATAAACATATTTAGAGACCCCTTGCTTTTCATATGGACAGTTGAATATCGGTTGTTTAAGAGTATCGGGGGCTCAAAACGTATATGTATGTGTAGGCGAAATATAATAATTCCTAAAATGTTCTTTATTGATACATTTTAACATAAAATAAGTATAGATGTAGAAAACTAGATATAATATATCTGTACATTTTTAATAGGATAGGCCCTTTCCTTTAAATCTTGCTCTAATTTTCACGTGAAAGAAGTCTCGTGTAAAATCTAAGAGTTACTAATAAAATATTTGGTGAGCACAGCAACTTACTTAAAATATTCAAGAGTTTTAGTTTGGATGACGCTCTTTCACACGGCAGCTATCCATTAATACGAGCAATGCATTAACAAAATACTCAAAATGGAATGTCCTTTTTAAATACTTGATAAAGTCTAAAAAGAATCCAATATTTTTATCTTTAGCTACTTATAACATTTTTTTAAGAGAATGCTGTTAAAATTCTTAAGTGGGGAACAAAAAAGTCGCTGTAGTACAACGTTACGAATAGCTCTGCAAGCTGTGAAAAGTTAAAAATGGCAGTTTTAAAGTAGTGCCAACAGAAGAAGTAGTTGTGGTAGTCGTTTCTGTTGAAGTTAAAGCCCAAGGTTCAAAATTTTGAACTTTGTTGCGCTACAGAGCATTCGTCAGCTTCGACTACTACTACAACTACTTTACTCTGTTCCAGGCCTTATCGTGAAGGCTTTTTTTTAAGCAATTCCTTATATGGAGACAAAAACGTATGAGAGTAAAATATGTATTTAAAAAATGTTTTCATTGTAAAGAAAAATTCACTGCATGAAAATTCATTATAAGGAAGGAGATCAAATTACACTAGAATGTGAAAAGTAGTGTTTTAAAATCAATTCATAATAGGGAGAGCCTTGAAAAGAAGTTTACTGCGGAAATTTTTCATTTAATAAGAGTTCTTCCTTAATAAACCGGGTATTAGTAATTAAGACCTTCAGCCCGTTGTATTGAAGCAAATCAGAATCGAACCCACAACCCTCGCTAGGACATACACGCTCACTACAAACTAGTCTACCGGGGCACCCATATTAGAAAAAATTCGTCATAATGTTGCCAGAGAAAAAAAACGAATGATAAGTAAAGTATATTTTATTCCAGAATATTTTTCTTTAATTGAAATTGTTTTTTTCCACGAGACTTTGCTTTCAAAATGTTTCTCTAATTGAGAAAAAGATTTAACTGAATGAAATTCTTTCTGGCACATCTGTTTAATTGCAATCATTTTCTAATTGAAATTTTCAAATTTCATTAAAATAGTTTTTCAAATGTTTAAACTTGTCCCTAAATATTCCCACGTTATAAAGAAAAAGCAAGAAAACAAAGAGAGTCGCCGCCAGTAAAATATTTTTGCAAATTACGACTATTAAACCCTCAAGATTATTTTCAGTGCCAGATTGCAGGCAAACTATTGGATTGGGAAAAACAAATAAATACCAAGGAAAGTAAAGAGCAGCAAGAAATCGTTGATGGAAATATTGCAACTTTGGTGGTTGCTCATTCGTTCGTTGTGTTGTTTCAACATCGGGCTTGGCAGGTCGTACAAGGTACAATTGTTTAAGCATGTCTAATTACATTAATATCACGCCTTGGTGATGTTGTAACAAACCGAAGCGAACCTGACAACAAAAGCCAGCTAGCAACAAGTGTTGTCGTGTGAATTTTAAGTTTTTCATTTTTTCTAGTTTTTTTTCCTCTTCATTAGATACAAATGCTTAAAATTACTGTTGGATTGTTCTAATCGCCAAAATAAAAAAAAATAATAAGCTGCACAATATGAAAGAAAATAAACTCATACATAAAGAAAAAAACCTTAATTATAGACAAATACTTTTTTTGCTCACTGTTGCTCCCTAAAGAACATTTGTGTTGAACAGTTGTTTTTTTTTTATGGAAAAACAAAAAAGTTCTCAAGCCATTTGTAGAGCTAGAAAAACCTATGACTTTTTTTTCATTTAGTAGATACGTTGATTTCTTTTACGGTCGTTACCAGTAGCTGTTTGTGGAGACTTAAAAAAAACTATAAGGAAGAAACAAAAAACTTCATTGCAAGATTCATTGTTGCTTGGGTAGCTGTGTTGTGGCAACATAAAAATGCTGATGATGTTTTTTTTTATTTTGTTAGTAAATTCTTGGAAACAGTATTGTGTGGCTGTGTTTAGTTTAAAGTTGTTGTGATTTAAGTTTTAACAAAATACAGATTTCATAGAAATTGTAAATTAACCCAAAAGGTTTTTTTCACTGTATGGTTAGAATTGTATGAAGTGTTGCAATAAATTTAACTTGTTTGAATAAAAGTAGTTAAAATTTTATTACGTTTTCTTTATTTTTTTTGTGTAACATACAATAAAAAAAAGTATTTAATTCATAAGAACGTGTTACCGGTTTGTAGTTTTTAATAAAGAAGTTTATTTTCAAAACTAAAGTTGAAATGAGTTTCATAAAATACGAATCTTTTAAATTTGTTATTTAGTACTTTTAATGGTTTCCGTAAAAACACTTTATTTTTAATTATTTCTTTAAATTTGTTATTAACCAAAAAAAAAAAAAAATTAAAAAAAACCCACCATTGTTTTACAAGATTTACCAAAACTACATGAAAACTTTCTGATGTTTTAATTTATATATTAATGCTAACACCTTCAATATATACTGTAAGTGCTACCAATGTTTACTTTAAAATACACATCTGTACCCATGTTCTGTAACTTTGATGAGAACTTCTCGCATCGAAAATATGTGAAACAAAATATTCCATCGTTTCTCGAAAAGTGAGAAAAAAGTGTATCTGTAACTCATGTCGAAAACTATCAAAAGAGATTACGTCGTTACGTTATAAATGTCATAATATTCCACTCGAAGCCGATTAGAAATTACAGATGTTGGGAACGCCAGTCAAACATATCGTGGACGGCGACCAAATTTTATTGAAATTGAAAAATTTTCAACGACGGCGGCGAGAAAACAACCGTCGGCTATACCAAAAAATGTAAAGTGCCACTTAAATGTTTGTTGATGAACAAATTGCTTTGAAAGCATTCATATATTTTTAAAATATGTTAAAAGCAAAATAATTAAGCAATGAAAAAATCTGCCAAGAACATATTACTTATCTCTTCCGTATTATTATTCATTGCATTTTGCATTTTTAATTAATTTTTTAGTTTTCAAAATTTTTCTCACCCCGTTTTTACGAGTGAGTATTTGACAGTTCAAAGCGGGAAATTTCTCACAAAAATTTTATAGACACACTTTTTCAGTATATTGGCGAGAAATTTCCTTACGTGACAGATATTACTCGTCAACAATGTTACAGGCGCAGTTAAATGAGAAAAACAGCTGTTTGTTTCAATTTATGTCATTTTTGTTTCATTTCTTACATTTCAATCGAAAAGGTTCTCGACGCGAGAGTTACAGAACATGGGCACGGGTGTGATGAGAATACATAAGTTTCTACTAGCCTTTTCACACTTGTCAACATCGAACATTTACTACCAATTTGCGAAGATGTTGAAACTTTCCCATAATGGCCTTTTCACATTTGTCAACATCTAACATCAACCATCAATTTACGAATATGTAGAAATTTTCCCTTAAGAAATACATAGAGCTAAAAACTAACAACTTTAGATGTAAGGTTAGGTTACCATTTGTCAAGTTTTTCCTTTCTGGCAAGTATTTTTTTGTGTAATTTTTTTTAATTATTAAACAAAAAGAATTCGAAATAGATTTTGGCGTTTCCTTTTAAAACTTAGACACTTTTGTAGAAAACGAGTATTTAAAAAAAGTTTTCTTTCAGAAATGGTGAAATTTTTGATTAATAGCAGATGCTAGATGTTTCAAGTGTGAATACATGTTTCACATTTTCAACATCTTCCATGCGCTCCTCTGAAATGTATGCCAGCGTACAAAGGGTATAAAAGGGCTTACAAATAAACATTTACCAAACGCTTGTCAAATTTTGTATCCGTATTCTCTTCTACTAAATACATTTTACTATTACATGATAAGATTTTTTTCATTCTACATAATTTTTTAATATGTCTTAATTCATTGTATTACCGTGTATATTAGCCTTTACGGCTCTTTTACACTACAATACTAATTATGTATTACGACATGGCAAAAACTCAAATGAATAAAAAATGTATAATAGTGCGGAAAGAGTTTGCCATGAAACGTCAAAAAATACACAAGAAATTTTAAAGTTTATTAACGATAAGATTTTTAATTTCATCAGAGTTGTATTTTTATAAAAGCACACGAAGAAAATCAGGGATGGATAGTGGAAATGTTTTTCACACGTTTTCACTATTATTTTTTTTCTAAAAACAATATGCAAAATGATAAAAATATATACAAAATTTCATGTTCTTTCTTTTAAGTTGTAAACATATATGTATATATATTCCTTTTACGCCTCTGGGAAGCATAGGACCGCAAAGTTTTAAATAAATTACTTATATTTGTTGCAAAAAGACATTCATATCAACTTTCCCTACCTTGAAGAAAATCACAAAACTGTTGTTTAATGGTTGCCGCCATCATCAAAATAAAAATTATTAAATATTTAAGAAATATAAAATTTTATGTTGTAAGCTTCTCACTTTAATTTATTTTTTAATATCTGTTAAAATCACGACAAAAATTAAATCGCTTCTAAATAAAAAATGGAAATGTTTTTTTTTATTTCAAGTCTAATAGTTAGAGTTAGTTCCCGGGATTTTCAATTGTTTACAATTCCCGCTTTCCTGGGGATGAAATGCGGTATTCCCGGGAAATTTTGAAGAAAATATTTTTTTTAAAACTTAAGTAAATTTATAAACTACTAGTGCCTTCAGTTGTTTAATCCAAATAAATTTAACCACAATATTTTTATTTGCTACAGTTTAAGGCTTATTAAGCTAATTGTTGAGAATGGACTTTATAAAGGACCTATGATAAATTATAGACATATCTTTACGACATTTTATTTCTTGTCTGAGTGTAAATGTTACAATAATTTTATATGGCTTTGGGCTTAAGGGAGTAGTAAAGTAATTTCCTAGATTGTGCTTTATATGCGGCATTTCAAGTAATTTTGAGTCTTATGAAAGTAGATTGTGCTAAATTACACCACAAAAGCATTATTCGTTACGCTTTTAGCCATACTTACATGATTTACGAGATTGGTCTAAACATGGAGCCGTAGGTAAATTATGGACCGACATTCACGGAATTCGATGCCTTATAAAACGAATTTGTTGATTTTTAATAAAAAGAGGTGCATTTCGCCACAAATTTATGTTAGTTTTTTTTTGAGTTTTTAGGGAGTTAGTTTCACACTTGGGTGCATAGCTTTTTTCCTACTGAAGCGATTCTGCTGGAATTCAATCCCAAACAGCCTAGAAGATCTAGAAACAATTTGAAACCCAAATGTCTAAATCGGCTTAGAATTAATGAAAGACTCACAATACAAATACTTTATGGGCCCCTAGATGAATAGTAAAAAAAATTTACATGGAATGACAAGCCTAGAATACCTTTATACACCACAGCTGGTTAAGGGTTATAAAATTGTAAAAGCATATGTTACTAAAAATATATAGAGTAAATAAAGTTTTCCTGCTGAATTTGTTAAACGGCAAAATTGTTTCAGAATTCCTACTTCGTAAAGTTGTGCTTTCAGTTCCTGATTCGCCCTTTTAGAATTTTTTTTTCCACAAAGACTTTCATTTCTTATTCTAATTATGCAAATGAGCTCTGAATTTGACAATGTATATACGTATATTGATTTCTATGATCCTATTGGGATAAAAATATCCTCTTAAGTGTCTTTAAATTAATTTCATCTTAAATTTTTTACGTTTTTTGTTATATAATAGATACTAGATTTAATAAAGCGTAATAGCCAGTAAAAAGTATTACTTTCATTGGAGAAATAAATAAATAAATAAATAAAAAAAATTGGGCGGGATTTCCGGGAATTTTATTTGTATTTCCCGCTTTCCCGGGAATCCAAAAAGTGATGGTATAGACGCAAAATGTAATGAAAATGATTTTTTCTGTGATTTTTAATAATCAGACCAAAAATCATTGGATTCTGTAAGACCAAAAACATCATGACTTGTAGAATAGTGCAAAAGGGGCTTTATATATTTTTTATAAAACCCGACTTTGAAAATTTTACAATATAGTATCATCAAGTCATCTGGTTAAGCAAACGGTCAGGTGAAGACGATGTGCGGCTCTTTGTAGAAATAAGAGCTGGTCGTTGCTTTTAAAATCGTAGGCCTGTGGCTAAAATTATAAACGCACCATTGAATTTACATAAAAATAATGTAAAACCTTAACTGAACTTTACCAGTAATTAAAGTAATTTTATTAAATGAACAATTTTCTCTCTCTTTCTCTCTCTCTATCTCTACCGCTTTTCAATAAAATTGGTAACATTTTTGTGATTCCTTTTTATTATCTCTTCAACATCTTAGATGCAATTGCGTGTTTATTCTCATACATAAATAGTAGAATTCTTTTATATTTTTTTTTTGCAGTCCGATTTTTATTTATATTCTTGTATTGCCATTTATGGTAGAGCCTTTCCATTCATTCATTCATACAATTGCTTCTACTTTAAATTCATTCATTCATGTTGGCGATCATCAAGCGTTTTGTAGCCGAAGAACTGAAAAATGAAATGTCACAGCTACTGTTATTGCTTTATATATTGTCCGTCTGTTTGTCTGTTGGTTAAGTCTGCTTGGTTCCCGGGTATTTTCTTTCTTTCTTCTACTTCGATTCTTTTACGCACAAAACACATGAACATGACATACGCATGTGTCAGGTTACGACTACGAAGCTGACTAAACTCATTACAAATGCGAACATTTAAAAAATCATTAAGAAACTGCAATACGCACACTCACAGATACAAAGATACTCGTACATTTGCCTTCATGAATTACAGATCGTTTAGGTGATTTTGTTTTGAAGTCCAGTAAAAACAAAGACCAAAGAAAGAAAAGGTTTTAGTTGTTGTTTTTGTTTTCACAACCAGCACAGGTGTACATTGTGAGCGTTTGTAAAAGAGACTGGACCTTCTTTATTTTGGCTTAAACTTAAAATGATGATGACAACCGATGAAGGGTTTCTTCTATAAGTAAAAGTTATGTTGCTACATATAAAGCTTTAAAAAAAGAAAGAGATCAATGTCATTTAAAAGAGTGTAATCGTTTTTGAATATTTTCGCGTTAGATACGAGTCAATGAATTAATTTGATCAAATTAAGCTTTAAGTTAAATAATGTATGTATGTACATGTGTAGGAGGCCATAAGCACCATGACCCAGAGGATCTTTTGTGCAGCCCATGTAACCCACCATGTCTGGTTTAGGATACATAATTACCCTGACTGGTGAAAGATCATAGATTTCAGTTGGGCTCATCATAAGCCCCCCGAAATAAGTTAAATAAAGTTTTACCCCTTTATGCAAAAAAAAGTTAAAGCTCAGAATAGTTAACCAACACATTAAGCCCTGCCAAAGTGTTAATGTGTTTGTTAACTAATATTAACTTTAACGTTTTTTACATACGGAGGTTGGTATATTAAGTACAAAAACAAATAAACTTGAATTAGTGTAATAAAATTGTAATTTGTGCTTAAAATGCTACACATGCTACCAATTATGTTGCTATGACTACTGTTTCCACAAATGTTCATTGAAATGATTTTAGCTATCTAATTATTATTGCTATGGTTGAAAGTTTAAAAAATCAAATTCGAGATTGATCAATGATAATAAAACACAAGCTACTAATAGAGCAGTAGCTAAAGAATTAAATAATTTGCTACTTTTACATTTGTAAAGAGATAAACTTTTTAATTTATACTTCTACACTTTAACTTTTAAGTAGTAAACAAATTTGTGGTGCAGGTAGCATTAAACGTAGTGTTTCAAAGTTTTTAAAGAAGCAATACAATAGTCAAAAAACAAAAACGTAATCAGTGCTAAAAAACTGTTATGTGTTTGTTTCTGTTGTTGAAATCAGCGTTTAAATGTAAAAAAAAAAAAAAAATCAGACGTTTGTAAAATATTCGCGTCTTCTTATATGTTTGCAATTAAATTACCTTTTTGTTTATTTGATGATAAGAAAATGAAAATATATTATTGAAAACCGCTATCTCATATGTTAATTAATTGCTGTATCTTTTGCTATTTTTACTGCTCTTATATGTTAAAATTCTTGACTATTACTATACCTAATGGCTTCTTATTTGAATAAAGCAGTAGCAAACGAAATAAAAAAAATTTGCTACTTTTAAAACAATATTTTTTTACTACGACTTAAAACACAGCTAAGAAAATTTAAAGGTAGCAGTAGTAGTAGTTGTAAAAATGTGGCTTCAATTCTTTGTTAGTTTTTTACTTTACAATTTGGCATATATGTGTAGCTACTGCTGCGTGTAGTCTAGTTTTTTAAACACTGCTTGTTACACCGAAAAATTAAAAATTGTCTGTAATCACCAAATCCATACCAAATTCATAGAATCAAGCAAACAATTTGTTGATTTTGCACCTATTACCAAAATGATTATAGTGATTATATACTAAAAATTTTATATATTTTTCAATAAATCATATTTTTAAATTGAATTAAAAAAATGATCAAAAACTTTACCGCTTCAAGCAATGTGTTAATTGATTTCTTTAAATATAGCTCAGGTTTTGACAATTCCAACAACAATTCCACAAATTTAAATTATTTTATTTTAAATGAAAAAATCAATTTAGGTTTTTTGATATTTAATTAATATTTTCTTTAACATTTTTTTATTTTTCGAATTTATTCTATGAGCTAAATTTCCGTTATGTATTTTATAAAGCTTTTTTGTAATAGTTCTATTCCTTTAATTTTAAGGAATGACTTTATACACTACCAGACTATAATATTGTATTTTCCTGTTACATTTTACCTTAGCTATCCTTTGGATAGCAATGAAGTATATTGTATGTACAGAAAAATTTTACAATAATTAGACATCAGCAGAATGTAATGCATTTTCTGGTCCGCTACGGCCTTCGTCAGAATTCTTTTTGTCACACTGGACACAAATGTATTTAACTCAACTATTTTAACAAATAGAATCTGGGAAAAATGCATTACATTCTGCTGGTGTCTAATTATTGTAAAATTTTTCTATACATACAATACTTCATTGCTATCCAAAGGATAGCTAAGGTAAAATGTAACAGGGAGATACAATATAATAGTCTGGTAGTGTATAAAGTCATTCCTTAAAATTAAAGGAATAGAACTATTACAAAAATGCTTTATAAAATACATAGCTGAAATTTAGCTCATAGAAAAAATTCGAAAAATACAAAATGTTTAATATAATAAAGTAGCTTATGAAAAGAAATCATTCCCAGATTCTAATTAATATTTTCATTAAAAATTTATTTCAAAACAACTAAAATGTTAATTAAATCAAAATGATATGTTTAATTTTCTTTCAACTAAACAAATAGGTGTTTCAATTATCATATTAATTAAATTGAAATACTTTTTAAACAATTTTTATAATTGATTAAAATCTAGTGATAATTTTTTCTGTGAATTAAACAAATACCCCCGTATTCATAAACGATTATTATATTTAATAAACGTTTATCAAGGCGTTAATCTTTAACATGTTTAACAAAGTTTTATTTTATTTTAAAAATTTTACAAGATCAATTTATTTAGTTTGTTGTTAAGTTTTCATAAGGACTATTTTTTCTTAATAAATATTTAAGAGATGTTTGTAATAGTTTAACGAATAGTTCTTGTAAAGTTCATTGAATTCACTTTTGTTTAAAACAGTTTTATCAATTTAGCCGTTTTGTGACCAGAATTAGCCATTTCTTTATCTTGCTTAGCCATGACAACTTCAATTTAGTCATTGGCCGTTTTTAGGCCATTTATATTTAGCAAAATACTCTTTAAGTTATTTAGTACTTGGACCTAAAGATTTGACAACAGCTACAAGATTAGTAATCAACTTAAATTTGTTTTAAATTCATATTTGGGAAGGAAGAACTTAAAGGATTTTGAATTTTCTTTTAGAAAAAAGCTTATCACTAAAAGAATAGTGATCTCTTATTTGCATTTCTTTTATTTGCACTTCTTTTGGTTTTATATATTTTTTTTATTAATTGTAAAGGATTCCTGATTTAAAAATAGTTTTTAGCTGTTTTTGCTTAAATTAGAGCTTTTTTGGTTGTGAAGAATAGACAACACTGATTTAATAATATAAATATATGTTCATTATTTTGAGTTAAAAGCCATTTTTAAAATAAACCAACAAAAAAAAAAACCCTAAAATTGCCAAGCTCTAGTTCAGTCCTTTTAAGTTCTGCTTTATGGAGATAAAGAATTTAAACACCAAATAAAGCTGCTGCTGTTGCTGGTGGAAAGAAAATATAAGTAGAATCACCAGAATAAGAGGTCTGTTCATTTTGCTGTACTATTTAGTTAAAAGAAACACAGTTGTTTAAGCATTGACTTAATGTGATCAGTAGCTTTATTGTAGAGATAATGCCAACGGCTAAAACAACCAGAAATAACCGGTTCCTTTTCGTTTTTTGCTTTTGTAACAGCTTGACGAAGATGATGATGCTGTTGTTCTAAGACCCGGCTGGTAGTGGTAGTGGAAATATAGTTGGTACCCGTAAGAAACCTTTAAAAGGAAGCTTAAGGCCATATATGTGAGTCAGTGTAAATTCATGGATGTATTCATGTATTTTGCGAGTTGGTATTTGTTGAGAGACTAACTAAATAAAAGAACATGGCAAAAGATCACTTCTTATTGATTAAAGTTTCTTTATTATTATTCTTTTTTTTTCAATTTATTTTTTATTTTGATTTCCAAGCGAAACAAAAAGCCTCACTAAGTATGTGGTCAGTTACATTCCCTGGTGGTTTTTTTTTGCCTTTGTCTTTGGTCAGTTACTTCCTTTAGTTAAGTTTTTTTTTTGTCTATTCAAACTTTACGATTGTATGGGAATCTCATGAGTCCGCTGAAATTACTCAGCAGGAAATATGTAAAAACAATAAAATTAACTTAGCAAAACAATATCAAAATATTGAGTTGATTTTGAAGGCAGCTAAGAGATCTTAAATTCATTAATTTGTTCATTTTTCCGAAACCAGTTCGGCACAAGTTGTTTTGATAAACTTTAATTAATTTACCGGCACTTTGCAAATTCTATTGGAGATAAGCATGCAAAGGATTTGCTTTTTTCTGTGTTGTTTCGAGTTAAAGGACATTGATATAAAATATTAATGACACTTGCAATTTGTTTGTGTTTGACTTGATTTAATTACATGTGTCAACATATAAGAAAATGCTAAAAAAAAACAGGCCTTTAAATCGACAACTAAAGCAAAAGGAAGAAATTATTTTAATTTTGTAGCATGTTTTTGTTGCTAGAAACTGACGTTGGTGGCTTTTTTATGTTTTTTTTTTTTGTTTGGAATATCTGTATATGGAAACTTAATTTGCTTTAAGGATTTTATTTAAGGTTGTTACACATTTCGTTGGTGTTTTGGTTTCCTGGGGTTTTTTTTATACTCTGCCGTTCGTAACTTTGGCTGTTGGAAAAAAAAATTTATGAAGCCAACACTGTTTTTTTGATTGTGCCTTAATGTCAGTGGCTTAACCGGTTCCATTGCTCTTTATATTATTTTTTTATTTTTACTCTTGCTGTGAATACCTGGTCATATCAAGTAAAAAATGTATATAAGTAAAAAATGTTTGTAAGTTTTTCATGAACTAAGAAAATTAAGGGGGAGGTAAACCTAAGATTTGAAAAGAACTAAACTAATGAAAAATTGAGAATACCATAACAAATTTGAACACTATATGGATCTTAACATCTTGATTTGAATGTAAAAATTTAGACTTAATGTTTATAAATTGAGGCGAAAAAGGACTTTATTTGAAGGAGATTGGTTTGAATTAAAAAATAATTTTAAGCAATTTCATCTACTTTGAATATGAAAATTTTCATATTTCATTTGTGCAAATAAAGTAACGATTTCTTCTATTTTACATTATTTACCTTATGTAAACATTTCCTTATTATTTAATTATCAAAGTTAGTTAACTAATTTTAATTTGATTTTTCAATCTAAAAATTAATAACACTGTGCTGGTAGAAAGAACAAACAAGACGGGCACATGGTGTTTTACCCTAAAGCCTAGTACACTGTTCGAACTTGCGAAAAATGTTGAGCAACATTGATTATTTCACTCGAAAATTTTGAATGTATCAATATTATCTTTCTCGCGATTTTTCAAAACTTAACATTTTCATTAGTTGCAAGTATACAACATTGTTTTGCGAAGGTAAACAAAAATCTTGTTTCTTTTAATTGTCATTAAAAAAAGTAAAACATATTTTTATAATTTCAAGCAACAGCTTATTTTTTTTTATTTTTTATTTTGTATTTGTAAAGTGGCTTTTATAAAAAGAGTTTCACAAAGAAAAATGTAGAAGAGTACCAGGCTTAGGTGGGGTATGCTGAATCCAGTGGTGCTTAACATTTTTTTTAGGTTAACTCTGGTTTTAGAGAAATACCGTTATTTCGAAAATGGAGGAGTTTGCACAACATATGTTCGCGTAACTCAATAACGGCGCAGTTTATTGAACAAGCGACAACCACCGAAATTTCTTTAAGCAAGGTTTAACTTTTTCTAATATGCGCAGTCGTTTTAGAAAAAAAAATTTTTTCGCCAAAAAAAAAAAAAATTTGTTAGCAAAATTTCGAAATTTTTATTTATTTAAAAAATCATAAAAAATTGGAAAATGCAGATAAATATGCTTTTAGTTTTTTCTAGATATAAAAAACGAAATTGCAAATTAGACCCCACATATTATTAGAATCTGTCAACAACTTTTGGTTTTTTGAAACGATAAATTTTAATTAAATTTCAGAATTTCATCAATCTCAATATTTGCATGCGAGCCCCTTAAGAAGTTGGGATAAAGGGTAAGTATATGTTGGGAAAATGTTAAGAACAAAACACTAATGGAAGTCAGTCATATATTTTATTCCCCTAGGGGCGACTCCTCGGCTATTATGGAGCTCTCTCTTCAAAATATTTTTAGTCTGTATTGAAAATATTGTATGGGAGCCTCCTTAAGAAATGGAGATAGCGGGTTGGTATGTTAGAAATAATGTTTGGTCCTTAACATTTTCTCAAAACATACTTGCCATTTTTCTCCACGCCTTAGGGGTGGCTCCTATACAAATATTGCGTTTGTCCCATGCAGCGCCTTGGATGCCCCTAAATGGGCACAAGTTATGGCTTGTTTTGTTTGCAACTTCCTTTATTTATGTCAAGAAAAAATTAGAAGCCTAGCATCATTTCCTTATTTTGTCTGATTTTTTTAAAAAAAATTATGTATGTTTCTAAAATAACTGCGCATATTAGAAAAGTGTTTAACATTACTTAAAGGAAATAATTTTTGTGGAATTTCGGATTTTTTTTTTGATTTGTTCAATAAGCAATAAACCGTTTTTGAGTTCCGCGAATATATGTTGTGCAACCTCCTCCATTTTCGAAATTACTGTATATCTCGAAAACAAGAGCTTAACTAAAAAAACGGTTAGCGCAACTGTATTCAGCGCACTCGAATTTGGTTAAAACGCTATGTACCCCGCTTGTCCAAAAAAATGTAAAATTCAAGCACAATTCAAGTGTTATATTATGTTTGGGTTGGCATACCTTCCCTTATTGCATTGTAAAAGTCTGTAGTTCGTTTCGTTTTGTAGTTTTCTTTTTTTTAATATTTATTTTTTGACAAGCAAAAAATGTTTGCCTCTCCCACACATGGGCTTGTAACTAAACAACAAACCTTAAAAAAACTAAACAAATATGTTGAAAGAATTTTGTTTAACCGAAAAAAAATTTCCTGTTTTTTAAAAACTACAAAAAAAAAAAAAAATTAATGCTGATGATTTGTGAGATTTCCCTTTAAACAAATTGTTACAATGTACAAAAATCGCCAAGTAAAATTAAGGAATTTAATAGAAGTTTCTTAAGCCAAAGAGTAATTATTCCATAAATTTCAAATTTTAACTCGACTCGATCTGTTTAACAGAAAAACATTATTTGTTTCCCTCATTTACAAGTTGTTTACATGGGGTATACAATGAATATGACATTAAGCTACATTACTTATTTTGCATAAGGGGGATAATATTTTATATTTAATTATAATAAGGGTAACCACAATGGGTAGTGCAAAGTGTGCAAAATATGTGCAAAAATATACACATGTGCACAACACAACAACAAAATGTACATATTTGCAATTTGCTTCATTTTACTTCGTTTGGACTAAAAAAAAACCTTGAGCAAAAATAGTAGTACATATTTGCTCATTTGCAAATAAGCGCAAACAACAAATCTTGCCATATTTTTTTATTTGTAAAAAAGAAAATTTTAATTAAGATTGCAACTTGTAAAACTGCTCTGAGTGGGGAAGCAGCTCGCGCTCGTTGTTATTATTTTTTAAGGACAATCAGATCGTTCTTGTTTGTCTACTTTTCATGCATTTTGCGTTGTCATTTCGCATTTGTTAATGGCTTGGCGTCGTATAACTGTACCGAGTTACAGTTTTTGCGGTTGTCAGCATTGACTTGGAGCAATCGTTTTTACCTTAAACTTTTTAGCGTGTTTGTCTGGTGGAGAACCATTTATAACTCGATGTCACTGGTGGAGAACCATATAAAACTCAGACGTTTACTGATGGAGACCAAAAAATACTCTGAAGCTCTCGCCTTCCTATACGAAGGTTTAGGTCGAACGAGGACTTGCGGTTGAGGTTCCAAAATTTCGTGGGATACCCTGGCAATATGACTTAAATAGTCAGCCAAAAACTTTAGTTTTAGGAAAAATCAAAAAAAAATAATTAAAATTGTTTGTGATCGCTTTAGCGTAAAAATTAAGTAAAAGCTAAAATACTTGTGTATAATTTTAAACAAAAAAAGGCAACTTAACTGACAACTTATGCTTGGGCGGCCAGAAGTTTTTTGTGTTGCTAGAATAAATATTTTGAAAAATAGCACATTTGCACAAAAAATAAAAGTGGTATGTTCACGATTAATCATATTATGCACTGCAAATTTACAAAGTGCAAATTTGCACAATGGCCATCGTGATTACCCTTAATATATATAATTAAATACATTATTTATAAAATAACTAATTCCTTGTTAATTTTGTCTTCTAATTTTAGGTAAACATTGGCATTAACACATTATGGTTTCAAAAAGAGCAAGTAAGACAAGACGTGTTTATAAAGTTTTAAAATCCAATTTAGTGCTTAACAATAAATTTACAAAATAAAATATTACTCAGACCCTTTCACACACTTTAAAACTGAGTATTACGACATGTCAAAAACTGAAATTAATTCAAAATGTAAAATATGTTGTGTGAAAACGTTATGTTATGAAATGTCAAAAATACGTAAAGAAATTTGTCAGTCGTATGGCTCTATTCACTTTTCAAAATTTTTGTAAGCGTTAAGGTCTGTTATTTAATCAGGGCTTTAATTTTTTTTGGAAGAACATAAAAAAATCAGGGATGAAAAATTTAAATTTTGTTCAAAAGTTTTTTATTATTATTTTTTTTATAAAAAATCCAATACGATTAAAATAAATACAAAATAATAAATAAGTATTCTCAAATTTTAAATAAATCACTCATATTTGTTGTAAAATCTAATTAATTACATTCGTATTAAGTCTACATTCACACGTTTCATCTTTTGATGCTCAACTCTTGTGTTTTAAGGAGAGGAAAGCAAGAAGAAAAGGGGTTGGTACGGAGATGCCTGTACTTGGGCAGTACGCTTTGTGTTCTCATTCGTAGGTATATGCACAACAATGGCTGCATGTAAATTCGCTTCTTTTCTTTTTCTCTTTGGTTCGCTTTGAATAAAAGTGTTGTTGTTTTGAAGCAAAAATAGTTGAAACCGGTTGCTGCGTGTGAACATATTGGCATCTTCAAAAGGGAATTGAAAAGATGTCGAGCATCAAAAGATGAAACGTATAAATTGAGACACCCTTAATTAAAATAACAAAAGCAATTCTTGAATAATTTGCTACCAGGATCAGAATAAAAATTATGAATTACTAAAGAAATATTACATTTAATGTTGTTAGCTTCTCGCTACTATTTATTTTTAAATATTTGTTAAAATAACGCTAAAAATTAAAGCACTCATGAAAGAAAAAATATAAGCCCTGTTCCACATGCAAAACGAAACAGTCCGAACTTGCACACAGTTACCCAAGGGCATTCCACATAACAATTTTTGTGCAATTAAGGGAGTAGTTGAGAGAGGTTTTTTGTCCATTTCCTGTAGAAATTTACATTAACTTTTTATTTGGGTAAATTCGGACAAGAATTAAACAATCAGATGTTTTTTGAAACTAATAAATGTATCAGAAAATTAAAAATTGAAGTGGTAAATGCATTATTGCATATATATTTCCCCAATGCTTAATATAAAAAAAAAAAATATAAAAAATTACAATGATGCAAAGGTTTTAGTTTTATAATGTTATGACTTTTAAGCGGCAAAAATCACTTAAAAAGATCTTAATTTGAAAAGTAAGCAGCATTAGTATTTGAAGAAGTGCAAAAATGGTTTTTTGCGTTCCAGCAATTTTGGGTAGTTTTGGCAAATTCAGAGAATAATTTTCATTTTTCTCTCATTACACCGAACTTGCCCGAGATCTTGTGGAACACACCTATAAATGTTTCTTTATACTAAACAGCTGTTTAAATTCTACAAATTATTTTCTTTTTGTGTAAAGTGCTATAGAGTAGACGCAAAATGTAATGAAAAAGATTTTTGATTTTTTGACAATCAGAAAAAAAATCGCTAGATTTTTTGAAAGCAAAAATCTTAAGGCTTGTAAAATAGTGTAAAAGGGGCTTAATTTAAAGTGTCAAAGAATTAACAAAACTAAAGACAGAGTAATTAAAAATTGCAAAATCTGGCAAAAATATTTCAAGTATTATCATGTGTTTTGGTTATTAATACATTATAATTTAGTCTTCCATTAATTATATTTCATAACATTTTTGTTTGAATGTTTGCATAATATTTTCTTATTCTTAAAATTGTTGTTTTAATTCATTTTTTTTTATCGAGTTTAAAGCCTGTTTTTTTTTTGCAAATTTTCGAACAACTCAACATTTAATTTCACAATGTCATGTGAATTAAGTAATAATATTAAAAAAAAAAATTAATAAAAACAATTTGTTAATGTTATAAAATCAGCAGTTAAAAACATGAACAATAGCAAAAATTAAGAAAAAATAAAAAAAAAAATATTTTTTTACAAACACGAAAACCTGTGTATTGTATGCAGTAATTTAAGGAAAATTTCACGATGTTAAAAGTCATCGGTAGACAATTGTTGTTCAGTTCATACGACATGTAATTAATATAATTTTGAAAATTTTGGTGGTGACACAATACGATGGCACTATTAAAATAAAAAAAACACACCTGGGCCTATGTTGACACATTAAAAACGTAATAAAAACGCGCATAAAATAAATGACAGCATACAAAATGGAATTATTTTTTTGTTAATTATTTCTAACTTCCCATGATTTAATTTTTTTTCTATTATTCTATTTTCTATGATTACTCAAAAAAACCCATAAATAAAATAATTAAATCATAGTTAATATATACACACACTCACACTAGAACACGAATGTACTTTGAAAATAATGAGAAGAATTTTATTTTGTTGTTGAATTCAGACTTTGAAACCCGTTCATTAAAAAAAGCTACAACTACAAATAAAATCTACCGGCGAAAATATTTTATTTTATTTTACTTTTTATGTTCGAAAACTTTTAACATGTTTGAGGATTTGTTTGTAAGTTTGTGTGTGTGTGTTAGCAGTCAGTCAGTCCGTCATGTTCATGATATTCGTTGTTGATGATGATGATGTGTACCAGAACTAAAGTACTTTTACTTCATTATTTAACTTCATGACAATTACTTTTTCACCAATACTAACATATACAGGCAGCCAATAATTATTTAATAACAGAGATGGGAGGTACAGTTAAAATGTTTTAAATTTGAAAGTATTTAAGAAAATTTTATGTCGCATCGCAAAAATACAAATTCGACTCGCTAAATTGTAAACAGTTTTATCCCTCGGAACTTTGTTGTTCCCATACGTTTTTAGATAAATCCTAGTACTCTGTTCCAATTTGTGAAAAATGTTCTGCAACATCTATTATTTCATACGAAAAATTTGACATGTATCAATGTTACCTATCTCGAGAGTTTGCACAATTTGACGTTTTTAATCTTTCAAAGTATGCGACATTGTTTTGCATATGTAAAAAAACCCTACATGTATTTTACTAAAAAGTATATTTTTAAATAAAAAATTAAGTAAAAATTAAAGTAAATATTGATGAAAAACTGTTACCGGTTGTGTTATTTATGTTTTGCAGTTCCCATTTTAATATTTAGTTAAAACTTTTTTTATTTGCTTAAAATTCCACGTGAAATAAGTGCAGCTTATTTTATTTCGCAGTTGTAAAAAATTGTTGCCAGAAACATTTCGCAACTTTTTCACAAATTAAACAGAGTACAACTCTATCAACATTTTTTCATAGAAATTCCGCACAAGTTTTTTTCATATGGGTTTTGACAGCACTTCACGTGAAATGTTGAACAGAGTACTAGGCTTAAAAGGGAACAAATTTCGAGGGATACTTAATTCGCGATAGCGTAAATACGCCGAAGATACTAAATTCAGAGGGAAACACCAAAACGATCATTCTAGACGGCTGTTTATGTATTTATGTAAGTCTGTATGTATATTCTTACGGAAATACATATTTGTTTCTAATCTCTCTAAAAGCTGGACGCAATTAGATGAATCGAATTAGGTTTGATTTCAGTTTGAAATTACAGTTGTAATTTTAACTGTTGGATCTCAAAAAAATATCGTTAGTTTTATTAGATTTTAATGACTTCGAATCAAAATAGCAACTAGAAAGTCAAAAAGGACATGAGACATCTATAGTTAACTGAAAGATATTTATTTAACTCCCATTTCCTATTAACGTCTAAATCCTTTACGAAATATTTTCATTTCCCATCCCTGTATAAATATACATATATCCGCATGCGCATGTATGATTATTTAACAATTTTTGATACGAATTTTTTGTTAAAGCAAATTGTTCACAATATTGTTAGTTTTTTTTTTTGTTGTAAATGCTCCTGTTGTTGTAAGCATTTTAACTTAATTTCGAACTTTTTTTGTGCCGTTGTTAAATGTATTAAAAGATTTATGTGATGATCATCATGATGATTTCGTTGAGTTGCCATGGTTCTATCATAAAAATTGTTGTCATTGTTTAGATATTTTTATGTAAAAAAAAAATAAAATAAAATAAAACAAAAATTCAAAAAAAAAAAAACTACTCACAATACAACACAGACAATTGTCAGTCTGAATTGTTCACAAAAACAACAAAAATCAGCTTATAAGTTGTACACTGAAACAAACTCTGCTATAGAGCGACAAAAATCAACACGATTTTTTGTCACAGTCACGTTTTACCGCATGTTGTTGGAACAAAAAAAAAAAAAAAAATAATAAAAATTACCAAAAGAAAAAACGAAACAAGTAAAAAAATTTTAACCCCTTCAAAATGATCGCTGGTTGTATCCAAACGATTTTAGAAAAAAAACATACATTCTCTACAAAATCCGAACATTCTTATAATTCTCGGTTTGTTTGTATTGTGACGCATTTTGAATATGATCATTATGATGATTAACCTGTTTTAGAGACAAATTACAAATACTAAAATACACAATTTTGTATATTTATTTTATTTTGAGGCAGTCGTTACTAATTGTTATTGATATTATTAAGGCAATTGTACTTAGTTGAAATACATACATTTACACTAGAGAGAATTTAGAAAGTATTTTGAAAAATGTAACCTAAAAAGTTTTTTTTTTACTGGTCACGCGTTTTTTATTTTGTGGCCATTACTAAAATGTTTTAAATGTAATTATTCTACGGAATATGCAACGTTTCAAATCAACATAAATTTTGAACTATCATCGAAAAAGTAAATCTATTTCTTTACATTGTTAACTTTATATTTGTCAGTATTCTATTTAAATGTTTGACGTAATTACTCTCCTTTGGTCGCTATCATGCCGACACCCTTCTTTACAAACATGGAGGTTTGATTTCAAATTGAAAGTGAGTTGAAATCAAATCTTTTTCAAATGACAAACGTTTGATTATGCGATTATGCTTATTTTTATATTGAGAAATTCATTCCTTTTTAACTTGCTTTCAAACGATATACTCAAATGTGAATTGTTAAACAGTGTGGAACATAAGTGAAATATAATTTTTGTTATGTAAAATTATTTTTAATTTTAATTCATTATTAACTCAAATAAAATGTTGGCTAAACATTCGGCACCACTGCTGCTTCTGAAAGATGAAATTCTCACGTTCTCAATTCTTGGAAAGAAGAGATCCTCCTCTTTATTTCCAGGTTTGTCTTGGTTCTGCGTAGCGCCTCTGTCATACAACAAATTTAAATTTTCTTTACTTTCCCGTTTTATCTTGTTCTTATTCGCATTTTTACTCATAGGAAACATTTATTTAACAATAATTTTTTTTTTTTTTCAAGTAATTTTTCTGAATTTGTAAGACACGTTTGGACTTTAATCGCCATATTAAATTCTTTACATTTATTTTTCTCTTTAGTGTTGCCAAGTTTATTTTTATTTGAGACACTTGGTAAAAAATTAATAAAACATGGCTTGTCAAATGCTTATTTTCAAATCATTATCAATTTGAATTAAAATGTCAAAATCAAACCATTTGCAAAGCTTTGAGAATTGCGCTTGATATCAAAAGAAAAATGAAGTCAAAATTATAAAAAAAATCACAAAATTATTAAAAAAAAATTGCGATAAGATCATGAATATAGCGAAAAATTGGATTTTTCAAACTTCAGATTAATATATCCAAAAGAAGGAACAAGATATTATGAAGGGTAAAACATTTATTGGTAGGACTTTAGGCGACATAGCAGGTTTTAATATAGATTAATTCACGCAGTTATAACATATTAAATAATGCGAAAAACCGGGTAATTTTTAACCAAAGATATCGCAAAAATCTGATGAGATAGAGAAATTTTCATTCGGACTCAGCGCAACTTAATCCTTTGGAAAATTCACATGGACCTCATTGGTCTCCGAGTGGTTATTCGCCCTTGGGCGCATAGCCCTTCTTAACCTAACCTTACCTAACCTAAACCTTTGGAAAAGTAAACTCTGGTCCATAGGTTAAACATTTGTTGGTCTGTGTTATTATGCCCACACACCAATAGTGGAGAGGGTGTTATGCGTTTGTGCTGATGTGTGTAACACATACTCTAGACCTTTTAGTATACCACCTTGTAGCATACCGATTCGACTCAAAACCACTTTCTGAGTCGAATTAACAATGTCCATCCGTCTGGCTGGTTAGCTGGTTGTCTGCCCATGTAACCTTGTGCAAAAATACAGGCCGCAAATTTGAAGATAATTGAAGCAAAGCCGTAATTAACGTTGTAAAACCCATATTTTACAAAAACTGCTTTTTGCAGATTACCGTAAACATTACTTTCTTACACTGTTTTAACATCAATTAATCAAAAATTATGCACCTTAACGCCGTCAAAATGCGATACAACGAGTCTGCCAGTGAAAGAACGTTGTAAGTAACGAATGAAATGATAAAACGAAATGATTTTGCAACGTGGAAAAAGTCGCTTTTAAAAGTCGCTTGCGTAGTGGAAAAACGTGTTAAATGACATCGCGATTTTGGATATGAACCGTTTTTCCACTAAACAAATTATAAACTGTAGTTTAGCATGTAATTTAGAATTCGATTTTTTTGATATTTTGCATTAAAGTTTTTATTGTCATTATTTTTGATAATCTAAAAAAAAAAAAAATCTAAAATTAATAATCCTGCCTGTTAAAAATGTTTTTTGCTCTCCTGGAAAATGTTTATTTTGTAACTTACAAACTTATTCGCGGTTGTTTTTTAATTAAAAATACTTTTCAATTGTCATAGAGCGAAGCCTATTGAAAATGTTAAGAATCGGCGCTATAACTGCCTTATAAATGTTTGTATTGATATAACATTTTATTAATGTTCTGGGCATGATGTCCGATCGACAGACCATATAGTGCCTCGGTTTTTTGAAACGGTTTAAGATATACTTCACTCCATCTGATCTCCTTACTATTTTTACCACTTTAATCTGACCGCGAATGGAATACAACTCTCACGTATGGCCGGTGCTTTAAAGTCTATTTTGGAGCTTCTCCGCGTGCAGGAGAGGCGAATGTTCTCATTGGTGACAGTAGGGTATCCAGTTCTATTGACTCCCTTGAGCACCGTCGCAATGTGGGCTGTATTTGTCTGTTTTATCGTTACTACAATGGGATGTGTTCTGGTGAAGTTAGGGATCTGGTTCCCGAAACCCATACGTTTGTTCGTTATACACGTTTTTCCTCAAGAGCCCATCCTTTTGTGGTCGATTGACCGGTAAATCGCACAATGCATTACACGGAAAACTCGTTTTGTGGTCGGACTGTTCGTATGTAGAACAACCTTCCTTCTGAAGTGTTCCCTCTGACTTGCAACATGAATAAGTTCAAGTCAAATGTTCACAACACTACTCCCTCTATCCTCCTTCCCATTAACTTTTTTCCTTGTCTAAACACAATCCATTGCATTTGTTGTGGTCATCCCCTGAGTGCTGGTCCTAGCAAAAAAAAAAAAAAAGACAATAACCTTTTCAATTGCTACTATGTTATGACTAAATTTTATGGACATTAGGTTCCATATAAACCCCATCTCTGAAATCGCTTTTAGACGAGCAATTCTCATATAGATAATATTTGGCACGAAGAACTTTTGTATTAACTTTAAACTCATGAATAACTGTCCTAAAAAACTTAATTAAAAGTTTATTTTAATATAAAAATTTTACACAAGTTTTTATTAGTTTCGACAACAGTCGGCTTAAATGCAGTTTTCGTAATTATTTCTGTTTATTAATTTATTTCTATATAACACGTATTATTATTTGTAGTCATTTTCTACAATACCACGGTAATTTTTGTGTACTAAAACCGTTTCTTTACAGTATGTCATAATTTTTTTTCATTGGACTCATAAAACCCAAAGAATCACCCATTAAAATTTGTGCCCTAAAGAGAAATAAAACTGGACAAACATTTATTATGTATTCTAGGGTGTTGACATCATTTTGCGTTTTCGCTAAGCAAGGCTGCAGTTATTTGAATGCAGTTGTAGCCGTAGTTGCTGGTAGCAGCATCTTAATGACAGTGTTCAATTTCTTGCAACTTTATTCTCCTGAGAGTGGATTGGTAGAAAAAAGATTACATGTCATAAGAAGGGTGTTATAAGTTATAATTGCTACTACTTCCACTACTGGTCTAGTGGTCAGCATGAAGATTATAATTAAAGCATTGCAGCAACTCTCATGGAATAATAATTCTGTAGAGAGTTAAGGTTTGTCTTGTTGCCCGGGTCATTTATTGTATTATTTTGTAGTTAAAATGAAAAATTAAGTGCTTTTTCATTTAAGCTGAGAAAAATTTATCAAAGTCAATTTGAAACAGGTGTTGAGGTTATAAATGTTGTAGGGGATTATCACTTGGTAGGAATTAAAGTGCTTGTTCTAATAAATCAGCTATAAGATTTAACCTATAGCTGTTTTTAATGATGCTTTCATTGTGTTTATCAATCACAATAAAAATTATTTGCAATTAATTGATTAATTTTATTTCAGGCAACTCTACAATTTTTTAAAAATTTTACTTAACTTAAAGTCTGTTAAGGTTTTTTTCCTTAAAAAATGTTTCTTATTCTGCCCATATTCTGTTTTACGTCCAAAATAACAAAACATAAACAACAACAAAAACAACAATATCCGTTTGCATTCCTTTACTTGTTTTACACTTTGCGGTAATCACATCTCTCCTTCATGTTTCACTCACTTTAACCGCAAAAAGGTTATAAAATGGAATGTTTTATAGTTTTTTTCTTTTTATATTTTTTACACAACAAAAAGTATGCGCAAAATGCAGTAATTTGCTAAATATGGTAGCGCAAAGGAATACAACAACAACGACTACTAATAAAAAAGCACAAACTGATTCAAAAAAGTTTAAATGTTTAAGGCTCTTTTGGTACCTGCAGCAATTACAGGGATGCGTTTTTTTTTGGATTTTTAGAGATTAATCCGAAACCCGTTTAAAAACACAAAAAAAAAAAAATTAAACTTGAGTTTAATGATGAATTGAGACAGATTTTCCTTTAAAGTTTCCGTAAATTGCTGAGGTTTTTTTTGAATTATCTTTTAAGTTACTTTCGACGCTAATCGCAAATCGCTTTAATTGTGTCATTCACACACTGTCGCCCTCTTACTTGATTTAATTTGGAACTCTTCTTTATTTAGTTGAAATAATTATGTGTCGTGCTTTAGGGGAATTCTTTTTAATTAAACTGATTCATTTTCAATTACTGTTTCACTTTTGGCGCTTTAATTATATCGGTATTTGCGATACACGCAAAGAAACCTTATTATTCTCTACGATTTTCTCTGTTTTTAAACATAATGGTTCCCATTTATCATCATGTTTTTTCTTCAACCATATTATTGTTGCAGATATCTTTATTATGTTTAAAAACGTTCTACATAAGAAAACTACAACCATGTTATGGTTGCCTTTAATAGTAGTTTATGGTTGATAATAACATTATTATGTTAAGCACAAATAATAGTATGACTGTTTTCCAACCATAACATGTTTACGAAAGCCACATTTGGCTTTATTCTATCAAGATAGTGATTTAAAAAAAAAATGTTAAAGTCAAAATTAATATGGGTAAAATTTAAGGCAAAATTTCAAAATTCTTTAAATTATTACAATGAATGTAAAGCGGAAAAAGTCGAAAGAAATTATTAAATGCTTTTTAATTTAAACTCTTAATTAATATATAAGTCACACCACTAAAGGTCTTTTAACACTATAATAAAGGGTGTCCCAGTAAGAATTCACTTTTTAATTTTAAAATAAAAACACATTTATTTACAATTATAACGCCTTGCTGTTTCGTAAAGCGCTCCATTTTTAATAAAGGAAAAAAACGTATGTGACTGCTGACAAATTACAGAGTTGCCACCTGCAAAAAAAAATTACTCTAAATTAAAAAAGTGCACTCTTATAGCCTATTTCCAATGTGCACTCTTACTGAGACACCCTTTACAAGTCTTTAATATTTTGACGAAAATGCTTCCCTGATCTAATTTTTCGACCATGTTCTGAATCGAAATCACGTGAAATTTAAAACGATTAAATTTGGAAAGCTATCCTGTGTTTAAGGTTCATAAAAATATCTCCTTTTATAAACCTCATACCCTGAGGACCACTAACCTTTAACAAAACTAAATTTAAAAAAAAAATGAATTAATAATTTATATCGATTTTAATTTTACGTGATTTCGATTACCAGAACATGATCGATCGTTTGAAAATTTTCAAAAAGCGATAACTTACAATGACAGGATTGTATTTTTATCAACATACATAAGACTTGTGTGATAGTGTAAAGTACCCTTAAGCAATTCGTATAATGAACGGGATATAAGGGGTTGTTGCTATAAAATTAACTATATTGCTGCAACATGTGTATATAATCGGAAAGTAAGGACACATTCTTAACATGTTTACTTAAAACAAACTGTTTAAATTGATAATGATTAAAAGGTGCGATTAGTCCAGATTAAAATTAAGATCAAAATAGTCTTACCTCTAATGCAGAGAGCAAATATAGAAGAGATGTTTTGAGTGTAAAAATATTATTGTTTTAGTAAACTCCAGCTATCAGATTTATGCAACTAACTTATTTTCGTTACATTGAATTTGTTTCAGCATCGATGCAAAGTAATGCAGAAAGTAAGCGATTAATAAACACTTTAAATTGACAGAAGGAAAAAAATGTTCAGCAATGTTGGCAAAAATCAGACCTTTTAGAGTTTTCTACATAAGCATCCAGAGTTTTATGCATAATATATTTCTGAATTCCCATGTACATTTCATTAACCAGAGCTACTCATCCGAGTTTTCAACAACTCCTCTACAGCATCGTTTTAAAATTTCATCATTTGGTCATTATTTATTGATTTTTAATAGAGATTAATTTCAAAACAAAAAAAAAAGAAACAAAATACTCAGTGCATTTAATTGTTGATCAATGACGCCACATGTAACCTTTGCAGTCGCTTAAAATTAATGATTTTCCATTTGAACCTATTATGACAAATAAATAAACAGATTTTGACAGTGAATGAATTCATTTATTAACATGCGGCCAGCCACATACGAGTAGAACTCTTGCAATTCGAACTCACTACGTAGGTGAATATGTGCATGCAACAATCATTTATAATTAATATTCTGTGCACATACGAGTCGTATCTAGAAGAAGTTAAGAAATATTTACATGTCTCTCATAGTTAAGCCGAAAATAAATGGTCTTTTTTTCTTTTCTTACTTGTTTTTTAAGCTTTGAAAGTTAAGGCCACAAAGAATAAATAACAAAAAAAAAAAAAAAAAAAAAAAACAAATAAATGTTAAACGAAGAAGTGCGTCTATTAGTCTACTATTTTGTAGCCAGTCAATAGAACGCACAAAGTACACTTGGTCCTCGAATTTTCAAGCAAATATGTAAAAGATTTTAGAAAAGCGTTTACCAAGTTCAAAGTGTTTTTGTGGGCCTACCTCTAGAGCTAAAGCTGAATAGTAATTTTAATGAAAATATATTTTCATTTGACATTTATGATGTGGCAAAAAATTAGTTATGAAAATATAATCAATGACTTGGCAGGCAACCAACTCTGCTCCATTGGAAGCAGCCACAGAGTTTTGCTGAAGAAGAAGAGACGCTCATGCAGCTAAAATTGATTATTTTCTTATGGCATTGTTAGTAGTACTCGTAATAATTTAGCGAAAGGTGTTGTCAGTTATATGTATTAACTAATGAAAGGCATATTGATTTATGTTAAAACTTTTTAAATATTAAAATGAATAATGTCTACAATGCAACTGTGTTAATAATTTGTATCTTTTTCTTCATCTCTTTACAGTTCTCTAATGGAATTTTTTTTAACGAAGTAAGTTTCTTTTTTATTTATTAACTTGCATTGGGAATTTTATTCCCTTTTAGTTTTATTGTTTCTCAATGATAATGAAAGTAACATCATTTACATATCTCCATCTCTGTGCTTATAAAAATCAGTGAAAGCGTGTGAATTCTATGCTTTTTTTTTGATTGTATTGTGCAGTTTGTCTGTTGCTCCATAGAAGTGATAATATGATATCATCCGTTATATTTACATTAACAACATACAATAAGTCTGAGAAGAAGAGAGTAGATTCACTTTTTTTTATAAAATTTTTTTGTTTTTGCTTTTATTGCCAACATTTGATACTTCAAAGTGTCATTTGTTGTGAATGAAAAATAAGACATTAACTTGATTTAAATGTGGAATAAAGTTATAATTGTTAATGAATGTGAGACGAAGAGACCAAACCAGACCACCACCAACAACATCATTTCCACCACACAATGAGCCAGACAGCCAAACGAATGGACGGACGGATGAGTATATAGAGATTGCATCAATTGTTGTCTGGCGCTTTGAAATTTGAGAGATTTAGTGAAACAATGATGCAGAAGTATAATGCATTTAAATGTCAAAATAGCTCTGTAGACCTGAACTAAATAAGTCTGATGGTGAAATAGTAAAATTTCAGACAACGCAAATAGTAATTTAAGAACTTTGCAAGTAAATTTAAAAGTTTCATTAAGCTTTTTTAGCAAATATTCTTGCGCTAAGCTTTTTTTTTTTTCAAAAAATAACAAATGTCTAATTCCAAAGTTTTTTTTACAAATAATCTTATTACGCTATTCAGAAACTTAAAAATGTTTTTAAAACGTTTTCTTAGGCCTAATTAAATTCAAAGAAGGTTTAAAAAAGGCCGAGCTTTCAAGAAACTCTGTTAAAGGAAAAAGTTTAAAAAATTACTTTCAATACTTTAATTAATAAATAAATAAAAGGTGGATGTTAATTGTAAATAAAACATAAAGTAAATAAAACATAAAGTTTTCAGGGAATTATTTTATTATTTTTTATTACGATAGAAGAGTCCATGATAATTATATCGGCAAAATGCTCGCCACGGCTTCGATGGCATATCTCTAACCTATTGTCCATATTTTCAATGACTTTGAGACATAATTGAGGTTCAATGTCATTTATGTGCCGAATTATCTCATCCATTAGCTCTAGAATTGTTCTTGGCTTATTGACGCACACTTTTTCTTTTAAATATCCCCAAAGAAAGAAGTCCAACGGTGTCAAATCACATGATCGTGGTGGCCAATTAACATCGCCACGACGTGAGATAATACGGCTTTGAGACTTAATTGAGGTTCAATGTCATTTATGTGCCGAATTATCTCATCCATTAGCTCTTGAATTGTTCTTGGCTTATTGACGCACACTTTTTCTTTTAAATATCCCCAAAGAAAGAAGTCCAACGGTGTCAAATCACATGATCGTGGTGGCCAATTAACATCGGCGCGACGTGAGATAATACGGCTATTGAATTTCTCGCCTAAAGATTGTTGGCTGTGTGTCAAGTAGCACCATCCTATTGGAATCACATATCGTCCAGGTCCATATTCTCTTTTTAAGATTTCCGTTATCATTTCGCGATAGCGAATACCATTCAAGGTAACTTTTTAGCCGACCTCATTTTCTAAGAAGTACAGCCCGATGCCAGCCTATAAACCTCAACAAACAGTCGGTCTTTGTGGATGTATCGGCAATTCTGCTTGTGAACGAATCCACTGAGGTCGATACGGCTGACGCCCATTTTCGCAAAAGGCTTTAACAGTCTTAATGCGCTGCTCAATTGTGTACCTCTCCATGGTTGAATTTGTCAAACACTGAAGCAAAGAAAAGTCAAATTAATTTTGGAAAAAAACTTGAAATTAAGGTATGACACACAAATAACATCGGTGCATTATGGTTGGACCACCCTTTAATACTTAAAGAATTTTAATGGCCCTGCAAAATGCGACCCCTGAAAATATGACTCCGAAGAATTAAATGAGGAATAGCCCCAAAAACTTTATATGAGGCGCCACAACATATCATTTTAGGGTGTATTTTTTTGGTATTTTTAAATGTTTTTGTGCATTCTTTCGTTGAGGGTGTTTTTGCATTTAAGTGAAATGAAAAGTGACCCCATATAATATCGCAATTTTCACTTCGGGACTATTTGTCATTTTTTAATATTGAAAGCTTTATTTGTATTTGTTGGTATGTGTTGTTGGTTATTGGTATTTGTTATACTATAGAGGAGAAAATTATTGAGCCCGGCTGAAGGAACAACCATGACATCTCCGCTCGATTTTTAAAACCAAAACTGTACAATTATTTAAAATTCAGGATTTGAAATTTGGGATTTTTAAATTTGGGATTTTGAAATTCGGGATTTTGTAATTCGGGCATAAGACCCAAATTTCTAATATAACTTTCTTTGTGTTTTTTTTTAAAAATTTGGTAACACATTTATTAAAAAATTTTAGTTAATTTTTGATAAAGAAGAATTATCCCAAACTTAGGGGTACTTTTCATTTTATTTTAAGGGCTATTTTCTATTATTTTGGGGTGAAATTTAATTAAAAAATTTTTATAAACCATAATGAAAAATGGACCTAAATTTGAGGTCGATTCTCATTTGCTTTTTATGCCACATTTCGCAGCGCCATTAAAAGATTTAAAATCTTTTTTTTAAAGCTAACTAAACAGAATATTACCGTTATTTTGTTTCTTATATTAACCGTTAACATTCAAAACATTGAACGTTTAAAGATATTTAATAAATATTTTTAAATCATGTTCAAAAAAAAAAAAAAAAAATATGGTTTAATGACCTTGAGATATTCCCTGCGCAAAATGAAAAATCCCTAGTTTTTAATAAAAAAAATATATATTTGTGCTGACACAGGTGTTCTTTTTCTTCGATTCTTAAACTCTATAACGAAGTTATTTTGTGTGGCTCATGTGAAATAAAATACCAAAAAAATAATAAATAAAGCAACAAAACAGCAGAAATAAATAAATTGCAAAATGCCAATAAACTTGAAATGCTTCACTTTCGAATACTTTAGGCAAAAAAAGAAAACTTCTTACATATACACACATACACATGTACATATACATATATAAATGCCGATATTAAAAAATTATAAATATAAGCAAGTTGCAAATATTTCTGCGAAACACCAGCACCCTCCCGACCATTCTGGCTCGCAACATGAACTGAAGAAAACAAACTGACTAACTAAACATTAAGGGTTATTGATCCAATTCCACTACAGGCCATAATAAACATAAACCTGTTTCTGAAAACCTTCTAGTTGGAATCACTTACTATACTGTACCACACCAACACAAACACCAACAACACTCGGCTACACTGCACACAACATCTTAATCAATCAAAAACAATTTTTGAACCAAAATGTTAAGTATTCCCCCCACCAAACAACCAACAAACCATGAAATCAGGCCAACGACCAACATTGTTCCTTGACTGATCTCATAAATCATATAGTAAACGCCAGTTATGGACATGTTAGAATCCGCCTTACAATCCTGCTGACAATGATGAGTGCTTTAGTTCGAAAATATTTTTAAAATTCATTAATAAAAATTAAATATAAATTTTCATTTCTCGCACTTACTCGTCGGCCAGCCAGCCAGCGACCCATCCAAACTGGGGTATCACAATCCTTTATGGTCTTCATCATTCAACAATTTTCATTTAAATATGATGTGATCATGTTTAATTGTTTGAACATTTTATTATTTCGTGTTTATTTTTTATTAGATTGCCATAAAAATCTAAATAATGTGTCATCAGATGTCACTTAAGGCGCCTTGGAATTAACACCGCTCCAAGTGAAGTAAAAATGATGAAAATACTTTTTATGTATGGCATGAATATGGTGGCAGTGGCTGTGGTAGTTGTAGATAGTAGTCAAAGTTTTATCTCGTAGTTTGCGTATAAAGGAGGCATATCATCATATACCACATAAGTGTATTAAGATGCTTGACAGGACCAACTATGAATATGTTAAGTTAATTTAATTTGAGTTGTTATTTAACAAACAATATTTAAGTTCAATCGCTTTCCATGTTTTTTACTTTATGTTAATTATGTGCATTTTAAAATCACTTCCAATTAATCGCACTTTTTAAAAATGCTCATTTTGAAACCGATAGATTTTCATCACAAATCTGTGCCTCGTATCTATATTTCTCACATCAATGTAAATTGAAACAAAAAATTGATTTTCTCACATAAGTGTTTCTGTATCTCCTCAATGTCAGGATGAATTGTATTTTTTTTTTTCAAAAAATACTGGAATTTAGGAATGGGCAATAAATATCGATATATCAAAATATCGATATTTAAAAAAATCATAATAGATATATATCGCCGATATTAAAAATACGCATATATCGATGCATCGATATTTATCTACGACTATCGAATTCGATATTTTTAAAATCTCTTTATAAAAAAATTCAACATTTTAACCATTGTTTAACTGCTTACAATACTGTTGTTTTTTAAGAATTGCATGATATGTTTTTTAATTAATATGAAGAAAATAACGGCGCTTTTCCATTGTACATTTTCATATATTACACACTTCAGTTTTGTCTCGGGTTTTTAAGAGATGACAACAAAAAAATAAGCTCGGAAAAAATATTCTAGAAAGGGTTCCTAGAATTATGCAAAAAATCGCCTTAATTATGGCGTATTAGCTGCAATAGACTCATGAAAGTTGGAATATTAATAATAAAACAAATATTTTGGTTTATTTAACATTTTTTTTTTCGAATTTATTCTATGAGCTAAATTTCAGTTATGTTTTTTATAAAGCTTTTTTGTAATAGTTCAATTTCTCAAAGTTCAAGGAATGACTTTATAAATTCATAGAATAAATTCGAAAATTAAAAAATGTTAAATATAATAAAGTAGCTTATGAAAAGAAAAAATATTTTGCTTATTTTTATTTGAGCATTTTCTTACATATTAAAAGTAAAATATTGCACAGTTTATAATCCGGCATTATATAATCCCAATGACTTTTTTTTAGATTTAATATGGTGAATAAATACAAATTTGTTTGTATTCTTTACTTTTTTTTAAATTTTTTTTTAGTGTAGAATTAACTGTCGGTCCCTCGATTTCAAACGAAAACTTCGTTCGCTAAAAACTTAATTTTAAAATTAGTTTTTGTGTTAAATAAAAGTTAAGCGCATGAAAGTAATTAAAAGAAACAATACTACTTATCACACCAAAATATATAATTTTCTTTTTTTTAATAATTTAAACCAAAGTATAACATTTAACCACTGCTGCGTTCTTGAGATCTCAGTTAAGTTAGGATTAGGTAATCTGAAAACAGATTTGTGCCGCCATTACCAAGTTTGTATACAAAATGTTGACGGAACAGCTTAATTTTGCTTAAAATGTTGGTCTTTAATGTAATAATAAAAAAATCACAATTTAACGAAAAAAATCCGAGTTTCAGAGTACGTTAAACTACGATTAAACTTAATCTACATCTCAAAAACCCGGCCTTATTGTTTTTTGTTTTATCATTTATTTACAAGTCAAGTTAAATATTAGGTGGCGTCAATCCTACAACAATACAACAACAACAGCGTTTTTGTGTGTGCTTTTCGGTTGTAAGGAAGATCATTTCTAAAATTATTATTAAATTTGATAAACTTAAGCCTAATGAAATATCAAAAATTTCAAATAAAAACCAACAGTGCAATTAAAAAAATAACAATTGTTACATTTTTAAAATTCTTACAAAATAATTTGTTTGTCTTTATTAAAAAAATATCTGGTTTTCAACGCCACCTTATAATTAATTCGCCTTGTTTATTTTATATTTTTGATGCTTTATTCTTTTTGACATTTGTTGACTGGAAATATTCTAGAAAAAACGAAATTTGTTGGGTCTGTTTTCGCATTGAAATACAGAAAGACTTTTAACTCACAAATCGAAAAACTTTGGAATTTTTTGTTTCACACTTAATGTGAAAACTTTTCGATGCGAGAAATACAGAAACGATGTACTGATCAAAAAATAATTACAAGCATAATTTTTCTTATTTCAGAGTTCTGTTAAAGAGCACTATCAAAATGCTTGACTTCAAGGCGAATTTTCTCGTGTACGTGAATTGGAATTGGACTTGAAATTTAAATTGGTTTGATTTTTCATGAAGCGTTGTCGGTGTTACACCCCTTAAGGGGTCTGTACACGGTCAAGCATTTCTCATTAAGCACTATTGTAGTATTAGTGAAAATGTGTTTGCATGTGTGCCACCGGCGTTGATGGATGGAAAAATCCAAAAAATTAGATATGACGGCGAATATTACGTCCAGCACACGTACACGAGAGGTGGACGCATTGTGACCGAATACAATGGTAAAATGTTTGCCATGCAGGCAAAGTCAATGGTATATGTATGCTTGACATAATATTCACCCTAATATATAAATTTTTTGATTCTCCATCCAGCATCGTCGGTGTCACGCGTACCACACATACAATCACATTTCACGAATTCTAGCACATCGCTAAAATTTTATGAATGTGACATTCATAAAATCATAGAAAATACAATCGTGAATCCGCCAGAACAAAAAAATATTAAGGGCTTAAGATTCATGTTAAAGTTCTTTGGGCCGAATGTTATTTCGACATCTGTTATGCATCTGCATTTATTTGAAATTTGCTTGCCTTCAAGTGATTTAAGAAAGGGTGTTACAAAATATTTACATGGACGCCCAGCCGACCAAGGATTGTCAATTCAGCAACACATGTTCTTTAGGTCTCGCTGCAACAATAACAAAAAAATCGTTAGATCGATTCAAAAAGTGATTTTAAGCCGATCGGTATAGTAAAAGGGTAGGACCAATATTTTAAAGGTCTTACAAACATCAGCACAAGCCCCTCTCCCCTATTGTGGTATTTAAAACTACGAAAGGAAATTTTCTTTTCAATCTTAATTTTTTAATTTTTAAAATAATTCGAGATTTTCTTTACCCTAAAGCTGCAACAAAAGGATATCAAAAACTTTCTTATAATTTCTTTCAAAGAACTTAGTTGGTCCCCCAAAATCAATTTGAATTAACTACTGCCCATCTTTTCAAGCAGCACCCAACTGAAACCGTGCATGCATGCATGCATTTAATGAATAGTCATTCATTCCATCGATACAACAGCATGATGCTTAAGTCATCATTCGTATCTTGAGAAAAGAAATTGCTCGTTTTATTAACATTAATGAGCACATTTGTGTCCTCCATCCATAAAGTAAAAAAAAAGAAAAAAACAATATCCAATAAAGATAAAATGTTATGCATCTGCATTAAGATGATTTTTGCATCACCAGAAAACAGCGAATGCAAACATCATGCTGCCTCTTTGGCTGCATACATGCAGTCTGTCTTCACTTTAAGCCAAAAGCAACACCAACTAACAAATGCGTTTAAATGCGTTGTTTTAAGCCATGTTGTTTTCTTAACGCTAAAAGAGTTGTCATGCATTTGCTTAGTGTAGTTTTGTTGTGGTTTGTTTTTGTTGCATTGTTTTTTTTCGGATTGTTGTATGTTCTTAAGATTTTTGTACGCTAATAAATATTGTAATTATTAGCACTTGTAAACGTGCTTTTAATAAACATTTACAAAACTTTTTACGCATAAAAGCTTAAATGCAACATACAGAGATGATGCTGTTGCAAATGCCTGTTCCTGCTCCTGCTGCTGCTTCTGACGATGATAATGCTGGCGTATGTGCAATCCAATGTGGAGCATAAGTTGTTGTTTTTTTTTGTAATTTTCTGATTTATGGGCTGTTATTGAGAATTCGAACAGGTTACAAAATAGTGACGACATGCTCACATTAATTGACCATTGCATACGCATAATTAAACGCATGTTGGCTCCACATGATGCATCCTCCGATGCACATTTTATGGAGGATTTTGTGACTTTTGAAAATAAAAACAAAAAACTTGTTTCCAGAGTTGTTGTTACAATTTTTCTTTAAAGCTGACTTTAAGATACTTGTTTGTATGCGAACAACTTTTATAGCAAGTAGTTACCGTGTTCTATGAATTGATTAGATTATGTTGCATACACAAACACACACACACACACTTGCGCTTACTTCCTGAAATTTTAATCAGGGTATAGTTTCTGTTCCTATGTTCTTATAAACATTTGTGCTCCGTGTTAAAGAGAAGAAAATATTGTTATAAGGTTACAATGTTCTAGCAAGATTTGTAGCTTCTTGTTAAACTAATGATGTAACCGTAGAGTCTTTGTGGCAAGTGGATGGTTGAATGTTGAAAGTAAATGAATGCTTGTAAAAAGGTGTGTTTATTTAATGCCTCAAAAAGGCATTTTTAGATTATGCATTCAAGTTTTTTTTCCTTATTTTGCGGAAGTTTTATTACTTCCAGCCACAAGAGGCTGATAACTTGTTTATCATAATGACACATTTTTAATTGCATGTATTTCTTTGAGGAGAGGAAGAGCACCCGCGCAAATTAGTGCTCTATGTCTGTTATTTATTGATTCTTAATAGGAAATCTGTTAGGAAATCTATGAAGGAAGTTTTAATTCCTATGTAAAAAAAGAACATTATGATAATTGGCTTTGGTCTTTTGGGAGAGGAAATATATGAAAGAAAATATAAAGAAAGTTTAATGGACTCAATTAATTGAGAACAGTTTAAATACATGTCTTAAAAGCCGGGGTTTGTGGATTAATTTTAAGTTTAAAAAAGCTTAATGTACTCTGAAGCTCGGATTTTTCCGGCGAAATTTCTTTTTTTTTGTATTATTTCATTAAACACTAACCCCCATATTCATAAAAAATATTTTAGGTTAATGGCAGGTTTATTAAACATATTTTCATAGAAAATCAAAAATATTTTTTATGAATATGGGGGTAACACTTTAAGCAAAACTCAGCTGTTGTTTTGTATACAAACTTTGTAATTCCGACACAAATCTCTTTTCAGATTAACTAAGCCAAGTTCAACTGTGATCTCAAAAACCCAACCTAACAGGGTCACCGTTCGTCGACTAAAGTTTCAATTCGACCGCATTTGGTGGTATGCGACTTTTTGAATTTTGAAGCGATCTTTCCTTTTTTTAGATTTGCTGTTCGTCATAATAATATTAAAAGCTATTAACAAATTATTTTTCGTTTGCATAACATAAGATTTTTGCACAATTTCTGCAAAAAAAATACAAATATAAAATTTTTTTCAAAATGTGATTTAAAAGCCTAAAAAATTTAAGCACCTAATCTATTACTTGAGTCGGAAAATGTCGACACCACTATAGCGATACATGTAAACATCTTTATTTGTTTTATTTGATTCGTTTTGTGTTCTTTCTTTTATAAATAAAAATCATTAAAAAGGCTTTCCGACTTTTATTTTCTTAATTAAATTTTTAGTGCAATTTTTATTTTTAAAACAAACTTTTGTGCCACTTTTTTAAAAATTTCTAACTATCTATTAAAGTTTACTTTCTTACTTTAAATATTTTCTAATTATGAAAGCTTCCCTGTTAAATATTTATAAAAGACTATGCTCACACTATGAAAGTTTTCTTTTGGAAAATTTTGAAAGGAAACTTTCATAGTGTGAACCCAGAGAGCTTAAAACGAAAAACTTAATTGAACATGAATTTTACTGATTAATTTAAAGACGTTTTAAAGTTGAGTTCACGTCAACTCAATAAAATACTTATAATTGTTTTTAAAAACTCAAAAGTTTTATTAAACAAGTCTTAAATTTTTTTTACTCCAATGCAATTAAAAAAAAAAAATTTAAAATGTTTCTCATTTTTTTTTACTTGAAAAATTTGGTTGGAAGGTAGATTCACCCATTTTTGTTACTAAGATTTTTCTGCAGCACAATTCATTTATTTCAGAAGTTTTGTCAGGAAATTCAAAGCCGCCATATGTTCACAATATATATTAGTTTTAAAATGCGGCAGTATTTTAACGGCGGATAATATTTTGCTTTTTTTTTTTTTTTTTTTTGGTATCAAACTATTTATATTATTTCATAGATTGTGTGTTAATAATGAATGAAAAAAGATTATCACTTACAATATAATTTCACAAAATTCGTATGTACTAAAAAAATTAACCTATTGGCAACTCAGTTCTAGTTTGTCTGGATGAAATATAAAACGAAACACATCAAAATAGATATAAACAAATGCTGTCCGAAACAAAGCTGTGTGAATCGATCTTAAAATAAAATAATAATTTTGCTAAAAAGTTTCCTCTAATTCTTTCGTTACTCAAAAATTTTCAAATTCAATCATTCGGCAAGGTGTTTAAAGTTACTAATTACTGAACAATTTTTTTTTAAAATTAAAATCTTTAACATGATCGCCATGAAATGATTAGTTTTTTTTTTCTATTTTTCTTAATTTAGTTTAATCTTTAAGCCATACATCAAAACTTAAAAACACGGGTTTTAATCATCAAATGAATAACTTAAAACACAAAAAGACAAAAACACCATTCGAACGAGTGTTTAGTTGTGTTTTTAGATAAATTCCCAAGCTCAAGTCATTGAAAGGAATTAAAATAACAAACAAAAAACCTCAAAAGCGACAAGCAAAAATAAACATGACTTTAATAGCAAATTTACGACATTAATCTCAACGACATAATATGCAAATTAGTTAAAAATCATCATCATCATCATCCGCATCCTCATCAAGAGAGTTTTTGCTTAAATGCGAAACAAAAACTTTGAGCGGCTGGTCTTGGCTAAAAAGCTGGTCTTGGCTGAGGCCATAAGCAAACGGAGAAAAAAAGATGGCTAAAATAACAGGGACATTATAATATGGCATATGATTTAGCAAGGCAAATAAAGTCGTATTCATATTATATTCAAGTCAAGATTGCGTGTTTTATCATCAAACAAAAAAGAGTTAAAGATCGTAAGAAGCTGCTGTTGCCGGAGAAGAAGGTCTTGATTGACTTTTTGGTAGTTCTAGAGTTTTATGACTGTGTTTAATAAAAAACGCATATTAGAAGGTGGTCATTTTCGTCAGATTGTGATGATAACGAAAAACAACAATTTGTTGTCAATCGACAAAACTAATTTGTTTATAGAACATGTTGACAAGATAAAAAAATGAAACGTTAGAAATAAAATTTGATAATTTATAAAGGAGTTTTTGTCTTAATTATATTATAAAAAAACAAACTAAAGTTTTTAATTTTTTTTTTAATTGTAAACGGAAATAGTGTAAATAATACGACTTATAGATCTTAGAAAAACGACAACCTTTCAAAAGGCTTTTTTTAAATATATATAAAAAAACATTACATTTATTTTCAAATATAACAATCTAGAAACTTTATTCTATATATAGTCAAAACATTTTCTACATCCTTTTTTCTTGGTTTGTTTACGTACGTCCATACACCTTTATTGTAGTTCTTCGATCTTCTGGTTCTTATATCGTTTGCTTTCCTTGTTTTTGTGTTGTTGCTTTCATTGTTGTTGTTGTTGTTTTTGACAAGCTTGTGTCTTAAACACCATAAATGGTGTTGATGGTGGTAGCTGGCGTTTTAACAATGGCGCCACTAATGCATGGCGTCTGGTTTCTACACTCCAGATATACACTCTGGTATTACACCGTTAAATGAATAATAATAATAACAACAAATACAGAAAAAAGTGCCACTTATATTAACTAAAACATAAAAAACAACAATAAAATTCTCAACAAATCAAATGCCATTAGCAAGTATTCCACGCACAGTCATCATCATCATCAACGTCATCATGATGACGATGGTCAACATCTTCAAATATCCATCGAACCAAACATTCATTCATTCATTTATTGATTGAAGCATCAGCCATAATAATTAGAAAATCAAAACATTATTCTGGAAAGCAGAAAAAACAAATGGAGCAAATCTAAAATTTAAATGGAATTCAGGTAGACT
The DNA here is from genome assembly GCA_943735925.1 of Pollenia amentaria. NCBI lineage: Eukaryota > Metazoa > Arthropoda > Insecta > Diptera > Polleniidae > Pollenia > Pollenia amentaria. The sequence continues at coordinate 248,770,790 of OX031007.1, read as the reverse complement.
TTGAAGAGAGCTATTCATACATATAAAACACAAGGGAACAAGGATTTTGTTGATTAAGAACTGAATGCTGTTGTTAAGGTTATTTGGGACGCTGAATCCAAATCTGCTCTTAGTTTTTTATCAGGCCAACTTTTCGCGATATACAGTCATGTCCAAAATTAAGGCACTTCCGCTATTTATATTGGAATAACTTTAAAATGGTGTACCATATTCAGTTAAAATAAAACCCGAAATTCGTCAACAATATTATCTTTTGGTCTTAAATTTGGCCAGTAGTTTCTGAAATATCCTAGAAGTTTTAACAAAAAAAAAAGCAATTTTAAAAAGAACTTTTGTTCTTTAAAATTTGTAAAAATAAAAATGCGACAAAAATTACACTTTGGGTTTAAAAACATCGAGTTAAATAAAATGAGCTTTATTTCATTGCAATCGGTGCACAACTTTTGATTTTATTAACAATTTACTGAGAATAATGATTTAATTAAAATCGGGATTTCCATACAAAAATAAATTTTTTTAATGTGTGTGTGTTTGCTGCTGTTCTATTTATGAACGTTTTTTCCTTCACTTAAAAATGAGGTGCCTTTACTTAATTGTGAATAAAAGCGAAACGCGTTCATCGATTTTTATGATCTATATCTCATTTTGTTTATAGATTATGTGTCTTTACATGAAAGTAATAAGACTTGAACTTTTCCCTGTTTTAGATTTTTCATGATTTTTAAAAGTGAAAAATATGTAATTATTATTTTTTACTTAAACAACCATTACTTAGCCAATTTTTTTTTGGAGATTTTAAAAAACTTGAATGTTTTTAAAGCTAACTTTAAAAAAATGAAGAACATTTTTGAAAACGCTTAATGAAGAGTAAAGTTATGACTTTTTGAACTTTTAATTTTTGGAAAAAGTCAAAAATGCGATAAGTACCTGTAACTTAAAAATGCGAGCTGATAGAGAAAAATGGAGATTCGATTTGAAATCAGCGGTATCAAACTTCCAATCAACATAAAAAAGTTCAATTTTGTTCCCTTGTGTAATCAAAGTAATATAAGCTTTTTTAAACCAAATAAGCCGATGTAGATCCAATAAATTTCATTTGCTTTTTGCAAAAATAAACATTTTTATTTAAATAAGAATGTTTGAAGTTTCAGTTAGAGAGAACTACATTCAGGGGTAACATCGTCGATAGAATAAGATTTCGTATCGAATGAAATAGCGTGACGCATCGACAAGCAGATTAATGCATTCGATAGCGTTCGATTCGAAATTTGTTTAAAAATGTTTTAGATTTTTTTGCATTGTAAAAAAATAAAAATCAAGGCGAATTCACTAGAAGGTGGGGTCAAGTCAACAAATGGTTACTTTTTTCGGTGGTCGATTTGTCAAAGTTTGTATACAAAGTAGTTTTTTATGTAAACAAACATTTTTTTTAATAGCAATATTTTTGACAATCGGACCACAAAAACAGTTGTAGTGAATTCGCCTTGAATAGAAATATATGATTATTTTAAAATATAAACAATAAAAAAAGAAATAAAAAAAATAATAATATAAAGGAATATTAAGTAAATAAATTACTTTGTCTGTGTTTACACTATGAAAGTTTTCTCTCAGAAAGTTTAAGTTTTTTGGTGAGAGGTAAAGAGAACATCCCATTACTCTTACACCTCTCATCAATAAACTTAGGCTTTCTGCAAGAAAACTTTTATAGTGCGAACCCAGACTATCTTATAAGTATTAGTGATGAAATAGTAAAAGAAGCAAACAATTACAAGATTACAGCAAAAATGGAAATTTATTATAATTTTTAAAAAAAATCCTAGTGTGCCGCTTATCGTGATGATATAAATAAATTTTTAGCCAATTTTTATTTTTTTATGGTCAATATTTTGTTTCAATTTTAAAAATTAATCAGCACCTTAATACAATACATTAATCACAACACAAATCGTGGACTAAACATGAACAAAACTTTGACGGATGACTACATAGACAAATAAAGGGTGTGTTCATTTACTAAAACTTGTTACCAATTTGTAATAATTGTTACTGGACAGTGTTCATAAAGTCAAAAAAAAAGATAGCCAAAAATTGAGAGACAAAAAATTCTTGCCAATTTTTACTGGTAAAGTTTTTAGTAGCAATAATTTCTTAATCTCCTGTTTCATGTTTTTGTTTACAAACTTTTGAAAATGTATAACAAAACAAAATTTTAAATTCAAAATTGTTCAATTATATAAAATAGATGTATATTTTTCTTAAATTTAGGAACAATAACCATGTGCAAATAGTTCAAAACAATTCAATCAAGGAAAACAGAATTTCGTATCTTACAGCTGGATACTGTCAATATGCCCAACTTTCTAGTTTTTGCTGGTAAAGCGTTTATTTACTTTTTATTTTTTTGAACAATTGGTAGACAAATTTTGGTCATTTTTAATTTACTCTTTCGTTGCAAGTTTCTGCTAATAAAGTAAAAGAACACCTCTAATACTAGGGTAAAAAATCGACATCTAGCGTAGTAATGCCCGTGTTTATATCATAATGTAATTATGTACGTGAATGTTTGTGGGTTTAAAAAACGAATTAGACTGTCAAAGTGTTTTACTTTGTATTGTCTCAACTCGATCTATGTGCTGTTTTTATAGCACAAGTGATTGAACGTGTAGTAAAATTTATATGAAAAACACTCATAAAACTGCGTGCTTTTCAATCACTTGTGTTTTAAAAACAGCACATTAATAAGCGACATGTCAACAGCAGTGCTTTCTTCAACATGAAGAAAGATGTTGCTTTTTAACACTGTATAAGTCTTATGGGAAGATGTTATCATCTTTGCGATAAGATGAAAGATGTAAAATGTGAGCAAGTGTAAAAAGGCTATAAATTTCATTTGCATTACAAGAGGGGATTCACATTTTTATTTTACTGAAATTCTAATAATATTGGTATTGCCACATCAATATCCGTTTTTTAGGGTTATAATATGAAATTTATAGCAAATAATAAATAAACGACAAACTTTTTATTGTAGTCCAAGAATTAAAGTAAAAAATTTAGCTGGGCAACATTGACCCAACAAGGCTACAAATGTTCTTAAAGTTTTTTTTTTATGTGAACGTAAAACCAAAAAATTTCCTTACTTAATTTGCTTGTTAATAGTTAAATCCATTTCTGTTTAAGATAAAAAAAAATCTAAGGTACTGCATCATCAACAGGAACATAAAGTGAGTTGAAAAGTTAAATTGGGTCATATTGACCCAAGGAATTCAGAAGGGTTAAATTATGTGCAAGCATCTTGTTTATTATGCATAACAGAAGAAGGCATGGGGAAAATTTGATCCAAGGAACGGTGAAAGAAAAATATTCCAAATTTGGTACACATGCTGGGTAAACAATACACAACCTCTCTAAAAAATTAACAAGAAAGAAAAAGATTTCTGTATATCTGGAGACAAAGAAGGAACAAGCATAGACAGTGATAGTATCTAAATTTAGAACAAATTGCTTCGTAATCAATACACAAGATCTGTTTTAAAAATTTTGTACTAATTTTATTTCAACGGGGGTAGCGAAGCGTACCGTAGTATATATATTTTAATACAACTTTCTGTTCTTATCGCACCATGGCTTCAGCATTGTCGAATATAGTACTTTTACTTGTTTTTTTAATTTCTGTAGGGTGTTCTTACAAAACAGCGTTTAAAAATACGGAAAGCAGAATGCAATGTCCTCAACCAACATTAAACTTAAGAAATAAAACTAATAAATTATTATTGTTGTAGCAACAATCTCAAGTCAAGCTACAAAACGAGAAAAAAAGTATACAATTGAAGTTACAACTGTCTATTTGACTTTTATATCTCAGAATGTGTGCTTTTTTGTTGCAAACAAATCAAACATGCATATTTTAGCACATTATTGTTTAGATGGACCATAGTGAACAAACAACAATGCATTCTCCGAGTATTTGAGGTACTCAAACTACATGAATGATTCTTGATCAATAAGAAAAGTTTAGCAGAACTGGGTTTAAACTTATTAAACTCATTTAGCTCGACAAAGACCACAAGAGCGTAAAACAAACACAAGTAGCATCCAACTAATCTTGACCATAAACTTATGCAGACGTCAGCCAGTCAGTCAGTATGTTTTGGCTGTTGCTGTCGTCTTCTTCATTGTCATTGTCGTCTAGATGACCATTTTGGTTATTAAAAAAATATAATAAATTTTCTCTTATTCGCTTACGGTCTTTTTTCTATTCCTCGTACGTACCTCGAACCAAAAAAACAAACAAACTCATCATTCTAAATACAGACCGATTCGAGTACGAGCATTTCCAATACTGCATCTTTGGCAGTGACTGTTTGTTTTGGGTTTTAAAACGTTTTGGGACGAGTTATTCATTTAGGAACGTTTTTTGTGCATCGGTTTTTAATGTTTTCAACTCTTACTCATGCAAGTGTTCGCATATGAGAAGGCATTAAATTATTTAATGATTCAGGTCCCCAAACAATGACATTCAAAGTGCACAACAGTGCAGCGTACTGTACGAACAGAATCAACAAATATGGTTTCGCTCGTACGTATAACAGTTTTTAACAGACTGTATTTGTAAAATTAAGAGACAATTAACACTGCCTAAAAGGGATCTAATTATTTGGAGCCATATTTGTGGCAGGGTTTATTATAGTCGTATATTATATTTATTTAGCGATTTTATTGCTATTGATGTTACAAAATAGGGAGTGCAAATAAATATGGAGATCTTTATATTTGCGAGTAAGAATGAGAGAAAAGAAGAGTGTTTAAATAAAAAGAGATTAGTTGTTAGATTTAAGCAATGCTGCCAGATGAAGGGATGTGCCCGCAAATTAGGGATTTTATTTGTTATTTAGGTAGAGGTTTTAGTGGGGGAGGGATTTTGTAATTTATGAAATATGTATAGGGTGTTTCAGCAAGAATGCGCTTTTTCATTTTAAAATAAAAACACGTATTTTTTGAGACAGTTGTGATTTTTGTATTGGATTGTAAAGAAGATATAGTCCGATTAAGTACGGAATAAATTATTGCTCAAATGGCCCCCACATCTCTGATGATAGGCCATTGTTTTTTTTTCATGAAGTTTTCCATAACTTTTTTACAGGGATGACGCGTTGGATCTGAGCGCATGAATTGTTTGCTGTTTATTCGCATAAACCGTGGATTTCAAAAAACCCCAAAGAAAAAAATAGCACGGCCTTAAATCGCATGATCTTGGTATCCAGTTAACATCAGTATTTCTTGAGATCATTTTCTGTGAAAAACGTTGCTGCAATAAATCGATTGTTTCATGGACGGTATGACAGGTGAAAACCATAACCGTTCAGTTGATTCCAAAATAACTCCTTATCATATTCCTGTAACGAATGCCGTTCATAGAACGATGCCGTCCGCAGAACGATCTCGTTTACGGCAGCAATGGTTTCAAGCCATCGCCTGGTACATTGACGCATAGAAGTTTCATTGTCCATATCCGACCCAGTTTCTTCAAATTTTTTAACCACTCTTCGAATGGTTGACATATTAGGTGCACTTTCTCGACTGAAAATTACTCAAAGTTGACTTTTTAAATTTTTGTTATAAGTTTAGACAATTATAACTCGTTGTTCTTTCGTAAAACACTCCATTTTTAAGAATAGGAATAAACATATGTGACAGCTGCCAAATGTCAGAGTTGCTACTTGCACCAAAAATTTTTTTTTTCCAATATTCAAAAATTAAAGGCAACATTGGGGATTTGAATTTAAGTAAAGATTTTTTTGAGGAGTTTAAACTTTGAATTGGGATCATTAGTTTAAAACTATGGTATTTAAATTGTTTCATAGGCACTTTGCTAAAAAGACATGGGTTAAAAAAAAGCTATTTGAAAATTTACAATTAAGTACTTTTAAAAAGGTACTTTTTAAAAGTTTATTGTATTAAGAAAAAAAGTATATTACTTTATGAGAACACAAAACTTAGGTGTTTATTAAGCAAAAAAAAAAAAAACCCAAAAAATTAAAAATATATATATATATGTATATATATATATTAATATGCATATCAAAAGCTTTTGCGAGTTTTATTATTGTTATTTTGTTTGAAAATTGTTAAACGAAAATTAAGGATATATTTTTTTTTATTCTTTTTTCGTTTAATTTATCAATTATCACATAGATGCAAGAAATAAGCAAACAAAATTTTACTAACTTTTAGTAATGAGGCAAAATGTGGCAATACACGAAGTAAGAAAACATGGTTGAAGTATAGTTAAAAATTCAATATTATGCCACAAAGAAACTATAGTTTTTTAATAAAACTTTTGGCACGTCTAATGAAATTTAGTTTCTTTTAAACCTCTCTTGAAACTTCAAATATGTTTGAATTTTACAGTATAATGTTTTAACAAAATTTAATACAGTCAAACCGCGATAGTTCGTACCACGCCAATTCAAAAAACTTAACAATTCGAAATAAACAGCTGGTCCCTTAAGCCCCAATAATTTATTTTTTTAACTTTAACCTCGTTTCATCGAAATCTCCTTACCTTGAAACACCTCTTATTCGCAAAAAGCAGTCAGTTCCTTCGATTATGAATTATAGGGATTCTATTGTACAATGCTTTTCAATCAGTTAAAATTCTCACATTCTTTTTCCTTAAATTCTTAATTTAAGTACAAACATTCTACGTAGTGGTACAAAGCAGCTTAACAGACAAAAGGCTGATGAAGGTCGTGGCGAGCTGCAAAATAAATTACAAGCTTTACTATCACTTAAAGGATAGCCTTTGCAAGAGGAACAAACCATCATAGCAACATGTTACAGGAGTAAATAAAAGTATAATACAACTTGACAGACTCAAAAAGCACAGCGAATAAGAAATGGCAAATAATAATAATAATAAATCACCTTGCGTTGAAAAATTTTTCATATAAATTTTTTTGGAATTTTTAAAAATTTGTATGAAAATATTTTTCAAGTGAGGTTAAGTTTTTTAGAAAATAACCCCGTTAATTATTATTATTTTAGCCATTTCTTCTTCGCTGTGCTTTTTGAGTCTGTCATGTTATTGGTAATTCTTAAACAGCTGAGTCTCGGTGATTGTTCAACGTGGCTGACAACTAATTGCCTGAAACTCATGGGTTTCAGTCATCCATTAAGGCTATTCAACTGTCCGCTTTCTCACTTTAGCTGCAGTCAGTCTGATGTCATACTTGGTGCAAGGCGAAAGTAGGGATATGCTTGGAAAATTAGGAACAAAGGACTCGCTTCTTGTCATCCCCAACTGGATAACACACACAGAGAAAACACATTTTTCAATTTGATTACATCCAAAAACTATTATTAACTTCAAATTTTAAGCATATTATGGTTAATTTAACCATATTGTTGTCACCAGCAATTATATTATGGATAAATTAGTCGCCTATCAAGAAGCCACAATAATATTTCATGGCTAATCAAAATAAAAATATGTTTAACACTTATAAAAGCATGGTTGTTTTTTAACCATAGCATGTTTCTATAAGAAAAGAGGAAAATACTATTGTTAATTTAAGAAATGTCACAACCGTAACATGTTTAGAGGCAACCATAATTATTATTATATGGTTGCTGGTGACAATAATATGGTTAAAGTAACCATAATATGTGCAAACATTTTCGTTAAAAATAGTTTTGCTGGAGGTGACCATACTGGGAAATGTTTTTTATCTGCGTACAGACAGATAGTTTTTCGCAAAGGTACTCCTCTGTACAAGACCCATTTGTTCCTTTTAGAAACCACAGGACATTATATATTTGTATATATATATATATACGAGTATATATATATATATATGAGTATATATATATATATATATATATTGGGGTATTCAATTAATCGATGTTTTGTATTAATCGATTAATCGCGCGAATAATTATTCGAGGTAAAAATTTTATCGAAAAATAATCGAACAATTTAAAATTATTCGGTTAATCGAATAGTTTTAATTTTGTCTAGTTTAGAAGTTTAAAAATAAGACCAAAAATTATATTTTTTTAACATAAAAATGTTATAAAAAGTAACAACAATATAACAAATGGTACTTCATGCAGTAAGAGGAAAACTTTTTAAAAAAAAATAGCACAAAAATTTAAGCCAATCTTGTAAAATAATCTTTAAAAAAAGAGTATACATCTTAAATGTTTATGTTTTAAACGATTTTTTCTTTTGTTTTTATAAAACGTGATTTAGAAAAGATTTTTCGCTTGACATTGGAGAGATTGAAATCGTTATATATAATTTCTCTGTCCTTTTTCTTGCCTTTTCTAAAAATTATATTATTCCATTATACCACTTGTATCTATTTTTGCATTCCTAACAATTTTAATACTTTTAAGTTAGTCTTGTTCAGACTTGGAAGAAGGTTGTTTTCATTCGTCGCAAAAAATAATCTTCTACGTCTGAATCATTTTTCGAAGGAAATGTTACGGAGTTAAGAAACAATAAAAACGTATTTAAAATAACGTACCGTCTTTTTTACATAAAAAATAATACATATGTATGTACTGTGAAAGAACCAATTTTCGATTAATCGATTAATCGACATTAATTATTCGAATTATTCGTTAATCGAAAATAATCAATTTTAAATTAGTCGAACAGTTAATCGACCAAAATTAATCGATTAATCGAACAACGGTTAATCGTTTGAATTCCCCAATATATATATAATCAGTAGATCTTTTTGTGTGATATGTGGCATAATTATGCCCCCAAATGTTACTCTTTTAAAAAAGTTTCGTTTCAACAGAAAAAGATTTGACTCTTTTAACAAGTTTATAAAAATAAAGTCATTAAAAAACATGTCTTTGAATATCTCACCATTTACTGCGAACCTGAAGGCATAAATCATAATTTATTTCTATCACAGAGTCTAGTACACACATATAAATAACGTAAATGTATCAAGGAATTTAAAATATAGTCTACATACACGTTTAAGCCTGAATTTAAGACAATTTAATACAAATTATTTATTAATGATTTCTGTGAAGGAAATCTAAAAAACTTAAACAATACACTGACCTATATTTGTTGTATTCTAAATATTTATAATATAGTACGACTATCTAGAAATAAATTACGTTTATTGGCAAAAGAAACAAAAATATAAAAAGAATATGATATATTATCACCTATTGTATATTCAAGGCACGTACAAACTCATACTCGTACAATTATAACATGAATAGCATGAGTCGATTTATGTATGCAACATGCTGCAACAATTGACAATATACATATGCAATTATCAATGAAATTTTTGTGTTTTGAAGAATGCGTTCCATTGGCAGGCTGTGTCTAACATAAATAATTTTTGTTTATTGTTGAGGATTTTCAATTATTGGCCAATTGTATTGTATACAACGACATCAATGCATGATTGACCATACCAACAAAACGGTCGGCCAATCAATACAATTCATCTCTTATGCTGATGTATTTATGTTGCAGCAGCAGCAACAACAACTTCAGCATCATATTTATCTGCAAAACTGTCTAAGATTCATCCACATAATTCAGTTGAAAACAAAAATACATTTTACATCACTTGCAGCTACATGAATATTTTACTTCAAAGAGGCTGTAGCATCAGAAATCCAACAGAACTGAAGGAAAAAATAAAACATTAAAAATAAATGACTCGTGCTACATGCAACACAGTGTTGTCGGTTTGATACGCAATTGTTGTTCATTCGCTGTTATTGATACAATGATACTCGTACATGTTTGTTTGTACACATGTTCGATATAAAATGTTGGTGTAAGTGCGAGTATTTTTTTCCTTTAAGGCGGCCATCATATAAAAACGTGCTACATTGATGCGTGATTGCACTGACAATTGGATGCGAAAGAGTCAATCTCTTTGGTTGCTGCGTATGTGTCCACTACATGTGCTGTTTTGGCGACATTAAGACTTGACGGATCTAGTTTGTCTTTGTTTTTTTTTTTGATGTTGCACATGGATGGATGTTTTGATTTCGGTATATGGATTTTTATGTTACAGCTGGTGGTGTTTGTTGTTGTGCTGGTAATGTTGGTAACTATTATACATTTATGTGGTGCTTTAAGCCAAAAACAAACCATATTGGTTGAAATGAGCAAAGTAAAGCAAAACATACTAATAAACTGAAAATAAAATTGCAATCACGTTTAAGTGGCCAGCTGTGTGTCGCTATGCACCGTTAGTGAGATCGCGCCAGCACATGCCACCACCTGACTTTGTAAACAGTTCGATTGTTATGGTTGTTTTCGGACTTAATACTACAACAAAAATAAGTAAGTTTAATTCAGAAAGCAATTTTGGGATATTTTTTTTATGTAACTTGATTGGAAAAATTATTGATTTGGAAAATAAATCGTTATGGCTAGAAAAATATAAATTCTTGGGGACACTAAAAAAACCAAAAAAGGAATTTTCCCACTGTGTTTTACAATTTGGATTAAGAAAAAAATTAAATAATAATTCCCACGAATTTTATTAACTGCGATAATTTTATGCAAATATATGAATGTAGTTTTTTTGGTTTTTTTTTGCAGTTTGAGAACCAATTTTTTCTTATTTCTTTATGAAATTAAAATGATTCCAATTCTTTGAGGAGATAAATTCAATACAAAAAAAAGTGCCAATATCTTTCGCAACTTTAACACAAAATTCTTAACTTTAGAAATATTTCGGAATTTGGAATTTTTAATAGCGGAAGTTAGTTTCAATGTAATGTAAAGAATTTTGTGGACTTGATTATTTAAATGTAGATTCCTGTATAAAATCAATATCTGGTAGTTTTTAAATAATTTGAGTTCTGGAAACTGTTTGTATTTAAGACGTTCTGGCGCAATTAAGTCAACAATGTATTTAAAAGAATCCAAACATTAGCATTTTTATTCAACAAATTGTTTGTGATCTTGCAAGAAGAACAAAAAAAGGAAAGGAAAGAAAATTATTTTAAGTTTATTACACAAAAAGTATTTTTTTTTTAAATAAATTTAGTAGCATTTTAAAATTAAAACTTTTGATTCCAGAAACAAGCTGCCATGCGTTTCTTTTTTGGTACTTTGGTTCTGGTTAATGACGTTGACATTTAGTTTTTAATAACTATATGAATGGCAATAAAATTGTTCAATAAATGGAAAGAATCATATGCGATATCCATGTTTTTGCTTAAATTTTTTTTTCTTTTTTTTTTTAACAATCTTGATCACCACGGTCTCTTAAGACACGATCATCTAAATACCACTCAATTTTCTTTTCTCAAACAAACTGTCCAGTCTAATTTAGTTTGAAACACCACTTAAGTTGTTGCCTTGTCAAGACGACAACAAACTTTGACCCCCCTGTAAAGACTGACTTAAAAATAGGGAAAAACAAGCTGATTTAATTGAAGAATCATGATGAGAAAACTAAAACGTAAAAATTTCAAAATAAACTGGGAAATATTGTAAAAACAAATGAAATAAAAATCTACAATCTTCAATTTAAGACAAAAAAAAAAAAAAAAAAAAAAACAATTTTAAAAGAAAAAACAGCTAGGGAAAAAACTAACGAAAAAGTTATTGCATCCAGAGAGAGTGTAATGTCAGTGGCTGTATTTATTAAAAACTGTTTGCCATTTTAAAATTTTAAAGATCTGTTAAATAAAAATGTTTGCTAGTAAAATTTAATTTCTCTTCGAATCTTCCATTTTATCAGTCTTAGTAAAATTGTACTAAAATAACAAAAATTTTAAGTGGCAATTTTAAAGTCACTCCCTTTTTTTAATTTGATATGACAGAAAGTGATGATTATTAGTTTGATAAGTTTTTGAAACCCAATTTGAAATGCTGGAAAAAGCAGCATATTCAGAAAAAAAACCGCAATAATAAATATAAAATTAATAAATTATTAAGCTAATAAATGGTTGTTTGCTTCTAAATTAAAATAAAGAAATAAAATATTTTAAATAAGCAATTGCTCTTAATAAACTGGTTTTGTCTATGCCTTTAAAAGAAAGAGACGATAAAGATGTTAAAAGAGCAATGAATCGGATTTTTTTTATTAAACAAGACTAAAGTTCAAATAACAAGTTTGTGGCTTAAATCTTTTTTTTTCATGGATATTGAACGAATATTTCATTCGCTTAACTAACACTTAAAATTTTAAAATTTTGTTTTGAATGTTAAACGATCGAAATTTTTGTTCGATATCGATGAATTCCGAAATATTTTTTAACTGACCCTTTTACCGCCTACCTGACTAAGAGTTTTTTGAGAAGAAAATGTCAGTATAAAATTATGTTGCATAAACCTCTAAGGCCACATTTTTTGTTTGGCTTAAAAAAAGCATTTAAAATTTAGTTTAGGGTAGAAAACAAGAGTCTAGAGCTTTTTTTTTTTAAAGGAGTACTCGTTTACCTGTTACAGGCTTAAGTATATAGACCGAATTAAAGCGTTGCCGGGCATTTTCTTGGTAGTTTAAACAACTTATATAGTTTTTACAATATCTTTATAGTAATTGAAATTAATTTTGTTTGTATCATCCCTACTTTAACTCGCTTTTTGTCATGAGCGTTTTTAGCTGAAGGCAATAACGGCACATATTCAGCATAAGGAATATTTTTTTGTGTCACTCTGTTCAAGCTGAGTAATAAAAGACTTACATATTTGTGGTAATATTTATGGCATTTAATAAAGGAGGATTGATCAAGTGATCTAACTCTTTTTCGCAAGCAGTGCAGAGAAAATCCGAATGGACCATGTCGTCTCGGTCGAAATGAATTTCACTTTTTCCGCCAATAGAATCGCATACCGATGGAAATGCTTTTTTGATGTTTTCCTTTAGCTTTCACTGTATTTATGTATACATAATAATATACAAAAATTTCTGCGTAAATGACCCAGTCCTCCTGTAGACGTGTGTAGCAAAAGCGTCATAATCAAGTAACAAAGTGCTTGTGTAACAAAAGAATATATATATATTTTAAGTGAGAGGTTAAGTAACTTATTATATATTGTTTTTAAACTTAGTTAATCACTTCCAAACATATTTTCTCAAGTTCATATTAAAATTTTAGCCAAACCAACTTTGGTGTTGCCATAGATCAAAAATTGTTGCACTAACAAAAGTTCGAGTAACACTTTGATTAATTATTTATTAAAACTAGTGTTTGCCTAATGGTCTAAATTCGACCAAAAATTTGTATGAAAATATAAAGAAAGCATAGTGCATCTGAGTATATATAAGTTCACATGTTTCATGATTTGGCGAGGGACCAATCTCCAGCCCATATGTTATCTTCCACGTGAGTCCGTGAATGTTTAATTTTAGTTTTTGGTTCAATATAAAAAATATCAGAAAGTACCAATTGTAAAACAAAAAAGTATCAAAAAGTCTCCTCTTATAAATTCTCATTCACTCATGACATTGCATGTTTGATTTTATGTTTCTATGTCTATTATTGACGAAAATTTATCAAAATACCAAATGTAGAACGAAAAAGTACCAAAAACCTCCCCTTACATATTGTTATTCAATCAGTACCATGCATGTTTGATTTTAATCTTATAGGTCCAATATTAACAAAAATTCAAAAAGTACCAGATGAAGAACAAAAACTGAAAAGTAAAATATAGAAATCTAAATTCGCGTATTTCCCTTTTTGATACTTTTTTCTCCCCATTGAGGATCCGTTGACAAACAAAGAAGGAAAGTGTTCTTAACTGGTTTGCCTTTGCCGATTTATATATGTATAAGATATTGTTAAATATAAAAATTTTACTACGGCTTATATGAACCACGTTGCCAGGCGGTTATGGGCATTAGAGTGCTTAAATCTAATTACAAAAGAAATGGAAAATTTGGATTTGAAAATTTCCAGATTAAGCGATCATTAAATTCAATAATTTTGATGTCTTTAGAAAATTGTATATATGGAAAATGTTTAATAACAGTTTAAAAGTTATAAATATAAATAAAATTGTTTGCCGAAAACTACAGAATCTTTTTAAGTCCCTCTTGACACCGGTTTAAAAAACGAGTATTAAAATTAAAAAAAAAAAATAAATAAAAGTTAGGCTTATGTGACGTAAATACATTAAGTCCAATATGAATTTTTTAACAAAAGATTTGTTTAACATTTGAATTATTAAGATAAATTGTGTGTAAATATTAGGTTAAGCTAAAAAAAAATTAAAGAATTTTATGAAACATGTTTGTTGTTTTATCTTTTATTTATTAAAGAAAAAATTTGAATTAAATATAATTTGATTTAAACTGTAGATTGTCAGATTTTAACGGAGAATTATGCTCCTTTCTAAGATTAATGATCATGCTAGTATTTGCAGTTTATTTAAATTTTAAAAGGGTTCAATACAATAATGCCGATAGCAGGGCATAAGAGAAGCGTTTCTGCCAAAAAGAAAAAATTTCAATTTATCACACAGTGCTATTTTTGAAATTAAATTTTTATACGTATGTAGCATTAATTTTGGTTTTTACTTGTTGTTCTTTTATTATAATATTTACAAAATGATTACAAAAAATTTATTTGTTTGCCTGTTGCTAAAAACAATAAATTTTTAACGTAGGGAAAAGTGCAGGGTAAATTTTTTATAGGAATTTTTTTCTACTTGCATCACTGGTTCAATCAGATGATAGATAAAAGTAACTATTAGAGTTGTCATGTGTGACAATTCTTGCCCAACGTGTGAATTTTCTTAAATCTTATTTGGCCATCAAAAATGTCTGTTTGCGAACTTGGTGGTTTTTTTGTTGCTATATATAACAGAATTGTCTACAATTAGCGATATATAAAAAGCGTTATTTAAATAACTAAAGTCTCAAAATTAAAGCGATTTTTTTAGACGGAAAATATACATTTTTGTTTTCTTAAATTCTAATCATGATAAAAAAAATTTTAGGAAGCAGTTGCGACATTAACAGCCTGTTCATCGATTTCGCACGTTGACGTTCGCATAGAAAATTCATATAATAAGAAAAAAACAAATTTTAGAATTTTGTTTTTGTTTTAAATATAATATTCTATACGAACGTTGACGTTCGAAATCGTTAAGCAGGCAGTAAATTTGTCGAATGTCTGTAATATTTATAGGCAATGCCGTTTGGTGGTGTTGAAAGAAAAAAGTTCCTAAGAGACCCGTTAGGAAAACATTAAGATCACCTGTTACACATCACAGCGCAAGAACCATTTCAAAAATCATAAAAAATTATGGTTGGATTGAAAATGTACTTAAATTTCGAATCGATTTGAAGAACACGTGAAGTAACAGTATAATTAAACAAGTAGTTTTTTGATTTCTTTTGAACAAAAATGTAAAAATGAATTTTAAAAATAAGTAGAATTTTGTAAACCATGAAACATTAAAAGAATTAAAAAGCAGCAGACATTAATAATTTATAGTTCTCCAAACACTTCTAAACATAAATTTTTTTTATTCAACTAAAAAGATCTTTAAAAAAATATTTTGCTTCGATACAACTGTTTCTTTTTAACAATTAAATATTTATAAGTCTATCTCTTTTTGTTGTTGTTTTTTTTTGTATATATATATATATTTTACCTGACACGACCACCACAATTACATCCGGTAATTTAATGTAATTTTATATTTCATTTCAATCACATGCAATATCTCTCTTACACAAACCATTAACTGTGTAAGTTTTTTTTTATTCATAAACTTGCAGTTGTAGAGATTTTTTTTGTAAAAAAAACTGAAACTAAACTTTGATTTGTCTGAATACATTTAAAAAAAAAGATTTCTATATAAATACATAAAGAGTGAATCCAGTTGAAAAAAAAACTCTAAAGTTTTCAGTTTAGTTGTTGTTGTTGTAGATTTGATTAGTTTATAATATGGGTAGGGGATAACCTCTCTATTGCTACTTCTACTGCTTATTTACTTCTTCGTTTGATTTCAATAACTAACCAGAGGAGAGCTGACTAACAGTACGGTCAGTAGATTTCAAAATTTAATATTTTTGTATTTCTTTTTTAACTGATATACGAGTAATATGAATGTTGATCTAAAATTAAATGAAAAAAAAATTGGAAAAGTAAATGTATTTAAACGAACCAATGAAAGAATAGTAGATTGAATGTATTTAAATCAAAAGGTTAAACAATTTTAAAACCCTTTCACCTGTTTAAAAACTACAATCTAAGTTCGGACATTTTAGCAAAGGCTTTAGTCATACCAACTGAAAAAAATGCAAATTTATATACATGTATACATATTCTTATATATTTTTAATAAAATATTGGGTGTATAACTTTAAAACATATTTAGAATTTTTTAAGGTTAGAGATCTGTAATTTTTTCCAACTTATTAATTAAAAGAAATAATGTAAACAACGAAACTGTTCTTTTGCTTCGAATTATAAGAGTTTGGTAGCAACGAATCAACCTTCTATGGATTCCATCCTGGAGCAGATTGTTGGCGTTCTTCCACAGATGGGAGGCCCTCCAAACAGCACTTTCAAAACATTTGCAATTACAACAACGCACATTTGTGACCTTTGGTAATAAATTTGTTGTTGTCTTTTTAACGTGAAAATACAAATTAAAAAAACTTATAAATATAAAAATTAAATAGATTGCTGTAGTTATAATGAAAATTCTAAGAACATTTTACTTTATAAAATTGTCCAATTCACAGACTCGTATCGCATTCGTTTAATTATACAATATTGTTAAATTTGTTGTTGGTAATTTTCATACAAAAGTGTTGTCTCATTATACGATTGATTTTTATGTGTTTTGAAAAATATTGTATTTATGCCAGGCCTGGAAATGTTCGACTTGTTTTGTTGTTGGTAATTTTCATACAAAAGTGTTGTCTCATTATACGATTGATTTTTATGTGTTTTGAAAAATATTGTATTTATGCCAGGCCTGGAAATGTTCGACTTGTTTTGTGTTTGTAAAAATCTTTTTGGAATGTTATTGCTACCACCACAAATTTAATTCTTCTTAATCTTTAATATGTATGTATATGTTTGATTAATTTTATTTAATTTTTTAAACTATTTTAATTAAAATTGATTACCAGTATTACCATTTAAGTTTAAATTAAAACTACCATGCCTGGTTTAGCTTCATGGTATCAACCAATATGAATGGCAAATTTTGTTAAAGAAAAAATTAATAAAACCCAAGAGTGAAGTAAAAATTATAACAAGAATTAAATAATTTGTTTTTTTATTTATTTTTTTCATTTATTTTTTTATTATTTGGAAAAAGAAATTTGTAAACCTTCTTTAATAGTTTACTCAAATTGAATTAACAAAATATGTACATTGAATTGATATTTTCCTAAAAAGGCCGGCAAAATCTGTTGCCAAGGCCATACTATCCAACATGAAAGATTTAATTTCACATGACTCAGTTACTTTACAAGAAAATGCAACTCTGATCGCATAGAAATTATTATTTTATGAAAATTTTCATAAACACTTGCACTTGCCAAGAAATAAATTTTAAGCCACACTATCATACTTTATAAGCACACAAGATTTTTGTGACAAGTCGTACGACTGAATAGGCTAGTGTATCGCCATCTTTAGAAATACGACAAAGCAACGATACAACAAATTTGCCTATTCACGACAGAGCTTGTGAATTGGATAAATGTTTACTTATTTGAAATAAAAGAAATAAATTTGGGTGCTATTGCTCTGTAGTTTAGTGCCATTCACAATAATAAAAACCTACAACAAGTATAGCGGTCAGGTTTCACATTTAAAACAAGGCCTCAATATCCAGTCCTTTGATATTGTGATCCTAAAGCAGACCCAGGAAGTATGGCCCCAACAATAAAATTAAGAATTGCCCCAACATTTTACGTGAGACACAACACGCAATTTTGGGGCAATTTTTTTTGTTTTTTTGGGGTTCTTTTGATTTTTTTCGTTTTTTTTTTGCATTTTAAGTGAAACGAAAATTTCCCCAATATCACGGAATGAAAAATTTTTAGGAATACTATCAAAATTCCGATTTCTTATACCAAAGTGGAGAAAATTCGTGCCGGCTTTGCAGAGATGCTTTAGTTAGCCAATCCGGTGTTTGTTATACCATAGAGGAAAAAATTTTCGCGCCCGGCCGAAGGGCCAACCAAGCTATCCATCGTGCTATTTTTAAAACCAATACTGTATAATTATTCAAGTTATTAAAAATCAGGATTTTGAAGTTCTGTATTTTTAAACTACGGATTTTGAAATTCGGGATTTTAAGTTTCGGGCATATGAACCCAAACCAAATTTGTAATATAACTTTCTTTATGTTTTTTTTAATTTTTACTTTTTCTGGGGTTAAAATTCATTAAAAATGTTGAGCTGATTTTGGAGCCATAATTCATTTTCTTTTTAGGGCTATGTTTCATTTGTTTGGGGGTAATTTTTAATTAATAAAATGGGGTCATATTGCATTATGAAAAATAGCCCAAAGACCGGGGTCAATTTTCATTTTTGTTTTGGGGCCATATTTTGCAGCGCCCATTTTAATATTTACGCTAAAAATTTTATATATTTACAATTTTGATCGATCTATCTAAAATAGCATATTTTAGCATATTTTGTCATAACATTTATTTTTGGTAATATTATAAACTTCTTGAAATGAGGATTTATAGCCGAGTCCTGAAAATTCCCTGCACACACTTCATACCTAATTCATCTGTTCTGACAAGGATAAACAGGTAAAGAGGACTTTTACCAAAAACAAAATAAAGAAAAACATTATGCTTCAGTATGATAAAGCTATAATATAAGCTGCTACGAACCACAATTGGAAGAAATACCCTCGAGAGGAAGAAAGGAAATAACATGACTTTATAAAACACAAACCTGGACTGGTATTCGGATGTTAGAAATCTTTTAAGCGAGGCCAGAAATAGAGTTTCCTTTTCAGAAATCATGAAAGACTTGCATACAAATGTAATTGTAGTGGTCGCTAACATTCGAAAAACGAATATGGAAATAAGGAAGAAGATATTATTTTAGGATAATTTAAAGAATATTTCGATTTATGAACAAACTAACCAATCTGTTCAAATGGATCTGCTTTACTGTTGAAATAACATAGGTAAGTTTTTATATGCACATGGCTTATGTCTTTAATAACTTATATGGAGTTTTGAGTACAAACATTTGCCATTCATTACCACTTATAGCCTCTTTCTCCTTAGGCGATTATCTCTTTTCCCAACGAAAAACTTCACATTAAAGAAATTTGTTTTTCTCAACGTCTCATTTGCTTTAATACTTTCGCAAAGCTTATCGGCACTCATCTGCCAATTATTTATTTGCCGTACAGATATATTCAATCAGCTGACTTCTTACTAGTTAAGAGGTGCGAAAACAATGTTTTTGGTCAGTATATTGAGAAAACCAAAATCGTTAACAGACAGTTTATCAGTCTAATAAATTTATGTCGACAATAATGGCCTGTTCATCGAATTCGAACGAAGACATCGTTCGCTTAACGTACATACATGTAAAACAAAAACAATATATTATAATTTGTTTGCGTTTTAAATATAAGCTAAGCGAACAATGTCCTCGTTCGGAAATAGATAAACAGCCAGTTAGTAACAGGCAGTTTGTTGATTCATTTAGAAAACTGCCATTAGTCATTGAACGAAATAATTTAAAAAGCTAATTCGTTTTTAACTTTTTGTGATCTCAATTAAGTTTAAAATAATTAGTTACACGTTTCAATGGTAACGACTAATTGTGACACTTAAAGCAGAACAACACTAATTTTAATGACCAAATAAATGAATGTTAATATTTCTATAATAATTATATTAAAACAAAACAAAAACCTCATTAAGAGTGAAACACATGATTAATGAAAGATTTTTTTTTATTTCCAAAAAAAAAAAAAAAAAAAAAAATCGAAATAAGGGAAATTATGAAGATTTTTTTAGGAAATTAAAAAAATTAGATTGATAACTTTCAACATAAATTTTTTGGAACAAATTTTGATTAATGGCTTAAAAAAAAAACTAAAGTTGAACATTTATATCTCGATATTTTCTTAAACTAGAAACATCTATTAGATGCCTTTCATTACTTAATTTAATTACTGGACAATTTTATTACAAAGATTAAACTTTAACTGTTAGAAAAAGGCGTAACTAAATAAGAAATTAATTTTAAAAACATATATATGGATATTATTCAAGATTAACTTTTTTTTTTGTTTAACAACAAAAAATACCGAAAATTTATAACAACTGATTTTTGAATCATTAAGATCTGCTTTTTTTTAATTGGCCATAGATGAGATTTTGATTAATTACCAAACATTTAAGTCATTTAAAGTGAATTCTTAGAGTAACAAAAGGTTTAAGAAGGTCAAGGTGGATTAAGTTTCTTAATTAATCATAAAAAAATAAAAGGCACTACAATAAAAACACGTTTGTTTTTTATTATAATATGTATTTAAAAAAATGGTTTTTTAATAACTTAACAAAGATATACTGAACGTAAGTGAACGTACAAAGCTAAATCGAAATAAATTATTAAGCCTCTTAAAATATTTCTAATAGTATATGTTTTGTTTTTAACTGATACAATTTCTTTGGGTATAGCCTTTTTTTAAATTTCAAATGCACTTGAGGCCTTTGGTTACATTTGCTACTCCTAAATCAAACAGGTTGATTTCTCTTCTAAAAGTCAACAGCTGCTGCATCCGTTTCTTTAAGAATTTTTACAATGGTAATTTTTTATAGCCAAGTACCTTAAGGATACAACAAGGTCTACAATAGTTTTCACAAAAACAATACGTTCAAATAGTAATAATAGTTGGAGATTCCTCAGTGTCTTTTGCCCATTCAAACATTTTGATTGACAAGATCACATCTACTTCGCAATTGATCTTCACGACATTGACATATGATTATGTGTTCGTTAGTGAAAAGCAGGTGGTGGATATTGTGGGTATAGTTCAAACATGTTTTTTTAAGTATTTAAAATAATTTGTAAAGATTTCCAATAATTCATAATTTATTTTCCAGCTGAACTGAATTTGCAATTTTTAATAGGTAAGTAAATGTGATAGAAAAAAAGTGTTACAAAAGTATTTAAAAAAGTGTTAAAATTCCAAATTATCTAAATATTCGAAGACATTTTGAATTCAAAAAACTCAGCACAGTTAATGGCACTGGAAGAATTCACGGGATATTTTTATATATACCTTCCCGTGATCTCTTAGTGGCATCTATGGTGCAGGGTTTCTCAGCAAACAAAAATGCAATTATGCAAAACTTTAAATAGATTTACAGAAAGTTATACTAAATGATTTGTAAAATCCCAGGAACAAAAATATTTTAACTAAACAATTAATTTAGCAGCGACTATTCATTAGCAACGATGTATCACATGGTTATTTAATTGTATGTTTTAAACCTGCATACACACAAACAACCGTTTGCTAACTGTTAATTAAATAATTTAGTTTGAAACTTTTAAAGTGTATACTGTACTAACTATTGTAGCATAACTTATAACAACTTGTAGCCAAAAAGCAAACAGAGGAAAAATTTAACGGAGTGTAGAGATTTAAGATTCTAAGAAATAAACATGCATTAAAAAAATGAAAAATAAAAAAACAGAAACGTGGTGATGAATTTTTAAAAATGGGTTAAAATACCTTCAAAGTCTAGAAAAGAACATTTTCACCCATATTCATAAAAAAAATTAAGATTTATGACAGGTTTATGAAGCGAATTTTCTATGAAAATTTGTTTAATAAGCATTTTATTAATCAAAAATATTTTTTATAAATGGGGGGCCTGGTATTCTGTTCAAAACATTTGCGGGATATCTTTAAAATAGTTGTCCAATTCACAACATCCGCCGTATGGCTTATCGTTTAAAATATATAAGATTTTTGTTTAGTCTGGGTTTACACTATGAAAGTTTTCTTTCAGAAAGCCTGTGTTTGTTGAGAGGGGACAGAAGATTTATTAATTTTCACAAAAAAAAAATATGAAAATGAAAACTAAAAAAGGAAATTTATAAATTTTAGTAATAATTTTTTACTTCATTCACTTTTGGTTTTTATTAAATTCTTCTTTAATATTTGCCACTCACATTATTCGATACCATGAAGTTGAAACAGGTATGGGAATTTGAGTTGAAAGGTAAGTTTAATTTTAATAGATAAAAAAAATAAATTGAAATGAATTAAACATATATTAATCATTAAGAAGAATTAAAGTTGTGGTGTTTGTAATCACATTCTAAAAAGTTTTTTTTTTACAAATTTACCAAACAAATCGAACATTTCCAGGCCTGGAATAAATACAACATTTTTCAAAACATATACTGCTTGTTCATCTTTTTCCGAATGAAGACTTTGTCCTCTGAACTTATATATGAAGCAAAAACAAAATTTAAAATATTGTTATTGTTTTACATGTAAGTTAAGCGAACGAAGTCTTCGTTCGAAGCCAAAGAACAGGGCAATAAAAATCAATCGTATACTTATACCACACTTTTGTATGAAAATTACATACTGCAAAAATACAACATTGTATAATTATACGATTATACAACTATAATGGAAGCTTGTGAATTGGACATATGTTGATAAAATTGCATTCTGGTCATTGTGTGAAAAAGTTACCAAATGTTTCTGACAATTTTTTTCAATAAACTTAATATGAAATGAGAAAGAAAAACCGTTTTTCATCAATATTACAAGCTTTTTCATTAAATTTTTTATTAAAACTATAATTTTAAAGGACTAAAAACTACAAATTGTGCAAACTCTCGAGATAAGTAAAATGTTTACATGTCAAAATTTTCGTATGATATAATAAATGTTGCTAATATTTTTTACAAATAAAAACCGAGTAAAAACAAACAAAGCTTTGTGGAAATCGTCTATCTAGTTAGCAAAAAATGTTGCTAGCAATGGGAATGTGAACAAATTTTTATAAATAAAGTCAGGTACTCTGTTCGAAAAATGTTGTGCAACATTGATTGTTTCACACGAAAATTTTAATATGTAAACATTTTAGACAATCGTATCTCGCTAGTTTGCGGTGAAAGCTGACCAAACAAAATTTTTTAACATATTCTTGAAGACGAGTCGAAGGAGTGAACATTTACATGAAAACAAAACCAATTTTAGTAAATTTTGTTTTGCGAAGGCAAACAATTAAAAAATTATTTGCTTTTGCAAAATGTTTGGCTAGATCAACCATCATTTAATAATTTTTTAATAATTAAAAAATAAGTCTAATTTTAAATTGCATGTCGCGAAAACTGTTTTTGTTCACAAAATGACCAAAATAGAATTATAAACAAATTGGCCAAAGACGTTTAAGTTTCAGCCATAAAATACAGAGACTCAAAAGGGAAAAACAAAACAACCCGGAAATAAAGGAAGGCAGCTGTGAATTTTATTGCAAAATAATTGCAACAATGATCAAACATTTTGCAAATTGATCTTATGAAAATTGAGAAAAAAAAATGTCTAAGGTCAAGGAAATCATTTCCAGGGCTATGAAATTTTTAGGAATTAATAATTAGTATTGTGGTTAATTTTTCGAACTGTTAATGGTCTTTACACCAAATGTTTTATAGGAATTATTAAAAAGTGGCCAAAACGAAAAAATCAACTTACTCAAAGAAGACTAAACAGATCTTGGGAACTTCTTTTATAACACTTTCTCTATTAAGTAGAATTTAGTTAAGCTTAACCGAAGTTAAAGTTTAAGCAGGCCTTCTAAAATTCCATGTTCGAAACTTTATTGAGTATAACTTTGCGCATGAATATAACCAATGAAAATTTTTTGTTTTGTGTTGGGATTAAAGTTTGTTTCGTTCCTTTCGAAACTAAATTTACAGCTTGTTTATCACTGATTTTTGCTTAAAATTGTAGAACCAAAAACTAAATTATCTTAATTACGGCCAATTTCACCAAGATAAGATCTATTTAACTATTACTTTAACTGTCGATTGAAATACTTTAACTGCCAGTTATAGTAATAGTTAATTATAACTTAGCTTGGTGGTATTGGCTATCCAAATTTAAAATTTGTTCACATGTTACTTTATAATTTCTAAGAAAATCCCTTCAAGATCACATTTCAGAATTTACTTACAATCTGTTGAGGAATTTAAGAATCAAAACACTTGCTAAAAGTCTTTCATCATAATATTAAATAAATTAAAAACCAAAACTCCGCTACGTCAAAGAGTAGTGGAGTTTAATCTTGATGAAGATATTTTTTGTTTGTGGCTCTCTAAAAACGAGATCAAATTATTGGCTGTTAAAAAATTTGTTTTTAACTAGATTGCAATTATTTTTTATCCTCCTATAACTGTTGCTTAGCTACGTCTCTGTCTTGAAATAAAGTTTAAGTAAAAGTGTTAAAAATAATATTGCCGTTTTGTTTTGCACAGTCTCAAGTGTTTATAAATATTTTTCCCAATGGGCAAAGTGTTTTCTTCTACTTGTGGTACCAAAAGGAAGTGGTCAGTCTTATGAAGGAAAAAAAGAATTTATCTTCTAAAAGTAACAGCAAACCAAGTACATATTTATGCAACATATACTTATGTGTCTATAAATTGGCTTTTAGTTAATTTGTGGTTTAAACAAGAGGTTAGAACTTAAAACAAAATAGCTGTAACTCAAATAGAAATATTGGCTAAAAGATTTTGAGAAAAAAATCTCTGAAACCGTAAAAAAGTGTTGGAATTCGTTTGTCATATAATAAATCTTTTAATTTGTGAAAATTGTTGTAAAAGCATGTCGAGGAAGTTTGTGTCTTAAATCTTTTGTTTTTATTTAAAACTTATTAGTTAAACTTTTTTCTCTTTTAATTAGTTTTGAATAATTTGTCAGTCTTAGGAGTAAAATATTTCCCAGACAATATAATAAGTTATCAACTTTAAAGAATCATTTCACACACGTTATCGCCGTACAAGAAAAATCAAAAGGCCAATAACCTTCTTTCTCACTGATAGATAAAGCAAAAAGCAGACAAGTGTAGAAAAAAGATGTTTTAAATGATGTTAAAAAAAATCTGAGGCTTAATAAAAATGTATTTGAAAACTTAAAATAAAACAAACAAAAACATTCAGAGAAAATTAAAAAAAATACATACATACATACAAAAACACATACTTGGAATGGTTGGTTAGTTGATTACTTCGGATAGACCCAGACCCATTCACCAGTTGACTAACAACCCCCTGAATATCGTTGCGTTATTTCTGTTTTTCAGCTGTTCTGTTTTATTCGCTGTATTTCTATGAGAGCCTGATAGTTGGATTTTTAGCCATGTCTGTTAACTAAACACCGTAAATATTGCATGTGTGTTTCGAAATGGCTGGAAAGGAAAAAAAAAAACAGATACAAAAAATAACAGGGGGAAATTAACAGACCTTCAACAACATGAATTTGCAAAACATAAAGAAAAACGTCTCATCACAAACAACAAAAAAAGAAAACTAAATTCTATGAATGTTCAAAGCATCTTAAGCACGTAATATTGTAATAAAAGGTTGTAAGTAGAAAAAAGTTAAACAGCAAAAAAACAAAAAATGATGTTAATGTTATACCGCTTTTTTCGTCGCTATTTGTATGAATTTTGCTTGCGATAATATATCCGACATTTTTTGTTTAACCCTAGGAAATAAAAAAAATTGTAGATTTTAGATCATGTGGTAAAAGAATTCCTCTTGAAATAAAACGAAGGATAGTGCTTGCAGACAAGTGTTGTTATGAACAAAGTAAATCAAATGGAAATCCATCTCTTGAAAAATTAAAACCACGCTCTATAACACACTGTGATCGGGGGTGCCAGAAAATTTTCATATAAATCGGCATATTTTCAAAAAAATCCCTTTCAAGAACAATAAATACATATTTTTATTAACACAAAAATAACAAAACAGAATAATTCAGCATTAACTTACATATAACCCATATAAAATCATAAACATTTATAAAAAAGAATATTTTTATAAATAAATTGTACATAATATGGTCTTTATTCGACCTTTACTATTTTCAAGTATTAATAAATTCTCGAGCTGGAGGTCTTTTTTTAAAAAAACTTTAAACTTTTATTAAACCAATATTTCGGCACTTCTTTGAGTGCCTTCTTCAAAGAAGTGCCGAAATATTGGTTTAATAAAAGTTTAAAGTTTTTTTAAAAAAAGACCTCAGGCTCAAAGATTTATTAATACTTGTAAATAAATTGTAGTTAATTAAAAAAAAATTTGTACATTAGGTTCAAGTTGTTTTATTTGTTAAATAAAGAAAAAGTCAAATATTTTTATTTTTTGTACTTAACTCAATTTTCAAAAAAATGTCAGTAAAAACAGCGACGACATGAGGTTAATAGTTTAAATTTACTTCAATTCCCTCTAAATCCTCTTAACAGTTTAAAAATTGTAACACTCTAAATTCAGAGTCTAACATTTATTTTTCTTTTCCAAACGTTTTAATATTTGATTTGAAAATCTATATATATAAAAGTGAATGTATGTTTGTATATATACATATATATATATATATATATATATGTGCCTTTTAGGAGGCCAAAGCACTTGACCGATCATAAAGTTATATAAAGTTGAGATTGGACAAGGGGGCGATGCCACGCCCATACAACCCAAAATTTAAAATCGTTATATTTAGGCATTTTTTGGCATAGGATGATGATAGTTAGTACATATGGTGTTAGTATGAACAGAAATAAGCTCCATGAAAAAAGAGGGCGGAGCCTCGACCCTTTAAAGAAAAAGTAAAAACCACCATATCTAATAAACTACTGAACCGATCGTCATCAAATTTCCACAGTAGGCGACTGCCTTGAGTTACTGAACTTTAATCTATATAAAGATTTGGTTGGAAGAAGAGGGGTATCACGCCCATACAAACATAAAATCCTCATATCTTAGCCACTATTTGGAGTAGGATGGTGATATTTGGTATATATGGTATTGTTATGAACAGAAATACGTTGCATAAAAAAAAGTAGGAGGGGACACGCCCCTTTATGTCGATTATAACTAATAAACTACTGAACCGATCGTCATCAAATTCTTACAGTAGGCTGTTGTTATGAATTAATAAGCCCTAGGCTATGTAAAGTTGTGGTTGGACAAAAGGAAGGTGGCACACCTAATCAACTCAAAAATCAACATCACGGCTTTGCAATGGCACTCGACTTGCAGTAAAAAGGAACAGATGTACTGTTGCCACGCACTCCGATGATACCAACTGATTTACCCTTCGATTTCAAACGATTACAGTTTCCTGTTCGGTTAGCGTTTGCGATGACTACAAGCAAAGCCCAAGGGCAATCTCTACAAGTTTGTGGCTTAGATTAAGCAAATCCATGTTTCTCGCATGGACAGCAATATGTTGCATGCTCGCGTGTTGGAAAACCAACAGATTTATATGTTTATGTTCCAGATGGAAAAACTAAACACATTGTGTATCCTAAAGCATTGCAATAATTAATTAAGAATTTAATAAAAAAAATTTTGTTTATATATAAATACTTTTTGTTTCATTTTATAACGATTGAGATAGCGAAGCACACCGGGTTAAGCTAGTTCTATATAAAAACTAATACAGTTATAACCAATTTTGTTAATTTCGCTTTTGTTGGGTTTGGTTTTGATTGTAACTCATTAGTCAATAAACCCAAATGCTCCTCATCAAAGTTCAAAAAATTCTTTGCGTTGATAAATTAAATTTAATTTTTTTATTGGTTTTTATAAAATTAGTTAATACAGTTTTATAAAACTTTCCATTTGGTTGTATAGGTAATGAAAAGTGGTCCAAAGTAACCCAAAATTAATAAATTACACGTTAACAACCAAAGTTACCCTGCCTGCTTGTGATACCCGTGCTCTCCTCGGTGCTTACAAAAAACCGATGACAGAAAAATACTTTGTAAAATCTTATGGTCGTACATTCGTTGACGGATAGTTTAGTCGACAAATGATACAGGAGCTGTATGACATTTTCTCCGACGTGAACATATTGAGACGCATTAAGATACAACAACTGCGCTGGCTGGGACACATTGACAGAATGAACGCGAATAGTCAAGCACGAAATATATTCGCAATATATGATTTTTTGCCACACATATAAGGGTTATGTATTGAAAAAAAGTCATCCTTTGTTAAAGGGAATACAATAGCTTATCTTCATTTTAGAAAAAAAATAAAAGCATTTCATTTTATTATTACAGGGAATTGCAAAAAAAAAATGATAAAAAACAGACATACATAGATTTAATTTTGTTTTTCAGTTTTGGGTACTAATTCGACCCCCGCAACTCTTAAGGGTTAAATAGATTTCGTACTGCACTTGTTTGCATCATGTTGTTTAGTCTACGTTTTTCATTGTTTTTCCTTACAAGCCGAAAAAATTCTGCAATTTTACTGTGTATTTTTTATTTTTTTATTTTATGCTTCAGCGATTTTATGCATAAATTATGTTTAATTTATAAACTTCTTCTAAAAATTCTTTTATTTATTTCATACAACATGAATAAAAACCCTTTTCTTTTTACTCCAAGCTTTGGAAACAAGTGTTTTTTTCATGTTCTTGTTTGCTTTTCTATTCTATTCTGTTTAAAAGAATTTTCGCTTAAATCGTTGTCGTCATGGCTCAGTTAGTTTATAACATTTATTCATTATGTTGTTACTGCTTTAGATATTTTTTCGTTACAGCCACAACGTTTCTTTTGAGGTAAAAACAAATTATGTTAATGTTACATTCTTTTTAATATTCTTTCACAGATAGTAAATTTCATAAAAACAAACATCATTAATTAAAATTTTTATGTAAAAAAAAGAAGAAATAAAGTACGAAAAAAAGATCGCTACACACTTTGGTCTTTAACAATATTTTACTGTTTTATATTTCCGCCCAACAACTGTTTTTTAAATGATTTCTATCTGATAATCTTGTATGGAAAACAACAATGCAATCAGAGTAGAAACGTTGTAAATAATCATGTACAGTTTCGTGAAATAATTTAAATACTGTTAAAGTTACATATTAAAAGAAGTTTAATATCACTAACAAAATGCTTTGCAAAGAAAATTATTCCTTTTATTTTTAATGGTACTTTTTTGCCTTCAATAATGGAAGGTTTCCTGAGGATACCAAAGCAAGGAAAATACCATACCAAAGTTGATTCATACATGCCTATGAGCTAATATTTCAAAGCTATTTCAGAAATCACTATATTAAAATTTAACTCCGATTTTAAATGAAAATAAATGTATTCCAAACCATCCATTTGAATTTAGAAGAAAACATAACACAATTCAACAAACTGGTAAACGTCATAAGAAAAGCCTTTCAAGAAAGAAAATATTGCTTTGCCTTTTTCATCTATGTTGTGCAAGCTTTTGATAAAATTTATCAGAAAACACCCGCCAGCTATTTGAAAGCTACTTAGCCGGACGGGAATTTATAATTAAAGAAGGTGATTGTTTAAGTTCACCTCAGCCAATTGACGCTGGAGTCCAACAAGCATCTTGGGCTCTCTATTATAATTATAATATATTTCGGACTAGGGATTGCTGTTCGGTTTTAACTGAAACCGAAACCGAAACCGAAAACTAAGAAACTCGTAGATTTTTTTTTGTTTGTAAGATTTTTTTTGTGTATTTTAAATTTCTTGAAGAACTTTTTTTGTAGTATGGAAATTAATCCAAATTTAGATATTTTTAATTAGGCTTAAGTTCATTGAATATAATTTTCATTAAATTATTTTTATGAAGACAGGAATTTTAAAACATGAAATTAATTAAAATTTTATTGATAATTTTTCATTCTTGACTGCGCTGAGATTTGAACCAAGGCTTTCACGAACAAGTTGCCCAGACTAGTTCAGTGGAAATTAAAAAAAATCCCTCAAAAATATCAAAATATGCGAAAAATATACCTTGAAAACCAAATTATGCGAAAATTTGGAAAAGCAAATCGATGCCATTTTAACGCGAATTTTATGATTCGGAAAAATAATTGGTCGACATCGTTCTTAGACAACGACAAAAAACATTTACATGGAAATCGCAACCATATTAATTACCAATAAAATTTACCAGCATATTTAACCTTTTTTTAACTTATTTTATTTTACTAATTTTATTTCAGAAATGTCTGAACTAAAATCAGGAGTTAGGAAACATTTCAAATTGTCAGAGCACCATTCAAACGCAACAAGAAAAGCAGAACCGAAACCGACCGGCTTTAATCATTTTAAACCCGAAAGCGCGGTTTCAAATTATTTTGCAAACTCTATTTCGGACATGCAAACAAACAACTTCGTACACGAAAACTGCCGTGAAGACCCTTGTTACTTACTTAATCATAAGTTTTAACTGGAGATGTACCGGATTTTCCTTAAGTTTCTCCAGAGCCCATTCACTGAAATAAGACGCAAATTTAAGTCGCCTGGCTCCAATTCTTGCACAAATCGTTACGTAAAACACGTCAAGTTCTCTAGTACGACAACCCAAGCTGCTGAGAACGACGACGAATCGATTTGTCACGGTCTTCGCGTACACTCTCAGTTACAGCTGCTATATTTACTTCACTACGTGCTGAATGTGGTCTTACCGGTCGAGTATCTTCCACTAATGTAAACTACTAATAAAATTTGCGAATGGTATTGACTTCGAATCGAACGAACAACATTTTTAGCAGAACGCTGATTTTCGTAATACAGCTGAACAATTTGGAGACGCTGTTATGGTGTTAGTCTTTCCATGATGACTTGCCAAACAATACTGAACAAAAATGACAATGCAGTTTGATATGAGTCACGCGTGTTCTGCAAAAAAAGCATAGTGGAAATCAGACCACATGATGAATCACCCATTATAAGTCATACTTTTTTTTTATTTGTACAACTCTATTATATTTAATGCGATTACACAGCGTTAGTGCCTTTTTCCGAATATATTGAAAATTTATTTTTTTTTATTGAATCTTCATATATTAAACATGAACTAACCATAAGTAATCAAATTACCCTTATACTTTAATTCATGTCGTGCCAGTGCCCGACAAAAAATTTTTTTTATCACGGTTTCTGTGCACATGTTTAGGTGCTTATCGCTCTTCTGATTGGGTGAGTGCTGCAGTGTCTCTACTCCTTAAGCGATTGTGGCCGCCATCATTTAAGATATTTCGAGCTAGTGGATTTGGGTGTAATTTAAGCCTTTTTAAATATTTTACTGCGTATTTTGTAATCATATTTTTTTGCCAATGGCACATTGAGATCCTTGTGGATATTTGAGTTTTTGACATACCAGGGAGCGGCTGTGATTATTCGAAGAAGTTTATTTTGGCGCCTTTGAATTTTTTCGATATTAGCTGCGTTCGAGAACACAAAAGTTTTTACTATTTTTTACTGAACTTTACTGCATTTTACGAAATTGCGTTCGAGTACACAAAATGCAGTAAATGAGAACACAAATTGAGAGCGTAAAGTGACAGTTCTTGACTGAGTACTTACAAATTTTTACTGCAGATATTTTTGCAGTAAAATTTAGTAAATCAAAAAAACATATGTTACAAAAGGTAAACAAGCAAAAGAAATAAACAAAAACGATACAAATTGTGAAGAAATTGTTTTAAACAAGGAAAGTTTGAATAAAAATTAAACAATAACCAAAAGTTAATAAATATTAGTTAATTAAACTTCTTTGTGGTGCATTTATATGGCTAAATTCCAACTTTTAAACTTTTGTGTTGTTGTTTTATTTTTTAGAGTTGTTAAAAGTATTTGTATTTGGGTACTTAGTACTTCACTTATTTTTTAAGTAATCAATAGCAAAAAATGTATTCATGTATTTTTGAACAAATTAAGCCGGACACAAATTAGTAAAATCAAATAAAATAAAAAAAAAAAATAAAAATGGGAAAGAAAAATGAAATAAATTGGTTGGATTTTCTTAAAATGTTCGTGTTTTTAAAAGTATTTAATCGGGTACCGATAAGAAAACGAGTTAAGTAGTCAAAAGTGTAAACATTTTTCAACACTTCAATTATTTGCCATCAGCTGTTGCCTTTATTTTACGAATTTTTACAAATTTTGCGTTCGCGTACTTTTCTGTACAACAGCTTTTTGTGAGAGAAAATTTTTCAGTTTACTCATTTACTGCATTTTAGAAGTTTGCAGTCGAGGCTAAGAACAGAATTTCTTCCAATAACCCAATGAATTTGAATGGCTTTTAGTTTCATTTGAGTTAATTTTGCAACTATATGGTATTTCCACGTTAAACGGCGATCTGGATGTATATAGGTAACGAGATGCTTCATGATGGTTTTCATGCACGATTAGGAAAGCTGTATCGTCCGCAAAAGTTGAAGTTTGGGTGTAGTTGCTAGTTGGCATGTCCGAAGTATATATTAGGTATAATAGTGGACTCCAGCGACAATTGGTTGAGGAGAACTTAAAAAATCGCCTTCTTTAATGGCTTTCTAACAGCTTGTGTGTGTTTACTGGTAAGTTTAGCTTCAATTTATGTAATAAGCCCTCGTGCCAGACTTAATCAAATGCTTGAGACACATCGATGAAGAGAGCGGGGCAATATTTTTCAAAGGCCTTTCTTATTGCGTTTACTATCCGATGGGTTTGTTCAATTGTGCTGTGTTCTTTTCTAAAACCGAACTGATGGTAGGAAATACATCTATTTTCATTTAAAATTGGGATTTATTTTGACACTAAGAGTTTCTCAAACAGCTTTGATATATAAGATAATACACTTATAGGCCTATATGACTCAACTTTTGTGTGATCTTTTCCTGGTTTAGGTATCATGGTATCTAAGGAAACTCTCCATTCTTGAGGGTAGTATTCAATGCGTAAAATAGCATTAAAAATAAAAAGAATAATTTTCTTTGCTATGTAAGGTAGTTTTAAAAGCATTTTGTTACTGATATTGTCAAAACCAGGAGCTTTCTTGGGGTTTAAATCACAAATAGCCTTTTCGATTTCTCTTATCTCGAATCTTAGGGGAACAGCTGCTCTAATATCAACAGGTGGTAACTGCACAGCACTATTGTGTGATATATGAGGGGTAAATGAGTTCTTCAAATGATTAACCAATAGATTTCCTTTTTCTGCATCATTTCTTGTCCAACTTCCATTAAAATTTCTTAAAGGTGGCTTAAATATAACTGGCCTTTTGAGGTTTCTAGCTGCACGCCATAATGAGTAGTCTGATTGAAGAGTTGCATCCAGTCCCTTAAGATATTTTTTTTAATGATGTTGTTTTCTGAGACTGCAGCAACTTTCTTAAGCTTTTTGTGCACCCTTTTAATAATTCGAACTCTCCTTTTTTCGGTCAAGAGTCGCTCGACATCTGTAGAGTATATATTATTATTTTTAATTATTTTGATGGTTTGCCGGAATGTTTAAAAGCTAGTTTAAGATAACTGTCAAAATTCACAATAGAGATTTCCACATTCTCCGGTGTATCAAGCAGAATATTTTCTGTGCAATGGGTGCTATTGTAAATTAATGAATCTGCTGACAGAGAGAGAGAGAGAGAGAAAGAAAGACAGAGAAAGGGATAGAGTTTCGTCAGCTGACTTATTTTGGCAGGGTACTTAATAAAAGTTTAATACAGTTTGTTGTTGCGGTGTTGTAAATGTTAGTACGTCAATTACATTAAAAAGGTATACAAGGGTACTTAACTACCAAATCAAAAGTGAAAACCGTTACAATTAATTTAAAAAATGTGAGATTAACAAGGGACATCGTATCTTTAAGTAATGGTTTGTGTCTCTAAAACCTTTTACAGCATTTTTTAGAGTAAATACCTGTTATTTAAAACTTATTGCCGAATTATAAAATTTGTCCCTTAATTTTATAAAACGTTTTTATTTTCGAGTTTTTGGGATCGGTGTTGCTAACGAAATAGAAAAACAAACATATTTAAAATTAATAGTTAATAGAGCCGTTGGTGAAACCTTTCACCAAATCTTTGGAGGAAATTAGTATTAATAGTTGTAAAGAAAATGCATTATCAATGATAAATGAGCTGCTGTAATTACAAGAAACTCATTAAGACTTAAAAAATATTGATTTATTTAATTTTTTTGATATATACCAATGGCATAAAAGCCTTCCATCATATTTGAAAGCTTCTGCTGTTTTCTAAAAGCTCACTTAATACTTTCTGGAAAGAGTTCCATTTAACTTGGAGAGATTGCAATAATTAAAAACGTGTGCTTTTGTGTCCAAAAATCCTCTTTATTTCGAACGTAAGGCGAGTAATTCCGAGTTATTTTTTGATAAGTTTAAGCCACGACATAGATTATTATGTGCGCTTCGACTCATTAGTTTAATATTCGTAGTAGAAGTTAAACTCATATCAAAATTAAAAAAATGGAGGCTTTCGTTATGGGTGCAGAAAAAAATGTGGAGCAATTGATTTTATATTGGGATAAATGTGTGGTATATATGGGTAACCACATATGCCCATCTTTTTCGATTAAGGGCCATTATTACAAGCTAATGATAAAGTTGCTGATAGTTAACGTGAATAATAGCTATCTTGAACGATAAAGTGACCAATAAGTTTTTTCCATTATTACAACTGTCCGATAAAATAAAAAATGTAATTTATATACTGTGGCAACATTGCAGTATATACCGACTACTTTTGGTTGTTAAAATACGTAGTGGCAACGACCTGCTTTTGTTTCTTTCTTTAATTAAAAAAAGAATTCAATTTTTGTGCTTAATTTTTGTTCTTAATGGTAAATTGTTTTGTTTTTGTGTTAAATTGTGTTTTTTTTAAGTTTGCATAATTTAATTTGACTTAAAACAGCAGAAAATATGGCATCTTCAAGTTCTTAAAGTTCACTTGTAAAGTTACCATGAGGACAAACCTGATGTTAGCTTATCAGTCACTTTTTAGGTTAATGTTAACTTGTAATAACCAAAAACTATTTATCTGTCAGATAGCATCCTAAAAATAACTATTTGTAAGTTGTAATAATGGCCCTTAGAGATGTTGATGTCATATTGCTTAATTTTAAACGCACTTTACATGTTTCTAGAAATTTCTGAAAAAGATGGACAAATTCCAATTTTATTACGTAATAACTAAGTTCAAAGTTTCAATACCTTGCCTATAGTTTGATCCTGAATGTTTTTTTGGGTCTCCTGAAAAATTTAATATAAAGACATACGCGGTTGCCCATGAAAACGATAGAAAAAACAATGCCATTTTTTTTTCGCCTTGCACTTTGGTCATGCAGAAATAGCAATCAATCATATGATCAATTCAACTAGCTAACCGAAAGACAAATACTCATCCATGCCCTAACCAAATTAAGTTAATTTTATTTGGAGTTCATGACGTATTGACAACTTTGACTTAGTACCCAAAATTTATAAGATTCCAAAAAGTTTTACAAACAAACCAAAAGGAATCAAGTGAATCTTTTAAAATTATTTAAAAATTACAAACGTTAAAATAACAAAAGCGGGACAGTGGTTGATTTCATTAACGCAGTGTTGCAATAAAACACTGAAAGGCAGAGAATTCATAGACTATACAACTTTTCTGTAAACAATACCTTGAGCTTCTTATTATTCAAATTCGGATGTGGTGTGGTATTCACTTTCTTAATTTATTTGGCAACTTTGTTTTAATAATTTTTTTTTTAATAGGTATATCAATTTTTGTAATCCATATTTTTCTGAGTAATCTCACATTAAAATAATTTGAAATTAAATTATTGTGTTGTGTAAGAAGCACGATTGTAAAGGATAATTCATCGTGAGATTTGATTTTCAATATACTTTTTTTTTAACAGGTCACGTGTGACTCATATCAAACTGCTTTGTCATTTTTGTTTAGTATCGTTGGGCAAGCCACTCACACCACAACAAAGTCTCCAAACTGTTCAGCTGTCT
The DNA here is from genome assembly GCA_943735925.1 of Pollenia amentaria. NCBI lineage: Eukaryota > Metazoa > Arthropoda > Insecta > Diptera > Polleniidae > Pollenia > Pollenia amentaria. The sequence continues at coordinate 248,734,785 of OX031007.1, read as the reverse complement.
TACGAAAATCAGCGTTATGTGAGAAATGTTTTTCGTGTTATTCGAGGAACTAACGGTGCGCATAATTGAGTTACTGATACCACTATTGCCAATACCATTCACAAATTTGAGACCCAGTTTACATACTCGACCGACTAGACAACATCTAGCACGTAGCGAAGTGAATATAGCAGCTGTAGCTAAGAGTGTATGCGAAGAAGGTGACGAATTGATTCGTCGTCATTCTCAGCAGTTTGGCTTGTCCTATTGCTTCCTGCTATTCAAGCGCATGGTCTCGGGTGGCTTTTAACAAGAAGGCGCTACTAGCCATACACCGCGGGAAATAAGGACCCTGAGGAGAAATCATTTTGAAGAGAACTTAACTTCACGTTTTGTTACTGTACATTGGCCACCTAGATCGTGAAATATCACACCTTTGGACTATTTGCTCTGGGGATATGCAAAGTCTGAGGTCTTCCGGAATAAGCAAGCTGCGATTTACGCTTTGGAAGCCAAAATTACTTGTGTTTTTCGCGAGATACCAGTCGCTATGCTCGAACGAGTCGCCCAAATTTGGAACTTCCGAATGAACCACCTCAGACGTATTCATGGCCAACATTTACGTGATATAATTTTCAAACAGTAAATTCGTAATTGTTCTTTTAACCGAATATAAAAATTTTTTGTTCACTTTCAAATTATGTGTTTTATTTTACATTATAAATCAAGCCTCACGACGAATCACTCGATATATGTACTAGTACATCTTAGTTGGAGAGAAAGTAGTTTTTAAGCATTCGGAGCCAATATTGCTAAGTAGGATTCCTCTCCAATTAAAAATAAACAGCATAGAAATGATTTAGGTTTTACTGATAAATCACGTTTTCTTTTTCATAAAGCAGTCTTTGACTATCAATTGTTACATTTTCTTTTCATTCTTCGCAAATAATTTGCTAGGAGTCTCGAGAAACTAAAAAAAACATTTTCAGCGCTCCCAAAGATGAAAAAAGCTTGGAATCCTATTGAACGATTTTTATAACGAATTTTCACAATTTGGAAAGGTTGTTTTCTCGTTATACCTGCCATACACTATACAAGTACAGAGCTGAAGTCTGGCACTGCGCAAACGAAACTTGTGAAAGACACTATACAAGTAAGCTGTGCAATATTTTATTTTAAATTTAAAAGCGAAGTGTCCTTTGTGAAAATAAAAAAAAAATTATTTTCCATTTTTGTTTTTTTATTAACGTTTTTATAATTTTTTTGAAGGATTCTACTTTAATAAGCCTATTGCTATTTTAATGCGCCAGGCATTCCAGTCGATTCTTTGCAAAATTCTAGGAACCCTGCCCAGAATATTTTTTTCGTGCTTATTTTTTATATTCATCTCTAAACAAACAGCTACAAAACTGAACGTTTGAACATTCACTACACAAATTCACTGTACAGTTTTACAAGCTTGAGCAAAAATATAAATCATTTTGATTTGAACTCAGTTTACTGCGCAAATAGCAAAAGAACCGTCATACACTACACAAACGAACTCTACAGTGTCAGACTTGAGCACTGGACTCGTGTAATGTATCGGCGATAATTCACGTTTGCCGATATATTGGTATCGGCGATCTTTTGCAGTCAATACGCCGATACTTTTTTATTGTTTTTTTAACACACAATTTAATTTTCAATAAATTGTTTTTTTTTAATTCTTGCTGGAGGTATTCTCACACCACGCGATTTATGCGTATGTTTCTTTTTTGACATTTTTTCGAGACGCATGCTAAATTAGAAAGTAGTCCTACTTCATAGTTTCGATACGTATATGCGTTTGCTATGTAACTTGGCAATACAATTTTACACTACGACTTTTTAGACCGATGCCAAAACGCATTGAAGGCTTAATTTTGATCTGCAGCAGAATTTTCTGCTTATTTTTAATGATTTTTGTAAAAACAAAAATCACTTCGCTACAACTTTTTGGTTACTTCAAAGAGACCACAAAATCCATAAGCAAAGTCACTGCTATATTTTCTGACGATATTTCGCTTGTTAACAGTCTTCGAGCATTATTAGAAAATACGATAAATGAATAAAGAACATTTGGAGATCGATGATCCTCTGTCGATCCTACGCTGTGGCTCAGTTAAAAAAGAAGTCTAGATATACTCGTACCTTAAATTTTCTAATTTTTCTAGAGACGCCGATCCGCTTGTTTACTAGCGTAATTAAATTCTAAACTCAAAATTTAAAATCATGACGCAGAAATACTTAAGTTTTCAAATGAGGTCAGCCACATCTGAAAGACGATACAGGTCTGCTTCAAACGGGGTTGCGAAAGTATCTCCTCAAAAGTTGAGAATACTTTGTTTTTTAAACAAAAATCTTATTAATATTATATATTTATATTAAAGTATGAAATTAATCTCTTATAGTGCATTTACACTTGTAATTTTCAAACTAGTTTATGATCGTAAACTACTTTCATAAACTATATCGTTTACATCAGCAGTTTTGACAGTTAACAGTTTAACAGCCGTGTCACATAATAGCTGACTTCAGTAAAAAAAACTTTTAAAAAATATGGACGTTGTTAGGAAAAAAAAAATTTTATTAATGTGGTTTTCATCCAGGTTGAATAAAATTCAATCTGAAATTGACCATTTACAGATGAAAAGAAGAAACCACTATTTTAATATGTTATACCAAATACATATTCAAAAGTATTGTACTCAAATATTAAGCTGTAGATCTGAATGGACACATGTAAGTAAATCAAAAAATTTTCACCTGGACGAAATAATGTATATGTATGCTTATTTATGGTGTAAAATAGGTTCGACATGGTTCTTTTTTGGAGGAAGACGTCCCATTGATGACAGAAGAACTTTTTTAACTTATTTTTTTTTATTTTTATGAAATGTCAAATATCACTAGCGTTGCCAGAACAAAATTTGAAAAGAACAGAGTTGCATTAACAAAAACTGGTTGTTTGCAACTAGTTTATCTCAAAAGCTAGTTACAAACGTGTTTATAATTTGTATGGATAAACAAGTTTCTTAAACTAGTTTATCATCATAAACAACTTATAACCTGTTTATGGTGTAGGTGTAAATGCACTATTACTCTGTTTTTTTAGATAAAAAAAGAAAATAAATAAATTTTACAATGGATTTAAATTAATTTCGTTGTTTTTAAAATTAATTTTAAATTCAACATATTTCATTTTTCGAATTTATTCTATGAGTTAAATTTCAGTTATGTATTTTATAAAGCTTTTTGTAATAGCTCTATTCCTTAAAATTTTTTTAGAAATGACTTTATACACTACCAGACTATTATATTGTATTTTCTTGTTACATTTTATCTTAGCTTTCCGTTGGATAGCAATGAAGTATATTTATGTACAGAAAAATTTACAATTATTAGACACAAGCAGAATGTAATGCATTTTCCGGCCCGCTACGGCCTTCGTCGGCATTCTTTGTGTCACACTGGATAGTGATACTTTATAAATTGAATGTATTTAACTCAACTATATTAACAAATAGATATTGGGAATTATTTCTTTTTCATAAGTAACTTTATTATATTCAAAAAGGCGTATCGTTACGTCCCTAATTACAATACAAATGTTTGATTTCTTTTAATTAAAAAATTCTTATTTGTTTTGGCGATGGGCTCATAAGAAAAGCTGGTTTTGCAAAAAAATCTTTAAATTGGGAAGTGTGATGAGATTAATTAAAATAAAATAAAAATATATTATGATATTTCCCATTAAATTTTAGTTAATTAAAAAAAAAAATCTGTTACACTTCAACTACAATTTGTTTTGATTTAATACATGAACAACTCCTCTTTTTACAAAAACAGTAGTTAATAAAAAAACAAACAACAAAACCACGCGACTTGCAAAAAAGGACGCAAGCGCAAACTGCATCAACGGCTACGCTGCTTAATTGGCCACGGCACTTAATTTCAATTTAATGATTTTTATACCCTTCACTACAGGTTGAAAGGATATATATAAGTTTGTCATTCCGTTTGTAATTTCAACAATGTTGATCTTTAGCTACAAAAAATGTATATATGTAAATATATTCGGGGACTTTATGAGGAGCGAAGTTGATTTAACGATGTCCACCTTTCCTTGTGTCCGTTGAAATGGTGTTTCCAAAGACCCCAGATACGATGGGGATAAGGTTGTAATATATTTATTTTTTATTTAGTCGGGAATTATTTGCTTTTAAAATGCAGTCTGATCGCTGAAAAGCACGACTGCATCTTATCTTATCCATAAATCGCTTGCTGTTGTTTATGTACATCTGAAAACGGCAAGACCCACACGGGCTTGTTCTGACAATCGCAAAACGCCTAATATTTGCGATTCTGACTAGAAATCTTATAATAGGTGTTCTACAAATCGCAGTCGCGAGAACTTTGGCGACTTCAAATTGCAAAAGGCAGACGCCAGCAAAATTCACGAGTTTCCGAACACCATAAAATAAATCTGACATTTTGCGATTTCAAATACACAACCTTGCTAACAAATGGGCGGGATTGAAGAAGTGGGCGTAGCACTTCCCATACAAAGATATTATAAATTTTTGTAAATCTGGAGAACGGAAAGAGTCAACGTTTACAAATTAGGTACAAAAGTACTGGTTATAAGTGCTTTACACTATCACACAAGTCTTACGTATTTTGAAAAAAATACAAACCTGTCATGATAAGTTGTTATTGTTTTTTGAAAATGTTCAAACAATAATTAGATCAGGGAAGCATTTTCGAAAAATCCTTAAAACTTTGTGGTATAGTGTATAACGGCCTTTATCAATACACAACATCCGGACTGTGGGCGGGATTGGATAATTCGGCGTGGCCAAAAGTATATTTAATTACATCTAAAGGACGGCATTTATATAACTTTCTGTTCTGATCGCACCATTGTGAAGTGTCTATAAGATTCGGCTATAGCCGAATTTACACTCTATTTGTTTTATTCTTTTTTTTTAATTTTACTGTATATTAAATTAATAAACGAAACATCCATTAATTTAAATATTTTTAATGACTTTCTTTAAATTCAATACGTTTTTTGCCACCTTCACATTTAGGAACGAAACTTTTATTTACATAATTCTAGTATTTTCATTATTAAAAAATTAAAAATTGTCTGTAATCACCAAATTTATAGAATCAAGCAAACAATTTGTTAATTTTGTTTGCTCCTATTACCAAAATGATAAAATTGATTACTAAAAATTGTAAAAATTTAAGACTGTGAATATTTTTTTTCAATAAATGATATTTATAATTTTAATTAATTTTTAATCCAAATTTAGATATTTTTTTAATTAGGCTTAAGTTCATTGAATTTAATTGTCATTAAATTATTTTTATGAAGACAGGAATTTTAGAACATGAAATTAATTAAAATTTATTTATCATTTTTCATTCTTAACTGCGCTGAGATTTGAACCCAGGCTTTCACGGACAGGTTGCCCATACTAGTTTCGATTGTAAACACACAATCTCGTCAGTGGAGTTTGCCGTTTCAATCACTCGGCTATTGAAGACGTATGACGTCAATAGTCAAACATCAATCTTGAAACCAAATGGTATTTCACCTTGGTGGATCGAAATTTGCTTTTGAATGAATGATTATCTATTTTAATTGGTTTACATGTTCTTCCTGACTTCTGTTTTTTCGTACCTTTTGTCAAGAATTCTTCTTGAAATCCAAAGTACATTTTATTTTGTTTTTCATGTTTTTGTCTTTCTTTTTTCTTGTTGACCTTTTTCAGCACAACTTGAAGGACAAATGTAAACATAGCTCGTTCCTTAGCTGTTAACAATGTTAGTATTGTGGTTGTTTTATTGAACTGTTAATGGTTTTTAATCCAAATTTAGATATTTTTTAATTAGGCTTAAGTTCATTGAATTTAATTTTCATTAAATTATTTTTATGAAGATAGGAATCATTCATTCAAAAGCAAATTTCGATCTACCAAGGTGAAATACCATTTGGTTTAAATATTGATGTTTGACTATTGACGTCATCCGGCTTCAATAGCCGAGTGCGTAAAACGGCAAACCCCACTGACGAGATTGTGTGGTTATAAATCGAAACTAGTATGGGCAACCTGTCCGTGAAAGCCTTGGTTCAAATCTCAGCGCAGTCAAGAATGAAAAATTATCAATAAATTTTAAATAATTTCATGTTCTAAAATTCCAGTCTTCATAAAAATAATTTAATGAAAATTAAATTCAATGAACTTAAGCCTAATTAAAAAATATCTAAATTTGGATTAAAAACCATTAACAGTTCAATAAAATAACCACAATACTAATAATTTTAATTAAAAAATTATCAAAAAACTTTGCCGTTTCAAAAAATTTGTTAATTCATTTAATTAAAAATAGCTCAGGTTTTGACAATTCCCAACAACAATTTTTCAAGTTTAAATAATTTTGTTTTAAATGAAAAAACCAATTAAAATTTTTTGTTATTTACTAAACTAAGAATATAATTGATTCAATTATTACATTATTATAATTAAATATAAATACTTTTTAAACAAAATTTTTGATTATTAATATTAAATATTTTTCACTGATAAAAACTACTAATCATTTTTCCTGTGTATATGTTTGCTTATTTTTAAAGATATTTATACCGTTCAACTTATAACAGCTTAAAGTTCTTATTTAAGCACAATTTTCTTATTTAGTTTATGATTTTAATAAATTAACAAAAGGACTAATGCTTTTTGTAACTTAATATGTACTTATATCAATAAATAGAAATTGTCACTGCATCATCCATAACAAAATGTCATACAAGGTAACATAAAATAATCTTTATATTCCAACATCTATATAAAATTTATATCAGTAAGAGAAATATTATAAAACTATCATTTTATAGATATATTAAAATTAAATTTGATGAACTTGTGCCAGATTTTAAATGAAAAATTTGGGTTAAAACCATAAACAGTTCGATTCACCACAGAGAAACTAATTGTTGTTAAGCGATGGTAAGTACTTTTTATGTTAACATTTGTCCTTCAAGTTGTGAAAAAAAAAAAAAAGATAAAAACACATAAAAACTAAATGTACTTCGGTTTTCAAGACACAGTCTTGACAAAAAGTACGAAAAAACAGAGGTATGGAAGAAACATGTGAAAATTAATAATAGTTTATAAATAACATCAAAATTTCGATCCGCGAAATATCATTGGTTAAAAAAAGATTGATGTTTGACTATAAACTGACAGTAGTCGCAGTGGCGGAAAGGATACAACTGCTAGGAACTCTGATGATAAGAATGTGGTTATTTACGAGACATGTAAGTTCGACCTGAGTTCAGTCCTCTGTTCCGTCTACAGTTAAAATTATCAAAAAGTTTTATTTCATTTCATGTTGTAAAATTTATTCCTTCATTAAAATAATTTAATGAAACTTTAATTGAATGAACTTGAGCCTGATTTTAATTAAAATTTTGGGCAAAAAGCATTCAATAAATGTTCATTTAAAAATTTAATAAATACAATGAGTACGCAACGTTTCTAAGTTTGTAATTTAAAAACTTTAAAGCTTCGTGGAATTTTAGCGTTTTTTTATGGAAGTCCTCATATGAACTTTTCCTTGTTACGAATTAATCATGGATGAAAGATTGTATTTAAAACATTTGTTTGATTCCCACCAAAAAATCTGTTTTACATTGACATAACAGCACGTTTTTCTATTTTTCTTGAAAAGTAAAACAGTCCCTTTAAATTACAGGTCAAGTCAAATGCAACTAAAGAAAAATTACGCTGTCCTCAGATACTGACACACTCTAACGTATAAATATAGACTTGTGCTCTACTTAAAGCCAGTTGCTATAATTTTTAACTAGAATTCTTCTTAAACAATAGAATAGAATTTAACAACAAAACAAATTTCATGATAAATAAATAGATAATTGCGGAACAAGCCTTATTAAATAGTTTACCGTAACAACTGATTTAGAGAGAAGGAAAACGTCTATTTTAAACGTTACGTTAAACCATAATCAAAGTTGCCAAAAAGGGCAGAGCTGTTAAGGAATTTTTTCAATAAAAACAATGGATAAATAAAAATAAAAGACTTAACTTTAGGTTTTGAAAAATATTAATTATATGTGCTGATTTCACTAATAGTTATTCATGTTTAGAGGTAAATTTCAATATATCAGCTTTACTCAACAATATTGACATTTACAATTTTGTTCCCAAAGATATCACTGGTCTAGTTTTGGTGCCGATAAGCTTAGAAACTAGCTTTCCCACAACAATAAATTTCAGTGTTTTCATTCAAAAATTGGGATTATTAGCACATCATTAATAAATGAATTAATTAATAATAAATATTTGATTCCCGAAAATAATTTTTGATAAGCTTTATTTTTCTTTTAACTTACGACCTTATTATTGCGTGTAGTAAGAAATGCGCATATTTACTGATGGCAAGGCTGCCATTGCTACACGACATCCTAATTAATTGCAGAATGTCGGGTGTCTCTACATGACATTACAGGGTAACGCTGATATGGATACCAGGGCACTCGGACGGCCCGGGTAAACAGATAGCAGATGAGCTGGCCAAAAGGGGTGGTCGCATGGATGCCACATCCATTGATCAATTCGTGAGCCTTCCAACGGCTCACTGCAAATCACTTATCAATCGCGTGTGTTATAGAATTGCGCAGATGGGTTGGACCTGTGAGTCCACCTGCCAGGGCACTATGGCCTGAATGTGATGAAAGGAGAACTAACTCTCTACTAAGGTTTAATAGGGACCATATTAGCACAGTGGTATCAGTTGTTACTGGGCACTGGCCTGTGGGGACTCATGCTAGGAGAATGTGTCTGATATTCAATGACTACTGTAGAAGTTGTCATGATGATGAGGAAACTGTGCTTCACTTCCTTTGTCAATGTCCTGGGAACGGGGCATCAGGGCAAAATACCTGAGAGAACCAGTGCTTGCCTGTTTGGGGGATCTATCGAGATTATAACTTAGGTCGCTTCTTCTCTTCACTAGGTAGACGAATTGGTTGAATTCTGCAGTGACGCCATCTGAGTAACTGCTCTATAGGATGGGCATTGGCGCTGGATATCAAAAGGGTGGTGAGCTGTCTCTCGATGGCTGGCCATGGAATCTAAAGAACTTATTCTTACGACAAAAATATCAAATATTTAAATTTCTTACGACTAGTTTCTGTAATTTTTAATGGTAAAAAAATTAGAACGAAAATGTTGCAACACAGAGTCGCTGGCAACGTCCCTAGTTCCTCTCTCCAAAAAGTTTTTAAGTCCTGGTAAATCCGCTCGGCTTATTTTTCTGGCAATTGGTCAAGATGACTATGGAGGAAACATTTTGATTGAAGGAATAATCCTTTAATTTTGTTGAATGAACAATGGAGGCCAAACCATATTTGTTGCCATTTTGTAAGAGGCCACACTTATTGCTTCATTTAGAGCTGTCTATTAATATATGACATTCATTTGGCTGTTATAAGAAAAGACCCATTGCAAAAACAAGGTCTTGTACATCAAAAAAAAAAAAATTTAATTATTTTTCAAATGAAAAAGGGCAGCAAGTCTTGCTCTCTATTGTACGATAGAAGGTAATTTTCGTATCTGAAGTACCTGTAGAATCTTAAGGTAATTGAAAATCCCTTATCAAGTTAATTAATTCTTCTTGGTTAGAAAGTTTTGGCTCTGCGCTATTCCCTCGAAATAGCTGTAGATATTATCTCCATTAAAGATTGGTTTATTAAAGTTTTCTTGAAATTATGGTTCACACATTGAATAAAATGTTGGAATATTTACTTTCTCTGAATGATAAGGCGGATTTTACTAATGGATAAATCATTGGGTGCCCCGGTAGGCTAGCTGGTAGTGAGCTAGTCTATTAGTACCGGGGTTGCGGGTTTGATTCCCTCCCGAGAGTCTGGTCTGCTGCAGACAAGAAAAAAGCTTCGCGGGACTTAGTGTAGGAATAATATAAAAAAACAAAAAAAAAATAAATAAATTTTAAAGCTTAACGCCTCCATCAACAAAAGTTAAAAATAGACAAAGACGTGTTATTTTAATGCTCTTCCCACCGCAAGACTCTTCGAACCTCATACGCCTTCGTTGACCAATGACTAGGGAGATCGATTATTCGACTTTTTTCAATAACCGGTTTTCGAATATTACGAATACTTGCTATTTTAAAAAACCCGGTTTTCGGTTAAGCAATTTTTAAATAACCGGTTAACCGGTTTTAATTCAAATACTTAAAAGCACAAAAAACAAAACAATTTGCAAAGGTAAGGAAACAACAAAATACATGATATGACTTAGATCAGACCTAACAAATATTTTACGATTAAATCCAAGAAAAGTGGGACCAGTAAATTGATCAAACTTTAGCTAAATTTTCAACAATTTTTTATTGATTTACAAAACTTTATTTGTAAGAAGATATTTGTATAATGTAATTTAGAAACTGTAATTTAGAACGATATTTGATCTAGACAAACGTTTTGCAAAAGCAAATAAGTTATAGGAATTTTATAAAGTTATTGAAATATTCTCTCAAATTTTGAATGAGTTTTAATTTGTTTGTGGTTAAGCATGTCTATTAGAGTTTGTTCCCGGGATTTCTCGTCCCGGGAATTCCCGGGATTTTTAGTTGTTTTCAATTCCCGCTTTCCCGGAAATTTATTGCGGGATTCCCGGGAAATTTTGAAGAAAATCTTTTTTTAAAACTTTAGTAAATTTATGTCAGACTTGTGCGTTTTATCCAACTTAATTTCCCATAATATTTAAATTTTCTACAGTTTAAGGCTTTTAACTTAATTTTTGAGAATGGGCTTTATATTGAGCCTATGATAAATTATAGAACTATCGTCACGAAATTTTATTTTTTGTCCTAGCAAACTGAAGTGTAAATTTTACATTATTATAAAGCTTTGCGGTTAAGGGCGTAGTAAATTGTTTTCCTAGATTGAGTTTCATATGCGGCATTTCAAGTGATTTTGAGTCTTATAAAAGTAGAAAATAGAAAATTGTGTGCATTTCGCCACAAATTTATGTTGGTTTTAGTTGAGTTTTTAGGGAGGTAGTTCCACATTTGGGTGCACAACTATTTTCCTACTGAAGCGATTCAATCCCAAACAGCCAAGAAGATCCAGAAACAATTTGACACCCAAATGGCAGAATCGGCGTAGAGTTAATAAAGGACTAATAATAAAAATACTTTATGGTACCTTAGATTAATATTAAAAAAATGTCACAGGAATGACAAACTTAGTATACCTTACACCACTGCAGATTAGGCTTATAAAATTGTAAAAAATATGATATTAAATAAATGTAGTAAATAAAATTAATGCTTTCTATTGAATTTGTTAAACGGTAAATATGTTTCAGAATTCTGACTTCCTAATATTGAGCTTTTAGTTCCTTATCACCCTTCCCTTTCAAGCTCTGAATTTGACAATGTATATACGTATTTTGATTTCTTTTATCCTATTGGCATCAATATAACCTCTGAAGTGTCTTGAAATAATATGAATCTTAAATTTTTTACGTTTTTGTTATATAATAGATACTAGATTTAATTCTTTTAAGCGTAATAGCCAATAAGAAATATTAGTTTCATTGGAGAAATAAGTAAATAAATAAATACAAAATTTTGGGCGGGAATCCCGGGATCCCGGGAATTTGATTTTTATTTCCCGCTTTCCCGGGAATCCAAAAAGTGCGGGAATAAAAAAACTCTAATGTCTATATAAATCAACCATATTTTTCAAAAGTTGCAAACAAAATCTCTTAGCCAGGATTATCTATTTCAAATTATTTTGTTTCAGCATTATAGAAACGAATAGTGAACTGAACATTCTTTTTGTGTAAAATATTTGTCAATTCGTCGACTACAATTTAAAACATTACATGACATTGTTTGATTTCTTTAATTTTGTTTTTAGGTCCTTGGCGTTTTAATAAATAAAACTGGTAGAAATTTTTCCCATATCGTTGATTCCGTCGTAATGTTTTAGTTTTCAGCATGGAAAGATGCTAGAACTACTTAAGAGTTTTTAGTGCCTTAACGGGCATTTTGTCGTCGGCAACACAACGGGCTAATATTCACCCAATGATTAATTTTTTGCAGCGTATTTTAGTAAAGTTTTATTAATCGTCTCCTTAGAGCTACTTCTAACGGAGTTAAGTTTCTTTTGGATCACATTAATGTCAAGCATGTATACTAATTAAGGGTGATTATTAAGTCGTGACATGGAAGAACCTTTGCAACTCATCATTTTAGGGCACTTCAGGCAACAATATTTGGTTTATAAATCGCGTTCGAAAAATATCTAGCGATAACCTTTATATAAAAATATATTTAATATTTAGAATGCTCTTGCACAAATTACTATTTACTTTTTAACTGCACACGTTTTTGTAGTATTTTGAATAGTTTTTGGTTTTTTTTTTCTACAAGAACACATGCTTTTATAAGCGATTTGTATTTACAGTGCTCATAATGTTTTTTGACCTTTTTTACATTTTGTTTTGACATTCTTTATAAAAAATTTTATTATGGCCAATGTTCAATTAAAAAATACTTGAATTACGGGTGCATCTACAACAACAGCGAGAAAAATGTATATTAATTACACTTTACTAAAAATAACCGGTTTATTATACCAAAATATCCGGTTTATTCGATATTCGAAAAATGGGCATTTTAAAATAACCGACTTGGGCAAAGCTAAAATAACCGGTTAAAACCGGTCGAATAATAACCGTTCGATCTCCCTACCAATGACACACTGTCTTAATTGTTCATATCACCTTGTAAGTATTTTGGGGTATCCACACGGAGAGAAAAAAACTCATACTATATTTAAGTTTTTTTCCACTTACTTTTAGTACGAGTCGTACTTAAAACTTGGAGTCAGAATAACATCAAAAAGTTTTTAAAACAATCCAAGATGGGATTACTTTCAAAAACCATTTCATTAAATATGAGTGCTTACGAGTGTGTTTGTAAAATGTTGTTGTAGAAAAAACAACAACACTGCAAAAGAAGGTAAAAACGATTTGCTTGTTTAGTTTAGAAACAACAACAACAGCAAGACTTAAAAAAACATACATTATTTCCATGTTTAAAAAGGAAAATAAGCAGCAAAAATTCCGGAATTCTATTTATTAACATTTTTTTTGTAGTGAAATCCATCAAATTTTCAAAGTAGAATGATTATGGAAACCATATCGGGCATCCTGCAGTTGGCTTATAATTAAATAGTTCACAAGCCAAATTGATTAACTCCATTATACAAATAGTTGAGAAAAAAGGGTGCCACAGTAAGAATGTACTTTTTCATTTTAATATAAAAACACTAATTTCTTCACAATTATAACGCGGTGTTTCTTCATCAATGGGGGCAATACAACAAATGTGAAACAAACATACGTGCAAACGGGTAAGTAGATTATAATAATCATTTTCTCTTTTTCTCTGGTTCTCTGGGGCTAGTATTTAGGTGAGGATCAATAGTACGAATCAGGGTTGTCAGATTGATTTTGAACTTTTTCGCCAAATTCAATGTCAAAAATCGACAAGTTCGCCAAAGCATTTATTTTTTAGTTTTTGAAATAATATACTCGTATGTATTTTAAGAATAATAGCAAATATTTTTTTATAAATCCCACAAAAAAAAAAAATTTGTTTCGTATCGCTAAAATCCGCCAAAAAATCAAAAAAAGGCGCCGTGATATATTTTGTTTAATTTTTATTTAGAACAAAGTAAAAATGATTAGTGAACACAACAAGATTGCAATTTTTAAAATATATTATAATAGTCTTCTTAAAGCAACAAACAAAGAATTTTTGCGGTACACTCATAAAATTATTACAGTAACTGATTGTAGGTTATTAAGTTCTTTTTCCGTACTGTTAAAATTTAATGAAAATATAGTTATTTTACGAATCCATTTATTTTTTAAATTTTATGTTATGTAAATACTGTTTTTCCGTAGTAATATTTTATGTAGTTTGACTTTTTTGTCAGTTAAATTATATTTTTGTAAAGCAATGACTGTTAAATTTACGGAATATTCTGTTAAAAAAAATTCAAAAATATAAGTAAAATTTATTTATTTTAAATGAAATGTGAAAGATCTAGGGCCACATTACGCCATTCGATGTCGATCGAAATCACTATGCAATTTAAATGAAATTTCGATCGATATTGAATGCCGTGATTTGACCCCTGTTTTTTAAATAAATTTTTAGTTGTTTTAAATGAATTTTCTGTGGGATTTACCGACATAATATTTTGAGTGTAAGTATTGGATATACAATACATTTATATGTAGTTGCAGTTCTATTATATATCTAAAACGCTATATACTTCACCGAGAAGACTTTTGTCTTCTTTTGTGGAATACATTGTGAAGGTACAAAAGAAATGCAACATGCACTATTTACATTCATATAACTTTTAACTCGTTAAAACGTGTCGAAAACTTCATATCGTATTCTACTCCGAAGGCGAAGTAGAATGCAGTTCATTATTTCAACACAGGCATTTCTAGTTGTAATAACCAGCATATAAAGAACAGCCAATGCAAGTTCCTTTAAATGGTACGCACCTGCCATATCCTTGTAGCTATAAATTGTTGACCGAAACTGATTTAAATTAGATTTAATATCATCATAAAAATTCTCTTTTAACAAACGGTATTTTTTCCATTGTATTTCATTAACATCCAAAGGTACGGTAGGATTCATAAAAATCTTTAAAATATCTTTAACAACAACGAATTTTATCTGTGATAATTTGTCAAATTTTATAATGGAAAAATGTTCATAAACTTTATTTATATTAATTTTTTTAAGAAGTCTACTTCTTAACTCTTTCCAGAGCACATTTAAATATGAAACAAATTTTCTCGAAGATTTTCATTTCAACATAATTTAGTTTTAAATACTGGTCATACATATGAATGCATCAAATTTCATACATTGAAATACTAGAATAAAAAAATATTATTTCTTCGTATTGAATTTAACAAATTTTAAAACAAATTCATGGCTCATCAAAAATAGCCAACCAAATCGCCAACTATTTTATAAATCACCAAAAAATCGCAATGTCGCCAAATCGAAAATTAGGTCGCCACGTCTGGCAAGAAATCGCCACATCTAACAGCCCTGGTACGAATTTGGAATAAAAACCAACTTAGAAATTCTTGAATCAATCACAGTTTGAGATTTACTTTTATCTCATGTTTACTTAAGTCAATCGGGTTTTCGGATTTTTTTAAGTTCGGGGCACATACATAATCTGTTCTTGATTCAAGCAATGAATCAAGACACCGGTTTGATTTAAGTACGAATGAATTGATTTTTAATCTGTAATAAATTCTTCTAGACATTTTTAATCTGTAATAGATTCTGTTCTGTTACAATTGTAACAAAAATTTATTTGGATCATTGGCATAATTTCTTTCCAAAAAGGACATAGTATAAAAATCAGTTTATTAATAGAAATGAATCGATAAGACCAAAAATCACGAATATGCAGCTTTTGATTACAAGCAATATTTAAAACTGACCGTAAATCTAAAACTACATTTAGGAAATAAGATTCAATTTTTTTTAGTCTTGCCAATGGACACCTTATAAAAAAAACCACAAGCGGTATCTCGACACGAATTTTTTTTTTGATTTGTTGACTTGTGTTATTTAAGGAATATTTTTCTTTAAGTCCCAATTCATATGATGCAAGTCTTTTTGATCAGCTTGCTACTTTATTGGCGAAAGGGACGAGGGGAAAAGAAATGAGTACTCATGTGTACTTCATACATAAAAAAGTAATAAGACAAACACTGTATGAACGCCGAAACTGATTCAAAGAAGAAAATGTGATATGTTAGGCAATAAGACTTGCAACGTAAGAATTGGGACGAATACCAAACAATTAGAAAAAAAACAAATAATACAGTAATGCCAAAAAAGCACTAAACTTTTAAGATAATTATTAAAAAATTAAGTGAAAATGTTTCAAATTTGATGTGACAATTCGAATATGATTAGTGTAGACTTTTAAGCAAAAGTAAAAAATGGTGCACTATCACTAAACTAGTGAAAAATAGAGGTAAATCAGTTTTTTCAATCCACTTAGTGATGATTAATATTCTTAAGAACTTATCGAACTACCCCGAACTGTAGTTGCAGTCAATTGCTGACAAGAGCACTGATCACTTTTACAATAGATCAGTTCATCGAATTAAGGTGGAATTGATTGAAAAAGAATATATTTCTTAAACTTCTGCTTTAGAAGATGCTTCATCTATTTTATTTTACGTTTATAAGACCAAATATGTATTTTTTTCTTGGCATGTACTCGTTTCAGAGCGAGCCATAGCATTTTATGTCTACCATATTTTATTTGGCTTGAATTGGTCTTATTGCTTTTAAATATTCTTGTGATGGTGTCTGTTTCTTTTGCCCCTTCTGTAAGTAACAAAATCTTCAAATGGTAATTTGTGTGCTTCATTTTAGTTGTTTCTGCATTATTTTTTATTTTTTGTTTAAAATCACAGCTGAGTTTGTTGCACAGTGTTTAATGCCTGAATTTGCCTAAATTGTCTTAAATTCTTTGCGTTCACTTGTATCTGTTGCACTGCAATGCACTCTTTAATAAACGTTGTTGCACGTTTGCTATGCAGCATTATGTGTTTAGTTCACATACTTACAATGGCTACAAAATCCTTTTATGGCCATTGATAATGCAACTGTAGCACTTGTACTCACTACTCTTACTTCTAAAAATTTTTTTTTGGTTTTTTTTCTCAAGATTTTTCTTCTTATTTAAGTATTTTGTGTATTTGTTTGGCCATTTCAATTGTGTGGTTTTTGATTTTTTTTTTGAACAAAAATTTTGTTCCATTTGGTTTGGGATTTGTTGCCTTTTCTTCTTCTGGAAATGATAATGATGATGAGAATGATGATGGTGGTGGTGGTGGTGGTGGTACTGCATGTGTTGCTCAAATTGGTAAATTGCTGGCAACAAAACACTTTAAACTGTCAATGAGGCGATATTCACAGTATGAAACTAAATACAACATACCACCACCACACACATTCTCACGTATGTTTATCTTTTTTCAGAGATTCTCATGCGGTAAAAAAACTAATAATTTTTGAACTAAAAGATGTTCTCAAAATATTTAAATATACGTAGTGTTGAATCGCAAAAATCCAAAGCAGTGGTAGCAAAGACAACTGTTGCATCTTTCGTAGCAAGCTGCAGTAAATTTATATTAATATCAAGATTTTTCAGTTGCATGATGACGATCGTAGAATTCACTTACACATTAGAAGAATGAACTTCCTTAGCTAATTTGCTATGAACGAGCTGTTCAAATATTGTGGAATTTTTATACCCATACCATCATAGTGGAGGGTTCCAAGACTTTTTTTGTATACCGATCGACTCAGAATCATTCTTTGAATCGATCTAATGATGTCCGTCCGTCCGGCTGGCTATCCATGTTAACCTTGTGCGAAAAGTATTGGTGGGAATTCCTAGGATTATTTGGAACATAGCTTCAAAATGTCACAAGGACCAATCCTATTAGGAATGGTGAGAATC
Source organism: Pollenia amentaria (assembly GCA_943735925.1). Classification (NCBI taxonomy): domain Eukaryota; kingdom Metazoa; phylum Arthropoda; class Insecta; order Diptera; family Polleniidae; genus Pollenia; species Pollenia amentaria. The sequence continues at coordinate 248,717,123 of OX031007.1, read as the reverse complement.
GGTAGCTTATTATACATATCTCCAATTCAAGATTCTTTCTAGAATACAGTCTTTGTGCCTATCAATCATATTATTAATTATAAATAATATTATTATATATTTAGATTTAATTTAGTTAAAACTAATTTTATTGCAAGCCCGTTCATATTGCCAAATTTAATTGCAATCTATGGACCGATAGCTCCCATAAAAATACAGAGTGGCGCATAAGTAACGTTATGCTTAAATAAGTAAACAAATTGTTAAAAAAACTTGGGAAATTTGTGTTGGAAAGACTTAGCACAGAACATGGCAAGTCAGCATTTTATTATTCAGACCTAATGATCATATCAAATAGTGAGACCCATTTTCATCTCAATGATGACGTGAAAAAAACAAAATTCCTTAATATGGGGCGCCCAAAATCCAAGAATAATTGTTATACATCAAATGCACCCACGTATATGCACAGTATGGAATAGCTTCAGAAAAGATCATTGAACCGTATTTTTTCGAAAACGAAGAATAAGTTGCGATAAGTGTGAATGGCATTCAATACCGGGCGATGATGGAATATTGTTCAAGGTCAGAGGTTAAATCGAATATTCAAAAAGAAGTGGGGGCGTTGGAACCTGACATTCAAAGAAAAGTTATGGGAAATGCTTTGGAAAGAGTGCGTCAGGTCGAAGACAACAATGAGTTTTATTTAAAAGATATTGTCTTCAAAACATTAAGTGAACATATTTCCAAACCATAAATCATAACGTAACTTATGCGCCACCCTGTGCGTATAACTTTTAAGGCAATATGTGTAAAGCAAAATGTGAAAATTACTTTTAAAGCAATAACTTCCTTCAAAATTTTGGTATTGATATAAAATTAGGCGACGATAACATTTGTAATAGCTACTAAATTATTATGAAATTGTTTGCTGGCAAAAATCGCTTTAACAAATCTCTTAAAGACATGATTGGCACAAAAATATCTTTTTTAGTACAAAAAACTCTTATATCAATTTTACACGTAAGATATAATTTTGTTCTGGAGTGTCGATGAATGCCCATGGGTCCCTAATGCAGTACCCTTTTGTGTGTTTCGAAAACTGTATTATAGAGTATCATATATATTAGGACTTGACCAACTTTACTTTCTAACTTGTTTATATTAGACATGTTACTTTTATTTTTGCTTCTCCTGTATAAAAGTGGAATCGAATGGAATCTAAACAGCCAAGAGTTTTTTAATTTCGCTTTGTCTACATTTCTTTCAGTAATAAAATTTTTCCGAAAATTAGACTTAAAAACAGAAAGAGCAAAGAACAGAGTTTGAGAATCCCTATTTCTCAACTCCACCATTGATTAACGAAAATTTGTTAACAAAACAGATGGAAGAAACGAAAAACGCGTGCGCATGAAATATGGAAAGCAATTGTAGGCAACATCATCAACAGCACTACAACAGCAGTCTGGTAATGCGCGGATGCAGTTGCATCGACCGGAGCAGCATCTGTGCTAAAATTCGCCATTCTTTGTTGGCGAAAATATGTTTAAATTTCATGCGGTTAACTATTTAAGGAGTAGGAGCAAGTACTCTTACAAAAGCGCATGTGCATAACTAAAAAAAAATTGACAAAGCTTTTGTTTACAAATATGACGGCTTTTTGTTTTGCTTCTTAAGTAATGCGTGTTGTAAAATAAAACAGCAACAAAAACATTTTTGTTTACACATAGTGCATGTATCTGAGTTGCTTGTGTTTGGAAAGTCATTAGGAATTATTGATTCAATATTTTTTCGTTTTTACATGAACTGAAAGTGTAGTTGTGAAATGTTTATCAGTTCACATAATTCATAATTAAATCGAAGTTGAAATGTTTAAAACTCGTAAGAGGAATAATGATGCATTGGCATGCTTCAAAATAGTGTGCTGCTGTTTATTGTGTGCCATATTAGTAAGAAGATCACTTGATTAATACCATTGGGAATTTGTATGGAGTTGCAGGATGCAAATGTGTGCAATGTAAAGTGTCTTCACATAAATAGTTAGTTATGTATATCGATCTCCATTGGATTAGAGCAAAGAGGTAAATGCACTAAGATTTGAGTACCGTTATGTAAGTTACATATAGGCCAAGTAGCTTAATAAAAAGCTTAAGACAGTATGTATTAATAATGTTTTCTAAGTTGGTAAAAAAATTCCAAATATTATTTTAATTGACCCTAAGAAGATAATCATATCAAGACATACGGTAGAGATAATCATATGTAAAACTGACGCATTATTTTATCTGACTATATTGTTGTATTTTTTTTGATTAATTAAGCACAAACCAATTAATTAAGAAAAAAGGCCGAAATTTTAAATATGTTTATATATGAAATGTCTGAAGTGCACAGCAACGTATTCCTGCTAATTTAAAAAATAGCAATATTTCGAAAGTGCATGCGTAAATTTACGCAGATTATCTTTCTAGGGCTAAAGTATTTTCTTAAAAGAACTGTCTATGGTGGCCATGTTGATTCCTTTGATCTGAAATAAAAGATATGTTTATATATAAGAGAACAAAATGTGTTTCCAGCAGAATTCCTACCACACGAATGTCTCAATGGACAGATTTAAGGAAATACTATTGTCCTGACGGTTACCATATTTTTTTAAAAAAATGACATTTCGCAATGTAGTAAAAATGATAAATAGCATCAAGGTTATTGGATAGGTAATAAGATAATTCAAAGAATATGATATTAGCAATTAGAACTTCTAGTAATACATATACTTATTTGATTGTCTATGAAAAAATGAATAAAATCCTGCCGAAGATCGAAGTAGTACCTAGCTAGCACTAAACTAGTACAAAGATCACCAGTACTAGTTCTCGACTGTATACTTTTCTATACTATCTTAATGCTCAAATTTGCATTGGGTGTGCTTGGAAAATCACTAGTACTATTGGTTCTAGTCATGTACCAGTACACTTGGACCCAATTGGATATTTTCAAAGCATTTTTTTTTAAATTGAACGCATCTTTTCCTGATAGGTAGGGTAAAGGTTAGTGGACCTTTAAACACAGGATAAGTTTTAAATTTTGACCGATTTCAATTTTACGTGATTTCGATTTCCAGAAGTGCTCTTGTACTACATCAAGCACTAGTACTAATAAGCACTAGTATTTTTATATAAAAACTCTAACACCGTTACCACTAGTGCCTCTTGTTCTAGTAATTGTACTAGTGGCTTTTTGACAATTAACGCACAATCTCCTGAAGGGAAATAAACCAAGAAATTATGTAAAAGTATTTAAAACAAAAAATTTAAAAATTAAAAATAATTGATATTTTTCTGTATTATGTATGCATTTTTTTAAATATCACTTGATATATAAATAACTTTAATTCTCCACAGTCCTGCACAGTCAATTTGAAGCACTTTGTTATTAAAACTGATTCTTTTATAACCAGTTTTAATTGGACTTTTCCGATAAACCAAAAAATTATTAGCAATTGAAAGTACATAATCTTTTTGTTGGCGCAAAAAAGGCCGGCAGACATAAACAAAAGTCTACAAGCTTCATTATTTCATTATTTTACCTCCAATATTTTTTTCATTGAAAAAGCCAAAACGTTGCATCTATATTTAATCCACTGATATATCATCTTTTCTCCACTTCTTACCCAATCAAAACCTTATATGTTTATAAACTATGCAGCCCATTGATTTAAATCGTCAATACAGAATACTACCTCCTAACTTAGTATGCCAAAATGGGTTTCATAACCAATGAAGAAAAATATCTTCTTTGCATGCAATTAATTTTAATTTGCAGTCCTTTAAAGTAACAACAGCCTCCGGCATTGAAATATATTAATGGAAAGCCAAGCCATTATCTATGTGCTAAAAGTATCCACGATTCAGCACATGGATCATCAAAATAAATTTTGCAATATCATCGGTCACCCTTGTTGCGACAGAAAATATTCTTTCAATCCCACGAACAATTGTAGAATCGATCTAACGCTGGCATTAATATGAACCAACGTGCTTTGCTGTATTAATGTTGCAATTTTGGTGTTTTGGGAAAATAAAACTTGTAGTTTTTGAGCTTAAAGAAAAAAGTTAAAGTCCAACAAAAGGACAATTCACTCAAAAAAAGGACAATATACTGTCCTCTTGTTTGTAAAAATCTTAAAGAACATCGTATCAAAAGAAAAGGACTATCACGAATGGTCACCGTAATTATCCTTAAATTAATTTTACATCTGTCCATTTAGACACTCGTGTGTATATTCAACATTTATGATTTAGTTTGACCCCGTTGGACTTGGACTATTTTTTCAAGTCGCTGGTATACGTCAATAATACGTAATTGATGCGCCTAAACTATACCCTTTCATTATCTTTTAAATTCTCAGCGAATTTTTTACGACAGTGACGACAACTTAAGCTTAGATTACACTATCGGCGTAATATAGCAATTTTCCTTGCATTTTAGGTGTTGAAAATGTGACAGACGTAATTTTTAATACGACAATCTGCGCCGAAATCATTCTTATGTACTTAAGAAAATTAAAGGCAACCTTTAATGTGCACACTCTTTAGCACAATGTTAACCATTGAAAATGTTACATATGCTCCGTGTTTTATCGGCCACTTGTGCGCCGATCTAAGGAAATTTTGTTAAGATTTACTATTTATAGAAAATTTTGGCAAAATTCACTTTTTAATAGCAAATTTTATTAAAATATTTTTAATTGAACATTTTGTTAATACTAACTATTAATAGGAAATTTTGCCATAATTAAATTTTTATAGAAAATATTGTTAAGATATTTTTTATGGGTAATTTAGTTAAATTTACCCTTTATAGGAAATTTTGTTAAAATATACTTTTTATATGAAATTTTGCTAAAACTGACTTTAAGCCTTATTGTTAAAATTTATTATTTATAGAAAATTTTGCTTAAGTTTACTTTTTATAGGAAGTTTTCTAAAATTTACTTTTTATTTTCTATTTTCTTATAAAATAGAATCTGGGAATTATTTCTTTTTCATAAGTTACATTATAATATTCAAAAAAAATTTTTTTTTTTCATAACTCATAGAATAAATTCGAAAAATAAAAAAAAATGTCGAATCATTTTTTTATAATATATTTTGTTAAAACCTACTTTTTACATGAAATTTGGCAAAACTTTATTTTTTATATGAACATTTTGTTAAAATTTTGTATTTATAGGAAATTGTTGTAAAATTTACTAGTTATTTTATATACATATCTTTAGTTGTTTTTTTTTGGACGTAATCCATTTAAAAAATATAAAAATTATGCCTGCTTGTAATAAATAAAATAAAAAATAAGGTGCGATATTGTGACCCTATTACTCTATTATTACGCGCGTGAGTAAAAATAACAAAAATTTACCAATATTTATTGGGTTCTTGTGCGCCAATATTTGTCTTATTTTAATAAATTTACTTTTTTTTTTGTTTCTTTTAGTAGGAATATATACATATTTATTCATTTTTATTATAATTATTATTAAATTTATCAAAAACAAAAATGGAAAATATAAATAAATAAATTAATAATAAATTTTGTGATCCCGAAAATAACTTTGATATATTTTTATGTTTTAAGTTAGATCAAAAGCTGTTCGGGATGAATATTTTTATTCAAGATATTTAATAAAATTAAAATAAAACGAAGTATTATTTTATTTTAAGGAATATTTAGGTATGCGATGAAAATCCCTCGATATCAAAACCTAAAAATGTATCACTTTCGAGCGATTTTAAAATCTATTTCTGAATTATATTATAAAGTCTTAATTTTTTTGTTCAAAACATACATAGTTTTAATAATATATACAGGAAAAGGGAGGAAAATGTATTTAAATTCTTTAAAGCGAATTTGTTTTATATTTTTTAACAAATATAATGTGATAATTATTTCTTTTAAAATTTTTAAAATTAACCATTTTTAAAAATACTTTGACGTTTTTACATTTTTGTCGTTATTTTTTTTGTCGCTAATATTTCTTAAAGTTAGGCCAAACCCCTATGTAGTTAGCGCCTAAGTAAAATTGTATTTACACTCTTCATTTATTAGGTTTAAAAATCTGTAAATAAATAAATAAATAAATATTTCTTAAAGAAAATATTTGTTAACTTAAAAACGAGAATTACAAATTCGTTAAAGTAACCCAGATTTCTCGCTACTTAACGATATCGGTAGTAGTATTAAAAAAGTTACAGATTGAGGTACTGGTATTTAAATATTATTTAAAATCGAAATTTCAATAAACTTAAGCAATACAAGTATTTTGAATTTTCATTCTAAAAATTTGAATAAAAATATTCTTTATTTCTTTATATATTTTAAAATAGAATTTTACTTTGTTTAATTTTTGGAATTTCATAAATTTTACTTTAAAAAATTTCAAATAAAACTATCCAACAAAAATTTGTTTGAATATATGATATTTTTTTTTAAGGAACAAGCCAACTAGAACTTCTAAGCAAATAAAAAAGCTACCACAACAGCTGTTTTCGCAGTTGACACAAGTAAGAACAATCTTGTGACTGTGCATCGGCAATTATTGTACACATTTCGCTTTGTACCAACTAACGGCAATTAAATTTATTTTAAAAAAAAAATTTAAATCGTGTGATTTTAGAATATTTTATTGGGGCAATCTCAGTATTGTGCGTCAACAAAACACAATCAAAATTGTGTTATATTAGTGTATTTACGGCAATCGTGTGATCCCAGGTTTAAGCCCTGTTAAAGCACCTGAGAAGCGAAAAAATGCTTAGTCCTTTTAGTCCGGTTTTTTCTTATGCCCCGGTTTGGCAAATTTTTTTGTTTTGCAGGGTATATCGATTATTCACCATTCATTCATTAATATTTACAGTTTTGCTATCAATATTTTAATATGTATAACTAAGGCCCTAATCATGTACAACGCAGCGCAACGCCAAACAATAACATTGAAAGCACAAACAATGTCATAAATATTTTGTAATTTTGTTGTTGCTTTCAACAGAAATTCATGTACCGTTTTAAAATTTTTAACGACTCAAGCAATGGAGCGTTTGAAATTTTAAAACGCAGTGTGAATTTCTGTAGAAAGCAACAACAAAATTACAAAATATTTATGACATTGTTTGTGCTTTCAATGTTATTCTTTGGCGTTGCGTTAGTTCTGTGGCGTTGCGCTGCGTTGTACATGATTAGGGCCTAAATCTTAAAAAGAGCTTAAACTGAGACGACTCTAAGTGTTATTAAGTTAAAAAAAAAAAATAGAAACAAAATGCCGTTAAATACATGCAACAGTTTTATTTATATTATATATTAATATGTAGTTGATCCTGTTACCAAGCTCCTGATTAGATAGATAAAAAGAAGGCCATACGTACCGCGACCCAGAGGATATTTTGTGTAGCCTGCGTATATGACCATGTCAAGTTCAGGCTGCGTATAAAGCATATCACCCTTCCCGGTGAAAGATCATAGATTTCAGCTGCGCCCATCATTTGCCCCCCGAAAAATTTCCGCCTAGAAGTCCCAAATCGAGACAGCAGCGGAGAAGATGTTCCGACGTTTCGTCATCAACCTCAGAAAATCTGCATATCTTGGTACCAACATTACTTATTATATATTGATGGTAAACTGATAAGTTATGCCGCAAAATTAATTTTAACGAAACATACAAAAAGTCACAATATCAGAAAAGTCATTTGTAGAATGAAGATGAGAAAGACCAAGAACGGCAGCTTTTATTAAACAAAATTAATTTATTTAAAATTTATATATATTTGAAAATAAACAAAAATGAGAACAAGTTTGGAATTTTCGTAAGAAAACAAAATATTGTGTAAATATAGAATGTTTTAAGAAATTTACGCTGTTACGTGCTCCAATTGTGCCCCTAGCATAAAGAATATCTTGAAAAAATAAAACATACATATCTATATAAAAACGTTGGTTTCGGTTACGTATTACTAAAACTCAAGAGCCGCTTGAAACCAAACTTGGACAGTAAATTGGTTTAGTCTGTAAGCAGGGATCTCTGCCGCTGTTCTCGTGATATTACATTTTTTTATTTATAGTATGATTTGGCTAAAATTCACGAAATATATTTATTAAACAAAAATAAGTTTCCCAATAAAATAAATTTTAACCTGGGGATAAGTTATTAATAAAATTCTTCATTTCAGTCAAATTTGCCGGCACTTCACAAGGTATCTACTTTTTTGCGTATGTATAAATGGACCCGGTGAATCTTTCTATTATAAATTTTGACAGTTATCTTAAACTAGCTGTTCAACATTCTAGCATCAAAAAAAACAATAATAGTAAAATATATTCTACGGATGTCGAGCGTCTCTTGACTGAAAAAAGGAGAGCTCGAAGAGAGTGGCAATTGCATAGATCCCCTCAACTTAAGAATTTACTAAAAGAGTGCACAAAAAGACTAAGAAAGTTACTGCAGTCCCAAAAAACGCATCCTTTGAAAAATATCTTAAGGAACTCGATGCAACTTCTCAATCAGACTACTTATTATGGCGTGCAGCTAGAAATCTTAAAAGACCAGTTATCACTAAATCACCATTAAAAACCTAAATGGAAGTTGGGCACGAAATGATATAGAAAAAGGAAATCTTTTTGTTAATCATTTGAAAACCGTATTTACCCCTGATACATCTTTCGATTTGGCGGTCGAGTTACCACCTATTGCTGTTAGAGCAGCTGTTCCACTAAGATTTGAGATAAGAGACATTAAAAAGGCTTTTCATGACTGAAACCCCAAGAAAGCACGTGATTTTGATAAGATCACTAACAAAATGCTTTTGGAGCTACCCAGCATAGAAAATAAAATTATTCTCTTGATTTTTCAGAAATGGAAAGTATCCTTAGTTAGCATGATACCTAAAACAGGAAAGGATCCTACAAAAGTTGAGTCATATAGACTATAAGCTTATTGTCTAATATATCAAAGCTGTTTGAGAAGCTGTTAGTGTCAAAATTAGCTCCCAAAAAAATGTAGAAGAGAACATAGCACAATTGAACAAACCCATCGTATAGTAATCGCCATAAGAAAAGCCTTTGAAGAAAAAAAATATTGTTCTGCCCTTTTAATCGATGTTTCCCAAGCTTTTGATAAAGTCTGACATGAAGGCTTATTACATAAATTGAAGCTAAACTTACCAGTAAACACACACAAGTTTTAAGAAAGCTACTAAGTCAGTCGAAAGTTTATTATTAAAGAAGGTGGTTTTTTAAGTTCTCCTCAGCCAATTGACGCTGGAGTCCCTCAGGGAAGCATCATGGGCCCACGGTTATACTTAATATATACCTCAGACATGCTAATAAAAACCATACCCTAACTTCAACATTTGCTGATGATACAGCTTTTTTAAGCGTACACGAAAACTGTCATGAACTGGCATCTCGTTACTTGCAGGATCATATACTTGAACTGGAAAAGTGGTTAAAACAAAGGAGGATAAAGGTCAATGAGCAAAAATGCGTACATATAACATTCACGTTGCGTCGGGAGTAATGTCCCCCTATTAAAATCAATAATCAATTAGCGCCCCAATAACCGCATGTAAAATATCTAGGAATTCATCTAGATCGGCGTTTAGCATGGAAATGCCATATAGAAGCAAAACTAACACAAAAGAAACTAAAAGCAATTCAAATTTATTGGCTTATTGGAAGAAATTCTGTGCTTAGCCTCGATTGCCAATTTCTACTTTACAACTCTATATTAAAGCCAATCTAGTGTTACGGTATCCAGCTTTGGGTCGCACCCAAATCCACTCGTTCTAAATATTTTAAATGACAGCGGCCACTCTAGATATCTACATATGTGAACAGAAAACGTGAGGAGAAAAATTTCGTCTGCATTGGCAGGACAAAAATAAAGTATTAGTATAAAATTTGATTAATTATTGTAAGTTTATATTTAATATATGAAGATTCAATAAATAAATAATGAAAAAAAAAAGAAAGTAATTGTGAGTCGATCAGTATACTAAAAGCCCAATGCCCTCTCTACTATTATAGTGTAGGTATAAAAAAACATTTTAGGGTACGACAACGTTTCTTGTTTAATATACCATGGTCCGGGCCTACTTGAACTTAATTGCCAATAGCCTAAATTTTTTAATACAAAGTTTATGTTTGTGGAACTAAATTGTGAGCGATCATCTTTTTTCATTCTCAATTAATACACAATAATTTTATATATACATGTATATTATACATATGTATAGTTTGACACCAAAAACAAAAGATGTGTTCATTAATTTACTAGTAGAAACTTGCAACGAGCGAGTAAATTTAAAATTTACAACATAAAAATAAAAAAGTAAATGAACGCTTCACCAGCAAAAACTAGTAAATTAGGTATATTGACAATATTCAGCTGGAAGATACAATATTATTTTTTAATAAATTTAATTGATTTCAACTATTTGCACAAGAATATAGTTCTTAAATTTTAGAAAAATAAATATCGTATTTTATTGAAAAACTTTTAATATAAAACTTGTGAAAATTATTTTTGTTTTGTAAACAAAAACATGAAACAGGTGGTTGAATAATTCTTACTAGTAAAAAGTTTACTATCAGAAATGCTCAACAAATTTTTGTCTCTCAAATTTTTATGCTCTTTTTCCACTCTCTCCTTGCAAGTTTTTCGAGTACGTGAACACTTACTAGTAACAATTATTGAAAATCAGAAATAATGTTCTGTAAATGAACACAACTAAAATTAGAAGACATTTAATAATAGTAACTGAATTGGGATTGCAATGGGTCAACGTTGCGATATGGAGTATATACAGTTCTATTCTTTGTTCGGTATGCTTGGAGTTTTATAGAGAAAGGGCTCAGGGACCTCAGAAACTATTAAAAAATTTGTTTATAAAAGAGTTCCCCTAAAAGGTATTCAGAAGATATCCGGTCATACGTTTCTTTTAGAAGAAAATTCGATTGATTTTAATTTTATTTTAGTGCCACTTCCAGAAAATTGTTTACCATTTTTTAAAAGCTATGAAATTTGATTTATAATTTATTTGTTCTTTAAAAGACCACCAACTAGTTTAAGTACATAATTATCTTTTAAAATGTTTAAAGTTTCTTGTGATTACAAAAATTGTTAGAATAAATCCTGAAGACCTGCACACAATTCATGATAAATTGACAACAATTTAACATAAAAATTAATAAGAATAGAACAACCCAAAAACGATTTGAGAAGTTCAAACGAACATCTACTTTATCAACTTCAAACAGATTTGTTCGAACAAGATAAACTTTTTTAATAAACATATTGATGCACATGTCTAAACTTACTACTACGACTTCTACTACTGCTGAGACTCAAATACACCCGATACTTGTTGTTGTTTTTATTGTTGCATAAGTTGCTGTTGTTTATACAATCTGTGGCAGCAAATAGCTGCCACTTATAACAGCTTATTCAGATTAACAAAAGAGAAGAAAATAACTTTGAAACCGATAGTCTCGCTAAAACACTTTAAAGAAAACCACGGCCAAGATAAAAAAAAACAAAATCACAAATATAAAACTAAAACAACACTTAAAGCCACAACCCAATTTAAGTATGTGTGTCCATTCATCTAAATTGTTTGTTCCCCAGAGTACTACGACTTTATTGCTTTTCTTTCGGCAGCACACCATCCAACACAAAACTGCAAAAATAACAATTTCATCTCAAATATTTCTAAACTATTTAACAACACGCATATGGGAATATTGTTCCTGTTCTGTGTCCATGATTCCTCTCCAAGTGTCTTTAAAATCCATAAAAATAAACCAACTAAAACAACATAAGTGGCAGCAGTGAATAGTTTGTGCGCATGCCCAATGAAGCCTGTTGTTGTTGTTGTTTGCTATATAAATTGTTCAAATTCATGTGTTTGAGTATAAATTGTTAACGATTTATTGTTAAATATTTGTATAAAGCGGCTAATAAAGAGACAAACCTCAAAGCCAACCTTCTAATGGGTTTAGTTTTTAGTTTCAGTTTCTGCTTTTGCCCATTTACTTGTTGGCTTTTATGGTCGCGAAAGCATTATTGCCTTTTAAACTTAATCATCTAATTTATTTCATTTTGTTTTCTTAACAAAATTATGAGTAATCAGTGTTGTTAATAGAATTTTTTTTTTGTATTTAATGTTAATTTAATAATGATTATTTTCCATTTTGCATAGAGTACAGGGAAGTGCATAGGTTAGCCCACAATATGAAATTATTAAAAGCTAAACTCTTGTGTATCCATTATCTACTTCCCATAATTTAATTATTAAGTTATTATTTTGTACTTTTAATATATAATTAAAAAGTAACTGTGTTGTTGCTCTTGTTTACATCAAAATATCAAATTAAGGCTCAGGTCTCATTTTCTCAGAAAAAAATTCAATTTATTTTATCTTTTTTTTTTACCAATCATGTCCATGTTCATGACCACTTCCCTCACTACTTTTCTTTTCGGATTTCTTCCATTTCTTTTTCTCTCCCTCTCCTTTTTTCTTGCCACTTTCATGTTCACTACCCCATTTCTTCTTCTCCTCATGCTTTTTCTTATGGCCTTTATGACCCTTTTTTTTGTGACCTTTATGTCCGTGATCTTTTTTGCCATACTTTTCTTCATGTTCCGATTTCTTCTTGCCCGCCTTTTTTTCTTTGTGGCCTTTTTTGTGCTTTTTGCCTTCCTCGAACTCGCCATGTTTCTCCTCTTCTCCCTCTGCATGTTTTTCATCGTAATATTTTTTCTCCTTCTTGTCTTCATCCAGTTTGTGTATATTGTGTTTGCCTTTAATGGAGTGACCTTTTTTGTAGGAGCCATGATCTTCGAACTCATGACCCTTCTCGCCTTTTTCCCCTTTCTTGTGTTTCTTGTGATGTTCGGATCCCTTTTTATGCTTTTCTTCATGACCGTGCTCTTCTTCCTCCTCGCCTTTCTTACCTTCTTTTTCCTCGTGGCCTTTTTCACCTTTGGCATGTTCCTCTTCTTTCTTATGCTTCTTTTTGCTTTTTTCTCCCTTTTCAGCCTTGTGCTCCTGTTCCTTTTCTTCACTAGACTCGGACTCGTAACTTTCTTCCTTTTCTTCTTCATGATTCTTAGATTCAGCTACGATTAGATCGTCTTCCATAATTGGCTGCTCAGCGTAGTGTTGGGTGATAATGTCTTCAATATTATGCTGCAATATTTTGGGTTGTATTGTAATGGCCGAAGCCGTGTTATGTGTAGGACTCCATTTCAGAAGTGCTGCCAACATGCAACACCATATAAGTGCCGGATGCACCATTTTACCGTTAGAGGAATGTAACACTTGTTTTGTATTGACGTTAGTTTTAGACAATAAACAAAGTATGATCGATTTTCAACACTCTGATGCCTTTTTATTGAAATTTTTCTTCAGTGTTTTTTTGTTGTTGTTCCAGTCGGCTGATTGTTGTGATTTGATTTTAATGATTAAAATTGTCATTTTGATATTTTTTTTTTGTGGTAACCGAACAAAATGATCGCCAATAATTGCGGAAGAAGGTAAAATTGCTTAAAGAATAGTGTGCAAATATATTAGAGATGATAAAGTGTGTTGTGTTTTGTCACTGAAGTAAAAACGAACTACAGTGTTTATCGCTATGCACACTAATTATAAGCATTCAACACTTTTCTGAATTACATTTGGTGTAATTATAGTTTGTTACTTCAAATTTCTTTTATGACAGGCCTCACAGAAGTCAATTCCGATCGAAAGTGGAAGTGATTTCGTATCTTGCTTCCCCAAAAACGAAATTACTTTCGATCGGAATTGATTTCTGTGACAGGTCTAATAAGCACCGTTTTAAAAAGATTACATCAAAATTAAAATTTTAATTAAATTCCGAAAGTTAAATAGATTTTAATTATTATGCTGATGAATTAACTCAAGTTTTTCTTAAAACGCTGGTTGTTCATTTAAGCCACAAAAGTCGTGCAAATTATGAAATGTATATAAGCGATTAATATTTGGGGGATTCACAAGGTGTCATAAAGTCATATGTCTTAAAATAATAACATGAAAAAATACGACTGTTGTGAGCAACCCCTCATAATTTAATGTGCTATTATTTACGACAGCACAATAAACATAGCAAGCAACGTTCTATTTATTTAAGACACTTTTTGTTTACAAACCAACAACAATATTTTTAAGCTATTGTAAAATGTTAGAGCATTATGACAATAAACCATGATAGTACACCTTGTGAATACCCCAATTGTATATTTTGCCTATACTAATTGAGCAATTAAAGATAATGTGAGTGCAAACGTTTTTTAAATAAATATTTTGGTAAAATGATAATAGGAATTAGAGAAGTACAACTTCCATCAAACACTTCTAAAAACAGTTGTAACCCTTGACTGTTATCACAGACCAAAATTTAATATGGTCCCTGTGGTCGTAGCACCGCGTTAAAATAATGTGTTTACCAACACCACCAAGTGAGGAAAACCAGCTGCATAACCTCCAATAATACTGTTGTATAACAACAGCACACAGGGACATCTGCTAAATAGCCGATTCACCCAAGGTAACAGGAAAAATTCAATCCTTAAGTCGGTATTTAAGAACTTGTTCCCTGCGTATTAGGTTTATTGGTAAGCCCCCGAAGAGTTTAATGTGTAAGCTTATAGTCTGGGGGCAACTGATTACAGCGATACCAGATAGGATAGAGGTTAGCCGTGATCTAGGTTATTTGCCAAGCTTAGATTTCATAATAGCTTGATGTATTAGGTAAACCTGTGCCCATGTTCTGTAACTCCCGCGTCGAGAAATTTTCGATTGAAATGTGAGAAATGAAACAAAAATGCATATATTGAAACAAGCAACTGTTTTTCTCACTTACTTGCGTCTGTAATATTTTTGGCGAGAAATTGCCACTAAGGAAATTATTCTTCAATTTCCAGAAAAAGTGTGTCTGTAAAATTTTTGTCAGATAGTTCCCGCTTTGAACTGTCAAATAAACTCACGTATAAAAACGGGGTGAGAAAAAATTTGAGCACTAAAAAATAAATAAAAAATGCAAAATGCAATGAATATTAAAACTGAAGAGAGAAGTATTTTGTTCTTGGCAGATTTTTTCATTCTTTAATTATTTTGCTTTTAACATTTTTGAAAAATTATACGAATGCTTTCAAAGCAATTTTGTAATTAACAAACATTAAAGTCGCACTTTACGATATGTTTGACTGGCGTTCTCAACATGTGCAATTTCATATCGGCCTTGAGTGGAATATTATGACATATATAACATAACGACGTAATCTCTTTTGATAGTTTTCGTGATGAGTTACAGACATACTTTTTTCTCACTGTTCGAGAATCGCTGGAATATCTGTTTCACTTGTTTTCGATGCGAGATGTTCTCACCAAAGTTACACATGGGTACTGTATTACCTAAGACGCCTCGGCGGTTTGTAGGGATCATCTTATTGATATTTTACCTTTTGGTAAAACCAGGTCCAGGTAATGACTGCAAAAATTGAAAATTTACAGATCTTAAGAGATCTTCACGATTTCTTGCTATCTAAGCTACGCAGAGATCATATCTGGTACCATCGTAGTCAGTATCCCCCTATGGCATGGCACCAGACTGACTTTTGGTTGAGGCCTTCGGTAGTATGCTTCTGACGGCAAATGCTTTCTGTCTTGTAGGAAGATTGTCTTTGCGGAAATTTCGCTTTTTCGTTGAAAATATACTAAACGGAATCACGTAATGGTTATGGTTAACTGCCCAAAGTCGAGGGCAGTGATATCCTGAAAATCCCACTAACATATGCTGCTAGCATTTTACCAAATACCGCGTATGTTAGATAGCTCCAGCTACTAAACAAAGGGCGAGATTATATATCTTGCTGGATTATACACTCAAAGTACTACCAGGCACTGATGGGATATGACAATTCTTAATTTGTACCGTCTCAATGGCAAAATTGGACCAAATTGACATACATTGTACCAAATTATGGCTTTAAAACAAATGTATAACACATTTTTATTTAAAACACAAGTAAGACATTATAGTCGGTCAAGTACGAACATTTAATGCTATATACCACAGTATAGAGAGACAAATTTTCTAGCACCCATGGGCAATCATGAACCCACCAGAACAAAATTATGTTAGGAGATTAATATTCATGTAAAACTTCTTTGGGCCGAATATTACTAAGATCCTTAATCGATTTTAGGTGGGAAGCTTATATGGGAGATATGGTTAATTTGGACCTACCAGCACATAGTAGCTACCGTGATAGTTCTTGTCATCAATTTTAAGGTCAATACCAACATTTATAAAGTAGTCATGGCATAAATAGCTATTTTCGGGAGTAGTATTTGTATTGGGCCAAGCTTATTTGATAAGAACCAACATAATAATATGGTTAATAAGCACAAACACTATTCCAGAATGAAGTTAATATGGGGCCATATCAAATTATGGACCGATTCTCACCATTCCCAGGTGGCTTTGTGCTTATGAATTGAAATCTACGTATAAAATTGCATAAAAATACCTTTAAAATTGCGTCCTGTTCTTTGCGCACAAGGTGACTTGGACAAACAATCAGCCAGCCGAACGGAGGGACATCGTTGAATCGACTCAGAATGTGATATTGAGTCGATGGATATACTAAAAGGTGGAACAAGGACCAGTATTTTTTTTGTGTTACACACATCAGAACAAATGGATAATACCCTCTCCACAATTATAGTGTCGGTATACAAAATAATGAAGAAGCAACAATTTCTCTTTTTTTGTCAATGTCCGACAAACGTGTAGACGCTTCGTCGACAGTCTCACCAAAACAATCGAAAAATTGGTGATTTGGAGACTCTTGATCCCAGGCTTCCTACAGAGATACGAGTGCATGTATTTTTGTATGTGTGTACTTATTATGTTAATACACATAACATCATGAACATTAATTAACATTAAGCCAATTTTTGTAGTTATGTTCAGGGCTGGAGATATGTAATTATAAATTTTATTACTAAAAGGAAAAGTGAGTTCAAAGAAATGATAAACTTCGTGGCTATTTGCTTTTTTTGAAGTTGTACCAAAAAGGGATGAATTGTACCAGTGTACTAATAAAGTTTCAAATATACCAAATTTAGTGCAATTGTACCAAAACTCCCATCAGTGCTACCAAAGTAGGTGTTTTGGCTGCTCTTACACTTTGGGGGTGATTGATAAGAGCATTGTTTGTCCATGTAAATCTTTTCCACGGCTGTATTACCCATAATGCAGCAGTACTCCTCAAGCCGATATCAGCACCGAATGAGAGATTATATTTGAATAATTAATTTAAAGCCTTTCATTAATTTAATGAAATATTTACCACATAACTAATAAATCTAAATACTTAACAAGAGTGGGCGTATGGCAATTTAACCTTTCACATATTTGACTCTGATTCAGGCAACTCAAATTATAATTATTTTTGATATAAGTAGTTGTATTTCATTTTATTATACTCGTACATAAAATGGCTTAATCATTTAAAATTCATAGTTACTTAAGATTCATCAGAACAAAAACCAATCCCGCTTAAAACAAAACCAACAACTGTTGCATTGTGTGCCCAGCTAGAAGTCAAACTATACAGCAACTACACAGCTGTTTGGCGGCAAAATCGGTGTGAAAAAGTTGTTTCTCTCTATGAATGATTCTAGCAGAATTATACACGTTCGTCGGAAGACTGTTCACACTTGTATTTAAAAACAGTCGTCGCACACTAGGGCCCAGAAGGCAGCAACAGGCTACTTGGTTTGGCTCTTTGGTAGAAAAAAAACAGAAAGATCGACATGGAGGAAGAACGAACGAACAACTGCACATCTCATCATCATGCACCTGTGAAAGAAAATCTTTTCAACATTAACTTGGGACGTTTGTATTCAGTTGATATTCTTTTTTATAATTTCGTTTTTAAGCAGTAGTTTCTTAGATTCATTTTTCTATTTGTCTTCTTTAGTCTCTCGTTTTTGTTGCTGTTATTCCAAATTGAATCTTGTTTTAAAACTTTCATGCATTAATTTGCAACAAATTGTATATGGGTTTTATTCCATTCATATACATATACTCATGCTTCAAACACATATACATATACATACATATACATATATATGTATATATTTCGTCTTGGAGATGTTGCATTAGAAAAAAATATAATTTTCTAAATACCGTAATAATGTTTGTAATGTGTAATTGTGTTGCTGTTGTTGTTGCAGTTTTTTCGTGTAGTTGCAAGTAACTCCAAGAATTCCATGAAGTAAAAAAGGTCAGATTTTGTTAAGATCAGTTATAGCAACAGCTATAAACATAAAACAAAAGCAACAGATGGAGACCATTTTCCAAATGACATTGGGATCTGGACAAAAGAGTTAACTAAAATATATTGAAGGCACCACCACCACCATCATCAATACTATTAGAGCAGATTCTACTGCAACTTGCAGCATATTTTCTTGTCATCTTTTCAGTTTTATTTAACACATTCTAAACTCCTTCGGTATGCTTTTTATCTGTATATAATAAGTGTGTAAATATTTTCAAAGCAATTTTCTACTTAAAGTGTTAGAAATGTTGCACAGTGGACACATTTTGAGACATTTTTTGTAAAATGTTTAAGATCTTGTCCAGGACTGCTTAAAAAATTTTTTTTTGCGAATGCCTGAGCTCAATTTAGCAAAAATTGTATTCGTCAAAATTTACGTAACCCCAAGCTGGAATTTATTTAAATAGCGAGCTTTAGATAGAGTGTCTGGGTCCACACTATGAAGCATCTCATCTCACTCATAAGCACAGAAAGAAAACTTTCACAGTGTGACCCCAGAATATGCTTCTCATAAGAGTTTAAAGGAATAAATATATAAAATGCTCTACGCATTTTTGTTAGTAGCTGTTTTAAGCTAAAAACTTAAAAAAATTAAAGGTAAGCTGTCGTTTCTTTAATTCCACTACAGACTTTTGGAATTAACATCCCAGCGTCCTCTTGGCATTGCCGATTATTAACTTTTACTTCCAAATCGTGTAGCTTCTCATCAACTTCTATTTGAATAAAAAAAAAAAAAAAAAAGAAAAAAAATACACTTAACAATTTTATTGTAATTAATTTGAAGGTTCACAAAACTAATCCACTTTTGTTAGTTACAAACAGAACCGCTCAGTGACTCTGACCCACGTTGACGGTCGATTTAAGCGTGCGACAGCAATTCACTCATTATCGTTCTCTAAAGAGCCCCACTAGTTATCGAGTTGTCGATGAACAGGTATTATGATTCTTAGTGCTGGTTCACACTCATCTTGCTGTACCTGTCAAGGGTTGGTCTTTTAGGAGAGAGGAGAAAAGAGAACGCCGTCTCCTTTCCTCTCTCTCCTAAAAACTCAAGACTTGATGGCGTAAACTTGAAGAGAGTGAACCAGCATTTACTAAATCCATTTATTTATTTTCATATATCTATATTTCCACATCAACAATTCCAAAATAAAATTCGCCAAAACATGGTTACTAAGCCATACAAATACAACTCTGTGCTACAAACAAAGTAGTAAACAAAAACGAACAAAGCAGTAAATAAAAAATATAGAATATAATTTTGTAAAAAATATTTTATTAAACTATCGGGAATATTCTAGAAATCGAAATTAAGTGAAATTGAAATCGAACGAGATTTTAAGTTTATTTATTTAAAAAATTACCGTAGTCTTCCCTGGTTTTAAGGGTTGTTATTGTAAAGCTAATTGGTACTAAAAAAAATTAGTAGATAATATATTTTTTTTGATTTTACTTTAAACTTAAAAGTTTTTCGCTGACTATTAAAGTCATATTGCCAGGGTATCACACACATTTTTGGAGCCTCAACCACAAGTCCTCGTTCGACCTAAACCTTCGTATAGGAAGGCGAGAGCTTCCAGAATCCACTCCAGAGTATTTTTGGTCTCCACCAGTAAACGTCTGAGTTTTTTATGGTTCTCCGCCAGTCACGTTGAGTTATTAATGGTTTTCCACCAGACAAACACGTTAAAACATTGAGGTTACGAACGATTGCACAAAGTCAATGCTGACAACCGCAGTTGTTATACACAGTTATACGACGCCAAGCCATTGACCAATGCGAGGTGACAATACAAAACGCACGAAAAGTAGACAAACAAGAACGATCTGATTGTCCTTAAGAAATAATGACAACGAGCGCGAGCTGCTTCCCCACTCAGAGCAGTTTAACGAGTAAAGTGGAATTATTTAAATGAAATAGTTTATGTTTTTACTTTTAATTTTATAAACATATCGTTACTTAAAACGCAAACATTTTGAAAAAATGTCTGCCAGTTGTTTCGACAATTGACAATGTTGCATATTATACAAACTGTAAGTGAGTTCTATTAGCGTTTGCCTTAATATCTTTTGTTGATACGGCCTTTTGTTTCTTGTAAATAAAATCGATACTTTTGGTCGAAATATTCAAAATTTTTTGTGGACATTTCTGTTGATGCAGCAGATCAGAAACAATGAAAATGTCGATTTTTAATTTTTGGTTAGTTAGGGACTTTTGCGTTTTGGTAACGATATGTATTTCTTTATATAGATATATAATATAATAAAAATTTAATTTAAAATACACAGATATGGTTTCATAATTTTTTTAAGAGGCAGTTGTTTTCTCATACAAACAGATTTTTTTTTTGAAAATTGTCAGATTTTTTAAAAATAATTATGACAACACTGCTGACGACCGATAAGTCAATAGTTAGTAGGGCGCAAGGCGAATTCATGTGTACGGTGGTGTCAATACTACAACAATTAACAACACCAAAACACAACAATGTATTTTTTTTGTTGCTTTCGTTCATCGATATGTCAAAAACACAAGCTACTTTTGACATTTCTCTCTCTAAGTAAGAAAAAAAGTAGCACAGCTGTGCTTTCAACGCCACCTAAAAATGAATTCGCCTTGGTGGTGCGCTTATGAGATCGATAAGGAGTGAGTTGTTGTCGCTCGCTTAAGTTGCCGATCGACATTTTGGGCCAGGCTGATAATCTATAAAAGAGTTTCGTCTATTTTCAAAGATTTACATTGGCCCCACTGTAGATATGTTTTAGCCAATGTTTTATTTCTTGCTTTAAATTGGCAAATTCCTGGGTTTTGTTTTGAGCCAGTGCTGCTGTTGAAATTGAGATGAGCTATTTTTGGTCAATGAACCAACAAGCAACCAAAACAAAAGTTAACAAAACCATCAAACAGAATTATTATGACCATATTTTATAGACTCGTATTTGCCAAAGAAATTATACAAACATTAGAAACAAATATTTTTTATGGGTACTAGTAGGTACTTTTTAGTGCCTTAACCAACATCAAGTATTGAGGAGGATTTATGGCAAATTGGATAAAACTTAATGAAGTAGAACAAATGTTTAAGAACATGAAAATATTTCTCTAAGAAAATAACACGAGTATTAACTAATATTTGCATTTTAAAACAATACTAAAGAACTTTTTTTTATTGTTTAGCAAATTTTTCTATTAAATCAACAGTTTTCCCAATAAAAATAGTATTTTTTCATTTTTAACAATAACCCAACAAAAATCTAAGTCACTAGAGAAAAAAATGCAAGAATTAAATTAAAATATCTCTCAATTGCTTATATTTTTTACGTTACTCAGGGCACTTAATTTCCATAGCAAATTCAGTTGTATTCCAAATTTGAATGTATTTCATTGGCATACATCAAATGTGTCCCTGAATTGTTAAAAAATTTAAAAATACAAACTGAAATACACCTCGTTTTCCGTTATAAAAATACTTTAATTTTATTAATAATTCAATTGATTTTAAATTGTATTCAGACTTTTTTTTTGTTTTTTGCTGTTTGCTTGTGGATGATTTCTCTTTTCAGAATTTAAAACGTAAAACATGTTTGAAAGAATCCATATACATACATATTGTGTTTTGTTGTACCAAGAACAATTGATTTTCTAAAGGAAATACGCTTCAAGTGCTTATCGCCAAAGTGTTCATTATAAGGAGAAATAAATGTATTAGTATAATTTGTGATCTTTAATGTTTATTAAACATGTTAAAATAGATTTACACTAACCAATTAGTACTGTGGTAAATTTATTGAACTGTTTATGGGTTTTAATCCGAATTTTTTAAATTAAAATAAAAAAAACTTGGATTTATACTAGGATATTCATTTAATCGGTCTTTTGCTTTAATCGGGTAATGGCTCGATTAATTATCCGAGGTTTTGGTTTAATCGGTTTATAAGCGGATAATTTTGTAATTGATCGGTTAGGCGATTAATAAAGTTTTTTTTATAAATTAAGTAATTTCAATTCATAAAAATGCATAAATTATTTATAATTTGGAGTTTATTTTTAAGAAAAAGCAATATCATAACAAAAATAACAATTCTTGAACTAACACAAGCAAAAAAAGTGAATAATTCATAAATATATAATACATATTTCTTTTAATTAATACATAAACATTATGTAGTAATTAAAAAATAAACTGTGTAATAATTTTATTAGTTATTTCAATAGTTTAAGGAGAGCTTAAAAATAATCTTTTCGAAAAATGTTTCGGATTTAAGCAAATCTTTTCTTTAGTTTTGATAAATCTTGACTTGGAAAAAATTCTTTCACTTATCGTTGATGTTGGAAAAATCGAACGCAATCCATAATACAGAATATCTAATTTCTCAGTCCATTTTCTGGATTTTAAAATCTTCGATTATGTCATTAGAGACCTGTTTTAATTTTTTTTAAATATTCAACTCTTCTAACGGCTTCGGTTAATTCTGTTAAAAGATTGAAATGAGAAAATATGAGAAGAAAGAAATAAGTAAACACATACATACATATGGGAAGTTCCAGCGAAAAGTGTACTTTTTGTAATGTAACGCCAGAAGTATTTTTAATCGTTTATCAAAAATTGTATATGTATAATTTAGTTTTTTATATGTTGTGTAAAGCGCAACAAGCTCTACATTTAGTTACAAAAGGGACAACTTTTGAGCAACATGGTCCTAAAATACAAGCTTTTTTTGCTTTCAAGCGTTGCATTACAAAAAGTAGACTTTTCACTGGAAATTCCCATATGTATCTAAAACGAGCATAGATTTTCAAATTTGATAACTTTGAAAATCTTTATAAGTCTAAAGCCTATTAAAAAAGGTTTTATACAAATAGTCTTGCTCAATTTATGCAGTTTTGTAATGCAAGTCAAAATCCACTTCTGTTTTTTGTAACTTCACGCCGTCACATATTTTTACTGAAATCTTCAAATCTTTAGGGTGGATTGCTGTAAATTTTTAGTGCTGCTTTATTACTTTGTAATATAAAAAACCTTTTTACAAATTTGACTTCTTCATTTAATTTTTTTTACATTTTGTCGTACAAATATCACGTCGTGTCATAATGGAAATCCCCATACTAGAGTACGTGAAACCAAAAGCTGTTGACAGCAAAGACCTATTTAAAATGAAGATCCCCTCTTTGTTTGTATGAAAAAAAATTTTCTGCACATGAGACGAAACAAATAATTAACAACGCCAAAAATAGGTTTTAATACTTACGTCGGTTAATCGACTGAAATTAACCGGCTTAATCCTTAATCGAAAATAGCAAATTTTAGAAAAACCGATCAGTTAATCGGGTAGTAATTAATAGATTAATCGATAAACGGTTAACCGAATGAATATCCTAATTTATACTATACTTTGCCTCTTCGTTTTTATTAATTACTAAATTGGTATACTATTTATAATTGAAGCAAAGCCGCGAAGAACGTTGTAAAAGCCACTTTTTGCAAAAACTGGTTTTTTGCAGATTATCGCTAAAATTACTCTCTTACACTGTTTAAACATCAAATCACCCAAAATTATGCACCTTAATGCCGTCAAAATGCGATACAACGAGTCAGACAGTGGAAGAACGTTGTAAGTTACAAGCAAATTGATACAAATGAAATGGTTTTGTAACGTGGAATAACGTTTTAAAAGTCGCTTGCATAGTGGAAAAACGTTTTAAATGACATCGCGATTGTGGATATGAAACGTTTTTCCACTAAAAAAAATTCGATTTTCTTGATATCTTGCATAAAAGTTTCAATTGTCATTATTTTTGATAATCTAAAAAGAAAAATTAAAAAAAATAATCCTGCCTGTTAAAAACGTTTTTTTTGCTCTCCTGAAAAAGGAGTGTTTAAGGAGAAAGGGTAGTAAAAGCCGTTTTAATTTTTTTGAAAAATGTCTAGGAAGTAGTATTACTTTTCAAACAAATTAGATATGTAATTTAAAAAAAACAAAACTCCGATTGAGAAAAATACAATTTGAAATAAATGCTCTAAAAAGACCGAAACAAGAATTATAAACCGGGGCTGTGGAGTTGGAGTTAAGGTTTTTGTGCCGGAGTCAGAGTCGCAGTACCAACAGAAACTCGCGACTCCGACTCCTAAATTTTTCGGCATAAAAAATTTTCCAATATTTTCCAAAATAAAAATTCTTCAAAATTATATATTTAACCATTTGAAAGGTACTGCATTAAAAACAAGTTAGAGTGCTATATTCGGCTATGCCGAATCTTTGATACTCTCCACCGACAGTTAGAATATAAAAACGGACGTCAGTATAAAAATTGGCTCCGGTTTAAACCAATTTGCCGACAATCAGACAGTGTTATGCCTTTATTTCTAGCAATTTGCAATAACTTGAATAAAATATCAAGATTTGCAACAGTTTATGCCGAACTAAAATAATTTTCAGGCGGTTAATTTATATTAGACCCATGGTAAATTATGGGATAATTACAACGAAATCTTGTAGAGTGATTTCTGTTATTACAAATCTAAATGGAACAAATATCAATACAGTAGTGAAATTTGTTTTAGCGCTTAAAGCGCTTTTTAGAAGGCTGCTTAATGGATGGGATCGAAAGCAAATATGGACCGATATTCAGAAAATTACATGATATTGTTTCTGGTCATATGAACCGAAATTGGACCAAATTTTACCGCAATATCTACATCTGCTACATTTTTAGGCGTACTAAAATAATTTCCAAGAGTGAGCATCATATTGGCCATTATATGGTAAACTATGGACCGAGCTCCATGAAATTTTATAGTGTGATTTTTAGTCTTATAAATCTTTGACGTACCAAATTGTATTACAAGAGGATTATGTATTACGTTTTTTAGCATACTTAACTGTTTTCCGAGAGTAGGTTTTATATGCGGCCTAGGGTAAATTATGAGTCGTTCTTCACCAAATTTTATAGTTTGATATCTAGTCTTATAAAACTGTCACGTTTGTTAAGATAGCGTTATTTATTACGGTTTTAGGTGTACCAAGTATTTTCCTGGAGTAGGCTTTATATTGGGACTTTGGTATATTATGGACCGATCTCTACGAAATTTGGCAGCGTGTCCTATAAAACTATGGCGTAGCATATTTTAATATGATATCAATATTGATTACGGTTTTAAACGTACAGTGTGATTTCTAGTTATATAGAACGAGTTTGTGCAAAATCTTATATCATGCGGTGCATTATGCCACCATTTATGTTAGTTTTTGTAACAAATTGTAAATTTTTTAGGGTGGTGGTTCTACATTTTGATTCACAACTCTGATCCTACTAATCGGATTGTGTTGGACCTCATACTGGTTAGGATAACTAGAATCAATTTTAGCCCAACATTATTCTTATCTTTTAAGTTTTTCGAAAGTGAGCGTGCCGAGCTAAATCGATTTAGAATTACTCAAGAAACCAGAGTATATATACTTTATGACCTTGGATCCAAAATAAAAAAAGTTTCACTCGGAATGACAAACTTAGTATTCCCGCATTTACCACTAGTGATGGAGGGTATAAAAAGAGTTTAAAACGAAAGAAGGACCAGTCTCATATACATTTAGCATCAAGGTAAGAGTAGGAGTTGGAGTCGGAATCGTGAATCGTGAGTCGGAGTCGCACTTAAAAAAATCCGCGTTTGGAGTCGGAGTTAGTACTTTTACTGACGGCTCCACAGCCGTTTAACAGACTACTTTGGATTAACCGACTATAATATGAGCTGAAACCCAAAGATAAATAGCCGCTTTAAATTTGGCAGACTAAACCCATTCATTTTTCTTTTCGTTTTATTGCTTGCAGTTCTATCCCACCTTCTAAATTCCAAAAACCTAATCAAAATTTTGCTGAAATCCATCCAGCCGCTTGGAAAAAATTTTAAAACCATAAACATTTTGATAAAATAACCACAATAAGAACTATTGTTAAACGGTTAGGGCACTGTGCCCTAAAAAGGTCCACAAAAAAGAAAATATAAGAAACGAAAAAATATACTTTGAACTTGAAGAACAATTCTTGACAAAAGTTATGAAAATACAGAAGTAAAGGGAAAGAAGGCGTAAATCAATTGAAAAAAAAAAATAATCATTCACAACAACAAATTTCGATACACCAAGTAAAATACCATTTGGTTTAAGGATTGATGTTTGCCTATTGACTGCCAGCGATCGTCAATAGTGGTGAATGTAACGGGAAAGACGGCAAAGATTTCTGAGAAGACAGTGTGGTTGGTTACTATCGAAACAGGTCAAATCAACCTGTCCGTGGGTTCAATCCCGCTTTCAGTCAAGAATATAAAATTATCAATCATTTTTAATTAATTTCTTTATTAAAATAATTTAATGAAAATTCAATTTTATGAACTTAAGCTTATTTTGACGAAAATGCATCCCAGATCTAATTACATATTGTTTGAAAATTTTCACTTAGTTTTTTGAGTGCTTTTCATATAAATTTTTCTATACGTTCAATCACTTGTATTGTGGAAACCGCACATAACTAGTTAATAAAATTTAATGTTAATAAATATTAAACGAAAATCTTGAAAATTTGTTAGCTTTTTTGAAAATCATTTTTAGTATTTTCTGACTTTGTCTAATGCAATATTTAGCTGTAAAAAAATGTTAGTTTTTTTTATCATGCAAACAGAATAAAGTTCCTCGGAAATATATTAATGACTTTAGGTGAATTATTCAATCTCTCACTGGGTGGAATAATGTGCTGTTCCCAGGTAATAAATGACAAATAAATGTCTTTAATCTACTTCAGTAAGCACCTTGATACTAATTAATAAAAAACTACTAACACATTTTTCTGTATATAAAAATTATAACAAAAACAAACTCTCATACTTCCTTTAATAAAATATTTAAAAAAAAATTATAAAAAAATTGGAATTATTAAGTTATTATTGGTTGTTGATGTTGCTGGTGTCGATTAAAATAAGTGTTGAATTTATATTGTTCTTCTCAGCATGATGATTATCCATTGTTGCTACTGGTGTGGATATCGGATATTAAAGAAGATTTAGCCATTTTCATCACAAAAACACATCAAGTTTATCAGGGAAGTCGAATAGTACAATAATTTTTAGTGCATTTCCGATTGGGCATTTTGATTTGTTCATTCACAATAGGACTTGCCAATTCTTATCACAGACAAAATCCGAAAATCCATGTTAGTGAATACTACAACCACATTAAATAAATTCATTCACTAGTAATATTATAAATGTTTACCATAGATGGCGCTACGAAGTCATATTGCCGACATGTGTCTCAATAAAAATTAAGGCCCTAATCATGTAAAACGCAGCGCAACACCAAAGAATAACATTAAAAGCACAAACAATGTCATAAATATTTAGATTTTTAAGAAATGTCCATAAAATATGATTTCCTTCATAAATAGGATGGTCATCAGTCCTCTTTTTCCCGGACACGTTCATCTTTTTAGGGTATCTGTCGGCTGAAAAATTAGTGTCCAGTGAAGTCCTACTTTTTATGACTTACTGTTTAGTAATTATTGACAGAAATTTGGCTTGCCAGACGGTGTTGATTTTTTTTTAATTTACAAGAATTTTCAGTGCTCGTCAAGAATCAAGAAAATATATAATTTATCAAGATTTTTTAAGGCGTAACTACAAAACACTTTATTATTTTTTAAATCTGTTAACAGTTTCCCTTAACCCTAGTCCTCAAACCCAACTTTTACCACGAGAACGTATACCCAAGTACTGGTGTGGACAGTAACAATTTTTCCATTTTTCTTTATATGTGTTTTCGAAGAAAAAGGATTTCTTAATGCGTTCTTGTAACTGAATATATTTACGAACATTTAAAGTGGTCAAAAGAATACTATGTGGACAGAATTTAAATAATTTAAGTTATAATAAATAATTATTATAATATTAATGTTATTATTATTATAATATAAAAATTATCAACACAAACAAATTTTTTGATTATGTAGTCAGCTCATAACTTTGCATTAAAATTACACCAAGTCCACGTGCACTTGGGCATATGTTTTTGGGGGTCTCGACTTTGGAGGCTCATAGGGTCAATCTTCGCAGATTTGTACTATCTTTCTAGATCCGGAGTTTCAGTGGTCGTGGGCAAATTCTTTGTGCTCCTCCAAATACTAAATGAGCAGGTCATCTTGTTCTTTGTCATCCTTTTGGTTAGCTCTTCCATTACACTATTAAAATTAATTTATTTTAACAAGAAACATTAAATTAAAAAACACTTGTATTTTACAAACCTTTTAGCTAAATTTTCGTTGCCAAACATTTAGTATTTTGGACAGCTACAACTACTTATTTAGCGTTAGAGAATACAAAACGTAAACATTTTAGCGATGTCATCAGTGTGACCAGATCTAAAAAAATTTTACATGACCAAAAAATGCTAAGATTTTAAGAAATGCTGAAAATAGTGCTACAATTTTTTAAAGATTTTTGGTTAAATTTATTACCAATATGAAATTTTATTCGAAACTAAATACATTTTAGTGACTTATTTTTTAACGAAATTGAAATAAATGGTTATATTTAAACAAGTGGATATATTTTGGTAACGCATTTGATACACATAAATATGAAGCACATGTAGTTGAGATTAAATTTAAAATTTAGGGGCCCGCAAGCCCCTGATATATTCTAAATTGAAACGATTTATTTCTATGATATACAAATTTTTTAGATCATTTTATTTTTTATAGTTTAAGAAAAGTTGAAGAATTAAAATTATTATTTTTTTTAGCAGTTTAGAGAAAGAAATGTGTTCAAATATTTACCTTTAAGAATTTTTATCTTAATACAAAGTAAAATTTTCTTGTACTTTTACATATGTATATCGTACATCAAAGGGCAAAAAATATTTACAATCCATATGATAAGGGCATTTCTGATATTCCCTAAATATTCAATTTTTTTTTACAAGACAGGTAAGATGTTTCTTAATATAAGAATTATCCCTTTTCATACGAAATTATTTTAGATACAACTATTGTAAATCAAAATTTATTATAATTTATAAAAAAATTTAAGCAAAATCAATAGAACTATTCGTCCAAAATTTTAAAATAAATACAGTTAAACCTCGATTAACCGGGCCTCTTTTAATCGGTTACATCTATTAACCGGCATGCGGTTCTTTTTATTTTTTCCCTCTATTATCCGTGATAAGCCTCTATTATCCGTGCTTTAGATTTATACCTCTATTAACCGTGCTTTACATCTATTATCCGTGTAGCATTCATATTTTTTTTATGTAAATCTAAATCCGGTGTTTCCCCTTTTTAAGTTCATGTGCCCGCACATAAGAACATATTTGCATTTTTATTCATTTAGTAAGTGAAATCTGCTAACAACTGTTGTGGAATGATGGTTCCTTCAAATAGTAAATTACCAAAAAGAGCAAGAAAAGTTCTTTCAATTAAAGACAAAATTACTTTGATTCATGACTACGACAAAAACATATCTGTTAAGTTGCTGTCTGAAAAATATGGAGTTGGTAGGCAAACAGTACGCGATTTGGTGAAAAATAAAGAACAAATTTTGCTATATGGTTCTAAAAGTGATTCAATCGACGGTTTAAAAAACAGATATACACTCAAAAATTCCGAAAATCCGAACGTAGATTTTGCACTAAACGAATGGTTTCGGCAAGAAAGATTCAAGGGAACACCAATTTCAGTTAAGTCAACTTTAAGACAAGCTATACATACATAGTACGGAATCGGCAGCAAATTTCTTCAAAATTTCAGGACAGATGATAACTGGAAAAGCAACATTTTTCAATGCTTAATTGAACATTGATTCCGAGTGTAAGTATTCATCTGGTTGGCTGGAAAAATTTAAAAAGAGACACGGAATTCGTAGACTGAAGTTTACCGGAGAGAAAGAGTGTGCTGACTTTGTGTCTGCTACAATGATTGTGGAGGATTTTAAAGAATATATTCAGAAGGAAAAACTTACAAACTAACAAATTTATAATGCAGACGAAACTAGTCTATTTTGGAAATGTTTGCCTCAAAATTCTTTAGCCAGTGGAAGTGAACATTCCATGGAGGGATACAAAGAGTCGAAAGAAAGACTCACAGTCTTATTATGTGCCAATGCCACTGGGACTCATAAGTGCAAACTGATGATTATTGGAAAAAGTGCGTAGCCAAGAGCTCTAAAAAACGTTCAAAACGTTCAAAATGGTTTAATAACCATTTCGTACCTGAAGTTAGAGGACATGTGGAACAAAATGGTTTAGAAAAAAATTGTAAAATTCTGTTATTATTGGACAACTGCCCAGCTCACCCAGATATAAGCGAAATGATGTCAGAAAAAGTGGTAGTAAAATATATTCCGCCAAACTGCACATCTTTGATTCAGCCCATGGACCAAGGAGCGATTCTAAGTTTCAAATGTAATTATCGCAAGTCGATTGTGCAAAAACTTTTATGTGCAGGCAACAGATATGAATTCGTTAAATCTATAAATATAAAAATAGCGATATGGGAAGCAGCTGTTTCTTGGGATGCTGTATCCGGGCAGGTCTTGCATAACGTTTGGTCTAATTTACTAGCTTTTTAAGATGCAGGGAGTGATCGTCCTGTAATACAATCAGATATAGAAATACCCTTTGGTTGTTCCCCTGATGATATATCAGAGTGTATTGAATGCGATGCAGGTATCGTACCGTTTGCAATTTTATCTGATAATGAAATCGTTAGCATGGTCAATGAAGCTGAGGAAAACGATAACAGCACAAGTTCCGAGGATGAAGAGACTGAAATAAAAACTCCAACGTTGACTCAGGCGATAGAGGCCTGTAATGTTCTGTTAAAGTTTGCAGAAAATTCTCCAGTTATACCAGAAACAGATAAAATCCAGATGCATCGTATTCAAAACCAATTATTGAGAGAAAAATTTAAAGCAAAACGGCAAAATACTATAAAAGAATATTTAAAATAAACAAATATTTCGTCAAAAGAAATGCAAAAACAAATATCACTTTTCCATGTAAGTTTACAGGAAAAGCAAAAAAACGTTGTAAAATATACAAATCTTGTGCAAACATGTAGTTTGATAACCCAAAGAATAATCAGTAAAAATCCCAATTTTAATGTTTTTGATGATACATACAAATTTGATTTTGCATTCTCTATGACGATTTGTATGTTTTGTATAAAAATATGTGGTATATTTGAATCTGTTGTTACATAAATTGAATTAAATTTAGCTGCAAAAATGCCAAAATGGCGACACTGGATGACATTAAAAGCTAAAATTGTGGCGAATTAAATGTTTATGTCATTGCCAAATTTAAAAGCACGTTACAAAATTGCATTCATAGGCAAAAATCGCTAAATTTACTTTATAGACTTTTAGCGGAAGAGATTTGGCTTTAGCGAATTACAGAATACGGCTACTGTTCACATATTAATTCTGTCGCGTTTAAAAAACCCATAATAAAAAGACTAAAACTAAAACACTAGCATTTAAATTTAAATTTGAAGAATTTGAAAGAGAGATATTTTCGTTTTTTTATTATAAGATTTCTAGTTTTTACCCGATTTTGGTGCATTATGGCTTCATATTTTTGTAATCAAATTGACATACAATAAAATAAAATATACAATAAAATTAAAAAACTATGGATTTTATTATTAACTGTGGCACAAAACATCTTCTGAAATGACAATAATTGGTG
Source organism: Pollenia amentaria (assembly GCA_943735925.1). Classification (NCBI taxonomy): domain Eukaryota; kingdom Metazoa; phylum Arthropoda; class Insecta; order Diptera; family Polleniidae; genus Pollenia; species Pollenia amentaria. Next base: position 248,684,992 of record OX031007.1, on the reverse strand, counting down.
AAAAACGTTAATATTTTCAGAAGATATTAGCTTTGCTCCACTATCTGATCTGATCAAAGCCAGTTAATCACTATTAGACGCATAATTTAGTAGCCTTTCCAATAAGATATAACCCATTATTAATTAGATTAGCCTTTAAATCTGGATGACGGCTGAAATGAAAGTTTGCGGCGAAAAACATAAATGTACCGTTATCTGAAATATGTGACGTATTACACTTGTAATATATAGAGAAACATCTACATATGTATTTTATATGAAATTATGTAAAAAACTTGTTCAATTTCGACAACTTGTTATTTCAATATTAAAAGCATTTCTTTTTGTCATTATTTCATAATTTTCTGTGGAAAACCAAAAACTGACTGAAGTTTGCTCGCTTGTTTTTTAAATGGCACAAAAACGGCTGAAAAGTTTTGCTTGAAACTTTGCACACTGATCAAGAGCTTCAACATCTCTTTTTCTCCCTGCCGTTTAACAATGAAATGCTTAGTTTCTGAGTTTTCAGTGTACTGATAATTTTTTTTATCTTAATAGCATTAATAGATTACTATTCTAACTAAGTATCCCAAAATTAAAAACAATTGAAGCAAAGCCGCGAATAACGTTGTAAAAGCCACTTTTTGCAAAAACAGTTTTTTTGCAGATTAGCGTTTACATTACTCTTTTACACTGTTTAAATGTCTATTCACTCAAAATAATGCACCTTAACGCCATCAAAATGCGATACAAAGATACAAACGAACTGGTTTTTCAAGGTGGAATAACGTTCTAAAAGCCGCTTGCGTAGTGGAAAAACGTTTTAAATGACATCGCGATTGTGGATATGAAACGTTTTTCTACTAAAAAAAAGAATATAAACTGTAATTAAACATGTTATTTAAAATTCGATTTACTTGATATTTTGCATAAAAGTTTTTATTGTCATTATTTTTGATAATTTAAAAAAAAAATTAAAAAATTAATAATCCTGCCTTCTAAAAACGTTTTTTTGCTCTCCTGAAAAATATTTATTTTGTAACTTGCAACGTTATTCGCGGCTGTGCTTCAATTGTGCCCCGGTAGGCCACACAAAACTGTTCTAATTTTTGTACTGTTTTTTTTATTTATTTTTTATTTTATTTATTTATTTATTTATTGGTAGTATTCAGATACTTTTTATATAACATTTCATGTTCAGTTTACAATTTAAATCTATAAACTCTGGTTTAATTTAAATATTTCTTATAAAATTTACAGTTTTTCTTCTAAATACATTTGGATTTATTTCATTTTTGATATTATTCGGCATCGTGTTGTAGAGATTTAATCCCTTATAAAAGAGAGATCTTTTCATCGTGTTGTTATCTGCTCGTTGTAATCTGAAATCCTGAGCGTTCCTTAGGCTATAGGGTTGAACCTCTCCTACGTACCTTATTTGTTCAATTAAATAATCTGGCGCATCTCCCATTTTCATTTTTTGAATAAAATTTATTGTGTTTAGCTCTAATCTTTGTTGTATGTTAAGCCATTTAAGTGTATCTAACATATGTTTTATTGATGTAAATCGATTGTATTTAAGTATTGAGCGCATAGCTTTATTCTGCAGCGTTTGTAGTCTTGTTATTTGCTGTTCTGTGCAGCAAGTATACAACACCGTTGATCCAAATTCAAAATGCGGTTTAATCATTACATTATAAATATTTATTGCCGTTATAGTTGATATTTTGTTTCTTATACGTTTGAAGCACCCGATTTTTTTTCCAATTTTTTTACATATATATTCAATATGTTCTTTTAATTTTAAGTCTTTGTCTATTAGAAAACCCAGATATTTTATATTATTTACTTTTTCTATTGTTACATCATTTATTTTAAACGTTAAGTTAGTGTTCATATTTATTTCCATTATTTTAGTCTTATTTTCGTTTAATTTTAATTTGTTCATTTTTAACCATTTATTTATATTGTCCATATCATTCGTTAAGTTAGTATAACATAATTCTTCCGTGGCCGCTTCTGTAAAAATCAGCGTATCGTCTGCATACAAAACAATTTCGCAATTTTTCAAAACTTTTCCCATATCATTAATATATATTATAAATAAAAGCGCACCTAGAATTGAACCCTGTGGTACTCCAAAATTATTTTCAGTAGCATTTGATAATTTTTCATTAACCTTTGTAAATTGCCTGCGATTAGTTAGATATGACTCAAACCATTTTAATTCATTGTCTTGAATTCCGTATTTATATAGTTTTTGTAATAGAATGTCCCTGTCTATTGTTTCAAATGCTCTTTTGAAGTCCAGGAATATCGCCATTATTTTATTATTTTTCTTCATGAATTTCCACCTATTTATCACATAGTTGACTGCTGTTTCACATGAGTACTTTCGCCTGAAGCCTGACTGATATTTTGAGAGTAGTTTGTGTTGTTCCATATAGTTTTCTAATTGAGTCTTAACAATCTTTTCAATGATTTTTTCGAAAGTTTTCAACGTATTTATTGGACGATATTCTTCACATTTGATTGTTTTTTTTAACTTTTTCAATGGGTGTAATCATAGATTCTTTCCAGTTATTGGGAAATATTCCCGTTTCTAGTGATTTTTTTATAATATTCAGCATAATATTGCCGGTACTGTTCCAATTATCTAAGATTATATTGCTTGTTATTTTATTATAGTCAGGTTTTTTCTTAATATTCTTACATATAATTTTAAGTTCTTCTAAAGATATTGCACGGAATTTAAATTTTAGATCTATCATAGGTATTTTGTTTTCATATTGCACATAACTAATGGAATTTCTTATTTCCTTAATACTATTAACGAAATATTTATTCAAATGTTCGGCTATTTGAAAATTATCTTTATATTCTACATTATCTATTATCACAGTTTTTATCACATTTCTGGGTTTTCTTAGTACTAGTTCTTTTATTTTGCTCCACATTTCGTTTTGGTTATTTGCGTTATTTATTTTGTTATTTATGTATTTATTTTTTTCATTTTCAATTCTAGTTTTATATGCATTTCTTATTGTTTTATAGTTATTCCACGCTTTATTCGTGTTTTCACATATTGCACTTTGATATTTAAAAATCTTTTCCCTTTTTAGCGTTCTGAGATCGTTGTTAAACCATTTGTTATTTTTATTATCATTTATTTTTGTTTTTACACTAAATCTTCGTATTGTATTTGTAAAAACATTATCAAAGTTGTGGACATTCTCGTCTAATCCTTTTTGTTCATCATATTGTAATATTGCACTTATTTCGTTTTTGAATCTTTCTTTATTATATTTAAAAATGTTTATTTCTTTAGTTTTATTGTCTCGTTCTATACATTTGCACTCAATAAAAATGTCTATAGATTCATGATCAGCTATTTTATTATTTATATTTCCCTTTGCTGAAATCATTTCACTGTTTGTTATAATATAGTCTAATAAACTTTTTAAATTTCGTGTTATTCTAGTAAACTCGTTCATTACATGTTTGAGGCAATTGTCATTAAGAATACTTTTTAATTTACCCGTATAGAAATCTTTATTCCAGTCAATATTAAAATCTCCAGCTATTAAAATATCACAGTTCGTTTCGCATATTTCTTCTATAAAATCTTGAAATATATCACAAAATTCTGACTTTGAACTACTCGGTGATCTATATACTGCTATAATTATAATTGATATTTTTTCATATTTTGCCATATATGCGCTAATCCAGTATTTTGAGTCTTTAATATTGTCTTTAAGTTTATCAATCTTCCAATGTTTTTTAAAATATATTATTAATCCACCAGTTTTTGACGAGTTTGACAATGTGCTATAATGGTCGTATTGTTTTAGTTCAATTTCACTTTCGTCTATTTCGGCATTTTGATGTGTCTCTGTCAGTATTATGAAATCAGGTTTATCTGTTTCTGCTATTATTTCCAATTGGTTGAAGTTATTTGTTAATCCTTGTATGTTAGTATATAACCCATGTACCTGCTTTGATTGTTAGGCGGATAAACCCATCCTTCTCTTTTTTAAATTCAGTTTATTCTGATACACCGGACACGCACGGCTACTAGTGACGTGATTTTCATCAAGACCTAAATTTAATCTTTTATTTTTTTTTATGCAGTTTACACATTTCATTATTGTTTCCTTATTGCAGTCTTTACTTCTGTGATTTCCATGGCATTTGTAGCATACATCTTCGTTTTTGCAGTCCGTCGATTTATGGTTATATCCTTGACATTTAAAACATTGCATTATATTTGTACCATCGAATACCCTACATCTATCCCATCCAACATTCAGTTTTTGACTAGCTATTACTTTCGTATATGATTCATCGTCTATTTTTAATTTTGCGTTAAATATTGTTCTATTATATCTTTTTGTTTCAAATATTTTAATAACATCTATTTCACTATTTTTCAGTATTTCGTTTTGTTTTTTTAATTTTTCTATTAATTCTTTTCCTTGCATTTTAAAATTTAAGTCTGTTATTACTATTTTCATATCAGTATCTTTTGGTACTTTTACTTCGTAGTCTTCACTAATTTCATTTTCTATTGCCTCTTTTATTTTTTCACGTTCTTCGACATTTTCACTTTGGATCACTAATGTACCGTTTTTTCTATTTTCAACATTTGTAATTTTGAAATTAATTGGATTAACTTTTTTGTTTAGTTCGGCTTTGGTTTTTTCTACACTTTGTTTTTCCTTTGGTTTTACAATTAAGGGGACATTTTTTGATAGATCTGGTATCACTACATTATCTCTTAAAGTTTGCGCGTAAGACATTTTTGTTGTTTTTACATTTGTTTCTTTTATAACCTTCTTTATTTCGTTACACATTTTTACATTGTTTTTTTCAATTGTATCGTACATATCTTTGTTTTTGTTTTCTACTTGATTTATATTTCCATATAAGTTTTTAACTTCTTGAACATTCTTTTCGCAGAGTTTTTGATTGGTTCAGTCTTCAAAAAACAAAGCTATTCAGAAAACCCCTGTTAAAGTAATACATATTTGGCTGTTTCAAATGGTCTGCTATCAAGTCATGTCAAAATATCCTAATATTTTACAATACGAGTACAATACAAAAATTTTTAAGAAAACATATTGTTAACTGGCAGTTATAGTAATGCATAGTGAATTATAGATGAACTTGGTAAAATTTACCTTAATAAATTAAAAACTGTTTGAAATTAGAAAATTTATCTAGGAAACAATCATTTTCTCAAATTCTATACGATTTGTGCAACTACGCGTGTGGTGAAAATTGCTTTAAATACCGATACGTTTAAAGAAAATCCTTGCAACACAATTAATGAATAAATTTTCTTAATCAAAGTAAGACGTTTCTCTCTTTGTCTCTTTCGATATTACAGCATTGTTATTGTTTTCCTGTCTTTATTTTGAAAAACAAAAACGTATATTTTTGCAAAAATTTCATAGCAAAGTAACATACAGATCAAAATATTAAAAAACCATTATACATTAGAACAGTGATGGAAAATTCAGTACTATTGTACTTTTTCATTTCAAAAATACCACGGTACCCCCACGTCAGTTTTAGTACTATTTTGTTATTATGCTTCTTTGTTGAGAAATTTAGCGTTTCTATTTTTTTTAACATTGACAACATTGCCTACACAAAATTTATTGTTCTTTTTTTCGTTCATGTTAAGCAATATTAAAGGCCGTGTCAGATACAACTTTGTTGCTTTGCGTGACGTTTCTACCTTTGGCTGAAAAACACAAAGCAAAAGATGTATGACACAATGGAAACTTTGACAACACTCACGCATTATTTGTTTACTTAAAAAAGCGGTTGGTAATTTGTACATTTAATTATTTGTTATAAAAATAAAAGTTAAAAATTTAATTGGACGGTTTTTTGGAATTGAATTTGGCAAAAAAATTTAAAAACTAAAGAAAATTATACTAGCCAATTGTCAAAGCGCGCAAAAATATGAGAGTTGGCTAACTTTTAGCTTCGCTCCGCTTTGAAAGTACTTTATGTGACATGTTTCGTATAAGTATGTATATTTTATCTTAGATGTCAAAGCGAATCGGTAACGCAACGCGAAGCAAAAGTTTTATCTGACATGGCCTTAAGAACGAAATGGACTGATAATTCACGTATTGCTATTGGAATTTTGTCAATACCACATTTATCAGCAGCAGTTAAGCGCACGTTTTCAGTGCAAGATGCTATTAAAACGAAAAAACGAAATCGTTTGCAAGGACAAACTCTTTCAAATTTAATTAAAACTAAAGATCTATTAATGTCAAATGATTCTTGTTGTTACAATTATAATATTACTAATGATATCATTAAGTAAAATAAACAAATTGCTTAAAAGCCTTATACATCTAAACGTGTGTACCTTATATTAAATCACAAGCAAATACATATGTATGCAATAAAAAATATGTTTAAAATAAGTACCAAAATGTTGAAAAAAGTACTGTTTTACTTGATGGTTAGTATCATCTCAATTTTTAAGTTTTCCATCACTGCATTAGAACATGAACTATGGCCAAATGATTCGTTTGTGATGTTTGATTTTTAAACTCAAATAGTGTCATTTCGTATAAGAAATGCTATCAAATTTAAATCTTTCCTTTACTTTTCAAGAATATGTATTTCTCTATATTATTGTTGTTAAATATTGAATGAAAAGTTTAAAATAAAAATTTAAATATATAGTAATGTACGCTTTCTTCCAAAAATATGTGCTATTTTTTCGTGATTGTACTGTTTTTTATTCATTGTACTGTTTCCGAATTTTAAATTTGGCTACCCTGCCCCCAATGAATAGAATTTATTTGATGTAAATATCTTTAAGGTGGAAAACACGTTTTTTTAAATTGTTGCTAATTATATTTCATAAAAAAATTTGTATAAAGCCTAGTACTCTGTTCGAACTTGTGAAAAATGTTGAGTAACATTGATTATTTCACACGAAAATTTTGACATGTATCAATATTATCTTTCTCGCGATTATTCAAAGCTTAACGCAAGTATACAACATTGTTTTGCGGAGGTAAACAAAAATCATGTTTTTTTTAATTGTCATTAAATAAAGTTTAATTTCATTTTATTATTAATTTTAGTACTTTTCTAAATTTTTCTTTGTTTTTCGATTGTTATAAAAACCACTTTACAAGCACAAAATAAAAAATTACAAAAAATGATTTCGCATTCCGTGCGAAATAATATGAGCTGCACTTGTTTCGCATGGAAAATAAAAATGTGGCTGGAAACATTTTGAATGTCTTTGTAATAAAAATGGAGTACAACTCTATCAACATTTTATGGTTTGTATTCCACATAATTTTTTTTTATATATTGAGCTTGGCAATATTTCGCACGAAATACTGAACAGAGTACCAGGCTAAAAGGTTGGCGCTTGAGCTAAAATTGTTTTTGCTATAAAATCGTAACGGTACCTTATGTGACCATGATATTTAAGGAGATTATGCAAGTGTTGCCAATAAATGCATTTATGAAAAAAAAAACGAAAACAGCTTAAGCTATTTTTGCGGTAATATGCACATGTTTTTATTGATAATTAAAATGAATTTGCATATTACAAATTTTTTTATTTTCAATGACCTACTTTTTTAAGAAAATGTCCGCGTTTTTTAGCTGTTGTCATCTATTTTTAAATAAAATCATAACACCCTATTAATAAATATGTTTTATTTTTATTGGCTGATTTATAAAGTTAATCAGACAATTTAAATCTCTTATGTAGTTTTACAGGCAATTAACACCAAAGATCTAAACATTTCAATAAAAACTGGCCCCTTTAATAAAAAAAGGGTTTATCTTTCAAAAACTATTTTATTTATTTATTTTGTTTTGAAAAGAAAAATAATGTGAAGGTTATTTAAAATAAAAAAAAAAAAAATAGCTGTGATCATTTCTTGTCCTCATCGCTGCTATACTCTTCGTCATCACTATGTTCGTCGTTATACAAACAACGTATATTAGCGCTCTCCTTACGCTGCTCACGTAACTTTAAACATGCCAGTTGCAAGGCCGCAAAAGAATAACGATGATATGAGTAATATTCTGGATTCTTGTAGCAACCTCTTTTATCAGCCCCTGGTCCCAAAGTTTCACAACTGGAAGAAAATGGGCGAAAAACAGCTGCAGGTATGAACTCAGGTACATCAAAAGCTTCATGTTCCACACACAGAGGATTGTAGTTCTCAGGGGGATCTTTAGGAGGATGAGGAGTATTGTAAGTTTTCTTGCTGGATATTTTACTACTACTTGAGCCGGATCTTAGAATGATATTTGATTTTAAAGGATGTAAGGGAATATTTTTGATCAGGTTCTTGAATAATCTTGGCAAGTTTCCAGCTTGAAAGGCAGTAGAAAAAATTTTTGACATTTTAGAAATTCTTCAATATTATTAATTTTTGTTTTTAAATAATAAACACGTAAATACACATACTGTATATAAATATTTTAAAATGTTTGCTTATTATTTTAATGTTTACTTGATTACAATCACACAGAAAGTAATTTTAAAGGTTCTTATGGATTTTTCCATTAAAAAATCAAAATCCTTGCCTCATATTGCGGCAAAACACCTAACAAAGATAATGCTATTTATTAAGAATGTTTTCTTCTAAAGTACTTACGTGGTTGAGTTGGGAAATAAATAGGAGGAAATTGAATTTGATGTTGTAACATGATAATGCTCCTTTTCAATTTCTATACGCTATCTATTGATTTCTGCGTTGCATATCCTCTTTTCATTGCCACCAATCGTTCTTGCAGGTTGTTAAAGATAAAGAGTAGTTGTTGGTTTTTTTTTATTTGACTGACTGAAAAAGCTAAAATGAACAACGTTCGTAACAACATATTCAACAGCACAACATTGACAGCAGTGGCAACAGCAACAATTAACAATGCTTTCAACATTCATTTTACAAATTGTTTGCAAACACTCGAGCTTAATTGTATCCATATCCGTATAGAAAACGCATACACTTTGAGGAATACGTGTACACACTTAATTACAAAGCCATATATACATTTTCAGTCCCTGCAAGCATTTGCTACTGCGGTAGTTTTTCAAAAGAGTATCGAATTCATTATAAACAAAAATGCCATTGAAGTGTTATATACCCATGCTCTAGGAATAGAATTTAAGTGAAATTTAAATCGAACAAATTTTAACCCTAAAAGGCTACCCCACGTTTAATTTAAGTGTATTTGTTTTATTACTGTTACTACACAAGCACCCAGTGACCTAACGGCACCAAATTCAACAACTGCTTTTTCCAAAAGTTTTTTAACCAACGCAAAACCATAAGTAAAGCAGTTTTGTCGTTCGAGTGCTTTTAGAGCGAGAAAATTAAGAAGGTATACATAGCGTATGTCTTCTAGGGCTAAGAACGATCTTGTCTTCAAAGTTCATAAAAATTATTTTCTTTTCTATACCTCATACTTCTCATTATCAGAACTATTCTTTAACTCAGGAAAATCTACTTACATTAGAAAAACAATTTAGTTTCATTTATTTAAACAAAAAATAAATTAAAAGTAAAAAACCCTTTTTAAAAAACAAGCTTTTACTAAAGTAAACCTTAACTTTAATACTTTTACTTATATCAACTTACAACGTTTTTACACAATTTGTATGATATAAAAGGTTGTCGCGAGATTTAAGTACTCGTATCATATAAATTGTATAATAACGTTAAAAATTGATAGAAAAAGTTTTAAAGTAAACGTTTATTTTTTTTTCGTTTTAGCGCATTTAAATAAAAGCTTGTTTTTTAAATGGGGTTTTAACTTGTAATTCATTTTTCTCTCTTGAGCACGTTTAAATAAAAGCTGGTTTTTTAAAACGGTTTTCTACTTTTGATTTATTCAAAACTCGCATTCGTTTTCTCAGTAGGCCCTTTCATTTGATAACCATATTGTAGGAGTGCATTAAAAATAGCTAGTCCGCCATGTTAGATGTAGAATGACGTCACACAGCTAACCATGTATTGTCATCCAAACTGATTGTGTATACAAAATTTCAGCTCAATAGGTTGAAGGAATCTGCTTCAGAATTGAGTTGCACGATTCCACCCCTAGTTAAGAATAAGTTTAATTTATTAGTTATCTTGTATTTATTAGTTATTTTGTATTTGCTAGTAATTTTATTAGTTCAAATTGTTATTGTATTAGTTAGGCATATTTCTAACGTAAATATCACTGTACAGAATTTTCTAGTACAAATGTAATGTTTTAATTGTTATACATAATTGTATAACATAATAATGTTAAGATTATTGTTAACCCATAAAGTCTGCTTTAGTTTATTGATGTATAATAGCTCAATTTAAATTCAGCCATAGTGTTAATGCATAATGATATTAGCTGTTAAGATAATAAAAGCTCGAATGGTCCAGAAATTTCGAAAATGTTACAGACATTTCGAAAACGTCGAATGTTCTAGAGCCACCTAGATGTCAGCACTCGAACAGAGTATAAATACTCGTGAAGGTGGGTATCGATAGTCAGTATTAGTACGAACATTTAAGTGTGTAGATCGCAAGTATAGGTGGTGTAATTGACTAAGTTCTAAATTATGTGGTGTGAATAGTTTATTTATTATTTATTTTATGAAAGTTTTATTGCAACTTTTATTGCAAAACTCAAGAGGTTTATTATACAGAAAATAAACCAAAAACGTTATTGAAAAGGCAGTAACGTAACAATATGTACATTGCAAGTTAAATAAAAGCTTTTAACAAACAACAATTCATGATACGAGTATCTATTAAGTCCCAATTTATACGCTGCAAGTCTTATTGTTCAGCTTGCTAATTTATGGGCGATAGAGACGAGGGGAAAATAAACGAGCAGTGTGGCCATTTTGGCATTTTGCGGCTAAATTAAGCATTAAAAATGTTTATTTATCTGCAAAATTTTCATTTAGTACTTGGCATTTTATTTAGCATTTTTGGAAAATGTTTTTAGCTTTTTTTAGCATTATTTATTTTAAAAATTTGGACGAATAGTTTTATTGAATTTACTAAAAAAAAATTTATTAATTATAATAAATTTTGACTAAAAATAATTGTTCCCAAAAGGAAATGTCGTATGAAAATGAATAATTCTTATGTTAAGAAACATCTTACCTGTCTTGGTAAAACAACAGAATGTTCAGGGAATACATATTAGCAATGCCCTTATCATGTTGGTTGTAAATATTATTTGCCATTTGATATTATCATATAAAAGTACAAAGAAATTTCACTTTGTATTAAGATAAGAATATAATAGTGTCAATACAAAAATATTTCTTTGAAAATAGGATTTTAGCACAGAAAAGACACAAAAATGGGTTGGCAACCATGGCGAAATTTTACGTTTGTACAAATATTTTGTGTTGTTAATTGGGGTGTTTGCTGTTTAGACAAATCTTTGAAAAATTTGAAGAATGTTTGCAGAAATGTTAAAAATATTAAATATTTGTTAACATGTCTGCCATAGTTGTGAAACGTTTTTTGGTGCCCAGTGCGAAATATAACTATTTCAAAGAGAACTTTGCAGAGTGAAGACGTTGATGAAGAAGCACTAAAATCATTCTCAGACGTTTTGCGATATTGCTTGCCATAGAACAGATCGTTGTTTAAACCACTATTTACTCCAAATTCTTTTCCTTTGTCTTATATTTCTCCTCCGTTTTAATCAAATAGCAACATAATTGCCGCAGCACTATCATCGCCGGCATTCATTCCAAACGAAACAAAAATTAACAATTTATGTTTTTACGAAATATGCACGTGTTGTCTATGTTTGGACTATATTGATTTAATTATAATCTTTGGAGACTCACATTTCCAGCATTTCCTTTTGTAATCCTTTTTTTTTTAAAGAAAATGATTTTTCATGAATCGCATCAGCGTTCTCTAAACTAATTGCTGCATTAAAAATTTCCTCATTTTATTAAAATTATATTATATTATGATACATAAATGCGCGATATGCATGCAAGCAAATGGTTATATACGAAACATTTTCGGCAATTTTAAACAGTAAAATGTAATTGTACAGGTTTGGATGAATAAAAGCGTTAAATGCTTATAACCGGTATGAAAATAAAATAGAAGTGCTGTAATAAAAAAGTAACAAAAAATTCAAACTATATTCTAAGATAAATTCTATTTGAACTTCTCAAAAAACATGCCATCTCTTCTAGCTATCGTCCAGCAGTGTCGAAGAAGACTGAACTAGATAATGAAAATACGATTGCAATGTATTTTTTTTTTATAAATTGCTGTACATTTTCATTGAATCCTCCAGTTCTAAAGGAGAAAAGACGCCCGGCCATTTTCATTATTAAAAAAATATTCTAAATGGCTGCAGGGTATCAGTAACACTAACACCGATACAAATTAACACTTTTGTTGCCGGAGTATCGGTGGCTGTAAGGGTATGTAGTTTTAATAGTTTAGCTTTACAAATTGCTAGCATAGAGTAAAGATGAATTGTTTGCAGTGAAAAAAATTTTGGTGGTAAAACGAAAACCTTCTTGAGTAAAACAAATGGGTAAAATTGAGTAAAACGGAAGCTGGTTATGCAGTTCTTTTAACAGTTATAAAATTAATTAACAAAATTATATTTCTAAATAAAAGGTATCGCAAAAACAAAGGGCTTTGAATAGTTTCTAATTTGTAATAAATCGTTCAGTTAAATTAGACGTGAAAACCCGTCGCGTGAGTGCCGCACAGTGCCTTGTTTCATAGGCAAAAATCGAGGAAAAAACTACTTCCGATCATTAAAAAAGTAAAGGCGTTGTGTTCTTACCAAAATAACTAACACAGTAAAGTAAACCTTTTTTATTAATTCATTTTGACGTCACTAGATGTCGCCAAATTCAAAATTGTGTTATCGTAAACTGCATGTGGGAAGAGTGAGTGCCGCACAGTGCTTTGTTTCATAGGCAAAAATCGAGGAAAAAACTACTTCCGATCATTAAAAAAGTAAAGGCGTTGTATTCTTACCAAAATAACTAACACAGTAAAGTAAACCTTTTTTATTAATTCATGTTGACGTCACTAGATGTCGCCAAATTCAAAATTGTGTTATCGTAAACTGCATGTTGGAAGATGTGATTTTTTTGCTCAAATAAAATATATATATATATATTTGTTCCTTTTACTCCTACAAGGAGCATAGGGCCGCGAATAAAATAATTGCTAAAAATTAAGTTTTTAAAGAAATTTATAAAATTTATTATGTTACTGAAATAGGAAATACCATTTTTGTATTACAGTTTGCTTTTATAGAAGTAAAAGCCACATTTTAAGTTGTATAAAAAAAAGTTTGGCTGGGCATCGTAGTCTTTTTTAATTGATGAATTATTATTAATAATAGCTTAGAAATATAAATATTTGATGCAAACGGTTTTGCGATAGTGCAGTTGCAAAATATTGAAGCTAAAACTGAATGGCTTTTCCTGCTACGTGTATTGCGTTTGCATCCCTGATACTCGAACAGCTAACATTTGTTCATTAAGTCTATTTGTTAATAAATGACAGGTTATAATTTCCTTTTCACTTCTTCGTGGTATTCTTAAACAATTTTACAGAGTAATCAAAACTCTTTCTGTAAATTTTCGCTGTATATCAGCTGCAACTTAATTTAGAATTGCAAAGTTGCTTCAAATACCGCTCACTGTCAATGACACAATGATTGCAACAACAAACAGTTGCAACCAAAAACGCACCAAACACTTAATATCGCATACGGGACATCATATTTGCGTTGTACTGCCCTTAAAAACGTCGTTTACAGTCCAACACATCTGATGAAAACTTTATCCTTGCTCTTCTGAGTAGGCACCCATATGTTGTCCCTAAATTGGTCAAGATGAGCATGTATGAACTTTGTGGGAAATCTGGCAGCCCTTAATTTTTTTTTGTCACTGGCAAACATATTATGGTTAAATTTGACCTCCATCAAGAAGTCAAAACGATATTATGGTTGACTCCAAAAATGTTTTAGTTAATAATAACTAAAATATGCTTAACACTTACAATAGCATGGTTGGTTTTCAACCATAGCATGTTGCTCTTGTAAAAGAGGAAAATACTATTGTTAACTTAAAAACAAATTATTGCCATATTTAACGAAAACATGCTTAAAGACAACCATAATATGGTTGTGGCTTCTTGATGGAGGACCAATTTAACAATAATATGGTTGTCGGTGACAATAATGTGGTTAAATAAAACATAATATGCTTAACAATTTTCTTTAAAAATAGAGTTTTTGGAGGTGACCATTTTTGTACATGTTTTTTCTCTGCGGGCATTATTTTTTTATATGTGGACCTATGGACCTGATTTCATCTTCGGTTCGAATAATTTGGGTAATAATCCTTTTAGATATTCAAAATCTTTATACTTTTAATCCAAAGCTTTCACAAATTGTTTCATAAAGCCTAATTTTATGTGCAACGGCGGCATTAATATATTTTTTTGGGATCAACAAACTCAACGCTATGATTTCCTATCTGAAACTCGATTTGGTCCGACCATCTACGCTGCAGATAGCGTATTAAATCTGCTCAGCTATTCTATGAGCAGGGGGGTGATAAGTGTGTTAAGTACACCCACTTTTCATTCCCATTCGAAAAGCGACAATCTTGAAGTCTCCTATTAATGGACAGTTGCATGCTGAATATTTTTCTTTTTCCAGCACATTTTTACACTGTCGTAGTTTTCTCTAAGCAATAGATTAGCAAACACCCACTTCTGTGCTCTATGACAGAACTATGCTCTTTGCTGCAATGTTGCTTCTTTAGCAGAACCACAGCTTACGATGGATTTTCTTATAATTTGTTCGCAAACGCTCCAAATGCCGTTTTCAAACTAATCAAAACTTTTACTAAGTGTAGAGGTGACCGCGTCTACCACAATCTTAGAATGTATAGTCATAGTAGTTCAGTGTAACGATTCAAGTCGATTGTCTGTAACATATTCGAAGAATTTTAGATAAACAATATATTTCATTATTCTCTAAACATTGAAATCTTTCACTGATTGGAATTGGGGAAATTTTTGGGCTCTCTATCTCAGTTTATTCATTTATTATATTTTTTAATAATGTTCGAAAACTGTCAACTAGCGGAATAACGTCGGACAATGTTAATTGCTAATGGATTTCTTAGCCTCTTCGAAGTAACCCAACATTTTCAGCAATATGCTTGTTATTCTCATAAATATTATTAAAATTAAACACAAAAATCCAAAAAATATGCACGTTTTTTGTACTACAAACACAGAAAAGATTTAGCAATGGGATAACATTTCACTACTAGGGTGCAAAGCCAAACGGCTAAAGGTGGCGGCGCATACTACGCGTTCAATTGATTGATGCGTTTAAGCATCTGTCAAAAAAGTAGAGTCAGTGTTATATTTAACGTATAGAATGCATTAAGTGGGATTACTCTCCATCCTAAAAAAGGACAATAAAGTATCAAACGCACAGAACACGTGGTGTGGACCTCCAGCTGAAGAATTAAATGAAACCATTTATTATTCTGTTTTGATTTTATGTTCGGCTTTAATTTTTATTTTCAATTACATATTTTATTTCATTCTTTCAAATATGTAATTTCTCCTAGTCAAAATTCCACTCTTTTTTTAAATAAAAAAATAAATAAGTAAAATAACGCCGATGCCGATACGTCGGCAAACCTGAAGTATCAGCATTCGTTATATCCCTTATTAAAATTTAAGCTTCATACATGTACGATTTGACAAATCGTTTGCAATGAATATTTAAATTTTGTCGATATTTTACTCTGACCCATAAATATTTTATTGAAAACTGAACGGGTTCCAAATGAAACATCATGATCATAATGTTTTTGCAGATTTTTGATACTGATCCAATAGTTTCGTTTATCTTTTTTTTGTGTAACTTTTTTACTCCTTAAATTTTTTTAAAATTTTTCTCAGCGTATAAAAAGCTTCTACGAAACATGATACAATGCCCTCGTCACTTGTCAATGTGTTAAATGATACAAGACAAATGCCGTGGCAGTTGTTCCTCTTCCGTTTTAAAGTTATGGTGTGTATTTGGGCGGAAGTAACAGCATGTATTTAGCATGTTCGTATGTGTGTGTGTGTGTGTGGGTGTTTGTGATGATAACGTCATTGAGTAGTTAGTGTGCTGTTTAGTTGCTTAATCTACAATTTATTTGCCCTCCAAGAAAAAAAATTGCTGAAAACTTTTCCACTTACTTACTTTATTTTGCTACTTTTTATGAACTTTTAAGTGATTTTCTAATGTTTATGCAAAAAAAAAAAAAAAAAAAAAAAAGTATTCCCTTGTATACACATTATAAAATTGAATGTAGTAAATTTTTGTATTTATTTTTAAGCAAGTATCTTTGATTTACCCCCTCAAGAGTTCGGTATGAAGAAATAGTTAAAAGTCAATGAATAACTGAACAACTGGGGTAAGTGACTGAACGAACGACATTAAACTCGTAAATGTTGAATAGTTATAATTATAATTTCTTCATTTATCAACCTATCTACAATTTTGCTCTTTTTCTGCATTTGTCTGCAGTTTGTTAAAGTAAATGGCCAAGCAGTAGTTGCCGACAACTGCTCTCCCTGTAGTGGAAAATTAATTAATTAAAATGAAATTTCAGAAAATACCAGCAAAATGTGTTTAGTAATTCCGTTCTTTGCGTAGTGATTACGAAATAAATTTTTGATTTAAAATGTGGCGTGCAAATGAATTTAGTGCCCTATGAAGAAAAAGTGAAAGTACCATAATAAACTATTTTGAGTTATCAATTAAAAAACGAAAATTTTAAGTCTTTATTTGTATACCCTTTACTGAGGGCAGAAGAATAAACGAAGACAGGCTGAATGAATTTGCAAGGATGCATATATAAATAATATGTGCATGAGAGACGTGTAATAGTAGAGAATGTACAAATTTAACAAACCAGCCCGCATAGACAAACGCTTAAACTTATATTCAGCGCGATATGCATGTACATAAATTTACATAACTTTTGAGCCTATGGAGATCCCATTTCAAAACTTTAACAATATAATAAGCACACCGTAGGTTAATTTCGCAAAAAAAAAAAAAAAAAACAAAAAAATATTGGGACTAAGCAGGTTTGTAAGATTTTTAAATTTTATCCCCGAAAATCGCCAAAAAATTATATTTTATTCCCAAAAATCCCCAAAAAATATTTTTTTCATCCCAGTAAATGCTTTTAAATTAGGCCAGAATATAATTGAATTGTAGTGTATCTAATTTGTTCATTTGTTTTTATTTGGTACATATTTCTTGAATTAAAGAGCGTTATCATTGTTTGGGGATGCTTTCAATGTGTCGCAGCAAATTGAATTACTTTTAAAATGAGTATTTATTTGTAATAATGATTCACCGAAGGTAAAAGGGTATATATAAGCTTTTAAATATGTTGAGATAGGGTTTCTGAAGACCCCAGAGATGATAGGGACTAGGTTGTTATATATTTATGTCATATATATCCTGCATTGGTTGTCAATTGAAATTCAGACAGATTTGCTCACAAATGGCTAATATATGAGCCAAAATCTACGTCTGCTTGGTTGTTAATACAGATCCTCTCTAAAAATAGGCGAGATTGGAGAAGTGAGCGTGGTATCTCCCATACAAAGATATTATAGATTTCTGTATATCTGGAAAACACAACATTCGACAAAATTAGGGAATATCTGAAAAATGGCCGGGATTGGAGAAGTGGGAGTGCAACCTTCCTTACAAATATAAAGTAGATATCTGTTTATCTGGAGAACCGTAGCAGTAAAAGTTTCTAAATTTGGTAAATAGCGTCGCTATCAATGCATGACATCTGTTAAAAAGCGGTCGGGATTTTAAAAGTGGGCCTGGTGCAACATACATTTCCTTATATCTGGAGAACGCTAGGAGAAAAATTATCCAAATTCGGTACACACAGCTGGGCTGTCAGTACGCAAAATCCGTAGTTAAATAGTCGGTGTTTTTTTATAAGTGGGCGTGGCTTGTCCCATACGTAATACACTTAACAAGAAAAATGTCATTACTTAGTGAAAGACTTTCGGTCATAAATTTGTATTTTCTTAACAAAAAATAATATTGAGTTATTTCTTTTGTATTGCCTCTTTTTTAATCCGTTGAAAAAAAACGTCATTCTTTATTTTTTAGATCAATATATTTCAAACATATAGTTCATTATCAGGATCTGAATTGATTGATAAACCTATTTCAATATAACGGAGTAAAACAGAGGCATTACAAATAAAAAATCTCAATATTTTAAAAAATAAAATGAAAATAAAATTTGAAATAAAATCCCTCATCCCCAAATTAAAAAGTTTTCAAAACCAAATCCCTAATTTGGGTGTTAATCCTCTAATCAAACATCATTAAAATAATTCGCTTCCAAATAAAATTAAAAAAGAGTTCCTGTTAACAAATTTAAATTTATATTGATCATTTCCGGTTCTATAGATGAACAAATTTTTTTAATATGTTTTTTTTTTTTGAAAAGATCTAATGATTTCCTTTAAGAAATTAGTTCTAAGCAAGAATTTAAAAATTTGTTTTTTCAAAAAACGGCAACACTTTAACATCCCATAACTCGACTTATAAGCACGAAACAAAAAATTATTTGGCACAAACATTCATATCTACTCGAAGTAGAATGCCAAACATAAAAGAAATTTCGGGGGGTTTTTTTTGGGTTGTCCCATTCACGCTGTTCATTGTTTACCTCTTATTTAAATGCCGACCAGTATATTAGTTTAACCAAAAACCTACAACAATTTTAAATTAACGATTGGAAAATTATTTAGCGAGAACTATTAAGACCCAACTATAATATGCCTAAGTCCGCCTTAGCAACTGCGCGAGTACCTATAAATCATATGTGTGAAACCATATTGAACTTAATGGAACTTTTTGTTAAGTTTAATGAATCCGCACTTTCCGTACGGAATCAAATGTTTTTTGATTTTATTTTTGTTTGAGGGGCTGTTTTGTTAATTTTTGATAGAAGCTTAAGCAAGCTTTTGCATATTATTCATTCACAGATGGAAATTTTGTTTTTCAACTTAATACGTTTTTACAATTCAAAATATGTGGGGTTCAATATGTATTGCCTGCTGTAAACAAAACAAGTTAGAAAGTATAGTCGGTGAAGACCGACCATATGATACCCAACACCACAGTACATAAGATCAAATTTTTGTAATTTTGGACCTAGCTTTGAAAAATGCATGTGGCTATGTGAATAGAGATCTATTATGTTTAAAATTTCATTTAAATCTGTTTGATAGTTTCGGAGAGGCCGAAATCGCCACCTATCTCCCCTCATGGTCCTATTTTTAAAAAAGTACATAGCTTATGTGTCCATATAAATATGGATCTATCTATGACTTAAATTTCATTAAAATTGTTTTGATAGTGGCCACAAAGAGTCTATTCCGGAAAGCAGCTTGTATGGGGGCTATATGAAATTTTGGACCGATTCGTCCTTTTTTGCCGGACATCGTTAGATCGACTCAGCAAGTGATTCTGAGTCGATCGGTATACTTTAAGGTGGGACCAATATTTTAAGGTATTATACACATCAGCAAAAATGCATAATACCCTCTCCACTATTGTGGTGTGAGTATAATTATTTCATACTAAATGGTAAGTTTTTGGCTTCGTATATAAATACGTATTTAGTAAATTTTGAGTAATTCTAAGTCGATTTAGCCATGTCCGTCTGTCCTTCTGTTTGAAAACACGCTCACTTTTGAAAAACGCAAAAGAAAAGAACAAACGGTCTCAAATTGCTTGTAGTTATCCTAAGCAGTTTGGGATTGAAATCCAGCAACATCGGTTCAGTAGGATCAGAACTATGAATCAAAATGTGAAACCACCACCCTGAAAAAATTGATAATTTTGATACAAAAACTAACATAAATGGTTTATTAATGCACGGAATGACATCAACTTTTGGTGGAATTTGGTTTGTACGACTGCAAATCATACTGGTAAATTTCGTGACGATCGGTCCATAATTTACCATAGGCCCCATATAAACCCATCTCGAGGAAAACAGTTTAGTACGCCTAAAACCGCAATAAGAAATGCTAGCATACTTAAATTTGGTACGTCACAGTTTTATAGGACCAGAAATCACATTGCCAAATTTCGTGAAGGTTGGTCCATTATTTACCCAAGGCCACATATAAACCCTACTCTCGGAAAACAGTTTATTGCGCCTAAAACCAAATAAAGCTCACTTTGGGAAAATAATAAAATTCGCCTTAAACCATCACAGATATAGATATTGCGTTAAAATGTCTTACTTAAATTCATATGGCCAGAAAAAATATCATGCAAATTTGTGAAATTTTCTGTTAACGCTAAAATTAATTACACTGCTGTATTGAAATTTATTCTAATTTATTTTTTGTAATACTAGAAATCAGTCTTCAGAATTTTGGGATGATTGGGCCATAATTTACCATAGGTCCAATACAAATTATCCTCCTAAAATTATTTTAGTTTGGCTAAAACTTTTACGAATCATGATATTTTACTCAAGCATGTTCAAATTCCTAACAAGAAACGCACAAAATTTTCTTATTGTCGGTCAAAAATTTAATTCATGTCTAAACCGCAACTAATTTTAATGCTGACGCTCGTTTTTGTGAAGCTTAGTTAAGAATATATATGTATTTATCATATAGAGCTCACTCCTGTCCGTGGAGGGTATCAAAGATTCGGCACAGCCGAATATAGCACTCTTACTTGTTTTTAATTTAAGTTGTATTTAAATACAGTTCGGATTCCTTCACCTAATCATTCCAAAGGAGTTTTGACCGTCCTACTTTTCGTCTGCCTTCGAGTGCTTTTTCAAAAACTTTTCGAGCTGGTTCATCTTTACTCATTCTGCTGACATGGCTCAACCAGCGTCCACTAAATCGAAATTATAACGAACGGTTGTTGAAACCATACATTTTGTCTTAACCTCATTCACTAATAAGTCCTCGTCCATATTTTGAAACTTCATTCGCGTAAATAAAATGAAACTTTTGTTTTGCATCATGTACACAGAAAATATTCCCCAAAAGTTTTCACCAATTAAAGTATTAATTAAAATTAAATCAGTTTTAATTAAAATTTAATCAAATGAATTAAACGTTAAATCAAGTGTATTAAACATTCGATTAATACTTTTTATTTTTATTAAGGTTTTAATTAATATTACAAAGCTTTTAATTGAAATCCATTTTTATTTTTTTCTGTGTAGGTATTGTATGCCTTCTCTCTTTCCTCTTCTTCCTTTAAATTACAAACTCACAAGAACTGTTTGTAAACAAAGCAAAACTTTTCCTTACGTCTTTCCCTTTTCACAAGCAAACTGAAATGTTTCGGAGCAAATGTTTCATAATATTGATAACACGAAAGGGCCGCATTTGGTGTCGAAAGATTCGGTAAGATCCTTACCAACTTTCACATCGGATTTGGTTTTAGTTAGTCCCACAAAGGCGTATGATTTTTTCAGCGATATTCAGCTTAGATATTGATTCGTACAGTTTTTTCCGAATCGGGCTATCAAAGGCAGCCTAATATACAGGTGATATGTGTCGATTTGCCTTTCGTGGCGTTTCTCAACAATTTGGAGTAGCGTTAAAATCTGATCAGTTGTTAAATTTTCAGGTCTGATAATGTCCAATCAGTTCGGCGACAATTAATTTCAACCTCTCGCTCATAATACCTAAAAGAACCTCATATGCAATGGACAAAAGGTTAAACCACCGTAGTTGGTACACAACCTTGGATCACATTTTTTTAAATATTGGACAAAGTTCAAAACGACTCCAATCGTCGGCTGTTTATGTATAATTAAAAAAGGCAACTGGAAAACAAAAATTTTGTTTTTAAAATCAACTTAAAGATAAATGAAAACTAAATTCGAAGTCAAATATTGGCCCAAAGATGTTTTTTAATTTGTCATATAATAAAAACTTTTTAATATATGTGGGATTTCATGGCCCATGTCTTCCTGTTGGGTTGAAATTTGCACCAAGGTTAGTCCTATTGGATTCCTGAGGTAAACATATTGTTGGTATAACAGTAACGAGGGTATGAAAGTTAAGTTAGGTATGTTATATACCGTCGGAAAGGTTAATTTGTCTTGTTTCTCAGAATAAGTTTTAGTTTTAAGGTTTCAGAAACACACACAAATAGGAAAAAATTCAAAACAGTGCAAAAATGGTAACAATTGAAAATCCTTTGTCTTGAGTTACAGAACCTTTATTTTGATAGATATCCCACTCGCATCGCACTAAGCGACCATACAGTTCTTAAAGGAAAATACCTAAGCTCTCTTTTGAGCCAAAAAAAGGGCCCATTTTGAAAAAAAAATTTGTTTTTTCAAATAAAGTCAAAATTTTTTTTTTATGTTTTCTTCCAAAGACTGAGGAAATAGATATTTAAACTACTTGGTACATGAGAACAAACACCTGTTTGGCCAAAATGTCAAATTTTGACCGCCTATAACTCAAAGAGTTCTCGAACGATCTTGTGTCCAAACTACTATCCAATATGAGTAACTTTGGTGCAAATTTCATCCCAATCGAAGACACCGGTTTCAAAAGTTGGGTCACTTGATATGAAATCCCTACATAAATAACATATGTATGTATATGTTTTAGAGTAATTAAGATTTGTTGCTACCAAATAAATAAATTTTGCTTACTCAAACAAAATAACTTACGTATTGTTATAATTTTATTTCCCTTTAACCATCTATTAATCTATATATATAAAAATGAAATTATGTGTGTTTGTATGTTTGTATGTTTGTATGTTTGTCGCTTTATAGACTCCGAAACTACTGAACCGATTTTCCTGAAATTTTTACAGTAACATCACGTGAGCCCTAAAAATAAAATAGGCTACTTATTTTTTCGATAGGGGCAGGGGAATTGGTACCCCCCATAGGATGCCAATATTATACTGAACCGATTTTCCTGAAATTTTTACAGTAACATCACGTGAGCCCTAAAAATAAAATAGGCTACTTATTTTTTCGATAGGGGCAGGGGAATTGGTACCCCCCATAGGATGCCAATATTAATTATCGCATATCTTAAGAGCCGCTGCACGCATTTTGCTGAACTTTTTGTAGTAGGATCTTCTGAGCCCCGGAATTGAAATAAAATAGCAGCGGGGGTATAGGAATACCCCATAGGACGCCAATGTTTAACATCGCATATCTTAAGAACTGTAATAGTGAGAATGTTCAAACTTTCTAAAACTCACTCTTATGGTATACTACACTTTTGAAAATAAAAATAAAGCGGGTAGGCGCAGGGGGGGAAATACCTCCCATAGGATGCCAGTGTAGCGAAGCGCACCGGGTTAAGCTAGTTTTATATAAAGTTTTTAAAATTTAATCCCCCTTTTGCTGTCTAAAGCTTTTCCTTGATAAGCATTCCTTGCAGTTGCAACTTTATTCCTTATTAATTGCTTTTTTAGTTGTTTAAAGTAAATCGTTTAAAATCTGAAATCCCCTTTATTAAAACAGAAAATATTATTTACTCGTTTGCAGTTCAAAATCCTTACGACAAAAATTATTATTTAACTTTTACTAAAGTTCATAAATAAACTTGATAATCTTTTGCATAAATGGCTTCAGAATTTAAAAACTAAAATAAAAATCGTAAAAAAGAAACAAACAAACAAGAAAACTGAGAAGACCTTTCGAAGATCACAGGACGAAAATTAAATAGACAATACAAAGTTTGTGTTTGTTTTTTACTTTTTGCATTTGTGTATATTTTTATTAATTTTTTTTGTTATGCTTTTTAAAGATGCCTTCTCTTTTCACTTAAAACTTATGAACTGAATAAAGAAACTAACGGAAAAATATTAGTAGAAAACTACACATTTATACATTTAGAAGAGAAGGGATGAGATTTGTATAAGTGTGTACGTGAGTAACGGAAGCAGGGGAAAAAATTACACAGTTCAGAAAGAGGTAGTTAGAGAAAGAGTAGTATGTATAAAACATGACTGTAAACAAATATATTAAATATTTTAAAACATGACAAAAATAATTCTGTACTTGAACATTTAAATGTTTATTAAGATGTCGATGTAAGAGTATTTAAATAAATGCATTAGTATTGTTAAGGAAACATTTTACTTTAAAAATAAAAAGTATTTGTAACAGAGTATTGCTTTCGATAATTAAGTCATCGATTAGTTTTTAATCATACCAACTTAATTTTTCTAGTTTAATTTCAGAAACATCTTGATAAACTCTGTGAAACTTTAATGCATAAAATGCTCCAAAGGAAAAGTTTTTGTATAAGCTAAAAAATAAACATTATAAAAGTAGATAAGATAAACAATATTTAAAAAAAAATACTGCAAGAAAATTTGTCAAAAAAGATTTATGGATTTTAACTTTCTAAAAGTCTAAACATAACTCATATGAGTTTAGTTTTATTTTTAAATAAATAGAAAAAGGAGAGATGTAAATCGGAAGAGAGTAACTGGAAAAATAAAGTTGTGGTAATAAAGAAATCCCTAAGCTCCATAAATGTCAATGGCAATTGTTTAGTTAGGTAAACAAAGAAAGCGTAATTATTGTGTAGTGAGTTGTTTTAGGAATACAACTGTTTTGCAGTTTGCTTGTTAGTTAGTTTGGTTCGTTATTGTTAAAATAAATAGAAAAATATGAAATAAAAAAACCCAAAATCCCTTGATTAGTAACATGGAACTTAATTCACTAGATAAGTAGTTAAATATTTCTAAAAAAGTGAGAAACGTAAAAAAACACGAAACATTTTGTTGTTTTAAATTAATACTAAAACTTATGTAATAAATAAAAAAAATATGAAATGTATGTCAAAAACGCGTAGTCCTTTAAGAGTAATCCGGGTTATAAATTAATGCCTTGATGGTTTGATTGATTTTTCTATAAACTAATTGTATTCGTTGTTGCTCTTTTCGTCCTAAATGGCTTGACTTTTGAAATGGAATTTTTGAATTTTAGATTTGGTTGATTTACCATAAAGCTTTGCCATTACCATTACCGTTGCCATTACCATTGCCGTTGGTGTAAATATTTTGCAGACGTCTGGCTTGTTGTTGGCGCAAGCCATTTCTTAAGCTATTTCCGTTGTGGCCATTTAATCGCAGTTCTAAGCTTTCGTCTAAAGAATAACGTCCATTGCCATTTCCGTTACCGTTGCCATTAGAACCATGGCTTATCCCATTACCGTTGCCATTACCATGGGCACCAGCATTTCCATTACCGTTACCATTTCCATTTCCGTTGCCATTACCATTCGCACCAACATTGCCATTATGTAGAGAACTTTCTTCTGAATTACCATTGCCATTACCATTTAAAATTCTAATACTGGCAGAGCTAGTAGCAGCAGAATGACGTCCCAAAGAATTTTGCAATTCATTGCTATCCAATTCATTCAATAATTGTTCGCTGGTGCGTCTGCCATTACCATTCAAGAGCAAATTTCCATTGCCAGTAGTGCGACCGTTGCTGGTAATTCTGGTGGAAATCAAAGAACTGCCTCTTAAGGCATTACCATTTAAAGAAGTAGCACTGGCAGTGTCCAACAACGACACAGGGGAGTGTATAACTGAGGCTTGTACGGTGGCACTGGCTGGTTGGGTAATAACAATTTGGGGATGGGCAGTACGTTCAATGGTGAGCCGGGCTGCATTATCGCGGATATCTTTAAGGGTTGAAATATCACGAGCCTGAGCAAAAACGGAGCCACCGGGGGAACGTGAGAGTAAGGTAGGGGGGTGTGATACCACTGTGGCATGAACACTGTGTCCTAAAGCTTGGCTGGGGAGAGATTGGGAGAGAAGTAAGGCTTGTTCATTCGTCAAACGTTCTTGGGATTGCTGCAATTGGGTACGTAATATTTGCTGTTGTTGTTGCTGCTGGGCACGTTGCAATTGTTGTTGAGCTTGCAATTGTAATTGCTGTTGTTGCAATTGTTGCTGTTGCAATTGCTGTTGTTGATGTTGCTGTTGCTTGTACTGTTGTTCGAATTGTTCCATTAAATGTTGAGCCTGAGTGCGAGCATGGGTTTCAGCTTGGCCTCTAGCCTGTTGCTCAGCCTGTGAGTTTTGTTGGGCTTGTGACATGGCTTCGGCTCTCACTTGAGCTTCGGCTAAGGCTTGGGCTTCAGCATAGGCAGCACTCTGCGCCTGAGCTTCGGCAATGGCTTGGGCTTGTAATTGTGATTGCAAGACTTCAATGCTATTGTAACGTGAAGAAGACGAAGTACCAGCTGATGCACGTAGACGTTGTTCTGCATCTAGCATTTGTTTGGACACGACAGCATTGAAACCATTAATATCATCGGCAGTGTAATCCACAACTCTGCGGGTGCCATCGGGTTCAACAAGGGAATACTAAAGGAGATGTGTAGAGACAAATAGTTTCTGTTTGCTAGAAAACTTATGTTAGTTAATATTTTTTACCTGGCCTTGCACAATATCACCATCACGTTTCTCTTCCTGCTGCTTATCATCACCGGTCAATGAATCTCTGACATCATAAGCAAAACTATACTGAGGATGAGTATCGTAATCTTCCGATGAGGTTACAGTAGAGCCCAACTCATTTCCCAATTCTGATGAGTCCGTTGTGTGTTCAAAAGATGAAGAGTGCTGTTGGTCTTGTTGTCCCAAGGCAGCTTTTTGTTGGGCAAAATGCAATGCATGCAGAGCTGGATATGAAGCTCTAACAATGTTGCCAGTCAGCACACCCAAACACAAACAAGTGATAAGCTGCTTGAATTAAAAACCAAAATGTTGTTAAAATCGATAAAAGATAAAAACAAAGCTCGTAACAAAATTGAAAAAATTAAGAATTGAAAATGCACTGTAAAGAAGTCATTTTATACATTTTGATGTCATAAATATAAAGGAAATTGAGGAAAGAACTTAATGTTGTGTTGCATTTTGTTTGTATTTATTTAATAATAAAATCTATTATGGGTTTTAAGATTTATTTGAGGGGAATGTACACTGACAAAAAGTATTTAATATGTGAAGGTTAATATTTGAAGAAACGCATGGGGGATACTTGAAATATTTCTTTTATTAATGTTTAAAGATAGTATTTTTTTTATTATTTATTTAGTATTTAATTTCAAATACCGATTGTTAATAAACGCTTAGTGAGAACTTAAATTGCCCAACAGTAGGCTAAAGGAGCTTATCATGAATACACCTGAATTCCAAAACATCTAATAATTTGCAGTCAAAGTCAAAAATCTGTTATCAAGCTTAATAATGCATAGTTTGCTTATTGTGTACGACCCGATAACTTATTTGGTGCGATTCGGGATAGATAAAATTGTAAAACTCTACACGGTCTCTTTGTGAAATGCATTCAAAAATGCGAGTTGCTTTGTAACTGACGTTTTAAAATTCACCCAATTAAACTTTTTTTAGGATTTATCAGGATAAGTTTTCTTGAGAAAGTAAAATATAAAGTTTTAGAGCAATTCAAGTATTTTTAATTGAAATTGTTCCTTTTTTCTTTTAGTATTTCTTGTGCTAAAACGAACCAAATATTTTGATCTCTTCGCTGGGTATTTTTTCGAAAGGTCTCTTTTTTCTGTGCCTACAAAAATGTGTAAGAAACTTTTCCTTGTTTTTTCTGTCAGTTTTTTTATGTTAATGTGTAGAAAAATTATGGTCAGATTTTTCTTAAAGTGATGTAGAGTATGTCTTCATTTAAAATACAATATGGAAAAAAGGAAACAGGGAGAAGAAATTCTTTTTTGTCAAAATGTTGACGCACGAATCTTATTTAGGGTCTTGTTAAAGTTTGCATGTATGTAAGTAAGTATGTGTGAGTGATTGCAAGTATCCTCGTATATCCTAGATATGTATGGGTGTTGGCATGCTTGATATGTAAGAAATTTTTAGTGGAATAAAAAACTGCCATTATGCGAATTGGTGCCATTATAAATTTAACTTTTTTTTATATTTTCGTGCGCTGTATCACTAAAGTTAGGATGTTATCCTTCAACTGTTTATCTTTTAAAGAACGTTGCAAAACTATCTACATATAAAGAGGAAATGCTTGGGGAAATTTTTTTTTCCTATACTAAAACCCCCTCCCCCTGTAGATATCTTTGAAAAACTTAAAATAAAATTCTTTCAATTGATTACAGTGTTTTTTTTTTGCTTAAATAAATAACTTCTGATTTTGTACTCAAGTTTGGGGTATTTTTTGTTTTAAAAAATTTTTTGGATTTTTTATGTCGTACAGAAAATTTTGTATTAATAATAATTTAAGCAGAAGCAAATATGATTGCCCCTTTTAAAAATGTCCTGTTATGTTTGCGAATGCATGCAAAGTTCTCTATAAATTGTAAGTTTTGAAAGGGACATATCCAATTATTTTTTTTTTTTTTGTTAAATGTTTTTTTTTAGGATTTTGTTTTATTGCGTAATATTTAGCTAGAAACACAATTTATAAAATGACAAATGAGTTGATAAACCTTTTAGAGGTACATTTTTTAGCATTCTTTTTAATTTTTTTAAATGGTTTTTTCACGTACCCACTTCATATTCTTATTAAAAACTTATTAATTTGTGAATGAGTTTAACAAACTTTAGAAACTTTAACGTGATTAACACTTTTCTCTGTTTTGCTTGCAAAAGTTAAAAATTATTTTCACTTTAACACGCACTCTCAGGTAATAAAACTTGAAAGAAGTGTTGTCAATATACCGGATACAGACACACACGCACGATTTTTATAATAATCCTTTTAGTTGGCTGTATTGGTTTAAATGAATTTGAATTGTTCTTTGAGTTGAACGTTATTACCACACAACTGTTTCTGTTGAATGGAGTAAAACTTGTGATGTCTTAAGATCAACTTTTGGCATCTTTTATACTAAAAAATTTTGCAGCAAATAAGCAAAAGTGCATCAAGTAATTTAAGCTTTCAAGTAGACAAATACATGCATACATATACATACATATACAAAATATAATAAATGTGTATGGGCTTAAATTGCTACAGCCCTTTTGTGTTTTCGTGGTGTTGAAGTCATTTAAGACAAAAGCTAAACACCAAGAATTTTTCTGAAGACATAACAGAAACTTTCAAATTTGTAAGATTTAAATTACAAGTGACCTTCTCAAAAATTGTTGGTCAGAATTTTTTATTAAACTAATTACACAGACATAACATGATATGCACTCATATAAATGGAGATGTAATGTATTTTAATATTTTTTGTTTGGTTGTTGGTTTTCTAGAAGAAGTAAATGAAAAAATCTAAGCACCTGTCAAGTTGATGATCTAATTTAAGCCCGAAGGTCACTCATATTAAAGTAATGTAGTTGCCTTGAAGAAAAATACTGAGATAAACTGCAGTTTAGTTATATAATTTTAGAATCCAATATTGCTCAAATTTGGGCTGGGTTTTAAAATTATAAAATTGAAGTTTTTGATATTTTAATTTTCATTATAAAGAAAAAAAAAAAAAATTCTTGACAAAAAGTATTAAAAAAACAAGAAGTTAGGAAAAAACATGTAAATAAAAATTTAAAGTTGGAAATCAATTACAGCAAATTTCGATCTACCAATACCAGTTGTTAAAGATTGATGTTTGACTTTAGACTGGCAGGCGCCGCAGTGGCACAAACGGTAGAACACAACGAATTCTGATGATGGGAATGTGGTTATTCTCGAAACATGTAAATTCGACCCGAGTTCAATTCCGTGTTCACTCAAGAATTATCAAAAAAATTGTAATTAATTTCATGTTGTTAATTCCTTTTTTCAGTAAAAATAATTTAATGAAAAATAAATTTGATGAATTAAAAACGAACGGTTCAATGAAAAATCACAATTGTTATAAAAATGTTTATGTTCCTTAATTTGTCTTTAACTTATTTATATAACTTTTCAGTTTTTATTAATTATTTTCGCGATAACAAGAGGAAATCTTTCATTATTTAAATCCAAATGCAGATCCAACTTTTCAACCTATAGAGGTCTGATTCCAGAACTGTTTGGAAAAAGTTTGACTAATATTACAACTCATCAAGTATTTTCCTTGATATCACTATTTCACTATAGATTTAGAGAAGTACGTTCGACTTCTACTTATCTTATAGAACTTAAAACGTCAGTGATATTCTCATTCATAAAATAAATCATGACTTTCTTTAGTACAAGTTAAATAAAATCGGGCTTTCTCCTATAATTCTTAAATGGATGTTCATGTATCTTAAAAGCAGATATCAGTGTATATTGTTTTGCAATTGCATATATAAAGCTATACATTGGTGGCCCGATAGGCTAGCTAGTAGTGAGCTAGTCTATCAGTGCCGGGGTTGCGGGTTCGATTCTTACCAGAGACTCGGGTTTCCTGCAAACAAGCGTAGAGCTTCGCGGGATTGGCATAGGGAAACAAAAAAAAAAAAAATTATTTGGAATCCTTCAAATTAGCCACTTGGGTCCAGTGTAATTCCTATAAATCCTTAATGATTAACCATATTTTATAATAAGAAATATTCTAAAGTATTAATGCATGCTGACGATGTAAAGCTTTTTCTTAGCTATAAAAGCTCAACTATGCTTTATTTACTTCAACTTATGGTGTGATATACATTTTATGGAGCTGACCTCGAGAAAATTATCGAGAACATATGTTATTCTACAGAATAAGTCCAGTTCTCTGCAGCTATTAACTAAACAAGCATCAGCTGGAGGCATTCATCAATCTAGGTGAAGAACTTGATAATAAACTGTGTTTTAATTCATATAAAATGCAGACGGCAAATGGTGAACTAGGATTTTTTGGTGAGAGACCAATTTACTCTGAACATCCTAAAGGTACCCGGGCACCTGTACGTGTTTAATGTCTCTGGCGTTAGGCAAAAAGGTTTTAAGTCAGAAACGGCAGTTTTTTGTAATGCTAAATTAAAAAATATTTATATGGTGTATTCCATAGACTTTTTTCCTAAAGAGCAGATGATAACGATAAGAAGCAGTTGTGCTAGACCTTAGTTATTGATACCAAACGAAAGAGAAGCAATTGAATTAAAGCCAATCTAAAATTCAACATGCGTTTTTATGACTTAAGATTTTTTGCCTGACGGCACAGATATGGGAATGCGTTCACTCTAAGTAAGTTTTTTTAAGTTGTAAGTTGCTCTGCATAAACTAATGATAGTCTACATATATAAAATATCAGCGTTAACATTTTAGTTTATAAAATAGAGAAATTAATAGAGAATGAAAACCAAAAGCTCAATAAAAAATTAAAAAAAAAAAAAAAAAATTTTAGTGCAGATCTTTTGAGCAGTTAGTACACATTGGACGATAATAATATGCATACATATGCATTAGTTTTTTTTTGTAAAATTATTGAACCGCTGTAAGAGGTGAGAATTGGAACTTTCATCTTCAAACCATTTAAATAAGAGAAACAATTAAAAGGATTTTCACAAAAAAATTAAGTTTTCGCGAAATTTGCGATTTTTCTCTAATACTAAAATATTTTTACTATTTTTAATTAGGCTTAAGTTCATTAAATTTAATTTACATTAAATTATTTTTATGAAGAAAGGAATTTTTACAACATGGAAGATTAATTAAAATTGTTATTGATAATTTTCATTCTTGGCTGACCTGGGATTCGAAGCCAGGCTGGCTGGCGTGTGATTCGAACCCAGGCGGCTGGTTACCCTGACATGTTTCGACCTCAACCACTAGGTCTCCTCAGAGGTATTTGCCGTCTTACACTCGCAGCCATCGATGACTGCTGACGTCAGTAGTCAAACATCAATCCTTAAACCAAATTGTATTTTAACCTTTGGTAGATCGAAATTTGCTTTTTTGAATGATTATCCATTTTTAATTGATCTCACATGTTTTCCTTACTTCTGTTTTTTCGTACTTTTGTCAAGAATTCTTCTTGAAGTCCAAAGTACATTTTTTGTTTATCATGTTTTTGTCTTTCTTTTTTCTTGTTGACATTTATCAGCACAACTTGAAGGACAAATGAACACATAGAGCTTGTGCCTTAGCTTTAACAATAATTAGTATTGTGGTTATTTTGTTGAACTATTCATGGTTTTTCAATCCAAATTTTTACTATTTTTAATTAGGCTTAAGTTCATTAAATTTAATTTACATTAAATTATTTTTATGAAGAAAGGAATTTTTACAACATGGAAGATTAATTAAAATTGTTATTGATAATTTTCATTCTTGACTGACCTGGGATTCGAAGCCAGGCTGGCTGGCGTGTGATTCGAACCCAGGCGGATGGTTACCCTGACATGTTTCGACCTCAACCACTAGGTCTCCTCAGAGGGATTTGCCGTCTTACACTCGCAGCCATCGATGACTGCTGACGTCAGTAGTCAAACATCAATCCTTAAACCAAATTGTATTTTAACCTTTGGTAGATCGAAATTTGCTTTTTTGAATGATTATCCATTTTTAATTGATCTCACATGTTTTCCTTACTTCTGTTTTTTCGTACTTTTGTCAAGAATTCTTCTTGAAGTCCAAAGTACATTTTTTGTTTATCATGTTTTTGTCTTTCTTTTTTCTTGTTGACATTTATCAGCACAACATGTTGTAAAAATTCCTTTCTTCATAAAAATAATTTAATGTAAATTAAATTTAATGAACTTAAGCCTAATTAAAAATAGTAAAAATTTGGATTAAAAAACCATGAATAGCACAGTACAACATTTTTCAGTTAATTGATTGCCAACTCAATTCTGTGAACTGTATGTGAAATTAGACCGAAAAAGAAGAATTTCTGCATCATTCGTTTTGTCTTCTTACCTGCGATTTGAAGTTAGTATCGATTTGAAGTTAGTACTATCGTATAGGGGAATTTATCACGTTTTAGGCCCTGTTGTTTGACATAGCTCGACAACCCCTAGCCCAATTTAGTTGAAATAAATTTTAAAATATTAAGAATTACAATTCCCTTAATCTGTTCATATATTGTTTTCCTATACAAGTAACACTTTCGAAGTTAAAAATGAATGTATGAAGAGAAAAAATTATTTTTTGCCTAAAAATTTAAATTTTTTTTTTTAAAAATACATAAAAAATGCAAAATGGAAAAAAGTTTCAAGTCTAGTTATTTTTTCGCAAAGTCACATAACCTATGAGCAAAATGAGACAAAGATCATAAAAATCGATGCACGCGTTTCGCTTTTATTCGCAATTGAGTAAATGTATGAATTTCAAAAATTTGCTCGAGATATGCACAACATTATTTGGAGAAAACATTGACACCTTTTTCATGATTCTGAGAATTAAAAAAAAAGGAATAAACAAAAGGTTATTTGATTTTTATGATTGCGGTAATAAATGTACGTGGACAATTAAACGGAAAGTGGACCTTTTTATTATTTGGGTTTTTCCGGCGGCTACCTATATGATTTTTTTACAGAAATTGCACCCACATTTAAGGGTGGTCATTATTTGGAAAGTTTTGCACAGTTTGAAACGTACAAGTGCTGAATCAGGTATATAGCCAGCCGCCCTTAAAATATGCGCCCATTTATAAGTACCTGGCAGTAAAATATTCAAAAATACGTATTATTTATAGGTGTGCATTGATCGATTTTTGGCATTCAGCCAGTGCCGACGAACGCGAACAGTAAAATTGATTTTTCTCCAGTTTTTTAAAAGTGAATAACAACAAA
Organism: Pollenia amentaria; assembly: GCA_943735925.1. Taxonomy (NCBI): domain Eukaryota; kingdom Metazoa; phylum Arthropoda; class Insecta; order Diptera; family Polleniidae; genus Pollenia; species Pollenia amentaria. Next base: position 248,651,215 of record OX031007.1, on the reverse strand, counting down.
ACATAAAATATATCAATATGGAAAACAACAAATGCCCATATTTGGATGAATATTGTTACGTTTGTGGTCATATCGTCCGAAAAATACAGAAAAAAGATCGAAAAAATTTGTTTACTGAGCAATTCAAAACCGCGTATTGTAATTATTTCGATGAAGCAGATTTAAGTGGTGCAAATTTTACGCCGAACACAGTGTGCAACAGTTGTTATACTACCCTTCTAAAATGGATTCACGGAAAAAGTAGAAAGTTATCTTTTATGAAGCCAGTAATTTGGGTGGAAGACACAACTGGACATGATGAATCCAGGTGCTATGCATGCATAAATTTTCGTCCTGGATTAAACATACAACAATTGAAAACAAAAGTATACACTGCTGCATTTACTGCCACACTTCCAGTGCAACGCCCTGCTGATACCGATGCACCTAAACCTCCGAGTGCGGATACTGTGTCCCTGCTAGCCGAAACCGTTTTCACCAATCCGACCGATTTGGATGATGCTGATTGGATACCCGATATTGAAAATAGTGCACCACAACCGCTACCACAAATCGAAATGGATTACATTGTGGCCAAGCTGGGACTATCACAACACGACTCCGAATGGCTGACATCATTTTTGAAGAGAAGAAAACTCACACAGCAAAATGTCAGCGCAACATCATACCGACAACGCCAAGCTGATTTTCAGAAATTTTATTCCGTTGACGAAGCAAATACGTTCACGTACTGCCATGATATCCCAGGTTTAGTGAAAAAATTGGGAATGGATTATATCGCTGGCGACTGGCGTTTATTCATCGATGGTTCAGTTACTAGTTTGAAGGCTGTGCTGCTGCACAAAAAAAATAAAAAACCATGCATTCCATTGGGATTCAGCACAACTATGAAGGAAACGTATGAAGCATTGGGCGAAATTTTGAAGAAAATCAAATACGATGAACACAAATGGAACATTTGTTGCGATCTGAAGGTGGTCAACATACTACAAGGGATTATAGAAAAGGGCGGATATCCAAAATACTTCTGCTTCCTTTGTAATTGGGATTCACGATACAAAGGAAATCAATATCAATGTAAAGATTGGAAAGGAAGAACTCCCGAGCTCAACAAACAATTAAAATTACGCAATGAACCTATGATAAAGGACCTGGATGATATTTTGTTGCCACCGCTCCACATGAAACTGGGAATAGCTGGGAAATTCGTTGAAGTGGTGGTCAAAAAAGTAAACGGCGCCTTTGATTGTTTGAAATCCATCTTTCCGAAACTCAGTGATGAGAAAATTAAAAACGGTACGTATCGTACTCTGTATTTCAATATTGTCATATCTAAATTTGTTAATTTCTATACATTCGCATTACCAATAATTTTTTCGTTTTTCTTATGTATTTAAAACAGGTATTCTCAATGGACCTGATATTCGGAAATTGATCAAAAGTGATTCTTTCACACATTTGCTTTCAGAGCATCACGACCACCAACATGCATGGAACGCATTGAAAGAAGTAATAGAAGGCGTTCTAGGAAAGAACCGTGTACAGCGAGAAGAGATACAGCAACGAGTGGACAGGTTGCTGTTTTATTTCGAAAAAATCAGGAATCAGACGAACAAGGAGAGAGGTTCCACCAGGTGACCATGCCATTTGAAAAGCGGTTCAAAAGCAAAAAATTGGATGCATTGCTTGCGGAGGTTTGTTGGTGGAGTTCCACAATTATGCAGTTTGAAGAAAGCACCGAAGATGAAGACATTGAAATTGGTGGACACAGTGAAAGAAACACGCCCTTGAATAGTATGTGTATCTCGGATGACGATACAGACTCAGACCATGAATATGAACAACCTACGAAGAAAACAAGATCATCAGAACCACAAGCGTCAACTTCTACAAGGATGGATATTGCCAATAATTGAAAAAATGTTCTAAATTTTGTTTTTATGCATATTATAATTGCGTATTAATTGCATATTATTTTATTTTCATTAAGTTTTTATAAATAGTTTTTTTTTGCATGATAATTTTTTAATTTATATTTTTATTTTTATTTTAAGGGTGGTGGCTATAACTGATTTTTGAAATTCATACCTTTACTCAATTGCGAATAAAAGCGAAACGCGTGCATCGATTTTTATGATCTTTGTCTCATTTTGCTCATAGGTTATGTGACTTTGCGAAAAAATAACTAGACTTGAAACTTTTTTCCATTTTGCATTTTTTATGTATTTTTAAAAAAAAAAATTTAAATTTTTAGGCAAAAAATAATTTTTTCCCTTCATACATTCATTTTTAACTTCGAAAGTGTTACTTGTATAGGAAAACAATATATGAACAGATTAAGGGAATTGTAATTCTTAATATTTTAAAATTTATTTCAACTAAATTGGGCTAGGGGTTGTCGAGCTATGTCAAACAACAGGGCCTAAAACGTGATAAATTCCCCTATACGATAGTACTAACTTCAAATCGATACTAACTTCAAATCGCAGGTAAGAAGACAAAACGAATGATGCAGAAATTCTTCTTTTTGGGTCTAATTTCACATACAGTTCACAGAATTGAGTTGGCAAATCATGTGTTGTACTGTGTAGTTCAACAAAATAACCACAATACTAATTACTAAAATATTTATTTTAATATTAGTAGGTATGCATTTTTGAAGTTCATTTTTTATGCGATAGTAATACTTTGCTATTCCGTTTTTATAAAAAGTTTTCGTGTTATTTGGCGATTTAATATATTTCATTGAAAACTAGGCCTTTTTTTTGGCTTAGGCCACAAGTTAGTACATATTTTTAACATTTTATAAAACAACGAAATTAATACATTATAAAAGAGTATCCGTTTCGCATTACAATAACTTTTATAATCAACGTGTTGCTAAAGTTTTAATTTAGCAACATTTTTAATTGAAAAGTTTTTGCTTGTTATTCTTTGGGTGTGTGTAAAACGGTAGCAAAGTTTTATGGTGAATTTACATTTTCAAAAATATTTACGCCAATGTCAAAAATTATACTAGCCCCCAGGGCTAGTGAAGTTTTATTCACCTCAACAGTGTCAACATTTTACTTCCATGAGTACTTTACTGCCGTTTCACACACACCCTTTTTCAAACTTTGTCAAATAAGCCTAGTACTCTGTATCAATTTGAGAAAATTGTTAAGCATCATCTATTATTTCATACGAAAAATTTGACATGTATCAGTGTTACATATCTCGCGAGTTTGCACAATTTGACGTTTTTAATCTTTCAAAGTATGCGACATTGTTTTGCGTATGTTTGTTTACCAAAAAGTATTGTTTTTAAATAAAAAACTTAAAAATAATGGAAGTAAATATGGACAATAAGTTGTTATCGGTTGTTGTATTGATGTTTTTTCTTTCCCATTTAATATTAAGTTTATAATTTTTTTCCAGAAACATTTCGTAACATAGGAATTCATAGAAATTCCGCACAGATTTCTTAAGAGTTTTGACAGAATTTTATGTGAAATGTTAAACAGACTACCAGGCTATATTTTGGAATTACGTTTTTTATTTCTTAGAATTTGTTTTTTCAGCAAAAAAGCGGTTTTAAAAAAGGGAACAACTTATCGCGCAACTCTTTCAACCCCTTAGGGTTTGAAATTTTAGGAATAAAGGGACAACGCTGAAAACAAAAGTCTTATGCACCTCGCTTATGCAGATGATATTGTCACTTTTGAGTAACACAATCGAGATATAATTACTATCCCACTGTGGGAGATCTTGACAAAAAAAGTGAATTTAATAATTCTGGGGTCTCTAAACAGTTAGTACGTTTTGAACAATATTTTAGATTATATTCAAATTGAATGCCAATTAAAGTTTTAGATTTGGCGTCTACATACCTGTCAAGACGGGGGCCACAGGCTTCTAAAGTATTAAAGAATTATTAATTTTAGCCCGGTCTTAAAAATTTCTAGGTGATTATAAAACAGTTACTAAGCTACCTAAATAAGAGCAGCAAGCGTTTTTTCATATCAAAAATGTTCATACAGTTTATACAATACAAAGCTTAAGAATGCGAATTCAACATCACTCGGCTGGAAAATCTTATTAGACAGAATTTGTATCGTAAAAAAAAACGATGCCCGCTCTTGCTTATCGCCTATATTTTATGAAACATTCGACTCCAAAACTTAAACTTTGATATTTTTGACCTATCCAAAAAAAGCGTGACTAGTAAATTGACCAAACTTTAGCTTTATTTTAACCAATTTCTATTGATTAACTAAACTTTATTTGTGAGAAGGTAATTATTCTCGTATAATGAAATTTAGAAACTGTAAAATGATGTTCGATCCAGCTAAACTTTTTGCAAAAGCAAATAATTTTTGAATAAAACTAGTGGTTACGTGTAGGACGCCAAATATTTAATAGGTATGAACAAAGCTTGAGAAAATAAATAATTTTTAATACAAAATTTAAATAATTTTTTTTTTTGATTTAATCTCGAAAAGAATTAACGATAGGACTGTTATTGATATTACAGTCCATCTTAGAGGTAATTAAAGCTTTTGTTTAAAACTTCTTATCGGATTTTTTACGCCGTGATATTTATTTAAGTTTTCAAATAATAGTTGATGATTGTGTCAAGATTCAGTTTTTGGCACGTGATAAAACATTTATTTCTAAGTCTGTTTATGCTAAAAATATTTGTGACGAGATGTTTGTTATATGTAAATAAAAAAATTTTTCAATTCAAAATTTTTAATGCATTTCCTTTTTTTAAAATTGCAATAAATTTTTACAAATTAGTGGGCATGCTACACATTTTGTTAATATGACCAATTTGTAGTACAAATTTTTATTTGATTGCTAACAAATATTTTATTTAATGTTACAAGCTCATTGTTCCAAATATTTATTGAATGTGAACAATCTTAATTAAAAAAGTATTTTTTTATATCTACAAATTCGGTTGTTGGTGCTTTTTCAATTTAAAAAAACTAGTTGTATTGACGAATGTGTCAATATGACAATTCTATGTAGACAATAAAAAATTCCAGATAAAAATATTTCTAAAATTTCTGAGAATTCAACATTTTTATTTTTCGAATTTAAATTTAAATTTAGCTCATAGAATAAATTCGAAAAATAAAAAATGTTGAATATAATAAAGTAGCTTATGAAAAGAAATAATTCCCATATTCTATTTCCGAGAAATTTTTGACAAAAAATGTCAGAGGTCTTTTTGGACTGAATGAGCTAGAACTGTAAGGAAATGTCATGATAGGATACTAGCAGATGTTGTATAAGAGCTTGGCGGTTTTTACCTAGGCCCACCCGGGTGCATGGATTATGTGGGCATTATATGATCCAATTCTTAAAAAAACAACAGTATTGTAAGCAGTCGAGCAACGGTTAAAATGTTGAATTTTATTATAAAGAGATCTTAAAAATATCGAATTCGATAGTCGTAGATAAATATTGATGTATCGATATATGGGTATTTTTAATATCGGCGATATATATCGATTATAATTTTTTTAAATATCGATATTTCGATATATCGATATTTATTTCCCATCCCTATTTCAGACGAAAAATAAATAGACAATACAAAGTTTGTTATTAATTTTTACTTTTTGCATTTGTGATTTGCAAAAGAATATTTTAATTTATTTATTTTTTTTGTAATGCTTTTTAAAGATGCCTTCTCTTTTAACTTAAAACTTATGAACTAAATAAAGAAAATATTGGAAAAATATTAGTAAAAACTACACATTTATACATTTAGAATAGAAAGGATGAGATTTGTATAATTGTGTACGTGAGTAACGGAAACAGGGAAAAAATTACACAGTTCAGAGAGAGAGGAAGAGGTAAGTAGTTAGAGAAAGAGTGGTATGACATACATATAAAACATGACTGTAAACATAAATATTAAATATTTTAAAACAAAAATAACTGTATACTTGTACATTTAAGTGTAAATTAAAATGAAGATGTATGAGTATGTAAATAAACAGTTATTTGTAAGAAATGCATTAGTATTGCTTAGGAAACATTTTACTTTAAAGGCAATAAGTATTTGTAACAGAGTATAAATTTTTAATTGTACATTTTCTGGCTTTAAACACCTAATCGAGCAAGACTTGAATTTTATATTTGCTTTCGATAATTGAGTCATGGATTAGTTTTTAGTTATAGCAATTTTCATTTTCTAGTCTAATGGCAGAAATAACTTGAAAATGCTCCAAAGGGCAAGTTTTTTTATAAGCTAAAAACTAAACATTATAAAAGAAGATAAGATAAACAATATTTTAAAATAATAAACACTGCAAGAAAATTTGTCAAAAAAGATTTATGGATTTTAACTTTCAAAGTCTAAACATAACTCATATGAGTTTAGTTTTATTTTTAAATAAATAGAAAAAGGAGAGATGATAATCGGAAGAGAGTAACTGGAAAAATAAAGTTGTGGTAATAAAGAAATCCCTAAGCTCCATAAATGTCAATGGCAATTGTTTAGTTAGGTAAACAAAGAAAGCGTAATTATTGTGTAGTGAGTTGTTTTAGGAATACAACTGTTTTGCAGTTTGCTTGTTAGTTAGTTTGGTTCGTTATTGTTAAAATAAATAGAAAAATATTATATAAAAAAACCCAAAATCCCTTGATTAGTAACATGGAACTTAATTCACTAGATAAGTAGTTAAATATTTCTAAAAAAGTGAGAAACGTAAAAAAACACGAAACATTTTGTTGTTTTAAATTAATACTAAAACTTATGTAATAAATAAAAAAAATATGAAATGTATGTCAAAAACGCGTAGTCCTTTAAGAGTAATCCGGGTTATAAATTAATGCCTTGATGGTTTGATAAACTAATTGTATTCGTTGTTGCTCTTTTCGTCCTAAATGGCTTGACTTTTGAAATGGAATTTTTGAATTTTAGATTTGGTTGATTTACCATAAAGCTTTGCCATTACCATTACCGTTGCCATTACCATTGCCGTTGGTGTAAATATTTTGCAGACGTCTGGCTTGTTGTTGGCGCAAGCCATTTCTTAAGCTATTTCCGTTGTGGCCATTTAATCGCAGTTCTAAGCTTTCGTCTAAAGAATAACGTCCATTGCCATTTCCGTTACCGTTGCCATTAGAACCATGGCTTATCCCATTACCGTTGCCATTACCATGGGCACCAGCATTTCCATTACCGTTACCATTTCCATTTCCGTTGCCATTACCATTCGCACCAACATTGCCATTATGTAGAGAACTTTCTTCTGAATTACCATTGCCATTACCATTTAAAATTCTAATACTGGCAGAGCTAGTAGCAGCAGAATGACGTCCCAAAGAATTTTGCAATTCATTGCTATCCAATTCATTCAATAATTGTTCGCTGGTGCGTCTGCCATTACCATTCAAGAGCAAATTTCCATTGCCAGTAGTACGACCGTTGCTGGTAATTCTGGTGGAAATCAAAGAACTGCCCCTTAAGGCATTACCATTTAAAGAAGTAGCACTGGCAGTGTCCAACAACGACACTGGGGAGTGTATAACTGAGGCTTGTACGGTGGCACTGGCTGGTTGGGTAATAACAATTTGGGGATGGGCAGTACGTTCAATGGTGAGGCGGGCTGCATTATCGCGGATATCTTTAAGGGTTGAAATATCACGAGCCTGAGCAAAAACGGAGCCACTGGGGGAACGTGAGAGTAAGGTAGGGGGGTGTGATACCACTGTGGCATGAACACTGTGTCCTAAAGCTTGGCTGGGGAGAGATTGGGAGAGAAGTAAGGCTTGTTCATTCGTCAAACGTTCTTGGGATTGCTGCAATTGGGTACGTAATATTTGCTGTTGTTGTTGCTGCTGGGCACGTTGCAATTGTTGTTGGGCTTGCAATTGTAATTGCTGTTGTTGCAATTGTTGCTGTTGCAATTGCTGTTGTTGATGTTGCTGTTGCTTGTACTGTTGTTCGAATTGTTCCATTAAATGTTGAGCCTGAGTGCGAGCACGGGTTTCAGCTTGGCCTCTAGCCTGTTGCTCAGCCTGTGAGTTTTGTTGGGCTTGTGACATGGCTTCGGCTCGTACTTGAGCTTCGGCTAAGGCTTGGGCTTCAGCATAGGCAGCACTCTGAGCCTGAGCTTCAGCAATGGCTTGGGCTTGTAATTGTGATTGCAAGACTTCAATGCTATTGTAACGTGAAGAAGACGAAGTACCAGCTGATGCACGTAGACGTTGTTCTGCATCTAGCATTTGTTTGGACACGACAGCATTGAAACCATTAATATCATCGGCAGTGTAATCCACAACTCTGCGGGTGCCATCGGGTTCAACAAGGGAATACTAAAGGAAATGTGTAGAGACAAATAGTTTCTGTTTGCTAGAAAACTTATGTTAGTTAATATTTTTTACCTGGCCTTGCACAATATCACCATCACGTTTCTCTTCCTGCTGCTTATCATCACCGGTCAATGAATCTCTGACATCATAAGCAAAACTATACTGAGGATGAGTATCGTAATCTTCCGATGAGGTTACAGTAGAGCCCAACTCATTTCCCAATTCTGATGAGTCCGTTGTGTGTTCAAAAGATGAAGAGTGCTGTTGGTCTTGTTGTCCCAAGGCAGCTTTTTGTTGGGCAAAATGCAATGCATGCAGAGCTGGATATGAAGCTCTAACAATGTTGCCAGTCAGCACACCCAAACACAAACAAGTGATAAGCTGCTTGAATTAAAAACCAAAATGTTGTTAAAACCGATAAAAGATAAAAACAAAGCTCGTAACAAAATTTTAAATATTAAGAATTGAAATTGCACTGTAAAGAAGTCATTTTATCCATTTTGATGTCATAAATATAAAGGAAATTGAGGAAAGAACTTAATGTTGTGTTGCATTTTGTTTGTATTTATTAATAATAAAATCTATTATGGGTTTTAAGATTTATTTGAGGGGAAGGTACACTGACAAAAAGTTTTTAATAGGTGAAGGTTAATATTTGAAGAAACGCATTGGGGATCCTTGAAATATTTCTTATTTTAATGTTTAAAGATAGTATTTTTTTTATTATTTATTTAGTATTTAATTTCAAATACCGATTGTTAATAAACGCTTAGTGAGAACTTGAATTGCCCAACGGTAGGCTAAAGGATCTTATCATGAATACACCTGAATTCCAAAACATCTAATAATTTGCAGTCAAAGTTAAAAATCTGTTATCAAGCTTAATAATGCATAGTTTGCTTATTGTGTACGACCCGATAACTTATTTGGTGCCATTCGGGATAGATAAAATTGTAAAATTCTACACGGTGTCTTTGTTAAATGCATTAAAAAATGCGAGCTGCTTTGTAACTGACGTTTTAAAATTCACCCTATTAAATTTTTTTTAGGATTTATCAGGATAAGTTTTCTTGAGAAAGTAAAATATAAAGTTTTAGAGCAATTCAAGTATTTTTAATTGAAATTGTTCCTTTTTTCTTTTAGTATTTCTTGTGCTAAAACGAACCAAATATTTTAATCTCTTCGCTGGGTATTTTTTCGAAAGGTCTCTTTTTTCTGTGCCTACAAAAATGTGTAGGAAGCTTTTCCTTGTTTTTTCTGTCATTTTTTTTATGTTAATGTGTAGAAAAATTATGGTCAGATTTTTCTTAAAGTGATGTAGAGTATGTCTTCATTTAAAATACAATATGGAAAAAAGGAAACAGGGAGAAGAAATCCTTTTTTGTCAAAATGTGCACGCACGAATCTTGTTTAGGGTCTTGTTAAAGTTTGCATGTATGTAAGTAAGTATGTGTGAGTGATTGCAAGTATCCTCGTATATCCTAGATATGTATGGGTGTTGGTTAGCTTGATATGTAAGAGATTTTTAGTGGAATAAAAAACTGCCATTATGCGAATTGGTGCCATTATAAATTCAACTTTTTCTTATATTTTCGTGCGCTGTATCACTAAAGTTAGGATGTTATCCTTCAACTGTTTATCTTTTAAAGAACGTTGCAAAACTATCTACATATAAAGAGTAAATGCTTGGGGAAATATTAAAAACCCTGTAGATATCTTTGACAAATTTAGAATAAAATTTTTTCAATTCCTTAAATTGTTTTTTCTGTTTAAATAAATAACTTCTGATTTCGTACTCAAGTTTGGGGTATTTTTTGTTTTATAAAATTTTTTGGATTTTGTTATGTGGTACAGAAAATTTTGTATTAATAAACATTTAAGCTGACACAAATATAATTGTCCCTTTCTAAATGTCTTTTTATGTTTCTAGATGCATGCAAAGTTCCCAATTAACTGAAAAGGATATCTCCAATTGTTTTTTTTGTTCAATGTTTTTTTTAGGAATTTGATCTATTGAAGCGTAATATTTTGCTAAAAACACAATTTTTAAAATGACAGATGAGTTGATAAACCTTTAAGAGCGACATTTTTTAGCATTCTTCTTAATTTTTTTTAAAGGTTTTTTTCACGTACCCACTTCATATTCTTATTAAAAACTTATTAATTTGTGAAAGAGTTTAACAAACTTTAGAAAACTTTAACGTGATTAACACTTTTCTCTGTTTTGCTTGCAAAAGTTAAAAATTATTTTCACTTTAACACGCACTCTCAGGTAATAAAACTTGAAAGAAGTGTTGTCAATATACCGGATACAGACACACACGCACGATTTTAATATTGATCCTTTTAGTTGGCTGTATTGGTTTAAATGAATTTAAGTTGTTTGATGAGTTGAACGTGATTGTTTTTCCACACAACTGTTTCTGTTGAATGGAGTAAAACTTGTGATGTCTTAAGATCAACTTTTGGCATCTTTTATACTTAAATATTTTGCAGCAAATAAGCAAAAGTGCATCAAGTAATTTAAGCTTTCAAGTAGACAAATACACAGAAACATACATGCATACATATACATACATATACAAAAGATAAAAATGTGTATGGGCTTAAATTGCTACAGCCCTTCTGTATTTTCGTGGTGTGGAAGTCATTTAACACAAAAGCTAAATAGCAATTTTTTTTTAACAAAACAGAAACTTTCAAATTTGTAAGATTAAAATTACAAGTGACCTTCGCAAAAATTGTTGGTCAGAATTTTTTATTAAACAAACTACACAGACATAAAATGATATGCTCTCATACAAATGAAGATCTTATGTATAAGTTGATTCATATGTTTTTTAAATTTTTGGTTTGACTGTTGTTTTTCTAGACAAAGTGAAAAAATCCCTGTCAAGTTGATGATTTTTTTTAAGCGCTAATGTTATACATTATACTAATAGAATATTTCCTAAAAGACTACTTAAACTAAATCAAACTTTTTTATGGGCATTTATAATTATTATTAAAATTGGTTACTTTTATATACTTTTTTAATGAAACAACATTAAGATGTCCATGAAAGCAAATAAAGTTAGTCAATGCCCCCGTCAAGTAAAAATCTGTGGTAACCAAATTTACCGTTTTAAAGTTGGTTTGACAATCATCTACAAATATCTTAAATTTTTTTAGCATTGATTATAATAAAAAATTTAAAAAAATATCCTTAAGTTTCAGTCTGCATATTCAAAGGACTAATGTTACAAAGACGATAATAGTCACTTTAACGTAAACATTTCGCAGACGAACGACGAATAAATCAGTAATAGGTAACAATGTTTGGCCTAAGATTAGGCGAATTCATACATTGTGACCTTGGCTTGCTACTTAAGCAACAGCTGATAACTAACCATGTGTCAAAATGGTTTACCGTTCTGGTGGTTCCCCGTTAATTCTAAAATTTTCACTTAAAATTATGAAAATAAAACGTTTTTAAATTATTTTATTTCAAAACACACAATTTAAAATTAAAAACAAAATAACATGTTTTTTTTAATTGTTTACTACAGTGTTGTATTATTTTGACACAACATGAAATTTATGTACAGTGTTCTTTTCAAAATAAGACCACCTTGCATGAATTCGCCTTGGTTTAAGTTTTTAAGTATTTAAGTATATAAAGTTACTTATTTCATTAATAATAGTGTTTTTATTAATTTGATAGATAGGGCGTGTGTGAAACGGAAGCAAAGTACTCTTGAAAGTAACATTTTGACACTAATGAGGTGAATAAAATTTCAGTAGCCCAAGGGACTAGTATAAATTTTGACATTAGCGCAGAAATTTTTGACAACCACACAATTATCATAGACACACTCCCAGGTCGTGTGACTCAAAGTCGCCTCTTAGCCGCCGCCAAATTTAAATTTTGAGTAAAAGTCGCCGCCGGTTCGAAAGTTATATTTACACTCATTTTTTTAGTCAAACTTTTCTTTTTAGCCGTGTTGTATATTCATATAAGCGATTATATAGTTAAATATTTAATTTTTTTATTAATTACATTTTTCTTATTATAATTTGTGCATGTTGCCATCAGTGTCTAATAAAATTAAAGTACTTAAAAAAAATAATTAAAAATCACTAATAGACTACAGAAAGCCAATTAAATTTACATTACAAGCATTTTGTTATATTGCCAAGGCAAAAACAATCTTATGTAAGCGTAATTGGAAGAAACCAATAACAATAACATGGAATTATATTCGATTGAGAGGCTATCTAAATAAAAAAGGAAAAACAATGTTTGTTAGATCATTAATCTCATAATCAGCTTATTAGGATTTGGGTTACCTAAAAACACGCGATTCGCGGAGATTTAAAAAAAATTTATAAAAATGAGAAATATTCTAAATGTTTAATAAAACATAAAATATCTGTTTATGGGTTCCAACCAGTAGAGAATAAAAAAAACGCAGAAAAACGTCAAAAATTAAAAAAAAAAATGCTAAAAATTTTGAAAAAGCCACATGTGCAACCTCCAAAAATTCTTCACCATTTTTTCACAGTTGCAACCTGCTAGCACATCCTATTAAAAGCAAGCGCGAATGCTGAAAATTGGATTATAAATTATGGGGTCGCTCAAAAATAAAATTTCCGGTCAGACAAATTGTCCGTCTGATTTCCAAAATTTTTGTAAGTACTATCTGCTGACACCCCCGATTAAGAGGCAAAAAAATCGATTCACAAATGACGGAGCTATGCGGCAACAAACATTAAAAAAAGCAACATACAACCGAACTGAAAACCTAATAATGAAATTGTAATAGATAATTTTTTAATTTTGAATAACTAATTCTTTTATCAGGTGATACTCTACCGGCTACTTTTTGCAGAATCGCCGCAGCCAAAAATTTTCCAACTTAGACTTCTGTTAAGAAATGCCAGAAAACAATTGTTCTTTTCTTTATGTCAAAATTTTACGTTGTCAAAAATGTTTTATAATTTCACACAGCACAAACATGAAATTTTTCTACCACAGACAAATTTTATTTCACCATAGAACTTTGCTACCGTTTCACACACACCCATGGTATTTAAAATTTTTTAGTTCACCCCTCAAACATATAGGTGCTGCGTGAATTCATCACACATACACACAAAAGCAACGCCAAAGAATTACATTGAAAGCACAAACAATGTCATAAATATTTTGTAATTTTGTTGTTGCTTTCTAGAGAAATTCACATTGCGTTTTAAAATTTCAAACGCTGCATAGCTTGAGGCGTTGAAATTTTTAAAACGGTACATGAATATCTGTAGAAAGCCACAACAAAATTACAAAATTTTTATGACATTGTTTGTGCTTTCAATGTAATTCTTTTGCGTTGCGTTTTACATTATTAGGGCCTTAAATTATAATATATGTATAAAACTTTTCAGATTAAAGCACTTTTTGTTAACTTTTATCACAAAAAAACATAATTAATAATTTTTTCCAATACATTTTGCTTATTTTCTTTTACAAAATGTTTTTATTTTTCATAAACTAAAAATTTTTAAATACATTTTTTTGACACAAGTTTTTTTCTTTTGTTATTATTATTAACGATAGCAGAGTATCATTTTGTGGTATATAAAAAAATTTTAAATCTTTAAGTATTTAAATATTTTCCCAAATAGAATCTGGGAATTTTAGTTCTCATGTTGAGTTTCATTTTTATTATAATCTTTTTTTATATTAAAATGAATGTGGAAAATATTGAAGGAATAAGACTATTTAAGTATGAAAGCTTTCTAAATTTTAATTTGACTTTGAATACACATTCGAATTAATAGAAAAATTTATAAATATTTTCCGATATTGCAGAATAAAAATTAAGCAAACATTGTTTTTAAACGTTTATAAATGCAGACAGCATTAAATAAATTGAAAATTTTTAGAATTTAGAAAATTTTAAATAGGCCAATTTTGGGGTTAAGTACCATTGATGACCTAGAAAGTTTTTTATTGTGGCGCGTGCTAAATTAATATAGTAAGATCGGGGTACCCTAGGGCACCTATTGGCACCTTTTTGACACTTTGTAACAGGTCACTAAAATAAACTTAATGGGCACATCCAATTTCGGTTAAAATAATGCCTGTCGCAGATGTTGTCCCAAATGAGCCATATCAATATGATAGATCCCCTTCATATAAAGTAATAGAATCAGCCACTACTCGCACAAAATCCAGTCACATGAATAGTTTTGTGTCAATTACCTTTTCTCTGGACCAACTACACTCTAAACACATTATCACCAGTTAAGTGATATGACTTGTTTTCACCTATCACAATTCGTTCCTTTTAATTATAAAATTTTGTTCACTGGTCACGGAATAAGTGCTTTAAGACCAATTGATACAAATTTCCCGCAGGGCATTGACAGAGTTACCAGTTTTTGATATTAATTCTTAAAATAAATGAACTAAATTTTAGCGAGGCATTAATTTTGAATTGCCCTTGTAAGATTACAGCGGTTTTGAAAAATTCATATTTTTATAGAATATATAATTTCCTTCATCCGATTAATAGCTCCTGAAGCTTTTACTGTTGGATGGGGCTTATATCTATCCCCCAAAAATATAAAAATCCGATGAAGCAATTCTTTATAGTCTTCTCCTGGTTGTATGTCTTCAAGCTGGCCTTTAATAGAATTGCTCAAATCTTCACGTATTGGTAATGGATAACACTTACATCGATGTAATTGCTTCTGAAACTGATTTTCAGGATTTATTGCAGGGCATGGAGCAACATCGTTAGAGCCGAAATAAGTGATTTTTAAGCAAAGCAAAAGCAAAACGGCCGATTTTTATTTGTTTGTTGGGTATGAGTACTAATATCATAAGTTGGGTACAAAGTTGAAAACCGGTATAACTCAGGAACAGTAGGAGCAACTCCAAAAATATTTGTTTTTAAATTATTTAGAATTAATTGGTCTCTCAATCCGCGTTGTTAGGTTGTTTATTTTCATAAAAATCTTAAAAATTATGAGGATTTCTTACAAAATGTATGGAAAATTTTAATGTAGGGTTCCTAGACGAGCAAATACATTGCAAAAACTTATAGTCTTTGCACACAAAAATAAAGCTTGGACATTTTTCTTTTAAATTAACTCCTTAAAAGTGAAGTGGTTTTTGACAAAGTTATGAAGAAAGCGCAAAAAAGGCCGGCCAGGCCGATTTTTGGCAAAAATTTGAGTTGAGCGACCTCTAATCCTCTTCCGAAAAATCTAAAAAAATCTCAAAAATGCTTTACGCTATAAGCTTTTTAATTATGCTTGTGCACCAAAAAATTTTTTTTGGGACACACTAATCTACATACATGGATATATTTATTTAAAATGAAAGTTTGGAGAACTTGTGGAATATTTTTTAAATCTCTCTTATAATTGTAGTATGACACAAACTAAACACCTTAAATTGTTACTCTAAAGCTGACAGAAGTTTTTTTAGAATAACAATTGTTGCCTTGAATATAATCTAAAGCTATAGCAATAAGGTTCAATACCACAATGAGTTCCTCTAAATATTCCAGTTTTATAGTCGAGAAAGTTTTATTCTTAGTCAACTTATCAAAAAATTCTGTTAATTACTTTAGGATCATAAAAATAGTTCCATCTTGTGGAGCATAGACATAATAACTTGTGTATAAGGCAGTATTTTATAATTAAGGCTGACTTGGGCCTTCTGAACTTATTCCATAAAAAGTACACTAAGCAAATGCTAAATGGTGAACTTTTTATTAATTTATGGCCAAAACTTTTAATGGTAAATGTATTTTAAATCTGTAAGCATTTGAAATACAAAATACTTAAGCAACAGGTATTTAATATACAAAATAAATTACAGGGAATGTAATTACAATACAAATACAAGTATTCGAAATACCACCTATACAGAAAAAAATCTCCAAAAATTTTCCACAATCAAAAATTAAATCAGTTTTAATTAAAAATTTAATCAAGTGAATTAAACGTTTAATCAAGCGAATAAAACGTTTAATTAATACTATTTATTTGTGTACTTTAATAAGTTTTTTTAATTAATATCACAAATTTCTTAATTCAAATCAATTTGTATTTTTTTCTGTGTAACATTGATGGCGCACAGTGGGAAATTTGAAAAAATAAATTAAGATAATTCTAAATTTTGCAAAAACTTCGTCCGATTGGAATAAAATTTCAGGTTATAATTAAGGACTTATATTCACGTGTAAGATTTGGAAGTGGGGTCTATAGATCCATTAGGATGGGCGCTGTATGTTCCCGTGGTATTAAACAAATTTTAAACGATCCAGAATGCTTAATGCCAGATGGTGAACAACCTTTTTATCAACGGAGTGTACTACTCATGTTCTACAAAAGCTGGTGACCGGTGCTGCCGGAATCCAAATTCAATTTTACACAGACAAACCATTAAGGTGATCCAAAATTTAGTATATTAACTTTTTTTTGATTAAGTAAATTAGCGGTGGCAATTTTCTGATTCGTACTTACGTGCTCTTTTTAACACATTTTTCATAACTTTTTGCAGAATGTCGGGTGTACACAGAAAAAATAAAAATTGATTTCAATTAAAAAATTTGTGATATTAATTAAAAAATTAATTAAATTAATAGTAAGAATTAAACGTTTAATTAACGTTTAGGTTGTTATACATTTATATCACATATAGTAAGTTAAAGTTTTCTATTGAAAGTCAAGCAGATAGGGTTGATATATGAGTAAACAACAACGACTACCTTTAATTTCAGCCTTTAATCCCTTGTTCTGCTGTTGTTTTTTGTTTTTCACGGCAAGAGACAAAATTTTGAAATAAGATACAAGCATATTGGTTATCAATATGACACATCCGACAAAATTTAGGCGGGATTGGAGAAGTGGGCGTGGCACAAAATAGATTTATTTACATCTAAAGAACCGATGCATATAACTTTCTGTTCTTATAGCACCAGGGTGAAGGGTATACTGTTTCCATATTTGTATGGCGTTATGATGATAATTTTGAATGTCGGCTGGAAAGTTCTTTTTCCCCAGGGATACATATTATGAGTGTTCATAAGTATTTAAATAATAAATATAATTTTATTTTAAAACTAAAACTTAAAAATAATTTTTTTTAATCTCATCATTTACCATTTTTTTTATTATTTATTAACTCATTATTTCCACAATTATCTCAATCTCATGTTGCTGGTCATTACGTGTTTGGCCTAAATTAAATGAAGACAAAGATTCAAAGACTTTTGCAAAAATGTGTACTCATATTTCAGATTTAATTGTTGAATTATTTTATAAGTTACTTAAGTTTTGAACAGGTTGTTATTTACTTGACAATTGTAATTTAATATGCATTTTGTAGATTGGTGGCTGAACTGTTTGGCGATTTGAAATATTCAGCTGTTAAATGGAAAATGAATTTTATTGCAGTTACAATAGCAACAACAACACGTTTAACTCGTTTTAATTGAAGATAGCTTTAAAAAACATTGATACTGCCATTTAATTGTCTCATAGGGGTTCCCCTGGGTTTTGCAGAGATCATCCTAGAATATTTCAGCTTTGGTTACATCCTCAGGGGAATTCAGATGCGTTCAATAACCCAAAAATCCAAAACTTTGGGACCTTTATAGTATCTTATCTGGTACCAGGGGAGTAAGTTGCCTCCGAAAGCACGGCACAGAAATGACTATTGGCCGAGGCATCAGTTAGTATTTATGTTTCTTGCGGGAAATGCTGTCTGTCTTTCAGGAAGATTGTCTTTGCGGAAGCTTGACTTTTCCGTTCAAAAGATACTTTCGGGGATAACGTGGTATTTGTTTTGTTTGACAATTCCACTAAAGGGATTATTTTTAACCATTTGTGGGAGGGTTGGACCTGAGGGAGGATGAAGGAAGGGAATTTTTCCAACAACAGCGGAGGATAGATAGTTTCTTCTCCCCAATAAGGGGCGGCTACCTGGGTGTGTTGGTCGCACTCACACTCAGGTAGAGTTGATAAGCACACTGTTTGTCACCCATTGGCTTAGAATCGCAATGGAGTAAGTCCTTCGCCAGGTATCCATGTAAATCTGTTCCACAGGTGCCTCTTAGTGGATAACAGTGGGTGATATTTTAATTATATTCAGTTTAGATTCTTCATCGATTGCACCAGCAGTAACTCAATAATATTTTCTCAATAAAATATTTAATCAAAGACTCGTTTTAGAACAAAACGTGGTTGTGTCTGTCGCTACAGATAGTAAAATCTCATTCATTGAATAAAACATATTTTTAAAATTTAACAAAATCCATTTAATATCACGCAAAAAACACATTGCATCATTTAGGTGACACCAAAACTCAATAACCATAGCATTGAAACAGAAAAACAAGAACAAAAGATATGCAGCCATCAGCCATTGATACACTTACACAAATATGCATTTTTGTGTGTTGATGCTCAGACTAGACAAGAATGAAGTGGATAAATAACAAACAAATTTTTAGCAACAACTTTTAAAAGTGTGACATTTTTTTTCGAACGAAATGTGATCTGCCCATCTAAAATATATGAAGCAGTCACGCACTAATTGGTGGAAAAAAGTAAAGAAAAAAAAGTTAAATATAAATTAAGTGATAAATTCATGTCAACTTGAGTTAATAAGAAGTATTTAAATAGTTTTTGGCAGTGTTGCCATTTATAAAATAAAAAAACCTTAGTTGTATAATTTACATATATTAAAGCCGATAAGAAAAAAAACAAAGTTTGTACAAAAATTTTAAAATGTGTAAATTTCAAATAACAAATTAAGAAAAGTGGTATAAAAGGTAAATTAAGCACTCAAGAAACTTTTAATATAAAAAAGGCAGATAACATATTTTATTGTAAATTGGTTTAATTTAGAAGAAAACAACAACATTACAAAAAATAACAATTCAATAAATAGCAAAATTAAGATAAGGTTTAATAGAAAAACAATTTTTTTTTGAAGTATCTGCCACTTAATTTTCGCTATCGGACCACAAAGCAGTTTTAAGGAAATACGCAGATCTTTCATAAGTTTGATTTGAATGAATCTATAGCTAAACAGTTGAAAGCAGGCAATTTGGATTTTTTTTTTTATTTTAAATCTTTTCCATTCGACATAAAATTGGCAGCACTGATGTTTTCTGCCTGTTGTCGCATTTTTTTAAAAACCAAGTGCTTAGGAATTGCAAGTATAAATTTCAAAAACAAATCCAGTAGTGAACCTTAACCTTTTGACCAAATAGGAAGTCAGGATAATTATTAATATAAATATTAATATTAATCGAAAATATAAGGGGTAATTGATGCTTTGTACTAAAAAGACAAGTCAAACGACTCCCAATAGATAGTAAGACGTAATGCCAGACGTCTTCCCTTACCTGGTAATCTATAGTAGAATCACTTAAATTATTTTTGTATTAAAAATGGACGTTATGAAATGCTCTATCGAACAGTGAACATATATATACATATAACCTTTTTCAAAGGTTGGAATTATGTATTGCCACTAACAATAGATTCATTATATGACTGTAAAAAATCTTTTATGTGCACGAGTAGATTCGCTTTTGCTGTCTACTCTTAATTTCAATGGGCTTGCTTTTGGTTTTAAGCAACAACCTGTGCTAATATTTTTTATTGGATGGATTGTTTTTCTCTCACAATTGATTGTTTTTAACTCATTCGTTCTTTAAGTGCCATTAGCAATAACTAATCAAAAATTATTGCAGTGTTTTTTTTTTTGCAAACCATGCAAATGATTCGTAGGAGTTCAATGAAAAAGTGACAACTTGACAATTAATACCCCTAAAATTATTTTTTAAAAATATTTTCAGATATTGAAGTAATAAAAACTTTGAAAGTTAATGTCTTTAAAAAAATAATTATGACGATAGCTTAAGATTAAATTAGTGTATATAGTTTTAAACATTAATACGTATTTTAATTTTAAAATTTGTAAGCAAAGAAATATTCAGTTTTAAATGTGGTGTCAAATAGAATAGTTAATTAAAATTTATTTTTTAAAATGTTAAAAAAGTCCGCAAATTACCAAATTTAGTATGCATTTCTGGTACTTCCATATGGGTCGTTATTCGTAAAGCGGACAACCCAATAAAAAATATTTGTTGGAATTCCTTTATATTTGGCATAACTATATAACTAAAAGAAGATTGAATGCAAAACAACCTCATATAAACAGACTCTCACTAAAATTTGAAAAATGTAATATCGAATGAGCATAATTTGTCAATAATTTGTCAATAACGAAATATCTCATGGCTTTAATCAGGAAAAAAACAAGTTTTTTGTTTGTAAATTAAGTGCAAATTTTTAAGTTGCACTCAAATGTGTGAAGAGCAAAAAAGTTGCAATAAATTGATGATTGCTTTTTCTTAAATCAAACTAAACTCACTATAACTATCACTTACTGTGAGTTGAAACTGCAAAATTAGTGCACTACCACTATCTATGCTCCTCGATGGGTCAAATGTATGGCCAACCCCACTTAATTTCTTATATCCATCATTTATTTCTAACAAACCTACCCGCTTTCTCCATTCCTTAAGGAAGCTCCTATACAAAATTTTCAATACAGACTAGAAATATATTGAAGAAAAAGTCCCATAGCAACCCAGGAGTCGCCCTTAAGGGGATAAAATGTATGACTAAATGTAGGATAAAATGTAAATTGTTTTTTGTTCTTAACTTTTTCCCAAAACATACTTTTGAATGAAACATAATCTCCTTTTAGCTTAATACACTTAGTCCAACGTTTCTCCGATTTGTGCATCCCTTCCAAAAAATATGATTTTTCTAAATCTCTTTCCACGGAGCCATTTCTTTAGGTTCGGAAATAGGAAATAGTCACTGGGGGCTAAATCCGGAGAATATGGCGGATGAGGTACCAGTTCGTAGCACTGGAAATTCACTTTTTTCCATTTTTAAAAAAAATCCACGAGGTTTTATGTTTTGAACAGCTGTTAAACGCAAAGTAAATGATAGAACTTGCACAAAATTTGATAGTAGTCTTTTAACAGGTGGTAGTTGAGCAGTGTTGCAGTTTATATAACTACGAGGGAAGTTTGAAAATTCACAGTCTTATTGACCCGCCCTCGTAAGTTATAAAAATGTTGATTAAATTGGTCATTTCCGGTTTTGCAGATGAAAAAAAATTTTTTTTCAAATTAATTTTTTTTTATTTAAAGATTAATCGATTTTCTATAAGAATCACTTAAATTTTTTTTGTTTGATTTGTTTTTAGTTCGAAAAAATAATTTAAAAAGCATTTCTTTGAAAATGGCAACAATTTATCACCCCTAACTCGACAAATAAGCATCATAGAAAAAAAATATTTCGCATACTTATCATATCTACTAGAACTAAAGTTATGCCAAATATAAAGGAATTCCAACAAATTTTTTTATTGGGTTGTCCGCTTCACAAATAATGCCCCATATGTATGAATTTAGGTCATAAATTTCTAAAACTTTAATTGTATTTGCCTTATTTCTAAAAAATAATTATAATTTACTAAATTTGCAATTTTTTATTGTAATTCTACTACAATTAACTACAAATTGTAATTATAATACAACTAATAAGATTTTAATCTAGACTACATATCGACAGTTCAAGTCCAAAACATCTTAAATCTACTTTGCATGTTTTTAATTTTTTTTATTTTAAATTTAGTATTGTTCAACTTAAATTCTGCTAAATGTCGGCTAATGATCGGCTAATCCAATGCATAGAAATTAATAAAAAAAGTTCTTAGCATACAACAGCATGTTTTGGAATTGAGCTTTTGATATGCACATGCATACAACAATCATAACTATTTAATGCTTTTGTAAATAGTATGAATAAACAGCATTTGCAAGGAAAAAAATTGTCTAATAAAAATAATAAGATCTTGAGAAAATACAAATTTTTCATCTTTGACTAATACTAAACGGGAAAACCCGTTTAGAGCCGGATCTAAACGGCTCTTAATAAAAGAACCAATGATATTCCTAGAAATGAACAGATTTGTTGATCATCTAATATAACACAACCAACAATTCAGTTATTTTTTTCATTTTCAAAATGTCTTTTGCCAAATAAAACTTTAAAACTTTTTACTTTTTCTGTTCACATAAAAACAA
Source organism: Pollenia amentaria (assembly GCA_943735925.1). Classification (NCBI taxonomy): domain Eukaryota; kingdom Metazoa; phylum Arthropoda; class Insecta; order Diptera; family Polleniidae; genus Pollenia; species Pollenia amentaria. The sequence goes on along the minus strand of OX031007.1, from coordinate 248,628,731 downwards.
AACAAGAACTCAACAAGCCATTAAATGACAAAACAAACGAAACGGGAAATGAAAAAATGAACCGACTGTTTAACCCTAGAATGGTAAAAAAAAATCGCCTATGAAGAGCGAACATTTTTGTATATTATTATAAGAGCTTGCGAACGGATTTACTTTATTTTACATTCCTGATATATACACATGTTTGTCATCTCTAGGGCAAATTTAACCAATAAAGGAAACATTTTTTACATATTTGTTTCCGAATGATCAACATGCGATATTTGTCCTTCAAAATTAAACGAAGGCGCCTATATTTCTGATGAAAATATTAGAAAACTTACAGCTTAGAGCAGATATCACAAAAATGTTGACAATCTGACATAAAACAGTATGTGAAAAAATCGCATTCTTTATTTTGGTGTCCACAATTTATTATAAGTTATAAGCTCTATATTATTTTTTTTAATGTTAATTTGGTCTTAGGTCTATTTGACAGGAGTTTTTCCATTTAAAAAAAACTGACTTTTTTAAATTGTTTTTTTTTATATATTTTATATATATATTTCTATATACCAACAATACCCATATTCATTAAAGACATTTTAGGTTTATAGCGGAAATTTTCTATTAATATTTGTTTAATTAGCCTTTTATTAATGAAAAATATTTTTTATGAATATGAGGGTAAGCAGTTAAATATGTGATTAATATATAATAGGTCAGAGTTAATTAAAGAATTAACTGTTTTTTGTATTATTTGGAACTAAATATGTAAAAAAGATATTTTGTTTTTGTCTAAGTGAAATTTACTTTTTTATAAAAATAGCGTTACAGGCGATATTTACCATTAAAGAGGTAAAAATATGTTTACCATTCTAGGGTTAATGTTCACATTTTAAACTTTTTTGCTGGCGTGCTAAAATATGGACATATGTATGTATGTGTTGTTTGGTGTTTCCTTCTTTAAAGTTCTACTCAAAATTCTGTTCTGTTTCTTTTTGCAAAATACATACATGCAGAAAAAAAATATGGTTGGAGGTTAGCACATTCTAAGAGCAACATACCATAGCTGGATTTTCACAATGTATATGACTGCATTTAACCATATTATGTGTTAAAATAAGCAATACTTTACTCGAAATCAAGCATAATATGGTCAAAATTTGCCATAATTTGGTCAAAATTAACCATATTTTGGTTAATATTAACCATTAAATAATCGAAATTAACCATATTGTTATCAAAATTAAATATATGTTCAAAATTAACCATAATATGGTGAGTTTTTTTCATAGTTTAGTCAAAAGTATGATCAGGTTAACAATAATATGGTCAATGTTACCCAAATTGAGGTTATTTTTTCAGCAATTTTTTCAATTTTCTTATTGAGTCAAGTTATAATTTTATTTCGTTTTTTATTCCTAGTAATACCCTTTAATTCATTTTATTATCATTCTTTCTGTTTTACTGGTTTATAATACTACGTCAATTTACGTGTTATAATCAATAATTAAAAACAAAGAATTTGAGAATTTAGGAAAACCAAGAAAGTATTTGAAACGCAATTATTGTTATATAGAAACAAAATTTTATTAATCGTGAAAAAGGCGATGTTGAAAACAACAATATTTTGATTGTTGCCATTGCGGGAACTATTAAATGTGTGTTTTTTTTACCATACTTCAACCATGTTTTTTCTTTGCGTGTAGTAACCGGCGTTATGTCCTGGGAAAAAAATAAATAAACTAAAAATTTTTTATGTACATTTACGACAAGGACAATAATACAATAGCAGAAAATTGCACGTTTTCCCGCATGTTGTAACAATTGTCTGCAACACCAATATGACATGTTACAGTTAGTTTCAGTAGTAGTGGCAATAACATCAGCAGGCACATGTTTCCAGTTGTCATGTTGTTTGAATAAAGTTTTGCTACAAAGTTTTTCCTGATGCTTAATGCCTCTAACTATGCAATTGTTTAGTGACCAAGATTCTATTGAGGGAAATGAAAAGGATGTTGTGCATATGCAAACCATTTCGTACATCTATTCAGAGTTATTGTATACTTTTACTTTCATGAAATGCATTTGTGGTCCAATTTATGATGTGAAAAAGTACTGAATTAAAATTGAGAGGTTGCAAGTTTATTTTTAATCATTTTTCTTTTTTGTTGTATTCGTACATTCTTACTATTTTACATTTCTTATTATTTTTGGGACCAAAGGGAACTTTAAAAAGAGATACATTTAAAACATAATATATATAAATATATTTAATACCTTTAAGAAAGATGATACTCAAGGCGAATTCATGTATGCGGTATCGATACTACAACAAGTAACAACACCAAAAATACAACAATGTATTTTTTTTGTTGCTTTCGTTGATCGATATGTCAAAAACACAAGTAACTTTTGACATTTCTCTCTCTAAGTAAGAAAAAAGTAGCACAGCTGTGTTTTCAACGCCATCTGAAAGATGAATTCGTCTTGATGATACTTTTTACAAAAGGTACTTCTTTAAGCCGTATACTTTTAAAAAAAGTTGTACATAGAGAAGAAATTCCTTCTTTAAAACAAAAAAACATTTTAACTATTTGAAAATTTCCATTTTATATCGTCAAAGCTCATGGTGAGCTATAGCTTGATCAATTATTCTTCTACATGCTTCTCTATTTATGGCTCTTTGTTGCCAGTTTTGAATAGTAATTATTCTTAAGGCATCTTCTACGCAGTCTCTACATATCGTTTGCGCCCGTCTATCTACTTCCGTACATCTGATGTTGTAGATTTAAGTTGACTTTTGCGGTCTGCTATCGTCCATACGTGCCACGTATCCTGCCCATCCTAAGCGTTCACTTTAATAAACTTTATTATGTCCTCTCCATCATCTAGCTGGATCAGTTCGTCGGTTCTTTTTAAGAATATTTGAAAGAAAATTACTCCCAATGCACGACACAAATGTTGACTATGCCCAAAGAAGTAACGACGAACTGCTTCAGCTAGATGATGAAGAGGATATAGTAAAATTCCTGGTCCACATTTCACAGTCATACGAAGCTGTTGGTATTATTAAGATTTTGTAGATATTTAGATTAGGTTAGGTTCCATGGGCAGCCGTAATCAAGCACAGCTCAAGAGGGTCCATTAATTAGTTCCCGTTGTGTTAACATGTTACACTGTCTCCTAAGGGACCTTTGTTACCTGGCTCCTAATATTCTCACTCAGCCACCCGGTTGATTTAAGGTGTTCCGTTGACTCTTTCTCCTCCTTATAGCCGCAACTTCTACATAAGTCATTATAATGGAGTCCTAGCTGACGTGACTCCTAATGGCCAGGTGGCCAATTATAACAAAAATTAGGTTTCTGAGGTGATGTCTGGACAGCTTTAATGCGCGCCTAGTCTTTTTTCATCTATGATGGGCCACATATTCTTGGTTTCCGCACAGGTAGTTTCATTAAACCATTTCCGACTGGCAATAAGATGAAACTTGTGCGCAATAAGTCTTACTCCTAGGGAGCGAAACACCTATGTGCTGTGAACTGTCTCGTTTTATGGTGGTACCTGCATGCGCCAACGAGTCCGCCAATCAGTATCCGTGTATGAACTTATGTCCGGGGACCCGCTTAAGGGTAACCATTAAAAATTATACCGCTTGATGCGATTAACAAATTCTCCATGGATCTTAAGGCTGCCTTGCTATCGGTTATAATGTGAATATCCCTGCTAGATATTTGACCATATTAGATCTGTCTCGTGACTGTATAGATGTCCATTTAGTTTGCACATTTTTTAAACTGATTTGAGCTTGAAGATCGTCTTCTCTGCCGCAGATAAGCGGTAACTAATTCCGTCTTGCATGCTTTCTAATTAGAGTTCTTTTAAGTATTTAATTTACCAAATCGAAAAAATAAGACTTTTTTACGAGCAAAATTAAGAAATATATTCCTTAAATTAAGCAAAAATCAAAAAGAGAATCACAATTTTGTTCCTGAACTACTACCAATTAGCACTTTCATGAACAAGGTCATTGACAATGTTTTTTGCTCCCTACTGTATTCTGTGATATGTATGTAAATTAGAAATCGATAGCACAATTTAAATCTCTGGTTAAAAATTTTTAAGAATTTCTAAATAATTTCTATTTAAATTCAAAGCATAAAAACACAACAAACAGCAAAAAAGCTTGAAAAAGTTGTTTATTTTATTTTTCGTTTTATTTTAATAAAACGCCATGGAACCTTTTCCCTTTTTTTGTGTACAACAATACAATAAAATTTAATGGAATTTGCAAGTTAAGCACAATTGTTAAAATCTTTAACAAAAGGTTTGAATTGCGGGAATTTAATATGCGACTATACAATTTGTAAATGGTAAAGTTTAAAGGTTAAAAAGGAATTTAAGCACCACAAAAATCGCGTTAAATATCTAGAGGTCGTTACATGTAAGTGGGTTAAAGTACATTAAAAAAACGTGAAAATCGTTGAAATAGAGGTATTTTATATAAAGGATAGCAATATGCACATACCTGCAAAATGAATAAAATTACTTTATGTTTGATAATTTGTGGCTGAAACATTCAAAATGAACATTTGAAGATACCAATTTATTCGAAAAAAAAAACTATAGAACATAAAATAAATATAATGGGTTAAAATTGTATTAGATTTTGTCTCGAGATCAGAGGTTATACTTCAAAAAAATGCTGAATTAATTAAAGCAGATTTCATTGCTATGAGAAAAAATTTCAGAAAATTAAATGAATTTTGTTAAATATTTTTTTTTGCATTAAATTCAAAAAGTCAAATTTAAAACTACTAAAAATTATGAATTATTTCTTAAAATTTTTTTCATGTTTAAGGTACGAGTACAATTACTAAAAATTGTATTGCTTTAAACAGAGCAAGTTAAAAAAAGGTTTATAATATGCATGCAAATATTCCCAAAAACCTTAAAATTATTTACACGAAAAACACAAACGAATCATATTTAGTTAGTTTTATTTAAACAAATGAATTATTTATTTCGAAAAGGGCTCAGGTACAAAAATACAAAGTGTTCAGGACACAGAAAAAACTGAATATTTCTCAAGCCATTCGACTTTTTGAAGGAGAGTTTTTTCCTTAAACAATAAGCCTCTGTAGGATCATGTGATTTGACACCGTTGTTCTTCTTTCTTTATGGTAATTTGAAAGAAAAGGTGTACGTTGATGAGCCAACAACAATTCAAGAGCTAAAGGATGAGATAATTCGGCACACTTACGGCATTAAACCTCAATTATGCCTCAGCGTCATCGAAAATTTGGACCATCGGATGGAGGTGTACCGTCGAAGTTGCGGCGGCCATTTGGCCGATATTTTGTTCTATACAAAATTGAACCATACCAATATTATCATAATTTTATTCAAAATCAAGATCGGCCCTTAAAATTTAACCACCGCTTGCAAACATTTAATTAATAGTAATTTTAGTTTAAAGTTCGGTATTGATGATGAAACTGATTGCGTACCATCAAAGTTATGGCGAAATAATAATGAAGCACCACGATGTCTCCAAATAGAGTCAGTAATAGAAAAGCATTAGATAAGATGAAAGCTGTATTTTATTTTATTAATATACAACGATGCCACTTTATTTTAATGAAACCTGCATATTTTAATATGTTTTCAAAATATATTAGAGAAATAAATAAATAAATATCTCATGTGTTTCTTATAGGTCGAGTTCACAATGCGTTATTTTTTTCACAGACTGAGAGAAACGTGCTGTCGAAATGACATCTTAATATTGTCAATATACTAACGGTTTGTTATCAAAATATTAACAACAGTTGTCGAAATGAGAGCATTGTGGTGTAAGTATGTTACCAGTTTGTTATCAAAATAAGACCATATGGTGACAAATGGAATTTTGATACCGAATTTCCTCTGTATACTTTTGCTAAATATAAGGAAAAAAATAATCTCAAAATAAAGAAATTATACTAAGAAATAAGTAAGAAATTATGGTCGGTCACACCACAGTAGCTAAAACCCAATTTTTCAAGAGTGAACTTTATTTGGGACCCATGGGCAGCATATTATTTTGATGTCTTCATCTATATGAGATTTGATTGCATTTAAGTGATTTTAGGATGGTGGTTTATATGGGACCTATGGTTTATTTTGGACCTACCAGCACAACATCTTTTCATGACAAAGTTAGACAAAAGTAATTGTCAACAATTTTTATTTCAATACAAATATTTATTAGGAAGTTATGGTATTAAAAGCTGTTTTCGAGAGTAGCACATGCATTTAATTAATAAAATTTGGTTAAATGATTAAGATTGTCATCGTTCAGACTTGCAATTTTTGTTGCAGCAATTCTTGAGTTTATTGGTGAGAGGAGTAAGAGATTGGTGAGGGGTTCTCAGTTTCACGTACTCTGCAAATCCGTTTTGTTTTGTAATTCTCACACTTTTTAGCTTGAAGTTGGATATAGGAATATTTGTATTATATACACTCATAAAATTATTACAGTAACTGATTGTAGGTTATTAAATTCGTTTTCCGTACTAAAAATATAGTTAGTTTACAAATGAATTTATTTTTTAACATTTATGTTTGTTATTCAAAAAACCAACTACCAAAAAATAAGGGGGCTTCCGTACTAATATTGTTATGTATTTTGATTTTTTGTCAGTTAAATTATGTTAAATTTTACGGAATACACTGTTAATAAAAAAAATTCAAAAATGTATGTAAAATTCATTTATTTTAAATGAAATGTAAATGATCCGTTTTTAAAATAAATTTTTAGTTGTTTAAAATGAATTTTCTGTGGAATTTACCTACATAATATTTTGAGTGTATAAAAAATAAAAGAAAGAAAAGATAAATATACATAAATTGCAAAACTATAATTTCATAATCTGGCTACTAATGCAATTTTAAGACAGAATTTTTAAAAATTGCCGCAACAAAAATTGTAAGTCTGGACGATGACACCGCAAACCAATAAATTAAAAATTATTATGGCATCTTAATCATACCATTTTGAACCACAGCCAAAAGTACAACCTTTTATGTCTTTAAGAACCATATTATGGTTTTGTCCACTACCTTTTATATTTTAATTGTAATCATTTATGTGATTTAATTTAAAATATAACGATAGACCGTTACTTTTATACCTAAAGAGCAACTGTTATGTTTGTGAAAGACATCAAACGTAAATTACTTGACCGTAGGTTGAAGTAACAAAAAAACTATGAAAATTTTCCATTAATATTGTTTGCCGTGCTCGTATGCAAACCAAAGATGACAAATTTATGTTTTTTACACAGGGTCTCCACCTGAGATAATATCTGATATAATATCTGAGAGAACGACGACAGAATGACAGAACACTTTTCTTCATGTTATTCATAATATTAAAAAAGTGGAACACGTATATTATAAGATTTCATAATCGACTGATTCTCGTAAGTAAACCTGTATCGTTTTTATTCTTTTTTTTAGTTTTTTGATTTTTAAGTTTTAAATATTGTTTTTTTAAACACTTTTCACAAGATTGGCCTATTTGCATTAATAAATTACACATTTTAATAATGGTGGCTTATTTTTGTTTAACATGTGTGTATGCATGTGTATTTTTGACCGCTCATCTTATAAGATATTTGTTATAAGATTTCTTATAACAACTAACTTATAACATTTATTATAATATTATTGCTAACACTATTTGAGAGTCCACACGTAAGATAATACTCTCTGCGATCAAATTTGACGTTTGCTGATATAAAAATCTTATATCTTAACTCAGGTAGACCCCCTGTGTTAAAAAGTAAAAGTTGAGATATCTCGGAACATTAAAGAAACAAATGATGTAAATTTCACCAGAACATGCGTTATGGTTCGAAATGCATGTTCTTGTTCGCAAATTCTGTTTATTCATACTATTTGCAAAAGCATTGCATATTTATGATTGTTGTATGCATTTATGAATCAATAAGTTAATAGATTATTTTGTAGCAATAATTTAACAAAGTCTATTGTATTTAAGCTTGCAAATATTTTTTAACGAAATACAGTCAATATAATGTTTGATTAGTTATTGCTAACGGCACTTAAAAAATTAAAGAATAACAATCAATCGAAAGAGTAAAACCAATGCAAGCAATAGATACCCAATAAAAAATGGAGCTTCTAACGAAGTAGGTTTGTAAGGGAGAAACGTAAACGTTTCGCTTACCATATCGCTTACGGAAGACATGAATTTTATATGGAGAGTTCCCACTTTGAAGCAATACATTTTTGACACATAAAGCGCTTTATTTAGCGCATTTAAAATTGGTGAATGTAACGATCAGCATTGCACACTGAACTTTTTTGCTACCGTTATTATTTTATATGCTCGCTTACAATCCTGTACCCATGCTCTTTAACTTTGGTGACAACTTCTCGCATCGAAAACATGTGAAAAAAAATATTCCATCGTTTCTCGAAAAATGAGAAAAAAGTGTACAGACACACTCATGTCGAAAACTATATCAAAAGAGATTACGTCGTTACGTTATTAATGTCATAATATTCCACTCGAAGCCGATTAGAAATTGCAGATGTTGAGGACGCCAGTCAAACATATCGATGTCGGTTATACCAAAATATGTAAAGTGCCACTTTAATGTTTGTTGATGAACGAATTGCTTTGAAGACAGTCGTATATTTTTAAAAAATGTTAAAAGCAAAATAATTAAACAATGAAAAAATCTGCCAAGAACATAATACTTATATTTTCCGTGTTAATATTAATTGTATTTTGCATTTTTAATTTATTTTTTAGTGTTAAAAAATTTTTCTCACCCCGTTTTTACGAGTGATTTTATTTGACATTTCAAAGTGGGAACTTTCTCACAAAAATTTTATAGACACACAGTATATTGGCGAGAAATTTCCTTACGTAACAGTTATTACTCGTCAAAAATTTTATAGACGCAGTTAAGTGAGAAAAACAGCTGTTTGTTTCAATTTATGGCATTTTTGTTTCATTTATCACATTTCAATCGAAAAGTTTCTCGCCTAGGGGCACTACTTCGTAGTAAGGGAAAATTTTACATATTTATTAAGATGTCGTTTACTTACCATACTGCATCTCTGTATGTCTCATTGCGTAGCGCATAAATGTGTGCTTACTTTTTAAAATGTACCATTACTGCATCGCAAAATAGGAAAATTTTCTATTGGGTATTATAAGCACAGGGTATTGTTTAAAAGCAAAAAAACCAAAAAAAAAAAAAAAAAAAAACCCTGCAAATATGACTAAGAGCAAAAGCGAATCCACTCCTGTAGATCTCTGAATATATTTTTTTCTGCATGTACAGCTATTGTTAATAGATCTTTGATAGATTTTGGGAAAACGAATCATTTGCGTACAAGTGCATATTTAGCAATTTAGTAATCCATTTGCTTACAAAAATATGTATATTTTTATTCTGTATTAAAATCTTAGATTTTTTTATTTTTTTTGTGCATATAAAAACTTGCCATGGTTATCACTTATTTACTTATATTTTCTCAATAATACATAGCATTTACACTAGATAGTACAGTCTTAACAGTATCAATACATTAAAACTTTTTCAGTAATACCCCTGCGGGAAATTTCTGTAAATTGTTCCAACAGACTTGTGAAAATAGATTAAGTACAAAGAGAAAGAGCTCAGGACCAGTGAAAGGAGAACCAATCATTTAACTGATATATGAAGATCCAAAAGGTAGTAAAAGTTAGAACGACAGTACATTATTCACCGGTGGTGTGACACATTTTATTGGGACTTTCTAAAATTTGGTTCTTAATTTTAGTTCAAGGACTTGTTTTATTAAAATAATACTACGCGCAAAGAAAAAACATGTGTGTGTTACATATGTTTAAAGAGCAACATATTTTGATAAGATTAATGATTGTAGCCATATGAATCATATTATGCCCAAATATATTCGTAATATGATGCAAATATTTTTCTCTTTATCCTAATTTGTTTTTATTACATCCTATTATAATTTAATGTTATCATATTATTATCATGCTAATAATAATAAGTTAAGAAATAGTCATATTATTATCCTGTCAATCATGATAAGTTAAGAAGTAATCATATTATTATCGTGTTAAGCATAATAAAATGTAGATTAATTCGAAGACCGAAAAAAATTTTTAATATATATTTATGCTTATTTATTTACTGGCAACCTTAACGTAAAGCTGTTGCAGACAATTTACATCATATTTTTGTCGTAGGTCGCAATTATTTATAAATTATTTTATAGAATTTTAATTCTTTTTCTCTAAAATAACACAAAACAAAGGTCAATATTTTTGCACAATTTTCAAATATTAATATTTTTTTAGCATTGATATTTTATTTTGTGACACCTTACAATTTTTTTTTTAATGTTCTTACAATATCTTTTCTTTGTTATTTCTTTAAACTTGGGTTTTTAATGGGTATTTTTTTTAAGAAATTTTGGAGCCAAAAATTTATAAAACATTTACTTACCTGGGTTTTCGGAAAGTTTGGAAAACTCAAATATACAAAAAGGCACGTAATGTTGGGAGATTATTCACAAAAGCTAAGGATAGATTACAAAAGTCGGATATGTCTAATTTAGTTTATAAAATTCATTGTGGTGGCATGATAAGGAACAATGTAGGAAAATATATGAAGGAACAACTAGGACAAAACTGAAAACTAGATTAGCAGGACATAAACATGACCAAAAATATAGAAATTATAATTCAGCCCATGGGATGGCATTATCAACACATTGTAGAGATTTTATTCATTATCCTGATTTTAAAAACACATCTATTTTGAACATAGAAAATTTTAAGAAACGTAGATATATGCTAGAAATGTTACAGATTATAAATGTACCATTTGAGAAAAGGATTAGTTTTAAGAAAGATACTGATGGGCTAGCTCAGATTTATAGACATTTATTGAATAATAATGAATAGGTTGATGGAAGGGAAAATTATAAATTAGAATTTGTCTTTGATTATTTATACAATTTAGTTCAGATGGCATAACACAGACTGAAAATATGTATTAAATAAAAATAAATACACTGACGAAAATGGAAATTAAATTAGATTTTAGTTTTTGAATATTTAAAAAAAAAATTTGTTTAGTTTCCTCTTTTTATTTTAAGTTTGTTAATTGAAATTTTAGATTTATTTTTCCATTTATTGTCAAAAACAATTTTGTAATTTTATATTATTTAAAAATATTTCCTGACTTTCCAACAGAAATCGAAATATTGAAAAATAATTAATATTTTAATTGATTTTTATAAAAAAGTGACCTAAAGCTTGATAAAAATATATGAAACTATGTATGTATACGTATAGAAAGTTATCATGTTATGGCTAGTTTATATCATTAAATGGAATATAATATGTTTTCAAAGTTATCATTATTTAGTTGTTATAAAAATGAATATTTTTCAGAGAACCATACTTAAATTTATAATTGCGATAAAAATTTACATGTAACTATAATATTGTTGATATTAAATAAAAATAACAATATTTTGTGTGAGATAACGATATATTGTTACAATAACAAAAGTATAGTTGCCGTAACCATGTCCAACCATATTTTTCTCTGCGCCTACATTGTATTGAAATAATACTCCATTGTAGTAACTAACACTGCCCACCGACATTCGTTCCTCGATTCGAGCCTTTTTGATTAAAAATGTGAGTAGTAGCAGATAAGTAGTCAAAGTGGTCCTTTAAATTTACAGGTTTAAAAAATTTAATTTAATATGCATTACTTTAATAATATTTTTAAATAGGTTTTTGCTAAATTTTTACCTCCAATATAATTTTGTCAATATATATGTATTTGATAACTAATTGAAATATATCCTAATTAAACTGAAAAAGATACTAATCTTAAACTCTTTACAACTAATTATATGAATTTGAGATGTAACATATTAAATATAAAATAAATTGAATTGAATTGAATTAATAATATTTTTGGAAAATTGGAATGTAAATTATTATTTTTATATTCCAACAGCACTCTTAATAAATATCTATTTTTTTTATCAATTTTAAATTCTCATATTTTTTATATTCAATCTTTTTGAATATACATTTTTGTATTTAACTTAAAACTGTGGTGTCATGTTTTACAACGGAAATTAATTGTTATTTTTTCCTTTGTAAATTCAGTTGTATTCAATAATTCACAACAATTTTATCGCTATTAAAGCCCAAAACCAAACATAAAACAATTTATAATTTAATGTTATAATTGATGAAACCGCAAAAAATAATCCACAAATGTTCAAAAATAAAAATACACAGGCACACGCTTGTGTGGGTTGTCCATCCATTTAATAAATGAAAAGGGGTAACAAAGACCTTCAAAGGGCCTTTTTCTTAATAAAACATGAAAAATTCCTTCTTTTTTTACAATTATTATTACATATTTATTTGCTATCTATTTTACTATAATAAGCAAATGTGTTAAATTAAAGAAACTAGTGTGTCTTATTGTATTTAGCTAAAACCAATAACTAAAATTATATATTAATATGGATGGACATTCATATATATGACCTCCGACAAAAGGGACAAAGTGTGTCAAAAAAACGGGTTTGGCCTTAAGAGTGGATTCTGGTACCGAAAAGGGTGTAGAATAAGATGAAATGAGTTAGATTTCTGATAAAAATTAAATTACCCCATAAAAACGTATAAAACGAACTTGGGAAAATCGATAAAAACATAAAAAAATCAAGTATCGAGATCATAACAAACAGAGCAGCAACAATAGCAAAGGTATTGTCACACTAAAAGCGAAAAAATACGTCACCACATAGGCATGACGTGTGTTCACAGTGATAATGCGTTATGAAAATTTAAATGCGGTTTTCTCAAAACTTCATTTTTACTACACTAGGTCCCTTTTCTCGGAGAATGTCACATAAAAAATTTTTGTTTTTAAGATAGTTTTTTTAAGTTTTTTTTTATCTTATTTTATTTTTTATTTGACTAACGTTAGCAACCAACTGATATCTTTGCAGAATTTCTATGTTAGAATGGCTTGCAGTGACCCATACATAATTCTATGCCATAAGACCGAATTGGTTTTACTATAGTTTTTTAAAACAAGACTTTGTTTTCCATGGAAAGTTGGGACTTACTTCCAAGGAGCCAGTACATTTGTTAAAGTTTAAAGTCTAGTTGTTTTCTTTTCGTGTTTTATATGTTCTGCCCATGTAAGTCTAATGTCTTAATGGAGTCCTACGCATTTGACAGTATTTATACTAGGAATTGAAGTTTTATTAAGAAACACAGCCGAAATGTCCTTTTAAAATTATATTTGTATATGTTTCAGAATAAAGGTTTAAAGTTCTGAAGCCTTTATTAAAACGGTTTTATATGTCACAGTTGTGCAAAAAAAATTTTTTATTTTAAAATAAACATTTTTTGTCAAGCGGGTGGCTTAAAATTAGGGAAGTAACGAATACCGATACCGATATATCGGCGATACTTCACGTTTGCCTATATATCGGTATCGGCGATTGTTTACTGTCGATACGCCGATACTGTTATATAGTTTTTTGAACAAATAATTAAATTTACAATGCTTATTTTTCATAACAAACTGTTATCCACTGTTTCCACCTTTTGTTTTTTTCCTTTTTTCTAGACGCATGGTAAAGTAGAAAGACAACTTACTGCAGCCATTCCATATGTAAATGCATTTTACGCGTTTGCTGTATAACTTTTTAATACAATTTTACTCTACGACTTTTTTGACTGATGCATAAACGCATTGAAGGCTTGGTGTGGACCTGCAGCGTCAGCCAGTTTGCTTTGCACCATAATGGTAAACCTTTCTTCCATTGATAAATCTTTTATGTAATTGTACGTTTTAAGAATTTTCTGCCAACTTTTAATGATTTTTGGGAAAATTAAAATCATTTCGCTACAAATTTTGGGTAAACTCAGAGACCACAAAATCCATAAGCAAAGCAAAAAAATAAATCTATTGTTTATCTACAATTCTCTACCTGCGACACAAATCTTGAAAATTTCAAAGATCAAACAACCGTCTTATTGAACTAATAAACATGACTCTACATTCCGAAAGTGTTGAGGGCACGGTCACCCCTACATTACTACTATTAAAAGTTCGGATAAGTCTACAAGAACGGACCTTTGGAACGTTTGTTAAAATATTTAAAGAAAATTTGGAGAAGAATGATCCTCTGTCATCCTACGGTGTGGTTCAGCTAAATATTATACTCAAAGTTTAAGACCATGGTGCATATATACTTAAGTTGTCAAATGAACTCAGTCACATCTAAGAGACAATTTTTTACTGCATGTCTGCTTCAAACGAAGTTGCGAAATAATAGCGTTGCATGTTGGTACAGAAAGCATGTTTAAAACTATTCCAGCATACTCTTAAAAAGGTTTCGGGCCACCAGCGACTTCGTATGACAAAAAACTTCGAACCAAAAGTCTTTAATTTGTATCCACGTATTGACCTAACCATTCTTGTCATTGCACAAATGGCGTATATAATAATATATTATCCCCAAAAGTTCCCAGCGTAAAAAGTAATTTTTTTCCCAACAAACCTCCTGGAGATTTTCACGAAAATTGTATCCCTATTTATAAAAAAATCCCCTATTTGGGGATAAATCCCCAAAACTTTGAAAGCAAACTGTGTAATTACCAAATATTTTACAAGGCCTTTGACATTTGTTCCTTTTAGTGGCACCTTTTCGGCAGATACATAAATAAATAAATATGTACATACATAGAAATGGAAAATATTTTCACTTTCAAATATGCACAAAATATAAAGTTGGGAGAACCATAAAAAATATTGATGGAATGTTTACTTGATAAAAAATAATAAAAGCATTTTAATTGAAAATAAAAATTTAGCGGGGAAAGGCAGGACATCTATTGAAAAATTTATAAAGATCTTACTTTAATGGATGCAATTTGCTATTTTCGTCCGGCATTGCAAAACAAATATGTCTGTTTTTGTTTCTAAAATATTTCTATTTAGCAATATTTTGCAAGAACACAGCACAACACATAAAATGCAAGTTCCTTCTAGTGTGGAAATTTTTCGCGGTCACTAACAAGATCACTTTGTGTTTTGCTCGTATTAGCTGCTGTTCGCATTTTATGGTCTTAATTTTTACGGTTTAATTTCGGAAACCAATTGTTTTCCTGTCTTTTATTCTTTCGTTTCTTTTAACAAGGAAAGTTAAATTAAATATCACAGAAATTTAAGCTTAGATCAACAACTTTAGCGAAGTTTCAGAAATTTTCCATCCAAAAAGTCCCAGGAATATCGTCCCCCTTTTGCAAGATGATCGAATTTTACAGGAGAAGGTATTTTTTAAATTATCTTAAAACTTATGCAAAAAATCAAAAACAATTTTGTGCACGATTTAAAATCTTTGTTCAATACCTGTTAAACTCGACTAGTACATTCCAGTGATTAAATTTTTAAAATCCGACTAAAATTAAAAACGATGGATTGCTTTGAATTTTTATGATACCCGAGGTGCCCTAATTTGGGAACATATGAAGGCCCTAACGATATGGATCCCACATACTAAACTTAAGCTTGATAACAAGTCCTTAATAGCCTTAATTAGTACGTGAAATTTATTTCAATCGGAGCGTTTACAAATTCCAGAATTATTTCCGTTTTTTTCCAAATGCTGCCACTGTATGTCGCTTACGATTAAATGGTGTAACAAAAAATTTTCAACAGGACTTACGATCAAATTGAATACGTTATATATACGTACAGTGCCAGCTCGCTAATCCGAATTATTGATTGCAGACCCTGATTCTGATTAACGAGATATTCGGATTACTGGATGTGCTGTAATTATGTATTATAATTCACTTTGTTCGAAAATAAAACACAAGCCAGGATTCCAAAACAAATTTTTTTTATTTTTATTAATCAAGAATGACAAAATTAAAGTTTTTTTTAATTATTATGTTTTTTTTTTAAAATTACACTCAAAAGAAAAATCAACCGATCTCAAATCAATCCGAAGCGGTATCAATAGCATAGTGAGTACGGAGTTTCTTGAATCAAGTACAGAAATATTGATTCAAGTACAATTATTCAATCGCGCAATACTTAACTTATCCATATTCAATCCACGGCTGCCAGATTTGACGATTTTTGTGTACAAAAATGCTAAATTGGACGATTTTTCAAACGGCAAATTTTGTACAAATTTACAAACGTTTTATTATAATAAAAGAAGTAATTAATTAAGCTCGAGGTCCAGGTTTTTGTTTTTATAAAATCATATTTTTCCAATATTTCGCTACAAAACATCGAGTAGCATCATCAGGGTTAAAGCTACAAAAATATAAAAACACATGAATACAAAACATCAATAACAATCAAACCAATAAGAAAATTACGCACAAAACAAAATATATAAACAACAAAAAACAATCAATGCAACAAAAACATGCTTACATATAATTTTTAAAATTCAAAAACAAATCGTTAAAAAAGTAGTTATCACTACTTATTCTGATATTGCACTGACTATAAACTATATATTGCACTGTATGTATATTAATTATTGCACTGTGTTTTTTTGTTCTTATTAACTAAATGACGATAGAAATCTGCACAGTTCTCTGTGAGATCAGCCTTAAAGTTAATTCTCTCCTTTGTTGGTGTGTTTATAATGTGAAGTACTTCTAACATGTAGCGTCGTTTGTAATTATTCTCACTGTCAATAACCCGTGCTCCATCAAAATCTGGACAGTGATTTTTAACTGCACAATGGGCCGCTAATGCTGTTTTATGTGTAACATCATAAGTTCGAGATTTTTGGTCTGATTTATGTCCGGATAATCGTGTTTTGAATTTGTTTTTTGTTGTCCCAATGTAAACCATATTACATTTATTGGTATTGTTGCCATTACAGGGTATTTTATATACAATATTAGATTTTTCTAGGTTGTCAATTTTGTCTTTTGTCTTACTAAATAAATTCCTTAGTGTATTAAAGGTTTTGTAAGCCATACTGTATTTTTCTCCATTAAAAAGTTTTGATTTTTCAAAACGTTCTGATATTTCTGGCACATAAATTATGGATTTGTAAACTTTTTCTTCTTTGTCTTTCTTTCTTTGAGCCTTATCTTTTCCATATTCCCGAATCAGTTTTTCGGTGATATTTCTTGGAAAATCGTTAGAATGTAGAATGTGTCGTATTTTGTTCATATTCGCATGGTGAAACTCACTATCACTAATATTTAATATTCTCTTAATCAGATTATTCGCGGTGTTGATAATTATTTTCTTAGGATGTTTAGAAAAATAGTTAATAATGCGTCCGGAAAAAGGTCAAATAAAAATAAATTTAAATAATGTTTTATTATAATTTCACATTTTATTTTAGATTCTTAGAAACACTTTCATTTATTTGATTGGCAGTAATTTTCTTATCTTAGCTGATCATCATATAAAATACGATTTTTTTTAGCACAAGGAATATTTTTAGGAGTTATATTTGATCAGTTAATACTGTTTTATTACATCCATTTTACAGTCTTAGGTCTGGCTTTACACTATGAAAGTTTTCAATCAGAAAGTCTGAGTTAATTTCAACAGGCGGACGGACAGACGGACAGCCGGATTTGAGCTTTGCTTCTCCTAGGGAGTCAGAATATATGTACTTTATAGGGTCTTAGATCAATATAGTAGAAATTACAAACGGAATTATAAGGTTATATATGCTCTTTTACCTTCGGCGAAGGGTATAAAAAGCAGAAAAATAAAAATTCGGTTAAGCGAGCTTGCATTCAATGCGGACTATTGAGTATGTAATACGTCATAAATTCAATTCGGATTACTGGATAATTCGGATTAACCACCTTCGGATTAGCGAGCTGGCCCTGTATATGATGTTATTGACAATTTCGTCATTTTGTTAATTAGAAAACATGGAGAGCTCTATTAAATTCAAATTTTAATAACAATTTTTTTTCAAGATTTCGTTTACGATCGCTTCGAAAAATTTTGTTTTTTAAAGCTTTGTGCTCTGTTCCAATTTGTGAAAAATGTTCAACAACATCTATTATTTCGTACGACAAATTTGGCATGTATCAATGTTGCCTATCTCGCGAACAATTTGACGTTTTAATATTTTTAAGTATTTATTATTATTTATTAATAGATATAAAACTGTTACATTGAATTATTTTTTTAATCCATTTTTAATTTTAATATCTATAAGTGGTTTTAACCTAATGTTGTGAACCAGATTAGCAACCGTAAAGCAAATTTTGTTATTTGTTATGAATTTTAAGTTGTGTACATATTTAGTTTCTAATTATTATTATTTTTTTTTATCTTAAATATTGAATTCATTGATAATTAGTTTTCTATAATTTAAGGATATTTGAAGGAAACTGTGTAGCGAGTTAAAGTTTTTGCCATTTAATAATGAATTGACTTCAGCCGAACTTAATTCTGCATTGCCAAAATATTTTCTTCTGTGTTGTTTATATATTGGACAGACCCCAAATAAAATGAAATGTGTTTACTGTTGCATCGAAATTGCATAAGGTACAAATGCACACCGTATTTTGCCGAAAACATCTTCCGTTAATGTCTAGTAAACCTCCTTTTGCTTTTATTAATAGTCCAGTAGCATGTGACGGAAAGTCAGTATACAAGTGCGCATCGTTGGGATTGAGATTGGAGTATAGATCATGAAATTGAGGGTTTTTTGCTTTATATACGTATTCTTCGCTTTCTTTGATCATAAGCAGGCTTAAAATTTGTTTCCATGGTAAAGATAGTGGTCCATCTGGACCAGTATATTAGGTAACCTGTCGGAATACATGTTTAGTACTTTATTTATGTACGAAAAGTGTAGTTTTAGTGTAGTTGTGAATAGGGAGTTGATACCGGTTTCTATGTGAATCATGTAGTTGTGTGTCGTTTCCGGTAAGTGCAACATTTTTTTGATAAAAAATGTGAGTAATTCATCCACTTCCTCTAACTTTTGAAATCCCCATACTTGAGCAGCATAGCACATAATTGATCTAGATGCAGCGTAGAAAATTCGAAGCTTGTGTTGGTTAGATATTTGAGGATTTTTTTTTATGTATTTAGACCATGTCGAAGCAATTGCAAGTTTAGAAGTAGCTAGTTTGCTTATTAAGTGTTTTTTAAAAGATACAAGAGATATCAACCCCAAGGTACTTATAGTTGTTAACAGTCTCAATATTATCAAAGCCAAAGTACCAACTTAGACTAGCCGAAGTTCTAATTACAGAACGGAATATCATGTTTTTTGACATATTGAGGTTTATACTTAAGCACCAAGTAAGACAGTATTTATGTAGAGCGTTAATCATGATTTGTAAATCAGATGGTGGTTTTGCGAGTACGACAATATCATCTGCATACAGTAGCACATTTATATTTGTATAAGCCACGTTGACACCGCCAGGCAACAAGTCTGGTAAGTCGTTTACATAAAGAGAGAACAATATTGGACTGAGAATACAACACCTATTTCAACAGCAAACGGTTCCGAGAGGTAATCTCCCTTCCGTATGCGACTTTCGTTGTTGTCGTATGTTCATTGTAAAATTCTTATTATCTTTGTTGCTAGCCCCTTTTTAAGTATGCGACATTGTTTTGCGTATGTAAACAAAACCCACATGAATTTTACTAAAAATGATTTTTTTTAAAAAAACATTAAATTATAATGAAAGTAAATGTGTATGAAAAATCGTTAACGGTTGTGTTATTTATGTTTTTCCTTTCTCATTTAATATTAAGTTTAAACTTTTTTCATTTGCTTAAAATTCCACGTGAAATAAGTGCAGCTTGTATTATTTCGTAGTTGTAAAAAAATGTTGCCAGAAACACTTTGTAACATTTTCACAAATAGATCAGAGAACAACTCTATCAACAAAATTTCATAAAAATTCCGCACAAGTTTTTTTCGTATGAGTTTTAAAATTATTTCACGTGAAATGTTGATCAGAGTACCAGTCTTCAAATAGGATTACAAACAATTTTATAAGAAGCTAAAATGAAATAATTTTTAAAGTTCAGTTCACGGGTCTTTTAAATGAAATCTTAAAGTATTAGTTACTATTGTATGCATGTCTGTTGAAATCTTGATAGGTCTATCGATAAAAAACAACATTCAAAACCTTTCCCTTACGCTGAAGGTTACTCTGGAGTCTTGTTAAAGTACTAAATAAAATTGAGTTTCCATTTTCTTTCTTCTTTCTTCTGTCCTACCAAAGTTAATAAAAAATCATAAGTAAGTTACAATTGTTTGGTTTCGGCTTCTGAATGAAAAAAACTAAACAATACTGAAATAAAAGAATCCCTGTTTCCCTTATTTAACATTAAAAAAAGTGAATTGAATTGAAAGAAATAATATAAAAATGAAACAAACATGTAAAAGCAATTTAATTTCCTTCAAATAATACAAGCACAAAACTTTAGCGCAAACAAAAGGAAAATATTCCTAAACAAATAAAAGTTTTGGCAAAAGTCATCGTAAAATACTGGAAACTTTTTCTACCAAAATTTTTGTGGCTGAATTCCTTTTCCGCATTGTAGTTCAGCTGTTTTTTTTTACTTTGTAATCCTTTTTGGAAAACATTAAGTTTAAGTCAATTCAAATCAACTTAGATCCACTTTATTTTTATATCCTTAACCACATGTGAAAAACGTATACATATCATTTTGTTTGTAATATCTACAGTATTGATGTAAGACCACATAAAGTACACAGCAAAAATTGTCGCCAATTTTTTTTTCAATTTAAACATTAATCAAAAATGAAATAAGTTTTAATTAAAAATTTAATCAAGTGAATTAATGCAGAAAATGTTATTAATACAAAAAAATAATTATTTGATACTAGTAGTTTGTTTACTGCTGCAAATTTAATTAATTTTTTGATTAATATCACAAATTTTTTCATTGAAATCAATTTTTATTTTTTTCTGTGTTTCCTCTTCTTCAATGTTATTTGCATTACGGGAAAGTGAAAACCCGATTTCAATATCAAGCAAGTTTCTGAATAGAATACATACATTTTGAGGTCCTACACTAATATTTGTGGGGTTACTCAATCAATTCCGAAATCTCTAATATAACTATTGTTTAAGGCTTATTATGGTAAAGGGTACCTATATTAGGTTGGGCACAGCTGAGTAAGGCTTTAAATGGGAGTATAAAATAAATAATTGAACGAATTTACAGCGCGAATTATCGGTTATTTTTGAAAACCAAAAAGGATATTAATTCTTAATTAGGGGTTTTCCAGGATTTCTGTCAAATTAGGGACGCAAAATAAAAATGTAAATTAAAAAAGCTTTTTAAAATTTATTGAAACAGTTTTGAATATTTTAATTAAATGCTTCGTTTTTGTATTTTGCTGTTGCTTGTTAGCCCTTTAAGATGTTTGAGATTAATGACAAAAATCTAATTTTAAGAGATTTTACGAGTATAAGAGACTTTTCATTCATTTCGTTATAGTTTTTCTATTTTTTTTAGGATATTGAAGTATATACATATATTTTTTCTCTAAAAAAAAAAAAAAAAAAAAAAAAAAAATCTTTTTCAACACCAAAGTTCAGAGAGATGAGTTAGCGGGTTTCCTTCTTTCCGTCTTTATGTTTAAGACGTTTTCTATGGCAAAAACATAAACATTTAAAAAAAATTAAATTTTTAAGGTGATTCTGTGCCGCAGGAAAAGTACAAATCGCTGAAAAAATTTTTACGCCAGAATTAACACCAACCAGAAGAAAATCAACAGAAAAGTGACTTAGTTATAAGCAATTGAGTTAATAAATCCAAATCCGATATTTTCGACAATTTATTGGGTTTAAACGCTTGCAATACATTCTTGACATTTTTGTGTGTTAGAAATAGTTGTGACTCTTGCTTTGTCTTCGGTTGCTTTTGGGATCCGTTTCTCTAGTGAGAAACCATACATAGTCTCCCAACATTGCTACATCCCAAAATCTTTGATAGCGCCGCTCAGTGGTCTTAATTTGTTGGTGAAATCTCTCGCCGTGTCCGTCACTTACGTCACCAAGATTGTCCGGAAAGAAATTCAAATGCGATGTAAGAAATGGATTTTTAGAGACATATTTACACCTGTAAGAAATTAATAAAATGATAAAAACAGTACAGAAACAGAAAACAACGCGGAATGAAATTAATTAATGGCATTGTTGTAGTTCTTCAGAAAATCGGTAATAATTTCCTCGTAGTTAGGGCTTTTATTGTTGCCAAGAAAATTTTTACCTCTCGTTTTCAACGAGTGTTAAATATATTGGAAAATCTGTGATTTTTAGCAATTTCTTTATGTGTGGACCATCGAAGACGCCTTCCTTGATTTTTGCTGAAGAAAGCTGGAAAAGGGTTTTTAAAGAGGATAATACTTGGCCTTCCTTGTCTTAGGCCTTCAAAAAATTTTTAACGAGGCCAAGTTTAATGTGCAACGCTGGAAGGATTATATTTTCTTTTTTGGCAAGAGGTACGTATTTAATATTGTCTTTGCCCACTGTGATGTTCTCCCTTTCGGGCCAGTGTTTTCTTTTATAATGATGTTCACGAGCACGACTATCCCAGAGGCAAAGAAAGCAGCAATATTTTTTATATCCACCATGCATTCCATACAACGTGCCGACGACCTTGAGATCGGAATACATTTTCCAGTTGTGATGCTCATATTGAATGTATTTAAGCAAACTGTCCATTGTGGCGTATGATTCTTTAGTGTTGATTGCATGAGCGAAGGGTATAGAAGGTTTTTCATTTTCAATATGTAGTAGGACTGCTTTCAAACTCTCCTTACTACCGTCATAAGGCTCTCCGAGTTGCTCAAACAATACAGGAATATCGTTGCAGTAGCATATATCGTTTTCCTTCATAAACTGTTGTGCGTAAGGCCTATCACGGTTTCTGTAAAATTATCCATTTACTCCCGGAGCCAAACAGTTCCGTTGCTTCAGGCGTTTCATACAAAAAAATTGCTCGAAGCTAGATTTTTAAAGGACTTAATAAATAAATGTTCATAAATATTTATACTTTTTTTTTGGCAACTGAATTTCTTGGCTTACTTTTATTTTCTTAAGAAAACTAAAAGTTTATTTTTTATTTTGCTTTTCAATTTTAACAATGACTTTAAATATAGTCAAATTGATTGATGGCTGAAAATTGGCAAATAACAGCCAAATCAACAATTTATAATAACATTTTGAAATAATTGGCACGAAATTCTTATTTGTGTTGCAAATATGAGTAATGCCAATGAACGAATTTGTGCGTTTTGGTAATAAACTACAATTTACTAATTAACTTACCACCATAATGGCCTCTTAAATAATTAATTATGTAGCTACAACATAATTTACATATCTAGCATTTTAAACTCATAATATTTCATTTACATCATTCAGACATGGACCTAAATGTCACTGGTAGAGATTAAATCAATATTCCAGATGTGTTTGACTAAATAAACAAGTTTTGAACTCAATAGAACCAGGCATCAACATCATTATTATCAATCATACATGAGGTTGGTTGGTTTTAAGAGGAATGTATAGAACAGTTGTGGTGAAAATGTAAGCTTAGCTATGAGCTTGGTCAATCTTTGTATCACTGTTTGTAGTGCTATTTTTTTTATTCACTACGTAAACTGTTATGTGGAATTTATTTTGGGCTGAGAATTCAAGTCTTCTTTAAAGCCTTAAAAAAAATAATTCCATTCATGTGCTTATTTTACAAACGAGGCTGTAGCTGCTTATGTAGTCTATATAACTCTATATAGAGAAAGTTTTTGTGTATACACATAACAATATTTGTATACGTAGACTTTCGCATATATATATATAAATATATAAGTTTGTATGTACCCAGTAGGAAGTTGCGCTAGTAAAATTGTATGGATGCACTTTTGGGTTTGTCACCAATACTACTGTACAACTGTTGACCAGACAATGTGCTTGTCATTAAAAAAACAACTAATGACCTTAGAAATATTAAGCAGGTTTTAGAGGCAAGTCAAATTCCATTTGAACACACATTCAAATCATTAAAAAATTTCAAACTCTATGATGTGTAGAGGCAAACAACAGATGATTCATTATAGTGAAAGTCAAGTGAGAAACGGGAATGAAAATACTTTCGAAAATTATCAAGAAATGGGAGTGGAAACAAAAAATACACACATTTTTTATTTTTTTAATGTGAGTTTGTGATATTTTTATTATCATCCAATTTTCTAAGTTGACTACAGTTGTTTGGATGGATCTTCCTTTGCGCCGGATGTCTTGAGGGTTCCATTCTAGCGCTTCTTTGACTATAGTTTCTTCTGGCTGCTTCAACGTATGATCTGTCCATCGTCAGTTCCGGCTTTTGATTTCGGCTCACATGGTTATTTGCTTACATCTCTCGGGTAGTACTTGGTTCGATATTATATTCGGCCAGGGAATTCGTAATATTCAATGTAGACATCTGTTGAAGAATGCTTGGATTAAAGCAATAATTATTGTAGAGGTATTCCATTTTTCGCATCCATATATAATAACGGGTTTAAAGTCGAATTTTGGTGATTCGTTGTATCTTCGATGATTTCCATACATTTTTTAAGGCTACAAAGGCTTGTCTGGCTTTATTCAATCGGTTAGCAATGACTTCTATCGATCAACCAGACGCTCTCGATATAGATGAAGTAACTCACTTATTCGAGTGGTGTTTTTTTTACGGTTATTGGGATAACATATCCTGAGTTTGCGCTCATTGATTTGGTCTTGGTGCTATTTATTACAAGCTCTTTTAGCGTACTCCATCACCCTGTTTTCAAGCATGCAGATCAAGCTAAACAACGTGTAAGAGTTCGTGATACGTTCGATAAAAATGTTTTATATGAAAATTTCTTTGATGATATTGCAACAACAATTCTTTGCGAAAAAAATTTTTCTCACAACACTTTTTATGTTGTGCAACGAATTGGTCATTGAAGATTTTTGTTATGTATTGGATTATTAAATACATTTATGCAGACCTTAAATATATTGTTCTTCTGAGACTAAATAAAGGCACCAGAGACCAACCAGAGATTCACTAGTACATTTTAATAGATCTAGTCTAGTTCTGGTCATCTTACTCATAATACTTATGGGTTAGGCAATTAATTGAATTCAAATAAGTGCATCATGTATTTAGAGTTAGTTCCAAAACATCATAATACTTTGCCGTCAAAGTCAAAACTGTGCCTTCAAGTTTAACGATACACAGTTTGTTTATTGTATATACATCAACATTTAGTTAATAATTAGGTAATAATTATTTCATAAAATAATCCAAAAATTTGCATGCATTCGTTTTATTAATTCTAGCTTTACAGCTGTCAAAAAATGTTTTCTTTTCTTCTCTTAGAGATACACAAGTTTGTCACACAAGCTATTTTGACAGTGTCACTTAAATAATCGACAAAAGTGGCGACTGGGAGAAACTTGATCCCAGAATTCCTGCACGGTAATAATTACCATTTCTGTGAATTATAAATATCAATGTAGTTAGGGTTTTCATGATATCGCTGAAAAGTATCGCTATCCGTGCAAAGGGTGCATTTTTAGGCACTCTCAAATGAACTGTCAAAAATTGTTTGAGAAATCATTTAAAAAAACTTCCGGAATTTGCCTTAAAGTTTTGACAATTTTGCGCTGTTCAATTGTGCATTTACAGAACCGTTGCTTTCAACAAAAAGTCCAAGTGTTACCAAATCGCAAACAACAAATTTTTGGAATATACTAAGCGAAATACCGCCTTATTCAAAAAAGTAAGAGCTCACATTATTTAACCGTGTTGATTAGGCCCAGCAAAAGTGTATGGGCTTAAAGAGGTTATTCTTTTGGCTTTATTTTAATATTTTTAAAAACAAAGTTGACTTAAAGGACGTTACCATTACCCCGAAAGTTTTTTGTGTAACACGTACTTACGTATACAAAAATATGTATTTAAAAAGAAGTTGATTATAAATAAAAGGTTATTATTTGTAGTCAACTGCATTTCTTTCATGATTATTATTTCTCTTTCCCTTTTCTTACTAAATGTTCAAACAGAACTGAGTCTTCAACTTCATGAAAAATTTCACAAGCCCAAAATTAAAACGCCGGCAGTATCTTCAAATTCTCTTTCATTTTATTATTTTAATTTTCTTTTGTTTTTTATTTTCTGTTTATGAAACGTATGAAATTTAATGAAAGTATGGTAGCATTGTTGGGAGAATGAGTGTATAAAGGTGAGAGCATAAGAAAAAAAAAACGTTCTCAAAATAAATGATGAATCAGAATTAAGTCTTCAACTTCAGGCAAAAATCCTAAAGCCCATAACTAAAACGTCATCAGTAACTTCAAATTCACTCCCATTTTTTTTCTTTTTCTGTTTTTCTTACTTTTCTCTGTTTAAAAAATGTATGAAATTGAATGAAAATATGTCTATATGTGAGAGCGCTAAAAAAACGTTTTTAAAATAAAATAAATTTTATTTCGCGACCGCATCTCTGGCAAAATTTTATGTCTAACTGTATTAAATTAGATTTTATTTTACGACGGCTTTCTACAACAAATTGTATGGAAAATGTGGTCTCGACGCAGTTCTGTTTGAGCACTAAATTCTTAAAATTTTAAAATGCTTAAACAGTATCAACAAACCGCCATTGTGGCTTTTGTTTTGTTTTCTTTATTAAAATGTAATTTTTTCTCATGTGCGGAAAGTATTTTATTGCAACACTCAATACCACTGCTTTTTGATTAGATTAGATTAATATGAGGTCAAAAACAACTAGATTTTGCTCGGAATCTCGTGGGACTAGATTTCGTTGTAGTTTAATTGGATATTAGATACAAAATTTTACTTTTATTCTTTTTTTTAAATTTATTTTTGTATTGACGTTTCTTACAAAATGACATTAATTTTTTAAGTATTCAAACCGAACTGCGTCGTGACAACATTTTCGATACAATTTGACTTAAAAATTGATCGTAGTAAAATAAAATCTATTTTATTTTGAGAACTTTTTTGTAATGCTCTCACATATAGACACTTATTCTCTTTACAATGCTACCAAGGCGAATTAATTTTTCAGGTGGCGTTGAAAGCACAGTTGTGCTACTTATTTTCTTACTTAAGGCCCAACTAAAATGTGCTTAACCAAACTTAAGCTAGTGTCAAAATTCAACGAAAAGCATGTCAAATGCTTAAGTAAATTACTGCAGACTTTTAGGTGGCTATATTGTACTTATTAAGCTTAAAGACTTTCTACACTTAGTTGCAAACATTTGTACTTTTGGAAAACTATTTTCGTTTTTATATCTTTAAAATGTAATATTTTTGACGAAATGTCATTTAATTTGTAAAAGTTATAAATATATTACCATAAACAAGTAAATCTATGTTTATCTTTTATTAATTTTTAAAGTAAACGAAAACTAAAATAAAAAAGTACTAAAAAAAGCAACTGCGGTTGCATCTTTTAATCGTAAACAATTATATGTATCTATTATGTGTCATTTGCTTAAGGAAGAGCGAAATTTACCGCACTTTCCTTAAGCAAATGACACTTGACGAAACTTAACGAAAAGTGTCTTAAGTACATTATAGTTGTATACATTTGATTGTGTGTATTCGCACATTTGCTTAAGGTTCATTAAGCACATTATAGTTAGGCCTTTAGAGAGAGAAATGTCCAAAGTTGCTAGTGTTTTTGACATAACAATCAACGAAAGCAACAAAAAAATAAATTGTTGTGTTTTTGGTGTTGTTACTTGTTGTAGTATCGACACCACCGTATACATGAATTCGCCTTGAATGCTACCAGTCTTTTATTAAGTTTCATTCATTTTATAAGCAAAGAAAAATAAGAAAAACAGAAAAAAAAGAAACGACAGTGAATTTAAAGTAACTGGCGACGATTTAATTATGAGCTTTACGATTTTTGCGTGAAGTTGAAGACTTAGTTCTGTTTGAACGCTTAAATTATACAAAAGTAAAAATCGGGCTTCATGAAATAAGTCTCGCAAGTTTGCTAATTTGCACAATTGATTATTTTAAGCGTTTTCATGAAATCCCTTAGTGATATATTTTTTGAACATAAATAAAATAGATTTAAGTTTGAAAAAAAATTACATACACATTTCTATTTCAGTGCAGAGGAGTGCAAATATTTTTTTATGTAGATGTTTTACAAGTCACTAGCTCAAAGCCATTTTCTACTACACCTACTACAAAAAGTGTTTTCATATATGCAGAAACACATACTTACACCGACATTTATTTACACTCTTTTTTACTTTTCGCATTATGCAAATTAAATGAATAAGTAAATCATTGTTGAAAAATACAACGTCATACATAAAACATGAAAATACACTCCCACATACTAACATACATACATACACATATAATATGCATTCTCATGTATTTACTTTTGTGTAATAACTAGTAGATGTTCTAAATGTACAGTCGTAATTTATTATATCGTACCTACAGAAACACATTTCAGCAAACACACAATCATTTATGTTAATGCAGAATTACATTTCCATCTTCATCTATCTTTGTTATAGACAGTCTGTCTAACACTCCTGTCTAATATTTTTTGCAACACATGTGATTGTGTCTAAACATTTGTACGTGGTTGTATTGACTAAAACCAGCAACCAGGTGTCATTGTGTGTGTCGTCGCATCTCTGTCTGTTTGCCTTTGGTAAACGTGTAGTACGATAAATATGACAATGATTGCTCTTAAAGCCAATATCATTTACCTCAATGGCAGGATTATCAATGCAACTTTTATTAACGCATACAAATTCCAAGGAAACCATTTTCTCTATTTATTTCAACGTTTCACAGCAAATCTTTATATTTATAAAATGGATGTAAACCTGAATATTTAAAGATGTCCTAATAGATATGTATACAATAAAGCTGGGTCGGCCACACCCTTAGAAGGCACACTATCGATATCACAAGAATTGCCATAGACTGGAACCTGAGATTGAGGTCGAGTTAGACCGGAGTAGCAGGAGTTGGGGTGAATTGAAGGCGTTAGAACAAAATAGGGATACATCCAGGATTTTTTTGGTAGGAACTATATACATGAACTATATACATTAGAGTTGGTCAATTTGTATGTATTAAAAAAAAGTCAGTAAGCGGTTGTCAAAATCGTAATCTACGACGAATTCTAAGAAGGTTTGCCTAGGAAGCCACGGGTCTGAAATCAAAATCGAGCTTCCCATTTTTGAAGATAAACTTTTCTTTTCGTATTTTATATTTTCTTTAATGTGTTAAAATTAAGATTGAAAAAACTTAGAAGCAAATGTATTCGAAATTATTCAAAAATTGGAATGCTTTCCATGTTAAGTTCTGTTACCTGGCCGCCCATAAAAATTTACACAAACAATTTCTCGATCTTTTCAAAATATCAAACTTTTATTACTTGCATGTACCACAAAAACATATTTGGGTTGTTCGTGGAAGGCTGCACTCACAATATTATTACAGTAACGGACTGTAGGTTATTCAAGAAGTATTCCGTTCAGTCATTTTTAAATAAATAAACATTTAAAATTCCAAGCAAATTAATTTTTAACTAATTCTTACATTTATTCAAAAAACTAAGTGCACATTAATACGGATTTTCGGTTGCATTTAATATTGTCAGTTGATTAAGTAAAAGTATTCTGTATGTAAAATTAAATGAAAATGAAATTTAAAACAACTGTAAATTTACTTAAAACCCGATCTACTTATTTTGTATTTTATTTTAACGATAAGTTAATTTAATTTTTACTGTCACAAATTTAACCGCGAATTCCATAAAATATTAACCACAAATTCCGTAAAAACAAATGAATTTTCAGTTATTTTATATAATTTAACTACCAAAAAATAAATCTATTTATAAATCTGTGGCAAAAAATAAAAGTAAAAAACGATTTGCTTGTTTTGTGTAGAAAATTCCCATATTCTATTTGTTAAAATTATTAAGTTAAATACATGAAATTTTTATGGTAAAATAATTGCGAATACAATATCGGGCATGCTGCTGGTGTCTTGTAATTGAAAGTTCTTCTGTAAACAAAGTGGTCAGTACAACAAAACTAAAACAAACATGTATAACGGGGTAAGTAAATAAAAAAAAATATTTTCTCTCTCTCATTAGAATAACAAGCGGACAGGAGTCTGGTATTTTTTAGAAATTCGAGTAAAACCTGTATTATATAAAATTACTGAATTACATAAAATAACTGAAAATTCATTTGTTTTTACGGAATTCGCAGTTGAATTTTTGACAGTAAAAATTAATTGAACTTTTAGTTAAAAATAAATGAAAAATAAGTAGACCGGTTTTTAACTGGATATTCATTTATTTTATATTACAACTTTAGTTCATTTTACGTACAGAATATTGTGAGTGTGGTTATCAGTTTATATGGTTATTTGGTTATATTCACAAAAAAAAAAAAATACATTTATTTGAATTTTGTTTTAATATATTGTGTTGCTGTTAATATAACTACATAACCATATAACTTGATAATCGACCTTTCATAAACAATCGAATTGCAGGTAACAAAATGGTTTTATATCTAAATTATATCTAAAGGGAAAAAATTAAACCACTTTTTATTTCAAAGTTGCTGTTTATCGTAGGTGTTGCGTTTCAACTTTCAAACGTGACTGCCATAACACCATCGCGATTGTCTTGAATAATTCGACGTGAAACGCTAGTCAGTAGTTGCAAAAATCGCTCGGTTCCTTGAATGTGTTGAGGAATTTGCGGATCCGGTAGCGGTGAATGGTCAAATTGTGGCGAATAAACATTCGATTGCATGTGTGAAAGAAGCTGTGTTGCTTTTTTATTATGCATTTTTAATTAGTTATAGGTCACTATGTTAATTTAAAATTTAAATTTTTCGTGTACCATTTAATGATAAGTTTTGCTTTTTCCCATGATTTAAGGTAAATTTTCATTGAAAGCTTTTTTAAACTTAACCTTAACATCAACATTTCATGAGCTTTCCAACAAGCCCAAACACAATCGTTTTTGGCAAGTTTCTTAGAAGACTATATAAAATGTTTATAAAATATTTTTTTAAAAAAAAACCAATGGTTTCTTGGAAAAAATAGACCCACTCTAATATACATACTTATATAAAATTTTTTTTTTTATTTCCCCATTTATATCATATGACACTTCAAAACGGCCTTCGTGGTGAATTTTGAAATTTTTTCGACTACTCCTTAAAAAGACTCTTTTAAGTTTTTTGTTCGTAACATTTTTTAATGATGGTCCAAATTGAAATTATTTTACTGTAAAAGTTTTTTTGATTAAGATTTTTGGATTTGAAATTTAAAATCCTATATTAGAAAATCGTGTTTTTTGAGAACTTGCAATTTGAAACTTCTATCTACCAAACATTTTTTAAGCTTGGTCCCTAGTCGAATCCTTACAGTCACTCCGTAGGATGCAATAAATTCTAGTGTCATCAGTTTAAACTATTCTCACTGAATATTAAACAAAATACTTGAAATTTCTCAAACTTCGCTTAAATCCTCGAAATATTTAAAATGATTGCGGCCACGTGCTTAATGAGAGAACAGAAAATTCAAAAATAACCACAAAACTGTGATCGGAAAATTTATTCCCATGATGATTCTTATACAAATTTAATCATTCAGCTCGATGAGGCTGGGTCTCTACAAAAGTAATAATGGTTATCAATGCATATTGCCTCCTCAAATTGTACGCGTACTTTTAAAAGTAGAGTTTTATGGGTAAAAATTAAAAGAAACTGTGATATTTTTCTAATACCAGTGATCTGTATTAATGGATTAATATTGTTGAACTTTGATAGAAACACAGTGCGACAAATGGTAGGGGTTGATGATCGGCGGGAGTACTGCTTACCGGAAAAGCAATATCGGTCAAAAAAAGTTATAAGTGTCACGACGTTTTGCTGTGTCAGGTCTAGGAATCGAGATATACCGATTTTAAGTTAGAAATGATCGTGTGGGGTAAATTAAAATTTTTGGACCTTTTCAGGCATTTTGACCATCTCTTTATGTGCGAACATCGCAAATTTGTAAAGCTTAACGCCAAAGGAAAGCGGTATTTTTGGTTTCCGTTGAGTGGGGCCCTGGAAAAATCCCTTTTTCATCTTTTTTTTTCATAAGTTTTTTTAAATAGCGAAACTAATTCCTTACCTGTCAAGTGGTTAAATCCAACTGATTCATTTGACAAGAGGAAAATGACTTTCTCTGTCAGGGCTTGAAAGCGGTGAAATTGGTATTTGATTCGAAAACGGAAGAGATATTTGTGCAAAGAGTAATATATTCCAGGCTTTATGTGAAAAAACAACATTCGGGGTATTTGGAAAACTTATTTTAAAATACTCATAGGGTTCAATCGCACTAATCTTACTAAATCTCAAAATACATCATGATCGTATTTTTTCATAAGCCAGTTCATAAATCAAATCTATAGCGTTCACGAGATTTTATTTTGGGCCACCGTCTTCTTTAACATTTGGGAAACTCTAATAAAACTTTGATTAAAAAAATTAAATTTCAACTTCTCGTAAACTTTTTTTAATTTTGAGTTGTACCTGTTTATGATTTTAGGACATGTACTTTATGAGGTCTGACATCAATATCGCAGTCATTTAAAACGGACTAGCAAACTCTCCACCTGCGTTGAAAGTTACAAAAAGAAAAGGTCCTGAAGAACACATTTAAATTATTATTATCTTAAAATATTTACTATGAAACAAATCGCTGTGTCCAAGCTCAAATTCACTGGCAACAATTAATTTATAAAAATATCTTTAAAAAACTCCACAACTTTCCAAAACTTAAACTAAAGTTAAATTGATATGTATAAATTAACTTTGAAAATTAATAAATCGTAATACAATTCTAACTTATTGCTTACAAAATAAAACTTTTTTTAATCACCTCGAATCATTAAAACCATTGAAACTACTCTTGTACAGTGTTAACTAGTTTTTACAAATACTTTAAGTTTGAAATGAACAATTGAAGTAAAACGAAGCCTTTTTTTATTTTGTAGGTTTTATTGATTACCAACACCCAACAAAAAGCCATTGAAACGAACTTTGCTGCAAAAGTTAATAATCCTTTTAAAAGTTAAAAGGGAAATACGAAAAATGTTATAATGAAATAAGACCAGTAAACAGCCAAAAAGTATGCAGTTAATAATTTCAGTTTCAAATACTTCTTTAAATTTTTGTACAATTAGTTTCATTGAAAACCAAGCAATAACGTATAGTCGGTCAAGCCCTACTCCCATGACTCCCAACACCACAATACCATGACTCCCAACACCACAATAGCTGGAGCCAAAATTTCGAGAGTGGACGCTTTCTGGGACAAATGGGCAATCTTGTACCCGCCAGAACAAAATTATGTTATGAGTCTAATATTCTTTTAAGAGTGCTTTGTATTAATATGGGATATATGGTCAATTGGGGACATAGCAGCTTATGACATTGTAGCTATTAAAAAAGTTATCGCCGTTAAATTCCGTATCACTGCCAACATTTCTGCGTCCACAAGGAAGAACACCTAAATCGAGTTATGATACAGTTGACTTATTGCTTTTTACTTCTTCTAATATATAAAAACATATAGCGTGAAAACGTAAGCCTTATATTCTCTGATCATGGGCAACGATTTTTCAATAACAATGTTCTGCTGCGGTTGCCGAAATCGAGTAAAGTTGTTATTCCTTGTGGGCACATATTGATATGGAAGTTATGGGATTTAAAGCTAATTTCGGGAGTCTGTGTGAGAGCTATGGCCATATATAAACCTATTTTAAGTACGTATAGTGCTATATTTGGCTGTGGCGAATCTTTGATACCCTCCACCGACACTTCGAATATTTCAAGGGTGGGCTCTACATGGTATATATATATATAATTATTACTTAGTCTTTATAAAAACGGACGCTTGCGGTTTATACCTATTTTAAATTATTGACCGACAATAAGAAAGTTTTGTACGTTTGTTGTTAGAACTTTGAACTGGCTGGAGTAAGATGTCATGATTCGTAACAGTTTTAGCCGAACTAAAATTATTTCAGTAGGGGAATTTATAATGGACCCATGTTAAATTATGGATCAATCATCCAAAAATTCTGTAGAGTGATTTCTTGTATTAAAAAGTGTGATTTCTGCTATAAAAAACATAAATACAGCAGTGAAATTAGTTTTAGCGTTTACAGTTAATTTCAGAAGGCTGCTTAATATGGGATCTAAGGTAACTTATGGACCGTATATCACAAAGTTGCGTTACGTGTTTTATGGCCATATGAAGCTATATTGGAACAAATGCCACCGCAATATCTATTTCTGCTACGGCTTTAGACGTATTAAGTAAATCTCCTAGAGTGGGTTTTATATGGCGCCTATGGTAAGTTATGGACAGATCATCACGAAGTTTATTAATGTAATTTCTAGTGCTATAAAGCTGTGAAGTATTCAATTTTACTACGATAGCATTATTTATTACGATTTTAGGAATAAAAAGCTGTTTTCCGTGAGTAGGCTTTATATGGAGCCCAGGATAAATTATGGACCGATCTTCATGACATTTAATACTGTGAGTTCCAGTAATATAAAACGAATTTGTACAAAATATCATTCCGTGCATTATACCACAATTTATGTTGTTAGTTTTTGTAACCAAATTATCAATTTTTTAAGGTGGTGGTTCCACATTTTGATTCACAGCTGTGATCCTACTGAACCGATTTTGCAGGATTTCAATCCCAAACAGCTTAGGGTTACTATAAGAAATTTGATACCAAGTTTGTTCTTTTCGGAATAAGTATAAAAGACAAAAGTGTCAGAATAGCTCTAGAATTCCAGCGAGTATTACTGAGGGCATTGCTCTTAAATTATTATAGGAAAAATGATTGTTTTAATGTTTGGACCAGTTCATATAAGTATTGCATGTTACACTATATCTCTTTTTTTTAACATTTATAACATTTATTCCAATTTCTAAATATAATGATAAAACGAATTTAATTAATTTAAGTAATTGCATTTGCGGAAAGTTTTTTGAGACTTCGAAAAAAAAAAAATAAAATGGGTCTTCATACTTTTAATGCTATATTTGAAAATGCTATGCTATTTGTTCCTATTTGCAAGAATTTTAGAAAATTATATGCCAAATGTACATAGTCGTATGCTATCACCAATGACAACCGGGCGTTGTTTATTCGACAACAATGGTGTGTTTCACATCTTTGGTTTCAATTTGACAACGTTCTGTTAAAAATTTGACAACAGATGTATTCGAAATATTGATTAATATCGTTTGGTAAATTTTTTTTTACGTTTTCGTTCACTCTGTGTAGGCATAAAGACTATTCCGGAAAGAAGTTTGTATGAGAGTCATGTGGAAATGGGGACAGATTCTCACCATTTTCGATAGGTGTTATCCTAATTAGCCATATGTGCCAAATTTAATTAAAATATTTCAACACTGTGACCTGTACATTGCGCAAAATTTTACATGGACAGACAGCCCGCCAGCTGGACTGATGGACTTCATAAGATCAATTCTAAGTCAATCGGTATACTAAAAGGTGCACCTTGAGAAAAAGCATGTTTAAATATGGTCACCTCCAACAAATCTAAATTAGTCCTTCATCAAGAAGGCACAACCATATTATGGTTGCCTCCGCACCATAGCCATGTTGCTCTTGGAAAAGAGGAAACTACTATTGCTAATTTAAAAACAAATTATTGTCATATTTAACAATAACATGTTTAGAGGCAACCATAATATGGTGGTGGTTTCTTGATAAAGGACTAATTTAACAATAATGTTGTTGTCGGTGACAATAATATGGTTAAATTAAACATAATATGTTTAAAATTTTCTTTAAAAATAGTTTTGTTGGAGGTGACCATATTTAAACATATTTTTTTACTGCGTGTGGGTATAGAACCATTATTTAAGTGTGTTACATAAGTACGAACGTGTTAGTGTCGGTATTAATAAAAAGCTCTTAAACGGATAAATATAATGTTTCTGCCTCCAGTGGTCACACAAGGAAAACATGTAATTGTATGTTTCAGATTATAATGAAATGAGACCTGTAAGAAGCCCAAGAAGCTCTGTAAGAAGGAACATATTTCAAAATTGTATAATTTTTCTTTCAAAAGGTATGTCATATTCTCTTGGTGACGTAACGTGACAAAAAGTGTACTTTTCCTTGAAAGTGCAACAAATAAACAATATAAACTTTATCATTGTCGTTACTTGTTTTGATACATCTTAAATTGAACAAATCAGATTTCATAAATACTTATTGCTCAAAATTAAAATAAGAAAATTTTATTTTAAGATTACTTTTTAAAAGGTTGCGAAAGAAAAAAATCATATCATAAAAAAAAAAACACCTCCTTCAAAGTTTCATGATTTTTGAAGAACAGTTTGAGGTATTGTAAAAAAAAATCTGCCAAATATAAAAATAGGTTTTTGACTTTTTAAAAATTAAATATTTTGCAGATATTACATTAAAAAAATATACTGTTTGTAGCCCAAAGTATTGTCTTTAAAAGGACATGAAAATCATATTCGTGTGTGAAGAATTTTTTAAGATATTGAAAAAATAAATTTAACACATTCGACTCATTCGGCGAAATTATGACATTTTTAATATGACATAACTTTTGAAAAAAAAATTTTCAAGTTTTTTTTCGTTGATATATGTTCCTTATAGGATGAAAGGAACCTCCTCACCAAATTTCATTCAAATCGAATGGGGCGCGTCCGACTCTTGGTCGATTTTACATTACCCATGTATATTTTTATTACGGAGCGCTGTAATTTTTGTCGTGATTTTACCAGATATTAAAAAATAAATAGAGGGGAAAGCTAACAACAAATATATAATATTTCTTTAATATTATATACTTTTTATTCTGATGCTGGCGACAAATTATTCAACAGCTGTTTTTATTATTTTCATTAAGGTTGGAAAAGTTGAACATTTTTTATAATTTTTCTACGTAGCGTATCATAAAAGTGATTTATTTAAAAGTTAAGAAAAAAAAACACTTGCAATTTTATATATATATTTATCATTCTACAATTTTTTTATTACAATATATACAAGTGAAAATTTGTGAACAAAAACAAAAAAACTTCAAAAATTTCATTAGAAACAAACACAAATCCAAAAATATTTTATAATTTTGTTGTTGTTTTCTAAAGATAAGGTCCTAAACTATTCATTCCTGATTTTCTTCTTGTGCTTCTATATAAAAAAAACTTTAAAAAAATTTAAATCTTATCGTTTTAAAAATATTTAAAAAAATGTTGAGAGTTTCATTACAAACTGTTTTCACACTATTATACATTTAAAATTTATACGAGTTTTTGACATGTCGTAATACTCTGTATTATAGTGTAAAAGGGCCATTAGCAGAAAACGAATTTTTTTTATTCGCGGTTAAAAGGAAAAAAAAACTTTTAATTTATTGACCTTAAATAGTTAACACAATTTTTGTGGTGACCTGAATTTTTTAATATAAACTTTTTTTTTATTTTATTTAAAGTGCTAAAAAAAACTGTACATTTTAACTCATTTTACCGGCTTAAATTACTTTTTAAAACGATTTATTTTAATTTTGTGTAAATTTAAAAGTTGGCTAAAACAACTAAAAATTTCATTTATATATTTTTTTTAATTTGTTGGTTTCCTTTTAGTTTTTTTCTTCTCTTTTTTTTTTTGTATTTTTGCATGTTTTATAAACAAAGTTTTGTAAATAATTTTAATTTTACCGCAAACGTAGAAAAGTTTTATATTCGTAAAAATATTTTGTTAATAAAATTCAATCCTGTGATTTTGACTAAATAAAATTTGTGTGTGTATTTTTATTTGAGTCGTAAAAATGTTTGGAAAAATGTTGATTTTGTAATATAAAGGAAACAGTTGTTTGTGGTTTAAATAAAAACCGAAGACGAATTTTAAATGTTTGTACAATTGTTTATACATAATAATTAATATGTTTGAAATACCGTTTTGTAATTAAGGTAAATAAGGCCTTAAAATTGTTAAACGCTGTAATTATGTGGGCGTTTTAATTGTATGAGCTATTTTAATTTAAGCGATTTCCTTTTTAAATACAAAAATACCTTAAAAAGATCTAATAACTTAATAGGAAACAGTGTTACCAACAGCAAAATTAAAAATTGCACATGAGATGAAACAAAATTACCCTATTTAAATAAAAAATAAGAGAAAATTTATATAAAATCAAGGATACTTCAAAAATGAATTTCTTCCCTTAAAAGACAATAAATGATTCGATAACTCGTGTAAGAAATAAATATCCTATAGCTAATACGATAGAATCGGAGGAGAACATCTTTAATTCATTCAACTATATACAGAACTTTTCTGAAAGAATAAAAATTCAAATATTTATAATAAACACACTATTAATAAGTTATTCAGTAAAACA
Source organism: Pollenia amentaria (assembly GCA_943735925.1). Taxonomy (NCBI): domain Eukaryota; kingdom Metazoa; phylum Arthropoda; class Insecta; order Diptera; family Polleniidae; genus Pollenia; species Pollenia amentaria. The sequence continues at coordinate 248,590,101 of OX031007.1, read as the reverse complement.
AAATCGAAATCGAAAGCGGAAGGAAAACAAAATGTAGTGTACAAAATCAATTGTAAAGGTGACAATACCAACATATGCCAGAAGACATACGTAGGCACAACTAAAACGAAGCTAAAAACCAGAATTTCACCACACAAATTTCGATATAAAAGTAACTGACAAACCACTGGAGCAAAAAGCAGCATTCGCGGCCCATTGTGCAATAACTAGACATCAAACAAATTTCGATTAAGCTCAAATATTATTAGAGTAGAATAATTGTGCTAGGAGCTTTACTTTGCAGATGCTACACACTCTTAATTTGGGCACAAAAGAAAGAATAAACTACAAACCAGAAACAGAAAACATTTCAGCTGACACATACGAACACACGATACACAAAAACAGAAAGAGACCAAAATAAGATATAATAAAAAAAGACATCAGTTGACAAAAGCTTACAGCTGAAGAACAGCTCCAAACCAGCGATTTTTTATTTCTTATTATCGCTTATTTATGTTTGAACGTACCCTAGAGGGAAGCGAAGAGATACTAAAGTGGTCCCTTGATAGATTCTTTGGTGGCAGCGACATGTCCTAGTTTTAACACTTTTTATTAAATGGGGTTGTCATTGGATGATTGAGACCTAACAGCCACAATTTGCCGACAGTGCTAGTCCTTGGTATTTTTCTAATAAAAAAGTTCTAGAATTAATTTTAGGAACAATTTTTTAAAATAGTCTCAAAGTATTGCATCACTCCACCTGTAAATATTGAACCTGTTAAAAAATGGTCCTAATAAATAAATAAAAAATCATTTACATATATAAAAAAATTTTTAAAACAAAATAAATATAAAATAAAAACAATCTAACTTTTAGTTCTTACTTATTTAATATACCAGTGTTTCGTTCTCCTTTTACATGTCATTAGTTGTCATTGTTGTTGTTATCCCATTTTCACAAATTTAACAACCAGTTCTGTTAAAACAGTTGACACAAATTTCCCCAGGGCCTGGCATAGGCCACTAATATTTGAAAACGTTCAAGCGGGCGTAGCACCTCCCAAAAATATCTGCCATGAAGTGGACTATATGAAGTCCTATCTATCCTATATCCTCTACAAAGACGATATAAATTTCTGTATATCTGAAGAACAGTTATATTTAGTTTTAAAGTTTGGAACAAAAATCTTCTTTATACAGGGTGGTCCAAGCAGAACGCACGAAAATTAATTGTGAATAATACCAAAAGTTTACAGAGAATTTTCTTAATATTTTTTATTATGATAGAGAATCTATGACAATTATGAGTTAAATAAAATATCGGCCAAATGCTCACCACGGCTTCGGTGACATACCTTTTTCAATGACTCTGATACATAATTGAGGTTCAATGTTGTTAATGTGGGGAATTATCTCTTCCCTTAGCTCTTGAATTATTCTTGGCTTTTTGACATAAACTTTTTCTTTTAAATATTCCCAAAGAAAGAAGTCTAACGATGTCAAGTGGTCGTGTTATCTCACATCGCCACGACGTGAGATAACACGACCATTGAATTTCTCGCGCAAAAGAGCCATTGTTTCGTTGGCTGTGTGGATAGTGGCACCATGCTGTTTGAACCACATATCGTTCAGGTCCATATCCTTAATATCTGGTTACAAGAAGTCCGTTATCATCTCGCGATAGGGGACACCATTCACGGTAACTGCTGGGCCGACCTTATTTTCGAAGAAGTACAGCAAGATGACGCCGCCAGCCCATAAAGCGCACCAAACAGTGTTTTCACGTTTCCTACGGATCCGGTTTGCTGAAATTTGCACACAATTTTCCCGATTGTGGACAAATTTTGTCGATTATGCTGGCAAAAAAAAAAAAAAAAACACGAAGTGCACGAAATGCATTTTGATTTGAACGCCAATTTTCGTAAAATTCTTTAACAAGCTTAACGCGCTGCTCAATTGTGTACCTCTCCATGTGTGAATTTGTCAAACACTGAAACAAAGAAGTTCCAAATTAAGTTGGGCAAAAAAAAAAAAAACTGGACGTTTAAGTGTTGTTCACAATTAAAGAGATCGAACGGTTATTATTCGACCGGTTTTAACCGGTTATTTTAGCTTTGCCCAAGTCGGATATTTTAAAATGCCCATTTTTCGTATATCGAATAAACCGGTTATTTTGGTATAATAAACCGGTTATTTTAGTAATGTGTAATTTATATACATTTCCTTACTCTTGTTGTAGATGTACCCGTAATTTAAGTATTTTCTAATTGCATATTGGTCAAACTTAAACTTTTAATAATGAATGCCAAAACAAAATGTAACAAAGGTCAAAAACAGTATGAACTCTGTTAAAACAAATCGCTTATAAAAGATGTGTTCTTGTAGAAAAAAAACTAAAAACTATTCAAAATACTACAAAAACGTGTGCAGTTATAAAGTAACTAGTAATTTGTGCAAGAGCATTCTAAATATTAAATATATTTTTATATAAAGGTTATCTCTATAAATTTTTCGAACGCCATTAAAAAGACAAAGATAGTTGCCTGAAGTGCCCTAAAATTATAATTTGTAAAGGTTCTTCCATGTCACGACTTCTTAATCACCTTTAATTAGCATACATGCTTGACATTAATGTGATCCAAATGAAACTTAACTCGAAGTAGTTCTAAGGAGACGACAAATAATAATTTATTAAAATACGCTGCAAAAAATGAATCAGTGGGTGAAATCTTAGCCCGTTGTGTTGCCGAGAACGAAATGCCCGTTAAGGCACTAAAAACTCTTAAATAATTCTAGCATCTCTTCATGCTGAAAACGACAACATTATGGCAGAATCAACGATATGGGAAAAAATTTTACCAGTTTTATTTATTAAAATACCAAGAACTAAAAAACTAAATTGAAGAAATCAAGCAATGTCACGGAATGTTTTAAATCGTAGTCGACGAATTAACAAATATTTTACACAAAAATAATGTTCAGTTCACTATTCGTTTCTATATAATGCTGAAACAATTTGAAATAGTTAATCCTGGCTAAAAGGTTTTGTTTGCAACTTTAAAATTCCTATAATTTATTTGCTTTTGCAAAACTTTTGTCTAGATAAAATATCATTCAACAGTTTCTAAATTACATTATACAAATATCTTCTTACAAATCAATAAAAAATTGTTGAAAATTTAGCAAAAGTTTGATCAATTTACTGGTTCCACTTTTCTTGGATTTTATCGTAAAATATTTGTTAGATCTGATCTAAGTCATATCATGTATTTTGTTGGTCCCTTACCTTTGCAAATTGTTTTGTTTTTTGTGTTTTTAAGTATTCGAATTAAAGCCGGTTAACCGGTTATTTAAAAATTGCTTAGCCGAAAACCGGGTTTTTTAAAATAGCAACTATTCGAAATATTCGAAAACCGGTTATTGAAAAAAGTCGAATAATCGATCTCCCTATTCACAATTAACATCGTGCATTACGGTTGGACCACCGTTTACATACAATACATCTTTCCAGAAGTGGGTTGCTAAAGCAAAGTAGAAGTGTCCCCTCCCATGCAAAAACATTATAAACGTCTGTATATCTGGAAAGCGGTTGAAGTAAAAGTATCAAAATTTAGGGCTGCAGCGTTATAAAGTCATAGGCAATAAAGCCATATGGCCTTTTTTTTCAATGGAATGAGATATATAATCATATGGCTTTATTGCCAACACACAACGGCAACAACATCATAAGGTGAAAATAATTCCATAACAATGTAATTGGACAGTACCAAAGAATTAGTGCCAAAAGAATTAGTTGCTATTGTCAAGTATTGAATAAATATGGTACAGCAGGAGAAAAGGTAGAGGGGAGCGAAGACCTGGTTTGAAGAAAAGCTTTATCTAGCGAGGCCGGTGTTTATGCTACTTTAGAGGAGAAATATATTGAGCCCGAACGAAGGCCGGCAATGTAGAGAAGCTTTAGTTACATAGGAATTCAAAATCCTGAATTCCAAAGTCTCGAGTTTCAAAATCATGTGTTTTAAAATCCCGAAAATTTAAAGTTTTGGTTTCAAAATCGCACCACAGATATCATGATTGATCGGCTGGCGTAAGGATTTTTTCTTTAATGGTATAACAAACACCAGTGCAATGATTTATTCTTCTATAGTACAACAAACACCGGCCTCGTAAACTAAAGACTCTGCATAGACGGCTTTCGGCATGGCGCAAGATTTTTCTTTTCTATAGCATTACAACCACCGGCTTCGCTAACTAAAGCTTCTTGGTTCCTGATTTGATATCAAGGTTTTAACAACTGGGATATCATAATCCGGGATTATAAAGTTCGGAATCTTAAGATTCAGAATTCTTTACTCCAGATTTTAACATTTCGGAGCTTGGATCCTATCCTTTTTTTAATTTAAAGTTTTTGCAAGTAAATATTTATAAAAAAATTCAATGTTATAGATGAAGAAGTTTAGTTTTTATGTTAAAAAAGATTTCAACTGAAGCATTTCAAAATAATAATAATAAAATTTATATATGTATAGAGCAATTCCATATGAAAACGATCAAAATTGGCAAATTTTTGGACGACCCCTCTCCGATTTTAAAATAAATAGTCTCAATCGATTGCCCAGCAAAAAATAATGTACCTCCATATTTTTTTTTTTTTTTATAGTGACTGGTTTAGTGGTGGTGTACACCACTGTCATGTGACAAAATTGAAGAATTCTTCATAAGGGACCTCATTGAACGTTGTTTAAAAAAAAAACTACTAAAGCGATCGCCACGAGTGATAGCTCGTTGGAAAGGTATTGAATCAGGCTTTAATTGAAAAATAAAATTTTCCTAATTTTTCTTAGAAATTTACCTTTAAATTTTCCCAAGAAAATTAAATTTTCCGATTTTCCACAGAAGCTCCTAAATTTTCCGGCTAATTTTTTTTTTTTTGGATTCCTCATAATTTTTGCTTTAAGAATCAGCAATAAAAAAATGGGCTCCGACTCCTTGTTTGGACAGGAGAAGAGCATTTAAGAGACCACCTTGTTAAAAATACATTTTAAAAATTATTTTACAGTTAAAAATACATTTATGAAGAAAAAATCTTTCTTATTTTGCTGCTTATACTTAATTACAATATTTATTAAAAATTTCAATTGTCTTGGCATAATTATAAAATTAAAGTAACTTTAAATTTAGCACGTCGGCAGACGAAGAGTACCACTTTACATTAATTGACATATCAGAAATATTTGGTATGAAGCAATGAAACTTTTGCGTTCCAGTTATAGTTTTGGCATTATTATATCTGTTTTGAATTCGTCGCTCCATGGCATCGTGTTCTTTTTGAGTGCATAAAACTGTGTTAATGGCAATTTCCTTGCTTTGAATCCACGAAAACAAATGTTGTACATTTAAGATCTGGTCAGTATATGGCCTTTGCAAACTTGCCTTAGTCGCCATGCGTTTTAGGGTTCCCCATAACGCATCGCATGGGCCCTTACCGTGGGACGTCGCGAAAAAGTGCCACTCGACCTTGCAGTTTTGTTCTTCTTCAATTATGCAAAGATTGTAAAAATTTTTTTTATTCTTGTACTGAGAAGCCGCGCCGTCTGAGAAAAACGTTACTTTGTCGATTGCATCGAATTTTGATCTTAAGAATTCAAACAGTTTCATTTGAAATAAATAAACGGACACATAATTATGAGCTAAACTCTCCGCGACAACAACAAGGCTTACGGTCTGTAGTTCGTTATCTTCGTTTTTGAAATAAATGCAAAAAGGATGCACCGTGCACTGGTCGTTTGCCCAGTGATAAGCCTGAATTTCATCCTGAACGAGAAAAGTGTAATTCTCGTAATTCTCGGCAAAGTCGCTTATCACAATGAATTAATTTTGGGCTAATTTCTCCCTACTTTCCTTTAGAAATTTCGATTGCATCTCGGATATGAAATGGTGCGCCTTCAGTTCATTCAACTTGAATCCGAATTCCTCGATGAATTCCGGAATCTGCTTTACCACGGTCTCAAGGGAACATCTACCGCTGCTTATTATCCACTGTTTGAAATGCACCTCCTGAATTAACAGAATTAACAGTAAAAAAAAAATTGATTTTTTCTTCATAAATGTATTTTTAACTGTAAAATAATTTTTAAAATGTATTTTTAACAAGGTGGTCTCTTAAATGCTCTTCTCCTGAAAAAATCAATTTTTTTTTTACTGTTAATTCTGTTAATTCAGGAGGTGCATTTCAAACAGTGGATAATAAGCAGCGGTAGATGTTCCCTTGAGACCGTGGTAAAGCAGATTCGGAATTCATCGAGGAATTCGGACTCAAGTTGAATGAACTGAAGGCGCACCATTTCATATCCGAGATGCAATCGAAATTTCTAAAGGAAAGTAGGGAGAAATTAGCCCAAAATTAATTCATTGTGATAAGCGACTTTGCCGAGAATTACGAGAATTACACTTTTCTCGTTCAGGATGAAATTCAGGCTTATCACTGGGCAAACGACCAGTGCACGGTGCATCCTTTTTGCATTTATTTCAAAAACGAAGATAACGAACTACAGACCGTAAGCCTTGTTGTTGTCGCGGAGAGTTTAGCTCATAATTATGTGTCCGTTTATTTATTTCAAATGAAACTGTTTGAATTCTTAAGATCAAAATTCGATGCAATCGACAAAGTAACGTTTTTCTCAGACGGCGCGGCTTCTCAGTACAAGAATAAAAAAAATTTTTACAATCTTTGCATAATTGAAGAAGAACAAAACTGCAAGGTCGAGTGGCACTTTTTCGCGACGTCCCACGGTAAGGGCCCATGCGATGCGTTATGGGGAACCCTAAAACGCATGGCGACTAAGGCAAGTTTGCAAAGGCCATATACTGACCAGATCTTAAATGTACAACATTTGTTTTCGTGGATTCAAAGCAAGGAAATTGCCATTAACACAGTTTTATGCACTCAAAAAGAACACGATGCCATGGAGCGACGAATTCAAAACAGATATAATAATGCCAAAACTATAACTGGAACGCAAAAGTTTCATTGCTTCATACCAAATATTTCTGATATGTCAATTAATGTAAAGTGGTACTCTTCGTCTGCCGACGTGCTAAATTTAAAGTTACTTTAATTTTATAATTATGCCAAGACAATTGAAATTTTTAATAAATATTGTAATTAAGTATAAGCAGCAAAATAAGAAAGATTTTTTCTTCATAAATGTATTTTTAACTGTAAAATAATTTTTAAAATGTATTTTTAACAAGGTGGTCTCTTAAATGCTCTTCTCCTGAAAAAATCAATTTTTTTTTTACTGTTAATTCTGTTAATTCAGGAGGTGCATTTCAAACAGTGGATAATAAGCAGCGGTAGATGTTCCCTTGAGACCGTGGTAAAGCAGATTCCGGAATTCATCGAGGAATTCGGATTCAAGTTGAATGAACTGAAGGCGCACCATTTCATATCCGAGATGCAATCGAAATTTCTAAAGGAAAGTAGGGAGAAATTAGCCCAAAATTAATTCATTGTGATAAGCGACTTTGCCGAGAATTACGAGAATTACACTTTTCTCGTTCAGGATGAAATTCAGGCTTATCACTGGGCAAACGACCAGTGCACGGTGCATCCTTTTTGCATTTATTTCAAAAACGAAGATAACGAACTACAGACCGTAAGCCTTGTTGTTGTCGCGGAGAGTTTAGCTCATAATTATGTGTCCGTTTATTTATTTCAAATGAAACTGTTTGAATTCTTAAGATCAAAATTCGATGCAATCGACAAAGTAACGTTTTTCTCAGACGGCGCGGCTTCTCAGTACAAGAATAAAAAAAATTTTTACAATCTTTGCATAATTGAAGAAGAACAAAACTGCAAGGTCGAGTGGCACTTTTTCGCGACGTCCCACGGTAAGGGCCCATGCGATGCGTTATGGGGAACCCTAAAACGCATGGCGACTAAGGCAAGTTTGCAAAGGCCATATACTGACCAGATCTTAAATGTACAACATTTGTTTTCGTGGATTCAAAGCAAGGAAATTGCCATTAACACAGTTTTATGCACTCAAAAAGAACACGATGCCATGGAGCGACGAATTCAAAACAGATATAATAATGCCAAAACTATAACTGGAACGCAAAAGTTTCATTGCTTCATACCAAATATTTCTGATATGTCAATTAATGTAAAGTGGTACTCTTCGTCTGCCGACGTGCTAAATTTAAAGTTACTTTAATTTTATAATTATGCCAAGACAATTGAAATTTTTAATAAATATTGTAATTAAGTATAAGCAGCAAAATAAGAAAGATTTTTTCTTCATAAATGTATTTTTAACTGTAAAATAATTTTTAAAATGTATTTTTAACAAGGTGGTCTCTTAAATGCTCTTCTCCTGTCCAAACAAGGAGTCGGAGCCCATTTTTTTATTGCTGATTCTTAAAGCAAAAATTATGAGGAATCCAAAAAAAAAAAAATTAGCCGGAAAATTTAGGAGCTTCTGTGGAAAATCGGAAAATTTAATTTTCTTGGGAAAATTTAAAGGTAAATGTCTAAGAAAAATTAGGAAAATTTTATTTTTCAATTAAAGCCTGATTCAATACCTTTCCAACGAGCTATCACTCGTTGCGATCGCTTTAGTAGTTTTTAAAACAACTTTCAATGAGGTCCCTTATGAAGAATTCTTCAATTTTGTCACATGACAGTGGTGTACACCACCACTAAACCAGTCACTATAAAAAAAAAAAAAAATATGGAGGTACATTATTTTTTGCTGGGCAATCGATTGAGACTATTTATTTTAAAATCGGAGAGGGGTCGTCCAAAAGGTGATCGCTTTCATATGAAATTGCTCTATATTTTAAATATTGGAAACATCCCAATAAGCACTCAAATTTAAAAAAATCAAGTGGTTTAAATATTGCTGGAATCCAGTTTTAATTTATGCCTTAATTTCAACTAAAATTCCAGTTCATACAAAAATGTTTGAAATATTTTTTTTTCTACTTTTATAGTGCGTAAGCTATCAAAAAAATATTTCTGAACTAACATGTGTAAATATTGCCGTGTGCTGGAAGTGGAAAGGATTTTAAATTTTCGAAAAAATGGAGCCATTTAATTTATTTGCGTAAATGCATCTTTAACTGTGGTAATGCCCCAAAATCAATGGAAACGAGATTTCTTAACACAAATTCTAATATATATGTATGTATATCGTTACCTAAAATGCAAAATGCCCTATCTAACATTTTAAAAATTTTACAAGAGAAGCGAAAACTGTTGAAAATTATAAATCGATAAATTTCATAAAACTGTTTTTAATTTATTTTTCTATTTTGCTTTTAAATACTGCCAGTTGTTTTGACAATTAACATAGTTGCATATAATTAGAACTTATGGTTAGGTCTTTAAGATTTTATCATATAATCTTTTGTAGATATAGCCGTCTGTTTTTTGTTAATAAAATCACTTATTTTGGTGAAAAGATACCAAAATGTTTCGTGGATATTTGTGTTGGTGCAATGCTTTAGAATCAGTGAAAAAGTCGATTTTTAATTTTACGTTAGCTAGGGCCTTTTGCGCTTTAGGTGACGATATGTAAGTTTGTGTGTGGTATCACGGAAAAATCTCAATGTAAATCTAATGGTACCATTTTCGATATTGTCTTAGATACCGTATAACATCGTTCTAACACAAAAATTTTTAACATCGTCTAGTCCTTCAAACTTCGTTTCCAATTATATCACATTTTTATATAAGTAAAATTTTAATAAACCACCAAACTTCAATACTTGAATTCAAGTTTAATTATTACGTGTTTGAGACTGAAATGTCACTTTAATTCAACGATTGAATTTCACTGAATTTATATTGTTATGTTCGACAGGATTTCCAGTATCCGTTATGCTTGAATATGCTATTGAATTTCAGTGTAATTTAATTATAATTAAAAGCTTGCAAATGAAAAACAGGACGGGAATTACACTTGATTTATACTTTAATTTCAGCAAAATTTTTTATTGGGATATTATTTTTTAGTTTATATACCTTTCGCGAGTAAAATTCAGATAGTTAATTAGTCACAAAAAAATTTATTAACCCTTGAAACTCTTTTCTTAACAAGAAACATTGACTTTGGCTGATAAAACTGTATGATCTTTTGTGTTAAAAATTTCAAATTACATCTGATCTACACCTCAAAAATCTTATAAAATAAGCTCTTTCCCTGACAGTAAAGATTACACCTAAATCGGGCATTTATCCAAAAAATGGCAACACTTATAAGAAAGGAAAGTTTTATGATGCACAAAAAATAAAAGTTTGAAAAAAACAAAGAAATATGCAAAAAATAAAGAATGAATATGCGTAAAAAATTTATTATTTGTAAATTGATTAAGTAAATTGTTCCCTAAAAAATATTGTAGAAACAAATTTATTATCTTGGGAAATAGGCGAAAACTTATTTTTCAAGCAAAAAGCTTGAAAAACTTGATTGGGAAATAGGCGTATTGTTTACTTCGTATCAATTAAAAACACATTTAATCATAATTTAATTTATTTTTAAAAGGGTTTTATACGGATAGCACATTTTGTAAACCCTTAATTATGGCGCGGAATTTCATGCATTTAGTATTCCAAAATATGCGCAAAAAATGTGCTTTAAACAATTTTAAATATGCTTTAAAACGTAATAAAATGTGCATGTATTATTTAAGAAAAACTAAAAAAACATAAGAACTTATAATAACCGACATCAAGGTTTTCAATAGTAAAATTATATTTTATTGGCTGCACTAAAAATAAAAAGCCATAAAAATATTTTTCATTGCATTCAGAAAAGAGAAGAAAATTGGATCAAAAAAGTGTTTCTTTTTAAAATATTTCTTATTATCAAATTTATTCTTGGGTATACCAAATTTTTATTTAAAAAAATTTTGTTTGTTGTGCTTAATTCCCAATTTTAAGCTTCGATATCGTTGCAAAGAAGACTTTTGGGTGTTTGTAATTCTCATTCACTCTGCAGTTTTATTTGTATTATATCTTTAGCTTTTCTAAAGTCTTTGGGAATAGATTTCCTGATGATCTGGCCTTAGCAGTATTGCCAATCCGTGTGAAATAACACATATTATGTGTAATTTCTACTTGCATGTCCGTCCAGCCCATGTATAATTTGTTTTATGTGTAATCTGTGTGTAATTTTACTTTTTGTTGTATTTTTTCATTCATTTCTGATAGCAAAGCTTTTCTTTCAGAACATTTTTTGAAAAAATAATGTTTAAAAAAACTGTTAAAATCTATGGAAAAAAGGAAAAAGTGCTAAAGTCGTCTTTAGCAAAATTTAGGCTTATGCCACCTTTGTAATCCGCATGTTTGAAAGTACCGCTAGACAAGGTTTCAATTATTTTGTGCGGTTTCTTAGGAAGTTATAGGAAAAGTACTTTTTGCTTTTTATTCTATGTGGAATAACATTTGGAATAAAAGCTTAAGTTGATATCCGATCCATGACGTTAGGAGTATTCAGGAATAAAAACTCCAAACAATTTAAACAGAAAAAAACCTTTAAAATTGCTTTCTGCAAAGCTAACTAAATAAACTTAAGTATTTTTCCTTATTGCCACAGACATATTTGTGCAATTTGTTAAAAGTCTATTGAGCGGGAAATACAGGAAACCCAGGAGTCAATAGAATAATTTACAGCGAATTTTAAGAAATGATGTTGCTTGAGCTAAACAGAAACATTTCTCTACTGTTCTGCTACCTACGTTGTTTGTGCATGAGACGTACCTTTAGAAATGTGCAAACATTTCTTTTACTTCCTGAATAGGTTATCTTTGCCCTTTTTTTTGTAAAAAAAACCCATTAAGTTGTAAGCAAGGATTAACAAAAAGGTGATGCAGGCTGCAATTTTTTTTTTCTTTTGTGTGTGTAATTGTGCTTTAAATGTGTTATTTGGCACACAGTCATGTGCAATTTCCGAATTCTTCACTGGCAACACTATGCTTAAGCAACCAGTGAAATGTGCATAGAAACTGGCTATACTCCAACAATAAATTTCGGTGTATTTATCAAGAATTAAAATTGGGAATTAAACAAAACAAAAAAAATCTTCAAAAATTATATTTGGGAATACAAAATTTATTACTAGTAAATTTTCTATATGATATGCTTAATTCCCAATTTTTTTTATTTTTGATAAAAACACTGAACATATATCGTTGTGCTTTTATCAAAAATAAAAAAAATTGGGAATTTAGCTGAAATTTTAATACCAATTTTTTGTTATTAAGAACAGAGCTGCAGAAATTCAACTTCATCCCGAGGCATTTCCTGTCATGCATTCTCTGTTTCTGGAACCAATTGAAGATTGTGTGTTCGACACTTAAAAAATAAGACACCAATTCGAAGATTTTTGTCAAAAAAAAAAAAAAAAAAGAAAAAACAAACACATCTTCCAAAACATTTTAAATAACACAGCAGATAAACGTCGAAAATGTCGTTTTAAGCCTAAAAATATCTGTAAAATATCCCTGAAGAAGCGACCCATTGAGAAAGCAAAATATTGGATTAATAATAAATAAATATTTTTTATAAAAATGACCTTGAGCTTCAAAATTTATTAGGACGAAATACAGGGCTAGCTCGCTAATCCGAAGGTGAGTAATCCAAATTATCCAGTAATTCGAATGAAATTTATGACGTTTTACATACTCTATAGTCGGTATTGATTGCAAGCTCGCTAAACCGAATTTTTATTTTCCTGCTTTTTATACCCTTCGCCAAAGGTAAAACGGCATATATAACTTTGTCATTCCGTTCGCAATTTCTACAATATTGATTTTAGACACTATAAAGTATATATATTCTGGCTCCTTATAAGAAGGGAATCTTAAATCCGGTTGTCCGTCTGTTAAAATTAGCTCAGAATTTCTGAAAGAAAACTTTCATAATAAAACAGTACTAACTGATCAAATATAACTCTTAAAAATATTCCTTGTGCAAAAAAAAGCATATTTTATTTGATGATCAGCTAAGGCAAGAAAATTACTGCCAAGCAAATAAATCTAAAATAAAATGTGAAATTATTTTAAAAACATTTGTAAATTTGTATAAAATTTTTCATTTGAAAAATCGTCAAATTTAGGGTATAAATCGTCCAATCGTCAATAAACCTTAAAATCGTCAAATCTGGCAGCCCTGGATTGAATATGGATAAGTTTAGTATTTCGCGATTGAATAATTGTACTTGAATCAATCTTTCTGTGCTTGATTCAAGAAACTCCGTACTCACTGTACCGCTTCGGATTAATTTGAGTACGGATGGGTTGATTTTTATTTTGAGTGTATGTTAAAAAAACATTATATTTAAAAAAGCTTTAATATTGTCATTCTTGATTAATAAAAATAAAATAAATTTGTTTTGGAACGCTGGCTTGTGTTTTATTTTCGAATATAGTGAATTATAATACATAACACTGCTATACAAAAAAAATAAAAAAATCTGCGGCAGGGATTTTGTTAATGGTTTTTGTTAATACTCATATTAGACCTTCTCGCTGCATGCTTATTTATTTTTGATTCACTCTGGTTATTGAGATAAACGGAACTAAGAAATAATTGAAATACCCTATAAACATTGTGGTTCATTGATTTGTTTTCACTTACGTTTATTTCTTATTTCAAATATTGTCATACATTTTTCATATTTGGATGATCTTCATTTATTTATTCTAGTTAAAGGTACCCCAAACTATTATTTTTGTGTATTTTTGTAAAGATAAACAATAAAAATAAATTTTAAATAAATCTTTTGGCCCATTTATTGAAGCATTTTATGGAAAATGTTAGAAGCGTTTATCTCAAAAACTGGAGTCAATTTGACAATTCTGGTATTTTTCCCGTTATCAGCACACTCGTCTTATACAAAATCGACTTCAAGTATGCCTGCCGCAAAATGACTGTATAGCAGTGTAATTACAGCACATCCAGTAATCCGAATATCTCGTTAATCAGAATCAGGGTCATTAATTCGGATTAGCGAGCTGGCACTGTAATATTAAAATGTCGAAGAAATAAAACTAAAAAATTTTTAATTTCAACGAAGACATCTATTGTCCTCAAAAAAAAAAAAAAAAAAAAATATTGTTTAATAATTTCTTGTTTGAGTGCTACAATCTGTTTGCTTTTAAAATGCGAATTTATTTGCATTTTTAACCATTATATGACAAAAAATGCATTAACGATAAAATAAGCAACAAAATGCACAAACAAATTAATATTAATTTTCAGGAAAAAGTATAATTCGGATAAATAACTTATTCACTTAGTATTTAAACGATCGAAAAACATGCATTTGCATGTAATTCCACGCCCTACCCATAATATTTAAGCGCATGTACTGGTAATGTCTTATTTAATTTTGTTTTTTGTTTAATTTTAATTAATACTCTTGGCAAGAACCATTAATTATACAAAATTTTAATAACTTGTTTATAACCGAAAAATATATATATTGAAAAAGGACAAACACCTATTGATAGTGTTTGAAAAATTTTGAATTTTGAAAGATTTAATTAGACATATTGAAGATTTGGGTGCAGTTCTGTAGAATAAGAAGTGCGTCCCTTTTTGCAAGTGGTACCACAATGTTACCTTAAATATGGGCATTTCCTGCAAAAAATCTACTTTTTGTAATATTACGTCAGCAAGTAATTAAAATTGGTGTAATGCGCAAAAAGCTCTACATTTAGTAACAAAAGGGATTACACTTGAACAGCATGGGCCTAAAACACAAGCTAATTTGCTTGCTGGCGTAACGTTACACAACGCAGTATTTTCGCTGGAAATGCCAATATTTAAGGGCATATATTCTTTTGTATTCGTATTCTAACTCTAATAGCTTTTCTTAAAGGTTTTAGAGATCATCAACAACTACTCGGATTCTTAAGTACAACTGTAATTGGTACTTTTTCTATTTGCAAATCGATTGGTTTTTACTATTTCAATTTATCATTTAGTTTTTAATTTTAGGTGCCTTGTTGGTATTACATAGTGCAACATTTTTAAAGTGATCGAGTGCAAACTACATGTGAGAAATTTTGATGTAAAATACAGCTGGAAAATTTGGAAAAAGCAATTCCTGTATTGAAATGTTCTAAACAATTATTTTCTAAAGATTATTTTACTGAGTTTCCCACAAGTTGCTATCTTATGGGCCAAAACTGGACAAAAAGATATACCAAAATTAAAATTTTTCATAAGTTTTCTCGGTCTAGATTTTTTTCATACCAAAAAATGGAAAACGGAATTTCGTTTATTTTCCGAGACAAAGCAGGGAATATAATGGCTTGTTCTTCGGGAAAAACATGTTTAATCAAAATACATGTAACCATAAAATCCGAACAGCAGCTAAAACTTGCAAAACCTAAATCGGATACTCATAAGATAAATCAAAAAAAGTCTAGTTAAAAAATTTTAGTTTCATTTTACATCCACAGAAAAGATTAAGAATTTATACCAAATTCAAAATATCAAGCAAACAAGTTGTTGATTTTGCACTTATTGCCTAATTATATTGATTACTAAAAACTGTATAATGAGGAATATTTTTTTTGAATAAAATTTTAATTAAAAAAATTATCAAAAAACTTTGCCATTTCAAACAATGTGTTAATTTATTTAATTAAATATTGACAATTCCCAACAACAATTCTACAAGTTTAAATTATTTTACTTTGAACGAAAAAAGTCAATTAAGATTTCTTGTTATTTAATTAATATTTTTATTAAAAATTTATTTTAAAACAACTAAAATGTTATTTAAATCAAAACTAAATTTTTAATTTTCATTCATTAAAAAAATAATTGATTCAATTATCACATTAATTAAATTAAATAGCTTTTTAAACAATTTTTTTAATTGATAAAAAACGACTGATAATTTTTTCTGTGTCATAACAAAGGAATTTCATTGACAGAAATAATATTTAAACTCATGTACAAACATTTACAAACATACATTTTTTAATAAACATAGTTAGGGATTTTTTCCTGGGATGGGGAAATTTCCGCTGTAAAAAACAGAATAGTTTTATGGTTTTTGAACATTTTATATGAGAAAGTTTCTTGTGGTTAATCGAACTTTTTATGGTTCTTAATCAAAATCACCGTAAAATAAATCTAGCGTTTTGGGATTTCAAGTTGTGCGATTGGCAGAACATGGCCGTTAAAATCATGAACTGCCTGGCCCACAATGTCGACAAGAACATTTTTTTCGTATTATATGTATATTGAAACAAAAACAAATTTTAGTTAATTTTGCCATGCAGTTAATTTTGAATCAATTGTTTTAATGAAGGGAGAAATTTTACAACATGAAATTAATTAAAATTTATTGAAAATGGAAAATAATTTTACAACATGAAATAAATTAAAATTTATTGATAATTATTCTTGACTGAACCGGCGCTTGAACTCGGGTCGACTTTACATGTTGGAGAACAGCCACGTTCTCATCATCTGGGGGCTAATTGGACAGCAGCCATCGAATACTTTTTCGATTCGAAAGCAATTCTATTTCTAATTCTTTCAGTCGATAGTGAACGAATAAAAATTATTTTTTCAGTGTTGCAAAGCATTTGTTTGAGTTTTCATAACACGGAAAAAAGTATTTTGACTCGTTCAGTATCGACTTAAAGATTAAGAAACGAAATTTCTTTCAAATCGAGAAGTATTGGATCACGACTGCCAAAATAAGCCACCAGAATTCTTTACAGTTTGACCCTTTCCGCCACTACGACGGCTGGTAGTCTATTGTCATACATCAATCTTTAAGCCAATGGTAATTTTTGGTGGATTACAATTTTCTGTAATTAATTGAAATATGAGTTTTATTTCGACCTTCTTAAATGATGTAAAAATAAAAAGACTCTGCTGTTACGGAATAAAATTAACGTTAAGATATAAAATTTGTATCGTAAGTAAATAATGGTTAAGTTGGTACGACCAGGAGTGCTGAAAGTAGAGCCATTAATAACTCCGTTTTTCGACAAGACCTCAAAGATACAGTTCAAAATCTGGGTGTTATTGGCCAATGCTCGCTTAAAACAAATCAATTGTGTTCGGTACAGGTCCTTTGTGATCGTCTGACCTTATTTCATATCAAATCAAAGAAAATATTTATAATTAGATAAGAAAAAAAAATTACATTTTCCCTCAAAATCAATAAAAAATTGCAATAAAATACAAAACATATAAGCATCCTTCCCCTAAACGTATCGGTGACATATTATTAATTATTTTCAAACAAAAAACACGTATTTAACCCTCAAGATAAACAACTCAGTTTGCATTCGTTTTCAAAACATCAAACAGTATGTTGCAATGGAATAATAATCGGCCAGATAGTGTTGGCTTATTTAAACCCTTTTGGTTTTGCTGGCGTCTCTTGGGTGTGCTGTCATGGCAAAAGAAAGATTTAACCATAATCTATGATATTATCATGAATTTTCTCTTTTATATATGTTATCCCGTTCACCTGACTGTGGGTCTCTTGCTGCTGCCCATGCAAGATGACATTTTCAAAAATATTTCCATGACTCTAACCTGCATCGTTTGTTCTCTCAAGCACTATTGCATACGATGGAAATTAAGGCAGATGACGGAGATGTTAGAATTGTTTGCAAAATTAGATGAACGGGTGAAATGTTTTGAAGAACGTAAATATTTTGCTACATACACTATGAAAATAGCTAAACTTTTGGCTAAAATGTATTTTTCTGCTTATATGGGAGCAAATGTGGCAGCAATAATGTCACTCTTGTGGGATTCTGAACGACGCCTGATGTATCCAGCCTGGTTCCCTTTTGATTGGACTTCTTCGACTGGGTTATATTATTTAGCGATAATGTACCAAGCTGTGGGCATAACCATTTTAATAGTTATAAATTTTACAAGTGATGCCCTTTGTCCCGTGACACTGTGTTTGCTCAGCGGCCATGTGCACTTATTAGCAATGAGAGTGGCAAGACTGGGATATGATACCAGTAAATCTCATAAACAACATGAAGATGAATTAAAATTGTGTACAGAGGATCATATTAAATTACTCAAGTAGGCAAACCAAGTAATTTTTTTAACAAATTGTATTTAAGTTTCTATTTAATTTTTAGGCTTTTCAGTGTCGTCGAAAATTCCTTGTCATATGTGCAATTGATTCTGTTCGTTTCCAGTGGCCTTAATATCTGCGTGGTTTTGGTCTATTTAGTTTTCTATGTTGAAAATTTATTCTCCTACATTTATTATGCAAGTTTCCTGCTCGCCCTTGGAGTTGAATTATTTCCCATTTATTATTTTGGTTCGTTGCTGCAGGACGAATTCTATAACTTACCATATGCCATATTTTCCAGTAATTGGCATACGCAGACTCGGTCTTATCGCCGAACTCTTGTCATCTTTGCTGAAGTTACTTTGCGCAGCTTGACAATGTTGGCTGGTGGCATTGTGGAAATAAATTTGGATAGTTTTTTTGCAATTTGCAAAATGGCCTACTCATTATTTGCGGTTGTCATGAGGATCAACTGAGAAGGTGATTTATTATGTAAAATTTATGTTATGTTGAAAGTGAGGAAAAAATTCATATATAAAATTTGTCAATTCTGATGTGCAAGAAGAATTAAAAATCCATATCGCACTTGATCAGCAAGAGAGTATTAACTAAACATTTTAAAACTTTTAGTGGAAGCAAGACAGTTATTACTTGAATATTAAATGTATATGAAAAAAGATTTCTTAAACCAACTTTTTCATTACCAAAAAAGGGGACGGTATATTCTAAGCCAAATTACAATTTATAAAGGTTTCATACTTAAAATATCTTATTCCTTCATTAGTTTCCAGGAATATTTTCTATGCTCTATAAGAATTTTTCTTTTGTATTTTGGCTTATAATACACATTCGAATTAATATGAAAATTTATAATAAAAATGTAACTCGGCATGAAAACTACAATTTTCAGGCTCTATTTGTCAAAAAATTAGACGAAAAACACGATGTTTTTACAGTCGAATAATTCCAAAAAGTTAAAAAAATTAAATAATTGAGTTGATCAAGTGTGACAAATACTCTCAGCTTTTTTTTTTTTTTTTTTGAAAAATTAAATGGAATTTAATTTGAAAGTAAAAAAATCGATTAAAATATACGCTGACCGAAGCATTTTACATTCCTTTAACTTTAAAAGAGATATATGTTAGAGTAATTTTACTTTTTCGTATGAGTGCTATAGATTATTCCATATCACTTAAACGCATTTTACAGTTTAATGACTTTTATACGCTCTATCCCATGAAAAATTGTCTATATTTTAAATTATATTTGTTAAATGAAATGATGACTATATTCGCAGCTACGCTTTCTTTATGTTGTAACTGAGTCCCAGAGCTGCTTAATCACCAGAAGTAGTCTTTTTTAAGGAAAAGTTGTTAGCTCATATGTATCTTCACCTTTTTCCCTTGTAATTGAGGAAGCGTCAATTGTAAAGCAGATTATTCAATTAATAGCCTATTTCCGATGTGCGAAAGAATTCTATCTTTCGACCAACTACATTTAAAACAAAAACAAATTCTTAAAACTTTCGCCCATAATCATAGTCAAAAATAAAGCCGACTTTTCCAAAATTATACTTCAGAACAATATGGTGTTCACATGGATTTACAACCAGTTTTACTTTAAAGTATACATTATTTTAACTATGAGTATGTGCCTTTGTTTTTGTTTTGAATGTAGTTGTACGAACTTTTCTCGTCCGTACATCGGAAATAGGCAGTTAAATTCAGAAATCGTCGGTTCTAATTCAGATAACTAAATTATTATTCAAAAAGGGCAATGTAAATATAATAAAGAAATGTCACGAATGGGTACTTTACACTATCACACAAGTCTTACTTATTTTGAGAAAAATACATGTATGTTTTATCATATAACGTAAGAACACGCAGAAAATAATATGAATGGAGGTAACCATATACTGAGAGAAACACACTCTAGTTAGTTTTTAAGGCCGGTATTCACTATCCTACATAATCGTACGATTCATTTACACGAAAATTTGACGGAATTCTATCCGACATAACAAATTGTCTGCAAAATCTGCTGGCAATGCCACACTATCCCACAAAAAAGATGCAAACTCAAATGACTCATCTACTTTACAAGAATATGCAACTCTGATCGCATATAATCTATCATTTTATGAAAATGTTCATGAACATTTGCAAGTCGGACAGACTTGTCAAAAAAATCTGTAACTCAGTTAATTCTTAAGCCACACTGTCATACATTATGAGCACACACGTTTTTTTTGACATATCGTTCGACTAAATAGGATAGTGAATACCGGCCTTTAATCATGTTTTTGGTTTCAGATTTTAACAATGTTTATGGTTAGATTTAAATAGTGTATATGGTTTCTTATGAAGCGTGAAAAATAATGTTAAAAAAACAATAGTTTTTTGTTGCTATTGCGGAGACCTTAATATGTTTTTTAGCCATAACTTAACCATGTTTTTTTTCTGCGTGAGTATATAAGCCTAACGATTTTATTGAGAATAAGTTGTCTATGCAAAAACTAAAATGTGATTTATCAGAAAGAAAAAAAAAATAGTGAATAGTGTATATTACTGTCACCTCTTCTGAGTTTAACAGAAGGCACTCTAATTATCTTTTGTACCAAGATTCTTGTCTGTGTGAGAAGAGTTAAATACACACTAGTACAACCTGATCAAAAAGATAATATAATAAATAGAATTTATTACAGAAGTAATTCGAACTCATATTTTCTTCGATTTGGAAAACGACACGATTTGAAAACGATAATATCGTTTTTCGAATCTTTTAAAATTGATTTTTATACATATTCCCCTTACTTTCAGGAAATATTCTTTTAAATTGTTGAGGTATTATTTGATTATTGATTTAAGTAGGCGGGCATGTTTCCCGACGCAATGTGAATGTTATATATCGATGCCTTACTTTCTCAACCTCGTATCTTAAAAAAATACGGTTTGGACTTTTTCATATAAAACGATTGTTTTTTTTGTGTTCTATTACTGCAAAAACTTATTATTTCAATAATTTATTAATTTTTACAGAATTGAGACAAAGTATTGAAATAATAAGTTGTTGCAGTAATAGAACACAAAAAAAACAATCGTTTTATATGAAAAAGTCCAAACCGTATTTTTTTAAGATACGAGGTTGAGAAAGTAAGGCATCGATATACGCATTTTTGCTCGTTGATCTTTATCCTCCATTGTTTTCGAGTTCAAATATATGATCCTGCAAGTAACGAGATGCTTCATGACAGTATTCGTGTATGTTTAGCTGTAGCATCCGCTAAATGTTGAAGTTTGGATGTAGTTGTATGTTGGCATGTCCAAAGTATAAATTAAATTTAATAAAGGGCCCAGGATGCTGCCTTGTGGGACTCCAGCGTCAATTGGTTGAGGAGAACTTAAAAAATCGCCTTCTTTAATGGCTTTCTAATGGCTTGTGTGTGTTTGCTGATAGGTTTTGCCACAATTAATCTACACGCAGAGAAAAAACATATTTAAATATGGTCACCTCCAACAAAACTATTTTTAGACAAAATTTTAAACATATTGTGTTTAAATTTGACCATATTATTGTCACCGACAACCATATTATTGTTGAATTAGTCCTCCATCAAGAAACCACAACCATATTATGGTTGCCTCTAAACATGTTATGGTTAAATATGACAATAATTTGTTTTTAAATTAAAAATAGTATTTCCCTCTTTTCTAAGAGCAACATGGTTTGGTTGAAAATCAACCATGCTATTATTAATGTTAAACATATTTTAGTTATTACTAACCAAAAGATGTTCGGAGGCAACCATAATATGGTTGTTCCTTCTTAATGGAGGACTAATTTAACAATAATATGTTTGTCAGTAACAATTATATGGTTAAATTTAAACATAATATATTTGCAATTCTCTTTGAAAATAGTTTTGTTGGAGGTGACCAAATTTAAACATATTTTTTATCTGGGTGTAATAAGCCTTAATGCCAGACTTTATCAGAAGCTTGAGATACATCGATGAAGAGCGCTGAGCAATATTTTTTTAAAGGCTTTTCTTATGACATTTACTATTCGAGGAGTTTGTTCAATTGTGCTGTGCTTTCTTTTAAAACCGAATTGATGATTTGGAATACATCTATTTTCATTTAAAATCAGTGTTAACGTTGACACTAGTTGTTTTTCAAATAGCTTTGAAATATTAGATAATAAGCTAATAGGCCTGTATGACTCAACTTTTGTATGATCTTTTCCTGGCTTTGGAATCAGGGTTACTAAGGAAACTTTTCATTATTGAGGGTAGTATTCAAGGCTTAAAATAGCTTTAAAAATAAAGATAATAATAGTCTTTGCTATGCGAGGTAGCTCCTCAAGCAATTTGTTACTGATCTTACCTATACCGGGTGACTTCTTGGTGTTTGAATCGCAAATGGCCTTTTCGATTTACTTCAACTCAAATCTTAGGGGAATAACTGCTCTTAAATTAACAGGCGGTAGCACGATTGCTATATCTTGAGATATATTTAGGGTAAATACTTTTTTTAAATGATTAACAAGCAAATTTCCTTTTTCAAAATCCTTTCTTGCCCAACTTTCATTCAAGTTTCTTAATGGTGGCCTAAAGGTAACGGGCATATTGAGATTTCAAGCTGTCTGCCATAATGAGTAGTCTGATTTTGGAGTTTCATCAAGTTCCTTAAGATATCTTTCCAGACAATCCATTTTCTGAGATTGCAGTTACTTTTTTAGTCTGTATGTGCACTCCTCTAATAAATTCTTAGGATCTGGGCAATTGGTACTCTCTTGGAACACTCCTTTTTTTCATTCAAGAGCCGTCCGACATCTGTGGAATATGTTTTAATATTTTTGATTGGTTGAGGGTTATGCTGGAATGTTGAATAGCTAGTTTAAGATAACTGTTAAAATTAACAATAGATAGATCCACATTCTACTAATCGGACTATTTTCAGAGCAATGGGTAATGAGATATTTTTTATATGTTAACCAATTTTTTTGTGTGGCAGCCACACAGGCGAAATTTGTTGCAAAAGTTTTCGAAAAAAATAAAATTAAGAAACAAGCACGTGAATGAAAATTAGGTGGGTGAAATACTATCTTTTTGTAAAAGTCGATGAAATTACCCTTTTGATCTGGCCAAACCAAATTTATTGGAATAGCTTTCAAATATACCAAGAGATAAAAAAGAAACGTGAACTCTATAAATGATATGTTCTAAGTCAAATTAATCTTATTTGGAATTGATTAAAAAAATTACCGCCCATTATGAGCTAAATGCAATTTAACTACAAAACGCCGAACTCGAAAACGCAATATTCCTGCAATATGGAAAAGAAATTAAAAGCAAAATTTAAGCTGACCTTCATGCAGAATAAGATAAAAGAATAATAATATTATAAAATCGCATAATTTACAATAAGTAACATTCGTTTAATAAAAAATATGTTTATTTACTTTTCATTCAATTGGGGTTTTAAGCTATTTTATTTGTGGTCTAACCAGACCAAGAGGAGAACTTAGTGGTAAAAAGCGAGAATCCTGCCATTAAATTTTGCTTTCCATTGCAACTTTATTTACCGCATTTTCATTGTTTAGCATCACTTTATAATCATTAAGCGTTTTGATTATAGATACTGCTTTTGAAAAGATGTTGTGTACACAGAAAGAAAAAACTCGTACTAAATTAAAATTTTTTTACTTAATTTTATGGCCAATTTCACCAATTCTATTTAAATATCAATTTATGTTTTTTTATTTCAAATAAAAATGATATTCTATGAAAACTATTTTTATCTATGAATTAAAATTTAAATAGAATTGGTGAAATTGGCCATTAGTATGAGAGGTACTTAAAAATTAATGTGCTGTTTCCTGGTGACAGGCAATGGATTGTGTTGTAAAACTCTTCTACACAATCAGTTGTCTGTCACAACACATAAAGTACGCATAAAACTAAAAAGTACCCAGGAAAAACTTTTTGAATTTTAGTAAAAGGTAGTAGTTATTTCATACGTTACCCGGTAAGTAGGTGTCATTACAATTGCCATTATTCTGCAGACCTCAATAAGTACTTACTAGTAATGACCTCAGTAACTACTTTTAACTTCTATTATTTTCTTTTTACTAACTAACGAAATAAAAACTAGTTATATTTGGGATTCTAGTAAGTATATTGTAAGTACACCCTGAAAAAAACATGTTTATATATGGTCACCTTTAACAAAACTATTTTAAAAGAAACATTTTAAGCATATTATGTTTAATGTAATCATACTTTTGTCACCGACAAACATATTATGGTTTAATTTGTCCTCCATCAAGAAGCCACAACCATATAATGGTTCCCTCCAACCATGTTTTGGCTAATAATAACTAAAATATGCTTAACACTAGCGTGGTTAATTTTCAACCATAGCCATGTTGCTCTTGGAAAAAAGGAAAATACTATTGTTAATTTAAAAACAAATTGTTATATATTATTTTATCTGTCGTATAATAGAACTTAAAGTATATAAAATTAATCATGTAATTCTTTGAAATATTTATCATGTTGTCTAAATCGAAAAATATTTGTTTTTCCTATTTTAATCGTTTTTAATTGTTGTTAATAAATTGTTATAAATAAATCTTATAAAATACAATGTTGTTGTCAAAAGTGGGGAGCAATTCGCTCTGCAGTAACAGATGCAACGCATCTAGCGGTTGCTTGGGTTCTTCTTTACCCACATCTGCTGCGGAACGTTTTCCAAAATTTCCACAATTCTCGATTTCCGAATACAGGCAAGAAGATGAAGGGACAGTATCTGATTATTTTACAGGATTTGTAAAATATAGTCCGAACGCGCGTACTATGCACGGGTACACATGGGTAGGCAGCTTAATACAGCACAATAAAAAAAAAAATATAAGATTTCTGCAAGTAAGTTTATTTCAAAAACTTGGTTTTACTTCCACTTTTGTCCACCTCTAATTTTGGTTCGCAATTTTCAGTGGCTAATCAGTTTCAAATTCGTCAATTTCTTAATATTTAGCTAAAGCATAATATACAAAGTGCAGCAGAGTGTGAAATAGTATCTCATTTAAAAAAAAAAATATACGAAATTAAACTTGATAAAAAGAAAAGTGACGAAGAACATTTTTTATTATTAAAAATTCGAAAAAAGTGTAATTACGTGAAAGAAAGATTTGAGAAAAAATGATGTTCGTGGCTAGATACACGATTTTATGTAAGTGATAAAAACTTGAATTTTGTAAGTATATTAAAAAAGTTAAATTTCTTTGTACTAAAGTAATACCTCTTAAAGAAACCCAGAACCAGTCAAAGAGGCAGACCTTTAGTGAACTTCGAACTTACCAAAAGGAGAAAAGTTGAAGAGCTTGTGGCATCAACAAGTTCAACCCTTTTAGAAGCTTTAAAAAGAGTTTCAAATCCAAAAACTTCAAATACTATTTCTGTAGAAAAGCATTGGTATTTTTTTGAACATGGATTTATCTAATAGACAGTAAAATATGTTGAGGACAGTTGTTAATGAAGTTCATAAAGACTGATTTCTATCCTATTATGGCTTGAAAAATGCGAAACAAAAATACATTCCAGAACCAATTATTGTTTTAGAAACGTCTGCCGAAGTTCCATTACAAACTTTTCTCAATATGCCTGTGAATAGTTATATAGATCTGTATCAGTTTGAATCAGAAATAGATGTTATCTGTGAAGTTAAGAGGGGTTTCGATGGCAGTTCGGGACTCAAAAACAAAAATTTAACGATCGTAACTCAAATGATGAAATTCTTTTTATTGTTTCATTCGTTCCTTTAAGATTCTTATACAGAATGACTGGAGAAGTATTATGGAATAATTCTAAACACTCTTCGACTTATTTACAAAAAGTAAATCCAAATATAATTAAATCTACACAAAACCATGTTGAAGCAGAAATAGATAATTTAGAACCCTTTTGCTATGAAAGTGACAAGAACAGCTTTAATGCTTATTTCAATATGAATCTAACAATAAATATTAATAAATAAATATGAATAAAAAATGGGTTTTTAAATTATTTTTACTCAAAAAACATTACAATCTGGTAATGTTAATATAAAAATTTACTAGGGTATACACAAAAATTAAAGTAGACTTGATGAATGTCTATTTAATGAATTTCGTATGAACATTTTTTAATCAACATTTTTGTAAACTTTTTTGACTTTTTTAAATATGCAAGTTAATACATTTCGTTTTAATATGGTTTCATTCATCTGAATCATATGAATATATAAAAATTTAGAAGAATTAATTGCGTTTACAAAGCAATAAACATAGTTTTAGTTAGAGGTTAAATTTTTCGATTTAATTTTTATTCAGGTTATATGTATGAGCGGTGGGTGTGTCCTTGCTCATGTACTAAAATATATTATATTCAACATTTTTTTTATTTTTCGAATTTATTCTATGAGTTAAATTTCAGTTATGTATTTTATAAAGCTTTTTGTAATAGTTATATTCCTTAAATTTTTTTAGGAATGACTTTATGCACAAAGAATGCTGACGAAGGCCGTAGCGGGCCAGGAAATGCACTACATTCTGCTGGTGTCTAATAATTGTAAATTGTTCTGTACATACAATATATTTCATGGCTATCCAACGGAAAGCTTAAGTAAAATGTAACAAGAAAATACAAGATAATAGTCTGGTAGTGTATAAAGTAATTCCTAAAAATTCAAGGAATAGAACTATTAAAAAAAGCTTTATAAAATACATAACTGAAATTTAACGCATAGAATAACTTCGCAAAAAAAAAAAAAAATTTGAATATAATAAAGTTGCTTATGAAAGGAAATAATTCCCAAAATCTATTTGTACCAAAAAATACTTATTAATTATAATTTTGTTTACAATTTTTTTTTAATTTTTGAAGAAGGAAATTGTTGAACTGGGCTTGTCCTTACTATGAATTAGACCATATTTAGCCGAAACGTTAACGATGTTTAAGGTAATCAGTGTACAATATTTCTTAATGGTTGAACCTTTTTTTCTTCTGTTATGACAAATTTAATTTTCAGGATATATTGGAAGAACCCGAATCCTTGCTCTGAAATTTTGCAATTTGACTTTCTTTCATCAAGTGTGTTTCAACAAGCTTGCTAAATTTCATAACTCTATGACAACTTCTATTTTTGGACGCTCGTTATATGAAAACACGACACTGTGCAGTGGCATTACTGCTTACCAAAAGTGGCCCTCTGGGTACATTATATAACAACCACTACCTTCATACCAAGAAAGGTGAGGTTCTTACCCATTTAAATGTCTCCGACATTACTTGCTAACTTTCCAGGTAAGTAATGTTTTTGCTGGGTACTTAAAACTTTGTATATAAAAACATTAAATATGAATTGCGTTTTTTTTTCGTTTGAAAATTTGTATAGTAAGTACCAGTCAAAAAAATCATTTATTTTAGTTTTTGTCAAATTTTGGCAAAAACTTTGTTCTAGGTGAAAAATTAATCAAAATATAGATATAATTATGTTTTCAAAAAGGTAAAAAACCCCACAATCGGTTAAGAACTAGCCCCGAAATACCACTTATGTGCCAATAATTGCTTGACCGATCAATTCGAGCACACACCTTATCATTTTTTAAATTGATTATTGCCAATAATATTTTTTTCTTCGAACTGCTCAAATTTATGAGATACGAAAATTTTCTTTTTTGGATGGCGTTAACCTGTCCTAATGTGATGTCAAAAACGGTAAAAATTTGTGAACTGTATTTAAAATTTCCAAATTCAAATTTTAATAAACTTTCTTCAACAAAATCGAAAAAATGGAGATTTGCACACCAGGGAGATGTTTCAAACATCTTAGAAAATGAAAATAAAAAATTTTAAAAATATCTCCCGGTGCACTTGGGTAGGGTAATAATTTGATTTTATGGATTTCGAGGAAAATGCTTTTTTGGAATAAAATTTATCAATAAAATATATAATAAAATAAAAAGTTCATCTATTTTTATTAAGTTCCAATTAATGCAATTAGGGTGCTATGGTCAAAATCGAAGCACACCATTGGTCAAATGACAAAGTTAAAGGTTAATTTTTTGGAAATTTTGATATTGTGGAGTATATTCACATTTTAATGAAAATTAACAAAACTATTTTCTGTAATTGGTAATAAATATTTAAAAAAAAAGTTAGGGCAAAAATCACCCAACAATTTGTTAACGTTAAAATCGCAGTTTCATTCATATATTTGCATAATGCATAATAAAAGCAAAACATTTTAGTTATAAATATAAAAAAATACAGATTTACTGCTTTATGTAGTTAGAGTGTAAACGGAGCGGGCACTTGAAAAATCCGTACTTGAATCAAACATTCTGTAATTGATTTATCCGTACTTTCCATACTATTGACACTTCTTTGGCTTGATTTAAGTACGAGTGGATAGATTTTTTCCAGTGTATGAATGAAAAAAAGAACTTAAAAATTAAACAGATATTAAATATAAAACCGAGTCATTTCTTATTGAGAGCCATTGGCTGACTGGGACACAGGTGCTGGCAGAAAGTCCTTGTTTTTTTTTTATTTAAACAATTGTTTTTCTAGATGCACATTCATGTAAAGAAAGTGGCATTCATACTTTGCTCTTTCGTATGTCTACTTTATTTTATGTTTTTCTTTAGCTGATGTATGTTTTAATTTTTTTTTTACAATATTTTATTTTTGTTCTCCAAGGTTGTTTTCACATGAGTTTTTCTACAACGTTTTTGGTAGATTTTTACTTTTTTATTTGCTCTAGAAAGATTGCGATTTAAAATTCTTTAGAATTTTGTTGTTAATAGTTGATTAACTTTTGTTGGTAAAAATAAATAAGAGTTTGGACTGGGCGTATGATTTTCTTAAAATAATTAAAAATAAATCATACGCAATGCAGTTAATTGCTCGGTGCGAATTAAAATGCAAATCAAACTAATGAAACTTTTTGATGTCCCTTTCAAAACAAAAATAAATTTACAAATCTTTAAGTGGTACATTTTTTTCTTCAAAGAGTAATTGTTACTAAAAGCGATTGAATTAAATTGTGTTTTAAAAAATAATGCAGTTTTTGCTTAATATGTACAGGGTGGCCTAAAAGAGATTTTATTTTGTTCATTACACCTAATGACTGAAAAATTTAGTTTGTCATTAGTCTCGATTGCAAACTTCTACTCTACAACTCTATCTTAAAGACAATTTGGTGCTACGGTATTCAGTTATGGGGCACTGACTCGGCTTCTAACATCGAAAAAATTCAAAGGCCCCAAAATAAACTTCTTCGAATAATCACAGCCGCCCCCTGGTTCGTCAAAAACTCAAATATCCACAAGGATCTCAATGTGCCATTAGTAAAAACTATGATAATGAAATATGCAGTAAAATATTTAAAAAGGCTGGAACTGCACCCAAATCCATTAGCTAGAAATATTTTAAATTATGGCGGCCACACTCGCTTAAGAAGAAGAGACACTGCAGCACTCACCCAATCAGATGAGTGATAAACACCTATATATGCAAACAGAAACCGTGATGACTAAATCTTTTGTGTTTGGCACTGGCAGGACATAAAGCAAATATTAGGATAAGATTTGATTAATTATTGTTAGTTCATATTTAATATATGAAGATTCAATAAATAAATAATAAAAAAAAAAAAAAAAATTTGTTATGTTATCGGCCTCTTCAAATTATTTGTTTTTTTTTTCTTTACTTTTACCATGAATTCAAATTTAGTTCTTTGCTTTTCAAGTTTTATTTATAATAATTTTAAATGACAATTATCTCTACAATGAAATTTTGTATACTAACAAAATTACTCTGCTTGAGTTTTGTTAATTTTAACTTGAATTAAAATTTAATATTCGTATGGGCAACGATATCGGCTTTATGACTTCTTGAGTATGGATATCGATATGGTATCGGCAAAAGGGCGCAGCGTTACATCACTTGTTTTTACTTGTACTATCGGCTTAACTTACTTTTTAAACGATTTATTTAAATTTTTGTTTAAATTTAAAAGTTGGCTAAACAAATACAAATTTAATTTATATAATATTTTTTTACACTGTTGGATTCCTTTTATTTTTTTTTTTTTTTGTAGATTTTGGCATGTTTTAAAACAAAGTTTTGTTGATTATTTTAATTTCACTTTAAACATTAAAAAGTTTTATATATGTAAAAATATTTTGTTAATAAAATTCAATCCTGTGATTTTAACTGACTAAATAAAAATTGTATGTATTTTTCGAGTTGTAAGGATAAATGGAAAATGTTGGTGTTGTTATATAAAGGAAACAGTTGTGTTTGGTTTAAATCAGCACTGAG
The DNA here is from genome assembly GCA_943735925.1 of Pollenia amentaria. NCBI lineage: Eukaryota > Metazoa > Arthropoda > Insecta > Diptera > Polleniidae > Pollenia > Pollenia amentaria. The sequence continues at coordinate 248,559,660 of OX031007.1, read as the reverse complement.
AATGAATTTAAAATGTTTGTACAATTTTTTATACATAATAATTAATATAATAAGTCTTTAAGGAAATAAGTCTTTAAAATTCTTAAAAGCTGTAATTAAGTGGGCGTTTTAATTGTCCGAGCTATTTTAATTTAAGAAATTTCCTTTGTAAAGACAATAATACCACAAAAGATCTAAAAACTTAATAAGAAATAGTGTTACCACCAGCAAAATTCAAAATTAGACTGGAGATAAAAAAAAATTACCCCTAAGGCAAAAAATGAGGGAGGTAGGGTGTTCTTCTAATGGCCGCTAATCGAAGTCAATGGTAAAGGAAAATGGAAGGAAATCCACAAAATATCATGTAACTGCCAATGAGCCACCCCAGGCGGGATGGAAGTCATTACAAAGGACTTCTGATACAAAGTTTAATATGTTATAAAATTGTAAAAATATTTAGTACTGTGGGTCCGCCAAATAACTTCTTTTTTTTTTAAATTCTATAAAAAAATACTGAATATTTTCACAAATTTCGTTTTTTATTTGAAAGTACAATCCTTCCGGCTAATAATGGAAAATAATTTCATTCAAATGGCGTCATACCAAGGTCTTTATGCAAAATTCGTCTCAATGATGTCTCTGAAATGTTCAATTGTTGAGAACGACGGTGAATTGACTTTCTGCCACAGCAGCATTATTCTCGGGTGTACGCAATGTTTTGTGCCTTTTCACGCTTTGGTTTATCGATGAGGATGCAAGTTTCTTTCACTTTTTTCACAAGATAACGAACATACGGCGCTGACGGTGCTTCTCTTCTTCCAAAATCAGTACTCAATTTTCGCACACATTCTGCAACATTACCATGATTCTCAAAGTAATGTCGCAATATTTCCCAGCGTTTTTCAAGCGTATACACAACCATATTCGTTCAGCGGAAGGATAAAACTAATTATCTGTCAAATCAGACATGAGGCAGGTGTTACCATTCACGAAATAAGCACTAGTTGAAAAAAAACGTTAGATGACGGACCCAAAAAAAAAAAAAAAAACGTTAGAGGCGGACCCTTTATAACTGTTTATGGTTTTTCATTCACATTTTTACATTTTAATCAGGCTAAAGCTAAACTTCTGGAATTCAATGCCTACTGCAGAAGTTGTCATGATGAGGAGGAAGAGGAGACTGTGCTTCACTTTCTCTGTCAATGCCCTGGTGATTTCCTGCTTGGAGGATCTATCTACAATAGAACTAAGATTGCTTCTTCTCTTGATTAGGAAGACGAATTGGCTCAATTCTGCAGTGACGCCATCTGAGTAACTACTCTGGGATGGGCATTGGCGCTGGATATCACAAAGGGACCGCTGAAGGACCCAAGTGACCTGTCTCTCGATGGCTGCCCATGGAACCTAACATAACCTTAAGCTAAATTTCAATAAATTTGAATTCATTTCACATTGTGAAATTCCTTTCTTCATAATAATAATTCAATAAAAATTAAATTTGATAAATTTTAGCCTGATTAAAATGTAAAAATATGCATTGAAAACTTATTTTTTTGTAAATTTATTTTCCAATTTGTTGACTAAATATATATCGAAGAAAAAACTTATTTCTTCAAAAAATATTGGAAAAAAGCAAAAAGTTATTGTTTAAGAAAAAAATCGGTTAAACTTGCATTAGAGCAAAGATGAATTTTGGTCAAAATACGTAAGACCTGTATGATTGTATAGTGTACCCTTAAATTGTAGTCGTTCTAAATGTGAAATAGGAGTATTGTTTTCTTTGTATCAATAAAAAATATAATTACTTACAATTTAAATAATTCGTAAAGGCCTCATGTATTTTAAAACCCATAATATTTAAACGTACTAATAATGTCTTATTTAATTTTTATTTTAATTAATACTCCTGGTAAAACCCCATAATTATACAAGATTTAAATAAATTCTTTATAACCTCCCCCCCCCCCTCCAAAAAAAAAATTTATTAAAAATGTATGTTCAAAAAGGACAAACTCCTAGTAAAAGTGTTTGGTTTTCTAAAGGAAATTCACAAAACTAAATTTTACTACACAAGAAAAAGTTTTTTTTTGAAGATCTGCAAAAAAGAAGGTGATTTCCTATTAGAAAGTTCTACAATGCTGCCATAAATGTTGCGTTTGTATTATAATTCCCATAACTCCACTTATATTTAAAAGCTGTTACTCTTTCCGGAACGCTTTAAGAAATCGGTGAACGTTTAAGACAAAGGGGTTACTTTTTTTACTAAAGTAATTTATTGAAAAAATGTTTGTCCTTGCAGGATTCCGCGCAAGGATGTGGTATAATTTTCATAGCACATAAGAAAAAGTTTTATTAATGAAAGTCATAAGAGTAGGTTTTCGTTTTGCTTGGACTTAGTGGGACGGTGCAAGTCTTGATGAAGGGAGTTCATCAAAACCAACATCATTTTTGATAGTTTTCAATATATAAGAAATATCGCTGTCCTTGAGTTTATTCTTAGTACTTTACCCTTAAACAAATTTTTTCCTTTACTTCTTTTATACGCCTTTATTACTTTTTCTTATTTATCAGAAATTATTCCAATACAAAGAACAATGCACTTGCTTTATTTAAAATTTATTGAATGGGGCAGAGTGGTATTTAGAATAAGCCTGTGCACACAAAATGTAGGAAAAATAATTAGATATGTAGTATAGTTTTTCTACCACTGCCCCGGGAAGAGTTAAGAATTCCCTAACATCTATTCGGATTCTAGAGTTAATTTATAATTGGTACTTATCGATCAACTTTTCGATTAAAAAGTTACATCCAAATGGGTCCAGTCAAAATATCATCCCAAAATATCGATTTTACCGACAAAAATTTAATAAAAATTTGTGTACAAACGTTTATAGAAATTTTCTGATATAAAAACTCCCAAAAAAAACATGGTTCGAGGTAACCATATTCTAAGAGCAACATACTGTGGTTGGATCTTACCAATGTGTATGCTTGCAGGTAAACGTAGTATGGCAAAATATGACCATAATTTGGTAAAAATTTACAAAAATTTGCCCGAAATCAAGCATTATATGGTCTCATTTAACTATATTATGGCTACAATTAATCATTTATTATCATTTATTATATTATGGGTAATTTCCATAATATGTTAATATTTTTCCACAATTTAGTCCAAATTGACCATATTTTTGCTCGAATTTACAATAATATGGTTCCATATAAGTGTTAATTTCATATTGTGATTATTTATTTCAGCGATTTCCTCAATTTGCGTAGTAAGTCAACGTGTTATGGAATGGTCCAAATGCCAAATCGATTAACTCCACTTATTAAATTTTTCGAAATTTTAATGTCAAAGTACTTTATAGATGCCAAATTGCTACTATTCATAAAAAAATCTCTAAAGTTAAGAATTAAAGTCATTAAATGACAACTGTTTTTACTATTGAGTAATCAATAATTTATTTCAGACACTATTTTCTCAGTTTTCTCAACTATTTGTTTTATGGAGTTAATCGATTTGGCTAGTGAACCATTAAAAGTTATATCTTTTTGTTACTGCTGTTAAAAATCAAGTTAAAGTTTTATTTAACTTTTTATTCCTGTAACATGATATATTCCACTATTATAAACTACAGTTTAAAAAATTTACCAGCCCACGACGACCTTCAGTAAAATTTTTTTCCATTTGACTTGTTTTTACTACGTATTACGTAAATTAATGTTTTTAAAACTATAATGAAAAGAAAAAGATTGTGAGAATTCTAAGCAAGCCCAGCAAGTAATTAAGAAGAATTTAGCTACTGTAGAGAGCATAACCATCATAATTTTATTATTTTGGAACATATTATTAAAATTTGGATGAATTTTTGAATAATTTGGCTAAAGTAACCATAATATCTGTGGTCACAAGCGATAACCGCCTAAGTCGACTTAAGAAACAATTGAGCTTATATTTCTTTTTATTAAATATTTCTGAAATAAATGCAATTTCGTTATAATATTTTTATTTAAGCATTGTGGGGATACGAATCTTGGATTCTGAATTCCTTTTTTCCTAATGCAATTAATGTTTTCAGATACGCAAGCATGAATATAAAGTGCCTTTTCTCAAAAACTATCTTGACTTAGGCGATTTTGGTTGTGACCACAGATATGTTTAAGTGTATGGTTGTATCTTAATTTTATTAAATATTATATTGTTAAATTAAACCATATTTGAAATTTTAAGAGAGAAAAATATTAAATTGCTTAATGGAAAGAACATTTTATTAATCGCGATAAAATTTATGTTTAAAACAACAATTGTTTGTTTGTTGCCATTGCGGGGACCATAATATGTTTTTTTATACTTCAATTATTGTTTCCTCGGCTGTTTTACTTTCACGAAAAGCGGGAAATATATTGCATTACCTGAAATGCGGAAATTTCCGTTGCAAAAAAAGAAAACAATAAAATTGCTTCTGAAAATGTTATACGAATGATTTTTTACGGACATTCTAAAATGTATCATAAAATTGTCGTAATGACAAGTATGCCAAATGTCTCTTATTTGTATCGTAAGTAATAATTACTTAATAGAAAATTTAATGTTATCGCATTTTTCGACCAGAACTGAAAAAAGGTTCAGTAAATAGTAAAGTCTGGTCGTATAAGCCAGGCTTTTTTCGGCCAATGCTCGCTGCAAGCGAATCAATTCTGTTCGGTACAGATCTGCTGTGATCGTTTGTGATCGGAAATATTTTTAAGTAGATAAAAAAATAAATTTGTCTCCGTTTTCATGAAATTCAATATAAAAAACTTGTATTGAAACACAAAACATATTAGCATCCTTCCCTTAAACGTATCGGGGACCTCTAATTAATTATTTCCAAACTAAAAAACATATTTAACCCTTAAGATAAAAAATACAGTTGGCATTCGTTTTTATTTCCTCAAACAGTATGGATCAATCGAATAATTATCAGCCAGATAGTGTTGGTTTATTTAAACCCATTTGGTTTGGCTGGCGTCTCGTGGGCTTGTTCGCATGGCAGAAGAAAGATTTAACCACAATCTTTGATATTATCATGAATTTGTTCTTGCATATTTGGTTTCCCTTTCACGTGACTGTGGGTATTTTGCAGCTGCCCCTGCAAGGTCTGTTTTTCAGAAATTTACCCATGACTGTAGCCAGTATTGTGTGTACCCTCAAACACTATTTCATACGATGGAAATTAAGGCAGATCACGAAAATGGTAGAAATGTTTGGAGAATTAGATGAGCGGGTGAAATCGTTTGAAGAGCGTAAATATTTTGCTACATACACTGCGAGGATAGCACAACTTGTGTTTAAAATATACTTTGTTGTTTATATGGTATCAAATGTGGCAGGCGTATCGTCAGTCTTCTTAACCTCTGAGAAAAACTTGATGTATCCAGCCTGGTTTCCTTTCGATTGGACTTCTTCAACAGGGTTATATTATTTAGCGGTAACTTATCAAATTGTGGGCGTAACCATTTTAGTATATCTAAATTGTATAAATGATTGCTTTTGTCCCGTGACACTGTGTGTGCTCAGCGGCCATGTGCACTTGTTAGCAATGAGAGTAGCACGACTGGGTTACGATACAAGTAAATCTTACAATCAACATGAATATGAATTAAAATTGTGTATACAGGATCATATTAAATTACTTAAGTATGCAAACTGAACTTATTTTTAACAAGTTTTATTTAAATTTCTATTTAATTTTTAGACTTTTCAATGTCGTCGAGAATTCCCTGTCATTGGTTCTATTGATTCTGTTCTTTTCCAGCGGCCTCTGCATCTGTGTGGTTTTGGCCTATTTAGTTTTCTATGTCGAAAATTTAGCGTCCGGCATTTATTATGGAATTTTCCTGCTCGGTATTGCAGTTGAATTATTTCCCATTTATTATTTTGGTTCGTTGCTGCAGGACGAATTCTATAACTTACCATATGCCATATTTTCCAGTAATTGGCATACGCAGACTCGGTCTTATCGCCGAACTCTTGTCATCTTTGCTGAAGTTACTTTGCGCAGCTTGACAATGTTGGCTGGTGGCATTGTGGAAATAAATTTGGATAGTTTTTTTGCAATTTGCAAAATGGCCTACTCATTGTTTGCGGTTGTCATGAGGATCAACTGAAATGAATGTTTTAATTTAATAAAGAAAAATAAATAAACATTTTCTGAGCAATGAACTTTTGTGTTGTTGTGTGTATTATTTTTTCAGGTTTTCTGCGTTTTTATTTATATGAAATTTTTATTTTTATTTTGTATTAATTCAGAAAACATTCTTATTACAAATAAAGAAAGGTGTTGCCTCAGCGTCCATTGGACATTTTTGAGGCGAGTTGGCAAAAAGTTCTACATATTTAAGTTTTATAAATTATATACAAAAAGGGGAAAAAAAGTTTAATTATTTTAATTAAAGAGAAAAGAAAACTTTTGAATTTTTAAATTCAATTAAATATTGCAGAAGAAGCATTTCCAAATTTCCAAGTAAATATTCTTTAAGTTTTTTCTTAAAAAGTGATATTCTTTCAATACTCTTTAAGTTATCAGGCAAATTATTGTATTCCAAACTACCCATGTGTTCCACACGTTGCTTCGCTGTTTCCAGCCTACATCTTGCTATCCAAAGATTAGTGTTGTTCCTTGCATTAAAAACTGATTGATTTTGAGAAAAACTTATAGTATGATAACCAACATTATGCAGAAATTTAAAGACATGCATCAGAAGTTGCATTTTATACAAGCCATGTACAGGCAACACAGTTTCAGCAATATTGTTGTAAAGAGATAGCGTTGAATTCATTTTCGGGAGATTAAAAACAGTTTTCAGTGCTTTGTTTTGAACGCTGTGTAACGACTTTAGCTCATTGCTTTTTTTGAAACCATATATTATGGGGATGTTATTGAGATGACTTTGTACAATGCATTATACAAAAGTAACTTAGTGCTTGTGTTAAACTTATTCTTAAATTTATAAGTTAAACCTATAGCTGATCTAATTTTTGCTTTGAGGCTCTGAATATGTGTGTCCCATGACAAATTACTTTGCAAATACATACCCAGGTATTTCGTTTGAAAGGTTTCAAAAACTTCTTTCCCTTTTATAAAAATACTGACGCTAAGGTTGTCATAGTAAGGCTTAAATCTTATTAACTTCATTTTTTAAGCATTTAACATCATTTTATTTAACCTTACAAGCTGTGCTATTAACGCTGAATCTCGTTCCATATGTACCTTCAATGCAATTTTATGTTTATAATACATCATCAGCATATAAAACCAGGTTTCCAAATAATCCCAGGTTCATCAAATCAATAATATAAATTGTAAAGAGTAACGGGCCCAACACTATGACTTGTGGACACCATTCTCAACAGCACCAATAAAGCTTTTGCAGTTATTAATTTCCACATATTGTCTTCGAAAGGTTAAATAATTTTTTAACATCACCGCTCGCGTAGTTATTCCATAATAACGGAGTTTATTTATTAAAATCTTGGGATCTACCAGGTCAAAAGCCTTCAAAAAGTCATAAAAACACCAGCCACACCTCTAAAATCGTTGTCTAATCCTTGGCAAATATTATTTACAACGTTTACTACTGCTTCCTCCTTACCGCAGCCCTTTCTAAAACCAAATTGACATCTATCAATCAATGGAAGTAACACAATCGGTCGAAATTTATCAACTTCAGTGGCATGGCTTGCTTTGGTATTGGTATTATTTCGCCAATTTTTAAATCATCTGGATACACCGAAGAATCAATCATATTGTTAACAATTTTAGACAAATAAGGAGAAATGTCATCTTTGCATTCAAAAAGCATTTCAATTTTATGTTCATGCAATTCGTCTTTGGAACTCGTTAACACCGGCAACACAGTTATACGCAACGCACTACACTTTAAAAAAGAGTTTATAAAGCATTATAGGTGATTTACTCAGGCAAATTAAATACTTCTGTTTAATGTTTTTTATTTAAAAAGAATATTTGTTGTATTTCTTTTTTATGGAACAATTTTTTTAATTTTTCAACCAACTGTATGAATTAAAATTTAAACTGTATATTAAACGTCATGGTCCTATACATTTTAAAAATCCTTTACTAAAATTATAAAGATTAAAATTATAATATTATAAATATTGTTGTATTAGAAATCAAATAAATGAAATAAAATAAAAAACAAATAAACCCAAACTCTGAATTGTTTTTTCTTTAAATTACAATGTGCAACATTTTTGAAGACATCGAGTGCAAACTCTTTCTGGTGTGGAATTTCACGAAGAACTTATCGAAACCAACAAAATTCTATTTGCGTTTTACTAGTTTAACTGCCGTTCGGATTTTATTGGTTCATGAACATTTTATTATTCAATTCCTTTAGTTCTCAGGTGAGGCCCTACCTCATGAACACCTTTGCTTAAACTTAATTCTTCTCATGTTTATATCTCAGAAACGAATTATAATATTCTTTTTTTGGCTTCGCCATAATTGTAGATATTAACTGGGAGAAAGAAATTGCAAAATAAAACTGAGCTATATTTAATTAAATCAACTAACACATTTTTTGAACTAACACATTTTTTCGATCATTTTTTTTTTAATTAAAATTAAAAAATCATTTATTGATTAAGAAAAAATCACAATTTTTAATTTTTAGTAATCAATTTAATCATTTTGGTAATAGGTGCAAAATCAACAAATTATTTGCTTAATTCTATAAATATGGTGATAAGAAACAATTTTTAATTTTTTCTGTGTACTAATAATGTTATATTTTTTTATTATTTTGTTTTGATTTTAATTAATTCTCCAGGCAAAAACCTACAATTATACAATATTTTAATAACTTGTTTTCAACCCAAAAAAAAAAAAAAAAAAAAAAAAATATATATTAAAAATGTATGTTCAAAAAGGACAATCTCCTATTTAAAGCAATTGGTTTTCAAATTGAAATTCACAAACCAAAATTTTACTAGACAAGAAAAAGTTTTTTTTTTGTTAATTTTGAAGATAAGGTGATTTCGTTTTAAAATGCACTAAAATCCAACATTAACTGTTGAGCTAGTATTATAATTCCCATGACTCCAGTTATATTTAAAAACTTTAAAAGTTCATCAGCATCTATTCGGATTCAATAGATCATATGTAATTGGAACTTATAGTTCAACTTTTCGATTGATTCAGATGAGTCCACTCAAAAAATGTTGCATCCAGTTAACATCTTACATAAGCGATTTTATTCACAAAAATATAATTTAAAACTTATGAACAAACGTTTACAGAAATTTTTTTGATATAAAAAAACCTAAAGAAAAATTGGTTTGAGGTAACCATATTCTAAGAGCAACATACTGCGGTTAGATTTTACAAAAGTTTGCCCGAAATCAAGCATTATATGCCTCACTTAACTATATTATGACTACAATCAACCATTTATTTTGTGGAATATTAACCGAAATTACCAATATTTTTCCATAATTTAGTCCAAATTGAGCATATTATTGCCCGAATTTACAATAATATGGTTCCATCTTAGTGTTAATTCCATATTGTGAATTTTATTTCAGCAATTTTCTCAATTTGCGTATGAAGTCACATTGCAATTGAATGGCTCAAATGCCAAATCGATTAACTCCACTTTTAAAATTTTATGAAATTTTAATGTCAAAGTGCTTGATATATGCCAAATTGCTACTATTCATAAACAAATCTCTAAAAATAAGAACTAAAGTCATTAAATGACAAACTGTTTTCCATTGAGTAATCAATAATTTATTTCAGACAATATTTTCTTAGTTTTCTCAACTATTTGTTTTCTGGAGTTAATCGATTTGGCTAGTGAACCATTAAAATTTATAGCTTTTTTACTGCTGTTAAAAATCACGTTAAAGTTTTATTTAACTTTTTATTCTTGTAACATGATATATTCCACTATTATAAACTACCGTTTAAAAAATTTACCAGCCCACGAAGACCTTCAGTAACATTTTTTCCATTTGGCTTGTTTTTACTACGTATTACGTAAATTAATGTAAAGAAAAAGATTGTGAGAATTCTAAGCAAGCCCAGCAAGTAATTAAGAAGAATTTAGCTACTGTAGAGAGCATAACCATCATAATTTTATTATTTTGGAACATATTATTAAAATTTGGATGAATTTTTGAATAATTTGGCTAAAGTAACCATAATATCTGTGGTCACAAGCGATAACCGCCTAAGTCGACTTAAGAAACAATTGAGCTTATATTTCTTTTTATTAAATATTTCTGAAATAAATGCAATTTCGTTATAATATTTTTATTTAAGCATTGTGGGGATACGAATCTTGGATTCTGAATTCCTTTTTTCCTAATGCAATTAATGTTTTCAGATACGCAAGCATGAATATAAAGTGCCTTTTCTCAAAAACTATCTTGACTTAGGCGATTTTGGTTGTGACCACATATATGTTTAAGTGTATGGTTGTATCTTAATTTTATTAAATATTATATTGTTAAATTAAACCATATTTGAAATTTTAAGAGAGAAAAATATTAAATTGCTTAATGGAAAGAACATTTTATTAATCGCGATAAAATTTATGTTTAAAACAACAATTGTTTGTTTGTTGCCATTGCGGGGACCATAATATGTTTTTTTATACTTCAATTATTGTTTCCTTGTCTGTTTTACTTTCATGAAAAGCGGGAAATATATTGCATTAACGGAAATGCGGAAATTTCCGCTGTAAAAAAAAAAAATAATTAAATAGTTTCTGAAAATGTTGTACGAATGATTTTTTCCGACATTCTAAAATATAGCATAATATTGTCGTAATGACAAGTATGCCAAATGGCTCTAATTTGTATCGTTAGTAATAATTACTTATTCAAATTAATTATTATTATTAATAGGGCGTTTTCATTACAACGAAGTGTAGTAGGTTTCATTTGAAATCTTCCCCAAAATCAAGTGCGTTTACATTATACTTTTTAACAAAACAGTGGACTGAAATTTTTTTGTGTAACACATACAGAATTAGGTATTTCAAAATATGCATTACCTTTTATTTATAATCAAATTCATTTATTCAATTATTTTACCAATATTATTTGTATTTTGCATTTTTCTTACTATTTCCAATATTTGTTTGAATTTTTTAACTGTTTTAACAAGCCGCTATTATTGTTTTGTTTTTTTTTTATTAAAATGTATTTGTTTTCTAGAACAGGGAAGTATATTTTAGTGCCTTATGGATAACAACAAAGTTGCATAACTAAGTAGTACTATTTTTAAGTTGATTTCGTCAAAATCTAGTCACGGAGTAGATATTGTTTTATATGGGAAATCTAGCCAAAAACAACTAGGCTTGGCCCGAAATATCATTCGTACTAGATTTCGTTGCAGTGTAAATTGGCTGTAAGAAAATTTATGGATATCGATCGCATTTTTCGATCAGACCTGGAAAATGGTTCAGCAAATAGTAACTTCCGGTCGCATATTCCAGGCGTTTTTTATGGCCAATAGTCACTTCAGGCGAATCATTTGTGTTCGGTACAGGTCCCCTGTGATAGTCTAGCCCGATTTCACGTCACATTAAAGAAAATATTTTTAAGTAGTTAAAAAACATAAGTCTCTTTTTTTATAAAATTCAATATAAATAACTTGTATTAAAACACAAACAAAAATAAGCATCCTTCCCCTTAACGTATCGGTGACTTCTAATTAATTATTTCCAAACTAAAATAAACATATTTAAACCTTTAGATAAACAATACGGTTGACATTCGGTTTTATTTCCTCAAAGAGTACGGATCAATCGAATAATTTTCGATCAGATAGTGTTGGTTTATTTAAGCCCCTTTGGGTTTGCTCGCGTTTCTTGGGTGTGTTGTCATGGCAAAAGAAAGATATAACCATAATCTTTGATATTATCGTCAATTTGCTCATTTATATTTGGTTTCCCGTTCACGTGACTCTGGGTCTCTTGTAGCTGCCCATTGACGGTGAAGTTTTTAGAAATTTTCCCATGACTGTAGTTAGTGTTGTTTGTACCCTCAAACAGTATTGCTTACGATGGAAATTAAGGCAGATCTCGGAAATGGTAGAAATATTTGGAGAATTAGGTGAACGGGTGTAATCGTTTGAAGAGCGTTAATATTTTGCTACATACACTGCGAGGATAGCACAATTTTTGTTTAAAATATACCTTGCTGTTTATATGGTATTAAGTATAACAGGCATATTGTCAGTCTTCTTAACCTCTGAGATAATCTTGATGTATCCAGCCTGGTTTCCTTCCGATTGGACTTCTTCAACAGGGTTATATTATTAAGCGCTAAAATATCCATTAGTGGCCGTTACCATTTAAATATATCTAGCTTGCCTTTGTCCCGTGACACTGTGTATGCTCAGCGGCCATGTGCACTTGTTAGCAATGGGAGTAGCACGGCTGAGTTACGATACAAGTAAATCTTACAATCAACATGAATATGAATTAAAATTGTGTATACAGGATCATATTAAATTACTCAAATATGCAAGACTCATTTAAATTTATATTTCATTTTTAGACTTTCCAAAGTCGTCGAGCGCTCCTTGTCATTGGTTCAATTGATTCTGTTCATTTCCAGTGGCCTCTGCATCTGTGTGGTCTTGGCCTATTGAGTTTTCTATTTCGAAAACGTATGGTCCGGCATTTAAATTGGGTTGTTCCTGTGCGGTGTTGCAGTTGAATTATTTCCCATTTATTATTTTGGTTCGTTGCTGCAGGACGAATTCTATAACTTACCATATGCCATATTTTCCAGCAATTGGCCTTCGCAGACTCGCTCTTATCCTCGAACTCTTGTCATCTTTGCTGAAGTTACTTTGCGCAACTTGACAATGTTGGCTAGTGGTGTTATCGGAATACATTTAGATAGTTTTTTTGCAATTTGCAAAATGGCCTACTCATCGTTTGCGGTAGTCATGAGGATCAACTGAAATGCTGTTCTTAAGTAAATAAATTTCTGAGCATTGCAATTTTTGTATTGCAATAAAAACCAGAAATATTTAGAAAAACATATTAGTTTTCTGAATTACAATTGACTCTTTCTGGTTTACAATTGACACTATCTGAATTAGAATTTACTAACCTAATCAAATCTGATACTTTCTGAATTAAAGTTGGAAGACATGTAGTATTTTCTAATCAAACCCTACAATAGGCTGTAATCTCGTTTATTATTGCAGTAGATGGTCAGGCATGGTTTTCAAAAATACATATCGATGCTTTTGCGTAAAAAGGGCCATAATTTTTTTTTGCGGGCCAATGTGAATGGACAAGTTAATAGGGCCAAGCTGTTTGCGCCTTTCTGCAACGAGCTTGATTAAAAGGGCAGTCTGCATTAAACTATTTTAAAAAGGATATTCGTCGGTATTCTTTAAAGTATTTTGGCTTTGATGACACTGGGCCAAAGAATGTGGCCACAGTTTTAAAAAATAAACAGAAAAATTGATATTTTTTTCATGTTTCTTTGCGTTTTACTTAAATAAATATTTAGTTTTGTACATAAATAAACAGAACAAGATGAGGAAAAATACATATGGTGAACGTTTACTCACGTAGATGTAGCCTATCTAAAATATGAGGATAATATGATAACATTAGCTGGCGCAGCATGGCCGCTAAAGTTTGAAGGTGCATATATAAAGGTGGAAAAATAAAGTTTTTTAAAGTTTTGCCATCAAATTACACTCACGAAATTTTATATCTTATTGTTCTAATAAGATATAAAAGACAAAGTTTGGTTAACAAATATTAGACTTATTAAAATTTCCCCAGGCCATTAACGTGTCTCAGGCCACTTGAACAGGAAATGAAGAAACAAAATTAACTTATTTTGAGAAATATTTGATTACTCGCAGGTACGACAAAAAAAATAATTTTTTGAATGGCAGTTTCAAAACTCCATTTTAAATTTTTTAAAAATTTTCCCAAACAAATCTGATAATTCTGTGATCATCATATTGGAATTTATTGAAGATATAATAGAGAATAAAAATATGAAAAAATTACGTAAATACCTTCCATACGAATATCAATTTTCAATATTCGCGAAGACGAATATCCAATTTAAAATTTAGCGCTACACGATATTTCAAATTTGATTGAAATAATCTCCCATTCTCGTCCATAACAATTATTTAGAAAAAAAAACTGGCACACTACTTAGTAAATTTATTTAACATTATCATGACATTCCGCTGATTAAATTTGAAATGATCAAGTTCGACATAAAGCCATAAGCACCGCGCGCTAATTGGCTTAATGTGCAGCCTAAGTGTTCACTAAAGTAGATTAGGCTACAAATAATGCCAATTACTATACACGGTGAGAGATTGTATACTTCACGTGAAGTCAATAAGATAACTCCAAGGAACTACTTGCATACTTATCAGTGTGTCCAGATCTTAAAGTTGTTTACAGCTTAATCTTGCATTATTTTAGAAAATGCTAAGACATTTTCAGGATTTTTGCTAACCTAAATTTTTAGAACTCATTTTAAAAAAAATTTAAAAATTGATAATGTTTTAACAAATTTAGGAAGCCCGCAATATATCTGATGTAAGGAAAACACATTTCAAGCCATTTCTATGCTTTGCTCTAATTTAAAAGATTCTATAAAAAGAAATTTTATCCCAGTATATTTTTTAAAGTTTAAGAAAGGCTAAAGTTTACAGTAAAAATATGCTTCAGATATTTCGTTGGATAAGCATGAAATAGTTTATTAAATAAAAGTTCAGTAAATCAATAAAACTATTCCTCCAAACTTAAAATAAAGGCAAAAAAGAAAAAAACATTTGATAAAAATCTTACACGAAATGCCGAAATGCTAAAAGAAAGTTTTGCAGCTAAATCAAAATTTTTAATTCTAAATTTAACTGAAAAATGCTAAAATGGTCACACTGATACGAGGGCGGATCAATTAGTCCGTGACTTTCCCTCGTAGTTATATGAAATACAATACTGCTCCCATCAAGTACCAGTTGTTAGTATACTACTGTCCAGTTTTGAGCAAGTTCCGTCATTTACTTTGCGTTTAAAAGCTGTTCAAAACATACAACCTCGTTGATTTTTAAAAATGGAAAAAAGTGAATTTCGAGTGTTCATTAAACATTAAAAAAAAAAAAAACCGTCAATAAACCAAGGAAAAGCTTGATAACTACTATGGGGACTCTGCACCATCGATTTCAATGGTAAAAAGTGGTTTACTGACTTTCGTTGTGGTCGCACAAGCACAAATGACGCTGATCGTTTTGGACGGCCAATTAAAGTCAATACACCCGAAAATGTCGAAAAAATTCACGATATGGTGTTGGCCGATCGAAGAGTAAAAGTGCGTGGGATTGTGATTGAGACCATAAACGTAATCGTGTGACAACTTCAAAGCATTGTTTAGAGTTGTTTAACCGCAATTCGAATGAGTTTTTGCGGCGTTTTGCAACTGCGGATGAAACATGGATCCATTACAACACTCCGGAGTCCGAGCAGCAGTCTAAACAATGGGTTTCTCCGGGTGAACCGGCTCCGAAGAAGGCCAAGCTAAGGTTGTCGGCCAATAAGGTGATGGCAACAGTTTTTTGGGATGCACGCGGGATAATCCACATCGATTACCTTCAAAAGGGAAAAACAATAAACGGCGAATATTATGCCAACTTATTGGACCGATTTAACGAGGATTTAAAAAAACGGCCCCATATGGCCAAGAAAAAAGTTCTTTTTCATCAAGATATTGCACGGGTGCACACGTGTGCAGTCTCAATGGCAAAATTACGTGAATTGGACTACGAATTGGCACCTCATCCGCCATATTCTCCGGATTTAGCCCCCAGTGACTATTTCCTATTTCCGAACCTAAAGAAATGGCTCCGTGGAAAGAGATTTACCTCTAACGATGAAATTATTGGTCAAACAAATGCGAAAAGTCCTTCTTTTTTTTGGAAGGGATATATAAATTGTAGAATCGTTAGACTAAGTGTATTGAACTAAAAGATGATTATGTTGAAAAATTTATATTTTTTTGTAAAAAAAAACTGTGTTTCATTCAAAAAGTCACGGACTTATTGACTCGACCTCGTAGTTTTAGATTTCGTTTTCCTCACTCCTTTTACGCATTTACTAAGTAATTCACAGACCTATTTCGGTGGGCTTCCACAAATTTTATTTAGGGGTTTTTTCTTTATTGTTATTAACCATATTTGGATATCAAACTGTTTAGCTTCCCACTCATAATTATTGTGTAATAAGCAAGATGAAAAGATCTCTCCAAATTTCTTTGATGGTTACATTTGAATCCACTCCAGTGAACGCATTTCCAATTTGTTAAGTGGGATCGGAATTATCTTGATATTTCATTGAGCCATTCCGAATAAAAGAAGGTTTAATTTGCGTAAAAGACAAAAGTTTTTGAATTATAAAAAGTTATTTTCAGGAGTACAAAATTTATTATTAATTTATTTACTAAAGACGTGCTAAATTCCCAATTTTTATTATTGATAAAAAAAAAAACAATGCAATTTATTGTTGTGGGAAAGGTAGTCCCTACGCGCATTTCAATGGTTGCTTAGGCCAGCCCGTCAGGAAACTTTTTCCAAAGACTTCAGAAAAGCTAAAAATATTATACAGATAAGACTATTAAGTGAATAAGAATTTTAATACTCAGGTCTTACTTATAACTTATAAGCATTAACAAAATAACTAAACAGTGAGTTTATCTTTTCTTACATTCCCCTACAATTGTCTGGGGTTTTCCGACTCGAATTGTAGTTGTTAGTGGGCAAAAAGAAAAAAAAATTAAAAACAAATTGCTTTATTTTATTGTTTTCCCAAGAACAACCAAAATAACGCAACCTTGCTCTTAAAGCCATTATCCCGTGACCAGTGAACAAAATTTTATAACTAAAAGGAACGAATTGTGATGGGTGAAAACAAGACCTATCACTTAACTGTGTGGTTGTGGTTTAGTGTGTGGTTGGTCCAGAGGAAAGGTAATTGGCACAAAACTATTCATGTGACTGTATTTTGTGCGCGCAGTGGCTGATTCTCTCTAGTTCTATTAATTTATATGAAGGGGATCTATCATATTGACATGGCTCATTTTTGACGAGTTCTGCGACAGGCATTATTTTGACTGAAATTGGAAGGATATTTCAGTGACCTGTTACAAAGTGTCAATAAGGTGCCAATTAAACCCCTCGTAGGACATCGCCATGTTAAAGTGACTTGTCACATGACAATTTTAGTGTTAGTTCCCTTTCCCGTAGGGAAATTGCCAGTTTAGTTTTTTGCACGAGCACATGCAAATTTATTATCAACAGTTATTTTTGGGACTACAAAATTTATTCTTAATAAGATTTCTCTATGACGTGCTACATTCCCATTTTTTATTTTTGATAAATACTCTGAAGACATTTTTGGGTCAGAAATCCGACAGAATTTATATACGATTCCAACTTTTTTTGAGTGTTTTAAAGGCAAAATTTAACTCAACTTTTTTTTATTTTATTCTTTGTGCGTTAGTGGTTTGGTGAACCGTATTAAATATTCGGTAAAACCGAATGGAAAACAAATTCTAAATAAAAGACAAATAAATCTTTGTATAACAATTAAAAGGAGGGAAAAATTTCCAAAATTTTAGAAAAGAAAATATTTTCTGAAATTCTGTTTGGTTTTTTTTCGAAAACACGTCTCATTAAAAAAATATTTCATACACATATTTGAATATTAAAAAATTTTTTATGAAATATTTCTAAACGCAAAGTGAAGACACTTACAAAATAACCATGAGTTTTCCTCACCGGTGTTTTTATGGAGCAATACAGTTTCTGAGAATTGTTTTCTATAGGCCACTGAAAGATGGGCAGTTATTTAAAATGTTTAAAAGAAGATTAGCGACCGTGAAGCGCGACAAGAAAATAATCAATTCGATTAAATTTGACTTTAACAATGTTTTGTTTGTTGAAAAATATTAAGCATAAGCTGTTGTTGTTGTGTTATTTGTCTCTTTTTTATAATCATATACCAACTTAACTCAATGTAATTGTGATTTCTGTTTACAACAACAATATGACATACTAGTTATTAGGTAATAGCCAAATATTCTGAGCTGTTTATGACCATAATAAACAGTGGTAAGTATATACAAAATTAGCAATAAAATACAGTGGTACCAGTGGGAAAAAATAGACAAATTTAAAAAGAATTAAAACGCAAATAATATGAACAATTTATTTTGAAGCAATAATTAAAACTAGTATGGGCCAGCAGTCGACACAATCGACTGCAATCTAGAAATAACTTATTTGTACCGTTATTTCTAATATTTATTTAATCTAAAACTTTATTAAATATGTATATACATATGTAGAAATATATTTATTTAATGTTAAAAAACATATCGCACTTGATTATAAAGAGCGTATTAATTCAAAATTTAAAAATTCTCAATAGAGCAGAACAATTTTTAATTTTATGGGGCATATTTCTTTATATATATATAAATATATTTCTTTTATATATTTTCCATTTATATTTATTTCGTTGATGAATTATGTTGTTATGACCTCTCTATAAATATATTTTTTGTAAATACATGATTATCATATACCAAATAACCATGATCGCGTAGTGTCTGTTATATAAAATCGCAGCCCATCAAAAGATCGCACTTTATTTAAAAAAAAAAATGCAATAAACACATTCTTTACAATGTAACCATATTAATAATGTAATAATAAAATTAAAATTATTCATAAGCGCAAAAATTTAAGAAATCAACGGTAACATTTAAAAACATCAACTCTCCCAAAAAGAAAACAAAATATTTAAAATTGACCTTCTTTTTTTTATTTCTTAATTTCTACTGTTCTCCAATTTATTGCATAGCAGAAAACTCTGCATGTTGTTGTTCTTTTTATTATGTAAACAAAAAACAAAGCATACTGCTTCTGTTATGTGTTTACATTGTTTTTGCTCACACGTATGTGAATTGTTTCAATGTATTAGTACTTCTTAACAAAATTTAAATTACCATAATCTCCCAAAAAATATCTTTCGAATGATATATCATTTGTTAAAATACAATATACAGTTAAGGCGTAAAAGGGATCCTAAGAAATCCACTTGCCTATTAATATATGCATATGATTTAATTTCCTATCTTATTCTTATAAATTAAATGTCTATAATTTTGAGCTACATTGTCTGTATCTGTTTTAAAATTGATTCTTTGTTTTATAATTTGTAACATTTCTAACATGAAGCATCGTTTGTAGTTTGTTTCTGTATTTAAAACTGTTGTATTTTCAAAATCTGGTGTATGATTGAAATTGGCACAATGTGATGACAATGCATTTTTTTTTTTAAAGACGTCTTTTTGTATTTTTGATCAGACCTATGTCCTGCTAATCTAGTTTTTAATTTATTTTTCGAATATGAAATATTGGATAAAAAAAATAAATAATTTTTTATATCATTGACCTTGCGCTTGAATATTTATTACATCAAACTTATATTGAGAGGTCAAAGAAAATAAAACTAAATAAATTCAAAATCGGTTAACCTAAAAAAATCTTAAATTCTTACAACTTAACTAAACTAATTCACAGTCAAATCAGTAACAATTAAAAACTTTTAAAGGTCGTTTTCTTATGTGCCTGCCATTGCAACTTTATTTACCTTTTTTTTTTTTTGTATTATTTAGCATCACTTTATAATCGTTAAGTGTTTTCTTTACTGCCACTGCTTTTCAAAAGATGTTGTGTATAAATGAAAAAAAAAAAAAAAAAAAAAAAAAAAAAAAAAAAAACAGAAATGTAATGTAAAACCCAGTCAGTGATTATGAGCACATGAGAAGGAAGGTGAGGGCAGAAAGGTTTTGTTTTTTTTTTTTGTTTAAATAATTTTTTTCTAGCTGCACCTCCATGTAAAGAAACTGGCATGAATACTTTGCTCATTCGCATGTCTACTTTTTTTTAGGTTTTTCTTTAGCTGGTGTATGTTTTAATTATTTTTTTTTTTACAATATTTTATTTTTGTTCTTCAAGGCTGTTTTAAGTTTTCACATGAGTTTTGCTACAACGTTTTTGGTAGATTTTCACTTTTTTATTTGCTCTAGAAAGATTGCGATTTAAAATTCTATAGAATTTTGTTTTTGAAAGTTGATTAATTTTTTTTTGTAAAAATAAATAAAAGTTTGCACTGGGCGAATGATTTACATAAAATAATTAAAAATAAATCATACGCAATGCGGTTACTTGTTCGGTGAGAATTAAAGTGCAAATTAAACTAATGAAAAATTTTGAATGTCGAGGTTTGTTATTATAAAATATTTAATTAAAGTTTAGTTTTAAAAGGAATGCAGTTTTTGTTTAAAATGAAAAGGGGGGCCCAAAAGAAATGAAGGGATTTAAATAGTAAATTTGTTTGTTTATTATACTTAATGAATTTGAAATTTAGCTAATTTAGACACAAAGACCTTCACGAAGCTGCGTCTTTAATAGCTGTTGAAAGTCCTGATATTTCAGGATTCTTATTGCACAATTATTATAAAACATTCTTGCTTTGAGATTGGAGAGAATGTGTCATAAAATGCAAATTTGTAAAATAATAGGTATATATCGGAAGAGCCTTGTGCCAGCAGTGATTACAATTTTTTGCATGAAGAAGCGTTTCAGAAAAGTATCAATAATGTATATGACATAAATGAAGAAAAATTGCAAAAAATCGACTTTTTCAGAATTTTAACTTCAAATTGAATTGAAAAAAATTTTTTTTCACAATTTGCAAAATGTAGGAGTCAAATTCGCAAAACAAAAAATTATTTAAAAAATTTTAATAAATTTGATTCTTATATTTGCAAAATACTAGACCGAGGTTGATCAAAAATAGCCAGTTTTAATTTTCAAAGTCGAATATTTCCTGAACTTTTATAGATAAATTATGGAGAACTCGACAAAAGCATTTTATTTAAAAATAATTTTAAGTATTGAGCTAAAATTAAGAATTAAAGATCGTTTTTAGTGTTTGTAGTACCCGAGGTGTCCTATGGCGCCTCTCCTGATAAGTCTATGGATCAAATCCAAAACTTAACTGTCTTAAACTGTCACCTCAAATTGGATTCCAGTCGGACCAACCGTTTACCAAATATAGAACTATTTCCATTTATTTCCAAATCTCTTACCTTACAATTTTTCCCACGTGTTATTCAACTAAGCAAATGTAAGCATTTGCAAAGCATTGAACCTGTTATTGCGCAATAATATCATTGTTTTTATTATACATAATTTCAAATAGGCTAAAGGTTATTGATTTATTGCTTTTCAATAAATGCAAGTATACATAATTAGTATTGTGGTTATTTTATTAAACTGTTAATAGTTTTAAATCCAAATTTTGGTACTTCAGGCTTAATTTCATTGAATTTAATTTTCATGAAATTATTTTTATGAAGAAAGGAATTTTACAACATGAACTGAATTAAACTTTATTGATAATTTTTCGTTCTTGACTGAGCTGGGAATTGATCGCAGGTTTTCACCACACAATCTCTTCAGCAGGGTTTGCCGTTTAGTCGTCTAGCGAAGGAACGAGCTATACGGTTTCATTTGTCCTTCAAGTTCTGCTGAAAAATGTCAACAAGAAAAAAGAAAGACAAAACATTTTTTTTTTTTTTTTTTTTTTTTTTTTAATTCCAATTTTATTTACAATCTATTTTACAATATTTAGCAAATTCGATAATTTCAATAAAAAAATATCACATGTGTTATTAAACTACAATAAGCTTAATAAACTAAAAGTACATACGAGTGTTGAACATTAATAAAACTTAATTTTTTGCTTCATTTTCTATATTGGAGATCTAATACATGAAACCTATTCAGTCTTCTATTTTCATCTGTTTCATCTAATAAAGAAATCGCCAATGGGTTTTGGTGGTTGCTTAGTCTATTTATATACCTACAACTATATCTGTTTATTTCACTTAGAATAAAGGCTACTTTTAGATCCCTATGAATCTGAACGTTGGTCATAAACCATGGAGCGCCGGAAATATTCCTTAATGTTTTAGACTGATATCGTTGTAATATCTCGATATTTGAATTACTGGCCGTTCCCCACAATTCAATGCCATATGTCCAAATGGGTTTTAAAATAACTTTATACAATTTTATTTTGTTCTCTAAACTAAGTTGGGATTTGCTTCCAAGTAACCAGTTCATTTTTTTGGTTTTCATATTAAGGTAGTTTTTTTTATTTTTAATGTGGTCTTTCCATGTGAGACGTTTGTCTATATACATTCCTAAATACTTCACGCAGTTAGACTTCGGTAATTGCAAATTATTTATATATATTGGAGGACACTCTTCTTTCCGTAAAGTAAATGTAACATGTTTACATTTTTCTACATTTATAGTGATTTTCCATTTGTTTAACCATTGCTGCAGCATATTTAACTCTCTTTGCATTACAGATGAAGCTTCAATGTGGCATTTATTTTTTTTTTTCGAGAGAGAGAGCGGGGAGATTTCTCCCAACGGAGACGGTACCGCGACCAAACCAGGTCTATTGTACCCACCCCCCTTTAGTTGGCCAAAAGACCCTCTGCTTCCCAGAGAAACCCAAGAAGGTCTTTTGCCGGTATTACACCGACTCGGGACGCGCCCATCGTACCGTGCCCCAAGTGTCTCCTTCTGGCCCATGCCAGCGCGGGGCAGTCACACAATAGGTGCTTTGTAGTTTCGTCCTCTTCACGGCATAGTCTACATTCCTGGTCCTCTGCCAGACCCATCCGAAAGAGGTGGTGCTTGACCGTATGGTGGCCCGTCAAATAAGCCACCAACAGCCGTAAATCTCGTCTGTTGAGACCCTTTGTCTCCAGTGTACTCCCGGGAAATATAAATTCCTTCGCCTGACGCATTCCCGGTAGCGATACCCAGTATTTTCTGTGCTCGCTGAGAGCCCATTCCCCCAATAGAGATTGGGTAGTGGCCCAGCTTAACCCACAAAAGGGCTCGGGGCCCACCATTTGGGCATTTGCTCCAGCCCTAGCCAGTTCATCAGCCCTATCGTTACCCGGAACCCCTGAGTGTCCCGGCACCCAACAGAGTGTCACTCTGTTTCTTGAGCCCAGCTCCTGTAGCCTTCCCCGGCATTCCGCCACCAACTTCGAGGACAATTTCCAGGAAGAGAGTGCCTTAATGGCCGCTTGGCTATCAGTGAATATCGCAATGCTGTTTCCTATCATTCCCTTGTTAAGAATGTTGCTACAGCACACATCGATGGCGTGGATCTCGGCCTGGAATACACTTGGTGTTCTTCCCATGGCTATCGAGATTCGCGTGTTTGGTCCAAATACCCCAGAACCCACCCCGTGCTCCGATTTGGATCCATCGGTATACCAGCGTAGTCCCTGGTTACCCTCACAGGGATTTCCACTGTCCCAGGCTCCCCCATTTGGGAGGATCGTGCTAAACCTTCTGTTAAAGCTCAGTTCCGTGGTCTTAATGTCCGCCCTAGTGCAGACTGATAGACTAGGAGCTAATTTCATCAGACCAGCGTGTCCGTTGACCCCATCTGACAGTCCGGATGTTTGTTGGATCCTAAGGAGACTCGATATTGCGACCTTCCTTATATGGATGTGTAATGGCAAGATGCCCAAAATAGTTTCAAGTGCCGCTGTTGGACATGTGCGCATCACCCCCGTCAGAGCTACACAGACCATTCTCTGTAGCCTTCCGCACTTTTGAATCGCCGACACCTGCTGAATCTTTGGCCACCATACCAGGGATCCATAGGTGATTATCGGTCTGATCATCATGAAATAAAGCCACTTAATCATGCTAGGGCCAAAGCCCCAGGTCTTCCCAAAGAAGCTCTTACAAGCCCAGAAGGCCCTAAGTGCCTTCTTCAGGGTCGCATCCAAGTGCGAGTTCCAGTTTAGCCGTTTATCCAGAACAATTCCCAGGTACTTGACTTTATTGGAGTACTCGATTTCCGTCCCATTCACTGTCAGTCTACCCAAACTGTGTTTATATCTTCTCGTGAACGGGACCACGACCGCTTTTTGGGGGTTGATGTTCAGCCCCCTTTCATGGCACCATTTGAGAACCTTGTCGAGAGCACCCTGCATCACCTCAGTGATTGTTCTCTCGAATTTTCCGGTCACAATGATGGCCAGGTCGTCCGCATAACCAATGGCCCGCAGGCCATATTCCTCAAGTCTGACGAGCAGGTCATCAATCACAAGGCACCATAGCAGGGGAGAAAGTACCCCACCCTGTGGACAACCTTTAACAGCACTAATGCTGACGCTAGCGTCATCCCAAGAGGCGGTAATTCTCCGTTGTCTCAGCATGGCGCCGATCCAATTGATGGTATAATCATCTATCCGTTTTTGCGACAAAGCATCCTTGATAGAGTCGTAACTTGTGTTGTCGAAGGCACCCTCCACGTCAAGAAAAGCACATAGTGCAATATCCTTGTTGTTATGTGCCTTCTCTATTTGCGCAACCAGATGGTGCAATGCTACTTCCGTCGACCTACCCTTCTGATAGGCGAACTGCGTTCCGTGCAATGGCGCGGAGATTCTCAGCTCGTCCCGGATGTGCAGGTCCAGTAGCCGCTCAACAGTTTTAAGCAGAAATGATGTGAGGCTAATAGGCCTATAGGACTTCGGCTTCTCTAGCGGCTTGTTGCCAGATTTGGGGATAAACACCACTCTGACCGCTCTCCACGCGGTCGGAATATGACCCCAGGTGAAGCTAGCCTTAAACAGACCAATTAGCGGGTCCATTATAATATTAAGACTTTCCTGTATTAATACCGGGAAAATCCCGTCACCACCTGGTGACTTGTAAGGGCTGAAGGAGCCAACTGCCCAGCGAACCCTGTCCTTGTCAAAAATTCTACCGGCCAATCCCGTGGCTCGTCCAGCTCCTGGGATTGCCGCTTCGATCTCAGCGTGTTCATTACCCGTCACAATGGTAGAGCCTGGGAAATGAACTTGTAGCAGGGTTTCCAGAGTTTCCCTACGATTTGTAGTGAAGGTACCATCTGTTCTCTCCACTAGGCCCACTCCGTTGGAGTGTCCTTTGGCCATTACCCTATGAAGCCTTGCCGCATCAGGGAGGTTTGCTATGCCACTGCAAAAGCTCCTCCATGTATCCCTTTTGGATTTGCGTAAGGATCTGTTGTAATCAGTAAGAGCACATTTGTACTCCTGCCAATTCTTAGTCTTCTTTGCCTTGTTGAATAACCTTCTGACCTGTCGCCGCTTCAGTTCGAGCGTGTCGTTCCACCATGGAGTTCTACGGCTGGAGCTGAAGTTGCGTATGGTCGTGCTCTCCCGAAAGGATGAGATCAGTGTATCCTCTACAAGGTTGGCTGCTAGCTCAATATCATCGACTGACCCGATGTCGGTCATTAGGAGCCCAGCCTTTCGGCTGACGAGGGACTGGAACTCCTTCCAGTCCGTTCGTCTAGGATTAAGAGCGCCTTTGCGCAGATCCGCCCTACCCGGTATGTCGAACCGTATATGTTGGTGGTCCGACAGTGAGGCCTCATCCGTTACCCGCCAGTTACGAATTGAGTCTCGCAGGGCGCCGCTGACCAGTGTGAGGTCCAGTACCTCCTCTCTGATTGCATTAATAAAGGTCGGCTTGCAGCCGACGTTAGCTATGTCCAAGTTAGTACCTACCAGATAGTCTAGTAATAACTCACCTCTTTTGTTTATATCACTGCTGCCCCAAACGGTGTGATGAGCGTTGGCATCGCAGCCAAGAATTATCTGCTTACCAAGCATCCTGCAGTGACGTACCAGGTCCACCACCTCCTTCGGTGGAGCAAACTCTTCTTCGCCGGGGAAGTATGCCGTCGCTACGACGATCTCCGACGACCCCCATTCTGTGGGTATATTGATCTGTGCAGCCACTAGATCTCTGAAAATAAAATTTGTCAATGGAATTATTTCAACACTCTTGTCGACAAGTAACGCAGTGCGTGGTTTGTCCACTGACCGATCATAGATCAACTTACTTGAGAGGGATTGTAGTCCCCGGACCAGGCCACCACTGACCCACGGCTCTTGCAAAAGCGCAAGACCGATGTTCTCCTCGGCGAATGTCCTACACAGTGTGGCCGACGCCCCTTTGGCGTGGTGTAGGTTCGCCTGCAGCACCCTAATGGTGCTCATCTCCATCTCTTATGGATCGCTGCACCAAATCCCCTAGCCTGTTGCGTCGGGGTCCCTTCCCTCTTGAACCTTTGGTCGGTTTTTCCGGCCTTTCGTGAGGGTTGGTTGTGCTGCGTTTGGCCGAAGGCTGAGGCTTTCGCTTGTTTTCCGCCCTCTCATCCGCCCGTTTCCTCTCGCGAGCAATCGCCGCTCCGCTGGTAGACGGGCCATCGTGTGGGGTGGGTATTTGTTTTGTCTGGGGTGGTTCCTCGACTCCTTCAGTTTTGGCCCCAGCAGGCTTCTGTTGTATGTTGGCAACGTCTCTCGAGCCAGTGCTCTTGAGGTGTAGCCTGACTTGCCCAAAGCAATAGCTGATCTTACCTCCCAGCTTAACCAGCTTCTGGTAGGAGCAGCCATCCACTGCTAGACGGAGGTGAAGGAATTCACCATGCGTCTGCCTTTGTACCACCGCCCAATGTGCAGCAGCCAAGTCATTTTGAGCTGCTATGAAGGCCAACACCTTTTCATTTGGCAGCTCCAGACTGTGTGGGAAGTAGCCACGCACGAAATGCGTGCGAGGGAATTCTTCCTCAGGGACTATCTTGCAGTCAACACCTGATTTGGCTTGGATGAATCCAAGGTTGGCCTTTGTCCACTCCGCCGTCTCATTATTGACGCACACAAGCATCAACCAATCAGTGCGTCGTAGACAGCTCTCGAACTGCGGTTTGAAATTACCGGACTTTTCTATGACCGCCTGCAAAATTGCACTCTTGACCCTCTCGATCTGGTCGGCGGTAAGTAACGGAGTCTCCAATGCTGAGACAAAGCCCAGTCTAATGCCCTTTGGCATATGAACCGTCTGGATCTTTGTCTGCTTCGCACAGGCGCGTTTGGCAGGAGCTCCATCTGTGGGAGAGTTTTGCGAACGTCCCCTTTTTAGTGTGGCAGCTGCCGGAGCCCTAGTGGCTTCTTTTAGGGCGTCTTCCCTCGGCAGTCCTCTTTTAATTGCTGCTTTAAATAGCCGCCGTTCCCTAGAGTTGAGCTTCACAAAACCCACTCCAGATTTCAGGCTAAGCCCCTGAAGGTTGACGTCTCGTACTGTGCTGCCTGACTCCACCGAGCCCTGGCTGCACGCAACGTCCTGCTCCACGGTATCGCTTTCTGAGCTAGAAGACAATATCTCCTGCTGTGGTAACCTGGGCGTTCCTGCCGTGACACTGATTGTCGCGGTCGGGGACCTCATGTCCGTCGTCCTCAGGTTAATACCTCCATCAGCTTGCCCAGTGGCACTGCCGTTGTTGTTGTCCGAGCTGGAAAACAGTGTTTCCTTCTGCGGATTTCCGACCACTAAGGTCGATTTGTTGTCTCCTACATCAACAGACCTCATGTCTGTCTTCTGAAGATTGGTACTAGCATCGGCGTGCCCAATGGCTCCGCTAATGCTGGTACTGGAGCTCGGCGCCTCCGCCAACTCCAATGCAGATGTTTTTAGAGTGCCATCCAACTCATTATTTGTTTTTAAATTTATATCCATATAATTTGTTTTTATTGTAGGGATGGGGATGGTCACCCATGGCAGAGCCCGTGTACCATGGGAAGTCTTAATTTAAACTGGAGGTCGACAGGTATCCAGAGTCCGCTTACTAAAGACCAAAACTTCCCTTTGACATGACCGTGCTTAGGATCTGTTTCCAGCCGCCCTCACGTGGAGAGTATAGTCGCACTTCCGGAAGTGAGACACAGTTACGGCACGATCACAAAGATCATGTTTGTCCCCCTGTGTCTCCTTCTGGCTGACGGCCTTTATTAGATTATGGAGATTATGGCGGTGTCGTCCGCATAAGTCGCAACTTCAACGTTATCGGATGTAGGCATATCGGAAGTATATATAGTGTATAGTATTGGACCTAAAACGCTGCCTTGTGGGACTCCACTAAATATTTGGTATATATTTGATGCTTCGTCGTCAACTTTCACAAAAAAAGTTCGATTGCGTATGTATGAATTTAGCAATGAAAAATGCGGGGCAGGTAAAAGTTTTTTAAGTTTAAATAGCAGTCCTTCGTGCCACACTCTATCAAATGCTTGCTTTATGTCAAGAAATACCGCAGAGCTATACATTTTTTTCTCTAGTGAGTCCGATATAACTTTTACTATTCTGTGACACTATTCTGGTGTTCCATGTTGTGGACGAAATCCAAACTGGTGATCAGGTATAATGCTCTCTTTCTTTAAAATAGGTATTAGCCTTGTTACAAACAGCTTCTCGAATATCTTCGAAAATGTAGTTAGCAGACTTATTGGTCTGTAGGATGGAAAGACAAAACATGAAAAACAAAAAATGTACTTTGGATTTCAAGAAGAATTATTGACAAAAAGTACGAAAAACAAGAAGTAAGGAAGAACATGTAAATCAATTAAAATAGGCAATCATTCATTCAAAAGCAAATTTCGATCTACAAAGGTAAATACCATTTGGCTTAAAGATTGATGTTTGACTAATGACGTCGTCAATGGCCGTGAGAGCTAAACGGCAAACCAAACTGAAGAGATTGTGTGGGTACAATCGAAACTAGTCAGGGCAACCTGTCCGTGAAAACCTAAGTTCAATTCCTAGCCTGATTAAAATATCAAAATTTGGTAAGTGTAAATTTTAACTAAATTTCGTTTCTTAATATTTTACTTGTTCATAATATATTATAGTATGTTGTTCTGTTAAAAACAATAATCAGTTTAATAAAAATTCATGTTACTTAAATTAAAGTTTCAAACAATTTTTATTACATCTTATTTCAAAGTTCAAGTCGATAAAATTTTTATTTGTATATAATGCTATCAGACATATAAGCACGAATATCTGTTATTAAAAAAAATCAACATATATATGCATGGCTAAGGTTAGGTTTTTGAGATCTCAGCTAAACTAGGTTTAGTTAATCTGAAAACAGACTTGCACCGCCATTATCAAGTTTGTACACAAAATTCTGAAGGAACAGTTTAGTTTTGCTTAAAATGTTGTTCGTTAATGAAATAATAAAAAAAATTAAATTTTGCCGGAAAAATTCAAGTTTCAAGGTACGTGACACTAAGTGTAAACTTAATCTACATCTCAGAAACCTGGCCTTAGGTATTGTTTTTAAATAACATTGTAAAATAAAGTGTAGTTATTACTCTTAGAGTTACCGAAAAAATCAGTTCTTTCGCTCTCCTGTTAAATTGTGATTTTGCAGATAGGACTATTTAAATATAAATCCTCGATATATTTATCGAATAAGCGAAATTGTATATCGAAACAAATAGTTATATGTTTAATGACATATTTGTTTTATATTATATTTTTTTGAATTGTTATTATTATTTTTACATTTAAACTTTTATGGTACCCACAGACGATGCAACATTTGTCGAAACACGTGTTATTTTTTATGTTTCAGTTTTTACCACAGATGATTACACTAAAAACGAAACATCAGTATTGCGTGTTTTATTGAATATACTACTACAAACACACAAAAAAAAAAATTATATATTTGCTTTGTATACCTATCATATTTTATGTCCCATAAATTTGGAAACATTTTATATTCAATTATAATTGTTTTCCAACTCTAACAATTTGCAATTGTTGCCGTTTTCCGATTTCTTTCTTCATATTTTTTTCTCCGAGAGTTGCAAAAGCACCTCACTCAAGAACTGATCTCAACAAAATGAGAAAGTAAAAGCAGTCAACATCGCCACACACGATGAAACATTGTGTTTGGAAACATAAAATATCAAAAATGTTTGAGATTTGAGAAACCAGAAAGATAACAAGAATTTCAATCAGAAACATCCGCACACACGTAGCAACATTAAGTGAAACATGCCCATGTTTCGACAAATGTTGCCTCGTGTATGGGTAACTTAATATTTATAATTTATCGTTACTTGTTAAATGTTTGTTTAACAAGTCTTCCCTTATTTTTAAATTATAAAAAAAATATTGATGTAGAAAAAATTGTTTAGTTCTCTGAAAACTTTTATAAAGAAAACTTAAAAAAAAAATAAATAAAATAAAAATTATAAAAAAATATACTTAAAATTTCTCTAATAAAATTAACTTAATGCGTAACTGATAAGTTTTCTTTAAAAAAAATATAAGCTACAATTGTACCCTTAAAATGTCAAAGTGATAATTTTTCACAAACAAAATATTCAAGCGAGAAATTTTCCATAAAAAGTGTCGACGACAAGTTTTCTGAAAAAAAAATTTTTATGTAAATTAATAAAAATGAAATTAATTTTATTTTTTAAAAAAGGTTGCGTATTGCTTTTAGCAATACGTCTTATTTTATTCAACCAAAAAACCAAACTAAAAACTAAATTATTAACACATAACTTAACAGGTATTAATCTAAATTATAAAATGCTGACGTAGTCCACGCGCTTGCTTGATACTGTGGGAACAATTCAATTTACTTGTTCTCGGCATGCGTAATAAGACACCGCTGGAATGTTAGTGCTGACGTTGCGGCTCGTGTAGTGTATGGCAGTTGCAATGTTTTATGCTTTAACTCCTCCCCCTTTAAGTTCCATGCGTCCTCGGATGGAACATTAAAAAAATGGTAAGTTGTGGATGCTCCTAATTCTTCCATTGCTTGACATCCTTGGACGAGATTCTTCGGGATGAGCAGTTTGAGATGCTTCTTCAGCATTGGTTTCGTTGGGATTCGCGGGATTTACTTTTTTAAATTTGTTTCTGAGCTTCGTAATCATGACGCATCCAACTATCAAAAGAATTGCCATCATAATCAAGTTCAATGATATGCTAATTTGATTCATCGAGTCCAGTTTACGAATTGACATAGCGTTTTTTAGGTTAATATCATTTATGAACTCCAAAGATAGTGTCTTTTCCTCTACATCTGTTTTCATAGGTTGTATTAAGGCAGGGAGAGATTTTGTGGTGGTGATTTGGTTTGACGAGTAAGTCTTATTGTTAATTTGTATTGTTGAATTAAAATGATGGATAACATATGAGCCATTGAGCCAGAGGGTTGAGTTATCCACATCAATTTGTCCACTGAATTGATTTAGGAACAAAATGCCGTCTTCTATTACTTCTATTGAGTTAATGTGCTGGTTGTTGGTGGTGGTACATCTTGATGTTTGACTTGCCAAGAGTTTAGGGATACAGGGTGAATCTGAGATGTCTTCGTAAGTTTCTGGACTACATATTGATATCCCATTGTACGTCTTACATTTCTTCTTCAGGCCATAAATAATGTTTTTACAATTAAGTACATGTTCATAATCTAGTCTAGTTACAATTTCATTTCTTTTTACAGCTTTTATAAGCAACATATTACAATTTTCAGTTTTAGTAGAAGGAATACTTAGAATATAAAGAATATTGAAGCCTTCGATTGCAATTTTAATTTCTGCAAAGTGTAATAATTCATCGGTACTTGAAAATGGTATATTGCTTTTACTAAAAATTTCATTTACAGTATTAATTTCAAAAGATGAAAGGATAAAAGAATTGACAATGTTTAATTTAGCCAAATGGATTGCAAATTCAATGTTTGAAATATCTTCTTTTAAAAGTTCTAACTTATATTTCCACTCTAAAATTTTTTCGTTATGCAGATCTTGTTCTAATTTTAATATTTTTATTATTTCGTTAGTGGCCTTTGTGAGAGCTTTAATTTTCTCTAGTGACAGACGATTTATTATAATCTGATTGCTATTGTTTTCCAAAACGTTATTTATTTTTTTCTCAATGATCTCAAAATCTTGATGATCTGGACTTCCTGCGATCCACTTCCATGCAGTACCGAGGAAATCCAGTGAGCGTTTAGACTTTATTCTTGGTTTTAATCGGGATATGAAGGATTTTATTTGGGATATGGTATATTCAAGGTAGGGCATTAGAGGATGATTATGGGTGACATTCTGAACAAGGTTGCTTTCAATTTCGCTAACGAGAATTTCATAACTTTGGAGATCAATAGTATGGATAATTTTAAAATTTCCGGTCTGAACCTTTGCCAGGCCAGAATGCAGTGCAACTAATTTAGAATTGGAATAATCTAAAATTTGTATTTCGCCTGCACAAAGTGCTACCAATATTAATAGTCTGGAAAATAAAATAGTAATAATAAATTAGTTCCTAATATGCTTTTTGTGAACAATTCTACCACTCTCTGTGACTACAGTGGAATTCCTATTTTCCTTTACTATTTCTTCTTTAAATCTGTCGGATAACTTAGTCCCTAATCTTTTGTTAATTCTTACATATATTGTCTGTCCGGGAATGTACTCTTTACGATCTTGTTTTTTCCTATTGTGATATTCTAAGTTCCGTTTTTGTGTTTCTTGTATTCTTTCCATGTTTGATTGTCTAGTCCTGTCATAGCTTCCAGGAGAGAAATCGACGGTTCTTCCGAAAAACAAATCAACAGGTTTTTTTCCTACCGTCGAATGTATAGAATGGTTGTATTCGTTTGTAGCTTTTTCAAGAAGTTCCTCAAAATTCCTGCACACTCCCTCCGCCTTTAGACATCTAAGCAATTCCGCCAGAGTCGAGTGGAATCTCTCGACTTGTCCATTAGCTTCACTTCTGTAGGGCGGGGTGGTAAAAACGTCAATATTCAATTCGTCCTTCATCATGAAAAGTATAGTGGCGGAGTTTAATGACTTCTCGTTGTCGATTACAACTGTCTTGGGAACACCAAAGAAAAATAAGATATCCCTTAGAGGTTTCCTTATATCTTCAATAGATTTCCCATTTAGCATCTTTACTTGGGCATACTTCGAAAACTTATCCAAAGCTGTCATTACCAATTTACCACCTGTGGAAAAAATGTCGATATGTACGACTTGTCCTGGATATGATGGTATAGGTGTCTCATTTAACTTTGGGTTGTTCGGATGTCTATCATACTTATTAATCTTACATATAGAGCACAGTTTCACTACCCTCTTAATTTTAGAAAACATGCTCGGAAAATACCACTTTTCTAAAATCTGCTGTTTGTTTTCCACTGCATTCCTGTGAGCTCTAGTATGGGTTTCGATAACGATATTTTCCTGATCATTCTCCGAGATTACATCTTCTACCATTTTTTTGCGTGAAACGAACCTTATAGTTTCGGAAATGAAGTCTATAGATTTCCTGTATTTTTCCCATTATAAATTCTTGAGTTGTTATACCATTATTGACGGAAGGGTTTAAGTATCTTTTTAAAAACATAAGCAAATTGTCCGGGTTGTATTCTCTCTCGACAATGGTGTGTCTATGATACCCCGGGAATACGATTTGGAATTGATAAGATGTTTCCTCTCCAATATTAAAAAATATCTGGTTTTTAAATGCGTTTATAGGCCCTTCAATGCTAGGTATCAAATCCTCTGCTGACGACTCATGACTATGCACAGTACCTGTCAGGGAATTTAAATTTGTAACTATTGCTCTAGAGAGAGCGTCAGCTACTACGTTTGATTTCCCCGGTTTATATTTCATTTCGTAGTTGTATTCCTCGAGAATAGCTTTCCATCTTTTCATTTTGACGTTACTATTCTTATTACTCAAGGCATATGTGAGGGGCTGATTGTCCGTAAAGATTACGATTTTGGCAGTTCCGTACAAATAGTTCCTGAACGTATGAAGTGCCCACACAATTGCAAGCATCTCACGTTCGTTCGCCGCGTAGTTTTCCTCTGTCTCTGAGAGAACTCTGGAAATAAATGCAATCGGTCTGTCCTCTTGACTAAGTACGGCTCCAAGGGCAACGCTCGATGCGTCAGTTGTCAGCTGAAACTCTTTCCCATAGTCTGGATACGAAAGCATGATCTCTGGAGACAATAAAACATTTTTCAAGGAATCCATTGCCTTCATTTCTTTGCACCCAAGTGTAATTTTAACTTTGCTTGATTCAGATCTAGAAATTGAGCCATTAGGACCTCTAAGCATATCCGTTAAAGGTTTAGCTAAGTCAGCATACCCCTTCATGAATCTTCGATAATAATTGCATAGCCCTAGAAATGATCTTAGTTGACGCAAGGTAGTGGGATATGGAACATTCACTATCGCGTCCACTCTTTCTTTAATTGTGCTTATTCCGTGTTCAGATACCTTAAATCCAAGAAATTCGACCTCCTTCTCTAGGAACTTACATTTGTCCAATTGTACCCTCATATTCGCTGCTGCCAAAGTGCTAAAAATCTCTCGTAAGTGACCAAAATGCGACTCTTCATCCTTACTGAATATGATTATATCGTCGATATAAACATAACAGATCTTTCCGATAAATTTCCTGAGGATGTCATCCAATGCTCTTTGGAATATCGCAGGAGCATTCTTGAGTCCAAATGGCAGCCTTGTAAATTCATATTTCCCGTTATTCACGGAGAAGGCTGTCTTTTCTATATCTTCTTCCTTTAACGGGATTTGATGGAACCCGCTTTTCAAGTCAACTACCGTGAAAAATTTGTTGCCCCCCAGATGTGCCAATACTTCAGTGATCTCTGGTATAGGGTATTTATCTGCCGTGGTTACCGCGTTTAATTTTCTAAAATCTACTACGACCCTGTACTTTCTCTTTCCCGACGCATCCATTTTTTTGGGCACGACCCAAATGGGTGAATTATAAGGAGATCGGGAAGGCCTTATTATCCCATCTTTAAGTAATTTGTCTACTTCTTCATCGACAACATTTTTAAGGGCCATGGGGTAGGGATAGCTTCGCGTATAGACAGGTTGATCTACGTTAGTACGAATTTCCCCCATTACCTTCGTCGTATAAGTTAATTTTTCGTCGGGATCTGCGAAGAGGTTTTTAAAGGATCCTATTATTTGCATTAAAGCCATTGCCTGTGGTTCTGAGAGATGTCCAATTTTTATCTCCAAATTATGAACGTTCTGAGACTCATATTGAAGTATTGGTATCTTCATACCATTCTCAAGTGTAAAGAAATTACCAGCTGTATGAATGACAGCAGAGAGTTTCTTCAGTGTATCGTTGCCTAGTATTGCGTCAAAAGTTCGCAGTCCGGGTAAAACATAGAATTTAATAGGGTCGACTGAATCACCAAATAGCTTTAAAAGGGTATGATGAGTAATTGGAACGCTGCCTGATATTGCTTTTGTGCAAAAAAAGTCTTTGTTTTGTATGGGATTTTTTACTAGTTCTGTTTTAATATAATTTTTATTGCTTCCAGTATCTAAAAGAATTTTTAATATCTCACCGTTCCTCGTTTTCCTCTTGAAGTATGGCAGCGAGGAACTATTTAGCCAAAAAAATTAAGGTCTGCGTTTAAGTCTTCAGTTGAGTAGTCATCCACAAGTGTGTCCGAAGTTCCTGCAAAGTGGTGTGTCCACTCATCTACGTATTCATTGCTAACAAAATCAACATATTCGTCAATATTTTGCGTACTTCCGACGGCTCCTTCTGGTGCCTCAGCCTCAAAGTTACACTTCGGATCCTCTGCTTTGTTCACTTCTTGATTTAATGTGTTTCCGGTTTCTAAATGAAAGTTTCGCTGAGCTTTATTTACCGGTCCTTGATAACTTCCTGCATGTGGCCTTTTGTAGCCCTGGGGTGCAGGTGGCCTATTCGCATAATTAATCTGTTTGGTTTGAATGGAACGGTCGACATCCATTGGTTCTTGGTTTCGGGGATATTGTTGCTGATTTGGGGCGTGTGATTGTAGCCTCTGATGTTCATTTGGGTAATATTGGTGACGTGGTGTATATTGGAAATATGATCTATCTATTGGCCTTGGTGTTGGATATTGAAAATTTGGTGGTAAAGGTGGCCTGCTTTGGCCTCCTACGTGAGCAAGTTCGGGGTAAAATGTATTTTTAACAAATGCCTGAGAATTTTGATTATAACCGCGAGTATTTGGTCTATGTATTTGCCCATGGGCATGTTGCATTCGATATGCCATATTGTCTAATTTTAGGCAGATGTGTAATGCCTGCGGAAGGGATGTGGGTTCCTTGACGCTCAATAGTCTTGGTAAATCTCCCCTTAGGCCTCTGACGAATGTATCGAGCGCCTTATCTCTATAGGCGTTTGTCATCGAGGCAAGACTACTTTCGTCCAAGTCGAGACAAGCTATCTTGTCCAATATCAATGATAGGTGCTGGTATACCGCTTGGTAAAATTCAGTTATTGTTCTGTGGCCCTGGCACATGGTGGTCATCTAATATTCTAGCGTACCAATATCTCGCCTGTCCGAATAATGCATCATCAGGCACTTCCTTATTTTAGCCCAGTCCAGTGGCGTCCTGTAGGAATCGAGGGCAGTATCCGCCTCTCCGACAATCTTTGTACGTATCGTGTGGAGTATGGCGTAATATCTTCCCGTACCTTTGATGCCGTCAAAAAGTTCCAGTACCCTCTCTACGGACTTACGCCACGAGCCGAATTCACCAGCTTTTCCTGAGAATTCCCTTAAGGATCTCACGATATCGGGGATTTTTTCTAATTCTTCGACTCGAATTGTTCCTATCGGTTGATCACCTCCTTCGTCCGGGACGTCTTGTCTGAGGAAGTCTGTCATTATAGCCCTAACCTCGTCCTTCTGAGCCTGTGTGAGGCCACTGGAACTAGTATTAGGCCTCTGCGGTTGGCTCATGGTAAGAGTTCTATTTAATCTTTCAGTTATGTCCTCAATACTGTCGCCAGGCATTATTGCTTTTATTTCTACACTTGTTCAGATTTAAATAGGAATATGATTTAAGGGGAATTAACACTGAATATTTATTTCTCTTTTTCTTTTTAAGTAGCAATCAAAATTTTTCACGTCTGTCACTTACCTTAACATCATAATTCTCACGTACCGTTGAACAATCTGCTTTGCTATTAGTATTTCCAAATCGAATTTCCTTAGAAAATCTTTTATAAATTGTAATT
This sequence comes from Pollenia amentaria, assembly GCA_943735925.1. NCBI lineage: Eukaryota > Metazoa > Arthropoda > Insecta > Diptera > Polleniidae > Pollenia > Pollenia amentaria. Next base: position 248,522,559 of record OX031007.1, on the reverse strand, counting down.
CTATTCTTAGATATTACACTTTCTTTTGCTTATGATTTTTTCTCATCAATTATTACACTTTTTTTTAGTAATTTCCATAGATTACTATTTTTTATTTTCTTAAAATTTTCTTAGAAACTTTCCTTAGGTTTGCAAATTTAAAAATTTCTATAATTTACTCGTATTCTTTCTTATAATTTTTTCATTACAAATTTTCACGATTTTCCTTCAATAATTAAAATTTTTTTACAATTTTTCATAAATTATTATTTTCTTAGAAATTTTTCTTAGGTTTATTAAAATCTTCACAATTTACTCGTATTCTTTCTTACAATTTTTCATAATAAATTTTCACGATTTTTTTCACCAATTATTAAAATTTCTTCAATTTATCATAAATTATTAATTTTAATTTTCCTCAAATTTTCTTAGAAATTTTTCTTAGATATGCAAATTAAAATTTTTACAATTTTTTATTCCTTTACTTAGTACTATAATTTTCACTCACAAATTCCTTATAATTTCTTTAATTAACAATTTCAATTCAATTCTAATTCCGTATTTTTCCTTTGGATACAATTTGTTAATATTTCGCAAACTCCTTTTTCCTTAACACTATTTTTAATTCACAATTTCTTCAATTTTAATTTTATTTTTTCTTGGATACAATTTGTTATATTTCACAAACTCCTTTTTTTCTTAACACTATTTTTAATTCACAATTTTATTTCTAATTTTTCTTGGATACAATTTGTTATATTTCACAAACTTCTTCTTTTTTTTTTTTGCTTAACAATATTTTTAATTCACAATTTTATTTCTAATTTTTCTTGGATACAATTTGTTATATTTCACAAACTCCTTTTTTTCTTACCACTAGTTTTAATTCTTTTTTTTAATCCTACAGCGAGGCCGCTGGTAATCCCGTGATCACCTCCCGTTTAACGCGTTCGTTTACTAGGGCGCACCGTTTCCTCACTCTAAACGTTGAGTTGGCTTTGATCCTTTTTTCTTTCGGTTAAGCCCCTTTGTCCGTACTTGCCTATCGGCTCAGGCAAAAATATTTTGTAAGGACACGGAAAGGGGTCCCTGCTCGGGCGCCAATTAATAAAAATCAAATTAATTTTATTTTTTAAAAAAGGTTGCGTATTGCTTTTAGCAATACGTCTTATTTTATTCAACCAAAAAACCAAACTAAAAACTAAATTATTAACACATAACTTAACAGGTATTAATCTAAATTATAAAATGCTGACGTAGTCCACGCGCTTGCTTGATACTGTGGGAACAATGCAATTTATTTGTTCTCGGCATGCGTAATAAGACACCGCTGGAATGTTAGTGCTGACGTTGCGGCTCGTGTAGTGTATGGCAGTTGCAATGTTTTATGCTTTAACTTGTATAAGCAACAATTTTTTATAGAAAATTGTTTAAATTTTTGTTGGAATGATAATGTTGTGGTAAAAAAAGTGATTATAAGTGGCCGATTTATTAGGATATTTTTTACAGAAAACACAATAGAAAATGAATCTTATATTTATTGGAGAATTTGAAACCTTCTAGAAACAGGGCTAGAAACAGAACATGATTAAAAACTTGTTAAGGAAAATTACGGAAACAGTTCAGAGATGGTTTTAGGCGTTTTTGCAAATAAGAAAATGCGAAATTTGCATCATGCATCGTACACGCAGAGAAAAAATATGTTTAGATATGGTCACCTCACCCAATCAGATGAGCGGTAAACACCTACATATGTGAACAGAAACCGTGATGACGAAATCTTTTTTGTCCGGCACTGGCAGGACATAAATCAAATATTAGGTTAAGATTTGATTAATTATTGTTAGTTCATATTTAGTATATGAAGATTCAATAAATAAATACTGAGAGAAAAAAAAAAAAAAAAAACTTATTATTAAATAAGCCGACTTTTATACCCTCTACCACTATAGTGTATACTTAGCTTTTCTAAGGTTGTTTTTCTAAAATTCATCTCAGACTACAAGTAGATGTATATGGGGGATTTCATGTTAAATGACTTAACTTTTGAAATCGATGTCTTCCGAATTGGATGAAATTTGCACCAAGGTCTTATTGGATAGTAGTTTAGACACAAATTTTCAACAAGATCGGTCAAAAAGTTTCTGAGTTAGAGGGGGTCAAAATTTTACATTTTGGCCTAACCGGTGTTTTTTCTCATCCATGTAACTTATTATCTACTGGAGTTAGCAAAATTTGTCCTAAACAAATTAGAAAGCTATTTCTTCAAGCTTTCGAAAAATATTTTTTATGTTTTTTTTTTTAATATAATCATTATAGGTCCTTGAGTACTTCTTAGTCGATTAAGCCATGTCCCTCTGTTTGTCTCGCTGTCTGTCTCTCTGTCTGTTTCTCTGTTCGGCAGTCTGTCCTTCTGCTGAAAACTCGCTCACTTTCGAAAGACTTAACAGCAAAAATTTCTTTATATTTCCCCCAAACAGTTTGTGACTGAAATCTAACATAATCGGTTCTTCCTAAAAAAAAATTTATATTTTTGTTACAACAATTAACAAAAAGAGATGACAAGATGTAACGATCCTCAATAAATGTTGCACAAATTCGTTTTAGTTGACTGGAAATCGCACTTGAATATTGTGCAGATGGGTCCATATTTTACCATAATCCCCATTTAAAAAGGCCTTTCGAAAACATTTTAAGTAGCATAAATTCTATAAAATTTTATTACTGTATTCAAATTTGGTCATATTAGGTTTTTTATATTTTCAATAGATGTAATGAACGATTCATAATTAAATTAGTTGGGAGTAGTGCACTGAATATTGATTTAAATAAATCACTTAATAAAACTGCAAAATTTAGTTTGCAGAATTTTTTAGCAGCTTTAGTGATGATTGGTATATTTTTCACTACCATTAAAAAATTGAGTGTTATTGCAAATTTTTTCACTAACACTAATGGTGATTGAACGCGTAAAGTCTGCACTCAATTCAAATAGTGCAACATTTTTACTTGTAATCCGAAATGCATATAAACAGACTCTTACTAAAATTTTAAAATTTAATTTTGTATGCGCTTAGTTTTTGATTCTTGTTATGATATGCATAGGCAAAGGAAATTAAACAACATGAAATTCTGTCAATAACGGAGTATCTCATGGCTTTAATCATGAAAAAACAAGTTTTTTGTTTGTACATAAGGAGTGTACTTACATTATGCAATTAACGCTGCAACTTTTGCATGCAACATTTTGCTTGTTAGTAAGCAGGTGTAGGGAAAATAACGGGGTTGAAAAAGTTGCATGACGACGCACGTATAGGCATTTGATTTGTTTTTGTTTTGATTTATTTGTATATTTTATTATAAATGTTGTAAATTTCTTAAAAATATTTTAAGTTAAATAAATGTTTGAAAAAATTTACAATCAAGAGGGAAAAGCAAACCAAATTTTGTTCTTTCTATCTATATATATAAAGTTGTAACGTTACTGACTCACTGACTGACTGAGTGATTCATCATCGCACAGCCTAAACGCCTGAAGTTAAAAACTTGAAATTTGGACCAGGGGTTGGTCTCTCCCCAAATCGATCCACTAAGACGGGATTTTTGGAAATTTGAATGTTTAGGGGGTAAAAGAGAGCAAAAACCGGTAAATTCGGTAACCTTATATCTCTAAAACTAAAAGAGATACAAAAAAAAATTATCGCTGTTCTTTAGAAAAATAAGCGGACAGGTGTCTGGTCCTTTTTGGAAATTCAGCCCTTTAACGGAGTTAACAGGTAAAACCTGCATTTTGGTACTTTTTTGTCACCCCATCTATCTTTTAAACCCATAAACATAGAAATAAGGGTTATATGACATTTGAAACTTATCTAAAAAAATCCAAATACGAATTTGGTACTTTTTCTAAATTCGGACGTTTAAGGGGTAAAAAGCATAACTATTTTTGGTATTAGACCTAGAAACATAAGATTAAACATGCAAAGTCCTGAGGGAATGAGCATTTATAAGAGGGATCTTTTTGGTACTTTTTCGTTATTTAACTGGAACTTTTTTTTTCGTTAATATTACACCTATTAACATAAAATTAAACATGCAAGGTCCTAAGTGAATGAGAATTCGTAAGAGGGATATTTTTGGTACTTTTTCGTCCTCTAACTGGTATTTTTTTTAATTTTCGTTAATATTGGACCTGTGAACATAAAATTAAACATGCATGGTCCTGAGTGAATGAGAATCTGTAAAAGGGCTTTTTGGTAATTTTTTGTTCTTTAACTGGTAGTATTTGAATTTCCGTTAGTATTGGAAATAGATACATAAAATTCAACATTAAACGTCCTGAGTAGACAAGAATCTAGAAGAGGGAAATATGTGGTACTTTTTTGTTTTTTTAACTGGTACTTTTAGAATTTTCGTTTGTATTGGCCCTAAAACATAAAATTGTACATCCATGGTCCTGAGTAAATGAGAAACTGTAAGAGGTGCTTTTTGGTACTTTTTGGTCGTTAACCGGTACTATTTGCATTTCCGTAAGTATTGGATCTAGAATCATAAAATTCAACATTAAATGTTCTGAGCTAACAAGAATCAATAAGACGGATATTTTTGGTACTTTTTCGTTTTTTAACTGGTACCTTTTTTAATTTTCGTTAATATTGGATCTACAAACATAAAATTAAGCATGCAATGCCCTGAGTGAATGAGAATCTGTAAGAGGGGCTTTTTGGAACTTTTTGTTCTTTACCTGGTACTTTTTGAATTTCCGTTAGTATTGGACCTAGAAACATAAAATTAAACATGCAAGTTCCAGAGTGAATGCAACATAAACTTTGGCGTAAAAATATGTCCACGAAAGAAAAGGAGACGCTAACGAAGTGACGGGTCAAATGCTAGTAATAAATACAATTTTAAGGTTCTTGTAATTGGTGTGTTGCTTCTCAAAAATGTACGTTCAACGATATATTTCTAAGAATATTTTTAAAAGGGTTAATATCTCTTTAAACTCTTAATTTTTTGAGAAGGCCGCTTTCTAAAACATAGTAAATTTAAAAAAAGGATTTTTTTCAGAAAAATTTATACATACATAAGTATTCCCGTTATTATATGATATAACTTATTAAAAATAGTGCTTTTACCACTGCTTTTGTTTGTATCTTTAAGAATTTTTAATCGTTTAGTAATGATAGAAAAAGGTTGGTGGACAACACAGTTGATTTCTTTACATTTAATTGAAAAATGCATAGAAAAAAATTTAAATGTAAATGTGATAAGAATTTCTTAGCAACTTAAAATGCGGTCTAACTTCAAAATTTCGAGTTGTACTCAGATGATTGAAGAATAAAAAGTTGCAATAAACTGATGATTGCTTTTTCTTAAATCAAACTTTTTTTTGAGTGCAAAATTTTTAGACAGCACTAGCACCCATGTTTAGTGAGACTGCCTATTTTCAATTCATCACGCAACATCAACAAAATGATTGCACTAATTTTGCACAATCACTGTGATTTGAAACTGCAAAATAAGTGCACTACCACCATCTGTGATGACTTACGATCGGCTCCACTACTTAACATCACCTTAACAAGCCTTATAATATTATAATATTTCTGAAACAAATTAGGATATTAAGCTTAAAATACACAACGAATTATAATACTGTGATGTCACGGTGTATGAAGATGGGCTTATAATTTTTGGATCCCATAAAACAACCACTTCTAAACTATTCAAACTCTCGGTGGTGGGTATTAAAGACAACGTTGCTTCTTACTTCTTTTATATATAATTTCCCAATTAAATTAAAAAAGACAATAAAATATTACTAATTCATGTAATCTTATATTCTGCTAAGTATTTTGTTCTGTCAAATAGAACACTTCGCAACCCCCTTTGAAATAAAATTAGTAAAATATTTTTAATACAGGTCTCGTTTGACAACGTAAATATATGCACAAAATTTCAAAAACTTTTAATGTTACCGTTTTAAAGAGATATAGAAATGTATATTTTCTTTGTATGGAAGGCACCACGCCTTCTTCTAAAATTCAGCCCGCTTTTCGACAGTAGTTTTTTATTGGTAACCATTCTGTTTCTTCCAGGTATTCACAATTTAACAATTACCGTTTCTCAGATATGCAGAATTCTATTGCTTGCCACGCCCACTTTTTGAAAGATGTGCATTGATATTCAAGAAGGTTCTTCCAAGTTTGTAAATTAAACCATATTGTGTTTGTATGGGAAATGCCACGCCCTCTTATCCAAAAACTAGTACTTTTTAGAGAGGTTGTTTTGAGTATTGACATGTCCACTGTAGTAAAAAAATTTCAAGATGGTCTTAGTTGTTTTCTTGATCAAAGTTAGATAATTTCTATTTTATCCAATGTTAGGCTTAAAAACTTCTTATGAAAATAAAGCTTAACCTAATATTGAGTAAATGTACAAAAGTTCACTTAATCACAATTTTGTACTTAGACTAGCTTACATGCAAATGCAATATTGTATCAGGCAAACAGAAATGTTTGAGTTATTTTATAAATACCAATAATACAGTTTATTAGTTTGAGCGAATCTGTTTGCAGTAAGAAATTTGTTAGTTCGGCATAAAAATAAAACAATGTACATTGAACTATGACAATATGAGTACTTTATATATCAAATTGCCTCAAAAGAATTTATGATTGCGACAACGTGTCGAAAATTAACTTTGTTACTGACCTGTCTTAATAATATAATTTATTAACTTTTATTATAATTGAAATGTATTGATGTATTGGTACACTACACTACTAAATTTGGACAATTTTTTGCCTAACTTTTTAAGAATATAAAGAACTCTTTTTTGTGCCATGCTTACTTCTCCAATCCCATCCTCTTTTTGTCATGATTTCATGAATAAAAATTGAAGCTATTTGAAAACAATTTGGAAACTTTTACTTTTTCGATTCTCCAAACACGCAGAAATATATGGTGTCCAAGAATATTTGCAAGATTTGAATTTGTCGCCATTTGTGCAGTAAAGTGTTGGCAACGACCAAAAAAAGTCGACAGCTGACAGGGTTAGGGTTAATAAAAATGAAGCTTTACACGATAGAAAACGTGTATTCATTATTGAACAGTAAACATATTTCAAAAATAATGACTTCAAAAAATGATTTCAAAGATAAACTTCGTTAACTGTGAAGAGATCAACTGAAAAATTCAGGTAGACTGGATTTGCTTCGATATTGACATTTGAACGGCTTCTTTTTTGATGAACAGTGTGTTTGACATCTCCAACGGATCCAGTCTCCCATTTTATCGGATGTTGTGTATTGAGAAACAAGATGATTGTGTCTAATTTGGAAACTTTGGGTCTTGCCGTTTTCAAGATATAGAGAAATTTAAAATATCTTTCTGCCACTTCTTCATTTCCGTCAATCCTTTCAGATATTTTGTATATTGATAATCCTGCTATGTGCACCAAATTTGAACAGTTTTTATCTTACCGTTCTATAGATTCAAATAAATCTTATTTGTGCCACGCCTCCTTCACCAATCCTGCCCACATCTGTTGTGTATTGAAAGTCAAAATTTAAAAAAAAAATAACTTATAACCTTCCCGGAGGTGCACAGAATAAGTGGACCAAATTTTATCGCGATCAGGTAAGAAGTATTTCCGTATATAAAATACAAACACCAAAATATTCATTTTTATATATAAGATTCTTATTCAAAATCGAAAAATATCTTACAATTGACATCCTGTTATTATTAAATTGAATGATATTTCCTTCAAATACAAATATTATTTTTGTCAATTTATTGCTTTTTTCTTTGCCAACAAAGTAACGCTCTAAACGCGTGGAACAACATACGAATGTGCTTTACTAAGTGCGTTTGTAAATACACAAATCTACTCTGGCAAGTCAGACAGAGAGACAAGTTAAAGTTATAGTTTACACATCATATGGGAAATAAAGCATTAGTGTCTGATTTCACAACTGTGTGTATTTGTGTATGTGTTTCATTATGTTTTCTTGAGGCATTCTTTTGGGAAATGCAAGAGAAAAAAACTTTTTTAATATTTTTGTTTGGCGTTGGTTCTGTTTAGCCTCAAAACGTTTACAGGATCATTCAATAAGACCTTCAGGGACCGGAATGTTGACTGGAATTATTTTCTGTGTATGTGTGTATTTTTTTTAAGCTGTAAGGAATAACTTGTCAGAACAACTGTGAAAAAATAAAGAATTCAATGTGTAATAGATATTTGAATTATGAGTGGTTAAAAAGTGGGAAATTTTTTTATAAATTTTATTATCGTCTTAACTTTTAAATAGTTTGTGTTAAAAAAAAAATATAACTTTGTAGTGCCAATTTTGTATTTATCTTATTTGGAATACACCATTTACAATAAGTGCACTACAAATTTTCTTAGCGTTTCTGTAGCAGTTATAAAAAATTTGGTTGAAAAATTTAGGTAAATTTGAATTTGGTAGTAAGTCATTTTGGAGTTAGATTTGTTTTATTAACCCGGGAACGTCATACTTTCTCGAATTGACGACGCATGTTTATATTTCGTATATTTTTTTTAAATTGTACTTTTAAGCTGATTTTTCATAAAGTTATTACACTCTTGATATGTCCACATATTTTTTGCATATGTGTCGCCGAAATGACAAATTATAAATTTTTTAAATTTGACTGTCAATTTCTAGTGCTTATTTATTTTGTGAATTTTCTTTAATAGCAAAAAAGCGGGTTTGACCGATAAAGTTATTAAATATATGCATCTTTTGTACTTTATCATTTGTTAAACAACAAATGATAAAGTAGTGCTTGAAATGTAAAACAGCCTATGTGCAGAGAACAAAATATAACTTAATGCCTCTTGCACAAATTAAAGACTTAGCCTACTTATTCCAATAAGTTGATTCTTCGGTGCAAACAAATTTAATGGAATATATACTTTAAAGTTAACTGTTCTTATAACTTTTTTTTGTTATATTTTGAAAAACAAGCCAAAAAAGTAGTACTCTGGGGGCCAATTCTTGTTTCATGATAATGTCAAGTGAAAAAAATAATATCATTTTTGTTTTCGCTAAAACTTATCACTCTATCTAATACATATTCTAATTAAAAATGTATTTAAATAAGAATATTTATTTTGTTTTATTTCTTTAATATAAGTCATGGTACAATTACACAACAGGCAATTTATTTTTGTATTTTCTACCGAAACTACACTGTTCCTTCAGAAACACAAATTAAAAAAAATAAAGCAAATCAACACGCAAAGGAATATAATAAGAGTTTTTTTTTAATTAAAAACTTCTTTTTCTATTGCATTTGGGGATGCTGGAAATGAAAAAGGCTATCGCGAAAGAGCGCGGTATGTTGAGCGTAAAGCTAAAACTCTACAACTTTTACACAATAGAATACAAAATAAACATCCTGATAAATTTTATTATCATATTATTCGTTCTAAATTACATGATGGAGAACAACACCTTAAGTATGCATCCATGAAACGTTCTATGGAAGCAAAGAAAATACATCGTCTACATATGACAGACCTTGAAAACACCGTTAAAAATAAATAGTTGTTTTTCGATGACCCAAATTGGGATGATTGTGTGGCAGAACGTTTAGAAATTCATCCCAGCATGTTGGAAAGAAAAGCTAATAGACCAAGGTTGAAAGATTTAGAAAAATTTAATATTCCTCTGTTAAGTCTTGAAGAAATCAAAAAGGCAAACTTGTTAAAACAACAGGCCTATCAAGAATTTACTAAGGGTATAGAACGAGAAAAAGAGTTGTCGATCGTACAACAACAGTGTGAAATAAAATGTGACTTACAACAGCCTCGAATATTAAAAAAAAAAAAAAAAAAGCATCAGCATCGTTTACGAAAAGTTTTTTTTATGTATTCACGTTTAGTTTGGAATTCCTAAATTAACTTTTTATATTTAAATTTTGCTTAATTAAATGAGTAAACTAAATTTTTATTTAAAGTTATGATAAATTTAATAAAAAAAAAAAAAAAATATATGTAAACAAACATGAAAAATTTTTGGCACATGGGGCCTTAATGGGGTAAACAGTTGACAAACTGACAGCTGGGCCAACGAGTCTACCTTGTGTAGTTGTACCATGATATCAATAAAAAATACCTTAACAAGTGAAGTTTTAAATATTCTGTACGTATTTCATCATTTACACTCTTCTAAATATCACCGTTGTCGATTCGACGAAGGAAAAAATAAGTATAATATTTTAGGGTTAAAAACATTCGAAAATGGTGTAAATACAAATACATTTTGCAAAAATTAAATAAATAAAAAAAAAAAACTTTAAAAGTCAGTGCGTATAATTTGCTGAAACGCATTGGAGACAATAAAATGACATCATTTGGCTCAGTACTGATTCTAGAAAGACATTTCGACGACATCAAGTTCTTTTGTTCTTGTTTTCTACCAAAAAAAACTTAAAAACAGTTTTAAGATTTCTCTCCATGACATTTTGCAGAATGACATCTTTAGTAGCAATTTAATGTTTCAAGTTTATGTTGATTTTAAAAATGAAATCGAATATTAAGGATACGCAGTGGTGGAACGGAAAACAATTTAAGAAAAATATGCTTAAATTTGCAAAACTATAATTAATACTTAAAATGATTTGAATTGAATTTTTTTTTAATTTGATTTACTTAACAATAATGGAACGAAGATAAAGCAATGACTATTTCCAACAAAACAATATTAAAAAAAATACTAACAGCAGGGCTGACAATTATTCAAGAAAAAGAAAAAAGAGATAGAAAGACAATAACACGATATTAATAGCATATTTGCAAACTGTCGTCATATGATAATATATATGTAGTCTTGTTAGTTTTATAACTATTTTTATAGCAAAAAGACAGAGACTGAATTCAATTGATGAACAATTGACTGCTCTGTTGGTTGCCTTGACCACACACAAAACAGGACACAAATTGTTTAGATACTTGTTCTCACACAAATGTAGTGTGGTCTATTTAATTCTGATTCTTTACACAAACACAAACACATACATATATGCATACACTGCACGCAGAGAAAAAATATATTTTCACATGGTCACGGATAACTAAATAAAATTTATTATTAAATAAATTCTGTCTAGCACCATTTATTATTGTTATATCCCTTGATTTGCTTGTGCAGCCATAAAATAATTTTTAATCGCTATGTTATAGAGATTTAAGGAACTGATTATGATTATAATTATTTTGGCCACAGTATTTTTATGTTTTCTACAACCTTGCCGAGTAAGTAGTCTTTAACTATATCGAACAATATGTTTTCTCTCGGTGTGAGAAAGTATAATAAAAAAATAAAACAAAATGTAAAAAATTGTTTTTGTATGATTGTATTTTAACTATGAATACTTAAGAGCTTCTGAAATAAAAAAAGACAGAATACTAAGGAAGCAATCATTCAATAAACTGATGAATAAGTATAACACAGACAAACACACTTTATACTTTAAAGCTTGTACAGGGATAGTTTCAAGAGTTCTTCTGTAATGTGAAACGAAAGTAAACAAACTATTGGGACATCACTACTTCCTAAGTTTTCTAAAGGTAATCTGCTATTAGTTTTTATAGCATAAATGATTTAATTCTATTTCGGGTTGTATTTATTACAGGCAATTATCCGTAATATGATTTACATATTTCCACTGAAATTTATTTAGGTCCTGTTTTAACAGCTTTTAAGATAATCCGCCTTATTACCGTCATTTATTAATAAACATAAGCTTGTATATGCAAGATTAGATGTTTCCTTGTTTGTACATGTATTCCTTATGAAAAGACCAAACAACTGCTACTTTATCAGCTGTCAATAGAAAATACTTAAAACACCATCCAGGAAATAAAAATCGAAATAAAACACTATAATCTGATGCGACAAAAGCAAGAAGACAACAATTATTCCACAATACTTCAAGTACAACAAAAACAGCAGCAAAATACAAGTATTTAAGGATGTGTGCGTACACAAGGACTGTGTGTTTGTATGAACATATATTTTTTTTTTTTGCAAAAAACGAAAGAGGAAAGGGCTTATCGCTTTTTTTTTAGCACGCCATCATATAAAAACACATTCTTTTCATATAATTTTCTCTTTTCTTGTCTGCTCTTATTGCTACCTCTTTTCTCAATAAAATACCACATGAAGCATACCAGAACGTAGGCAGTAAAATGTTTGCAATTTCATAAAGAAAAAACTTACATTTCACACGTAACTCTTTACTCCTTCCTTCCTTCCTCCACAACAGAAAGTGAGACACACGTACACAAAAACAAGTATGTGATCGGCATTAAAGTGACCGGGTGTCACTTTTACTCCACTTCTGGACAATATAAATAAAAATACACACATTTTGCAAAAAAGAATAAAATAAATAAAAATCGTATTTTTATCGTTTGATTGCAGTCTTCTTCGTAACATCTGGACGATAATAAGAAAAGAATGCGCATATTTCTTTTATAAGCAAAAACAAATAATTACATATAAAAAGAGAGAGAGAGAGAGAGTTACACACAGAGAGGGCTCATTACCCAAGGTTCCCAGTTTTATTTTAGCTATTTTTCATCCCTCAAAATCCCCACAGATCCCTAAAAATAAAAATATATCAAAGAAATTATATGTATGGATAAATGTATTTATTTAAAATATTCCATTTTTCATTTAAAAAATTGCAGGCATTGTCAAAAATGTTAAAATTTTTATATTAGACTTATACCGAAATTAAATTAAATTTTTCTTTGTATGAGTGGACATTCACAATATTTAATATCAAAAAGTCGTAGACTTGGTTGACTAAATTTTTCTTACATTAAGTTCGACTCAATGGGTCCACCAGCGAGAAGAAAATTCTGATTTGAATGAATTTAAATATACGGTGCCCAAATAAGACCAAAAATGTCACGCAGCATGTCCATAGTTTGCCTAGCAGCATACGCAGTGGCTCCATCTTGTTGAAACCACAAATTAGGATGTTGCTCCACCAATGGCCGCAAAAGGTTTTCGATCATTGTTCTGTAAGAAGCCCCGGAGACCGTTTCTGGCGTTTCATCCTCATTCACAAAGAAATATGGGCCGATGATTTTTGTGGCCATAACATCGCACCAAACAGTGCATCTGATTGGGTGTGACTGATGCTGATGTATTGCCCTTGGATTTTCGGTGCCCAACAACCTACAGTTTTGTTTATTCACATAACCACTTAAATGGAAATGCGCTTCATCCGTCATCAAAAGATTATTTAAAAAATCATTTTGTGTGGCTAATTGTGTAAAGAGTTTAGTTATAATCTGCAAAATGAAAAAATAAATTATGTTAGAAAATAAAAAAGTTATTTGTGTTTCACATCAGCTGGTCTTATTTGGGCCACGTTGTATATAGATAACAAGATTTTAACACCTTTTTATCCCTAAAAAGTGTTTCTTGACCAAAAATTGCCTGGGGATTTTCACGAAATTTAAAACCACTATTACAAGAAACAAAAATGTTATATATGGGGCTTAGCCCTGAAATTAAGAAGGCTGCCATTCACCAAAAAAAAGAATATTTAACCAGGTTAATTAACGAGGACGTTAGGCCGAAAAAATACATTTTCCCTTTTTCGGTGATTTTTAAAAAAGAAGATGTGTTTGTAACGTCAGAAAATGAATTTGGACTATAAATAAGCAAACATCATTGCCTCTTCTAAGATATTCATTGTGGGGTTATAATCTCATGCATAAGATTCAAAAGTTTCCAAATTAGGTGCAACAACGTTGGTTATCAATACACATTACTGGCAAGATTTGACGGGATTAGAGAAGTGGGTGGGTACCAAATAGATTTATTTATATCTAAAGAGTGGTAAGAGAAAAATCGTCTAAAGTTGGTTCACATAACTTGGCTATGAACACATAACCTTTCTTTTAAGAGGGATGCGATTATAATCGTAGGCTCAAGCAAAAATATTATAGATATCAGCATATCTAGGGAACGGCAAGTGCAAAAGATTCCAAAATAGGCACAAGCATATTGGTTTGCAATACTCAACATCGAACAAGGTCTGGGCGGAAATTTAGAAGTGGGCAATGAAGTAATTAAAGGATTGCCCAAATTTGGAACAGCTTTTTACAAATTAAGAAAAGTCAATACCCAATATCTGTCACAAAGTGGGTGCGAAAAGATATGTGTATATTGCACAAAATATAATTTTGTATACCTAGAGAATGACAATAGCTACAGTTTATAAATTTGATACAAAAAGCCCTGGGGAGAGAATATAAGAAATAATAACATAAATATATCGGCCATGCTACTGTAGATCGCTCTGCATAGGGCTTAATTTCGTCAATAGTTTTGGATAGGCAGGAATTGTCCATCTATCCCTTCAAAATTCTAAAAAAATATATAAATACAGGGCGTGTTTCATTTACGGTGATCTATCAATAATTTGAGTTTCATAAAAATTGGTAAGATAGTTTCGGAAAGGCTGTAATTCGCCTTATGTCCCCCTCTTGGTGTCACTTAAAAAAAAAAAAAAAAAAAACCTATATATCCAATTTCATAAAAATCGGTTCAGTTAATTAACCGATAAACCGTAGAAAACGCAAAAGTCACTTTCGCATTCGGTCAGGGGACGGTAGATCGGACAGATAGACTGGATACGGTACGGAAACTATTGCTTTAAGAGATCTCTTCTAACACGATAATTAATATTTTCTGAGTATAGGAGGACCCTTTGTACCCTATCCTAAGTATATTGGTAGAAAGTTTTAGTCTGTGTCAGTGAGGACGTTCCATTTTTCAGTTTGTTGAAAAAGTTTTGAAATCGGAGCGGTAGTTCCGGAGACTACCCCTTACAAACATATAAACATACAAACTTTTCAGCTTTATAATATTATATATAGAAATATATAGAAGGTGGCGCTAAGTGAGCTATATGGTTTGACTTCTTTACAGCCTTTTTAACTATAATTTTTTTAATGATTTTTTCAGGATTTGAGGAATGACTTAACAATAGAACAAAAATTATTACACCCGAAATTTTGCGAAAAGTTATGAAATAGAATAAAAACCGGTATGTGCGAATCAGAAAATGGACATCACTAACAGGATATAATTTATCAAAACTAATTTAAAAAAAATCCGCAATAATAAAGTGTACATATGTAAAAAAGGTAAAAATGATCGCATATATGTATATAAAAAAACATATATGGTTACTTGAATTTACAAAAGGCGTATCTAACATATACAATTTTTTAAGGTTGATGCATAAAACTTGGTAAGAAAAAATGTTTAGAAACCTTATTATAGATATTTTTAGCACTTGCTTCGTTTTTTCAAGTTGTGAAACTAAATAATAGAGTTTTTATATATATATCGTTACATAAAACACAAAAGGCCCTATCCAACATTTTGAAAATTATACTGGGGAAGCAAATAACTATTTAAAATTATAAAATAATAAATTACCTTCAACTGTTTATTATTTCTATTTCTTCTATTTTTCGTACCAGTAGTTTTGACAAATAACAATGTTGCATATTATACAAACTGTTAGTTAGATCTTTTAGCGCTTAGCACACGTGTGGCTTTGTGGTGTTCTGAAGACCATTCCATTTTTTGCGTTTATCGGTGTGATTCCGGCAATTGAAAATCCCACCAAAACACACAAAAATATCATACGTGTGATTTTAAAAGGCACATGTGATTTGAAATCACGTGAGTTGAATTAAAGTGATTTTCAAAACAGGACTGTATTGAAAAATCCTAGACAGTAGATATAACCTTTGGTCTTTGATAATAAAATAGCTTATTTTCGTGGGAAGATTCCAAAATATATTGAAACCGTTTCTGTTGATGTAATACATCAGAATTAATGAAAACGTTAATTTTAAACTTTTGGTTAATTAGGGTATTTTGCGTTTTGCATATGAAAAAAATTTTATATGTTAGATACGTCCTTTTTAAATTCAAGAAACGATATGTAACTCATACTGCGCCACCCTGGATAAGATGTAGTAAATAGTTTTATAAACTTGAGTTAGAAACTTGTTGGTGTCATCGTTTTGAATATGCAAAATCAAATTATAAAAGTCAATAAATTTGCTAAGAATTACGAGTTTGTACTCATGGCTTAATAATTGATAGATAAAGCCAACTATTATAAAAAGCGTTATGAACTTTTACATTTTTTTTATTAAATTAATGTATTTTATCTATCTATATCTAAACAAGGCGTCACAATGAACCAAATTAATCTCTGGATAAAGGTGTGGAGGAGACTTCACACCAGCCTTCCTACCTACATGTCTTATTTGCATTTGTTGCATTTGTAGTTTGTTTTAGAAATATGCAATGGAGCTTAGAAAAGCAGCTTGGAGATATTCTGTTCAACTTTCTTAATACTACTCACAATAGTAAATAAAATCTTATTCAAGCGAAGTGGTTAGGCGTTGCAAATACAGAAAGTCCGTGCCCTCTGAGTGCATACAAGTTAAAAAATTTATTTTTTAATTTTCTTATAATCAATGTTAGGAATTGTTTGTATTATTTATAGAAGGAGATGCAAAAATTGTTTGTATTGAAAAAAAAAGTTGGATCGAACTTGTCAATAGAAAAAATACGAAAATTTTTCATTCATCTAAGGCTTAAATTCGGAAAAGGTCAACTAACTGCAGTCAGTGCTAATAATTTTGTATTCTAATATTATTTCTATTATAAATGCAAAAAAGTACACAGCTGTGGACGTTATTATAAGGAAAAGCTGCGGATTAGTATTCACTTTAACGAGAAGTTAAAATATTATTTTGAATTTGATGTTAGTGCAAATGATTATTTTAAATTTGAACTTGATAACGAGAAGTAAAAAATAAAATTCAGCATTTATTTAGTGCGGTAAGGTCTATCAGCTAGAACGCTGCTTTTCCTCAGTTCAAATCTAATATAAAAGGTGGAGCAAAAGTCCCGCTACAATTTTGATTTTTGGTTTTTAAGCTCTAACTGTTATAGTTTTCGAGAAAAACGCATTTAAAGTTTTTCATACAAAAACATGGGGAAAATCCATTTTTAGAAGTGATTACAGATTTTTGGTTTTTAAGCTCTAACTGTTATAGTTTTCGAGAAAAACGCATTTAAAGTTTTTCATACAAATACATGAGAAAAATCCATTTTTAGAAGTGATAACAGATTTTTGGTTTTTAAGCTCTAACTGTTATAGTTTTCGAGAAAAACGCATTTAAAGTTTTTCATACAAATACATGAGAAAAATCCATTTTTAGAAGTGATAACAGATTTTTGTTTTTAAGCTGTAGGTTAGATTAGGTTTAGAAGGGTTATAACTTTGTTCAAAGAAAGATTAGTAAGTTTGGGTTTCACAAAAAGTTTATGCGGTCCTTACAGTTTTTTTTTCGTTAGGATTGGAAAATGATATCGGCTAAATGCTGTCCGCGATTCGTTATGTAACTTTCGGCTCTTATTAATCTGTGTAACTGGAAAGAACGTCAACGAATTTATGTTAATGGAGACTCTGCAACACTATCGTGCACCAGAGCCACATTTTCAGCGTTAGGAGAAGTCCGTTGTCTTTCAGAACGAGGTCTATCTGTTGTCGTACCGTACTGTCGAAAATTCGCATGTTAACGATAATTTGTGGTTTTGCGAGGTACTGGACGATTAGGATATTTTTGACACAATTTCCGCTGAATGGCGATAACGGAACGATTATTTTCAATAAATATTGTCACTATTTCTACTCATTTTTGTGGCGTTTATTTATCAATTATTTTTTTTGTTCCTACGCTAATCCCGCAAAGCTCTTCGCTCGTCTGCAGGCGACTAGAGTCTCTGGCGGGAATCGAACCCGCAACCCCGGTACTGATGAGTAGCTCACTACCAGCACAACCCTGTAAACAATATCTATCGAAAAATAATCTAAATAGTTTCCCCATTTAGCAAAAATATATTTTTTTTTGCTATTCAATTCTAATTGATGTAGTTACATCGTTCGGGAAGAAGTGTCCCACTATCGTAATATTTACATTAAGAATCTGCTAAGTGTCTATATTTTGTAAAAATTAGAGCGTTTTGGTAGTTTTATATCAATTTAACTTAGTAGTGGCACTTTTGGCTCTAAAAAGTACTCTATTAAGTTAAATTTTTTCTTGTTGTTCTTTATAATAAAAAGCAGGCCGTTTTACTGTTTATATTTGTTGGATTTTGTAGAAAAAGTCTGAGTAAGATAGAAAATAAAAGAGGTAAAAATTTTACAACTATTAAAAAATCTATCTTTAATCAAAATAACTTTTAATGTCTTAAAGTTTAAGCCCTAATGGATTTTTTTTAATGAATTTACAGAAATTCGCAAATTTGCTTAAGCGCTAACTTTATAAAAAAATTCATCATATTATAACTAGAACATTTTTACTGCTTTACAGAACTTATTTTACACATTTTTTCACTGCTAAAGTTGATTTTCACTAGATAAATTAAATAAAAACAAAAATTTCCACAAAAACTTTTAGAGTCCTTGAATAAACAAACAGTTCAAAAAACTCACTATATCCTTTAAAAAAAGACTATCAGCCATGTCACAGAGTACAATTCCGTTCGGAAACGGAATTCATTCCGTATTTTGGTGCTTCAGAAAATTACAAAAAAAACTTTGCGGAATGAAACCATTTTTGTTTTCATGAACGGAATTGAAGTTTTCTGTATCTTAAAGGCCAAAAAATTATTAAAATAAACTTTCCATCAATACACAAATATGTTGTTTTCAATTCCGAACGGAATTGTGCTCTGTGACATGGCTGTATATTCAATTTTTTTTTTAATTTAAATTTTATTGGCTCTGAAAAAATGAATGTATGAGAAATTATTAAAAATTTACCCAATATAACCGTAGAATAAGCTTAGGCTGTTTTGTGCAATCATTTATACAACTTTCGTGTAACATTGGATCCAGCGGCGTCCTAATTTTGAGTACAATATTATAACTATTTCATTTTTTAAATATTCAAAATTTCCCCTTATTTTACATACTTTTACATAATTTTATAAATAAACATTATATCACACGCACGTACCACCGATCGCATTGCATATTAAATAGCATAGTTGGGCACATTCCAGTACCAGTAAAATTTCAATTACCAGTAAATTGTTTTACTGGTAATTGAAATAAACTTCAAGTACCAGTAAATTTTTAATGGTAATGAAAATGAAATTCCATTACCAGTAAATTTTTACTGGTAATTAAATGAAAATTCCAGTACCAGTAAATTTTTACTGATAATTAAATGAAAATTGCTGTACCAGTAAAAATTTACTGGTAATTAAAAAAAATATGCATTACCAGTAAATATTAATTGGTAATTAAAAAAAAAAGCATTACCAGTAAAAATTTAATAAAATTAAAAACAAATTTATGCATATTCAAAAAAAATATATTTTTTTAGAAGTTTATATTAATGTAAATTATATTGAGACAATTCAATCAAAATAAAAAAAAAAAGAAAAAGAAACAAAATTACTTCAAATTTAATCTCACACAGAAATATAAGTTTTGAGTAGACGTTAAATGCGCCACTATGTGCTATTTGCTTTCCTTAGAACTAAAATTTCAAAATTCGTATCACTTAGCTTTTGTCTACGTGAACGATTGACGATTCCTGCAAACGAGAAAAGGCGCTCCACTGGAGCAGATGAGGGAAGAGCCGTGTTGTACTTCATAAAAAGCTTTTTTACAATTGGGTGATTGTGAAGGGATTCAATGTTTTGATCTTCATCGGTAAGGTAAGCTGCTATTTCTGGCAACATCATTCCTGCTCCATTTGAAATGTTTTCTATGTCATTTTCTAGAAGGCAGTATCAAAGTGTTAGGGAAAAGATTAATCCATTTAATTGAAAAGAAAATAATAAAAGGACATTACCTTCAGACTCTTTACCGAAATCTAAGAATGACAGTTTTGTATTTGAAAATTTTGTACCACATCGATTAACATTGTCGTCTGATTTAAACTCTCTCGCGTACTCGTTTAATTTTAGCCTAAATTCATCTTCGGAATGCGTTACTGCAGTTTCCAACAACGTTTTGACAAATCTTAATTTAATGTTTGGTATAACAATTGCTGCAATAACTGCGTCCCAGGCTTCAGGCTCAACTAAGAAATATTTTTCAAACCTTTTAATCAAAGACTTTTGCATTTCTTTATTAGCTTTGCTCAGAAACATCAGCTCTTGCGAATCCAACCGCCGAAGTTTAACTTGTATAGACACCAATGTAGGAAGAAAATACCCAAAAAACATATTTTGCTCGCTTTGCAGGAAATCAATCGCCTCAGCA
Organism: Pollenia amentaria; assembly: GCA_943735925.1. NCBI lineage: Eukaryota > Metazoa > Arthropoda > Insecta > Diptera > Polleniidae > Pollenia > Pollenia amentaria. The sequence goes on along the minus strand of OX031007.1, from coordinate 248,502,210 downwards.
ATTGGTTTCATGATTTTAACGTACTCTTCTAAATAGAGAATTTCAGTGGCTTCAAATGTTGGAACATCCAAGCGGTAGCACAATGTATTTAATTTAGACCTATAATCAAGTAGTTTCTTCACTGCGTCGTACAATGAGTTCCATCTAGTAACACAAGGTGTTAAAAGATGCGTAGAAAGAACAGAATGTATGATTTCAGCTGTCTTGGGCCTATTGCATTTTCTCCAAATTTGTGAACATCTGAGAAAAAAAATATATGTATATATGTATGTACTCTTAAAATGCTACCCAGGAACTTTTTGGTTCCATAGTATACTTAAACTAATTATTACCGGTTAAAACATGTTTTGTGAATTCGTTTTAATTCGGCGCTTGATGAACTTAAAATTGCATTAAAATCCGTTGTTGCCAATAGATTTAGAGTGTGACTAGCGCATCGAAAATGCTTTGAAAGTCTTGGAGTCACAGGAACAAACCTTGGAACCGCATCGTCCGAAAAATCATCAGAATCTGAGTCTTCATCACTATCATTAACAATGTTTATATCACCTTAAAATGTAAAAAAAAAAGAAATTATTTTCATAGTAATTAATAGTATGTAAGCAATCATACCTAAATTAAGACCAAATTCTTAAAACGCTTTAACAAAATTTGAGCCGTTGTCAGTTATTGTATAAAAAATTTTTTCAATTGGCAATTTATATTGGTCATTTATTTCACATATAATATCAGTTATACTGTCAAATGTGTGAGATCCTTTAAATCTACGACAACCTAAGGCTGCTGACTTTCTTATTAGCGTCTCAGTGTCAATCCAATGGCAAGTATACCCAAAGAATGATTTTCTGCCTCCAGACCAAACGTCAGCAGTAGTACAAACGTAATTAATTTCGCTGATCTTATTTGCCAAAGTATCAACATTTTCCAAATGGCTTTCAGAAAGAAGTCTTGTAATTGATCGCCTACTGGGTATGTTTTTCCCTGGAAACAGTTTTAAAAAACTTGGGGCCTCTAATATTGAAAGTGAGGAACATGTGTGGCAAATAAAATTAAGCAAGTCCCGATTAAATGTATTTTTCCGTCCTGCGTTCTGCCGACATTTTTTTTTCTGGCTCTGAAACTCTAAAAATTTTTGCGGGTGCTTATTTTTGAGGTGTTTTATATAATTAGAGCTGACGCCAAGGGACCCTTTTACACGTTTTGAACATACTTGGCAAATACAAATTATCCCAGCCATATTTTTTTGATGTGTCGTTCTGCGAATCTATTATTAAAATTTTAATAATGTCAAAATTAAAATTTTTATATACACTTTGCTGCACTGCTTATTTTAGCAGCTATGGTTGCGCAAAGTAAGTATACTTACCTTTTCAATAATCGTAAAAAATGTGCCATTAAAAAGCAGTTTATTTACACCCAGTAACTCGTGATCATTCGCGAGATTTGTTAAATCACTGTAAAATTAATTAATTATTTATGTTTACTAATTAAAAAGAAAAAAAAACTTAACTACCTTGAACTTTGAGATTCTATAAAAGCACTTTCTTTTGAACCACTGGCAACATCATCCCGAGAATCGTCTGATCTATCATTTAGAGAATAATTCTTTGCATCAACTGTAGGATCATATGATTCATCAATCATCGAATCATCCTCATCAAAATCACTTAAATCACTCATTTTTATTTATTTTTTTTTAATTTTATCAAGACTCTTCATTCAACAGGTATCACTTTAAATATTGGAACTCAACTAATACTCAAAACAACTTTTCAATTAAGTATGAAACGACAGCTTCATTAGCAGTACCGTCAGAATTACAGTTTATCACTTGTTGCATTCACTGATGCCAGATTTTACTAATTATCTTAATTTTGATGATTTTTTTTATCTTCCAATCTGGCAAAAGTAGTTGCATTTATTAAAACATCAGAAAAACACGGTAGGCACGTGTCATTATTGGATAAGTCCGACCATATGATGCCCTTCTTTAGGTTATATGAATACGAGTCATCGATCACTTTTAGTTCGATTATGCATTTTTTTACACGACAAAATTACTATTTATTTTTTTCTAAAAATTAATTTTTTTTAACATTACAAAATATACTGCATTACTATTTCCATTACCAATAAACTTTTACTGGTACTGCAATTTTTCATTTAATTACCAGTAAATGTTTACTGGTAATGTAATTTTTGTTTAATTAGAAATAAATATTTACTGGTACTGGAATTTAATCTTCATTACCAGTAAAAATTTACTGGTAATTAAATGAAAAATTGCAGTACCAGTAAAAGTTTATTGGTAATGGAAATAGTAATGCAGTACTTTTTTAATGGTTTTTGCCCATCTATGTTAAATAGAAACTGTCATAATTTACGCATTTTGGTTTTTGTACAAGGTATTCACAATTTAACAGCAAGTCGTTGCGAAGAAGTCGATATTATATGGACAATGTTCAATTGTGCTCTTGTTGTAGTTGTATAATTGCTACAATTATCTGAACAACTCATTAAAGTAACGAAAAAGAAAACTTTTAGAACTCATAATTCGATTCTAACGTATTTTGTTGTTGTTAAATTCCGCAAAATCTACTGTTAAACTACCAAATGTGACTAAGGAGTTCAAATTTCGTAGACAATCGATAAACACTTTACCAATTGCTTGGAGGGAATGGTTGTAGTTAACCTGAGCTAAGCGTCACAAGCAACCAAAATGGTAGCGGGACTTTAGCCCCACGGCCACTCTTTTATGTTTAAATTTCCGCAATAGCAAATGCTTGCAGGGATGGCCAGAGATAGAAAGTGTCATACCAAACACTCATACAATTGTTAACAACTCACACGTCTACAGTTGTATGAGTGTTTGGCATGAAAAACAAGTGTTTAATATGAAAATACGAGAAAATATGTGAAAGTAAATAATAGAACAGATGAAAATTGATATCCAAAATGTGTTTTAATTTATTAGCTCGTCCTTTATTGTGTATTTAAGTTAAATCATTAACCTTTTGTCGTATATACTTTTTAAATAAAATTTAAACAAATTGTTACCAAAATTCAGACTAAAAACAATTCCATAAATATTGTGAGGTCTTAAAGAAATCCATACAGATTTTTAAACTGTTACAAAGTAGGTTATCTTTTTACGTGTATAAATACAAATGTATGGATTGAAGTATTTGCAAAAAAAAAAAAAAAAACTAAAACATAAATATTTGCAGAAAGACCCATGTGGCAAATATTTAAAATAACAATTGGTTACATTCTAGATAATTTAGCAAAGTTTTTATCGTCTTAGTTTCACGAAAAGGTACTGTATTTTAGGAGTTCATATTTCTTAATTTTTAACAATAACATATGACTATCTTTAAGAGCTATCGGCTTAAACTTTAGTAAATTATTTGTGTACAAAATTTGAAAGGTACTTTTACACGAAATCTATTTTTCAGTGGCTTTGTCAGATGTCAAAGTTATATGTAATTGCACATGTCTGTCATAAGTGACAAATACAGAAAGTTTTTAATTTTTGGTTGTACACGTTCGTTTTGGTTTTCGTCTAACATAACTTAAAAACATTCACAATAGCAAATTATATACTGATTTCTATTGCTATTCACGATGTATGGGTTTTTAGTTATTAAAAATTTAGTTTTAAAGAATATGTGAAAATAAATAGATCTTAATGTTTATTTGGCATCACAAACAAATTTCTTGCCAAAATAGCTGATGTCAGATGGTTTGTCAATTCAAAAGAAAACACTCTCTAATTGAAAAATTCAACGCTGTAAATTCGAGCTGACATTTACAGAAGCAAATTTTTTTTGCTTTTGTATGTATTTGTAGTGGTAAATTTAACAAGTACACTGCTTAATACATGTCGTGTAAAAGCACTATAAAAAAAATAAGTCATGTGTAAATTATTGATCTTTTATTATCTAAATCTATATCGACAACATCGTTTTCCTATTATCAACACAAAAGGGCTCAATTTAATTTAAAATCTTATTGTTTATTTTTATAGTCGCACTTTTTTTTTGGATTAGAGACTAAAGTATTTTTTTACAGTAAAAAGAAACCAAGTAAATTTCTATGGTGATTTAGACGGCATTAACCATTGCCAATAGATGTAGCCGTTAAATTTTGTAGTTGTTATTTTTAGCAGTCTTTTTTTTTTGCTAACTGTAAAAGAGCTTTAGTGGAAGGTAAAAGTTACTGTGCAGACATAAAAGATGGACGGTATTGTGCTCTATCATTAAATACATCTTTGATATTTGTTTAAAAAAGTATGCTATATTTTTTACCCTTCTACTGCTTCTTCTTTTGCAGTGTAGTTTTTTTTCTAAAATTTTTTGGTTTTTGTTTTAGCATCTGGTTGTATCTACATTTTTCTATCGATTTGTTTTATTGTAATTTTGTTGTATTGTTTATTGCAATTTTCGGTTCATTTGTATGTATTTGATCATCTCTATTATTTTGGAAACTGTTTTCGTGTTTTCTTTCTTATTTGTCATTGTTTTTGTATATTCCCTTTATCATTGTTGTTTTTATTATTAACACTGTTGTAGTTTTTCGTTTCTTGTTAGTTTTAATATGTGTGCATTTGAGTGGAATATAATGAAATTACCCACTCATATTTATATTAACGGTATAGATTTTTAATAAATCAGAAAGGGTTGCCAATTTAAATGAGGCAAAATAAGCAAATTTACCTGATTTTAAAAATATCGGAAATGAACAAAGAATTATCTCTATATATTATCTCAAACATTTTATTCCAAAAACAGTAAGATAAGTAAAATTTTAATAATAAACAAAAAAAAAAAAAAAAAATTATAATTTTAAGTTTCACGATAAATAAATTTAATTTAAATAAGTAAAAATAGCGGCAACTTTCAAGGTAATTTATACCTTAGAAATTCGAACAACCTGATTGTGTTACTCTGCATGGACTCTGAGTGCACGCACACAAACATATGCATATGTGCTTATTTAAACGTGTGAACGCATGTCTAACAGGAAGTTACTCAAATAGCGACAAACCTTCATTCTCGTATGTCAAAGCTATAAAACTCAATTGATTGTTAGATGCTACAATAGTTAAACGGGGAAATAAAATGATAATATACCTCATACACAAACACAAATACACACAAACTTTAAATATATGCATGTTTCAATGATACATTGTATCATTGTTTTGTAAGTAAGAAAGTAAAAGGAGGGCACCAAAATAAAAAAAATAAAAATTTAATTTATTCCATGATATAATTTTAAAATGTTCATTTGTGTTCATCCTAGCAAGTAGTTAAAAAACTTTAGCCAGGTTAACACCTTTTAAATATTTGACGTCCTACTTTTGGATTTTGCAAAACACTTGCTAGATCAAACACCATTTAACAGTTTATAATTTACATTACACAGTTATCTTATTACAAACAAAATAAATTTAGTCAATAAAAATTGTATAAGATAACGCTTAAGTTAGATCAGTTTAGTTGTGACGCTTTTTTGAATTTTTTCGTCAAATATTTGTTAGGTCTGAACATACCTTTAGATCATTATGTTTAATTTTTCCTTCTAATGGTAATGTCTTACAAACTTTTTTGTTTAATCCTTATGGTGATACCCATTTAAAAAATTTTCTAGAAATTTATTTAAAATAAGCATTTAACCCGCTACTTCGGCAGCGGCTCCCTGTCTTCCATAGACATAATTATATGCCAAGGCTTATTTCATTTTATATCTGTGAAAACTCAACTTAAGCAAAATTTGAGTTTATGGCACCTTTGTTATCTCCTCAGAGAAAAAATAAAAATTGATTTCAATTTGAATATTTGTGAAATTAATTAATAAATTAAATAAATTTGCATCAGTAAACAAAATATTGAGTCAATTAAATATTTTTTGATATTAGAAACATTTTCTGCAGTAATATTGTTGATATAAGTAAATGTTTAATTAATTTGATGACATTTTTAATTAAAACTGATTTTATTTTTCATTAATTGTTTAATTGAAAAAAAATTGGCTAGAACTTTTTCTATGCATGTTTAAAAGTTTTCTGTGCTGTTTTCACAACACAAGTGGTTGAACGTGTAGTAACATTTACATGAAAAACACTAAAAAAAAAAAAAAACAGAGTGTTTTCATATAAATTTTACTACACGTTTAATCACTTGTGTTGTAAAAAAACACATCAATTATTTTGTGCGATTTCTTAAAAGGTTAAGCACAATTCCTTTTTGCTTATTTTTTTCAATTTGCAATAAAATTTGGAATAAAAGCTTAATTTACTACCGATCTGCGATGTAAGAACCGTTAAGGTATAAAAACTTAAAGAAACTATAACCGAAGAGAAGTGATATATTTTCTAAAAAAAAAAACCTTTAAATTTTAAAAGCAAATAGACTTAAGCACTTTTTCTTTATTGCCGCAGATATATTCTCATTCACTCAGGACCCTACCGCTATAAATTTATTTTCTTATCAAAAATTCAAAATGTACCGAATGGCGAATGGAAAAGTATAAAAAAAGGAAGTTAATTTCCCGTATTTCCCTTTTTTGATAATTTTTTTCTTCCCACTTAAGTACCAAATAATTTCAATATGGTAGTGGGGGCCAATAATGTGCATGTCAATAAATGCAGAAAAATTTATTTTTTAAAAAGACCGAATTTAGATTATGCCATGAACGCCGAGTTTTTTTCTCTATTTTCTTTTAAAGTTGCTACAAAACTCTTTTCATATTAACATTTTTTCTAAGCATTTTTCAATCAAATGTAAACAAAATAAGTGCTGTCAACCAAGCATTTTCTGTTATTACTAAGCGAATAAAAATTGTTACACATACAAATAAAAAACAGTGGAAATCGCATCTTTTGTAATATGTTATATTCTATTACAATACAAATACATAAGTATGTATATGTAATCAATATAAAATAATCTCTTTAACTAATATTTAGTTATAATATAAAAATGTACTTCCTGGATAACGCACCTTTTTTTTAAAAAAGGGCTTTTAAAAAATGTACTATTTTTTAGAGATCGACTTTCTCGAAAAATTAAGATTTTTTAAGAGATATAAACTCTTTTAAAAATATTGTTACGTTTTTACTTAATAAAACGCGTTAAGGTTTATTCCCTTTGAGTTCTTTTAATTGCAACTCAAAATAAATACACACACGAATTCAACTTAACAAAGTTTATTGAAATTAAAATTCACAAAATTCAACCACTATTGTAAGTAGCGATCTGAACCGTTTAATGTCTCCAATCAAACTAAGCTAAACTTTTATGATTAAGCCTGTATTTATAGTTCAAAACTATTCCTAAAATAACTGTTATACATCTAAATCTAAAGTCTACAATTACAATTGCTAGAAAATTTAGTACAGTGGCGTTCATAAAAACAGTAACTTATATGGCATAAAACTATAATTTACAAGAAAACTTAAAACTAAAACCATTAATAATTATTAAACAAATCTAACTTCGTAACAATATGTAATTCTTAAAAAATATCTTTAAACATACATACTTGAGAATAAAACCAATCTTTAAATTTTTTTTATTATAAAAGTAAAATTAAAAAAAACTGTAAACTTTAAAAAATACACAAAATAAATATATAAAAAAAAATTTAATATGTTTATGAAGACGGTGTTTATTATTCTGCACAAAAGTTGACAACATTTAGAAAAACAAAATTTTGAAAAGCGAAAATAAAACCAGACAAAACGAATAAAATGCCTACCCATGCGTCGTCGTGCAGTTTTATGAACTCCGCTTTCTTCCCTTCGCCTCTGACTAACAAACAAAATTTTGCACGCAAAAGTTGCGCCGTTAATTGCATAAGTTAATTATGACCAAAGTACAAAAATAGGTACTTATATACATATATCGCTCATTTCGTGCAAGACCGTCACAACTCAAAATTTGGCATTTTCGAGTTAGTAATGCAGAAATGTTCTTCTCTTAAATCTCTACAAATTGATCTAAGAACGGAGAGAATTATCGAAAAAATAACGGTAATACAGATGCTTTTGACGCTATGACCTCTTGTAACAAACTTGAGCAATTAACATCAACAAGGTCACATTTCAGTTTTTTTGTTGGCATTCCTCTTGTACATGTGGTTTTCTTTGTAGCAAAAAAGAAACATTTGATTTTATAACTGTATATAAAATAAATAATAAAATAAATAATAATAGGTTGGAATCTTAAAAAGGCTCTCCTGTAAAGTTTCAAATTTTGAGTTGTGACGGTCTTGCACGAAATGAGCGATATATACTTATATTGATCGATATTTGCCTTTTTCGTTAATTTTTTCAAATTAATTTAAACTTTATGTCAAAAAAGGAAGCAAGTTTAATTTTCAGGGGGTGTACATTTTTACATGAGACAGTCAAATATTTACGAAATAATTTAACATGAAAACATATTTTGGTAAATTATTATTACATTTTCTCTATTAGTATTAAGTGTTTCCATTTTTTACTATCGAGAAGAGACTTATTTTGTACAATTTCATAAATTTTATATCCGTTTAAGTTGGTTTTTTTTTTAAATTTATTTCATTTTATTTCTGGTATTTTCACTTTCAAACGGAAGTCAATTTCAAAATGTATTTTTTGCTTTAGAAACTCACCCACTAACATACATTTTTAAGGCACTCACACACATCGTCACTTCAAACAAGTTCGAAGGCAACTTGTTTGTTTATAAAATATCCGCATTATTGTGCACGTTGTCAAACCAAAATACAGCACTCGTTTTTTTGTTTTGGACGATTCGTGTTGTTGTGTTTTTCTTTAAACTTTGTTGTTGTTGTTGCTGTCGTATTTTTTCAGATATTTTCTAAACAATTCCTTTACAGTTCATTTTCCTCGTTTCACACAAATCAGTTGTGTTGTAGCTTTTGTTTCTAACGGTTCATTTGTTTATGAAACTTTGTTGGCTACTTTAATGTAAAAAAAGTAAAAATTAAAAAAAAAGTAGAAAAATAATTTAGAAAAAAAATATTAGATTTCAATTCCTTATATATGAGAAACAAAAAAAGAAACAATGTTTTTGTTGTTTACTGTAGTGTTGTCTCAATAAAAACAGCGAATGTTTTTTCACACAATAACTGATTCACGTTTACATTCAAAGTAAAATTGGTGCGGTTTTTTTATTATTGTTATTATATTTTGTTAACCAAATAAAAAAAAAAACGCGCGTGATGTTTGTGCTTTTTTCTGTGGCCAAGTAAAAACTAAAATATTGATTTACATGTTTATTATCAATGAATCAATTAACAAATATAAAATCAATTAATTTAAACAAAAATCAACCCAGCTAACAAACGGATGTTTAATTATATTCTTAATGAAAACTGAAATATATATAAAAACAAAGATAAGAAAATTATTTTTTTTTTTAAAGGAAATTTTAACTCAATTATAAATAATAATATCCAACGTATTCAATCTGCAACATTATTTTATGTTTTTTTTTTAACAAATACAATGAATATTTTTTTTGACTAAAAATAACTCTATATTATTATACGAGAAGAAGGGAAGACAACTCTTTTATTCTATAGTATAACTGAGCTACCTTGACCAGAGCGGCAAGTATTTTTTAAACATGAAATTTCAATTGTCAATACATTTTCAGTGAAACAAACGACCTAACGATCTGTCAAATAAGATTTTTCAGCCTGGTGGTGTCAAATTCGCGTCCTAAGGCTTGCCGCTTCAATTTAGGTAGCTTAGCAAGTCACTGTGCTTGGGGGTGGAGAAAAATTATAAATGTCAAATTAATTTATATAGACGGTTTTGGTTTAATTGGAATTAAAATTCATTAAAAATGTCCTTAATTATTTAAAATGTTTTATTTGTATCTGTAAGTATTTTCAAAAGAAAAATACAAAAATAATGTAAAAAATCAATTTCCATGTAAATTATTTAAAGAATGTGGTATTGATTATCGCTTATTTTTTTACATACATATTTAAGCAGCTGTAACTAATTTCTGTGCGTAGTCTGTTGTGAAAGATTTTAAAATAAATTTAAAAAAAAACTTTATTTAAGCTTTAGCTAAAATGAAAATTATTTTGGCCTTAAATAAGGGATGTAACGAAACTTATTTTTGCCGATACGATACCTTTACTCAAACAAAAATATCGCCGATATCGATACCGATACGTATATTGAATTTGTATTCAAGTTAAATTTAACAAAATTCAAAAAGAGTAAATGGTTAATTATACAAAATAACAGCGAAAGAAATAATTTGTATTAAAAATTGACATCAATAAGATATAATTTTAACTTTTGCGGAGATAAATGATTTGCCAAGTCCGTTTGAACTAGACGTTCAGTGGAAAATATTCTCTTAGATACGATAGAACTCAATTGAAAACATAAGAATTGCTGCACAATTTTCTTCAAGCTTTGATATTTATAACATGTCGTTGCGCCCTTAAACAAGATCTCCTAATCTCTTTAAATATAAGGAGATCTAAGGTAGCTCTCGACTTCTTTTTAGCAGAATCACAGCAAACGGCGGAAAGAGGCTCGTCCTAATCGCATCCTCCCAGACGCTCTAAAGGTCAGTCCTAGTAGACTTATCAGGACTTGTTCTACCTGTAGGTGTGACCGGGTTTTCAATACTTTCGGAATGCAGTGACATGTTTTTTCGGTACGATTGAAGTCAATTGTCATTGAAATATTCAATCATTGTATCGGGGTCCAACATTGTTCATTGTAGGTAGATAAACAATAGGCTTCATTATTTTATTTTGGCTAGAGCTAATGCTAAGTCAGCCGCAAAATTTTGAGACTCCGAACTTTTTTCCATCTTCGTTGATTCTTTTATGGAACAATTTCATTATTCTGTTTAAATTTTATGCTCTGCTTTCTAATTTGTTATTTCTCTTAGTTGCTATGCAAAAAATAAGCATAGAAAATTTAATTATTTGTTCATAAATATTCAAAAAAAAAAAAAAATTAAAAAAGTAACGTAATTTTGCGTCGCGAAAGGGTTCAGTCATCTTAAAGTTTTTTCTTAAGATTCGAAAATATAAATTTGGGATAAAATAGTGAAACGTTATTTATACATATATATATATATTATTATTATTAAGATAATTAAAATATATATATATTAAGATAATTGCTATACATATTTATATGGGTTTGTAAAATATCGACCTCGGCCGGCTAATTATTCCGTCAATAGCGGGCCGCCGTTCCTTGTTTCCTCACGGCATAGATTTCTGACAACATATTTTTCAGCTGATGTTTTGTCGGAAGAAAATAGAGCACGTTCTAACTGAAATTTTGTCAGAGGACTTTGTGTCTGATTTTTATAACATACGAGATGTATGTGATTTGCATTGGAAGATTTGAGAACGGAGATGTAGATAACATGTGGTGTACGACAGGCTTGAAACTCATTGTTCCTGTTAATTTTTTTCTGACATTTCTTTTTAAGAGCAAGGTTGTATCTAAATTATTTTCATAACATATCAACGATTTTATCAACGATATATTACAGTAAATAATATAATGGGATCATTAGATATAATTAGTAAACCTTTTTCTAAAGGCGGTGCGCATAATGGCCGCAAGTTTGGGACAATTTTTTTTGTTTTTTGGGGCTTTTTTAATTTTTTTTGTTGGAGTGTTTTTGTATTTTGAGTGAAATGAAAATTTTTCCCAATATCACGGAATGAAAAATGGCCCCAAATAAAATCACAATTTTTAATTGGGGGACTTTATATAAATTTTGTTAAATCTATATATATAAAAATGAATTATGTATGTTTGTTTGTCGCTTTAAAGACTCCGAAACTACTGAACCGATTTTCCTTAAATTTTTACAGTAACATCACGTGAGCCCTAAAAATAAAATAGGCTACTTATTTTTTCGATAGGGGCAGGGGAATTGGTACCCCCCATAGGATGCCAATATTAATTATCGCATATCTTAAGAGCCGCTGCACGCATTTTGCTGAACTTTTTGTAGTAGGATCTTCTAAGCCCCAAAATTTAAATAAAATAGTAGCGGGGGAAGTGGTTCCCCCCATAAGACGCCAATGTTTAATATAGCATATCTTAAGAACTGTTATAGTGAGAATGTTCAAACTTTGTAGAAGTCACTCTTATGGTATACTACTCTATTGAGAATAAAAATAAAGCGGTAGGCGCAGGGGGGGAAATACCTCCCATAGGATGCATATATTAAATATCGCTCAACTGAAGAACTATAAAAGGGACAGTCTTCAAACGTGGTTAAAGCTACTATTAAGGTAAAATATAAATTTCAATATAAAAATGGGCGGGGTTGACAGGGGAGGAGCAGTACCCCTCATAGATAGAAATATAATTAAGAGCCGCTGCACGCATGTTGTTGAACTTTTGGTAGTAGGATCTTCAGAGCCCCCAAATTGAAATATAATAGCAGCGGGGGAAGTGGTACCCACCATAGGACGCCAATGGTTAATATCGCATATCTTAAGAACTTTTATAGTGAGAATGTTCAAACTTTGCAGAAGTCTCTCTTATGGTATACTATACTTTTGAAAATATAAATAAAGCGGGTAGGCGCAAGGGGGGAAATACCTTCCATAGGATGCATAAATTAAGTATCGCTCAACAGAAGAACTATTAAAGGAAGAGTCTTCAAACGTGGTTACAGCTACTACTATGGTAAACTATTAATTTCAATATAGAAATGGGCGGGGTAGACAGAGGAGGAGCAGTACCCCTCATATAAAGAAATATTAAATACCATATATCTGAACACAAAAGTTATCAACCTTTACAGGACAACTTTCAAAACAAAAAAAGAAAAAGGGGGTAGGTGCAGGGGGAGCAAAAATAAATAAATTACACATTAAAAAAATACTGCAATTTTTTTCTTATTTATTTTTTTTACCAGTGTAGCGAAGCGCACCGGGTTAAGCTAGTTTTATATAAAAATTCCTAGAAATAGTATTAAAATTCCGATTTCTTATACCAAAGTGGAGAAAATTCATGCCCGCTATGCAGAGATACTTTAATAAGCGAAGCCCGTGTTTGTTATACCGTAGAGGAGAAAATCCTGGGCCAAATGCCCAACCATGCTATCAGCAGTACGATTTTTAAAACCAGAATCGTATAATTATTCAGGTTATTTAAATTTGGGATTTTAAGTTTCCGGCATATGAACCCAACCCAAATTTTAAATATTAACTTTTTTTGGGGTTAAAGTTCATTTAAAACTTTGAGGTGATTTTTCATAATGAAGAATTACTCCAAATTTGGGGTTATATTTCAGTTTCTTTTAAGGGCTATTTTAAATTTTTTTGGAGTAATTTTTCATTAAAAAATGGGGGGTAATATTGCGTTATGAAATTTTCATTTTTGTGTTGGGGCCATATTTCGCAACTCATAAGGAATTGTTTTTCCTAAGGAAAAATTATCGATTCTTTTTTTTCCGTCAGCGATACTCATCAGTACGAGCACTCGTTGCTTCATAGGAAACATGTATCAATTCTTTTTTTCTAAAGAAAAACTTATTGATACCTGTTATTTTGTTGGAATACTAATCAAAAACTTATTTTTAACGAAAAACTTGTGTCAACGAGTAGAGCAGAGATTCATGGATACCTTTTCGTATAGATAGCAAATTACACGTTGGGAAAAACATGTTTAAATATGGTCACCTCCAACAAAACTATTTTTAAAGAAAATATTAAACAAATTATGTTTAATTTAACCATATTATTGTAACCGACAACAATATTATTGTTAAATTATTGCTCCATAAAGAAGTCACAACCATATAATGGTTGCTTCTAAATATGTTATGGTTAAATACGAAAATAGTTTGTTTTTATATTTACCATAGTATTTTCCTCTTTTATAAGAGCAACATGCTATGGGTACAAAACAACAATGCTATATTATTAACTATAACATGTTCGGAGGCAACCATAATATGGTTGTCGGGTGAGAAATGTATGGTTAAATTAACATAATACGCTTAAGATTTTACTTAAAAATTGTTATGTTGGAGGTGGCCTTATTTAATCTCTGGGTATATGAACTTAAATTTCTTCAAGACTTCTCTAACAACCTTCCTAAGTATGGTTGTATAATGGCACATTTAAGTTCTGCTTTATTCCCATTTAAAATCTGTGTTGTTATGAGTACACCAACAAAAATTAGAATTTTTGTGTCTGTTTTTGTATCTATTAAAGAGAAATATGTCAGTGTACTCAGCACGTGTTTGACAATTAATTTGTCATGAGATAAAAGTTTTTTTTTTTACAAATTTTAACGAACAAGCAACGAACGTTATAAAGTGAATGAGAAAAAAGAAGCACTAACCAACATACAAGTACAATAATAAGCAAAGAAAAAATTTGTTTTAAATATCTCGTAATTCAACCCCATTTTAGTTAATTTTAATACGACTCTTCCTTACACTCTTCAAAAATACAAGTAAGCACACACTTACACATACACAAAGCAATACCTACACTTTGAAGAACAAATAATTATTGGTAGTTTTATTGAAGACCGTAATAACACGTAGATGGCCCTTGTGTTAGATTAAACATAATTCCAATGTCAAATTGCTCAAAAACAAATACTTGTTCAAACAACTATAACAAATTAGAAAAAACGTTTGAACTAGACATAAAATAAAAATCTAAAAAATCGATAAATGTCGATGACGCTGCTTAAAAAACGAAAGAAATGAAACAATAAAATATTATTGTACTACAATTACAATAAATAATTCATTATTTTAGAACATTTTCTTCGTTGTTTTATTGTTCATTTATTTTTCGATCAATACAGGTTTGGTTGTTATTACTTTCACCGCAGGTGAAAAGGGTACACAAATAAAAGTATGTCAATTTGTTTGTAATTTGTATCATAACTGATATGGGACTAATAACGGTTTTTACATACATACACATTATGTGTACTTATGAGTAGGCGAGTTGATGCTCCGAAGTCCAGTTGTCCGCGAGGTACTTGAAATGGGTTTCTTAAAGATCCTTAATAGGCTTGGGACTTTTAGACTGCCCTCTACCTTCCGAAATTAAGCAGTTGGTACAACAGCTTTCACACAATTTGGCTTAGATATTTTGTGCTAAAAGAATTTACAAAACAGAAAACCAACCAAATTGACCTTCTTTCAAATTAACTTCCGAAACACCGACTTTTGTGTATTCAAGGAGTTCTCTACTCAGGCATTTTGTATGCGAAGACTTTTTTCAAGACAAATTAATCAAAACTTTAGCAAAAAATAAAACCAAAATAGTTATAATAGACATGCAATATTCGGAGCTCATTTACATACAGTATTATTTTGGCAAAAATTTTATTAGCCTTTTTTAGGGAAAACTATTCTGTATAACAGCTTATGTATAGAAACCTTAAAAATATGCCAACATAATTCTTTACAATTCAAATTCTAGAACACAGATTGATAGCAAATACTATTCAGACCATGTCGGTATGAAAATAAGTGCAAATGCCCAAAATGCCTTGAAGTTCAACCTTTTTCTATTCTAGTAGTTGTGTCCTTCTTTCAGACAGGTTCGAAATACATATTACCGTAAGATATATACATAAATTAAAAAAGAGAATTTTTGTAAATTTTTTCGGTTTTCCTGGTTTGTTCAAATTCGTAAATTTCATGTATTTAAATTAACAACTTAAAGAATAGGAATCTGATAATTTTAAGTAGCCCAACCTATTGATTGAAAGGTACGCGGAGAACAAAAAATTTTATTCTTTTTATCTTTAAAATTATGTTTGCCAGCGCTGTAAAGTCGATCTTACCATATCGCATATCGCTATTCATTACTTGACAATGGCTTAGTTTTGGCTTTTTTTTCTTTTTCACACACATATTACACAAAACCAATTAGAATTCAATACAAAACAAACAAAAAAAAAAAAAAAAAAACAAAAAAAAAAATCCACCAGTCACGCCCTAGAATAAAAAGTATATATATTAAGTAAAAAGAATCTTAAATTTTTTTTTGCCACGTCCTAAGTTATAGAGCTTTTGGTTTTTTTAATATAACATCGTCAGTTAAAGTCTAATCTCATCTATCATATATCATTAGAATACGGCTTTTTTTTTTGTATTTAATGCTTATTTAACATAAATTCAAATTCTACAGGAGATTTCTGATATCTAAGATCCTTCCCCTCTTATAGCCAGTTTTTCATAAATATAAAAGAAACCGTTCTGAAACTTTGTAAGTCAAGTTTTTTAAATTATCTTTTTTTCTCACGCCTTAAAATAATGCCGCTTTTATTATTTTCTCACTTGGAAATTACATCGCCCCTTGAAATCTGATTGTATCATATGTTTGAATACTATAAAAACGTTTCTTTGAAAGTATTGAATTTTTTGTGATCTAGGCCTCCATCAACTAATATTTAGTCTAGATCGATATATAAGTTCTTATTATGGTGAAAGCTCAATGTGTAAATTTGCTCAAATGTTTTCTATTCAGAGACTATCATTAAATTTAAATAAGTCGAATCGTTATTTCACAAAGCTCCCCATAAAATAACTCACCCAAATAATGTCTTTCGAAGTTTGACGCAAAAAGGCAGTTTTGGCTTTTGATTATTTTTAGAATGTTTTCTCTAATTTGTATGCCGACATTTATATAGGAAACAAAAGTTCTCTAAAGACTTTTTTTGTTATCAGCAGCAAAATAGTGTCAGTTTTATGAGTTTCAACGATTTCGGTCCTAAATGCAGTGTCTCTTCTCCTTTAGCAAGTGTGGCCGCCATAATTTAAAATATTTCGCGCTAGTGGACTTTGGTGCAGTTCAAGCCTTTTTAAATATTTTAGTGTATATTTCGCTATCATAGTTTTTACTTATGGCACATTAAGATCCTTGTGAATATTTGAGTTTTTGACATACCAGGGAGCGGCTGTGATTATTTGAAGAAGTTTATTTCAGAGCATTTGAATTTTTTCGATATAAGAAGCCGACGCAGTTCCCCATAACTGAATACCGTAGCACCAAATTGGCTTTAAGATAGAGTTGTAAAGTAGAAGTTAGCAATCGAGACTAATAATAGAATTTCTTCCAATAAGCAATTAATTTATAGAGGATCATTTGGTTGCTGTTGACCTGAATAAATTTCATTTATTAGTAATCCTTTGTCCAAAAGAGATCACTGCAAAAATGAGCCGAAGAATATAAGCAACGAATGAGTCGCTTATCGTTTTAAAATATTTAGCAAACGATTTGGTGTTCATTCGATATTGGAAATTCACCATTCCACAAAACTATGAAATAAACCAGCCTTTTCAACTGCATCGTACTTCGAAAAATATCACCTGAATGCATCTAGAAATTGTATAAGCTTAGAGACATTTAAATCTAAATTTACCAGGATTGCAAAGAGGAAAGGAGTCTTCGTTCGGCAGAAGATGGTTGAAATTGTCATATGTTTTTTTAATTCCTAAAAAATTAGTGATGTTGTCGAATTTTGTGCCGATTTAGCATTATTTTCTCTTAAAAGTCTATAAAACTTCTCTACATTTCAGAACAAAATGCTAATTTCTTACTTATTTTGTACAGTAGTACTGCTGGCTTTAAGCGGTTTAATTAAATTTACATATTTTTCAATTATTGTTATTAACAGTCTGCCCTAATTTTATAAAATGTTTCTATCTCAAGTAATAAATGCTGAAAAACAGCTTTTACTGCATTTTTTTTATGAAATTCATAATGGCAATTTTTAATAAAGACTTTTATTTCTCAAGAAATATCGTGCCTAATTTGTTTTTTTTTTTACTTTATGCTGTTGTTATTTTTTTTAATAGTCCTTTAAGGAATTTAATTCACAATTTCTTAAGTCACGATTTTATTTAATTTTGAACAGACCTTACCAAAAAAAAAAAAAAAAAAAAAAAAAAAAGGAAACCCAAAAAGAGAAAAATATGTTTAATAAGAAAATAATTTGTGTTAATCCCTTTCCGTGTTGTACGCTCATCCTGGCAACACGTTTAACTACTTTTTCGCCTTTTTTCTGAGCTAAAAAGGACTTTAAAAAAATTCTAATTAACAACACGAAAATATTCACTGAATATTGACCACGGCGTATTTTAGGGGTTGTTATTAAAAGTGACAAAGTCAGCAATGATGATGATGATGATATTGGTCTGCATTAAGAGTAAGGAGAATGTCCCACTGTTCGTTGTTAAGAATGTCTTTTTAAAGCTTAAATACTTGTTTTGGCCTTAAAATGACTAATGACAATATCGACAGGTCGTTGTGTTAGATAAGTAACTGGTGCCCATTTACTTTAAGGCCCTTCAGCAAGCACCAATTTTACCATCGCCCCTTCTTATCACTTGCTCGTACACTTAAGAATCTTAAGAAGTTGAGCAAAGAACTTTTTATGAATTTTAATGGTGGTTGATAGAAATTTAAATGTCAATTAAAGGCATGACAAATTGCTAAACACTGGTAGAATTGGAATTTGATGTTTATGAGAAACGTGCTGGCATTTTACTTATTTTTTTTATTGTTAATAACGCAAACTATTTTTAATTAAATAAGGTAAGCAAAAGACAAAAGCGGAAATATAAATAATTATGGAATTTTTGTTGTTTGTCACTGTTTTGAGGAAATGTAATTTACGGTGCGCTTTTTGACATTTTATTGTATGAAAGTGTTTCGGAATAGTTTTTGTTTAGCTAATCTTCTTTGTAAATTTTTTAAAGGAAACCGAAACTGTATTCTATAAGTCTAAGATAATGAAATATTAAAAGTTTTAACTGGAAAATAAAATATTTTGTAATCAGGTGTTCTAAAGCATCGATGTAAGCTTAAAATTAATTTATTTAAAAGTACACACCAGCTAATTTGGAAGCATAATTTAAAATCTGTATTTCAATTATTTTCTTATGAAGAGGATAGATAGTCCTGTTACAATTATTTTTGGCTAAAATTTTAAATATTCTTTAGAAATTTGAAGTTAAATTTTTAAATTTTCAATTCTACTCACTTGGACTGATAGATATTTTATCATCAGTTTTGCACCCTCCATTAATTCAAAGAAAAAGTAGAAAAGAAACTCAACAAAAAAAGCGGAAAATGTAAAACAAATTTTTGTCAAAAAAAAAAAAAATAAATAAATAAAAAAACCAACAAATAAAATGCTAACATTTGCAGATACTTTTTCATTTACAAAATTTCTTCCAAAATGAACTTCCGTAGAGCAAAATCATCTTGTTTCTAATGAAAATACCAACAATAACAGAAATATTTGCATGCTCAAATTGAAATTTATATTTAGAAGACAAAAAAAGCAATAAATATTTGTTGTAATATTTTTTCTCACACCACAATAGTGGAGAGGGTATTATGCGTTTGTGCTGATGTGTGTAACACAAAAAAATATTGTTCAAAGAGCCACCTTGCGGTATACTGATCGCCCCAGATCACTTTTAAAATGGATCTTATGATGTCCTAGCGACCGGCCTTCAGGCTTGCTGGTTGTTCATGTAAACTTTGCACGCAATTTTCAAGACGGACCAATGGTAAGAATCGGTTCATAATTTCACATAGCTCCCAAACAAGCTTCTTTCCGGAAAATAATCTTTGTGGAAAAAAACCATCTTATTGTGTTTGTATTTAGATTTGGTCCAAGCTTTTTTTATTGCCATCTAAATTATCTACCAAATATAATTGGATCCGTCCATACTTGACCATAGTTCTCATACAAATACTGCAATCGAAAACAGCTTAACTACCTCCTTACAAATGTTGGTACACGCAAAGAAAAAACATGGTTGATACAATCACAATCGCAAACTATCATTAATGTTTGTGGTTATGATTGTGTCAAACACGTCTTCAGTAACAATATATGTTCAGACATGTTTATAGCTTATTATTGTCTCAAAAATATTATTATGTTTAGAAGAAATACACAAATGATCTTCCTAACCATGTATTTATTTTTCCCAATACCATGCAAAATGTCTATTTGAACAATAAAACCAATAAAAAAATCAATTTCAAAAATGTTATGTATTTAATTTAATATTTTATGCATATAATAATAAATAAAATGCAATACATACATTTAAATATATATGTATATATACTAATAGCTTTACCTGTTTCAATAAACGTATGATAATTAATTTTGCAATCATGCAACCCCTTTTTCTCCCGAAAAACTTTTAATTATTTTGTATTCATTCATGTTTCCCGATTAACTGACTCTCGCAGACTGAAAATGATGTGGAAGAAGATTTTATTTGCTTTTTAAAAAGACACTGTTTGTTTTGACAATAAATGTTTGCTCATTTAGAGAATGTGTTTTAAAGCGAACAAAAATGATAGTATCAAACATATCTTTTGTGTACAGCTAATATTATGATTTTATAGTTGTATAGTTGAAAATATATACATTATAGTAGCAAATATTTCACCTAATTTAATACGTTTAGCTAGATCATGGTAACTTTTTAGGTGTAAAACACCATATAATATTATTATAGTGAATTAAAAAATGTTGAGGGGAAAAAATATTTTTTCAAGTTAAATAAGGATTACAATAAGTTTATTACGGTAAACATATTAGGCAAATATGAATAAAAATGGTCGCAGTGACCATTCATTAATCATGTTTTTTCTCTGCGTGTATTGACATAAACATTGGCGACGATAACTTTCACGATAGCATGACAAAGTGCAGTGCTAGTAGAGCCAAAATTAACCATATGCCTCATATAAAACCCCTTCATATGATCACTTAGAGGCAAACAACTCTCATAGAGATGAAGACAGAGAACTTTTACAAGAATCTTTACCTGATAACATATTTTTTTCTAGCGGCTCCATGATTTCCCGTTGGTCCCAAATATGGTTCAAGGTCGAAAATTTGCCGCTATGTCCTGTTGGGTAGGGAATCATATATAATCGGGCTTTAACTACCAACTTTCTTAGTTGTTTTTATATTGTGTATTATTCTTGATGTTTCAGGGTATGTGTTTTTTTTCCTTTTTATTGGAAATAAACACAAATATAAGCGAAATGTCTTACTAACGTATTCTTTAAATTTATTGAAGTTCTTGAAAAAGTAGTGAAAATGGTAAAGAAAATAATGTAAATGAATAACGGGAATTAGAAAAATATTTGGGTAATAAGCTACGGGTATCGATTTAAAATTTTCAAACCTCGTACTTATTTTTTCCCAAAGTATTTCATATATTTTCCTTTAATTTTTCGAACAAAAATTTAACTAAAGTTTTTTTGAAAAAGTTTAGTCTAATTCTACTCAGCAACAATTTGTATGAAATTGTTGATGACGTTTTTAACAATTTTATATATTTTTGAATGAAAATTTGAACAAAATGTTTAAAAAAATAATAGTAAATACGTAATTTTGTTCTGGAAAAAATTTGCAAACGGTTTTTTAACTGAAAATGTGTGTGATTACGAAAAAAATTGTTGCTCTATTATGAACACCAGTGAAAATGTTGCTGCCTATTGTGAACGAAGCTTTAAATTCGAATAGATGTTTCGATTTAGGTGAAATTGTTTGAAATAGAAAATAATGGGAAAATTTTTCTACTAACAAATCACCATAAAATGGCAACATTTTCTTTAAATAAAAACTTCTGACAAAAATTTGCTTTAAATAACGAGTTATGGAATATTTTTTATAAAAAGCAAAATTCCCAAATATTTTTTGTTGATATTTCTTATAAATTTGACATTTTCTTTTAAATTTCATATCAAATGAAAATTTTCAAACACAGTAAATTTATGCCGTAAATTTAACAAACACAATTACCCACAATTCCATCGAAAACGTATTTTGTTTTCTATTGAAAATAATCTCAGAAAAGACTTAAATTTATTCCAATTGTTGTTTACTTTCTTTTTTTCTTTTATCCTCTTTTCAGATACTAAATTTTAAATTTTTTTAAAGCTTCGTTCACAATGACAGCAACTTTTTCGCTGGTGTTCACAATACAGCAAACATTTTTTCACAACCAGACACATTTTTCATTAAGAAACCGTTTGCAAATTTTGACCAGAATAATTTTAAGTATATATAATTATATTTTAAACTAATTTGTTAAAATTTTCATTCAAAACTAAATAAAATTAATATAAACGTCATATAAATTCTATTACAAATTGTTGCTGCAGTAGAAGTAAACTTACCCAACTTTTTAAAAGCTTCAGTTACATTTTTGTTCGAAAAATTAAAGGAAAACATATAAACAATAAGTCTGTGGCAATTAGGAAAAAGTTCTTAAGGCAATTTTTTTTCAGTTTTGTGGGAGTGCAGCTTTAAAATTTGAAGGTGATTTTTGAGAATTTAATTCTATTCTTAAATCATCACTTCTCTGCGGCTTTAGATTTATTTATGTTTTTATTCCTAAATATTCCCAATGCCCCCGATCGGAAGTATTGGATATTGAAAAAAGATAAGCAAAATGCCATTTTGCTATAACTTCCTGACAGATCTTACAAAATACTTGAAACTTTGCCCATGTTTTTTTTTATTTCAAAGGTGCCATTAACTTAAATTTAGCTTAAGTCAACTGAACCTCTTTCTGAGCGGGAACTGAACGGACTGCGAGGTATCGCGTGCGTTGTGGCCGGTTCTTAGGAATACAATTCGGATAGGTATTATACCAACCCACTGTGTGATAGGCAGTATGACGGTAAGAATGAGATCTGACTGATCGGATATATGCAGGTTATATGAGGACCCAGATGAGTTGGATACAGTAGAGCACATTCTGTGTCACTATCTTAGGCTACAGAACAGCCGGCTGAGATGGTTAGCCAAAAGACTCCTAAGTGAATTGAGACATGTCTAGGGCTGTGGGCTTGAGAATCTGACGGTGTGAGTAATGGGAATGACCTCTCTGCGGAGCAGCAAACTATGTATAGACAGGACAGTCTTATTGTATGAAGGGTTTTTTTCCTTGTTTGGTTCGATTTTTATATTAAACTTCTTGCTCTATTATTGTGTTTTCACTCTTTATTTCTCCTATTCTTTTCTTATTAGTCCTCTATCACTAACTTAGGCATCGCAATTGACCATATTGGTGCCAGGTGAGGGTGTGAAGTCGACTTCGCACCAGGCTTTCTACATAACCTAACTGAACCTTTTTTTTCTTTTTGCCACAGAAATATTAAGTTTTTGGCAAAAATTTTTTAAACATCAAATTTTCTATGAAACTTTTCCAAACTTTATGCTGTTTCAAAGAACTCACTGGGAATGGTAAAAGGAAATTTTAATTTATAATGATATTTAAGTCGTTTTTTTTTTGCTACAACCATATTATGATTAATCAGCTCGTATTTTGTCTATTACAATCATATTATGGTTTCTTGCAACAATGTATGTATATAAATATATTTTTTAATAATAATTAGTATTGTGGTTATTTTATTGAACTGTTAATGGTTTTTAATCCAAATTTAGATATTTTAATTAGGCTTAAGTTCATTGAATTTAATTTGCATTAAATTATTTTTTTATGAAGAAAGGAATTTTTACAACATGGAAGATTAATTAAAATTGTTATTGATAATTTTCATTCTTGACTGACCTGGGATTCGAAGCCAGGCTGTCTGGCGTGTGATTCGAACCCAGGCGGCTGGTTACCCTGACATGTTTCGACCTCAACCACTAGGTCTTCTCAAAGGGATTTGCCGTCTTACACTCGCAGCCATCGATGACTGCTGACGTCAGTAGTCAAACATCAATCCTTAAACCAAATTGTATTTTAACCTTTGGTAGATCGAAATTTGCTTTTTGAATGATTATCCATTTTTTAATTGATCTCACATGTTTTTCCTTACTTCTGTTTTTTCGTACTTTTGTCAAGAATTCTTCTTGAAGTCCAAAGTACATTTTTTGTTTTTCCTGTTTTTGTCTTTCTTTTTTCTAGTTGACCTTTTTCAGCACAACTTGAAGGACAAATGTAAACATAGCTCGTGCCTTAGCTGTTAACAATAATTAGTATTGTGGTTATTTTATTGAACTGTTAATGGTTTTTAATCCAAATTTAGATATTTTAATTAGTCTTAAGTTCATTGAATTTAATTTGCATTAAATTATTTTTTTTATGAAGAAAGGAATTTTTACAGCATGGAAGATTAATTAAAATTGTTATTGATAATTTTCATTCTTGACTGACCTGGGATTCGAAGCCAGGCTGTCTGGCGTGTGATTCGAACCCAGGCGGCTGGTTACCCTGACATGTTTCGACCTCAACCACTAGGTCTTCTCAAAGGGATTTGCCGTCTTACACTCGCAGCCATCGATGACTGCTGACGTCAGTAGTCAAACATCAATCCTTAAACCAAATTGTATTTTAACCTTTGGTAGATCGAAATTTGCTTTTTGAACATTTGCTTCTTGACAAAAGTACGAAAAAACAGAAGTAAGGAAAAACATGTGAGATCAATTAAAAAATGGATAATCATTCAAAAAGCAAATTTCGATCTACCAAAGGTTAAAATACAATTTGGTTTAAGGATTGATGTTTGACTACTGACGTCAGCAGTCATCGATGGCTGCGAGTGTAAGACGGCAAATCCCTTTGAGAAGACCTAGTGGTTGAGGTCGAAACATGTCAGGGTAACCAGCCGCCTGGGTTCGAATCACACGCCAGACAGCCTGGCTTCGAATCCCAGGTCAGTCAAGAATGAAAATTATCAATAACAATTTTAATTAATCTTCCATGTTGTACAAATTCCTTTCTTCATAAAAAAATAATTTAATGCAAATTAAATTCAATGAACTTAAGCCTAATTAAAATATCTAAATTTGGATTAAAAACCATTAACAGTTCAATAAAATAACCACAATACTAATTATTGTTAACAGCTAAGGCACGAGCTATGTTTACATTTGTCCTTCAAGTTGTGCTGAAAAAGGTCAACTAGAAAAAAGAAAGACAAAAACAGGAAAAACAAAAAATGTACTTTGGACTTCAAGAAGAATTCTTGACAAAAGTACGAAAAAACAGAAGTAAGGAAAAACATGTGAGATCAATTAAAAAATGGATAATCATTCAAAAAGCAAATTTCGATCTACCAAAGGTTAAAATACAATTTGGTTTAAGGATTGATGTTTGACTACTGACGTCAGCAGTCATCGATGGCTGCGAGTGTAAGACGGCAAATCCCTTTGAGAAGACCTAGTGGTTGAGGTCGAAACATGTCAGGGTAACCAGCCGCCTGGGTTCGAATCACACGCCAGACAGCCTGGCTTCAAATCCCAGGTCAGTCAAGAATGAAAATTATCAATAACAATTTTAATTAATCTTCCATGTTGTAAAAATTCCTTTCTTCATAAAAAAATAATTTAATGCAAATTAAATTCAATGAACTTAAGCCTAATTAATATATTTTTTAATTATAATTTTGATATGTTTTAAATGTAATAATAACGTCTTGTTAGTTTTAGAATTAAAAAAAACATGTTATGTTTGTACAAGCAAACTAACAACTATTTGTGGCAAACATGTGAATTATACAAGGCAACTAAAAGTGCACAGAATACGGCTTTGGGCAGATTTCTGGTTAAATGGCATTCATGTGGTTAAAATAACCACAACGTGAAGGATAATTTAAAATTTTTTTAGCAATCTATTTTAACCATACTTTTTCTCTATGTGTATATGTGTAATGCTATCCTTACATATCCTTAAGAAAATTCGAATCTTTTTGCAAATATTATTTTAGCTAAAAGGAAAATAAATATATATTTCCCATATTAAGGAATTGTTTATTTGGTTAATATTTGCTTTAATATCTTGTTTATTTTTTTTTTTTAAATAAAGAAATACTTAATGTAAAATAAAAAAAATATAAAAATAAAAACTGAATTCAAATGAACGAAAATATCCGAGCTAAGATTCTGTCAAATACACACACTGATATAAGATATTCAAAAACACAAAGTCAAACACTTTAACAATACAAAAATAATGTCTTAATTAAAAAAACTTATTTGATTGATATTAATAAAATAAAACACAAAATTAAATAAAGTAATAAAAAACTAAACAAGTGAAAATTAAAGAAATTGTTAGTTGTTAAAAAACTTCAAAAAGTTCAAGCCCAATGAAAATAATAAAAACCATATAATTAATGGCAATTATAATCAACCATAGAATCTTTATTAATATTATTAAATATTTTCCCACTTTAGATTTAAAACAAGTTTTGTGTTTAAAAAATAAAAATAAAAACTGAAAAGTAAAACCAAAAAAAAAAAAAAAAATAGATAAATTCGTTTGAATTTCCACTTCACAAACAAAAAAAAACGTGTAACCCATTTTAAATAAAAAGTGGAAACAACAGAAAACTCAACATCCATCTTCTGTGCGTCAGCGTCATCATACTTAACATCCATATTATCTGCTAAGAATACTTCTGATGTTTTAGTTTTGCTTCTTTTTCGCCTTGTGCTTTTTTTTTAAGAAGAAAGCCGGAAATAGAGGAGCAACCACACGGAGAGGAAGACAAAAAAATATCAAAGTTCAGCTGAAAAATATGACCATCCTTCCAAATAATCATCAGAATTTGTAAGTTTTTTTATGCTTTCCACTTTTTTGTAATTGAATTCTATTCTGTTTTGTTTTTTTTTTTTGCCTGAAATTTTAAATCAAAAGTAGTTTTTTTTATTTGATTATTTTTAATGCGAAAGTTTTTCCTTGTAAAGTTTCAGAGTAAGAAAAATTAAATGAAATATATCCCCTGAATTGTTTAGTTTTTCAATTATATTTTTACAGCTTAATTAAATTTCAACGTTCATTATGGCTTTAAAAATTTTGAGATACAAAATTTGCTAGGAAAACAAGTTAGAGTACTAAAATCGTCCCAGAATTCTTTTTTTGTGGCTACTTGAAAGGGCGGGTTAATGTTAACAAGGCTCAGACAATCGCAGCTCTAAAGGAGAATATTCGACAGGAATGCAAACAGTTATGGAAAGCCTGCGGCAAATCTTGAAAAATATAATAAAGCGGTCACAAATGTGTATCAAGACTGGCTTCAGCCACTTGGTGGATGCCATATTTTTCAAATAAGGTACAAATAAGGATTTCTACCACTCAACAGTTTTTTTTATTAAGTAAAAATGTTATTCAAAAACAAAATTGGATAATTAATTTTACGCCACCTTGTACTACTGGAAAATTTCTTGCCTGTTCATCGGTTTCGAACGAAAATTTCGTTCACTTAACTTACTTAAAACAAAACCATTATTCCATATTTTTTTTGTTATTTTGAATTACATTTTTGTTCAAAAACGATAAACAGGTCTGGGTTCTTTAGAAAAAGTTTATCATTGGAAACGAATTTTTTAAAATTGAAAGGTTTTTTGTTAGTAAATTACGCAATGTAACACTTTTGAGCTCATCGATTGCAAACTCTTTCTCATATGAAATTTATTGAAGTTCTTATCGGAACTAACAAGCCTCTATTTTGGGGGTTGAAAAGGAAAATAAACTGTATGAATGGTTTGCAGATGTTTGTTATTGGAGTCATAGGATATCTCTAAAAGGGGATGCACGCGGAGGAGGATAAATTTAAAGATTTGAAGGACATACTGAAAAAGATATGCCATTTGTTCTGCTATCAATCCAGAGGATGCATCAACTTTAATGGATATTGATTAATTCTTAATTTTAGTTTGCCTTTTCCTAAATTTTTCATACATATCTGGAATATTCGATGTAATATACAACTCGTAAATGTGATAAAGGCATTTGCGGTATTATAATGTTCTGAAGAATTATGAACTGCCCCAAACGAACTGACTCTAAAGTAGTCCCGTGATAGGTCTTTGTTGTTGATATCGTATTTAGTTCTAACACTTTATGTGAATGGGATTTTTGACTTTTACATATCGTTGTCATTGTTTTTCTTATCTCAATGAAAGTGTTTAGTGTTAGTATAAATTAATTCAATACATGTTCCATAGTTTTATTCTTAATTAAGTGATGAGTTCTCCTTTGAATGGTCATGGGTTTATTTGGGTTGTCTTTATTATATTTTCATAAGTCGGAGGACTTGTGCTGGATCAATTGAGACAAATTTCCTGCACGGGTTTTTGTTTTAAATATTACTTTTCTGAGTTTGAAACAGTTTGACAGCTATGGGCCAAAAATGGGGAACAATTTCTAGCAATTTATTATTTTACATTTTGCAGTTTTTCGGGTACACTGAATTTTGTTTTTTCAATTTAACCATTAATGAAAAATAAAATCAGTACTAATTAAAAATTTTATCAAGTGAATTTAACGTTGTCTTATGTATATCAACAACATTACTGCGGAGAATGTTGTTAACATTAAAATTAGTTTAATTGGTACAATTAATTTGTTTACTGGTGCAAATTCTATTAACTTTTTAATTAATATCACAATTTTTTAATTAAAATCTATTGATATTTTTTCTGTGTAAGTTTGTTCTATCGTTGTTTTCTCTTAGTCTGGTTAACGTGGTAGCAGGCCCTACACTAGACGTGCTGCAAGTAGAGTCGACAGTGACTCCGTTTTGACTTTAGCTACAATTCTGCCAAATACAGAATAACAAATATACATTTGTTTTACGAGATTTAGCCGTGAAAAAATTGCGTGTCAAATCAAGAATACAATAGGCCATAAACCGAACAGCAGCTTTAACTAGCAAAACTCAACGGAAATTTGCTTAGTTGTTATCTCGAAAAATTTCAAACGAGAAGAGATATGTTGCACTGTGTTATCTTTATGAAAGAGTTTTTTTTAGAACCCTAAACATTTAATATATAAGGTTGTAAGAAAAATAATTTTCGAAAATGCATCTTTAATTAAAAGAAATGCTTTTTTTTACTTCGAAGGAATATAAATTGTTTCACATTTAGCCAAATAAAAAACATAATAAATTTGAAACTTAGCAATTAAAAAAGATTTGAAAAATAAAGAGAAAAACACCATAAGGAATTAAAACAAATGACAGAAGAACGCACATAAATTGAAAGATGAATGGCTCAACATGACGTATGAGTGTTAATAAGTTTGTTAATTATACGTTCGGTTGAATGTTGTAATTAAAACGCCCCATTATTCAAATAAGACGACTATTAAAACGACATACAAACATTGAAAACAAAAACAATAACAAAAACAAAATCAAATTGAAGAACTAATTAATCAGTGACATAAAATGCTGTGGAAAAAAACACATAAAATAATCTTCTATTTTTGGTTTAAAAGCGAACAAGAAATCCAAAGGAAATAATTTTTTTGTTTCCACAGTTTATAATATTTGAAACTTTGTATTGCTAAACTTTGTCGCTTTTGTTAGTTGCCTTTCTTCTTCTTATACTCTTGTAAGGCTTCTTAGAAAAAAGTTTATACTAACTCTACTTTAAAAAGTCAACACCACAAGTGAAGAGCAACTGCAAAAGAAAGACAGGCATTACTAAAAAATGTCAACCAACTTTTTATATTTGCGTTCGCAGCAGCTTTAAGTGCCTAAGTCTATTAGATTAAATTTGTTTGTGTTTTTTGCTACAAAAAACTGAATACGATGATGAACTTCTATTCTAATTAAAAAGGATTATATAACTTAGAGCACACAATAGTCTTAATTTATGTTTAACAAGCAGGAGGTTAAGAGTAGTTTTAAGTTTTTTTTATTATTCTCAAGTGATGTTTTTTTTTGTTGCTGTTTTCAACTTATTTTGTTAAAGACACTTTTACGATTTTCTCGGCCACTTGGACGTATGAGTGTTATTGATTAAAAATGTTCTTTTTATTGTTATAAAGTATGAATTATGGGTTTTAAAGAAGACGAGGACGCTAATAGTTTAGTGCTGTTTAATAAAATTTACGATGAAAGCGGTTCGTGGTAGTTTTTTAAGTATTGAAAAATGTGACTATTAAAATTTTAGTTTTATTGGGAGTAAACGAGCCAACTTAGAGCTTAAGGGATATTAATGCCCTTAAATATTTTCTTTTCACTAACTTTAATTAGATAAATACTAATGAATGACTTTGTTGCGTAAATGATGAGACAAATCCGCCCATTGGCTCTTTAAAACAATATTTTTGAAATTTCGGCTGTTTTAGTAATTACGTACGTATAATTTTGATTAATTTTTAGTAAGGACCAGCACTCAGGGGATGGCCCCTGCTTATGCATGGCATTGTATTGGAACTAATAAAAAAGGTTATGGAAAAGCAAAGTGTGAAATATTGAGACAAATATCACACCGTAAACTTGAAAACAAAAATAATACAATCTTCATAGAATATTTTCGCAAAAGTATTATGCACCTCAAACAACACTGCTCTTTGAATCAAAACAAAGTGCTTAAAGATGAACTGTCATTATTTTTTCTTGGTAGTGACTATATTACTAACATAAGGGGGTTTGAGTTCAGAGTATAATTTAGTCTGGCAACGAGGCTTTCGGACGACTAAATGCCATATGGTGTTCTTCACACTTCACAATCAACACGAAATGGAAAATCTTTAATGCATATGTGAAATCAACTCTTTAATATGTGAGAATGTGAGTCATGGAACAGTGATACAAAAGATATAAGCCACACACAAACTTCGTTGTGTTCGGGTCAGCAGATTAATGTTCATTCGCTTTAGTTAAGTTCAGCACCCTTTTGACTGACAAAACATGTGCATATACAAAACACACAGGCTATTCATGTAAATTTCTAAGCAACAACAACAGTACTGGTGAGAAGCGTTTCTGGGTGTTTCTACCTTACGGTAAATAATATTCGGTTTATATTTCAACACTCGTTATTATACTCTTCACCAAAGGTAATAAGGACTTTAGACCCTATAAAGGAAATATGTAAGTATATATTGGGTCCTTATGAGTAGCGTAGTTGATTTAACGATGTCCGTATGTCCTCTGAAATGGGGGTTCCGAAGACGCCAAATATGATGGGCACAATGTGCTTATATATTTATTTCCCATAAAGTACGGAATTGCTTGCTATTGAAATTCAGCCTGATCGGTCAACAAATGTATATAAACAAAAAATCACTACTCCCTAGTTTCCAAACTAGGGACAACACTTTAACATGGTTATCAATACACGACATCCGACAAAATGTGGGCAAAATGATGTCTTTGTTCGATTTTTGAATATCTGGAGAACGTCAAAAGTCAAAGTATCGAAATAATGTGCAAGCCTCTTGGTTAGACAACAGCCGCCAAAATATGACCGGAAGCTCAGATGTGGTTTTAGCACAAATTAGATTTGGTTGTTCTTTAATAACGGGAAGAGAGAAATTCACCAAATTTGGTACACATAGCTGCGTTATCAATACACAGCCTCTCTAGAAAATGGGATAGACTAGAGAAGTTGGAGTCTGGAGAGCGGTAAGTGTTAAAGTTGCCAAACTAATTACAAGCTTCTTGGTTATCAATAGACAAAATAGACAACTTCCGACAAAGTGTGGGCGGGAGTTGAGAAGTTGGCATGTCATAAAAAAAGATTTATTTTAATCTAAAGAATTTCTGTTGTTATCACACTATGGGGAAATGTATATAAGATTAGGCATGGCGGAATATAGCATTTTTATTTAATACTTATATAATTTTTATTTAATAAATTTTGGATGCAATTCACCCCAAAGAATCTGGCCCCCGATATCGACCGTTATCGTTCGCTTCCATTTTCAACGACAAACATCTGATTTGCGGCCCACTAACCATTTTCAGCACGACAAGCACGACCGATAACGTAATTAATTTCATACAAATTTGCGGCCCACTAAGAAATATTATGCGACCACACATGTGATAATCAGCCACTTGTGTTGTATTTGTCGACAGAGTGTTGTATTAACACACAAACACTACTTTTTTTTATTATTTTATTTTTTTAAGACATCACCACTTATAAAATTATAAAGGGTTTTAAAATATTTTTAAAAAAATTTTATTATATATTTTTTGCTTACTGATCTCTTTGTTTTTCGTTTACTCTTTTTGTTTGTATTCTGCTTTGTTTGTAGCACAGAGTTCTATTTTTATGGCTTAATTTATATGTTCTGTCGATTTTTATTTGCAAACTAGCGTTTTATTTGTGGAATTGCTGATGTGGCATTTGACAATAAATATATTACGTAAGAAACGTAAAACTTTGTACCGATAAGTCGATAATTAGTGGGCCGCTTAAGAGAACAATAATGAGTGACTTATTGTCGCTCACTTAAGTAGTCGGTCGATATCGGGGCCAAGGCTCTAAGTTACTATTGGACGATTAATTAAGTTAGAATATAGTTTTTTAATATATTTGTAAGTCTTAAAAAATAAATAAATAAATATTTCCAAGTTGTTTATACATAGATCGATTGCCTTTTTTTTATTTTACAAATAATTTTTCACTATGTCTACGAATTTAAAAGAGGCCCCTTATTTCAGTGCGTATTTTCATTTAAATGTTTAAGCTCAATTTGTGCTCAATAGGCCATTATATTCTATAAATCCTGCATTTTCAATATTTCAGATTTCAGAATGAGTCAGTATTTAAGCGAAATAAGACAACCTTAAATAACTATGCGATATATTTCTATTTTAATGCCACATAGTCTCCTTTTTTAACTCTTACATAAATTTAATTGAATTTAACCCTTATACGGTCTTCTGTGAAATTTCGCCCATTTAATTTTTCAAAATTTAATATCTCCTTAACATTTTGCTGGGTCTAGATAATACTTTATCTAGTTTTTTAAATTGAAATTTTTCATTAATAGCGTAATTTTTTTTTTGTATCTAAACGTTACAAAATTATTTGAAGAATTCCGAAAAAGTCCTCGGGGGAAATTTCTACTGATTTGGAAAAACGTGTAAGTATTACCTAAATCCGATTGAAGTTAATGGATGATTTTAGTTTATTGTCTTTGTATTAAATAATATTTTGTCTAAAGGAAAAAAAACTGTAGTATGGATGATTTATCACCCGAAGAACTTTTTGCAAGTTGTTTTGAGAAACGTATGAGGGTTAAATTTTAGGTCTACTTTCAGGACATAAATACGAATTCATTAATAAACTCAGAAAACATAAAAAAACTTGTTTTCCTTTAACTTAATGTCTCATCACAGATTTATTAATATAATATTTTAACATTAACATCCTTATAATTAATTTTAATTTTTAATGACATTTAACATATAACAATAAAATATTATTATTTTCTTTTTTAAATTAACTCTTCTTGTACACATTCAAATAAACACCATCATCAATCATAAAAGGAAACATACAGATTAGGGAGGTAACCGATACTGATATATCGTGATATTTTACTGTCGATACGACGATACTTGAATTTTTTTTGGAGTTCTTTTAAACAAATAGTTAAATTTTCAGTTCTTATTTTTTTTGAATTAACAACTAACGGACAATTTCACCATGTTGATATATAATTAACTATTACTATAACTGTCAGTTTAGGATATGTCGCCTGGTATATATAGCAATTAGCTATATATGAGCACTACGTTTCAAAAATCTACAACTTGCATATGATCCAATTATCATATGAATATTCACCACGAGGGATGTGCTGCGCCTCTAGGCGGGCGTAGTAAAATCATCGTAAGGAGGCAGACCACTTGATGTTACATGCACTGGGATTGATAACAGATAAATAATCGCCAGTTCGCCAATCCTCCAAAGGACGGTTTTCTATTGGGATCCAAAGGATTTCAAACGAGTTTGAAATCATAGAGTACATTCTTCTTCTGGTGCCACGGAAGTCAGTAAGTAGCCTCCGTTGGTAAGCTTCTTGCAAGAAAAGCTTTCTGTGTTTCGGGAAGATTGTCTTTGCGGAAGCTTTCCTCTTTTTTGAGGGGATACTTTCGGAAATAACGTGGTGCCTGTGGCTTAACACCCAAAACTGTGGGAAGAATGACGTTCACACAGAAGGCTTATTTTTTTAGCCTAGTGGGAAAGGTCGGCCTATCGATGGATCGCTAGGTGCTGTTGCTAATCAACAGAAGCTGCTGGGACTTACTATAGCAGTCGATAATAGGTAGCTCCAGCTCCTAAACCAGGGGTGAGTGTAAAATTTTGGTGGGAATTTGGTGCTGTTGCTAATCAACAAAAGCTGCTAGGACTAACTATAGCAGTGGAGAATAGGTAGCTCCAGCTCCTAAACAAGGGGTGAGTCTATAATTTTGGTGGGAATTTGGTAAGTGCATATATTAACTCACCATGTGGTTGAGATCCACCATGGGATTGGCCCGAAATAACATCCCTATGAATGTAAGAAGCAAACAATGGTGATATCCGCTTTTTAGAAGGATGTGGCCTCGACTGTTTTAAATATCTCAAAGTTTCTTTGCAGTATTGCAAAAGGTTTTGTTTGCGTAGATAAAGCCATGCAGAAAATTAGAGCAGGGGTCTAATCACCGCTTACGATATTGGATTAAGTTGATCGAAATTTTTTAATTTGCAATCATGACCCCTGCGGGAAATTTGTGTCAATTCCTCTTAAAGCACTTATCCCGTGACCAGTGAACAAAATTTTATAATTAGAAGAAACGAATTGTGATAGGTAAAAACAAGTCATATCACTTAACTGGTGATAATGTGTTTAGAGTGTAGTTGGTCCAGAGAAAAGGTAATTGGCACAAAACTATTCATGTGGCTGGTATTGACTGATTATATTACTTTATATGAAGGAGATCTATCATAGTGATATGACTCATTTGGGATAACATCTGCGGCAGGCATTATTTTAACCGAAATTGGAAGGTTATTTCAGTGACCTGTTACAAAGTGTCAGAAAGGTGCCAATTAACCCCCTCGTAGGACACGCCATGTTAAAGTGACTTGTCACGTGACAAGTTAAGTGTTAGTTGCCTTTCCCGTAGGGATACTCGATATCGAATGAAATGTGTCGTAATTTGAGATAATAGCATTCGATGTCGAGTAACCGAAGACATTAAATCTCATGAGTTTTCATTCGTAACGTCTCTTCGTGTCTATCGTATGCAGAAAAAGACGATAGTTTACTCGATGCCGAATACAGGAAATATACACATCTTAATTGTAAAGTCATATGTCGTAAATTAATTACAAGAAATATATATGACTGCTGTGGGCAACCGCTTATAATTTAGATTTCTACTGTACAGTTATGACGAATCAATGAACACTGCATTAAAATTTTTATTTTGTTGGAAACACAGCCATGTTTTTTTAAATAATTGTAATATATTATTTATGACATTATGATGATTTGACTTAAAAGCATACCTTGTGAATCACCCAAGTATTTTTATGCAAATCGATTAAATGGAACTCGGTTGAACTAAGTTGAAATAATAAATTACTCGTTATACGTCTGACAAAATCCTACCTTTTACAAACGGCAAGTTGTAATAGTGTTTTTTTTTTGCACAAAAAAATTATTTATTCTTTGTAAACTTTACAATTAATTCAGATTCAATTGGTTTTTTTTGTTCTTTTAAATATAAATTTAAAATACAACCTTTTTTATTTTTCGAATTTATTCTATGATCTAAATTTCAGTTATGTATTTTATGACGAAAGCGGGCCAGACAATGCATTACATTCTGCTGGTGTCTAATAATTGTAAATTTTTCTGTACATACAATATACTTTATTGCTATCCAAAGGATAGCTAAGGTAAAATGTAACAGGAAGATACAAGATAATAGTCTGGTAGTTATGTATATAAAATACATAACTAAATTTAACTCGTAAAATAAGTTCGAAAAATAAAAAATGTTGAATATAATAAAGAAGTTTATGAAAAGAAATTATTCCCAGATTCTAAATTTAAAATCGCTTACACTTTAATTTTGTATAATAAAAAATTACTCTACATGCATTTTGTTAATTTTAACTTGAAAGCAAATTCAATGTGCGGAATGGTATTGGTATCGTTGATATTTCTTTTTGTATAGCGGTATTGGTGTCTTATTGGCAAACATGTGCATCGTTACATCCCTAATACAGATAGTCAACTTCGAACAAGAAATTAATTTCATTTAAATACAAAATATCTGTTATTTGTGTACCCCAGAAAATGTTAGACAATGAAAGTTTAAGGTTTTGACATTTTGTCACTTCACATCTGTCGAAATGTCCTTGAGTAATAAAAGCCTGTTTACACTATAAAACTAATACGAATGGACATCTTTTTAAATTTCATGCCACAAAAATGATTGCGGTTAAGAGTGTTAAAACACCTAGTGATAAGAAAAAGTTTGAGCTAAAGTATAGTAAGAAAAAAAAAACTAAATATTAAAAATATTATTGGAAAATATTTTAGCAACAGAAAAACTTTTCAAAGGAATTTAAAAAATTTTTTTAAAGTATTAATTTATTTTGTTTTTTTTTTCAAATGCCATACAAAATGCAAGACTTTGATGACTTTTTTGTAATAAAATATGTTTGCACCTTGTTATTTGGCACTAAGTGTATATAAAATAAAATTAGGTGATATTAATAAAGATTATTTTATTTGTGAGCATATGTTTGTGTGTTAAAAAGGCACTCAAATATAAACATAAAAGATAATTCTTATTAATATACGAAATAATATATATGAAAACATTGATAGTGGGTAACAAAAGTTTAAAATCAAAGGCAGAAAAGGCTAGATCGTTGCCTGGAAATTTCAACAGAAACCTTTAATGTTTGCCTTTAAAACTGCCAATACTTTGAATATATTTTGACTCACAAATACCAAAACATATGCCTCAACTTAAATTCTACTCCTTTAGATGTCTTTAAGTCACATTTTTACGCACAACTATTATTACAAGAGACCCAAAGTAAAAAACATATAAAAAACTCTAAAACAGAGAAATAGTAATAATTGTACTGAGGCAAAGACGAAAAACAATTTAGTAATAAAAAATACAATAAAGTTAATGCCATAACTATTTAAAAATACATAAAAATATAGTCAAGTCCATTTGTTATTTACTTACTATCCAGTTCAGAGACAATAAGACCTTTCAAAAGAAACCTAAACGTATTGAAATCCCAATGACAACTTGTCTCAGTGTATATTAGAGTGGGAAAGATGAGTGGTGTTGGTAGGTTAACTAGTAACACATGACTGACTTTAGGTTTTTATGTTTTTTTCATTTTTGGGTTACTTTATTTTTAGCTGTAGTTGTCATCTTTACAATTCAAGTCACCGTTGGCTGATAAGAAGCTGTGCGTTTCTTTGAGTGTATTTATCCTGTCCTTTTCGTTGTTAAGGATTTTATTGCAACCCATTAGGCTTATTTTAGTTTTCTTTATTTGCTTTTTTGTCTGTCTGTCTGAAACATAAGATATAAGAGTTATGTATGAGCTGCAGAAATGTAAAGAAAACTTTGTAGTGGCGGTTGGTGGCCTTGGTTTGTTTTATGTTGTGTTGACATACAATTTCTTTTATCGCGTATTTAATCTTTAATTCAATGAAATGAACTTTAATGTTTTGGGCATAGAATATTGACTAGAATTGAAACTTTTTCAAAACAAAACAAAAAATAATTCCTCTGAAAATTCCGCACGTGTGAAATGCAACAACAATATTAAGCACATTTCTCAACAACATAATCATAGAGTTAGGGGTTTTTGAAAGGGGGGGATATTTTCTCTCTCTCCCTACATTCTGGTCAATATACTATGGTTTAAGGCATTAGGGGAAAAAGAGGGAAATCTAACACTTAATAATTAGCGTAGGTGTTGGATAAAAATCATGAAAATAGTCTTTATATTTTTTATTGTTACATTTTTAAACCATTTGGCTTAAATTGAAAAAAACACACACAAATTGGAAATTCTTCTACTTTTGCTATTGCAGTTCAAATAAACAGTTCTGAAAAAGACAAAACAATTTATAATTTAAAAAGTCGAAATTTAATTTTTTAGTGATTATGTATTGCTACATCAAAGTGTGTAGGTGTTCAAAATTGTAAATTTATATTTTAACAAACATTTTCAAATGCATGATTTTCTTAAACATAGCGACGTTTCATAACTCATGCACGCAAAAGCGCCGAACTTTATTTTTCAGACAAATTTTCAAGAATGTAAGCAATTCGGCACCCATGATCTATAATTAACCAATAAGATTAAAATCACGTTGTAAAGCTATGATTAATTCAATCTATTATCTAGGTATCAATATTTATTTGAGATTTCTTTTGTTTTAAATAAATTTTGGGACGGGGCTTATATGGGACCTGATCTTAAGGAGTGACCATTCTATCAAACTTCCTTCGTATGATGTGTTAGCTAGGCGCAAAAGGTCGATGTTACTAATAGTCTCTGTCCATAAACATCTGATTATACGACGTCCATAAACATCTGATTATTCCACGTAACTTTTTTGCTTAGACCCCTATTACTAAAACTTCTCTGACATGCAACCCATAGATCGTTTGGCGACCTGGTCGTGTAAAACCACTAGGCTGACGTCCACCCTAAAACAGATTTCAACTTCACGATTTAGGTGAGACGACGCAAAGAGAAAGCACTAGAAATAAACAGACGGTAATTTCAAATTGAGGCCGTTTGCTCCCAAGATGGAGAATAGCGGATCATCATACTCATGGTCACCTCTAGCAGAACTATTTTTAATGAATAATTTTCAAACACATTTTGGATAAAACTATAAAGAAGGAATATAAGTAATTTCTTGGGATGCCTTTTTATTTTATAGCATTTACAAAATCCTTTATAATAAATTGAAAATAATCTGACATATGATAAATTTAATAAAATTATCTCCTTAATAGTACACAACCAACTTAACATCTGTGATTAAAATTAAGGCCTAAACTATCACATTCATATATTGTATTTAATGTAATTATCATGTTATGATAATCAAGTAGTTAAATGTTTTCATACTGTTCTACTTCTCATCATAATTTATTTGTTGTTACACGTACATATCTTAAGTGTTCCAAAAGTAATTAAATATTTATTCAAAATTTTGTCAACTATGGTCTTCTAATTAAATTTTTTAGGTAAACCCACATGCCACAACAGTAGAAGATGGTATTAAGACATAAAGGCAAAATACAATCAAGAACTATAAACAAACATCCGCCTGCTGTAGATACATTTTATAACGTTAAAATAAAATTTATGTAAAATGCCTCAAGATACACAGTGAATGGCTTCGTTTGTAGCAGAGTGTTTGCTGCTGTAGAAAATGATTAATATTAATGATGATGTTAACGAAGAGGCTTCCGGTGCCTGTACAGATCATAAAAATTGCGTTGTAGATGTTGAGATACTGATAGTGCTAATAAAAATTACAACAGACACCTGCAATACTCCTTCACTTAACACTGAAGCACTCACAATAAATACACATTAAGTGAAAACTATACCACCCCTCTCTCTACTTGTAACTTGACTTTTTGTAAAACTTTTGGTTTTATGTGTTCTAAACTTTACTAATATCGAAAAGTTTTTGCCTTGTTTTAAAGCCATGTTACAAAGTTGTTAGAACAGAATGAAAGAATATTTTTTTTACTAGAAAAAATACTTGTACAAAAGTCTTATTTCTCAATTAGCGTTTAAAGCTGCTGCTGTAAAATAAATAAAAGAAAGTAGAATAAAATCTTTTTAACCTCTTTTCCATTTTACATTAAACATGATGATGATGGGTGTAGAATAATTTGAAAAAAAACATACATTCATTAAGAAATGAATATTAAAATAGTACTACGTTTATAATTATTTTATTTATAATATTTTTTTGCTAAGTCACAAATAAATTGTAGAACTAAACCCTTAAGCTTTTGCCCAAGCAGGTGTAAAAAATGTTGAAAGAGTTGTAATTTCGTAGAAAACTGTTTTTATGAAAATTTCTTTAGTATGAATTATGTTGTGTGGGGTATTTTGTATTTAAAACAATAACTTTGTTTTTCATATATTAAAACGAAGTTCAATAAATTTAAAGTTTATATATTTTTAAAATTTTATGCAACCTTTGATGTTAAATGAAAAAATAGGGGTCCTTCGAATAGTTGATTTTTTTGAATTGAAGGAAAATTTGAAAAAATTTGCATTTTAGCTGACTTTTGAACCAGTTTGCATTTTCAATGAATTTTGGGAAATAAGCGAGTTAAAGTAATATTGAGATTGGAAATATGGCTAGTTTGTTATATTTATAAAATGCCATTTTTCAAAAAGTTTCCAAAAGTTTGAAAAAAATATACAACATGTCTGACAAATATTAAACAATTTTAATATTGTTCAAACAGCAAACGCCCCAATTAACAACACAAAATATTTGAACAAACGTAAAATTTTTTAATTTTTGCCAAGCAATTTGTGTGGTTTATTTTGCCCGTTAGAATTTTTAAAGAACTTCGGCTTAAATAGATCATACATACACGCAGAGAAAAAACATGTTTAAATATGGTCACCTCCAACAAAACTATTTTTAAAGAAAATTGTAAACATGTTATGGTTAATTTAACCATATTATTGTCACCGACAACCATATTATTGTTTAATTAGTCTTCCATCGCAACCATATAATGATTGCCTCTAAACATGTTATGGTTAAATATGACAATAATTTGGTTTTAAATCAACAATAGTATTTTTCTCTATTCCAAGAGCAACATGCTATGGTTGAAAACAAACCATGATATTATAAGATTAAACATATTTAAGTTATTATTAACCAAAACGTGTTCGGAGGCAATTATAATATGGGTGCGCCTTATTGATGGAGGACACATTTAACCATAATATGGTTGTCGGTGA
Organism: Pollenia amentaria; assembly: GCA_943735925.1. Lineage (NCBI taxonomy): Eukaryota > Metazoa > Arthropoda > Insecta > Diptera > Polleniidae > Pollenia > Pollenia amentaria. The sequence continues at coordinate 248,461,397 of OX031007.1, read as the reverse complement.
CAATAATATGGTAAAATTATTTGTGTGAAAAAATTCTTTGTTTGCGTGAAAAATATTTTCCAAACTGAATTTCTAAATGAGAAGAAACAACTAATAAATAAAAACACAAAAGAAAAAAGATTAAATATTAAAAATTAAAGATTTTATTTTCCATATTTTTCCTATAGTTACCCATAGACAGTTTTTTTGGTTACATCGGTTAATCGACTGAAATTGACCGGTTCAATCGTAAATCGAAAATAGCCAATTTTAAATTAACCGATCAGTTAATCGGGTAGTAATTTATCCGTTAAGCGAATGAATACCCTAATGAACATGTTTTTGTATGAAATATCTGTCCATGTGTCGTCCATTTTTAAAAACCGTCCATGACTTTGTTTGATTTCTTAAATTTTGTTTTTTAGTTCTTGGTATTTAAAAAAATAAAACTGGTGAATTTTTCCATATCCGTGCTTCTGGCGGAATGTTGAAGTTTTTAGCGTGAATATATGATAAAAATACTTAAGATTTTGTTATGCCTTAAAGCCAGTTTACACTATTATACTTTGTGTTCATAAATATCAACAACTCAAGTAATATGTAAAGGTGTGAAAGTGTGAATGCAATGTGTTATGAAAATTACAAGTATTACGAAAAAAAAAATTGACATTCCATACGACATTATCGTTTTTTAACTTTTCTAAACAATCATACTTTTCATTTTACCAGGCTTCAATTTAAACAAAAGCATGTTAATGTGTGATAGTGTGAATATAAACTGTAGTGTGAAATTAGATTTTTTTGATAGTCGCAACAAAACTAATTAGATTTCTATCTCACGAACTGATATGAAACACATAAGACTTGTGTGATAGTGTAAACAATCCGTTAACGGGCATTCCGTCTTCGGCAAGACAACGGGCTAATATTTCATCTAATGAATCATCTTTCGCAAAGTATTTTAGTAAACTATTATTTGCCATCTCCTTAGAACGCCGCACACTGACTTTAAGCTTGTGGGCAAATTAATGAAGATTAATAAGATCCGACATCGACTTATCATATTAGGGCACTTCAGATATCTTACTCTGTATCTATCTCCAGAGACGAAATCTGTAAAAAAAAAAAATTAATATTTACAGACATACCTAAATAAGAATGGAAGGCGGAAAGTTTTCTTCCGCTAGCTCCTACGTTAAAATGCGAAACTATATAAAAGAGTCAGCGTTGAGTCAGGAATGGTATTGTTAACTTTCTTATTTAAAAAACCCCCATAATAGAAATTTAAAATAGAGATTAAACCGCTAGATTTATCTAAAAAAGCTAAATGGCTGTTATTAATTAACAATAGTGCCCAACTTTACTATTCAATACGCTGTCAAAATCGGCTTTTTTTCAATTGCAAAGCATTGCCGCCGCGCTTTTACGCAATACTACATACAAATTGTATGGACATGAGAATTTTAGGCAGCAAGAACACTCTTATCCTTTTAACTAAACACTTTTTTATTGTATTTTAAATTGTTGTTGGTTCTTTTTTACAAGGACACACGCTTCGTGATTTGAATTTACATCGTTCTTCATCTTTTGTTTTTACATTCTTCATAAAAGTTTAAAATTGCCCAATATTAAAATTATAAAAATACTTTGATTACGGATGCATTAACAACCAATGAAAGGGAAACGTATATAAATTACACATTATAAAAATGACTGGTTTATTGGATATTGAAAAATGGACAAAAAAAAAAATTTATATTTTCTTGAATTATTTGTGATCACAGTGTTTACTAATGGTACATTGAGAACCTTGTTGCTATGCAAGTTTTTACATACCAGGCGGCTATGCATATATGATATAGCAGTATATCTTGTCGCCTTTGGATTTTTTTAATGTTCCTGGAAAGGTGGTGTACCATAATTTAAGTTAGAGGTGAAAAGTGGAATATCGGCTAAGGACAGAATTTCTTCGAATGATCCAATTAATTTTAATTGCTTTTAATTTTATTTCGCGGCTATGTGACACATCTACTGTAATATCGAAGCTCCAGATGTATACCGATATATTTTATATTCGAATATTCATGGAGCTAGTTCTGGCAGTCGTGAACGAATACTTCTTCGCTTTCAAAGCAATTTTAAAAAAATGGCTTAAAAAGTATTTACATTTAATGTATGTGATAATTAAATCAATTATTTTTTAGTTGAAAGAAAATTAAAAATTTAATTTTGATTTAATTAACAGAAATAAATTTTCAATTAAAATTTTAATTAAATAACAAAAAAGCTTAATTGACTTTTTACGTTTAAAATAAAATAATTTAAACATGTAGAATTGTTGTTGGGAATTGTCAATATTTATTTAAATAAATTAACACATTGTTTGAAATGGCAAAGTTTTTTGATCACTTTTTTAATTAAAATTAAAAATATAATTTATTGAAAATATTTTTTCAAAATGTAAAAATTTTTAGTAATCAATATCAAATCAATATAATCATTTTGGTAATAGGTGCAAAATCAACAACTTGTTTGCTTGATATTATGAATTTAGAATAAATTTGGTGATTGGAGAAATTTAATAATTTTTTCTGTGCAAAGAAAATATTATTTGTATACATTTGGCTCATTGGCCTTTATCTTCTATTGTTTTACACCTTTCTCCAATTGAAGTAGGTATATTTTCCGGTAAGTACACGTAGGGAAAAGGTATGGTTGGGCATGGTTACGGCAACTACACTATTTTATTGTAACAATATATTGTATGTTTATCGCAATTATAAATTTAGGTATGGTGTACTAAAAAATAATCATTTTTGTAACAACTTAATAACGATAACTTTGAAAACATATTATATTCCTCACAACCATTTAATGATATTTAATAGCCATAACATGATAACTTTCTATACGTGTATTCATTGACCAGTGTTTTGTGTTATTTAAGAGAAAAAGAATGAAAATTCTAGAAAATAATAAATAATTGCGACCTACGACAAAAATATGATGTAACAGTTTTACGTTAAGATTGCCAGTCAGTAATTAAGCAAAAATATAAATATACTTATCATGATTAACATGATAAAAATATGATTACATTAAAATATAATATGATGTAATAAAAACAAATTAGAATTAAGAAGAAAATATTATGATGTCATATTACGAAAATATTTGGTCATAATATGATTCAATAATAATCGTTATATATTGACTACAATAATGAATCTTTTCATTTTTAGAAAAGCCGTTCGTCTACAAGAGTTGAAGCTTGGATGTTTTTGGCATGCCCGACGTATATATCAACAATTATAGAGGGCCAAAGATGCTTCCAAGTGCGACTACAGTGTTTATTTGCTCAGGAGTTCTAAAAAACTCTCCTTTTTTAATGATGATGTAACATTAAAACATGTTTGTCCGTGCTTACGTGTAAATTAAGTTTTAATTTATGTATTAAAACTTCATGCCAGTCTTTATCAAAAGCTTAGAAAGCATCGATGCAGAGTGCAGATCAGAATTTTCTTTCTTCAAAGGCTCTTCTTATAACGCATACTAGTCTATGCGTTTGTTCAATTGTTCTTTGTTATATGGAACACACCTTTTGTAAAATTTCAGCAACAACAATAAGAACTTTTACACTTAACTGGTTGCACAAGCTACAGTAGGAGTACCGCATGCTAGAGAATTGTTTAAAAACAAAAAAACTAGAGAGAAAAGCATCCAATTAAATGTTGGATGAAATCCCAAGAGACCCTTATTCTGAAATTTTAAGTATGTAAATATATGTTGGAGAAAGAATCTATGTGAGTGTAAGTACGCATTGGAATATGGCGAAAAATCTAGGCCATAATTATAAAATGTTTATGTTTCCAAGTATAAGACAACATAAAACTCAAATACTTGAGAGTTTTTTCTTTTTTCATATTTTCCAAGAAAAAAAAATAATCTGTTTTTATTATTCCAAACGTTTAAACGTAAGAATGAATATTTAAATAAAAATACAAGTGTAGAAATACACGCAAAGAAAAAATATGGTTGTGGTAAGCATATTCTAAGAGCAACATATTATGATAAGATTCATGATTGTCGTCAACATATTACGATTTTTAGTAAATCATATTGTTATCGTGTTAATCATAATAAGTTAGGAAGTGATCATATTATTATCATGTTAATCATAATAATATGTAGATTAAATCTAAAACCGAAAAATATTTTTAATATATATTTATGTATATTTACTTACTGGCAATTTTAACGTAAAACTGTTACAGACATTTCACATCATAATATGATGCAACTATAAACATAATATTTTTAACCTATTTTTGTCGTAGGTCGCAAATATTTATAGATTATTTTATAGAATTTTCATTTTTTTTCTCTAAAATAACACAAAACAATGGTCAATATTTTTGCACCATTTTCAAACACTTTTAAAATATTTTTAGCATTGATATTTTATTTTGTGACACTTTACAATTTTGTTTTTAATGTAATTTTTAAATGGGTATTTTTTTAAATTGTTTAACCACTGAATAACAAATAATTCGATAGGTAAATGTAAAACAAACGACACAACTGACACCAATTATTTTTCAAATGACGATAACCAAATATTATTAGAGTAAGATATTTTGTTTGCATCTTAAACATATTATGAGTACACGTGTAGAAAGTTATCATGTTATGGCTATTAAATATCATTAAATGGTTGTGAGGAATATAATATGTTTTCAAAGTTATCATTATTAAGTTGTTTTAAAAATTATTACTTTTCGTAAATGCATCACTGCGCTGCATCAGAAAAGCAAACTGTTTTTATTGCAGATAAAAAAGTAATTTTAATTTTTTTTATGGTGTGACGAAATTTTTTATGGAGTATTTGAAATTTTTTGGGCCATATCTACTTCATTGAAATATATATAAACATTTGAAATCACTGATGCAGCGTAGTGATGCATTTACGAACGTACCCCATGCTTAAATTTATAATTGCCATACACATTGATATTTATACAGTAACTTTAACCCGGCGCCGGGGGGGATGGGTCAAAATTACCCGTCACTTTTCGATTGGATTGTGGTTTTAAAAATGTACTTCTCTTCTCTACGCTCTTCTCAGTAGCTGGTGATATTGAATCTCTCTGAATGTTATAAATTTCAAATCAGTTGCATGGCGATTGTACTTCGAGTAACACGTGCTCAAAGTTAAAAAAGGTAAATATGACCCATCCCCACAGTCAACGTAGCTATTTTGCGCCATTTGTATTTTATGTATCTTGCATATCAAATACTATTTTTAGTTAGAAAACTTTTCATTATTGTTCAATATAACGGTATATTATTATTTTTTGTGCTATAAAGTAATTTAGTTTTTTCTATATAGTTGGTAGTTTGAATAAAGATGGACAAAGAAGAAAAACAACTGCAGCGAATTTTATCAATTCTCGAAGAATCTGACTCGGATGTCGCATTGTCTGATCCGCAGTCAATGGAAGAGGGCGATAAGGTCAGTGAGCGTAGTATGACGAGTGACACTGAGCAGGATGTATCTGATGGTGAAGACAATATCCCCCTATCTGATATAAGATTCCATCTATCAACATTTCACTCGCCGCCATTTCAGGGGAATGCTTCATCACAAATAGAAAATTCTTCGATTCGTGAGGTACAATTTTCGCAATATGTTGGTAAAGATGGTACAGTTTGGGCTAAAAAACATTTTCGTTCAACATTTGCTCATTGAACACAAGCTGACATCAGTTGGTACAGTGCGTAAGAATAAAAGACAGGTCCCTCCCGAATTCACTAAAACTCGTGGAGTTGAAGTTTTTTCATCTCGTTTTGGATTTCAGAAGGATATTAATCTGGTTTCACATGTACCCAAAAAAAATAAAATTGTGTTGCTGATGTCAAGCCTCCATCACGATGACAATATTGATGAATCAACGGGAGAAAAGAAAAGACCAGAAATTAACACATACTACAACTTGACAAAATGTGGGGTAGACGTGGCTGACGAACTGTGCGCTTCATATAACGTGTGCCGTAACTCAAAGAAGTGGCCATTGACAATATTTTACTCTATTTTAAATATGTCTGCCATTAACGGAGCTATAATATATCGAATAAATAGTAACTCAAACCAAAAAAGACGGCAGTACTTGAAGAATTTAGGCCTTGCTCTTGTCAGTGATCATCTGAAAACCCGTCAAAATGTTACACGTTTACCTCGAGATGTGCGCAAGAAAATCGGAATATTTACTGAGCAGTCATCAGAAGAGCCACCAATAAAGAGACCCAATGTTCGTAAAAGATGTCAGGTGTCCTGCCAATAAAGACCGAAAAACCAATCATACGTGTCAAAGTTGCAATAAGTATATTTGTCCGGAACATATCATACCTCTTTGCACCGATTGCATTAACGATGATCCTTCAAAATGATTTTTTCTTATTTTTTTATAAGCATTAATTAGTCATAAAGGCATAAAAATGTCAATTTAATTTAAATACTAATAAAAAAATAAGTGTTTATTATATTTAAGCTAGAAGAAGCCTCCTTTGTTAACTTTTTTAATATGAAATGTTTTTTGTTTAAAAATAAAAGTAAATATGTTATTTTTTAACAAAGTCATGTTTTATTTCCTTAATAAGGTTAGATTAAATCTAAATTGTATATATTTTTTCGTAAATATAGCAAAAAACCTCGAGTTTAATAAGTGGGTCATTATGACCCAACCCCCATGTCCTTGTAGCTAAAATCCACCCCCCCGGCGCCGGGTTAATATTGTTGATATTAAATAAAAACAACAATATTTTATGTACTACAACAATATATTGTTACAATAAACATAGTGTCGTTGCCGTAACAATGTCCAACCATATTTATTCTCTGCGTGTACTTTTATATGAATTATTGTTGTGTTTATAAATGTGTAAAATTAAACCGTGTAAAAATTACAAAACGCCCTTTTCATTTTCTTCAACAGCTCGAAACGAAATGAAAGTGAAATAACACATTGCGATATTTATTTAAATATAAATAAAATGTGCCTCAAGCTTCAACTTGGCTTTTATGGAGGGTGGGGTTGCCTTAAGGTTTGGTTTATATTTTAAAAAAACTTTAAATGTTAAAAAGTGAGAGGGTGTGAATGGTTTGGAAAATTCAAATGCATTGAAAAGTTAAAAGAGCACTGAGAATACATACGGAATATTTGTATTTGAATTTCTTCTGAAGTAGTGGGTTAACAAAAGCATTTTAAAGGCTCTTAAATGTGTAGAATAATCAATAGTTTTTTTTTTTTATTTATAATACCTTTTAATATTTAATTAGATTGAAGACACTTTAGTTTACGTATTTTATTTTTTGTTAATTCATTCTAACAAAAAAGTGTTAAAAGAGTAGAAATACTACTTTTGTACAGAAAGAATTTGACATTTGTTAATTAATATCCTGCTAACTAGAATAATTTGTTTATTGCTTCAAAAAATTTGGCTTAACTTATCCAAAATATACCCTTAAAAAATAACTTTAGGCTTTTTTTTTTTTTGTTATTATGAAAAAGGCGAACTTTGTTCCTTAAAACGTGATATTAAATTATTAAACTGACCTCAAAGTAAAAAACAATAGATTATTAAAATGAAAAAGGCACTCAAAGTTTAATAAGGTGGTGAAATAAGTTTTCGGCCAAGTAAAATTTAGATTTTCTGGCTTTAATGAAATTGTATTGTGTGAGCACTTGAGTCTCTGGGGAAAAATTAAAACTTTATTAAAAAGCTAAAACTTCTTTATATCATTAATAAATGAAAAGCCCAATGAATGAAATTGCCTTAAAAATGGAGAGATGGAGTATTTATTTAATAATTTAGTTCTTAATAAGAAAAGTTTAAAGTCATTTAATTTATTTTAATTTTAGTTGGAATGGAAAAATATTATTACACTCGTATTTCTGCATTGAGCTCTTTCAGTAAAATATAAATAGTTGCTCAGAAAAGTAGAGACAGAGCAACAGGCAAACTCACAATTCGCGTGAGAGAGCGATGCCGTTTAAGCATTTTGGGTGCTAGATTTTGCAAGCATTTTAGATTTTTAATTAATAATATAAAACATAATTTTGTTTTGGAAGAAAAATAAATTTTCTGTTTACAATTGACAGAAGAAGTATACAAATCAGCGTGTTTTTCGGTTTTTATTGGTGTCTCAATGATCATACTCGTATAAAAATATAAATACACATTTTTAGTAATAAGGTCAGGTTTTTGAGTTGTGGATTAAGCTTAAACTTAGTTCAGCGTAGTCTGAAACTCGGATGGCAAAATGGGATTTTATTTTTCTTTATTTCATTAAATACCAACATTTTAAACAAAACTTAGCTGTTCCGTCAAAATATTGTATACAAACTTGGCAAATCTGTTTTCGGAATAAAAAAATCTAGTTTAACTGCGATCTTAAAAGCCCAACCAAAGTGCTTAACATTTAAAATCTACGAATTATATATTTGTTTAGCTTTTTTTGGAATTGAAAACTAAGTTTTCTTATGCTTTTGTTCCACATTTTAAAATTAACTTTCTGGCAACACTGGCGAGGCTTACAAGCTGGTGATAACAGCGAGGCACAATACGTTGGTTAATAGGAAAAACTCAATATTAATGGAATATATATAAAATATTTGAAACATAATAATAAGACTTACGAAAATTTTTAGGTTTGATATTAATGACAATTATATTCAAAATCGTTTTAAATAAAAACTCTGTTTTTCACTTAACATTTAAATGAAACCTCATTCACCAAGCTGGTTCAACTAAATTTTTTTTAGGTTTCCATGAGCAAGGCGTCCTTAATATCACAACAATACAACAACAACAGGCAAAGCAATAACAGTCAGCTGTTTTTTAAGAATACCTTCAAAAATTCAAGTGCTTTAAATATTGCTAGAATTCGGCTTATACAAAAATGTTTGAAACTATTTGTTTGCTTTACTTTTGTATTGCTTAAGCTATCAAAAAAAAAAATATTTTGACAAAAAATCTTAAAGATATACATACCCGGTTCGAAATCTATTATAAAACGCGTAAATAGTTTATAAATAATAATTAAATAGTACTAAAAAATTGTAAAGTATCTGAAAAGCCAAAGCAGATGCAAAAAAAAATGGTTTTGTAATTGACTCAGTGCTGCGAAAAAAATTGGATCAGAACGAATGCCAACCAACTTGTTCAGCTACCAACCAATCAACGTCCCTATGGCAACTATGAAAATAATGGTCAAGAAGCTTAAGAAACAAGAATGAAATTTAAGGAAAAATTAGCTTAATGGCAATTTCTTTCAACATATTCAGTGCTGCTTTAAACATTATCGTATCAATTTTGAGAGATAATGTGGACGGGTTTCCTATTGATGCTTAAACTCTTAAGCAAATTCCAAAAGTTGCGAGAATTTACTCAATGGGAAGTCTCAAGCTAAAAAATAGTTCAACTTATTTGACTAGAAACTAATTTCATTAGATATGTATTTAATTCTATAATTTTCAATTATTTTTAATAGATATTTATTTCAATAAATTTTTTTTTTCAGTATTTATTTATTGAATCTTCATATATTAGATATGAACTAACAATAATTAATCAAATCTTATCCTAATATTTACTTTATGTCCTGCCAGTGCCAGACATCACGAATTCTGTTCACATATGTAGGTGTTATTCGCTCATCTGATTGGGTGAGTGCTGCAGTGTCTCTTCTTCTTAAGCGAGTGTGGCCACCATAACTTAAAATATTTCGAGCTAATGGATTTGGGTGCAGTTCCAGCCTTTTTAAATTTTTTACTGCATATTTCGTTATCATATCATTTCGTTATCACTAACGGCACATTGAGATCCTTGTGGATATTTGCGTTTTTGACGTACCAGGGAGCGGCTGTGATTATTCGAAGAAGTTTATTTTGGCACCTTTGAATTTTTTCGATGTTAGAATCCGAGGCAGTGCCCCATAACTGAATACCGTAGCACCAAATTTTCTTTTAATAAATGAAAAAAAAAAACGAAAACAACAAGTCTTGTATTTTTAATTTGTTTTTTTTTTCATTGGAATTTAAGGCTTGATTTATATTGGTATTATATGCTGGTTTTTATTTGCCTTCAATGCTTGAATTCAAGTGTAATTATTACGTGTTTGAGATTGGAATTTCAGTGTAAATCAAAGCTTGAATCACACAGTATTTGCATTGTTATGTTCGACTGGATTTCCAGTATCCGCTTTGCTGCAGTATGCTATTGAATTCCAGTGTAATTCAATTAATAGCTGCTTTACACCATCACACAAGTCTTACGTACTTTGAAAAAATACAAGCCTGTCATGATAAATTCTTATTGTTGTTTGAAAATTTTCAAACAATAATTAGATCAGCATTTTCGGAAAATACTTAAGACTTTGTAGGATAGTGTATAACGGCCTTATATAAGACTGAAAAAATTTACCTATATTTACATACGATTTAAGTTTATATGAACATAAACAAAATAGAGATTTAAATATTATCCTAAAAATTGGACTTCATACTGTTAAAAATGGGTTTTTTATTTAATTATTTTTGATTTCACCCCTAACACTAAATTGAGGACATTTATGATAAAAACTACTTAGAGAAAAATGAAATTGATCAAATAAAACAAAAGAATTTATTTACTTTTTTGTATGGCCATGATGTTTTTTATAGAAACAATAATACATTACAACCACCTTTTTACCGCAACCCTGAAAAAACACAATATTAAAACGGTGGAAATTTATTACTTTAATATATTTGCGTTAGATTTGCTCCACTGTAACACCTACTGTTTCAATGTAAAAGCTAAAATAACAATAATTTAAAACTCTTAAGCCTTAACTATACACATTGTAAATTTATGTAAATTTAATAGTTTTAAAGTTTTTACGTTTTTGTTGATTTTTTATCATTAACCCATTGTTAACCGAACACTTAGAAATGAAAAAGTTTTTGATTTTTCTAAACAGAATTCGATGAAATTTGGAACATTCGGAGTGTTATTTATATAATATTTTCTTGGTCATATGTACCAATTTTGAGCGCATTTGGCGCACAATTACATTTTATAATCAAGGTATATTTGGGATGTAGGCGTGACTTTCGGCTGATTTTGTAAATTTGTTAAACATATAAGCTTAAAAAATAGTATACGACAAACTTAAAATCATTATATTGGATAAACTCACTGTGCCCCAAAATTTTTTTTTCCAAAGTTTTTTGTTAAAGTTAAATTTCATATAAATATCTAAATATATTAAATACCTTTGCGCATTTCACTGGTTGCTTAGGCCAGATCATCAGGAAACGTTCTCTTAAATAATTTTAGAAAAGCCAAAGCTATCAGCAAACAAGACTACAGAAGGAATGAACTCAAAAAGTCTTATTTGCAACGATACCAAAGATTAAACAAAATACCAACAATAAAACAGGAAGTTTATCTTTTCTTACATTCCCCACTACAATAAGTTTGAATTCTCCCAACATTAATTGTAGTTGTAATTGGGTAAAGAAAAAACAAATTAAAAACAGATTAATTTTATTGTTTTATCGTTGCAAACAAGACGTTTTAAGTGTAGGTAATTCTCATTCCCTCTGTAGTCTTGTTTGCTGATAGCTTTGGTTTTTCTAAAATTATTTAGGAGACGTTTCCTAATGATCTGGGAAATTAAGCACAATAAATAAAATCTTTTAAGGAAAAAAAATTATGTATTCCCAAAAACAACTATTTTGAAAATATTTTAAATACCTCAGAAAATTTATTCGTTTTTTTGTCTAGGGTTCATGTTGGAGTTTTAAAAAAATTAACAGTTTTAAACGTAAACGTTCAATTACAGATTTTCCTGGAAATTTATGCGAACGTTATCGTTCGAAATTGTATCTTTTAAAATTTATAGAATCTATTTATTATATTTTTTTATTGAACTTAAAGGACCAATAAAATAAGTAATCATATAATTTAGCTTTTGTATTAGGGAGCATTGCTTTTATCGGCCAATAATTGAACTGTCATTATCCCATTTTTGGCGGAATTTATTTTTTCTCTAACATAACAAATTTTAGTTTCTTTGAACACTTACAACTTAATTAATATAAACAAAACGCAAAACAATATTGTTTCATTATTGGGACATGGGATAAAATTGCTTAAGATCGATGTTCGAAAATAAGCAGAACATAATTTACGGTGCACATACCCAGAAACAATATATATTTTTAAGTGTTTGTGTATTAGTACACAACCTTTAATAACGTTCACAACTATTTTTACGAGAGTAACAAACATTATTTTGGGTTCTGTTCGTTATAAAACAGAGCTATTATTGTGATTCTGTACACGCAGAGAATAAATATGGTTGGCCATGGTAACGGCAACGACACTATGTTTATTGTAACAATATATTGTTGTAGTACACAAAATATTGTTATTTTTATTTAATATCAACAATATTATAGTTACTATAAACATGTCAATATAAAAAAATGAAAAATAATCATTTTTATATCAGCTAAATATTGATAACTTTGAAAACATATTATATTCCTCACAACCATTTAATGACATTTAATAGCCATAACATGATAACTTTCTATACGTGTACTCATAATATTTTTAAGATGCAAACAAAATATCTTTACTCTAATAATATTTTGTTATCGCCATTTATAAAATAATTTTGTATCAGTTGTGTCGTTTGTTTTACATTTACCTATCGAATTATTTGTTATTCAGTGGTTAAACAATTAAAAAAAGTAGCCATTTAATAAAAATCAAGTTTGAAGAAATTAAGAAATAAAGAAATTGTAGGTACATTAAAAACAAAATTGTAAAGTGTCACAAAATAAAATATCAATGCTAACAAATTTTAATAGTGTTTGAAAATGGTGCAAAAATATTGACCATTGTTTTGTGTTATTTTAGAGAAAAAAAATGAAAATTCTGTAAAATAATTTATAAATAATTGCGACCTACGACAAAAAATATGATGTGAAATAAAAGTTTTACGTTAAGGTTGCCAGTAAGTAAATAAGCATAAATATAAATATATCAAAAATATTTTTCGGTTTTGGATTTAATATACATATTATTATGATTAACATGATAATAATATGATTACATTAAATAATAAAAACAAATTAGGATTAAGGGAAAAATATTATTATGTAATGTTACGAATATATTTGCTCATAATATAATCGTAATATGTTCACTACAATCATGAATCTTATCACAATATGTTGCTCTTAGAATATGTTTACCACAACCAGGTTTTTTCTTAGCGTGTAGACATATGTGTATTATATTCTAATGTTTCTTAATGCTTTTTTACATTGTAAAGGATTGATAAAATAGCAATTTTTAGCAACGCTTCTCAGTATTATTTGTTGCTGCTTGACCATTTGCACGACCAAAGCGCGAATACCCTTTTTTATATAGAATTCATGTTTTGTTTTTGTAAAATTTTTTGGTTCGATGTTCTTTTTTTTCATTAAAAACAGATGCATGTATATTTTGTTTTTGGCTGTGTTTAGCCAAAAAGGCGCAGAACTCAACTGAAACGGACGAACATTAATGTGCTGAACCGAACACAACGAAGTTTGTGCTTTTTACGAAAAACCGAACACAAAATAATTTAATTTTTATGTTGAGTTGGATTAGTACAGTATTTTTTATTGTGTACGAAAATCACAAGCAGAGAAACGTTTTCTGCAACGTATTTAATACACAAACACTATCAGCTCTTGCGTTTTCCATATTTCTACCATACTGAACACTTAAGAACAATATTAATGTTTATTTTCGAACACTGTTTCAATTAGACACTAAATGTCAAATATTTCAAAAACTTGAAACTTTTTATAAGAATTTTGAAACTTTATAAATTTGAAATGATTCCATACAATCAAATAAATGCATTAATTTAAACTACTGCAGCTTCTTCAGAATTTTAAATGATTTCTTCAGATTAACTGCATGTCTTTAAGGAAAGTTATACGATTTATAACACTTAAAAATTGTTTTTATCTAAATACCGTGTCTTGATTTTCGAAAAACCATTAAAATTTTATTTTGGTAATTAGCTCTCTTCACTACACTCGTAGGAGTGAGTGACCTTTAGATTTATTTTAAAAATTTTAATGAAATGTCATAAATATTAAATTATGTTCCTACTGTTATCTGCCTACAATCCCGCCTTAAATTTTTTTGGAAGTCACTTCTTTATAAAAAAAATTTTCCTACGCAAAAGAAAAAAAAAGAATCATGAAACATTTCCTTTTAAACGCCTCTAAAACAATTAAATATGACAGAGTGTATAACAGACTTTAAATAATAGATAAAAAAAAATAGCAGCTCATACTGCGAAGAGGAGTAATGTTTCTAATATGGAGGAGTAAAGAAAGTGTGCAGTTAGAAGGAGATTTTACTTAGAAAAACTTTGTAAGTAAAGTAGGAGTATTTATGTAAGGAATCACGCGTTTTCTCTTCTTCAATATATTTTATTAAAAATAAAGGTGTCATCACAACCTCTAATAAGCAAGGTTGGCAACCGATACCATTATTAATACCGATACTGCTTACATATCGTTTAAGATTGAATTTCGGTATTGATACCGATGCTGAGATAAAAGTTTATTATATATCAGTATTGATGCCAATGCCGAATATCGTTTCGATTGCCAACAAACATATTTTTCATTAGCAAAAGTGTTGAATATTTTAATTTGTATCTACTCTGCAAAATTTATATTTTTTTAAATATATTTACAATATTTTAGAGCAAAATCCATTGATAATTGTCACCTTGCAAAAAATGTGTCATCTAAGATGTTTATGTTAAAATTATATTACTAACCGACACCAACTCACAAATAAAATATCGAACGAACGTTTAAGGATGTTTATTTAAAAGAGGTTAACTTAAGACTACTATACATATAAAAAGAATTTGATAAGTAAACGAAATAAGAAACAGTGTTGTATTAAACAGTGTTGCCATCAAGTTACAATTCAATTAGGTGTTGCAACACTTTCAACAGTTTAGATTCCTTCTAAGTTTTTTTTTAATATTCTTGTGTGTTTTGGTAGATTAACTCTCACTTGAGCAGTATTTACATTTGTAGATATAAAATTTTTAAAATAAAAATAATTATTACACTTAAGGTCCTATGGGGCAATGATTCGGTGACTAATTTTTCATGTTCAGTGACTAATCAGTGACTATTTTTCTAACAATACTAACTCTAAGTCTCTTTCAGAATAATTCGGAATACATATAAAAGTACACATACTCACAAATGTAAATACTGCCCAAGTTTGTATTAAAAATTGGTGCTAAGGTTATGGTTAAATTGTAAATACGATATGCCTAAGCCGTTTTTAAAGTTTCTATACCGGTACCGATATAAATAAAACACCAAAACCGAAAAAACAAATAGTTTTTTTCCGTTTCCGAAATTCATTTCGCTTGGAAACCTTGCTAAAGACCTTTTATTAAGCCCAAAGGTTCTTGAGATTTCGTGACTTTAGTTCAAAGTTAAATTAATTTTTTTTTAAGATTCTAGGGCTTAATCTTACAGATAATTTATTTCGTTAATTAAATAATCACAAGTTTTATTTACATTGAAGAAAGATTTCCCTAATATTAAGTTGTTAACTTATACAAAATTCCTTCGAATGAAGGGCCCAGTGTAAATTTATATTGTTTTAAATTCGTATGACTTTGAGTAAAGTAAAAAAAGCCGCTTAAGCAAAATTAAAATACCAACACTAAAACAAAATATACCTGTGGTTGCAATTTTATCACCTTTTTCCACAGGCAATTTAAACAAGCCCGATACCAGACATAATACACTCATTGCAAGGATAACAGAAAAGTTTGTCTTTGGCAAAACTTTTTGTATTAAACACGAAAGTCTTGAAACCGCTTAAATTGTTATTACTCATCTTTAAATTTAGTTACTTCACATAAAAATTGTTTTGCTTTCGTTTTTGAACATTCAGTAATTGTAATACATACGACCCTGTAATTCTGATGTCAGTGTTTAATATAAAATTTTTTTCAGAGTAGAGTTTTCGCTTACATGTGAAATGATTTTTTATACATTGTAAAACGACAGTCCAGAAAAATAGTTTTGCTTTTCTCAATCCTTGGAGACAATGGAGACAAAAGTAATAGCTAAGCAAGCTATAAATTAGAACTAAAATGCGGAAACTTTTCATTGTCGCTCTTAAAAATCTACTGGGCTCTTTAAGGGTTAAATAATTCATGCACACGTTTGCATAAAGTGTGTAAAGACGAGCATTTCCAATAAAATTTAAGATATTTTTTTCACTCTACCGATATTAAACCAACGCTAAGAGTGTTAACAGCAAAACCATATATTATCAAATAAACGAAAACTCTAAGCCAAACTAAGTGTGAAATAAAAAATAAAAAAAGGGGAGAACAAAATAAAAATTGTTTTGTACTTGGGGAATATAAATTTTCCCATATTCGTATTTAATAAAAAATAATAAATAAGTTTAAAATCAAATATAAACTTTAAAATTCGAGCTTTAAGAGTCTAATATTATTTTTATATGAATTGAAAAAATATTCTTAATATGGGGAAAGGGTTTGCGTGTGATAATGTGTGTGATTAAAAACATTTCCTTTTGTTATACATATTTCCTCTTTTGTATTGTAATATCTCACAAGTGTATGTCCTTTTTATTATTATATATTATTGTATCACCAATATTATTATAAATGATGTTCTCTGTTATTTTCTTGCTTCCTTCTGATTAATGGAAGTCTCTTTTCAGGGGATTTGTTTTTGTCTACGGGGAATTTAAAAAGGAAAGATGCCCACACCAAAGATATTTGTTTGTTATAATAATTGATTGTTTTTTAATGATGAGAATTATGAGGAAATTTTATTTATTTATTTTTTACAAATTTGGTTATGGTTGTTGGAAGTGAATAAATTTTTTAACGAATATTAAAAAAGTCAGATTATTGGCAGACTTGTTAATTCTTTTTCATTTAATAGTCTTAATAATGTTTTTTTCTGAACTATTTTATTGTTGAAATTTTGTTTATCCTATATTTAGGTAAACATAGAAAACGTTTTTGTTATATGATTGTTAAAAAACAAACTCTAAGAAATATGTTTTTAACAAATAAAAAATTTTTTTTTCATAAATAGAACTTTCTTAAAAGTAAAATTTATGGACAGTTTAATATTTTATAATGTGATTTTTTAAGAGCATTTTTTTTTTGAAGAAAGGATGTTTTACGAACAAGGTATCCTTATTGGAAAACCCCCTTCCTAAAAAAGTTACTTTTTTTTTGAAAAAAGTGTAGGAAGCAAAAACAAAATTACAAAATATTTATGACATTGTTTGAGTTTTCAATGTTATTCTTTGGCGTTGCGTTGCGTTTTAAATGATAAGGGCCTAAGTTAGTAATTTGTGTGAGAGTATACCAAATATTTAATATATTTTTATACAGGTGTACCATATTCATAAAAAATATTTAAGGTTTATAGCAGGCTTATAAAAAAAAAATTTTCTATGAAAATTTATTTAATAAGCTTTTTATTAATCAAAAATATTTTTTATGAATATGGGTGTTAGTCTCTGAAGATATTTTGAATGGGATTGAAAAGACAAAGTAAGGTGCATGTAGTGCTCGCCTTCACGATTTTGTTATTACCTTCAATTAGTTCACAACCTTAAATAGATGTGCGCCATATAAATATAATAGTTAACCAAAATACGCTTCCAAAGATGAATCATTGGGTAAACTATTCGGCTGTTTTGTTGCCAAGAACGGAATGCCTGTTAAGCCACTAAAGAGTCTTAAGTAGTTCCGGCATATCTTCGTTCTTTAAATTAAAATATTTCAGTGGAATCAACGATATGGGAAAATTCCACCAGTTTTATATATTAAAACACCAACAACCTTAAAACAAAATTGAAAATTCATCAAAGTCATGGAAGTTTATTAATTTTGGTGGACGAATGGAGAGATATTTCATAAAAAAATCATGTTCATATTACTATTTGTTACTATTATGCTAAAACAATTAGTCAATTCACAAGGTATCTTAACATGTCATATAGTCAAAATGTCCTAATATTTCACAATGGTTTAAAAATATTGTTGTTGGTTTGTTAACAAAAAGTATCTTAAATAAATAGAACGTTGCTTGCTGTGTTTATTGTGCTGTCGTAATTAATCAGAAAAGTCCAGCGCTGAGCGGCTGAGCCGTACAACAATATTTTTAAACCATTGTGAAATATTAGGACATTTTGACAATATGACATGTTAGGATACCTTGTGAATTGACTAAATATCATTTGAAATATATAATCGTGGCTAAGAGAATTAGTTTGCAACTTTCTTTCAAAAATATGGTTGATGTCCTCTAATGCATATATAGACATGCTTAACCACCAACAAATGAAAATTTATTTAAAGTAAAATTCTTGGAATATCTCAAACATAAATTCATTAAAATCTTATAATTTTTTTAAATTGAGCTTCTTTAGAAATCCTGAAGGCAAAATTAACCACACAAATTACCTGGCAAACAAATAAAAATTTTTAGGTTTGTGCAAATACTTTGTGTTGTTAATTGGGGTTTTTGCTGTTTGAGCAACTATTTTAGACATGTTTTTAGAAATATAAGATTTTTTTAATATATGGCAGACATGTTGGATAGTTGCCAAATTTTTTGTAATGCCAAGTGCTAAATGAAATCATTTCAACAAAATCTTTGAAGAGTGAAGACGTTGATAAAGAAGCATTGGTTAAACCACTCTTAATTCCAATTTTTTTATAAGCAAATAGCAACTAAATTGCCGGTGCGCTATCGTCGTTAAAAGTTATGGCCTGTACGAAATATGCTTGTGTTGTTTATTGGCGACCACAAACCGCACAGTGTACGTGCCAATCCATCTTTGCATTTTTTTTTTACCTTAAGTCATAACTACATACATATTTTTTTTGGTTCGTTACCTTTGTGAATTGTTTTTTATTCAAATAAACTTTTAATTTAAAATACTGGCTTAACTTTTCTGTTTAATTTGAATAAAACCAGTAACCCGGTTATTTTTTAATTGTTTATCCGAATTCCGGGTTTTTTAAAAAAGTAACTATTCGGAATACTCAAAAACCGGTTTTTGAAAATTGTCGATTAATCGATCTCCTTACATAGTTGTATATACGAAATACTTTTTTTAAAAAAAAAAAATTTTTAAAAAAGTCAGCTGAACTTTGCAGATTCTTTGCAATATTCTGAAAAATATATTGCATTAAAAAAAGGATACAAAACAAATTTTCTACGTTTGTTTAATTTTACTTTTGTTTTTTAATATCGATATAAGTTAAGTCGAAAAAGTACATTCTTCAATAACATCTTTATACATATTAATTCAGCATTTTAATTGTTCATGTAATCACATTTTGTGATTTTTTTCTTGGTTAACGTAATGCCAAAATAATTTGAACTAAAAGATACTTAATATAAATTAAAACAGTGATTGAAGATTAACGGGAGTGCCTTCAATTGAAATTCTGTTGAAAGTGTTTCATCCCTGTTCAGAAATGGGCATGGGAAAAAATAAGCAACAATCTTTTTGGGCTAACTGTATTAACTTTCTTTATTTTGTTCATTTCATTTATTTTGTATTGCATTTAATTTGGTGAAAAGTAGAAAAATATGTTTAAGGAGGAATAACTTATTGCCTGTTAAACGTGCCACTGTTTCTTAAAATTTTTTAAATCAAATTTGCCGCAGAGACAAACGCAATTAACGTCTTATCATTAGCAAATTAATTGTAAATACTTGTAGAAATTTATACGCCAATGATGCTCATTAAAGTTAATTAAAGTTAACTCAGTAGTGAGACAATTCAAAAAATAAAATTTTGGAGTTAGTGATGCAGAATTTGTTCTTATATTGGGTAGGTGTACATGAACATTAGACCGTACCTCAAAAAAAAAGTTTCCCCGTACCACCTCCAATATATAGTATATTTGCAAGGTTTCGAAAAATATATATATATTTTTTTTTGTGACCGCCTTGGAAGATGGAAACATTTCAGTGTTCCAAATAAATAATCGAAATACCAGGTTAGCACAAGGAAAATAACTTCATTTGGTACTCTTCTTTGCTAAACTTAATTATTTTCACATCTTACCCATGCCATTCACAAAACACCGAGCGTTATGTTTATGTAGTACATTAATCTTCCAAGGCGGTCACCGATGACCAACGCATGGGTCATATTTTTTCTAAGCTAGAGAGCCGCCAAAAATACAGCCAAATTGAATCACGTCGAAATATGACCAATTAAAATTTCCAACATTTTATTTTATCTTAATTTTTTAAATTATATTTGTATAATAAAATTTAAAAATTTTTCTGCTGGAGTTATCGAATTACTTCCTAAGCAAAAGTTTAATAATTTCCTGCGTGCTTTAATTTTCTGACATTCGGGTGGTAATTGGGGTGGTACGAACGGATATCTGGTGGATAAATACTAGAACGATATACTTGAGGTCAATGGCGCCTAAGAGTAAAACATTGGTCTTTGAGACAAAAACAATGATATATGATACTTTGAGATCGGCTTAAAAATGCCTAAGATATAACGCAAAATGTAAAAAACCCCTACGTTCGACAAAAAAATTTATATTTTTCGTACGGGGAAACTTTTTTTAAGGTACGGTCTAGTGTACATGTTCAAAATTAAAACAATTAATATCAAGAAAACATTAAAAATAAAATTAATATAAAAAGATTTAACCGATTTTTCGCTGACCGTTGATTATAATCAGCAGCACAGTTACTTAAAATCTCATTTCATCAGTTTATTTGGTGCGGCGAAAAATGTTTAAATAATAGTTATGGATTTGAAAAAAAAAAACATTTTTCGATGATAATAGTTATGAGCAATGGAGAAAGGTATTAATTGAATACAATATATTTTCCAATAGATATTTATTTACATTCATTCACAGGCAAAAATTAAAAAACTTAAAATTTAATCAAGTGAATTAACATTTACTTATATCAACAACATTACTGTAGAAAATGTTGTTAATATCAAAAAATATTTAATTGATACTATAAGTTTGTTTGCTGGTGCAAGTTTTATTAGGTTTTTAATATTTATTCAAACTTTATTTTTACATACAACAATATAATGAATTGCCTCAGCGCCACTTGGACATTATTAAGGCGATATCACAAATATTTTAATTATTGTAAATGATTCGACCATCCATTATAATTTTTATTTTATAAAAAAAGTTAAGCTTTATTTTTATTTCGAATCTTTGTAACTAAATTTTTTAAAAAATTTTCAATCCTGAAGACATAACACAACGGAGTTACGAAATTTCGAAATTAAAATAAAGATTAACTTCTTTATAAAAAAAGAAATAGACCATAAGCTTAATTAAATAGAAATTAAAATCAAATATTTTAATTGAAATAATTTGTTATTTTTTCTGTGTTCATAATAATTAAAGCCAATTTTTTTAAATATTTCTGAAAAGTATAAATTTTTTGGTTCCTGAAAAGTCAGCATACTAATTAGTTTGTGCCATTGCACTATAGGAAATTTCCCCTTTTTTTTGGCCAAAAGCACTTAATTTTTTTTCTTGGAGTTTTTGATTTTTTTTTTCACTATGTACTTAAAAACATACTAAAAAAAGCATCCCCGAAGAATAAAGCATCAATGATGCTTTACCGTTATTTTATAAATGCAAAAACATGAGGTTTGTTTATTAAACAAAACGAGGAAGTTACTATATTAAATTAGACGTGTATTTAAATTTAAAGTTTTTATTCAAAAAATTCATGTACAAAAAGTGAAAAATGAACAATAATGCTAAAAGTGAGTACTTTTATAGTATTTAAAAAGATATTCAACTTTTTTTTTAATTTGGTTAAATCGAAGGCAAGAAAAAGACCTTGATGTTATATACTGTAATAATAAATTGCAACTTCACTAAGCTTCGAACAAAAATGATTAAAAGTGATAGATATAACACTTACGCATTTCGATAGAGCCATAAGTTGTCATCCATTCGCAATTTATTTCAGCTGCATATACTTGCATATGTCTTAAAAAAGCGTATTTTTCCAGGAAAAAACAACTGTGAAAGTCCGTGAACGCGCGTTACAAACTTTTTTCCCCGTGACGGTGCGTGACTAAAAATTTATTAGCTTAAGGAGGAACACTTCCAAAAAGCGAATCTAAAAAATCATTTAGTTTGGGCCACTGGTTTGGCTAAAAATTAGTTTTGGCCAAAAAAAAGGGAACATTTCCTATAGTGCATTGATAAAAACTGGCTGGTATGTATCATTCCGGACTCCAGGAAAACAGAATTCCTCTATGGGAACCCCTGCTTGTTTCTTAAATAGCACAGTACAATTAAACTTCTTTAGTGTTAGTACACAGCTCAGCAGTTTGGGCTTATTACCAAGTTTATATCTACACTCTACTCTTGTTATTTTCTATAAGAACCCTAGAGGAAAGCGAACTGACACTAAAGTTGTCGCGAAAAAGGTTTTTTGGTGGCAGACACCGGTCCTAGTTCTAACACTTTATATGAATGGGACCTATCATTTTTACATGGGCTTGTAAATGGAGAGGGTTAATTGACACCTACCAGACACCATTTGGCCAGCCGCACATCTATTCGCATTAAACGTGATAAGTGTTAGTTACTACAATACTAGTCCTTGGTATTTTTCCAATAAAAAAGTCCTAGACTTCATTTAAAGAACAAATTTTTAAATAGTCCCAAATAAATGTATCACACCACCGATGAGTACTGAACCGGTTACAAAAATGGTCCTTATAAATGAATAAAAAATCATTTATGTATATTAGAGCGACTCACCAAAAAAGTGCTCGATGCACCCTCCTAAAAATGAACCTTGGACTTTTTTAAGACGACATTTAAAATATTTCGGCTCCTGCTTTGACCTCTCGTGAGCTGGACCATTTAGAAAAAGGATCTATTTTTGCATGTTTTGTTAATTTGAGAATCTGTTTCCTTACCAACATAGTCCCAATTTACATTATACGATTTTTGTGGTTGCGATTATTGTCGTTTCTTCTTTGAAGTCGGTCTTATGTTTACATTGTACGATTTATGTCGTTACAACTTCTTGTGTATACATATAATTTGACACTACGAATGAATGAATAAAACGAATCGTAGAGTACACTCGCTTGTGTACCTCTTTTAATTCCTCTCTCCCCTCTCGCCAATAAGGTAAGAATCGCAACGACAAAAATCGTGTAATGTAAATTGGGACATATAAAGGGTATTTTTTTAAGCCCGATAGAACTTGAAATTGTAAAAAATAACACAAAAAATTAAATTGTAATCAAAATTTTTTTTATTCGAAAGATCAATACGTGACATTAACATTTGAAAATGATTTCGGGCATATGGGCACCGCGGCTGTTCTTGACGAAGCGCATTCTGGACGTCCAATTTAGGGCCACTTTTTCGAGCACTGCTGGCCGTATGTCACGAATAACACGAACAATGCTGGCCTCCAAGGCGTCAATTGTTGCTGGTTTATCAGCATAAACCAGTGACTTCACATAGCCCCACAGGAAATAATCGAGAGGTGTCAAATCGCACGACCTTGGAGGCCAATTGACAGGTCCATTTCTCGAAATCAACTTATCGCCAAATTTTGATTTCAATAAGTCGATGGTTGCGTTCGCCGTATGGCACGTAGCGCCATCCTGTTGAAACCACATCTCCTCCGGATCAATGTCATCCATATTTTCAAACAAAAAATCATTGATCATGGTGCGGTAACGATCTCCATTGACCGTAACGCGAGCTCCGGCCTCATTTTTGAAGAAATAAGGTCCGATGATGCCACCAGCGTGAAAACCACACCAAACGGTGCATTTTTCTGGATGTAATGGAGTCTGTTGGTGTTACTGCATCCTCTAGAGAGTATGTGGTACGAAATCTATCCACAGTTCGACGAATGGCTTGTTCAGATGGACGATTATGTACGCCATAAAAATGACGAAGTCGTCTATAAGTTGCGCGAATCGACGACTGATTTTCAAAGTATATATTATATTATAACGACTGATTTTCAAAGTAAATTTGGATAATTTCGTAGCGTTGTTCAAGCGTGAGTCTATTCATGATGATTTGTCAGAGTATACTGAAACGATAAAAAAAAATATTTCATCAAAATTTAATTTTTTGTGTTACTTTTTACAATTTAAAGTTCTATCTAGCTTAAAAAAACACCCTTTACAATATGGGTATCATAAGAAAAGTTTTTTTAGGGCGCGTCCAACTGTATACACAATTTGTCCAAGGACGATCATCCATGTCCTTTTTTTCGGATATTTTGCACAAAATAACGGTTTTTGAATTTTTTGTTCGGGTTTGTTTGTAATAATAATGACAAATTAACATATTTTAATCTTTAGTCGATTTAATTAAATACGGGTTTTAGTTTTTTTTTGAAATTCGTGCTAGTTTGCGTTTTGACAAAAAAGTAAAATATGGCAATATGGGTATCAAATTTTTTCTTTTGCCAAGTACATCATCTTTGTATGTAAATAATTTAGATTTTTGCAAAATATAAAATCAAAGTATGCTGTATGAATAATTTCATGCATAAAAACCAAATTGTAAATTTAAGTTTATCAGTTTCCAATATCGTTGGGTTTAAGCTAAAAAAAATTTAAATAATGGTTCATTGTGTCGTGATTAAAATGCCTTTCTAAATTATTTATATACAAAGATAATGTACTTGGCAAAAGAAAAAATTTGATACCCATATTGCCCTATTTTAAACGAAGGGCTACCAACCCATTGCATTTTTGTCAAAACGCGAACTAGCACGAATTTCAAAAAGAGCTAAAACCCGTATTTAATTAAATCGACTAAAGATTAAAATATGTTAATTTGGCATTTTTATTACAAACAAACCCGAACGAAAAATTCAAAAAACGTTCTTTTGTACAAAATATCCGTAAAAAAGGACATGGATGATCGTCCTTGGACAAATTGTGTACACAGTTGGATGCGCCTTAAAAAAACCTTTCTTATGATACCCATATTGTATATGTTGGTAAGGAAACAGATTCTTAAATTAACAAATCATGCAAGAGTAGACCCTTTTTCAAAATGGTCCAGCTCACGAGAGGTCAAAGCTGGAGCCAAAATATTTTAAATGTCATCTTAAAAAAGTCCAAAGTTTATTTTGAGGGGGTTCACCTTGCACGAATTTCGCTTCCATACAACTTGAGTCGCTCTAATGTATATATAAAAATTATTAAAACAAAATTAATAAAAAATTAAAAAATCTACCTTTTTGTTCTTACTTAATAAACCAGTTAAATGATTAGTTCTCCTTTCACATGTCAAAAGTTATTTCTTTTTGTTCTTCTTCTATTTTCACAAATACCAGGACTAGTTCTGTTGAAACAATTGACACAAATTTCCCGTAGGGAATATACTTTTTTTTTTATGTCCACAGAATATTAAAAAAAAAAAATTTTAAAGTTTAAAATAGTACATTTCCCTAACTGAATGTCGCACAAAATAATATTGGTTCAGCAATTTTATTCTCATTTACCCAAAAAGAATGTCACACAATATTAAAATCACAGATAAACATATTGCGGAGACATTGTAACAAAAGTTCAATAACAATTTGAATGCAAAAATTTCATTGCGAACGGAAACACTTAATCATGGTTATTATGCAAAATACCGAGAAAAAATTACAAACAGTAAAAAGAGCGGAAAACTGAATAGCAACTAAAATACAAAAGAGAAACGTTCTTCAACAACGTCATCCTCATCACCGTCAGTACCACTCACAACGATTTTTTCAACAGCAACGAGTCCTAATACAGTAAAACTTTGGTAAAACAAATTTAATGGGAATTGAAGAATATTACGTTATATCTATTAAATCGTTTTTAATATTGCACTTAATCAAAAAGAGAATATTATTTTAAAATTTTTATTTTCACTTTTTGGAAACAATCGACTCGTAGGATTCATATCTACCCGCTGTAAAAATATCCTTTGCTAATTTGTCTTCTTTTTGGTAATGAAACGGTTGGTTTGAGTTTTTTTTTACTTCCTTGTTAAATTAAATATTGTTTCGTTCTACTGAACATTTTTTAAGTTTTGAGTTTATACCGTCTTTGTGATAAAGTGCGATATTTTTGCGTAAGACTTTGGTATAACAAAATTTTAAGATATACGACAATCAAAGCAAAGCTTACTAAATTTGTTACGCTCTTACGGATTTAGACTTTGTTGTTTCCATAACGGCACTTTACATCTTTGCCTTAAGGGCACCATACATTTATCAAAATTACTCATCAAGAGATAATGTAGTGTAAGTGAAAATATTATTGTATGTGTGACACCGACAACGTTTGATGGAAAAGAAAATCAATTTTAATGTCATGGCTAATTCATAAACACGAGTGAATTTGCCTTGATATCTAGCATTTGAATAGTGTATGGTGGCCTTTAAAATTATTTTTTTTTACTTCTTTGTCTTGAGGTATTTGAATGAATATAATTTTTTTTTTTTTTGTTATAGCTGTAGAACATTTTTATAGTAAAAACTTTCGAATAAAGGGATTTCAGGGGATTTAGCAAAAAAAATCGTTTTATTGAATTTTTCATTACAACAAACTTCGTTATACCGAAGTTTTACTATACAAACAATAAATGAATGCACATTATTTACGGTTAGTTTTTTGCTTTTTGTAGTTGAAAAGTAGATTTTTATGAGGACTGATGTATCGGAATCGGCGTTTGTGTGCCTGCGTGTTAATAAATAAATCACTATAAAAAATGTGAATGTAAAGAGAGAACTTGGTTTTCTGCAACTGTAACTGCAGCCACTGAATTGAACCATTTGAGTGATTGAATAAGTAAAGAACTGTCACTGTTTTGTTAACATTTCATTTCACTTCTTTTATTTCAATATTTCACCTTTTTTGTTTTAATAAAAAATCTTAAAATCAGAAATGCAAAAGTCTGAAAGAATGTACAACAATAGAAGACTTGATGGCCGCCTGACAGGCATTCGTATGCAAACTGTTTTTTCTTTTAATTTCATGTTTTTGTTTTCCCAGATGAAAAAAGAAGTTGAATGTAAATGAAAAGGAAACCATGACTCTTGTTGTATTGAGAGCATTGAAATTCTATGAATGGTAAAGGCTTTTATTGCTGCTTGCTATTTTTTCTTGTTGCTGTTGCATGTTGTAGGATGTTGCACAGAGCATGTTTTGTGGTTAATGCTATTTTCTGTTTATAGTGTTGTTGTATTTGTAAAATTGCAAACAGATTTTCGCCATTACTGTGGTCGATTGCATTTAATACGCAACAGAAAATGCACTGCACCCACACCCACACCCACACAAAAGCATACTCACTCTTTCAATCATCCTCATTTAAACGCACAGACAGATACACAGTTTACAAGTACTGAATCAGAGAATATTTGAATCGATTTTTTGCATGAAAAATCTTCTTCAATGTCACATATTTTTGCATTAATGGCCGATTTTGTGTTTCAATGAGTATTAAAAAATATCGGAAATTATTCTTGTGAATGAAGATAATTAAGTAAGATTAAGTTTGTCCTCTGTAATTGTGCTTCTATGCCTGTTGTAATTTGTATTGAGAAAAGAGTGATGATGATTTTTATTGTACTTTAAAACAATGACTTAAAACATTTTATTTATAAATTTAATTGACTCCACATTATTTCTTATAAACCAAACCGATTTGAATATTTGAAGATGTCACGTTTTAACACAGGTGTGTCAAAGTGAAAAATCTAGTAAGTGATTTAAAAGGTCGGGTGTAATCCGAGGATTGAGACTTTTGGTGATCTACGCAATAGATGTTTGTTGCGATTATATATAGAGCATCCACTCGATAAATCGCTCTTCGAATAATTTAGTAGTTTCTTATGTCAACTAATCGATTTATTGTTTATTTTCCGTAAAATTAGCCAAAAAGTTGCTTAAAATACCTTAAACCTCAGATGTTAAGAACAGATAGTTTCATATACCGATATGCTGCGTTAACCGTCTGAAAGGGTGAAAATTTAACACCCCTAAAATAAAACTCTGATGTGATCTTTTAAAATGTCGATATACGTATATTTTATTTCTGCCTCCTCTTTCCGAATCCATTGTCAGATTTAGTGTTATGTAAGTGACCATAAACTTCAAATTCCATAAGTAAGGAAATTTGACACAAATAACAAATTTGTATACCCTCAAACACCACTAGTGGTGAATGAGGGTATACTAAGTTTGTAATTCCATGCGAAACTTTTTTATTATACATCTAAGTACCCCTAAAGTATATATATTCTGCCTCCTTGAGTAATTCTAAGTCGATTTAGCCATGTCCATCTGTCCGTCTGTATGTTGAAAACACGCTCACTTTCGAAAAACGCAAAAGAAAAGAACAAACTTTGTCTCAAATTTCTTGAAGTTATCCTAAACCGTTTGGGATTGAAATTCAGCAACATCGGTTCGGTAGGATCAGAACTATGAATCAAAATGTAAAACCACCACACTAAAACATTGATTATATTGATACAGAAACTAACATAAATGGTGGAAAAATGCACGAAATGATATAAAATTTTGCACGAATTCGCTTTAGACGATCAAATCATACTGTTAAATTTAGTGAATATCGGTCAATAATTGACCAAATGCCACACACAAACGCTGCTCGAGGAAACCCGTTTAGAACGCCTAAACCGTAATTAATAACGCTATCATACTAAAATTTGGTACGTCACAGTTATATAGGACCAGAAATCACACTGTAAAATTTTTTGAAGATCGGTCCATAATTTACTCTAGGTCCCATATAAACCCTACTCCCGGAAAACAGTCAAGTACGCCTTAAACCGTAATTAATAATGCTATTATAATTAAATTCGGTACCGTACAGTTTTGTAGGACTAGAAATCACAGTGCTAAATTTCATGAAATCAGTATTCAGAGTTTTGGATGATTGGTCCATAATTTACCATAAGTCCAATACAAATTTCCCTCCTCATTTTAGTTTGGCTTAAACTGTTACGAAGCATGATATTTTACTCAAGCCAATTCAAAGTTCTAAAAACAAACGCATAAAACTTTCTTATTGTCGGTCAATAATTTAATTCAGGTCTAACCGCATCCCATTTTAATGCTGACCTTCGTTTTTGTGAAGGTTAGTTTATACTATATAAGTATTTGTCATAAAGAGCCCACTTCTGTTGGTGGAGAGTATCAAAGATTCGGCACAGCCGAATATAGCACTCTAAATTGTTTATATTCATTTTGACCTTTATTGTAAAAGAATTTCTTCATCAGCTATAAGTGTGTAAGCCATGCACTGTCAGATTATGAGTTACCTGTTTTACTCGACTGTATATTTCTTTTAGCATGACCATTGGGATTAAATGCAAACCGTTACTAAATTTTTCTTTGCTCCGTTTTCCCCATCAGAAAATCTACTTAAGGCCATGGTTAAGCGAATCAATAATCTCGAGACATAAATTTCCGTGGAAAACATTCTGAGCAAATAGTTTTTTTTTTTTGTTATTCAAAAAACTTTTCTACAAATGAAATGAAATGTGATCGCGCATGCTCACACAAAATAAACTTTTAAATTCTGGCAATCATACACGTTTACTCACGAAAGTCTAACAATCACGCACGCTCACAAAATATTTTATTAAAAAATTAGTCCCCGTCCATTCTATGAAGCATTTGGTGCGAAACATTTGAGTTTGAGCGGAAAAGGCGAATGGAAAAAGTTTACTTTGTTTTGTGTACAAGAAGTTCTTGTGAGTTTGTTATTGAAAGAATGAAGAAAGAGAGAAGGCATACAAAATACTTAACAGCCTAAAGACTTCATTGTAAGGATACAAGCAATTTCAAAAGAATGTTTTTGAAGCAAACGATTCAAAATATAGACAGGGATTTACTTAAGCCGGGTACATAAGGAACGTTATGATCTTTAAAAAAGAGCTTAAGTTGGAAGAGCTGTGTGAGTTGTGGTTACATCATGTTGGAACAATAAAATCTGGACTTTTCTCAACGTCGGGTCTTAAGCAATTTTCAATCATATCCCGGTATTAAATGCCATTTACATTATCCGCAACTCGTACGTCGTTTTCGAAAAATATGGTGCAATAATTTTTTTTATGAATACATTCCACACCATAATGTGCATCTAAGTGGATTCTTTATGTTTGGATGCCCCATATTCTAATCGATATGATCTTTTTGTCTGAATAATCGAATGCTGACTTTTAATTTTACAAAAAAAAAAAAAAAAAAAAAAGAAAAAATTACGAACATTGAAAACAATGAAAAATGGAGAAATTTTATAAATAGAAAAATTTCTTTCGCATATATTTGTTAAGTAGTACTTCTGTATTAAAAAAAACACAATACTGCAGTTTTGCTTTTAGTGTCATTGTATGTGGTAAAAAGGAAACAAAAGTAGTAACACAGGTTTTGACATATGTTGCCTGGCCTGTGGGTACCACAAGTTCCCTTTTACAATGTGGCAAGTGACAGGCAGACAGACGAAGTTTGTAGACGAGAGAGGAAAAAAGTAAAGTTTGTTACGCATACAGCGTCGCCCCCCTTACCAAAAGACTTCGTCTGTCTGCCTTTCACTTGCCACATTGAAAAAGGGGACTAAGCGCTCTATACACTAAAATACTAGTCGCATATTTAAGAGCCCATTACATTAACGATTTGTTGTACAACATAAATGCAATGAAAAGTGCTCAATAATTTGTTTGCTATTCAAAAAATTCAAAAAGGGGGAACTATGACAAATATTTAAATTGTACCAAATGAGTCACGGTAGTACCAAGGTACTTTAGAAGGTCAAAATGTACCAAAAACCAACTTTATCATCCCTGGTGTAGATGTAATTTTATAAAAGTTTTAGGAGCAGACACTTGCAATGAGAGAGTAAATTTAAGATTTACAAAATTGTTCTCCCAATTAATCAAAAAAATAAAAAAGTAAATAAAACTAACAGGTTTTGCATATCGACACTATTCATCTGTAAGATTCAAGATTATTTCTTAATAATTTAATTTGTTCGAGCTTTTTGCGCAAGAATATTGTTCCTTAATTTTAGAAAATTAATTTTTTATTTTATTTAAAAATTATGACAATTATTTTTGTTTTGTAAACAAAAACATGAAACAGATGGTTGAATAATTCTTGCTAGTAAAAAGTTTACTATCAGAAATGTTCAACAAATTTTTGTCTCTCAAACTTTCGTTCTTTTTTTCACGCTCTCGTTGCAAGTTTTTCGAGTACGTGAATACTTACTAGTAACAATAATTGAAAATAAGCCATAATTTTCTGTTAATGAACACACCTAATGTAATCACTCTTTCTTGCTAAGGTAAGCACAGATATAAGTGACTCATTCGTGACATGAAAAATTCACGTCACTCACACACATCCTTGTAAATTTTAAAAAGATTTTAAATTAAATGTAGATATTTTTCATTAAATATTATCAAGTGGCTGTCATCAAAAACAAACTGTGGAGCAAGAAAAGGTTGCCAAATTTACAATGAAGAAATATTCTTTTCTAAATCCCTCCAGTCAACATGAAGCCTTGAATACTTATTTGACAAAGGATAAGAAATTGTTAAGATTGAATTCACCAACAATCTCTGGTCACTTACAATTTATAAGAAGTCATGAAAAAGTAATTTAAAATAATCCAGCTGAGCAAAAAATAATTGTGTTCTCAAACATTTACATTCCAAATGTTTTTTAATCTCTTATTAAGATTTTATGTAAAATAGAAATTGTAGAATTTTTGCCTTTCCCATTTCTCATAATATGGGTCATTTTCGTAAAGAGAATTGTCCTTGTCATAAACATCAGAGGCAGTCACATTATCATTAGCGTTAACAACAAAAACAACAACAACAATAAAGTAAAAGAGTCATTTAATCCTTATTTTCATAATAAACAGCAACTAAACACTTTATTCAATTCGAAATATTTATGGAAATGTCTTTGTTAAATATATTGTGGTTGAATTTTTTTTGCAAGACATTAACAAGTCCTTAGTAATGGAAAATGAGTCAATGTGCGTGGATGTGTATGTATGTGTGTTTGTCTGTGAGTAGGCCTTAATTGCATCATTAATCTCAACCACAACTAATGGCCACTTGTAAAAGAGAAATTAGAAAAAAATAAGAAAAAGAAAATTTTACAGCTGGTTAGATTTAAAAAGTCCTCCATAAAAACATTTAAGGAAGGGCATACAAAAAACTCTCTAATTTTAATAATTTTTTGGTGTGTTTAAAAAGAGGCTACACTGTGTAGCCTACACATTTAAAAATATTTTAAAAGTGATTTTTTTTGACATCCTGTCGCTTGTATTTGAATATTTGTTTGTTTTGTTTGTGTTTAATACAAAGTTTTTCTAATAATACTCATTTCTTTTAAATTTGTTGGAATTTTTTTTAATAGTATTAGCAGTGATGCCAACTTAACCCTTTTCGGGCTAAATTTAGCCATTTTTTAGGGACCTAAAACGCGAAAATTTGGCCCTTTTTATTATTTCTATAAAGCCTTTTTAGTTCGGTATGACTATATATTTGGTTCTGCAGGCAATATCGATTTTTTAAACTGATTTTGAAACTGAGAAACATTGAAATTACGGTTAAGTTATGGATCGAGTTGTAAAAATGAAATTGGGAGCAATTTAATTATTTAACTTTCTATAATTATTAGAATTATCAATATATCTATGTATATATCCGTACTAAAACGCTGAACTTAAGAACACGTTGAGTGTCATGAAATATGTCGTTTAGTGAAAAAAAACTTTTGACCCACCCTAATGTACATATACAAATTTTAATTATACATATTACTTTAATTATACAATAGTGGAGAGGGTATTATGCATTTGTGCTGATGTGTCTAACACCTTAAGATATTGATCCTAGACCAACCTTAAAGTATACCGATCGACTCAGAATCAATTTCTGAGCCGATTTAACAAAGTCCGTCCGGCTGGCTGTCCATGTAACCTTGTGCGCAAAGTGTATTTAGCAATTTTGAAGAAAACTTGATGAAATTTGGTATATAGGTTCTAATTGTAATAAGGACCAATCTATTGAAAATGGGGTGAATCGGTACATACAAGCTGCTTTCCGGAATAGGGCCTTTGCGACCACTATCAAACCAATTCTAATAAAATTTAAAACATAGATAGCGACCTATTCATATAGCCACATGAGCTATTCATATTTCAAGACCATGTCCCAAATATGTACACTTGCAAAAATTAGTTCTAACATACCTTTGCCTTTTTCAAATGATTTCTATGTATCAGAAATGCTGGCAAAAAAACTGAATTTCCCACAAATGTCTGCCAGAATTCGATTAAACCTCTTCATAAATTTTTGGGTCAGAATACTTACAGAGTTCGTTTCTAATATTTCTGTTGATATTTCTCTTAGATATCGGGAAGACGTCGGACTATTTTGTTCGCTGCGCTACTAACGAATGTTTATAAAAAGTTTAGAAAAAGAAAAACATTGCAGTTGTCATCAAATTAAAAACAAATTCCTTTTTAATATATTGAAATTAATTTATTTAAAGATACATATTTAATATACTGTAGCACATATTTACGACTTGCTCTACTATTTAAGAACTTCAACTTTATAGCCATGAGGAGGGTTAAAGAAGTTGTATGTCAATGTCATCATTGTGTAACATTTCCCATTTTTTTTAGAAATTGCTAAATTTGTTTCTTAATAGCTGTCATTTTGTCTTTTTGTCTGAACTTCTTTTTTTTTTGTCGTTTGCCAATAACAACTGAGCATTTCTGTTGTCTTTGTTTGTGACTTGTGAGTGACACAATATTTGCCATTAAGTAGAAATAAAACAAAAAATGACTTTAATTTTTCACAAGTTCTTACAGACAGTATCAAACAAATTCAAAAACTAATTTTGATTTTAACACATTTCTTATATATAATAGTACTTGCGTATATCCAGCGTTTGCCGCTACTCTAAAAAAATAAAAGCATTATGTTTATTTGTTGAAAAAAAGGAATGTTTGTTTATTTATTACTTTATTTATATTTGTGCTAGCGAAGAAGCAATATTGTTTGTTGTATCAGTGGATGAAGTAGGATAAAACTGGCCTTGCAAAAAACAAGCATTTTTTATGGTCACTGCATATGTGTGGCAACTAGGGTGTTCAGTCGGTTAATTCTTCAATTCGTCAATTCTTCTGTTTCATTAATTTAAAATTGCTGATTTTGATTAAAGGATTAATCGAAGAATTTATGCCGATTAACAGAATAACAATACATATATGGTTTTTCTGTCAAATGTATAATTTTGTAAAGTTTTAATTCAAATAAAGAATCCAAATGTATGTGTCCGTTGGAATTAAAAAATCAGAAAGTTTTTACTGATTACTGAAATAATGCAGTAATCCGTTAATTTTTACTTATAATTGAAACAAATGCAAATCACAGGCTGCGCTCAATTTGATAATCAACCCCGACGAAGAAACAACCCAAAATAGTAGCATGACTCAAAGTATTTTGTAAAAAAGGACAAGAATTTTATAGAACACAATTTTTTTTTAATAAAACACATTTATTTTTTAAGAAATATATTTTTTACAAAGAAAGGGCCAAAGTTAATTTGTGGTCAGTTGTTAAATTGAACGTAAAATTTCCAAACAAATGGAAAGGTAAAACTGAGAACAATTTCGTGTGACTGCGTCAGTAAAAAAATTGAGAGAGTATGGCAAATTAAAAGGAAAGACAAAACTTGATTGTGTGGCTTTCAAGTAAAGCAAAACATTTAAACAACATTTTATTTTTTAAAAGATTATCTTAAAAGATCTGTTTAATTGTTTGTACATATAAAATTATATGATCTCAATACATGTTTTATTTTCTTTTATCGTTTTATCAATTCGTATAAATTGTTATGTTTGTTTTGTTTTGTTTTTTGTTAATAAAATATTTAAATACTTGTAATTAGTCATGTTTACTTACTCAAGTACCAATTTTTTCTAAAATTATCAAAAAAAATCTCTTAATTCATAAAATTTCTAGATTTTGAAATATTCGATTAATCGATTATTTTCAAAATATTATTCGTTTAATCGAATAAGTATAAAGTGCAAAATATCGATTAATCGTTTAATGCAAAAAACAAATCCGATTAATTGAACACCCTAGTGGCAACCAGAATAAGGTTGTTCGAAATAGTCACTACGTGGTTGGGGTAACCATAATTATGGTATAGACCATAAACTATTAATCCTTTTGAGTGGTGCAGGGGATTTTTGACTACGTTTTCTTACCTATGTGCCGCTTTAAAAAGGTGTTTCAAAGACAGCAGATATTCCGGGAATAAGACTGTTGTTCAGCAAGGTCTATTCACAACCCAATTTGCAAAATACAATACTTGACTAACATTTTGGGAATATATTTTCATTATTTATTAAAAGATTTTGTTTGTTGTGCTTAATTCCCTTTTTAAATAATTGATAAAAATACTGAAATTTATTGTTGGAGGTTAAGCTGTTCCTATGCGCATTTCACTGGTTGCTTAGGCCAGATCATCAGGAAACGTTCTCCTAAATAATTTTAGAAAAGCACGTGCATAAAAACCTGAACTGGCAAATTGTTTTTATTTTGATTTCTTGCGAAAACAATAAAAGCACTTTGTTTTTGTTTTTAATATGTTTTTTCTTTACCCACTTACAACTACAATTAATGTTGGGAGAATTCCAAATAATTGTAGCGGGAAATGTAAGAAAAGATAAAACTCATCACTGATTTATTGTTTGGTATTTTGTTTAAGCTTTGATATCGTTGCAAACAAGACTTTCTGAGTGTTTGTAGGTAATTCTCATTCCCTCTGTAGTTTTGTTTGCTGATAGCTTTGGCTTTTCTAAAATTTTTTAGGAGAACGTTTCTTGATGATCAGGCCTAAGCAACCAGTGAAATGCGCATAGGAACAGCTTAACCTCCAACAATAAATTTCAGTATTTTTATCAATTATTTAAAAAGGGAATTAAGCACAACAAACAAAATCTTTTAATAAATAATAGTATTCCCACAAACAACTTTGATAATATATTTTCATTATTATTTCTAAATAATGCAATTAAAATCAAAAGTAAATTCAGATGTCAGAACTGATTTCCATAAATTAATTGAATAATAAAAATTATTAATATGAACCAAAAAAAAAAAAAAAAAAAAAAGATTCAATTTATGAAAGTTTGAAAATTGTCTACGAAATTGTGTTGCCTCGAAACGCTGCATACTGGAATATGTATAACTAGAAAAAAACATAAAGGATTTTTTTCTTATGAATGAAAAATACAATTCTCATGTGTGGGCCGGTGCTTCAAAGTCTATTTTTGAGCTTCTCGACCGCGTGCAGGAGAGGGCGAAGGTTCTCACTGGTTTTACAAAATTTATTCTGACTATTTATTGTAAAGTTAAATTTACCTTTAATGTAATATTGATTTTAATAATTTTTGTACTTTGAAAGAAAGATATCTAGGCATTTAAATATTATTTTAAAAACATTTTGAATATTTTGAATCTTTAATTTTCGAAGAGTTTACGCTAAGAAAGTGGCATAGAACTTTAGAAAATTCGTGTAGGAATAAGAATTTCATATGGTTTGGAAATAATACAAAATATTGTTTCTAAAATATTTCAAATAGAACAATAGTAAAAAAATAAATTTGAGAAAACTTTACTTGTTTGTGTTAAACTTTAGATATAAATAAGAAAATATCTTTAAAAGATGCGATTCCCATATCGCCAACAGTATAAATTATCGTCAAAAAGCGATAAATATGTATAAAAATCGCCACGTTTGGCGATAAATAACCACATTTGACAGCCCTGGTTTAAGAGAGTATAAAAATGTGTTTTTGAGCAATTGAAATATTTTAAAGAAACGCCGAACGTATGGGTGATATTTAATTCAAGCCTTTATATAACGTATACGTACCCATTAACACATGAGGATTTATTAAACTATTTCTTATTATAATCCACTTATTATCAAATTATGAAATTTAATTAAAAACTTTTTATAAAAAACACAGAAACGTAACCCTTGTGTTACTAGAATTTCTTACAAAATTTAATTAAATAGCAAATCTACATGGAAAAATGTGTGTGCCACACACAAATACATGTATGTTACCTATATGTGTATATACATATATGTACATACGCCTTCAAATTAATTCCTGTTTGTCTGTCAAAGTGAAATTCATAAAATGTTTGCATAATGTTCAAGTATATGAGGGCTAAAAAAGTTAAGTCAAGAAATAAAAATTTTAAAATTTAAATAAAATTTTTGAATGTTAAATAGTAATTTAATATTTAACAATTTAATAATAAAATGCACATTTTTTAACTCGTTTAATTTTTTTGTTAGCTATTTTTAAAGTGTTACATTTAAACAACTTTATAATTAATTTGTAAGTTACTGTGGATATAGAAAAATTCCTTCATTCTATTTTATATCACTTTATTTTTAAAATGCAGTTGCCACACATGTTAAACTGTTTCAACATAAGTTTATGACTGCGTTTAACATCAAGGACAAAGTTATAGTTTTATGAAGAAAATCATATAATAATGATATTAGAATATAAACTATTTTACAAACAATTAAATTACAGTAATGAATTTAATTCCCAGGTGATGTTTTCAACTCGAATACTTCCACAGTCTCGTACTACATTCTCAAACAAGACTTTTACATTCAGATACTCTTAAGTTAAATACACATAAATACATAAACACTACAACAAAATAAAGTCTATGAGTATGAAATGACATTTTATTTATAAATACGAAAATGCAGAGTGAAAATGATAGAAAAAAACTTGTGATGGTAAAAAAAGAAGTAAGAACGTGTGTAGTTTTAGTTCTCAGTCTGTTTTAAAAATAAGTTTATTATTAAATCTCATACAAACATATTTAAGCAAAAGTCACATACTGTTTGCACATTCGTTTACTATATAAAATTCCAATTTTAATTTTTGTGCATATTAGGGTGGTAACTTTTTTAAGTATAAAGTTAGCGATACAGAAGAAAACTAAAAATAATGTTTAATTTTGCGCGTTAATTTTATTAATTATCGTAAAAAAGTTTCAAGTAAAAAGATCATCTCAATACTCGAATGTGTACAGGGCGGCGCAGAATGAGCTTTATATAGAGTGACCAGCCGTTCTGTATTAAACGGAGCAGTACTGTATTTTAGAGCTTTATTCGGTATGAAGATTTTAAGATTATTAGGACGTTAAGATATGCATATTGTATTTAAGGCAATGGATTAATAAAAGTAGAATAAAAAAGAAATATTTGAAACGTCTTTTCATCTCTGGATTTAATTCCTGAACCCTTAACAAATAATTAAACTACTGTTCTGTGTTTTGGTTTCAAAAATATGGTCACCGTTGCTATAAAGATCAAATGCTTTATAGCTTTTTGAATTTTATCTCTTTGTTTTCTACAGCATTTGTTTTATTTTTTTTTGAAACTAGAAATCCATTGTGTTGACACAGCCTGCATATTCGATAATGTCCGATGAAGCTTATATCCAATAAGCGGCTACGTTAAAAAGAAAATAAGACACTTGACTGTTCTACTTGGGGCAATGTATCGTCTAAAAGAAAATTTGGCCCATAATTTATTGAAACTACATTGGTCTTTCCATCCCTGTGAGTGGTGGTGCAACCATCCAACCTTGTGATTTCAACCAGATGGAGCCATACTGCAAGTACCTCACTGGCTTTGGAAAGGGATATATCCAGCGATCGCCTTATATTTCATACAAGTGTTTTTAACTGACCTGCACCGAACTTAATATATCCTGGCAGTTCTATTTGAAGATATTTGAAAAAAGAGTTAGCAGGCCAAGAACCATCCCCCAAATAAAAACACGGATTCTTAATCTTGGTTTCTAAAACTTTGCGAAATAAATTTAGAAAAAGCAAATACTTCAATAGAGACATAACTTAAAAAAAATTCATTTCGAGATAAACGCTTTTAAAGCTATGGATTTGCTCTATATAAAAATGATTTTTATACACAATATAAAGAAAAACATGGCTAACAATTCTGCATTACTTACTTAAAAATTCTATTTTTTGAGTCATGTCACTATTAAAGCAAATTAGCGAAATGTCCCCCTCTTACAGAAATCGCCTTAAAAGGAAATAAGAAAAATCTCTAATTCTGTATTTAAAATAATTAATAGTAACTGCATACAATAATAACTCAAAAACATTTAAAGCCATTGACCTCATTCTGCGCTACCCTGTAGTATGTAGTTTTATATTCCACTTACTCAATAAACAAGTAAAAGTTCTGTAATGGGCTGTAGCGAATCTTTGATGCCCTCCACCGAGAATAAGAATGTATTAGAAGTTTAATTTAAATGGAGTCCACAAGTTGTGAACCACTCTTAATAAAAACTAACTACGCAGTCAGCGTTGCCAAATGTTCAGATTTATCTGGTACTTAAAGTTTTTTAAAGTTCAAACCAGCCTTACAGATTTTTACTGCAAAAAAAAATTTCTTTTAACTTATTTTCGAATAATACAGCAACAATATTGTTACTTGTACTCACTTTTAAAAATAACAATGGAAAACTGGCGATTGTATGTCGGTGTATGAAGGAAAAAAAGTTAACCAATAATTTTCAAATACCACCAGAATGTTGCATCTAACTTAATAACATTAAACATTTTCGACATATCTTTTAAGCTATGTTCACACCTATTAAATATTTAACGTCCTACACGTAACCACTTATTAAAAACAATTTTGCTTTTGCAAAACGTTTGCTGGATCAAACATCGTTTAACAGTTTCTTAATTGAATTATACAATTATCTTCTTACAAATAAAGATTAGGAAGTCAATAAAAATTGTGAAAAATAAAGCTTAAATTTGATCAATGTGCTGGTTGTGCTTTTTTTTGAATTTTTTCGTCAAATATTTGTAAGGTCTGAACACACCTTTAGCCCCGTACCAGGGCTGGAAGTTGGAGTAGTTTTATGAGTTTTTTTTTTATATTGCTGAATTTATATGGAAAATTCTGTTATTTAATTATTTTATTTGGTAAAATACAATAAACAATTTTTAATTATTTCTTTATATGAAAGTTATATACATAATTGCGTACGAGAAGCCGATTTTATTTTCCATACAACATATATTTTAGTCTTACTACTTTAAAGTGTACTGAAGCAATTTTTGTTTGAAAAAAAACTCGGCTTTTTCTACTTAATGGCTTAAAAGTTTCTTAATTTTTGTGTCCATTTAAAAATTCTATACATCGTCCCAACAAAAAATTACATTGCAAAGTAATGAGTTAAAAAGCTAATAAAACTACACTTCACCACTTATACATTGCCATTTTAACTCATTATTTTAACACGGTGATGTCATTGGAGGCAAGTACTTACCACACTCGCTTACAAATAGGGAGTTAAATAAGTCATTACCACATTCGCTTACAAATAGGGAGTTAAATAAGTCAATACCACGTCTGCTTACAAATAGACACTTTACATTGTTAACGACAAAACTGAATTTGTCAAACAAATTGTGTCTTTAATTAAATTTGCTTTATAATGCAAAATTTTACTACGCTGCATCAAGGACATATTCATACCCAATAATTATAAGGAAAGGTACAATTTAAGTACTATCGTTCATGATACAAGATCGATACCATATATTATAATTTATACAATATCGTTTGGTTGATTGATTAGTGTAGTTTTTATTCAAAATTTTAATTTTAAATTATTAAAATCAATTAAGTATTTAAATTTTGCATATTCAAATTCATATTCATTTATAACAAATAAAAAAACAACTTGCATTAAATAGATTGGAATAAATAATACTTTAAATATATTTTATTATGAATTAATTATAAATTTCATTAATCAACTCATAAACAAGTGCTTATGTATCAGATTATATGTCAACCATTACTTAACTACTTCTATGTAAGGCAGATGGTATGATGTAGTCACTGAATAGAAAGTTGTTCAGTAATTTCAAGTCATAACCTGTTTTTTGCTGGGCTGGGATTATTTTTGAAATACTGCCCGAAAAATTATTTTCAGAGTACTTTTTAATCCAAATGAAGCAATTTAAAATGATAGTTTTCTAAAAAACATCAAAAAAACTTTTTTTAATTTTTAAGGCATGTAACTCTAAACAAGCGTTGTATTGACTGAAAGAAATGATACATCTATTTAACAGTCTAAATTATGATGAACCGTTTTTAAAGTTTTAGCATATACACAAAAACACTAAAAAAAATCAAAAATAGCTAATTTTTCGATAATGTCGCCAAAACGCTCATAAAGAAAAGTAAATTTATTTCATATTCATATTCAGCGAACTTATGAGGTTAGAAAATGTTTTTTTATTAAAGATATGACAATAACGTAGGAATTCAAAAATTGGTCATCTTAAGTTTTGGTATAAAAATTATGAAGATTTTCAGTGTTGTTAAAAAATATTAAATGTTCCATCATATGATTTTTCACAAGTTGATCGCTTTGATTTGATTTTCGAAATATTGATGCTGCGGTATAGTGCTAAAGTAGGTCCCAGTTTTTTTCATTATTTATCCCATGTACCTGAGGATAAGGGCAACGTTTAAGTGCTATTTAAAATTAAAATTCGGCAAAAATTACTCTCATCAATTACTCTGCTTTACTCTCATGCCATTTTCAGCAAAATAGCTATTGTGGACAAAAAACTTTCTGAGAAAATGGTTAAATTGCACAAATTTCTTGCATTATATCATCAAAAATAAATAAAAGATACGCAAAAAGTGTTTTATATATTTTTAATTTATTTCTAAGAAGCAGTATTTTTTCCATACAACAGCTTTTTTTTGAAATTTGCGGTTTTTCTAAAAAAAATATGGCCATAGTATTAAAATTCGTCGCAGTTTTAGGCGTAATATAAAATTATGTTTTTGATAATGGCCTTTCTGTCTGGTCTGGTAAAACTATAACATACTGAATTTATTTCCACGAGCGGACAAAATATTAGGCTTATGGTA
Organism: Pollenia amentaria; assembly: GCA_943735925.1. Classification (NCBI taxonomy): domain Eukaryota; kingdom Metazoa; phylum Arthropoda; class Insecta; order Diptera; family Polleniidae; genus Pollenia; species Pollenia amentaria. Next base: position 248,419,148 of record OX031007.1, on the reverse strand, counting down.
GATTATAGACCGAACTTTAAGAAATTAAGTCGCATTAAATCTAATCATATAAAACGAGTACGAGCAAAAGTTATTGACAATTGATTCATTCCACTCCCACTTTATATAAGTGTTTTTTTTACAGAAACGGAATTATATTTTAAGTAACTGACATTAAAAAAAATTGCAACAAAAAAAAAAAAAAAAAAGGGTATGAGTGCTGGTGATTATAATCACCGGTCGGCGAAAATGGGTTAAAGTGGTTGTTCCACATTTGGTTCTTCAATTGCAAGCTGCTCAGGACAACTGAAATCCATTTGACACTATAATGGTTCTTTTCTGTTGAGTCTTTCGCAAGTGATGTTGTTGTGAACAGCCGTTAACAGAGATATCTATACTTTGTGGGACATTTAATTAATATTAAAATTGTTTCACACGGAATGACAAACTTAGTTCACCCTCATTCACCAATGTAGTGAAAGGTAGAACAATAACTTTACACTGATAGAAAAAGCGTCATAACACTAATGTATTTTGACATTACTGTTATGACAAGTGTCATCGATTTTGACCCCATGACACTTTACATCAGTGTGATGTCAGCCTTAACATCACTTTACCAAATTGTCATCAGGTTCAAAAACTGAAATTATGTCGTCAATGGGATGACACATCTACATCACAGTAATGACGAATCGTAGTCAGTTTCATAAAAAATTGACATCAGTGCGATGACTAAGTAACATCGGAGAAAGGACTTATTGCAATCAATTTAATGACAAACTGTCATCAATGCAATGATACATTGGCTTTAAAGATATGACTAATCGGCATCAATTTTATGAGAAAAAGTCAACATTCAATGTCGCACTAACATCAGGGGAATGATTAATTGACATCTGTTACTTGACAACCTGTCATCAATACAATGACAAAATAACATATGTTTAATTTCAAAATGTCATCAATGCCATAACCAATATTGATACCTAATGACATGTTGTCATCAATATGATAAACTTTTTTTATTAATTTGATGACAAAATGTCATTAAATAAATAAAAACCTGTAATTTTTATTATGATAAAATAAATACACGATTATATATATACAAATGTCTTTTTTTATAAAAAAGTTTTTTATTTACAAAAGAAATGTATAGAAAATATTATTAAGGAAACATAGATGATTTTGTACGGCTTTTAAAAGCTTAAAAAATATTGATGATTGTTACAAACTAGTCTATGGTAAAATATACTACACTTTAAAATTTTTATTTTCGAGCAAAAATACATTTTTTGGATTTTTATGTTTTTGTGCAAATTCAAGTCAAATTTTTAATTTTTATTTTTTCAAGCATGCAGTCCAATGTCGATTTTTATTGAACAAGTTCTTAAGGTTCTTTTTGTTTTGTTTTTTTTAATATTTTTCTAACTCATTAATAAGCAGACAAACTTTCGAAATTTTCTCCGTTGATTTATTTAATTTATAAAGAAACTGTTCAATAAAAATCCACATTGGCCTGCATGCAAGTGGATACGCAAGGTTAAATAACTGTATTGCTTTACAACAAATGTCTACAGCTCTAACAAATGAACTAAATGGCAAATATTGGCCATCTAAATATACAAAATATTTTGAAACCGTAAGACTATTTATGTCACCCAGACCTAAAATAAATGGCTGTATGGGCTGCTTTTTTTTGTAATTCCGCAACGTTGGTTTCGCTTATAAATATAAAGCTGTATTGCGAATCACGCAATGAAAACGATTTGTATTTTCTCTTGCCATCTGCCTCACTTTTGACTTCTTTTCGCGTTTGGAAAATACTGTAGTGTAGGCACCACAGTAGCTTCAAATAAGTATTTTTGGAATCTAGAAAATAAATATATAATAAGTTAGAATTTTTTTTTTAATTTATTCGATTAAAACATTACCATTATCAAGATCATCTATATCGATCGAATCTATCACATGTTTGTAATTAGCATCGCGGGCTTTCGTACTATTCTTCAAGTGCTTAAAAATTATAAAAATGCTGTCTTTCCAAGCCAGTGTGCTATCATTCATTTCAAACATTTTATTAAAATCGATATCAATCTGAGAAAAAAAGAAAAAATAGGTACTTTAAGGGTAAATAACTTAAAATTTTCAGTGGTGTTCTGGAAATCGAAAAACGCAAGAATTTTAAACATTGTTTTTTAATAAGATATCTGTAATAAAAGAATTTTATGACAAAAATTTTTCTATTAAACAAGTCAATTTCGCCACAAGGATATTGAGATTTCAATGTGTGAATCTTTAATTTCAGAAACAGTGCTTTTTTATGTTTTAAATATTTTTTGTTTAAATTTTCACATTATTCTAAATGTATTCTTCATAGAGACAAAAGCAAGCTTAGTTTCTTTTCGAAAACATTCAAGATTACCTTTTTGATGTGATAATACCGCATTTGTTTCAACCAGGACTTCTTCGATGTTTGGAAATAAGTCTTCTTCCGACAGCATAATTTTTAATTTATATGGAGTTTTAAGATCCCTCAAATACCGATTTATCTCGCCTGTAAAAAAAGAAATTTCTAAAAAAAACGTTTTTATCAAATTTTTGGCTGAATGAATTAAAAACTTCTAAAAGCGGCTCTATAATTATAGTGAACAGATTTTTACAAATTTTTTCCGCATCAGATCTTGCAAAATTGCATTTAGCAAATAGCGCAGTTTCAAATATTAATATGTTTTTATGTATTTTTTTAAAAAGTTCTTCATCACTTCCACAAAATAAATTTTCAATATTTCCTAGTGACACACAGATGTACTGAAAGTTACAACATGTACAAATTCAATATTGTCATGTGTGTCAGTTTGCAAAACGCAAATAAACCACAGTATTTTATTAGGTAGGTGCAAAAATAAATATAAGAAATACATAAGATTTTCTTTCCAATTTGCCGTTTCCCAAAATACTTTTTTTAAAACCATTTGTTGTAAAATATTGCCCAAAAGCAAAGTATTTTTTATATTGCTCCTTGAACTTTTCAATAAAAGTTTTTTTTACATATGACCCATTTTGTTCGATAGTTTCAGTAATCAAAAAACCACGAATTTTAAGCAAATTATGCAGAAATGTACACATAAATTATTTATATATAAATATAAAAATTTTTTATGTCGTTGAAATTTTACCGCTTATGATAAAAATGTGTTACTGTTCTACTTTTTATTGCGCGCTTTTTTTTATTATAACAATCACATAAATCAGACTTGCAACCGGCGTCATAACGTGAAGATCGAGCGTTTTTCTTAAAAAATTATATATTTTGAGATTAAAAAATTTGTGTTAGAACGATATTTTTGATATTTTTTTTATATTTAATCAAAAACATTTATTAGTATTGTGGTTATTTTATTGAACTGTTAATGGTTTTTAATCCAAATGTCGATATTTTTAATCCAGTCAAAGCAACCTGTCCGTAAAAGCCTGGGTTCAAATGAAAAATTATCAATAAAATTTTAATTAACTTCATGTTGTAAAATTCCTGTCTTCATAAAAATAATTTAATGAAAATCAAATTCAATGAACTTAAGCCTAATTAAAAAATATCTAAATTTGGATTAAAAACCATTAACAGTTCAATAAAATAACCACAATACTAATTATTGTTAACAGCTAAGGCACGAGCTATGTTTACATTTGTCCTTCAAGTTGTGCAGAAAAAGGTCAACAAGGAAAAAAGAAAGACAAAAACATGAAAAACAAAAATGTACTTTGGATTTCAAGAAGAATTCTTGACAAAAAGTACGAAAAACAGAAGTAAGGAAGAACATGTAAATCAATTAAAATAGATAATCATTCATTCAAAGCAAATTTCGATCTACCAACGTAAAATACGACTTGGTTTAAAGATTGATGTTTGGCTAATGACGTCATCCGTCGCCAATGACGGTGAGAGTCAAACGGCAATTCCCACTGAAGAGATTGTATGGTTACAATCGAAACTAGTCAAGGCAACCTGTCCGTGAAAGCCTGTGATCAAAAATTTTATACCGCTCTTTCGAAAAATAGTATGTTTTTAATAATAACACTATTAAAGTAAATGGGCGATATAAGAAGCTTTTTAAATAAATAATTTTTATTTAAAACATTTTATTCGAATGTGCTTCTATGAGTCAAATTTGAATTTATTATGTTTTTTTGCAATAGTCCTATTCTCTCACCATTTAACATATGTTTTGCTTAACTCATTAGCGCCCAATGATCCCATTTGGGGACATGAACAAATAATTTAATAATTAATAATTGAATAAATTGAAATAAATAAAATTATATTTTTCGAAATTAGCTAACAACCTTAAAAATAAAAATTGGGCGCAAATGGGTTAAGTCAACATTTGGTTAACATTAAAGCTTCAGATATGTATATCCGAAAAAAATTTTAAAATAATAATATAATTATTTACTCTTTTTTATTGCTTTTATTTCATAAAAAAGAAATAATTCTGTTCTTGAATAATTTTTAATAAAAACTAGCTTTTTATAAGATGGTACTTTTTCTCCCAGAAAGTACATTTTGGAGAAGCCTCTCTTATTCGTATTTAACTTATTAAAATCTTGTTATACGTTGCTTTTAAAACAAAAACAACAGCAATATATTATATATTTATAAACGTTCGTCATTTTAATAACTATGTTTATTCTTTTTGAAAACATACTTAAAAACTTTCTTTACAAGTATTTCTTAACATTGAAAAAATTCTATTTTTTAAACATATCTACACTGAAAAGAAAAGTCAATCCATCCATACTTAAATCATGCAAAAGCGGTGTCAATAGTGCGATTAGAGCGGATTGCCATAAATCAAAAAAAATTTTTGAATGTTGCTTGGCCATCTGTCCCTTTCGCTCTCTTTTGGCCTTTTTAGATTCACATATATTTTTTTTGTTCTTAGATCCTTTTGCATTTCTTCATTCTATTGTATATACAAAAAAGAATTGAAATTTAATAATAAAAAAGTTCAACATAAGTGTGATAATTGTCACGTAAATCGGAAATGTGCAATTAAAAATAATTTTATAATATTTCCATATAATGAACAACTAAAAAAGTATTGTCGGTTAAGCTTACGCCACAGTATGTATAGACAAATTTTTACGTATTCCACTTTGGGGCCAATGGGCAGCAGAGCTGTAAATGAATCATTCTTTTTTGATTTTAATAATTGGATAAATTTTTAATTAGTTCTTTCCACAGCTCAAAACAATTGAATGCAATTTGAATCAATTCAAACGAATTAGGCAGAAATAATTTCAATTAGTTTCCAATTCAAATGAATTTGTAAAATGAGTGGCAAATCGTTTTTAGTTCAAATGAATCTGTAAAATTAATGGAATTCGTTTCCAATTCAAATGAATTTGTTAAAGTGAATTGCAATTTATTCTACAAATTCATTTGAATTGATTTTGAATTCATTCAAATGAATTAGAACTATGAATTGCATTCAAATGAATGAAATCAACTATGAATTTCAATCAATCAAATTCAAGAGCAGATCCAGGGGGAATGAAAAATGGAAATTTCTCCTGGTAATATTTATGTTATATTTATTTAAAAAAATAAAACAATCTTTCAGAAAAAACAAAAATCAAAACACAATTGTGTTTCATATAAGGAATATAAAAATTTTTATTTCCAATACAAAAAAAACCCTCTTTGAATGGTAAAGTCATCAGAAAAGTGCTCCTTGAAAAAATTTTTTTTTTAAAATTTTTAATAATGTAAGAAACTTTTCTATATGGACCTTTTAAAAAATGGCCCTTTTAAGCATTAACCTTTAAAATTTCATAATTTTACCTAGTGCTTTTTTAAAGTACGATTTTGCAAATTTTTTTTTAATATCTATTACAAAAAAAAAATATCTTATCAATAACTTACGGACCACGTGACAAATACTCGTACTCTCATCCAATATCATTTAAAATGCATTTAATATGTAGACAGGCGGACATTTAGATATTAAGTACATTTTCCTGCATGCATTTGATATAATGAAGAAGTTCAGAATATTTATCACAAACACACATACACAAACACTCTCACACAATAACATTGATTTAAGTATCCGTGTTCATTTGCAGGCAAACACATGTTTAAATAAATTTTACCACAAAGACTCGTTAGTATAAAAACGAGGTTTGAGGACGAATAGAGAGACAATCAAACTTGACTCGAATTTCACTATTTTGTGTCATCACAACAAAAAAAAAAAAAAATTAAAATAAGCTAAGGGAAATATACAGCAGAGGAAAAGCTAAACTAAATAAAACAAGAAATTAAATATATAACAAATTATAAAGAACAGTCGAGCAAGACCGATCATTAGATATCCTACAACACAGAACTTAGAGCTGAATTTCGTACTCATTTGCAATAATAGATCCGCCAGAACAAAATTATATTATGAAAATAAGATTCATGTAAAAGTTCTCTGTGCTGTTAACTTCATCTACATGAAATTTTTGGGTTATTAAGTGACTTTTGAAAAAAATATCTATTGCTAAAGTCACCAAATTTTCTGTCAATACCAACATTTATAGGGAAGTTATGCCACTGAAAGGTATTTTCGAGAGTAGTATTTGTATGGGAGTTATGGTCAAATACGGACCGATGAAAATAAAATTTGATGATTTAGATTGCAATCAAATTAGTTTGGTATATATGAATATATTAACCCCAGGATTACCGTCTTGGTCTGGCCAGACCAAATTTGTGTTTTGCTTGTAATATTTTTCGCATAAAACCAAAAATCAAAAAACAGGGACGTGAATTCTATAAATGATATATTCTGAATCGAATGAAACTAATTTGGATTCGATTAGAGCAAATAAGTGGGGTTAAATTCCATTTTTATGTAAACGTCTATGAAATGCTCCGCTTGGTCTAGCTAGACCAAATTTTCAAATAGGAAAAAATATTAAAAAAACAGATACGTGAATTCTAGAAATGATATGTTCTAAATCGAATGAATCAAGTTTGAATCAAATCAGAAAACTACGGCCCATTATGCGCTTAATTCAATCTAACTTCAAAAACCTAACGCAAAACTCGTTTCAGCTGTGGTAGATGGGAAATAGCAATGTGCGAAATTAAGGACTACATTTTCGATGACTTGCTTCCATATGCAAGTAGTAATGTAGTAAAATAATGAAATAATAAAATTATATAATAAATTTGTATAATCAAAAGAAATTAGCATACGTTCAATAAAAAATATATATTTTTACTTTTTATTTAATTGGGGTTTTTAGCTGTACAAATTGGGGTCTGGACAGACCAAAAGGAGAACTTAGTGGTAAAAAGTTACCGTGAATCCTAGGGTTAAGATAGTTTTTGAGCACAAATACACTATTCCAAAAATAATCGTGTATGTGGGTAAGGTGAAATTATGGACCGATTGTCACCTTTTTCAACAGGCTTAGTTCTTGTAATAATTGGAACCAAATGTACCAAATTTGGTCAAAGTTATCGTAAATATTGCGGCCTGTACTTTGCGCAAAAGGTTTACCTGGACAGGCAGCCAGCACTCCGGCCGTATGGACTGACATCTTTAGATCGACTCAAGAATTGATTCGGATCGGTGTACTAATAGGTTGCACTACGACCAATAATTTAAGGTGTTACAACCATCATCACAAAAGCAAAGTACCCTCTCCACTATTGTGATATGGGCATAAACCAGAACTTAGCTAGAGCTGACAAGTAAACAAAAACCATTTTATTATGACCTCATACTTGAACTCTATACTAACACATCACCAACAGCATCACCAGCAACCTCATCATCAGTGTCCCGATAAGAACGATGATGGAAGATGGTTTTGCTATAAATGTTTGAATTGGTTGAGAGAAGCACAATGATAAAGATGATGATGATGATGTGGTTCATGGTGATGCTGGCGATTATGTTGGTAGCCTTTTTGTAAGTATTGCGTGTACAACTATGTACTTGATTGTTATTGTGTTCGTAGAGTATATAGCAGAAAGAGTGATTGTAGTTGCTGTAATTTATGGCGAGATTGTAGTGGTGGTAGGAAATTACAGCACAGGGAAATATGATAATAAGCAGTGACAAATTTAACACCATTTCTAAGGAGAATTGTTAATTGATATATTTTAATTTTCTTTGTTTTTGTATTAAGGCAAATTCAAGATTGAACTATGATTAAATATTTCAAGTTTTAATTAATATGTAATATTAATAACACTCTTAGGGCCTTGTTCTTAAAGACGAAACCTTGAGCATAAATAGAATGTTTTTCAGGAAATATGTTACAAAATTTTATTACAGTGCCTGGCTTTTCTAAAATTAAGTTCTTTTGTATTTTTTTCATATTATATTATAAATAATTAATAATCTTTTATTTTTGCATTTCTTTCATTAGTAATATAATAATACTTAACATAAACAGCTCATTACACAGTACAACACATGATTTTCCAACTCAATTCTGTGAACTGTATGTGAAATTAGACCCAAAAAGAAGAATTTCTGCATCATTCGTTTTGTCTTCTTACCTGCGATTTGAAGTTAGTATCGATTTGAAGTTAGTACTATCGTATAGGGGAATTTATCACGTTCTAGGCCCTGTTGTTTGACATAGCTCGACAACCCCTAGCCCAATTTAGTTGAAATAAATTTTAAAAAATTAAGAATTACAATTCCCTTAATCTGTTCATATATTGTTTTCCTATACAAGTAAAACTTTCGAAGTTAAAAATTAATGTATGAAGGGAAAAAATTATTTTTTGCCTAAAAATTTAAATTTTTTTTTTTAAAAATACATAAACAATCCAAAATGGAAAAAAGTTTCAAGTCTAGTTATTTTTTCGCAAAGTCACATAACCTATGAGCAAAATGAGACAAAGATCATAAAAATCGATGCACGCGTTTCGCTTTTATTCGCAATTGAGTAAAGGTATGAATTTCAAAAATCAGTTATAGCCACCACCCTTAAAATAAAAATAAAAATATAAATTAAAAAATTATTATGCAAAAAAAAACTTTATTTATAAAAACTTAATGAAAATAAAATAATATGCAATTAATACGCAATTATAATATGCATAAAAACAAAATTTAGAACATTTTTTCAATTATTGGCAATATCCATCCTTGTAAAAGTTGACGCTTGTGGTTCTGATGATCTTGTTTTCTTCGTAGGTTGTTCATATTCATGGTCTGAGTCTGTATCGTCATCCGAGATACACATACTATTCAAGGGCGTGTTTCTTTCACTGTGTCCACCAATTTCAATGTCTTCATCTTCGGTGCTTTCTTCAAACTGCATAATTGTGGAACTCCACCAACAAACCTCCGCAAGCAATGCATCCAATTTTTTGCTTTTGAACCGCTTTTCAAATGGCATGGTCACCTTGTGGAACCTCTCTCCTTGTTCGTCTGATTCCTGAGGTGATTGTGCCAAAAAAGTATCGAGGTGGTGGTGCAAGAAATGCAATTTCAGCGTCATGGATGCACCGATTTTTTCGAAATAAAACAGCAACCTGTCCACTTGTTGCTGTATCTCTTCTCGCTGGACACGGTTCTTTCCTAGAACGCCTTCTATTACTTCTTTCAATGCGTTCCATGCATGTTGGTGGTCGTGATGCTCTGAAAGCAAATGTGTGAAAGAATCACTTTTGATCAATTTCCGAATATCAGGTCCATTGAGAATACCTGTTTTAAATACATAAGAAAAACGAAAAAATTATTGGTAATGCGAATGTATAGAAATTAAGAAATTTAGATATGACAATATTGAAATACAGAGTACGATACGTACCGTTTTTAATTTTCTCATCACTGAGTTTCGGAAAGATGGATTTCAAACAGTCAAAGGCGCCGTTAACTTTTTTGACCACCACTCCAACGAATTTCCCAGCTATTCCCAGTTTCATGTGGAGCGGTGGCAACAAAATATCATCCAGGTCCTTTATCATAGGTTCATTGCGTAATTTTAATTGTTTGTTGAGCTCGGGAGTTCTTCCTTTCCAATCTTTACATTGATATTGTGAATCCCAATTACAAAGGAAGCAGATGTATTTTGGATATCCGCCCTTTTCTATAATCCCTTGTAGTATGTTGACCACCTTCAGATCGCAACAAATGTTCCATTTGTGTTCATCGTATTTGATTTTCTTCAAAATTTCGCCCAATGCTTCATACGTTTCCTTCATAGTTGTGCTGAATCCCAATGGAATGCATGGTTTTTTATTTTTTTTGTGCAGCAGCACAGCCTTCAAACTAGTAACTGAACCATCGATGAATAAACGCCAGTCGCCAGCGATATAATCCATTCCCAATTTTTTCACTAAACCTGGGATATCATGGCAGTACGTGAACGTATTTGCTTCGTCAACGGAATAAAATTTCTGAAAATCAGCTTGGCGTTGTCGGTATGATGTTGCGCTGACATTTTGCTGTGTGAGTTTTCTTCTCTTCAAAAATGATGTCAGCCATTCGGAGTCGTGTTGTGATAGTCCCAGCTTGGCCACAATGTAATCCATTTCGATTTGTGGTAGCGGTTGTGGTGCACTATTTTCAATATCGGGTATCCAATCAGCATCATCCAAATCGGTCGGATTGGTGAAAACGGTTTCGGCTAGCAGGGACACAGTATCCGCACTCGGAGGTTTAGGTGCATCGGTATCAGCAGGGCGTTGCACTGGAAGTGTGGCAGTAAATGCAGCAGTGTATACTTTTGTTTTCAATTGTTGTCTGTTTAATCCAGGACGAAAATTTATGCATGCATAGCACCTGGATTCATCATGTCCAGTTGTGTCTTCCACCCAAATTACTGGCTTCATAAAAGATAACTTTCTACTTTTTCCGTGAGTCCATTTTAGAAGGGTAGTATAACAACTGTTGCACACTGTGTTCGGCGTAAAATTTGCACCACTTAAATCTGCTTCATCGAAATAATTACAATACGCGGTTTTGAATTGCTCAGTAAACAAATTTTTTCGATCTTTTTTCTGTATTTTTCGGACGATATGACCACAAACGTAACAATATTCATCCAAATATGGGCACTTGTTGTTTTCCATATTGATATATTTTATGTTTTGTTGTTATTCACTTTTAAAAAACTGGAGAAAAATCACTTTTACTGTTCGCGTTCGTCGGCACTGGCTGAATGCCAAAAATCGATCAATGCACACCTATAAATACTACGTATTTTTGAATATTTTACTGCCAGGTACTTATAAATGGGCGCATATTTTAAGGGCGGCTGGCTATATACCTGATTCAGCACTTGTACGTTTCAAACTGTGCAAAACTTTCCAAATAATGACCACCCTTAAATGTGGGTGCAATTTCTGTAAAAAAATCATATAGGTAGCCACCGGAAAAACCCAAATAATAAAAAGGTCCACTTTCCGTTTAATTGTCCACGTACATTTATTACCGCAATCATAAAAATCAAATAACCTTTTGTTTATTCCTTTTTTTTAATTCTCAGAATCATGAAAAAGGTGTCAATGTTTTCTCCAAATAATGTTGTGCATATCTCGAGCAAATTTTTGAAATTCATACATTTACTCAATTGCGAATAAAAGCGAAACGCGTGCATCGATTTTTATGATCTTTGTCTCATTTTGCTCATAGGTTATGTGACTTTGCGAAAAAATAACTAGACTTGAAACTTTTTTCCATTTTGGATTGTTTATGTATTTTTAAAAAAAAAAATTTAAATTTTTAGGCAAAAAATAATTTTTTCCCTTCATACATTCATTTTTAACTTCGAAAGTGTTACTTGTATAGGAAAACAATATATGAACAGATTAAGGGAATTGTAATTCTTAATTTTTTAAAATTTATTTCAACTAAATTGGGCTAGGGGTTGTCGAGCTATGTCAAACAACAGGGCCTAAAACGTGATAAATTCCCCTATACGATAGTACTAACTTCAAATCGATACTAACTTCAAATCGCAGGTAAGAAGACAAAACGAATGATGCAGAAATTCTTCTTTTTGGGTCTAATTTCACATACAGTTCACAGAATTGAGTTGGCAATCAATTAACTGAAAAATGTTGTACTGTGTTATTTTTACCATATAGTCTGTCTATTTTATACTGTTCTCTAAAAATATACAATTAATTTTAATTATTTTAAAAATCCCAACAAACCAGAGTTATACTCATGAATAACAAATTTATAAAATCATTAGTATGATTTGGCAATGCTGGCATACGCCTACGTCTGCTTTTCTCTAGGTTTTCCTACACATTCGTTGTAAGACTCATGCACATGTCTGTATTAACAATTTAAACTCTGATGACATTTGTGTTAGTTTTCCTACCACTTAATGGGGTTTTAGCAAATTGAGTAATTTTGTTTTTGGATAATTTTCCCATAACACAAAATTGGCTATTTGGAAATTGCCAACAATTTTCATATATGTGCATCTGTATGGTTAAGTGCAAATGATTTTAAATGAGAATGTGGGCTTGCTTGTCCTTTCACTTCTTAAATTTAAAAATTGTGTATTTATAACTAGACTGTAAGAATATACATCAGTCAAATTAGAAGTTAATTTGAAAATGCCATAAACAAATTTTTGCCAATTTTTAAGAAAATATGCTCAATTCTTCTTCAACTTTACTCATATTGTTTAAGGATAAAAGTTTGTAAGTTATTTCTGTTAAAAAAAAAGATAAATAAGAAAATATTGACAATTTTATATTACAAATAGTTCTAACTTGAGGTGCATGTGTGAATTTTAAAAGAATATAAAAAATAAAAGTTCATATATGTATTTACGTTCAAATACACACACACGCGCTATTTAAACGACTTGATGACAACTTTTTAATATGCAAATGCTCTTTTATAAGAAATCATAAATTTTTTTTTACTCTTATTTCGTATAAGTTTAAAAATGTTTGCAAATTCTTCTCCCACAATCATATTTAAGCCAGATATTATTTTGGGTTCTAAAATTATTTATATATATTTCTATGAAATAAAATTTTTTAAATTTTTTATCCACTAAAATAGACATACATACACAGTCTTGCGTTAAAATCTTGAACTAAGTAGAAACACTTCCATATATAGAATAAAAATCGGCGAACTGTGCACCATATTTTGAGAATACGGCGAAAAATAATTTTTTTTATGGTGACCGATTTTACAGTTATGTCACGTACTTGAAATACTAGTGAACCACGGGAGCTAGAAAAAAATTACGGCTCTATTCCACCTCTAGCATAGCCAATAGTGAGATTTTGCATTTTTTGCTAAAATTATATAATTCTTCGTAAATTTGAATTTATAAATGACTATGACTCGCTTGTCTTAAGAGGTTTGATATTTTGTGCAAAATACATAAGTTTTCCCCGGAGCTGCCCGAGATTTCCAAATAACTTTTAAATACTGGTTTTTATTTAAATTTTTAATAAAGTCATCCCTAAAAAAATTTAAGGAATAGAGATATTACAAAAAGCTTTATAAAATACATAACTGAAATTAAACTCATAGAATAAATTCGAAAGATAAAAAATGTTTTTAATAAATCTATAAGCAATTTTTTACTTTACTTAAAATGTTTTTATATGTTTACATTTAACTGGAAACTCTGTTTTAAGTGATATAGCAAAAGTGATTAGAGAGTTATATATGCAATGTAATATATGTACATACATATATCTTATTACAATCCTCTGAGGGAAGTTTTATTTTTAACATACTTGCAGATTTCTGAGAAGAATATAAGATTTGGCGTAAAAATATAATTATTGAAACTGAAACTAAAATCAAATGATAGTGAAGGTAGGTAGGTAGGCCCACAGCCCGGGACGTCCCCTAATTCGCCTGGGAATCTGCTGCCCAGCCACCTCAGCCTGCTGCACTCTAACCTGGGACAGCGGCACAAAATGTGCTCAACCGTCTCCAGCTTCTCCGGGTCCTCACACAACACGCATATATCCGACACGTCGGATCCCAACCTCATCGCCATCCTGCCTATCATGCAATGACCCGTGATGATTCCTATTATGGTCCTCACGCAGACCCTACTTCTGCCCAGCAACAGCTCCGAGTTGGACCTCCTAAGCACCGGCCACATCGTCCGTGATACCCGGCAGTCCGTTCGGTTCCCCCAGGCCCTATTGGTCGCGCCCAGAATCCATTCTCTAATCTTTCCAAAGTAGAAGCCTATTGGAAGCCTAACCGCCTCCATATGATTAGGATCCTCCATCTCTGAGCCCTGTCTCGCCAACTCATCAGCAATCTCGTTGCCGTTTATGTTGCAGTGACCAGGCACCCAGCAAAATGATAGTGAAAATAAACCAACTTTTAAAGTGCTGAGTCTTAAGATTGAATATTTAAGTCTTTTGTATGTTTGTTACAGCGGATAGTCATTATTATAATAAATTGCTATCTTTTTGTTATAGAACATAAGCTTCAAGTTTGTGCAATAGTACGTACATTTACCCTGTTTGGCTCCTTTAATCATAATTTTTTCATATCTATACTCTGGTGGGATTTTGAGTATAAAAACAAATAAACTTTTACTGCCGTATTCATAAAAAATTATAAGGATTTTTAACGTATTTTAAAACTTTATTTCCACAGAAATTTTCCTTAAAATAGATTTCAAATCCACTTTAATTTTTTATGAATACGGCAGTTAAAATTTTGTACACAGAAAAAATTATTGCTAAAATATTTTCAAGCAAACGCTTGATTGAAAATTTCTTAAATTTCAACAAATTTTTTTTTACTGTTTCTCTTAATATTTTTGTTTGGTTTTTACTTTAGCAACAAAAATATTGACAATAACACCAAAATATGATATAAGCGCTATTGGTTTCAAGTTTTAATAATTTTGTATGAAATATTTAACGCTCTTTAAGGTGGTCGCCTTTTTTTAATTTTTTTTAATAGTAAGCAACACTACTTTAAGTGAAAAAAATTGACAACAACAAAAAACACATACAGTCTATTTTTGTACAACATTAAGAAAGATGATAAAATAGTGTGGCGAAGTTTGTTATTAAAGCAATAACAAAAGTATGCAAAAACGATTCAATGCTTGTGTCGCCACAATAACAACACTAAAAAAACAAAATTTTTTGGTTGGTTTCAAAGTTAATAAAAAATAATGAAAAAAATTCCGTTTTCTATTTTCTTAAATTTTTTAGTTAAATACATCAAATTTTGAAGGAAAAATGATGATGAAAACCATATATGCTTGTAATGCTGCTGTTTTAATTGTGGAAAGGATACAGCGACAGTGAGGGGGAAAAACATACATTGTGAACAACAAGACGATTGGTGTTAGGAAATTATTAAAAAAAAAATGTTTCCCAATGCCAGCAGCCGCTCTTCACTGATTCAACAAAATTATTTGCTTTGAAATTTTTATAAATTTCAGTAAACTTTTTTTTTTGAATTTTTTACCCATAATAACAACTATTTCTTTGAAAAAATTCGAGTTTTTTTTTCAATAAACGACGCAAAATAAATTGTTTGAATAATTAGTATTGTGGTTAGAAACGGCAAATTTCGATCTACCAAGTATAACCTATTTTAATTTAAACATAAAAAACCATTTGGCTTAAAGATTGATGTTTGACTAATGACGTCATCCGTCGTCAATGGTGGTGAGAGCTAAACGCCAAAACCCACTGAAGAGATTGTATGGTAACAATCGAAACTAGTCTGGGCAACCTGTCCGTGAAAACCTGGGTTCAATTTCCAGCTCAGTCAAGAATGAAAAATTATCAATAAATTTTAATTCATTTTATGTAGTTAAATTTCTTTCTTCATAAAAATAATTTAATGAATATTAAATTCAATAAACTAAAGTCTGATTTAAATGTAAAACTATGGATTAAATTGTTTGAATATAAATAAAAGATCTTATTTTGAGCTCGAGTTCTTTTTTAATTATTTTTATTATATAATTTATTAAATTTTGCCGATATTTCGTTTTTATTGAAAAACATCGTCTGGGCTATAATATTGAAAAAATTATTAAACAGAAACAACTTAACTATTATTACGTTGTGTAAACATCGTGAATTGGTTCACAATTAGACACTATTTTGCCGATATCGGCAAAATTTAATAAATTATTATAAAATAAAAATAAATAAAAAAGACCTGGAGCTCAAAATAAGTTCTTTTATTTACAATTATAAAGGTCGAATAAAATACAATATAAAATTTATTGTTTGAGTATCGTATAATATTCGTTTGTAGGTCCGGTTTTAACCAAAAAAATTTTGATTCTAAAATTTATTTGTTTGAATTGGAAAAATTATATTTTCTGTGTAGTCTAAATGGCGTTAAATAAAATGTTCCCGAAATTCCCTGTTTCACAATATTTTACTCCCTAAAATACAGAATATCAATATTTACTTTTTGTAAGATGCGGCCGAAGCAATAAACAAATTCCAATTTAATCAAAAGTTATGATTTTAACCACCACAATGCGGCGTTTAAAAAATATTAAAAGAAGTGTTCACAAAATTTCTAGATGTCTAACAACAAAGGCCTTCACTTGTGCTCTTCTTGGCCGGTAACGTTAGAATAGGTTTTCCATTGGAAAGTACGATATACCAGTGTTCAAAAGTAAGTCGAGAAAGTAACCAACATTATGTTGTGTTCTGTTTTTCATACAAAACAGATCAATTGTAGTGATCCTGTAGACATACATTATATTTGAATGTTCTTAAGTGTTTTTTTTACATTAGTGAAGGAATAAGCAAACAAAAAATTGTAGTAACGTTTATGGCTATAGTGTTTTTGAACAGTATGGAGTTAGGCCGACCAGGCAGGTACCCACGTAAATCTGTAAGCCTGTTTTCTATTTAATTGACATTTCCTTAAGAACAACCACAGTGGAATACGCCTTGTTTTAGTCGAAAGTATTAAAATTCACTTGACTTTGTCTTTGGCATTTAAAGGCTCTTTAGTCTTTATTTTATTCTATCAAACTTGAAATAATATACATTATTAAACTGACTATTAAAACTTTTCTTTTACAATGATTGACAGGTCCAAAGAAGCACTTGTTAGGACATTAATTAGAAAAGTAATTTCGATTTCATATTATTGCCTTATACTATTTTAATTATCTTTAGGAACTTTTTTGTTGTTTAGTTTAACTAACTAAAAGTGATATTATATCCCAAAGGAATATTTAAGAACAATTTTTCCTTGAAGCTAGAGGTGGAGGTAGATTTTTTTAAGCTCATAAAATCATAAGTTTTTTCAGTCACAAAAATTTTCTCCAAACAACTTTCTAATCCATGAACATAAATGATAATCTTAAATTCTTATCTGGAACAAACTCAATCAATGTCATTAAATTTCTGGCACAACCCCTGTAAATACCAGCAATTATTTTTACAGATAAAGTCTAAATAAAATTTAGTGAATTGTTTATGGTTCTCCTACGTGACATGAGGCCAAATAGAAAAACAAATAAGTAATTTTTTAGAAAAATGTGAATATAAAAAGTTTTACAAATAATATATAAAAAAAGGAAACTTTCAGATATTTTAACCATTTGAACAAATAAAACAAACAAACAAGACAAAGGTAAACATGTCAAAAGTGACAAGTGAAAAACCAAAACAACTAAATTCTGAATTTTGCTTGAAACATCCTTTTTTACTCACATAAAATATATTCAAGTCGATAGCAAGTGAAAATGAGAAATACAAAAACATTAAAACAAAAGTATAGATAACGATAACTCTCACAGTCATAGAATAAATTCAAGTTTGTTGAATAAAGAAAAGGTAGGAAATGGGAAGAAACAGGAAACTTTCCTTTTAAAGGAAGTGTCATACAAAGAAAACAATTTACTTGGGTTACATTTGGATAAGATTTTTAATATATTTCAGTTTTACTTTTAAATATTTTATTTTAAAGACTTTTTTGAGATACACCTTGAGAGCCTCTCACATTGTATTTAGACATAAACGCTTAATGTGGAAATGGCTTATAACAGTTGCCATTCGACATCAATTAATTGCAAACTAAAATCATTTTGACATTATTTTTAGGAAACTCTTAATGTTCAAAAATGGCTAAAAGCTTTACATCCACTGCTACTTTGCTTTATTGCTTCACGATGCATATAAATTATTTTCTGGCTAGAAACACTTTTTTATTCATAAGGGGTTTTTTTTTTGTCATTTTCGGCAGCGAAGGAAATTTTTTGTTCATTTCCCGGAAATTTCGGGAAGTTTTCATGAGAAGAATTAAATGAAAAAATTAAATGGGATGTACTATCGGCAATAAATGGCAAATAAATGTGATTAACTAGTAAGAACTGAATATTTTGTATTGCTTGGAATATATTTCAGGGAAAAGAGTTCCGAAGAAGTCGCTCAGCTTGCTTTTTGTTCCAAAATGCTTGGCATCGTCTTCAACTCTGCTTATCGCATAAGAAAAGACTTCAGAAAACAAATCGTAAAAAATTACTGAAATTTATTTAAAGAAAAATTCTAGCTTTTTAATCAAAATTTTTTATATTCTAATAAGACTTAAGTTCAAGGCGAATTCATTACATGTGATCCTAAAAGCCCAGCTGATAACTTTTTTCTTTAGCTTTATAATTGTTGGATGTCACAATTTTGCTTATTATCTTTGTTTCTGTTTTGATTTGTTTCGGTTTTTAACATTGTACAATGATTTTACACAAACAAATTGCTTGTGGTTTTTGTACGAGTTGCACTTGTTTTACTACCGAGATTACCTGGAATGAATTCGCCTTGCTTAAGTTCATCAAATTTAATTTTCATTAAATCATTTTTTAATGAAAAAAGGAATTTACAACATGAAATGAATAAAAATTTGATAATAATTTTTTCATTCTTGACTGAAGGTGGGATTGAACCCACGGACAGGTTGATTTGACTTGTTTCGATAGTTACCACACTATTTCTTTAGAAATCTTTGCCATTTAACATTCACCGCCATTGACGATGGCTGGCAGTCAATAATCAAACATCAATCTTTAAGCCAAATTCTATTTTGCTTGGACATTCTTATTAAAATGTTTTTAGTATTTTATAAAGATTCTGTTGGACATTAAGTCGAGAATGGTTTCTTTGTCCTAAAGATGTTGAAAGAGTACACTTTCTATTCTTAATCCTTATAATGCTGATAAACTTTTATAGAGTTGAGAATTTTTTAAAAACAAGACCTCGTCATAGAAAATGATAATTTAACTTTCCTCTTTAAAATTGCGGTGCCATATATTCTGCACAAAAGCTGTCCTGTAATTTTATTGACAAAAATAAACTGGCAGTTAATGCCAATCACAAACAATTTAATATAAGCCGAACATTTGAGTAGGGCATTACCGAATTATCCCGAGAAATTAATTCGGAATAGAAACCCTGGCATACACATATATAACTTCATATCTACTTATACTCCCAAGCTTGTGTAAAAGTCTTCCAGCACTTAAATCACTCTTTAGTGTACAAAGTATGTTTTTCTTTTCAAGAATTGAAAGACAAAAAACTCAAATTCTTATAAAAGTTTTGTATGTCAAATAATAATAAAGTCAAAAAACGTACGAAAAGGAGTCCTAACCTTCAATTTTTTACAACAATTGAGTGCAATTGAACACTTGTGGACCCTAAAATATACTAAACTGAAAACTTATCGAAGCAAACAAGTTGAAAATCTAGAACGCACAAGAATATCTGGTGTATTTTGTTTTGACTTAAATGGTAGAAAAGAAAAAAAGCTGGTTTTGTTATGTTATTTTTAGCAGTGGTTCTCTAATTGTGGTACGAAAAATTGTATTGTTTCTAAATAATACAATATTAAAATGGGCAGGAATGTATAATATCTAATAAGGGACCCATGGGCTTCAAGGGATCGACCATATCAAAATCTTGTTGTTAAATAAAGATTTCTGTACGAGTTATTTGCGTCCTCCCTTACCTGTGCACAGCTGTGGTGGGGGCTTGGATATGATTAGAATCATATGATATATAATATATATAATAATAAAAAAACGTTTTCAATCCTCGCTGAAACATACAGAATTTTCATTATTTTAATTAATTAGTGGGGTTCAAAAATTAGTGCAAATGGTCTTGCAAGATACAAAGTGAAAAATATCGTTGCGTTTTTATTTCACAACAACAACAAAATACACAGATTTTCCATTGCGTTTTTGCTATTAAGGGTAAACCGTTTTACGCATTTTGTGTTGCAATGTCATAATAATAAAATCGCTATAGGCAAGGAAATCTCATATAGACGAAGATATCTGAAAAATATTTGTCACAAAAATTTTTTACATGAATCTTAATCTCGGGGTTGACCGACGTTACTTTCATACTTGTTTTTTCTGCGAGTAAGTAGAGAAACTGATGTAAGAATTGGACAAAGGGTTGATATGATCACTGTATATCGAGGGCTTATATGAAAAAAGTGCTATCTGCAATTTTCAAAAATGAGTTTGTATATCGACGTGTTCACTGGCTGACTTGGCATTTGTCATTTTAACT
Organism: Pollenia amentaria; assembly: GCA_943735925.1. Taxonomy (NCBI): domain Eukaryota; kingdom Metazoa; phylum Arthropoda; class Insecta; order Diptera; family Polleniidae; genus Pollenia; species Pollenia amentaria. Next base: position 248,398,621 of record OX031007.1, on the reverse strand, counting down.
TAAAGAAAAAAATATTTTCAAAACGTTTTTGTTATAAATTTTTAGATTGCTATCTAACACACACGCTGTTTTGTTAATAAAAAAGTGCTACCTGCGTTAATCATAAAAAATAGTTTTTACAAAATATGTACTTATGTACATACATATGTATGTATACATATGTACATGTATACATACATATGAATTCCCTACATCGTATTCCGATCTGTTATATATCATCTAAAGGAGATGAGGACGATCTTAAAACCGGTTTATCATTCAAAATTCGTCACACTTATAATTGTAACCAAAAATTTATTCTAGATTCAAAAAATGAACATATTTACTATAATGTAGTCTGTTGTCGTAGAAGAAAACGAGTATCTTTTTTTTAAGAAGGGTGTGAAGGGTCTGCGGTATTAAGGATTTCCGATAGTTAGTTTCTTGTAAAATAAATTTACTATAATTTTGGATTCTATTACGTATTTCTTAATATTTTACTTTTCCATAATATTTTAAATATTGTTTTCTTAAAAAACTAATTATTTTAATACAAATTCGTCTTACTTAAATTAAAGTCTCAATAAGTTTTCATTGCAGGTCATTTATATTTTTCCTCAAATAGTAATATCTGCTTATTTCAATGTTTAAATCGATGAAACTTCAACTTGTTAAATGTGCTATCAAACATATAAGCGCGAATATCTGGAACTAAAAATAGTGTAACGAATGTGGGACTCAGACGTTGTATTTAAACAAAATCTTAAAATAAAGTATAATTAGAACTCTTAGATTTAACGAAAAAAAAACGTTTTTCTGATCTACTGTTAAACTGTGATTTGGCAGAGGGCACTTTTTTAATATATACCCACAATATTGTTTTCTTGCAAAAAGTGAAAATGGAAACTGGTGCAATATATTGATTAATAAAATTCATATTAAGTTCCATATTGTTTTAATTTCTTACGGTAAAAGTCCATTTTAGCATTTTTATTAGTTTTAATAAAATTAATTTTTTTTACAAAGTCCCGCAGTACTTCAACAAAAAATAGGGGTAACTGTTTTATTCTTGAAGAAACTTTTCTGCTGGACAAACGGCATTTTTTTTAATTAAAAACATTATTTATGGAAACACTTCCTGATCCAATTTTCAAATGCAATAACAACAATAAGTTGTTGAGGAATAGTATTTAATTAGGCAAAGTCTTTTGCAAAGAAAAAGGAATTAATAATATAGATATGTATAGGGATGGGCAATAAATATCGATAATTAAAAAATTATAATCGATATATATCGCCGATATTAAAAATACCCATATATCGATACATCGATATTTATGTACGACTATCGAATTTGATATTTTTAAGATCTCTTAAAATAAAATTCAACATTTTAACAGTTGCTTAACTGCTTACAATACTGTTGTTTTTTAAGAATTGCATCATATGTTTTCTTTAACTAACATTAAGAAAATAACGGCGTTTTTCCATTGAACATTTTCATAGATTACACAGTTCAGTTTTGTTTGTATATTAAAAATAAAATATTGCACAGTTTACTTGTATAGTATGTGTTACAGTTTCGTTTATCGGCAGTATATAATCCGGCATTATATAATCCCAATTAATTTTTTTTTTTTAGAATTCATACACAGAAAAAAGTGTTTTATCAATTAAAAAAATGGGGTAAAAAGTATTTTAATTTAATTAATGTGATAATTGAATCAATAATTTTTTTAGCTGAAAAAATTTAAAAATTTAATTTTGATTTAATTAACATTTTAGTTGTTTTGAAATAAATTTTCAATTAAAATTTTAATTAAATAACAAAAAATCTTTATTGACTTTTTTCGTTTAAAATAAAATAATTTAAACATGTAGAATTGTTGTTGGGAATTGTCAATATTTATTTATTATTATTACGAAGTACGCAGCAAAATATTTAAAAAGGCTTGAGTCGCACCCAAATCCACTAGCTCGAAATATTTTAAATGACAGTGGACACTCTAGATTAAGGAGAATAGATACTGCAGGACTCATCCGACGAGAAGACCGCTAAACATCTACATATGTGAACAGAAACCGTGAGGAGCAAAATTTTCGTCTAGTATTGGCAGGACAAAAATTAAGTATTAGTATAAGATTTGATTAATTATTGTTAGTTTATATTTAATAAATGAAAACAAAAAAAAAAAAAAAATAAAAGTTAAGCGAATGAAAGTTTCGTTCGAAATTGAGGGACAGGTAGTAAATTTGAAATTAAAAAAAACAATAAAAAGTTAGAATGAAACTCCATGTAATATGTTTGTACATATGTAAATATGTATTGACATAGGTATATTGCGTTTTTAAATATGGTAATAATTTCACCTTAATACATTCGATACATTTTTAATTAATAAATATCGATACTCTTACAAAATATCGATACGATATATATCGATATAATTTTTCAATTTGCCATCCCTACATATGTATTTTTACAAATAAAATGATCTTGCCATTGGAAAGCTGCACGGAAAAAAAGTATATTAAATTTTTTTTTTTTAAAAATGTGTAAAATTAAAAAAATAAATCATACACAGTACATTAATACGAATTAAATATTTTGTGCGGTAATACTACAACAAAGAAAAAGGTTTTTTAGTTTTTCTTTTCGTTCGTGTAATGTCAAAAAAAAAAATGTGCTATGAATACGAAAAAAATAAAAAAATATAAAACGTATAAAATTTTTTGGGGGTTTTCATTCAATGAAATAAAAACAAAAGTAGTAAAAACTTAACAAAATTTAAACAAATTTGAATTTGTTCAATGTTTTCTTGTAAAGGAAACAAAATACGTTTACGAAATTTACGGTGATGCGTTCTACATCCTTCCGACGTATGGCCCAATTGAGCTCCTAGCATTACACAGGTTTTTATAGCAGCTGTAATTTGGGAGATAAAGTGACATTTAATATTTGCATTATTTGCACCTTTTCATTGTATTATTCGCTTAATTAGTTTAATTATAATTTATTTGTTATTATTTCATTTTATTTTAATGACTTAAAACAGGAAAAGTAACAAAAACTTTCTGAAATTTAATGTAAACAAACAAATTCTGACAATAAGGGCCGGATTAACAAAAAAATTAGTTGAATCTTCGCCTCCACCCAGCGTATATCAAACATGTACAGTCATTAGAGTGGATCGGCCTCCATACAAAAATAAAGTTATGCCGCCTAGAATGAAAGATATGTCAATGAATTTTCTAAAACAGGAAACTGTTGTTTTGCCATGCCCCAAAATAAGGCGCTTTGTTTTATATATATAGCGCTCCCATTTAATGTCCGATCTCATCCTATCGCATATCGCTGTTCATGGCTTGACAATGGCTTCATTTTTGAATTTGGTGACTTTTCAATCCAAACATCAAATTCAACACATCGCATTGGATCCTTTCTTCACATGTTCAATTTTTGGCAAGTGCGAAGAAAGTCCTTCAAAAGCTCAGTACGTCTATCTTTTAATATATACTCACTATTATGACACTCTTCAAAATTAAGCCCATTTTTTCTTTTTCGTATACATATAACATTAAACCAGGTAAAGCCCAATATAAAACAAAAAATGTCCACCAGTCAGTTCCTGTTTAAGAAACTTCGACCCACCTTAATAAACATCCACCCAGCTGATCGGTTTTATATACAAACTTAGATATTCTTAATGGCAAATTCAATATAAAAGATAAAAAATGTACAGTCACAATAACTCTCTTGGATGTATAAATTTTATGAATGTAACGCACAGGTTTTCTCGAAAGTAAATGTCAAATGGTCGAATTGCTGCCACCGGGCGAACTTATGGTGATTTCTTTCCTGAGAAATATATTGCATAAATGTTACATGTCCTACATTTTTGCGTTCGATTGTACAAATATGAATATGAATATGAATATGTTGATGAAAAACATGCAAAACATGTTGCATATTTTACCCTCATTTTACTTAAGGTGTTCATACTGCCTTGTTTTACAACTTTGGTACTTTCTGCTCTGTTTGTACAACCCAGTTTTTATTTTGCTTGTCATAGTACATACCGCTCATAGTTTTATGAAACGATTGTTTAAAAACAAAATATAAAAATTTTAACATATTCAACTGAAAATATTCAACTGAAAAAATTCTATGTTTATTATTATCGTTTTAATGTTTTCCCAGCAAATAGTGATGTCAATATATTTGCTTGCGGTGATAGCGTGCATAAATTGCCCAAATAGCTTTAAAAAACAGTTATGAAGTAAATTAATGATAAAAGTAATAGTTGTAACTAAAAGCATCTAATTTTGTTCTATTAAAGTTGCACAACATGTAACACTTCGAGTGATTAAATGTAACATTAGAAAGTATTACATGTATATACTGCAACATATTTTTCCCAGAAAAGAAATCGCCATTAGTATTTTTAAATACTTCGCAACTGAGTAACCTTAATAAGCGTTTATGGCAAAACTTCTCATTTGCATACAGTTTATACACATAATAATTATCCCCAATTTTTTTCAATTAAAACATTTATCACAAATAAAATCAGTTTGAATTAAAAATGTAATCAAGTGAATTAAGCGATTACTTATATCAAAAATAATACTGCAGAAAATGTTGTTAACATCAAAAAATTAAATTTATACTATTAATTGGTTTACTGGATGCATATTTATTTAATTTAAATCGAAATTAATTTTTAATTTTTTTTATGTGTATGAAACAAACTTTTGGAACACAAATTTAACACCAGCCGCCTGGGAAATATTATTTAACAGATCGCCACGTTGGTTTGTTATATTGAAAATTTATTGGAAATAGAATTTTCATGTTTTAAAAAACGCTTGACGCTTTTCTTTAGGTAGCTCAGTAATAATTTTTTTTGTCAATATTCATACCGACAGACTGCGCAAATATGTATGAAAATATATATGTTCATAATTATGAGCAACTAAACGTTTGAGCATCCCTGCAAATCGAAAAAAATTCTATGTGATATAAATTTTTGTTTTTACATTTCGTATCTAATGGATAACGAAATGCTTATGGTCATTTAACCTCAATATAAGTTAACATAAATACACATACACAGTTACAAACAAAAGTATTATGCCAAACCAAAATTTTATGTGTAGATGTGTGTTTGTTGTGGGACTGTAATTGATGGATGAGTTTTCAAACTAAATGCGACATAATATATATTTTTTTTTTTTCTTTTAGAATCTGGCAACTGTCTCTGAAAACGGACGGGAATTATATATAAATTAAAAGTAAAAGTTTAAAGCTTTTAGTTTTAAGGAGGACACAACGTTGTGCATTATTATTATGTGTTTTTTTAGTTTTTAACTTATTCGTTCATGTTAATGGAAATTGCTTTATTTTCTATGCCATTGTAAACATAATTACCCTAAAAGTCAGTCCTTTTAATGTATTAAATAGTAGAGAAAATGGCCAATTTTTTAAATAAAACAAGTCCTTTAGCTAAGCGCAGGTTTTTATTTGGATTTTCTTAAAAACGTGATTGATAGCTAAAATTGATAGCTATCAATCACGATAAATACAATTGTCAAGGCAAATATATCACTATTTTCTAAAAAAAGACTCATTACAAATCTTAACATATTTTTTTATATTAATGGGAATTTTTTTATTTATTAATGGATTATTTTCTATTTCTAAGATTTTCTACTTAACGAAGTTTTCTAAAAAGTTGCTTGTAGTGTGAAATAAATTTCTGACTTATGGATAAAGTTACTAAAAATGTTAAATTTATATAAAACTTTTTTTATGTTGTGCTTAATTAATTCCCTATTTTTATTCTTGATAAAAATACTGAAATTTATTGCTGGAGGATAAGCTGTTTCTGTACGCATTTCACTGGTTGCTTAGAATAAAAATTAGAAACTAAGCACAACAAACAAAATTTTTAATGAAAAAATATGTATTCCAAAAAACAACTTTGCTAATTTATATAAAATTTAATGAAAAACTGCATTCGAAATTTCTCGAAAATTTGCTGTTTATAGGAAACATTTCGATAATTTGCAGTACGGAATACAATCGAAAATTTTCAATTTATACGAATTTTAATATTTTCTTTTTATTATAAAATTTTTGCATATATTTGTGATATATAGAAATTTGCAAGAATCGTTGCTTTTTTTAAATTAACCAAAAACAGTTTTTATCAGATAGAATTAACAGAAAGCCTAAAATGTAATAAATGATGGAAACAAGTCAAAAAACGAAACATTTCAAAATGTGACAGTCTTATTTTAAGTGGTCCTTATAATTATACTTTCTTATTTTTTGTAATAAAATGTCAACTAAAAAATATTTTGATATCCCCCAATCTAAAAATCTCGTCCCATTTTTATCATGATTTATTGGAAACCACTTTAAATTCTGTTTGATTTCGTCCTTGTCGGAAGCTCTGCACACTAAAGCAATTTCTTATTGTGGTTGCTCTTGTGTGATTTTCTTTTTTTTAACAAGATTGTGATGAAAGTGAGGTTTTGGATGGTTTTGGTCTGTATTAAATAATGATTTTTTTTTTTCTTCTATTTGTCTGCTTTAAATAGATGTACACAAGCATACAGACATATCCTTTTATCTACACATACTAATACATATTTTAAAATACCCCGTTAACATTTTTTGCTTGGGTTTGTTAAAGTTCATGCCGATTGCTCATCTAATGTTTGCCGGAAAACATACACAGAATCGGTCATTGACATGTAATCGCCAGCTTTTGCTTGGAAAAACTCAGAAAATTTAACAATTATTCATTCAGCATTCTATATAAATTCTCCGAAAAGTTTTTGAAGCAACTATTGAAGAATTGTTTGGGATATCTTATTAAACTAATAAGTGCAGAAAGGGAACTACTGTTATCGCAAAGAAACCAGTGGTCCATCTTAGATTTATTATTATTAGCTACACTGTTTTAATTGAATATCTCAAAACGAATGTTTTGAAGTAGTTCCCTTTCTGCATTTAGAAACTCAATTGTTGTCCAATAAAAATCCAACAAAAGTTTAAGTGATCAATATAAAAAAACCGGAAAGGTAAAATAGTTTATGGAAATTCAGAACAATGGAAATACCAAACAAAAATTTTCCTTCAGAGAAAAGTATACTTACCTAGAAATTCTATAAAATTCTCAAAAACAAAAGAAAAATTTGACCTTCCGAAATATTGAAATAAATTTACCTTCTAGACAATGTTCAGAACAACTAATAAATTATCTTGCTATCATTTAGAAAATGTGCAGAAATATCTAACTAAAAGCGATTAAACTCAAAGGAAATAAATACTCAAGCTCGAGGTCATAAGTTTTTTAAAATAATTTTTATTTATTTAAATAAAACCAATATTTCGATATTCCTTGAATATCATCATCAGGGTTAATTAAATTATTAATAAAAATCACAAAAATGTTTTTCCTTAAGAAAAGGTCGAATAAAACAAAACTAACGTTTATTAAAAGCGATTAATATTGTAGTGTACCTCATAAGTGTCCACCGCATACCCACATACCCACTAACCACTCTGAAACTCATACATGCTACCTTAATCAGAGTAGGGTGAATGCCACACTTATTGGTCCATGAAAAGATCAACTATCGGCATTTATCCATTGACTAAAGTATGAAGGGAGTTTTCCCCTGTTCCCATTTTTAAAATCGAATTTACAAAGCAAAAATGGGAGAAGGGAAAAAACTCCTGGAGAATTTTTTATTCATTATTGCGCTGTATATTTCAGTGACAAATTACATTCCAAGCTCATACATTCTGATTGTCGTGAATATTTATGCAACGGGAATTTCATGATACCTCTAGATATTGACAAAGAGAACACTCATACTAATTATCTTCTTCTTCAATACGGGAACAATTTTTTTGTAGTTGATTTTTAACTATTGGTGGCAATAACCGATTTTCATAAAACGTTTATCGTTTTAAAGGTATTTTTGTGTAGATTTTTTTTAATTTTAAGGATAAAAGTGTTTAAATAAAAAGTGTTTCTTGTTTTTGAAAATAAATAAAAATGTTCGTTCAGAAATTAATATTTTTTTTTATTGTTGTTTCTATTTACATATTGTTTTTTTTTTTATTTCAATTTTAAGAACAGATTATTTATACTTTATTTTAGCCTTTATTGTCGAGACTTTATCACATACATAATAACGAATCACATAATAACGAATAATAGGAAATACGAAAAGACATTATATTCTTAAATTTAGGTAGCCCTTTTAAATAAGAATTGCTATTCCATATGTGCATAAAAGGATTTATTTTACCTGTAATGTCAAGTGGTCGAATTTCGGCCACCTGGCGGTCCTAGTAATTATAAATAAGTGAGAAGGGTTAAGTAGTATATAAAATAAGCCAAAATTCAATAAAGTCAGACTTTAAATTGATAATCGAAATCGCCAAAAACTTGCCAAGCATTCTTAATTACAAGACTCTAATCTTTCAGCAGTTCCTTTAAACGCCTCTCAGATCAGCTGAAACGCTGACAGTTAATACAAATAACCAAGGGCTATCCTTAATTATACTTTTAAAGCATCCTAAATCATACTTTATCTTAATTAAAATTCTAGTGCATCGGAAAATGTCCAAAATCTGTTAACGTTTCAATGCTGGGCTATATGTTAAATATCTTAAGGAAACTCAGGCATTTCCACTCTTTTTCTCAGATTGCTTTTGTAGACGATTAATGTCGTTAAAAATTGTTCGCTTGGTATCATAATTTTTATATACTAATACAACTATCGCTGGTGCTGTTGGCGTTTTTTGTTGAGGTTGCTGTCGTTGTGGTTATTTCTGTTTATGTTTTTACTGATATTTTTTTAATCGCTTTCTTCTCCTTTTTTCTATACGTTATAAATTTTTTTAAGGATATGTCTACATACAAATATTTTATTATCATTGTCCAATCTTCTGGAAGAGTGAGCAAAACGTAAAGCAATAAGAAAATAGAAAAGGCGTTGTAAAAACTATAAACAAGAGTTTTAAAAATTCTTTTATAAATAAATTTCAATTTACTAAACACAGTGATTATGGTTTTCCTCTGTTGCTTCGTGCTCGCAAAATATAATATTTTTTTTTTAAATTTATTTCTTGTTTCTTGGTTGTTGTACACGAATTTAGACAAATTTTAAAAAGAATTTATCCTTGAAACTTTTGACTTTGCTAAAGCTTTTGTTTTGTGTTTTTACTCGATAAAAACCAGAATATTTGGAGAGATGTTCATTAAATATTTATTCTGAAAGGGGTTTAATAAGTCCAATAAATACAAAAAGAAGTCTGAAAATTAATTTTTTATTATTGTTCATTAAAATTAAAATTAAAACTAAACTGAAAATATGATGAAAACTCAATAAATTTAAAAATCTTTAAAACGTAAATTTTTAAATTTGTCAAAATATTTTAAATTTATTCAGTTTTATCTATTTATTTAATTAAGGAATTTATCAATTTAGGAAAATAAAATTTGGAAAACGAACACAAATTTATAACAAAAATTGTTTTATTGTATTTGTTTTATTATAAAAAAAAAAAAAAAAAATAAGTATTAAGTAGTAGGTATAAGTATTTTTTATATATATATCGCACTTAATCAAGAAGAGGGTATTAACTGAAAATATAAACGTTTTCAGTATAAGCAAAACAATTTTTAATTTAAAATTAAAGGCATATGAAAAATAAATTTAACACCAGCCGTTTCATTACCAAAAAGGAGACCGAATAGCATTACGGGTCGATTTTTTCAAAAAAGTGAAGAAATAAAAATTTTGAGTCTTGTTGATTTAGTGCGATATATATAAAAAAAATATATAAAATAGATATGTATATAAAAAAATTATATTATTTATATAAAAAAATTTTTAACGCTTATATAAATTATAATTTATAACAGCTTTTAAGAAAACGCTTAAAATTGTCTAATGTAAAAATGGGCAAAATTGCGAGATTTATTTCAAGAAGTCCCTTTTAAACTTATGGCAATTTTAAACTATTAATGTTTGTCTTTAAGAAACGTCAATACAAAAATAATTAAGACTGGTATATTCGGCTATGCCAAATCTTATATCCCCTTCACCATTATGCGATAAGAACAGAAAGTTACAGAAGTACCGTTCTTAAGATATAAATAAATAGCCCCCTTCTCCAATTCCACCCAAATTTCGTCGGTTGTTGTGTACTGATAAAAAGATGTTTGCACTTAATTAGAAACTTTGACCCTTGCCGTTCCACAGTGGCGCCATTTGAGTTTTTTCGTTGCAAAAATCATATCTTTTGAACCGAATAAGATAATTAAACAGTTTAAACAGCATATGATAGATAACTGTTCAGCCTATGAAATGAGCGTTTGGAAAGGGTGCTACGCTTTGCAGGGGCCTACTTATGGGTTATCAAAGTTAAAATTAGTAGAAAAATCAATTTTATGGTAACTAAAAAAAATTATTTTTACATTTTTAGATTGTTTTTATTTTTTTTCTTTAGGGTTTTATAATTTAAATTATTACCCAACAAATTAAAAAAAAAAATATTTTTTTTTTAAATTTATTTTTTCAATTTTCTGTAAAATATTCATCACAATTCGTAAGAGAAGGTATATCTAAAAGACTAACCATTTCTAAACTATAATTATTTTGTAACTCTATTCGTGACTTTACATGCCGCAGGGAAGAAATATGTGGATCGGAAGATGCTGCCAACATGTTGAAGAGGTCCTCATTTTGCCTTACCCTTGATGCTTTGAATGTGTTCTGCAATCTATATTTTTTATAAAATTTTTTAAGAGACTCCTGTGCTTCTTCAGAAAGCTCTCCAATTGGCAAAGACTGGTACTCAATTTTATCTTTGTCATGCGCCAATATTTTATGGGCGGTCGGGGTCAACTTCTTCTGTGGATACATTTCTATTTTGTAGAATTGACATTTTCTTTGCAGTTTAAAACATCCAAGATCGTTCCCAATCTTTTCACGATTTGATTGTCAATTCCAGTGATTCTAGTTACTGCCTCATCATTTTCAAAAAATCTCCTAGAAGTGTTTCCATCGTTTGAGTTACCGTATCCGTTCTTGGGACAGTCTACTTTTAGTCCAACTTGTTTAAAAAAAGCATCCTGTATTTGCTTCTTTCTGATCTTTTTCTTATCCTTTATTGATGTATTTTCATCGAAGTTTTCCTCCTCTTGTGGTAGGGTATACGCCAGATTTAGCAAGAATTCCATACACCTTATCCTTGCGTGCAATGGTGACATTCCATATTCGTAATCCTCCTCAGTTGTAGAATCGTTTTAATTACCAAAGACTCTTTTTGCAAATCGGGCATGACATTGTTGAGGTTGTTCCTGTCAGTTCGTTTACGACTTTTCCGTCAACCATGGTCAGGTGGAACTCGTAATTGCATTCAATATATTTTCCTTCTCCAATTTGCAGCTTTGTAGGCTTAATCTTGCTTATTTGTTCTTCAATGTCCTTCACCGTGGTCCTTATGAGTTCTGCCGATTCCCTTGCAAACTGAAACATTATTGGTCGGCAATAATGCCAAAGTACTGTTTAAGTGAGGTACGTACCTGTTAATTTCAATGAGTAGTTTTTTTCAAACTATTAGATCAAACTACTGTCAGTCAAAACATATAAGGGATGGACGCCATACAATTTCTGCAACCATGTCTTTTTAACCTTTTTTACCTCTAGAAGCCAAACGGGCACGTACGGGCAGATAAAACCTTTTGAATTATATAAAGAAATAATCAAAGAACAGGTTTTGCAAATATGGCAAATATAGAAAAATATAGATTTTTTTTATTTTCCATCAAAGTTGAAAAATAGTGAAAAAACGGATAGTTTTAAAATAGTGATTTACCAGGAGAAACACAAAGCAAACAGTTAATTTTTTTTTTATCATTATACATTTAATAAATACATCAATCAAAACAAACAAAAAATAAGGCGATTCGTTACCTATTTTTCGTGATATTACACCTGAAATCGCAACAAATTGACTAAAAATTGTGTGTTTTTTTGAAAACCGAAAGTCGGTCAACTTTGAACGGTTATATCTTCTAAACTAAAAATGTGATATTATTAAGAGTGGCATATTTGAAATCGTTGAAAAGTTTCCTATAACATGGGTTTATTCAAAACTTCGTCGGCGCTCATGAAAATTTTGATTTTTGCAACCTCGTCTGCTCTACGGGCGCCACTGTGCGTTCTCTAGATATGCAGAAAAATTAAATAAAAAATAGCAACAGCAACGCTGCTTATTCATATTATTCAACTTTGACTGGTAAAGAAAACAAATTGACAAAAACATAATATGTGTGCACTACAAACACATCACGTGCTACGACTATATTGGGTGAATTGCCAAAAACTTCAACAATATGAAGCAGCGTTATAACCGTTCTCTTTACTCATGGTATAAACACAGCTGAGCAAGAATTCGTTCCTTAAATTCGTCAAATAAGACACAATTAGTGCGTAAAGAACAGGTGTTAATGTCAGCGTTTCTTACAACTAAATATTGCAATGCATTAATAGGGATTAATGCAAGAATGCATGCATTTAACTTTAATTAGACTTTTAACTTACCAAATAAATTCAAGGAGCTACAAATTTTTTCACCTGGTATCTGCTTTCTTTGGAAAATTTTGTCGTCATTGGACGCCAGATTATATAAGCATTCGTTTTTCTTAACATCTTCAACACTGTCAGTTTTGTTCTTTTTTAAATAGCAATTTTTACTAAAATTTGATCGTTAATTATGTTAATTTTGTTTCCCCTCTGAAAATAAAGCTGGATATGTTTCATGATAATTCCAAAGATATTTTGGTTCTAGCGTTGACCATCCGTGAGCTGCACCATTTTAAAAAAGGTCTTTTTTCAGTTTTTCGAATTTGTTTGTACTTTGCTCCAAAACGACATAAATAATATTTGGTATCATCGAAAAGAGTTTTTGAAGCAGCATCTAATGGTATATAAAACTTGACCACTTGCGACCTTCTAATTGAGATATTTAACTAAATACATATTTTCGTTTCGGGTTTTCTTACAAATTCTACGTATGTGGAAATAATGTTCTGCTTTTCAAATTGAATCTTTTTTAAAATATTGTTAATTATTTTTTTTTTTTGTAATTATTCATATAAAACGTGAAAATCGCGATATATTTTATCTTTTTTCATATATAGGCAATATGCGTATCAAATTTTTTCATTTTTCAATTTATCAATATATGAAAAATACAATTCCAATAAAAAATATAAAATTTATAAAAAATCTTTATTTTCAGGGGTGACAAAAACACTTTTTTTTAGCTCCATACAAGGTACATTTATCAAATCGTAGGGCGACCATATTTCAGAAAAAAAACCAGAAACAAAAATACAAATAAAAAAAGAAATGTTGACAAATTTTAGTTTAAAACAATAGGTGTATTTATAAACTTTACTAGCAAAAACTTGCAACGAGAGAAAAATTTGTTATTTTTCTTATCAGAAATTTTCAACCAATTTTTTGCCTCTCAAATTTGTATGCTCTTTTTTCATTCTCTCGTTACAAGTTTTTCAAGTACATGAACACTAACTAGTAACAATTGTTGCAAATAAACAATAATTTTCGGTAAATGACCTCACCTAATATTATATATAAGTATAATTATAAAATTCGCAATTAAATTTATATGGTATAAAAATATATAATATTAAAGATATTTTAAAGAGAAAATTAACATTAGTTACTAAGCCACTTAAGAAATTCTAATTAAAATCTGTCACCCTGTCCCAATTTATTCGTCCTTTGTATGCTTAAGAAATAGAAATAAACCTTTCGCAAAGTTCGTTACGCACGACGAATTTCGGTGTACGCAATGATTGTATGTACTTTCATATACACCAATGTGTGTTTCTGACCACGAATATTTGGCGCGAATAATTCGTTTGTTATCCCAGTTGTGCTTCTAGCATTATGTATGAAAAATTATTAAAATCAAAGATAAAATAAAGATAAACCAAATGAAAATAGCCAGCGAAATTTAAAACCGTTTATACTCACTCATGAATGGAAGATGGGTGAACGGTTTGGTACTCTGATTAAAAGTAGACATGATGCTATTTACTTTTCTTTTAACTTAATACTTATAATTAATTTTTCAAGTTTTAATGTTACTTTCGCAAATGCGCCTCTTAAATAATTTACTCAACATTTTTCTTTGATTCCATGTTCACTCAAACTTTTAGATTTTTATGAATTTAGAGAAATTGTTATGGGTTTTTTTATATGTTTGTATATTTCTGTTGTTGTTTTTTTTTTGTTTGCCTTTATCAACAATGCCAAAATCTTTTTATATTTTTAGCAAGAGAGTATTTTGTCACGTAATAAAGTTTGATTAAAAAAGTTTATGGGGAAAAATGTCGTAACTTTATATTGCTTAATAGAGGAAGAGTCCTCTTAGAAATTTAATAATTCATTGGCGTAAAACAAAAAATTTAAACATATTAAGATTTTTAAGAATAAATGACCATAAAGTTGGAATATATTAAATTAAATAGCTGAGCTTTTAAAAAGACTAAAAATGTTAAATGGATTAAAAGAAAAATATTAGTCGTTTAAAAGTTAAATTTAATAAGAATATTAATAAATTAAAAAACGTACTAATTTTTTAGAAAATATACTAAAAAAATTAAAGCTGGAGAATGAACAGAAGTTCCAGAAGTAAATTGAGCATAAAAATTGTTCTTTAATGCCAGGGCAGCAACACATTATGATGTGCTACTTAGTCAGACTTATTTCGAGAGTGGTTTTCGAAGTCGTAATCGTTTGATTTTTTCTTTTTCAATATCAACCTAATTAAATTTTTTTTATTATATCTTGATATATAATTTAAAATAATTTCCTGATTTTAAATCTCTACACTTAAGCACTCAAATTTTTAAAATTCAAAATTCACTCAAAGTTTAAAAATGTATGACATATTTTCAAGTAAAATTCTAGTTTATACAAAAATATTTGAAAAAATATATGTATATAATTTTTAATTTTGTGTTGCTTAGCCCAGCGATAACTATTGAAAGGACCGAAAGTGGCAGGACTTTTTGAAGGACTCTATACTTCTTTCCAAAAGATTCGCTTCGTATGATATCGTGCCTTCTAGAAGGTGCACATTTCTTTTTGAAAGACCTTCCAAAATATTCAGTACCCATTCGATACTCCCTTCTTTAAGAAGTGAGAAAGGAAGTTTGTCAGTTTTAATTTTTTTTAGTGACCTTCCTTACTTCCTTCTCTTGGAAGGCAACGAATTTGTTATTGTAGAGAGCATAAAAGGGCTTGCTCCCATCCCAATGACAGCCTCTGTAAAAAATATATAAGAATGCGGTGAGGAGGGCTTGTGTATGCTAAATAAGGCCTTCTATTAGGCCTCTTTTCTCATTCTTTTTACCGCTGGGAAGCTATAAAAAAATATTTGTGAACAAATATTTGTAAATATTTCCGTGTGCTTGAAGGGAGAAGGATTTTAAACTTTCGAAAAAATCGAAATATTTATTTCTTTAGTTAAGCTGTGGTAATGCCCCAAAATCAATCGAGACGAGGTCTCCAAATACAAATTCTAATGTACATACATACATGTGGGCTGCATGAACAACTTCATTCATGAACAACTTCATTCATAAACATACTGAAATGTTTATCCAATAAAGTTCGTATTCAAGTAAAGTTCAGATTACTGAACAAACTGTTGTTTTATACATGCTACTAGCAAACACATTTATATGCTGTTTTCAGAATACAAGTGATTGGACGTGTAGTAAAATTTATATGGAAAACACTTTAACTACACGTTCAATCACTTGTGTTGTGAAAACAGCACATTAGTTTCATATGGCAAACACAAAGGCTTTGTTCAATGAAACCGTTTTTGTTTGACAGTTTTCATTCTCTCTCTCATTTTTTATAAATACTCAACTCAGCAATGTTGCCACTTTAGTAAATTCATATTATTTTTTTCTCTTTTGTTACCTTTACCATAATGAATTTTTTGGCGTACTACTTTTTTTATTTACTTCCAAGAAAAACATATTGCTAAAAAATGTTTTTGAAGTTAGTGAATGTTTTTGAAAATAAAATTTACAATGAAAACAATTAATTTGCATTGAAAACAAAGTCAAATTTTTGTTTTTTTGTTGTTATTTTAATATTAACTAGTATGGGCCAGCAGTCGACACAATCGACTGCAATCTAGAAATAACTTATTTGTACCGTTATTTCTAATATTTATTTAATCTAAGACTTTATTAAATATGTATATACATTAGTGTGTCCCAAAAAAAAAATATTATTTTATGCCCCACCTTTTTTTTAAAGCTTATAGTGTGAAGTATTTTTGTGATTTTTTTCAGATTTTTCAGAAGAGGTTTAGAGAGGTTTAGTTTGAGAAGTTTTCTTCGTCACCTGACTTGGTAAGATCAAATAAGGTGACAACACTATTTTTTATAAAACTAGCGCCATCGAAGTAGCGCGCTAGTAACGTAATACATTCCATTGACACAGTTTATTAAATAATCAAAAAAAAAAAAAAAAATTGGGTTATTTAAAAAAGATAATAGACTTGCACTTGTCTGTTTTGCGACAAGTGTTCTAAATTTGTTAAAATTATTATGGTTCATGTCCTCAAACCGACCAAAATTAGGTTTGGCTTACCATCCGACCTAACGAAAAATATCCGACCAAATTTGGTCGGAAAAGACCAATTTCGAAAACCCTGATGTACATACATATGAATGTATATCGTTACTTAAAACGCAAAAGGCCCTAGCTAACCAAAAATTAAAATTTGACTTTGTCATTGATTCTGATGTATTGCATCAACACAAATGTCCACAACAAATTTTGGAATCTTTCGAACAAAATTACGATTTTATTACCAAAAAATAAAAAGCCTTATCTACAAAATATTATACGATAAACGCTAATAGGCAGAACTAACAGTTTGCGTTACATGCAATATTGTTATTTGTCAAAACCACTGGTAAGTTTAACAAGAAAAATGGAAGAAAAATTAATTTTAAACAGTTTCAGGAAATTTTTCAATTTACCATTTTAAATAGATTTTTGCTTCTCCTGTAAAATTTTCAAAATGTTAGATAGGGCCTTTTGCGTTTTAGGTAACGATATATATGTTTGTATATGGTAACACGGGAAAAATCTCAAGGTAAATACAATAGTACCATTTTCGTTATTGTCTTTGATACTGTATAACATCGCTCTAGCACAAAAATTTTTCCATCGTCTAGTCCTTCAAACTTTGTTTCCAATGATATTACATTTTTATATACTTATGTAAGTAAAATGTTAATAAACCACCAAACTCCTTAAGAAGATGATTAAGAATTTCATACACCATTTTTTCTTTATACAAAATTAAGAAAAAAAATGTTAATATGAATTCCATTGGAATTGTAGGCTTGATTTACACACACCAAGCTGACTCATCAAACCTAAAATTTAGTTATTGTATTAGTAATAAGAAACTCACACGTATCCCAGCTAGCACCCAGCTAGCATTTTCAATCGTCTAGGAGTCTACTGGGAATCTCATGAAGAGTGTTTTTGATCGTCGACGAGCTCATTTTTTAATTTTAGACGATTCCTCGCACGGCAGAAACTGTGACACGTGCTGATTCGTATGAGAGATTCTTCAATAGCACAGCAAACGACTCTTATATTAATCCTAAACTAAATCGTTTATGATGTATGTAGAGATTATCTAACGAATCTTTCAAAAAACATGCCAAGAGTCGTGTGAGAAACTCGTGAAATGCTCAGCCGTATAACTGAGCTACCTAAATAGGGGCAACAAGCGTGTTTTTCATGTCAAAACTTCTAATATTCATACAATTTATATGAAACAAACCTTAAGGTCGCGAAATCAACACCATCCTGTCGGAAAATCATATTTTACAGATCCTTAGGTCGATTTGTTTTATTGAAGTTGTATTGGCAATATAATTTTCATATTTCAAAAACGCTTTTATTTATGTAGCTCAGTAATTGTGATATGACTCTTACAGAGAGTCGCATTTCACGAGTCTCAAACGACTCTTGGCATGCTTTTTTAAAGACTCGTTAGATAATCTCTACATACATCATAAACGATTCCCTTTATGATTAATATAAGCGTGTTTCGTGGTATTGTGGAAGAATCTCTCATAGGAATCAGCACGTGTAACAGTTTCTCCTGTGCCGGGAATTGTCTAAAATTAAAAAATGAGCTCGTCTACCTTTAAAAAACGCTCTTCATGAGATTCCCAGTAGACTCCAAAACGATTGAAAATGCTAGCTAGGATGGTTTGAGGTGAATTTGAGAAAACTAAAAATTCTTTTGATTTTTATAAAAATTTAACGTAAATTTCTTAAAATTTTTTATGTTTTTTAGGTTTGGAATGAAGAAAATTTTTGTTAAAATTTTGATTATTTGTGAAATAAATTAATATTTTCCAACAAAAAAATTATAATAACTCTAGTTTTTATTATTATTATAACAACTTTTAAATGAAGTTTTACGGCCTGAATTTGATGTGGTGGCTGTGCAAAGCTAAAGCTAATATAACCAACACATAAGTAAATTTTATTGATTTGAATATATTTTTAAACTATTAATTTGAATAAAATAAATTATAAAAATATTATATTTGGCTTGCAAGAGAAGGAATAAAATTTGAAAATTTTTTTGTATATTAATCGGAACTCATTTAAAAAATATTAAAAGGAGTATTTAATAAATTAAACATATTTTAACTTCTTAAAAAATGGAAATACAAAATGTAAAAAATGCCAATATTTAATTTAAATTGATAATAAATAAATAAATAAGTAAAATGTTTCCTTTTTCTTTTTTATTTTCAGAATATCCAATATTAAAGCCAATCAAAAGAGATAAAAAAACAACACGTGTAAGTATTCTCACATTTATCTAAGATTCTATTTTAGAAATCTCTTAATATTCTAAGTATTAATGATAAGATGTGCAACTTCAACATATATTGAATACACAGCAATAATAATAATGAAATGAATAAAATAGAAAACTCAAGAAAAATAACCAGAGTGCAAAAAAAGAATTAAAAGATAAAAATTTCAAACGTAGAAAACTAAAAGAAATAGTAAAATTACCATGATGATAGACAGTTTATTTGCTGGCACTTGAGTTGAGGTTTATTAAGAAGCATTTTTAGACTTAATAAATGAATAAGAGATATTCAGTAAATAAATGAATATAGAAAATAAACTAAAAGGCCTTCTTCTCATTCAAATTATTTGTTGAAATGTGTGTGTTGTTGCTTACAGTAAACTGCCACCTTTCAATAAAGTGAAACGAAAGCAGTAGATATTTTCATATTCATTGACTTTGTTATGCGTGCGTCACAAAGAATTCTTTACTTATTTTTCAAAATCGATTTATTGATGAATTTGTTGGTTAAACAACCATCAATACATGTTTATTTAATTTAGAGGCAAACAACTTTACTTGAGGACGTACTAGACAACCAAAAATAAAATATATCTCTAGTGAAAGTGTTGGCATGTAACTTGTGTTTTTTTTTAATGTTAACAATTTTTATTCGTCTATTTTTCTTTCATTTGTCCTTTGAAGTGGACTAATCTTGGGACTTTGAAATCATGTAAAACCATGTGTAGCTTTAGTTGATATTAAATAATTCTAATTCTAAAAAAAAAAACAAAATGGCTTTTGAATGGTATTTCTTGTTAATAAATGAAATTAAAAATCAATTAATTTTTCCTAAGGAGGTTTTCGAAATGTTTACATATTTATCTTTGTTATTATTTTATTAATATAATTTCAACTATTTTCCTGTAGGAAATGCCAATAGTGAAACTGTTTTGATTTGCTAATGACTTTGTCGCGAGTGTAACACTAGAAAATTCTTTATGCAAGTAGAATATGCTTGTCATTGAAAATCCACTACTGATTTTTGAACTATTGACATGGTATTGACATTAGAAGTAGAGATTCACTAGTACATCTCAATAGTTCTAGTCTACCTATTTTAATAATTTTGCTAGACTTTTGCACTTATAATGTAAATGAATAATGGAATTAATTAAATTGAAATACCGGAACATATCTATGGCAAAAAGGCAGAAGTGCTAAAGTCCACTTTTTGAGAAAGAGCAATTTTAAATTTTAAGGTGATTTTTAAAAATATTCTAATTTAATCATCACTACTCTGTGGCTATAGTTATTTTTAATTTAATTCTAAATATTCCTGATGTTACAGATCAGAAATAGTTTCAGTCCAAATGTTACTTCTTCTTTTATTACAAATCCACTGCTGGATATAAGTGATCACATGCATATATTACAATAAATTGGTTTCTGACTCAGCTTCCTTGAGTTTTTCTACGTTTATTAGGAGGTAATCGTTTGATTGAAGCTAAAATTATTTGAATTTTAGCTGCCAATAATTTATGATCAGTAGGTACGTCTGTACCAGGAAAAGTTTTTGCTGTTTTAACAGAAGTCCCAAATCTTCGATCAATTATAATAAAATCTATTCTGATCCTTGTCACGAGCCAATTTCCAGGTGTATAATCTGCAAGGCGGTAGCTATAAAAAAGAGTTGCATATTTAAAGATTTTCTTCTTGGCAAAATTGGACCAGATGGTCTCCTATATTTTTCTTAGTCCCAACCCAAAGTTACCAACAACATTCGGATCTGGTTCGTAGACGATTTTTGCATTAAAGTCTCCAATTATAATATTTAGCTCATGTTGCCTTGTCATTTTCATAAGTTCTTCTAGTTCCGAGAAGAATAATTCTATTTCCTCATCATTGCTATAAGATGTCGGTGTGTATGCCTGTATTGAGTTTACTTTAACGGTTTTGCGCTAAATTTAATAAATAAGGTTCTATCAGAGTATGGAACAAATTGTTCAATACCAACCGAATTCCTATGTTCAGTAGTATTATTGCCAGAAAGAACATTTTACTGTCGTTAGATTGAAATTGGCCAGAGTCTGGCCACCATGTTTTGCTTACACCATCAATGTCAATGCTTAACCTTTTAATTTCCTTAATTGTGTTGATGGATTATCCTGGTTCGTATAAGCTACGCATGTTTCATGTCCCAATATTTATTGTATTTTTACCTCCAAAGATTCTAAGCACCTTTGAGTTACCAGAGACTGAGGGCCATTTATTTGTTTGTTATTGCACGTGATTGTTTTAGGGATATATACTTCAGTGGTTTCCCGTTGCCTTCTGAAGGGTGTACGATATTCTTTCGTTTAGTTTATTTGCCGTTGACCAATTAGAGAAGTTAGTGCATCCGCCTTTCATCTGCTGTTGACCAAATTAACCCTAGAAGCGTACATGATTTTAAAACTCTCTTTCCCTTTTATATTGTTAAAGTAAACACCTCGTGCTTTTTAGTAAAGTCAGTAGTCAACTACAGCTTGCTGATCGCTCACATATCGCTAATAAACGCTCAACCATTTTTGGGCTTTAGAAGAATAACCCGCCTACGTTTGAAGCGATTATTTTACTTTCTATGCAGCTGGTTTTTATGTTTCCAAACTTTGTATTTTTTTTAGTGTGTGCTAATAAATATATTTGAATAAATTTTATAGTTTTGAAAAGTGTGTTTTATTATTAGATTGTGTTCCGATCTAAAATTTCATTAACAAGAAACTATCTAACTAAGTACAATTTAGCCCAGAGGTTATTATACATGTACGCCTCTGGGACATATGGTTATGTTTTATATAATTATTAAATAGGTTATGCTTGCAGGGTTAATTTGGTGCATTCCCCTTCTAAGGACAAAAGAGCGCCCTTTAAAATTTGATGAGCTTCAGTAACTGTTTGACTTTTGGTTGCCATCTTATTACCTGAGACGCACCGGTGTTAGCATGCCCAATCAGGCTACTCATCTGTATTGTTCCTAGCTTCAGCGGTCCCAATCGACCTTACCGACAAGGGTGGCCCAGTAGCTACGCTACCACCGGCATTTCTCTCTGTGTCATTGCACCTACTGAGCGTCCTCACCGAAACAAGTTGACAATCCATCGAAAAGTTACTGCAAAACAAAAAAAAAAATAAGCAAAAAGTAATAGTTATAGCAACTACATGAAAAATCATAAAAAATAAGTTTTGAGAATGAAAATCCCAAACGTATTTTGTCAATCGCTGTTTAAAGGTGTGCCAATTGTATGCCATATAAGCTTAAAGTATTGACTGCTGCTTTACACAGAGAGCAATGCCTAAAGAAAGGAGCTCTTTAAGACGCATACGGACTACCCACTTTAGAAAGAAAATATCGGGCATGTTCTGGAAATCGAAATCACGTGGAATTAAAATCGACACAATTTTGGAACCTCTCCCATGTTATTGGAAACTCTCTAAGTTATTGTGTCTAGGATCCGGGCTTTCAATAAACCTAGTTTTAAAAATTTAAAAATTTGTTGCTGGTTTTTTTTACGAAAGCAGACAAAAGTAGAGGCCCGTTGCTGACAGTGTCATCATAGTATTCTTCAAAATTGGCAACTTGGAATTACTTGATCCCAGGTTTCCTTCAGGAATACAATAACAAATTATACTGTAGTTAAATTTACAGAAAAAAGCAAAAAGTTTAAAAAAGAGCAGAGTGTGTTTACTTATAAGTTCTTTAATTTGTGCCAGGACCTTATTTTTTGCAGATATGTTTTATGGCTTACAACATTCGTATTTATGCAATAATTATTATTTTTGTTAAATACATGATTATTGGGAATTTTTTTTAAATTAGTGTTGAAAAATTATTTCCTGTAGGCGATGTCCATATTCTGCTTCGCACAAACGTGCTGTTTTTAACATATTTTCCATTACTTTTCGCAAAATTTCTGGTGTTATTATTTTGGTTCGACTTTTATTCATAAGTTTTTCATAATAAGTTCTCCAAGTATGTATATGTACATTATTGTGCTAAAAACTTGAAATGCTTGATTTTGATTGCTGATTGCAAAACAAGTACTGACTATCGATAAATTGATGTGACCCTTTTTCCACCTTTCTGACAATATACGAATTTTTAAAGAAGTAAGCCAATTTCGAATACTCCCAGTGAAAGTTGTTAATATCGATGATATTAAGTGGCCAATCTTCACTTCAAACAAATAAATTGGGCATGATACTGATCCTCGATCCTTCCTTGACTCGATTTTATTCGTATAATTTTATAAACTATAGAAGTACAAACCTTTGCAATTTTCCAAATAAAAAAAAAACTTAATTTTTGTAGATACTATTTCGTACATTGCCGAACCGAAAACAAATGACGGATGTTAACCCTTAAAAATGCTAAGCAAGCCATATGTATTTAAGTAATTTTTTGATGTATTAAGCCGCAGTTAGCTGAAAGTAACAGCGACGTTGCAAATCAGCAGCTTCTTTTTTCTTTTTGTTGAATGTAAAGCGATCAGAAAGATTAAATAAAGCAGTAGGCCGTAGCTTAACCGTATTGTCTAAATCTGTAGAAAATTTATTTTTATTCCTTTTTCACTATGGGGTTACATTGCGGTTTCTGTCCGCTAACTGGTGCTTTATGTTGTATCTACGTTAAAAGCAGTATGATAACATTCTTTTCGACAATTACACTAAGTGCCAAATTAATAGATTCGATTGTAATACCAACGGACAGTATTACCCTACATTCTGTTTGGGAATTTTTGTGACTTATTTTTTGTATGGGTCTTCAAAAAGGTGTCATCAGTTTTTGGCCAACAGCTAACTCAGATTTCATGATACCGCTTAACTATATATGGCAATAATATAACTAAAGGTCTAGCGAACGGATTTTGTAATTTTTTCCCCAAAACAAAAACTTGTTCTTGCACTTTTTTAACAAATAAATTTTTCACTTTTTTCGAATAACTTACTCATAATATGGCATTAAAAAAATGGTCACCAAAATCCCTTAAATAAGTTAGGGTTTTACTACCCATTGTTTTTTGACTGTTTAACTGTATTATTATCATACGAAGTAGAGAAAAATTATTATATACCCTGCACGAAAACAAATTGATATGATTGAAGTCTTTGAAAAAAGAACACGTTGCACAGTGCTCTGTCCCCTTATAGTGAATCGGCAAAACTAGAGTTATTATCGCAGAACGACAAAATTAAGTATTCTGATACTTAATGGGTAAGTTTTTGCATTTGGTGCAGGGACATGTCTGCCTCCCATATATCCTTTTTTCAAAAAACTATGTTTTGCTGCATTTATTATGAGAATGCGCTTAAATTTCATTTTTTCAAATTTTTTTTTTTTTTTTTTTTTTTTTTTTTTAAACGTGCAAGTGCATACAAAATTTATCAATTTATTTATTCAAATATATTTAATCAATGGACATTATTCTTACTGACTAATAACAAGATTGACTTAAAATTAAGGAATTGCAAGAGGGATTTAAAAATGTACATAAAAAATTACTAGTTAAGATAAACAATTATTTTATGCTTTATAACATTTAAATTTAAAGAAAAATCAACAAATTGAGACAAAGAATTAAATTGTCGACATAACCTTAAAAAAGGATCAGCAATAGCGTAATTTACTCTACAAAACTTTACAAAAAGCAGATTATAATGACGAGTATTGCGACAAGGTATATTAAATTTAACAGAATTTAACAGAAATTCACAACAAATATTACCATTAATAAGATTACATTCTGTCTGTCGCGGTCGTTGAAGATAGACGTGTTTTCTAAACTCGGCATACGGTTTATTTTTTTTGAACAAATAAAGTATAAAAAAAGTAAATACAAGAAAAAGAAAAAAAAAAAAAAAATTACATGTATGTACATACATACATAAACACACATTTTTTTCATTATCGGTGTTGATAAACAATAACAAATAAGAAGAGCACAACTGTAAACAGTAAAAGAAAAAAAAAACTCTTATGAGTGCAAACAGTAGAAATGCATATATCACAGTGAGTGTTAGCGAAAAAAATACAGAAATAAAAAAAAGAATCGATGATAGCAAATACCTAACGGCTAAACCTATTACTCGTACGCGATCCCTCTCGCCGTCTGTATTTAATAACACGGTTGATACAATAACAAATACAAAACCTGCTAGCGTTGCCTCAACAGCAAAAACAATTTTAATAAGTGATGTAAATATTAACCCCCAATCAGGCATAATAGAAAACTCAGTATCACCTTCGGTGTCTAATAATACGGTTGATATTAATACAATAAAAAATATAAAACCTGCAAGCGGTGCCTCAGCGGCAAAAACGATTTTAATAAGTGATGAAAATATTACCCTCAAATCAGGCATGATGGAAAACTCAGCTCCACAAGTAAAAAGTGGTCAAAAGCCTCAAGTACAAGTTGGTATGGACAGGTACATAACAGTGCTTAAACGGGGTCGCAGCCCTACCTCTGCAGCAGTTGCTTCGGCCTCAAAAGTACCATCTTTTGATAAAATAAATTCTCAAAATCGATTTGCAATTCTGGAGGATGAATCCTCTGAAGCACCAAACGTCATAAAATCGTCCAAGCCTCCCCCGATATATCTTAGGGAGCAAAACTCAAATGAGCTCATAAAGAGTTTGATATCGGTGATAGGTGAAAATTCGTTTTACGTAGCTGCTATCAAGCGTGGTAGTATAAACGAGACAAAAATACAAGTCAATAATGAGAATGATTTTCGCAAAATTATAAACAAATTTGAAGTACTTAAAAAAAACTTTTATACATACCAACTGAAAAGCAGTAAAGGTCTCCAGGTAGTGATTAAGGGAATTGACTCATGTGTGGACCCAGAAGAGGTAAAAACATTCCTCGAAGAAAAAGGCTTCAAAATAAAACATGTAGTAAATATAAAAAATAGAGAAAAAAACCCCCAACCACTTTTTCGAGTGGAGTTTGAACCCGGCGACGTAAAGCTTAAAAAAAATGAAACGCACCCTATTTACAATTTGAAATATATTCTCTATAGAAGAGTAACTATAGAAGAGCCACACAAAAGAAATGGTCCCGTTCAGTGTTTAAACTGTCAAGAATATGGTCATACTAAGGCATATTGCTATTTACCCCCTGTTTGCGTAGTATGTGGTGAATTACATGGTACAGATCTTTGCGATAAGTCTAAAACCGACCCCAACGTAAAAAAATGTAGCAACTGTGGCGGTAATCACACTGCCAATTATAGAGGATGCCCTGTATATACCATCGTCAAGCAGTCAGTTGGACCGAAAACTAATCCCCCTCAAATGCAGGTAACAAATCAAGTAAGCACTGGTGACATTCAGGCCCCGCAGCCTAGTTATAACAGAACCTCTTATGCTAACGTCGTAAAATCAAACCATGCGCCAACGCAAGGTGCTGCGCCAAGTAATGATGAAACTCCAGTTTCAAATTTAAGTCGTCTGGAAAAAACCATGGAAACATTAGTGCAAACAGTAACTAATTTTACGAACACAATGGGTAATATGATGCAGGAAATTCTTAGAATGCAATCGATGTTATTGCAATCTGTACTTAACAGGCCATGAACTGTTTAAAAATCTGTTTTTGGAACGCGAACGGCATCCGCCAACATAAAAATGAATTAGAATACTTTCTTAAAAATAAACAAATTGATGTCATGATGGTTTCTGAAACTCATTTGACCTCAAGAAATACGTTTAACATCAATGGTTATATACTATATGATACCAAGGACCCTCGAGATAGAGCTTGTGGTGGTTCTGCCATTTTGATAAAAAATCGAGTCAAACACTACCTAATGTGTGATCATCGTGAGGATTATCTCCAAGCAACGAACATTTGTGTTGAAGAGCTGAATCGTAGCATTGTAATCTCATCTTTATACTCTCCACCTAGATCTTCAATATCAGAAAGCCAATATTGTGAATATTATAAATCACTAGGACCCTGTTTCCTGGCCGCTGGCGATTATAACGCTAAACATACCTTCTGGGGGTCACGACTAATAACACCAAAGGGTCGTGTTTTGTTTAATACAATCTCTAAAATGAATTTAAATGTTGTCGCGAGCGGCCAACCAACATATTGGCCTGCTGACCCGCAAAAAATTCCAGATGTCATCGATTTTGGCGTGGTTAAAAACATCCCCACAGAAACGATTCACGTTGAAGCTTCCCTAGAATTATCTTCCGACCACACACCTACAATTGTTACTATAATGAACCCCAATAGAATTGTATCTCCGACTGGTTACCTAGCGACGTCAGCCACACAAATAAATTGGTTAAAATATAAAAAATATCTCAGTGCCCATTGCACAGAAAATATTCCGCTCAGTACACCGGAGTATGTAGATCGCTCTATTGATAATTTTGACAGTTTTCTGAAACTAGCTGTTCAACATTCCAATATTGCCCCCAAAAAAACAAAAACTATTAAAATATATTCCACAGATGTCGAGCGTCTCTTGTCTGAAAAAAGGAGGGCACGAAGAGAGTGGCAATTGCACAGATCTCCTCAACTTAAGAACTTGCTAAAAGAGTGTACAAAAAGATTAAGAAAGTTA
Organism: Pollenia amentaria; assembly: GCA_943735925.1. Classification (NCBI taxonomy): domain Eukaryota; kingdom Metazoa; phylum Arthropoda; class Insecta; order Diptera; family Polleniidae; genus Pollenia; species Pollenia amentaria. The sequence goes on along the minus strand of OX031007.1, from coordinate 248,371,029 downwards.
TTGCAGACTCAGAAAACGGCTTCTCTGGAAAAATATCTTAAGGAACTTGATGCAACTCCACAATCGGACTACTCATTATGGCGTGCAGCTAGAAACCTCAAAAGGCCAGTTGTCTCTAAACCACCATTAAGAAACTTGAATGGAAGTTGGGCAAGAAATGATGTTGAAAAAGGAAATCTGTTTGTAAGTCACTTGAAAAACGTATTTACACCTAATATATCTCACAATATTGCGGTCGATTTACCACCTGTTGCTGCTAGAGCAGCTATTCCCCTAAGATTTGAGATGAGAGAAATCGAAAAGGTTATATGTGACTTAAACACTAAGAAGGCACCTGGCATTGATAAGATCAGCAATAAAATGCTATTAGAGCTACCTCGCGTAGCAAAGAAAATTATTCTTTTTATTTTTAATGCTATTTTACGCCTTGAATACTTTCCTCAAAAATGGAAGGTTTCCTTAGTTACCATGATACCAAAGCCAGGTAAAGATCATACGAAAGTTGAGTCTTATAGGCCTATTAGCTTATTGTCAAATATGTCAAAGCTATTTGAGAAATTATTAGTTTCAAAATTAACACCGATTTTAAGTGAAAATAGATGTATTCCAAACCATCAATTCGGATTTAGAAGAAAACACAGCACAATTGAACAAACTCATCGAATAGTAAATGTCATAAGAAAAACATTTGAAGAAAAAAAATATTGCTCAGCACTCTTCATCGATGTTTCGCAAGCTTTTGACAAAGTCTGGCATGAAGGCTTATTACACAAATTGAAGCAAAATTTACCAGCAAACACACACAAACTGTTAGAAAGCTACTTAGTCGGTCGTCAATTTATTATTAAAGAAGGAAATTTCTTAAGTTCACCTCAGCCGATTGGCGCTGGAGTCCCACAGGGCAGCATCCTGGGCCCTCTATTATACTTAATTTATACTTCGGACATGCCAACAAACAACTACACCCAAACTTCAACATTTGCAGACGACACAGCTTTTCTAAGCGTCCACGAAAACCGTTATGAAGCATCTCGTTACCTACAGCATCATATATTTCAACTAGAAATATGGCTAAGACAATGGAGGATAATGGTCAATGAGCAAAAATGCGTACATATAACATTCACCCTGCGCCGGGAATCTTGCCCCCCTATTACAATCAATAATCAAACTATTCCTCAACATTCGCATGTAAAATATCTCGGTATACATCTGGATCGGCGATTAACGTGGAAATGCCATATAGAGGCAAAATTAACTCAAATGAAACTAAAAGCCATCCAAATTCATTGGCTTATTGGAAGAAATTCTGTTCTTAGACTCGATTGCAAGCTTCTACTTTACAACTCTATCTTAAAGCCTATCTGGTGCTACGGTATTCAACTATGGGGCACTGCCTCGGCCTCTAATATCGAAAAAATTCAAAGGCGCCAAAATAAACTTCTTCGTATAATCACAGCCGCCCCCTGGTATGTTAAAAACTCAAACATTCATAAGGATCTCAACGTGCCATTAGTAAAAACTATGATTACAAAATATGCAGTAAAATATTTAAAAAGACTTGAACAACACCCAAATCCTTTAGCTCGAAATATTTTAAATCATGGCGGCCACACTCGCTTAAGGAGAAGAGACACTGCAGCACTTACTCAACTAGATGAGAGATAAACACCTATATAAGTGAACAGAACCCGTGATGAAGAAAATTTTTGTCTGGCACTGGCAGGACATAAATAAAGTATTAGGTTAAGATTTGATAAATTATTGTTAGTTCATATTAAATATATGAAGATTCAATAAATAAATAACGAAAAGAAAATAAGATTAACCACAAAAGATACATTTAACATTGTACGACGACTTTTGAGCGATGGTAGTTTTATTAAAGCCAGTCTGCTAGAATAGGAAGGAAATCTTGTCGAGTGACTCCATTGAAGACCACGTAAACAGAAAAACAAAAATTGTTTTTGGACAGATTCAATATGAGAATTATGAATGTTGTAATATGTATCCCAAATGATTGACCCGTATTCTAAGATAGGTCTAACGAGTGACACGTAAAGTTGCTTCGTTATGTATGGATCGGTGAACTCTTTAGCCCAGCGTTTTATAAAGCCAAGAATACCTCTAGCTTTATTTACAGTTAACTTTATATGTGAAACAAAGTTTAATTTATGATCCAGTAGGACTCCGAGATCAAGAAATGAATCAACCAACTCCAATTGATGACCACCCCAAGCATAGTTAACAGCAATACAGTTATTTCTATAAAAACGCATGCATTTGCATTTCAATAGATTCAACTCCAACATATTATGATTACACCATAACAAAAAGTTATTAAGATCCGATTGAAGATAAAAATGATCAACAAAGCAATTAAAAGAATGGAAAATTTTTACATCATCAGCATACATCAATATATTGGCGAAGTTGATAGCATTGGGCAGATCATTAATAAACAGCGTAAATAAAAGTGGGCCAAGATGACTGCCCTGAGGAACACCGGACGAAACATATATGTACTTGGATATACAATTATTGAATTGTACTTTTTGCTATCTGCCAATTAAATAAGAACTTAACCAGCTTAAACTTCTACGGGATAAACCTAACAAATCCAACTTAGTAGGAAGAAGTTGATGGTTAACTTTATCAAATGGTTTACTGAAGTCAGTATAAACAGCATCAGTTTGTTTCCTTTGTGTAAATGCAGAGTTGATCAAAGTTGTTAAATGAAGTATATTGGTTGTAGTTGAACAGCCTTTCCGAAAACCATGCTGGCATGCTGCCAGCAATGACGATGTGTGATGGCATAGGAAATCAGCAACAAGTTTTTCAAATAGTTTTGGAATAGCACTTAATTTGGCAATCCCTCTATAGTTTGTTATATCCGATCTATTACCAGATTTAAATAAGGGTTTTATATACGAGTCTTTCCATAATACAGGAAAATAACCACATATAATCGAAGCATTAAACATTAAAGTTAATGGCGTAACTAATGATTCAGCACATTGATTTAAAATACATGTTGGAACAAGATCAGGACCATGATTAAAAGACATCTTTAACCTTTTTAAGTTAACCAAAATATCAATGCTATTAAATGAAGGGAAAGATATTGCCTGGTTTGATGAGAGCAGATATGGATAACCATTACTATCACCGTATACAGCATCAGAATAAGTTGTTGCAAAAAAATCGGCAAACATATCACAAATGACATCAGCATCTCCAGATTCTTGGCAACGAAATTTCATAACGGATGGGTATCCATTAGATTTTCTTTTAGAATTTACAAATGCAAAAAACGATTTTGGATCACGAACGAAATTGTGTTTCACCTTATTTATGTATTGATTATATAAAGCATGATTCAGCAGATTATATTCAGAACGACTGACGGAATATTTTCCATAATCAATAAATGATCCAGACTTTTTGAATTTCTTATAATTTTTATTCTTTAGATTTTTTAGCCTAGTCAGCTGTTTAGAGTTCCATGGTGGACCAACTGGAGTATAAACAGTTTTTTTAGGTACACAAATATCAAAAAAAATTTGGTTTCATTCTGTGCAACATTTCTAAAAAAATGCGAAAATATGACGGTCGTACTAAGTAAAATTTAAGTAAAATGCTATTGCTTCTGTTTTCATATAATAGAATTTTTAGCTTTTATTCGACTTCAGTCTTATATGCCTTAAAAGTTTTGTAATCAAATGGACTAGACAATTGATTTATAAAACTATTAGGGGATTCACAAGCTGTGCTTTCAAGTCTTATCGTCATTAATAATATTTTACAATTGTTTAAAAAAAAAATATTGCTGTCTTTCAAAGAAAATAAAAATTTTAATGCTGTGTTCATTGATTCGTCATAACTGTACAGAAAAAATCTAAATTATAAGCGGTTGCCTACAGTAGTCATATATATTTCTTGTAATTAATTTAAGACATATGACTTTACAACTTTATGACTACCTTGTGAATACCCCATATGTATTTTGTTATTTACTGTGGTACAAAACGTCTTCCGAAGTGACAATGATTGGTGATAAACAATCAAATTTCAGGTATTTTTTATCCAAGTACCCACTGTTCGAAGCGTAATTTAGCATCCTTTAAAACAAGATATAGTTTATTTTAGCAGAACAAGCATTTGACTCTAGTTGGAAGCTGCAAGAGAAGTTTAAATCTAAAAACATAAATGTACCGTGATGTGATATATGTGAGGTGGTATTTTGGAACGAAATTTATATTTGCATAATAGAGACCAACATCTACATATTTTATAAGAAATTATGTAAAAACTTTTTCTTCGCAGTCCTGTGTAAACAATCTGTTTTCTGAGTGTGTTAAAAAATACAAAAATTCCATTTTCCCACAGAAAATCGGGAAAATCAAAAATAAAAAACCACTTATTTTTTAGTTATATAAATTTTTAGTATAGCCAAACTTTGTATTATATTAGGGTGGACCAAAAGATATTGGGTACTGTAATTTTTTTTCCCATTTATTCCCTTGTTTGAAAAAAAATACTTACTGTCGTATTCATAAAAAACTAAAATGGATATGAAATCTGTTTTAAGAAAAATTTGTATGGAAATTTTGTTTTAAAATACGTTTTAAATATATTTTATTTTTTATGAATACGGCAGTTAGTCCATAAATATTGAGTTATTTTTTTATAGTAGCGAAGAAAAAAAAAAAAAATTTATAGCTTAATATTTTCCAATTTTGGCTGTACCGTTAAGTAACTTCTTTGTAATTATTTTTGTAACTTCGGAAATATGACTCATGAAATGACCGCAATTTTTATAATTCCGGCAGAAAATTCTAGGTCTAAAAATTACTAAATTCTAAAATAAAAATTTTGTTATTCTAGAAAATAGTTAATTATACTCTACCAACCTTTAGCAATTTCGGGGAGTTCCAATAAAAAAAATCTCAAAGTTTACGATAATACAAAATTTCTTTTCAGTAATTTTGTTTACCAACAATAATTTCTTTTTTTTGTGCGTTTAGTGGTTAACAAACCTACTAAGTTTGAAAAGAATATATTAAAAAATGAATTTATGGCAATTTTTTTAGTAAAACAGGTAAAAGTCATTTTTTATTTAACAGTTTAACTCAAAAATTGCTTGACTTTGGTGCCCTCCACTGCAGATAATAATTGGAGATGATGAATTCTACTTACAAATCTATTTTAAGTATTTTGTTAGATTTACAAAGATATATATTTCATATATATTCTAAGCACTTTAATAATCTTTAGTTTTGCCTATGGGACAGAGCACTGTGCGTCGCACACTAAATCATAAGCAGGCTTAACTCAATATTTATCAGTATTTTTTTTTTTAATAATCCAGTTCAGAAAACAAGTCTAGAGCAAACTGGAAAATTTTGCTTGCACCACTGTCATATTTAACTTCTCTTCGTTAACATTTGTGAAACCCAATTTAATTATAAAAATTGCAGCCATGTTTTTGAAGCCAATTATTGCCTCTCCATTTTTGAGATGTGCCTGTTTATGATTCAGTGTGCGATATATGAAACGCTGTATTTTAACTGCTCTTTAACTATTTGTTGTCAAACATGTATTAATGCGTGCTATGACAATCAAATTACTCTCAATCATACTCAACAGATTTATACAAAGGTGAACTTAAGTTTGTGTGATTATACACAGAAAAAAGTTTTATATCTATTAAAAAAATTACTTAAAAAGTATTTAAATTTAAATAATGTAACGATTGAATCAATTATTTTTTTAATTGAAAGAAAATTAAAAATTTGATTTTGATTTAATTAACATTTTAGTAGTTTTCAAATAAATTTTAAATTAAAATATTAATTAAATAACAAAAAATCTTAAGTGACTTTTTTCGTTTTAAATAGAATAATTTAAATTTGTAGAATTGTTGTTGGGAAATTTCAATATTTAATTATATAAATTAACACATTGTTTGAAATGGCAAAGTTTTTTGATAATTTTTTTAATTAAAATAAAAATATCATTTATTAAAAAAAAAATATTCAAAATTTTAAAATTTTTAGTAATCAATAGAATTATTTTGGTAATAGGCGCAAAATCAACAAATTGTTTGCTTGATATTATGAATTTGGTATAAATTTGTTGCTTAGACAAATTTTTTAGTTTTTTAATGTGTATGCAGACAAAAGATGAGTATTTGAATGTTTATTTATTATTGTACAATATTAAGTGAGACTTGTTCTTCTTCAAGTATGAAGTGAGTCTAAGATAAGGATGTATATACACTTAGACCGGATTTTTGAGACGTGGGCTAAGTTTAAACTTAGTTTAACGTACTCTGAAACTTTGATTTTCCGGAGAAAAGTGATATTTTTATTATATCATTAAATACCAAACTTTTCCGTCAACATTTTGTATACAAACTTGGCAATGACGGCACAAATCTGTTTTCAGCTTCATTAAATCTTTTTTAACTAAGATGTCAAAAACCCAGCCTTTGTATACTCGTATTTTGGGAATAACTAGTGTATTTTTCTATCATATCCTCCGCCATAGCAGGGCGACGAGAAGTATAATTTTAACTAATTATTTTTATAATAAATAATTATTAGTCTCTATGATTGCGTTAGTAAGAATGGTGTAGATTTTGTTGTTATACAAATTATATACCCCAAACTGTGGACCAATATCAAGAAAAAATTTGTGTATTTTATATTTCTGTTTATTAAATTTAATAATTATATTCCTATTATTTCGACCTTTTGCAATTAAATATGTTTCAATATATTTTTATTAAGCTTTAGGTCACTCTTTTATAAAAAACAATTTAAATATTATTTATTTTTCGATATTTCGATTTCCGTTGGATATATAATAAAAATATGTTGTATTTTATTAAATTTAAGTAAAAATAAAATTTAATTCATACAGAAAGTTAGTTTTCGTTAGAATATCTTCAAATGGTGCAGAAATAAATTTTTTAACTGAGAAAGAGCATTTGTTTACACTTGTGTTTGTATATATTTTATATAGTGCTGATGGTGACAAGTGGCTTAATAATCTGTAGGCCGAATATCATTAAATTAAAAAATCAACCTTTAAAAATATTTTGTTTTTCTCATAAAATACTATATTTAGAATATGTAAAACTCTTATTATACAATTCAAATAAAAATATTTTACTTGTTTATATTTAATTAATACGCAATTTTTTATCATAAGTTGCATAAAATGTGATTTAATAAAAATATTTATGTTTAATTAAATATTCATTAATAATATTAAAACATGAAAAGAAAAACATTAAAAGCTCGTAAAACTGTCACTGCAGCAAAACAATAAAAATATTATTAAATAATTATTACTATTTTTTATTTTTACGAAAAAAGTACAATTGTTTTTTATAAGTTTTTGTCCAACAAAAGTTGAATAAAAAGTCATTAAATCATATTATTTTCGAGAACATTCAAGGCCTCTTATTAAAACATTTATGCACAATAATGATGTGTTAATGATAAATTAATATGAATAAAAAATAACGGAATCAAAAAAAAAATAAAAAATGATAAACAACATCAAAAATCCTCTTTCGTCCTACAAGTATCATTTAAACACATGATTATTAAAATGTAATCAATAATTAATATAAATCATACGTCACTTGTTAAAACAGAACGTAAAACAGATACAGTGTCTGTTTCAGTGTATGTTAAATTCATATGTACTCAGCGAACTTGTACTCATTTAAATTGCATGAGCAAGAGGCTGAATATAAGTTCAAATTTTGATTCAATTAATTTTATACATATACTAAGAAATATTCACACACACACACACACACACGTTCTTAAATATTATACATACATAAGTCCTAGTACTCGTATACATACATGTGTGAATGTCATGTTAAATACATTCAAGGATACATTTTATACATTTGAATAATGAAAAAAATATATTGTAGCAAGTTCAATTTAAGTATACGTCACATTAAAATATTGTTACTCAATATTCAGAGTTAGGCAATGGCATTATTTTCAACATAATCTTCTTTATTGTGATGATTGTCGTTATTGCCAGCTTTGTTGATATTTTGTCATTAAATATTTATTTTATTTAAAAGAGAATTTACAGGAAAGCACACTGTCATGTATGTATGAACGATTATGGTAAGATACGTTGCATTTTTATAAATGTCTGTATAAGTATTTTTTATTTTAATGACTACTGTGGGTTAACAACTTTAATGGGTACACACTGCACTGCACTGAAACAAACACTCACTACTATTCGCGCAATTATAGACAGATCCATGTACGACTTTTAAGCCTTGAAGCGGCTAAGGTGAACTGGAATGATTGCTGGTTCTATGAAAATATTAATGACAAATTAGCCTGCATCTCTAGAAACGTACTAATGCTTTTTGAGAGACAATTTCCTTTAAAAAGAATACAAATGAGCAAATTAGAGGTGCTTAAGGCTTCTAAGACATGTGCAACTACTGGAGATTGCAGTACAAACTACGCCATACAACATACTACAACATTTTATCAATCTGCACTGGATCTGGAAGATATGCCTGTTGGCCAATAATACTGCGATTTGTATTTATTTTCATTTCTTCATCCTTTTGTTTGTTGTGTGAATATAATAAAAATCATATAATTCGGTTTTATCAATTTAAGATTACAATTTCTCAATTTCATTTGGATTTTTCTCAATTTCAAATTAAAATTTCTCAATTTCATTTGGAACTATCTCAATTTCAAATTAAAATTTCCCATGTTCATTTGGAATTTTCTTCAGTTCAAATTGAAATTCTCAATTTCATTTGGAATTTTCTCAATTTAAAATTGATATTCTCAATTTCAATTGGAATTTTCTCAATTTTAAATTGATATTCCCAGTTTCAATAGGAATTTCTCAATTTAAAATTGAAATTCTCATTTTCATTTGGAATTTTCTCAATTTCAATGAAAAATGGTGTAGACACAACAAAAAGTTTTTATATCAATGTAAATTCAAATTCTATCTATATATAAAATTGTTTCTTAAAATTCAAGATTTTTTTTAAGGATTCTTTAAGGAACTCAAAGTTTTTCATATTGCAATGTAGTTCTGGTACATATATCTTTTTAACAAATATAATCTGGGAACTCCTTTTCATAAGCTACTTTATTATTTTCAACATTTTTTATTTTTCGAATTTATTCTATGATCTAAATTTCAGTTATGTATTTTATAAAGCTTTTTTGTAATAGTTCCATTTCTTAAATTTTTAGGAATGACTTTAGTGGGCCAGAAAATGCATTACATTCTGCTGGTGTCTAATAACTGTAAATTTATCTATACATACAATACATACTTCATTGCTATCCAAATGATAGGTTAAGATAAAATGTAACAAGAAGATACAAGATAATAGTCTGGTAGTGTATAAAAGTCATTCCTAAAATTAAAAAAAGCTTTATAAAATACATAACTAAATTTAGCTCGTAAAATTATTTCGAAATATAAAAAAATTTATGATACTTTTTTTTATTACAAACAACAAAATATAATTCTTATAAATTGACTTTTCGAACAGATGTTAGAAGATAATATTTTCATTTAAGCTTTATGCAGAACAATAATGTGGTCCCTAAAAAATAACAAAATTGTGTGGTGCATTTTAAATGCATTAATATACAGAATAGTACTGCTCAAGGCCTCTTGATTTTCGAGTAAAGAAAAACAGTGATTTTATGTAAAAATAGCCGAAGCCAAGGGGAGTTTATTAAAAAATTTAAAATTTCTATTCTCAATTTATTAACAACTTTAGTTTAACTACTAAGTAAAATTGATTAAACTGTGCAACATTTATGAAGTCATCTTATCGAAACTAAAAAAACCTATTTCGGGTTTGCTTGCTTAGCTGCTATTAGGACGTTATATCCTAATGTGTATTTTGGCTAGCACTTGAGTTTTCCGAAGAACGTGCAATTTTTCTCACAGCTGTATCACGGAAACCAAGTGGAATTTTCTGTTCTTGTCTTCACCGCAAAAAACTGCATCTAGTCCCTCGAAATTGCTTAAATATCGAAAAATTTTCATTTGTATATTTTTCATAAAATTTTTGGCCCCCATAGCTGCAATGCTATGGGAAATTTAGTAAAGTAATTTTTAAAAAAAATTAATTCTTATAATACAGTTCATAATTCTCCAGAGCATTGTAAAATTGAAAAATACTTTTTTCACATTTTCTAGCTGGAAAGTAAATCGAAAATGGTAAAAATGTATGAAAAGTGAGAGACTAGAAGCAGTTTCATCGGCATAGCTTGTATAATAATTTTTTTTCTTATAGTCTACGGATACAATTGCGCTGAATACAAGAAAACAAAACTCCATTAAGTTTCCGCGATATAGTCGGTTGAAAAAAACCCAGCTGGACCCAAAATAAACCAGAGACTAAAAACATCCGAACAGCAGTTAAACAAGCACACCGCAAATGGAGTTTTGTTAGTTTCGGTAAATATTTCGAGAAATTCCCCATGAGAAGTAGTTTCAATTTTATATGATGCACTGTGTTTATAAAATAAAAGCCTAATGATCGTTGATTTTGCATAACGTCAGCTTAATATGCAAACCTGCTAAATACACTTAAAAAGTCGGCCAGCATGTAGTTTTTCTTCAGTTTGAGTCTTGAAGTGTTTAAAAAGATTTGATCAGAAAATCTGCTCTCAACTGAAAATATGAAATATAAGAAGGTTTGTTTGTTTCTCCCGTAAAATGTACTGAAAGGGAGTTAGCACGTTTGCATATTAAGCCGACGATATATAAATATAAAACTAATGTACTATTTGTTGTCTGATTTGGCACAATTAAAACAAAACTCTATCAAAAAAGCCAGGAAAATAAGTAAAAAAAAATATTTTAGGAAACTGACCGTGCAATTTTAAGTTTCAGAAATTGTATAAAAAATGTTGCTCTGCAAGAGGATTTTGTTCCAAAAACTTTAGTGTGTAAAGCAGTGTTAAATATTTAAACTTAATGATGAAGTGCTTTGCGATCATAGCTAAAAAAAATATGGGCATGGGAAAAAAGAATATGTGCATTTCCAGCGACAAGTGTACTTTTTTCAACGTAGTATCTCCAGCAAGTATATAAAATTGTTTCTCAGAAAAATTTTTTTTGCATAGTTTACTTTTTTTATATTTTGGTGTAAAGCGCAATAAGCTCTACATTTAGTAACAAAAGCGATAACATTTGATTTACTTGCTTGATTGTTACACAAAGAAGACTTTTCGCTGGATATGCCCATATGTAAGATAATGCAGAGAACAACATTTAAAATTCGAGTAATGCCTTCAACTATTGGTGTTTTTTTTTTTGCAGGAAGATTCTTATAAGAAAAAATGGTATGTTTTCTAAATATTTGGCTCTTGTCATTTATTCCACTCTACAAATTTATATTAAACATCATTGTTTTACAAATGTCTCTTATCTCATTATTTGAACATAATTATTTATTTATTAGTCCATGCATAAAAGATCTCTAGAGCACATCATTTAACTTTTATTTCTATGACTAATAATTTTAAATCGATTACCCTCGTTCTTTTTCAACAACCCTTCAGTTGACAAAAATTCTTAACCACACAGCAGCTGGTGTTGTGTCATAAACTCTGGAGAATAATAAAATGTAAATGTTGTACATTAAACGAACAATGTCGCTGTTGCTTTTCTCTCTACTGCTAATTTGCGTTATTTGAATGATTAAATAAATTAAAATGGTTGACTGATTTTTTATTTTGGCGTTTTATTGTGGCATCAGTTTGTCGCAATTTTTATTTTTATTGTTATAAGGTGACAAAAACAAAAAACAAAGAAACCAGTGCGACATATTCGTAATAGAATTTTATATTTTCCAATAGACCCATAATCAGAGGATAACAATTTTTTAACAATGGCTGGCAGTTACTGGGTAAAAATGGTTTATATTTTATAGTCATTTTGTTTCTCATGCCAAATTTATAAATAAATGAAAAATATACTTTTTGAAATCGTTTTTACTTAGAGCTGCCAACACCTCAAGATAAAAACAATATATTAGACTTCTCGTTCCAAAGCTTGCAAGATAATGCTGGATTTCGTAAACGACACCCAGAGAAAAAATATGTTTAAATATGGTCGTCTCAAACAAAACGTTTTTTAAATAAAATTGTAAACATATTATGGTTAATTTGACCATTTTATTGTCATCGATAACCATATTATGGTTTAGTTAGTATTCCATCAAGAAGACACAACCCTAGTATGATTGCCTCCGAACATGTTTTGTTTAATAATAACTAAAATATGTTTAACACTTTTCAACCATGGCATGTTGCTCTTGGAGAAGAGGAAAATGCAATTGTTAATTTCAAAACAAATTATTGTCATATTTAACCATAACATGTTTAGAGGCAACCAATATATGGTTGTGGCTTCATGATAGATTACTAATTTAACAATAACATGTTTGTCGGTGACAATAATATGGTTGAATTTAAACATAGTATGCTTAAAGTTTTCTTTAAAAATGGTTTTGTTGGGGGGTGACCCTATTTAAACATGTTTTTTCTCTGCGTGCGAAGTAATGTGTATTACGATGACTGACTTTATGCATTAAAGTATTATTCTTAGACTTGAGGCCAGTGACCGGCAATCTGTACTTTGACATGTTACGATTTAATGCGTATATGCACTCTCCCTCTCACCACGAACCGGTGTTGTAAGAAAAACTTCTTCTGTTAGTTGCAAAAATTGTTTAAACCAGTCTTGTTATTGCATTAAAACTTCAAAAATTAACTCGTATGGATAGGATTTTATGCGTAATAATTTGTTGCCATATTCTTAAATGAATGCATTGATATGAACGGCATATCTCATCTAATTACTGTATAAGATGTGCTAATGCAAATTTTGACATACGTAAATAAAAGGAAAACTTATGTTTGATATTGTAAATGAAAATGTAAGAATAACTTTTGTTCTCTATATACTGAGGTGCCAATGTAAGGGTTGGTAATAAAAGATGATCTTCTTGGACATTTGATAAAAATTAATAAAAATATATGGTGTTCATTATGTTATTCTCTAATAGGCATTATTTTCAAAAAGTTTATGGATGTCTATGTATCGACTCAGAACTACGTGCTGTGGCATTTTTTCGGCTGGCTTATTACTCCTCCATGTAAACCTAATAACAAAGTACAGATCGATATTTGTTTAAAGCAGATCTATAAATTTTTTTTATTTGATCTAATTTAAAACAATTTAACATAAATAACTTAACCAATTTTGGTTATGGTAGGCAAGTAACTTGCGCAAGTCTCTTGCGCAACTCTTGACTTGTTGATGTCAGCGGTAAGGCTGGGTTAAGGGAAACAATTGAGTAGATACTTTGTTGTACTCGACAAGTCACTTGCGCAATTAACTTTGTGCAAGTTCGGAGTATTCCGTTATGCATTTGGAACAGAGCTAAAATGATTTCACTCGTAGCATGAATAAAAAACAGGTTGTTAAGAAATCTAAATTTTATTCGAAGATGAGCTTTAGTGAATTAACATTTCAATATGTTCATGAATGAAGCTGTTCAGTAGCCCTTTATTTCACACAGCACCCACACAAGATTCTTTTCGGAATAGAGTCTTTGTGCCCATATACCATTTTATTATGTTGATATTTTAATTAAATTTGGTCCATTAAATTTATTTGGAATCAGTCCATATTTGGCTATGGCTCCCTTACAAATAAATACTACTCTCAAAAAAGCTTTTAATGTCATAATTTCTTTATAAAAATTGGTATTGACATACAAATTGGCGTCAGTAACTTCTAAGAAAGCCTCTATGTCATGACAAAATATGGTGCTGGTGGGTAAAAAATTAGCCATGTGCCCCATATAAATCCCCTTGATAAAATCACTTAATAGCAAATAAATCTCATATGGCTGAAAATATCTATATAATATTCGGCACAACGAACTTTTACATTAATCTAAATGCCGTAAGATCATTTTGTTCTGGCTGGTCCATGATTTCCCATGGGTCTTAAATAGGTTGGTAGCAGTTTCGAAAATTTGTTTTTTAATACTGTGATGTAGGATATCATATGATTCACTGTTTGGTTTATTTAAATGTTTGTTCACATCGTTTAATTTACAAAGATAAAAAAAATTAAGGTTTTTTGTTTAAAGCATAAATTTAAATTTGCAAAAATCAGGAAAAATTCATTGATTGAATAAGGTTAATATAATTTCCGATTTCATATTTATTTATTTTGATTTCTTTTTTATATCGTTACCTAAAACACAAAGTACCCTAACTAACATAAAATTAAACATCGACTTTTTCATTGTATCAGATGTATAGCATCAACACAAATGAACACAAAAAATTTTGGAATCTTTTGACCAACATCAGCGATTGTATTGACAACAACACCAACGGCCCTATATACACAAGCTAATGTCATAAACTCTAAAAGACCTAACTAACAGTCTGTAAAATATTCAACACTGTTAATGGAAGCAATGCCGCGAATGACGCTTTAAAAGCCACTTTTTGCAAAACTGTTTTTTTTTTTTGCAGAATATCGTTAACATTACTCTCTTACACTGTTTAAACATCAATTCACCCAAAATTCGGCACAAAGAGTCATCCAGTTGAAAAACGTTGTAAGTTGCTAACTAAATGATACAAATGAAATGGTTTTGCAACGCGGAATAATGTTTGTAAAGCCATTTGCGTAGTGGGAAAACGTTTTAAGTGACATCCCGATTTTGGATATGAAACGTTGTTCTACTAAAAAAAATATAAAGTGTAATTTAGCATGTAATTTAAAATTCGATTTTCTTAATATTTTGCATAAAAGTTTTTGTTGTCATTATTTTTGTAATATTAAAAGAAAAATTGGAAATAACTAATCCTGCCTCTTAAAAACGTTTTTTATTTTGTCTCCTGAAAACTAATTATTTTATAGCTTAACGTTATGCGCGGTATATTTAACAAGTAAAACAGAAGAAAAATTAATTATAATCAGCTTAAGCTATTTATCAATTTATCATATTAAATAGTTTTTGCTTCTCTTGTAAAATTTTTAAAATATTAGATAGGTTCTTTTGCGTTTTAGGTAACGATATGTTCTTTTCCTGCAAACAATTTATAGTTTTTTTTCTAATTCAAAGTTGATTTTTTTCCTTTATTCTTATCACTTTTTTGCTATGAGCCAAAAGCTTAAAAAATTATATAAATTGTTTCCTGAAAATATCAATTGATTTTTTATTCCGAAAATCCATTAAGATTTAACAAAAGTGGTAAATCACTGTTAGAAAACTTTGTCATTCTCCTTCTCTTCTTTTCTGTTCATACCCATTTAATAGTTTTATATATTCTTTTATAATGTTCCAACGTTATATTTTTTTTTTTTTATTGGATAACAATTTTTATGTTTCCTTTATGGTTACTGTTCTTGTTTTCTTGTTGTTTAGATAAATCTAAATGCGTTTACTTTGTCTTCCTGCCATCAAATATTTTAGGAAAAAATAAACTTTTGCAAACCAAGAGAAAACAAATCCCACGTTTAGATAATCATCGGGGTAAACAAAGTTAAAACAAATTATTTATGAAACAAAAAACAAAGAAACAAATCTGTGAAAATCCTTATGGAAACTACATACATATAACAACAAGTTTAATCAAGCACGCAATATTGAGTTTAATCAAAAATGGTGTTTTTCTGGTAAAATATTCCCAAAAGAAGGCAAAAAAAGAAAAACAACTAAAAATCCAATCGAGTGCAAATAACAACATCAATATGCTGCTGCGTGTTACTGATTATTATGTTCATTTAATAAATGTTGTGAAAATATGTACACACAAGCAATTTGCTTTTTTTTTTTTGTTTTCGGCAACTGCCTTTCAGGACTGTCATAGATACTTTTATATTTATTAAATGCTTTATGAGTGTAAACGAATGTGTTAAAGCTTAAAGGAAAATTGCTCTTTAACACTCAGCAATTGCATGTAATTCCAACACTTACACGTTCTCACCTCATCTACACTTTTAGGCTGCTAACGACATTTATGGTAAATAATGAATTGTTGGCATAATTTACCGCTCGAACCCAGGAATAAATTATGTTCTTTTATTTTAATACATAAAATTAATTTAGAATGTACGTATTTAGATAATAACAAAAGAGCACCACTAACAACGATGCCAACGGAATAAAATTTATAAAATTTTAATTTATTTTGTAACAATATACATATGGTGTAGTTACGTAGACAAGTTTTCTTACATGTTAAGACAAAGTTATAAATATTTGGCTCCTTTGATATAATAATTTATTTAGAAGTCTTAAGATATGAACTGGGGGTTATTATTTGATTCAATTAAATTTGGAAAAATATGATCTCGTAAATTTTGCCTTATAAATAACGATTTCGGAAAATTATTTCTGAACGTGTGTTAAGAATTTAATATGTGTGATTTTGGTACCATCTTTTGAAACACAGAAAAAATCCTTCGAAATTGCAATTATATTGTACGAAAGCAAACGAAGAGTTTTTATCTTGCGTATTTTATTCCAATGCTATTTTGAGTTCGAAAATAAATTACAAACAGTTTTTGTTTTGCAATATATTAAATTTAAAAATTATATTATTATTGATTAAAAAGAGGGTATTAACTCGAAAAATTTATTTTCTCATTTTTTGGGAAAAAATCGTCACGTAATATTCATATATATCCGCTGTAAAACAAATATCGTGCTAATTTGTCTTTTTTACCATAAAACGGCTGGTTTGAAAATTCTTTTCCATATACCTTTAATTATAAATTAAAAGTTGTTTTGCTTCTATTGAACATTTTTAAATTTTGAGTTAATACCCTGTTTATGAAGCTTATTAAATTTATAAAAATTTTGAAAACGGAAACAAAATTAAAATTTATGCAAAACAAAGATGATTATGGTCGAATTTATGATTTGGCAAAAGGATTCTTTACGCTCTAAATTATAAAAGTAAGTCAAAAGAATTGTGGCGAAGATTAGCGCAAGATTTAAATGCTCCAGGGCCACCTTCGCATGAGGTAGAAAAGTAAAAAAAGGCGCATACCTCATATGTCTTAACTCACAAAAAAATTTTTTTTTAGAAATGAATACTAAACAAATTATTTTCTTAAAAACTAAAAACAAATTTTCATGACGAAAACTTCTTTAACAAAACTGCAAAAAAATTGGTATGACGAAAACTTGTTATCCTCGCTTAAAAACATGAAGTAACACCCAGCTGGGTATTGGTAAACGATGTAAATAAAAATCTTTGGTAAGGCGAAGGTAAAAGGTGGGGGCACAATATAAGCAGCGCATTTAGGTAAAGTCTCGCCTAAAAAAAGATTTCTGGAACTAGAGGAGGGGGTAGGAGAGTTGCTGATCAACTCACTATAAATAACTACATTGAAGGGGTGAGTTATGCATCTAGATATGGAGCACTATCTCTTACTTTCCCACAACCAAATACATTCCATTTTTTTTAATGATTTGTAGTTTATTTTAATTTTACTGACTTTCACTAGGAGTTTCTGTCATAGAATAAGGATCCTTTTAATATTTGAACGGCACTATGTAAATCTTTCAAATGCATTACCTAATATGATTTTCTCTAAATCAAAGTTTTTCTTCTAATGTCTTTTCGATTCGAATCGAATTGCATAATAGCCCCTCTGAAGTTTTGTGAAAAGTTTTAATTCTTATACAATTCAAAAAGGGCAAGTTTTCTTGCGCAAGTACTGCTGTGGACAGGGTTTACATGGATGCCTACGCTACGGTCTACTCTATTGTGGATCTTAACCACTAGGGGCGATTACCAACAGCCCCCGAGTGTATGCGCAATCAACATACCCTGATAGGAATTGAAATACATAATCCGGCAAGGTTATACACTCGCCCCCTGTTTAGGTGATGAAGCTGTCTAACTTTCCCTGCTTTTGGGAAAATGCAAGCATCATCTGTTGGATAGCAACAGCACCTAGCAATAATCCTCCCTCAGGCCAAACTCTCTCAGAGTGGTAAAAAATTAGCCGTTTAGTGGGATTTTCAGGATATCCCTCCCGCAAATTTGGGTATTAAAAACAACCACGACGTGAACCCCAAAGGTATATTTTTTAACGAAAAAGCGAAACTTCCGGAAAACCAATTTTCCTAAAAGACAGAAAGTATTTCCCGGAAGAACCAGGCTAACTGAAGACCCAACCAATAGTCTGTTTGCTCCCATTGTAGCAGATAGGATCTCTGCAGCGACAATTACAAGATTTTTACCCAATTATCGGTATTTAGTGCTCCTGATTTTCCCGGATTATTTAACACCAAAAGGTGAAATACCTTTAACAAAATCACAACAAACCCCTGTTTGGTTCTGTTCACATACAGAAAATTTTCTTTTGAAAGCCTTATTAAATCGGTAAAAAGGATATTATGAACTATTTATGCCATTTTTCGTATACTATTGGGTGATTTACATGGTGTTTCATATTGTTATAATGTCCTAAATAATATTTTACAATTGTTTATAAAAAAACATGGTTGTGTTTCAAACAAAATAGAAATGTTAATGTTGTGTTAATCGATTCGCAGCCCATAGCAGTCATATATATTTCCTGCAATTATTTTAAGACATATGACTTTACAACTTTATGACTACCTTGTAAATCACCCATATATTTCTTTTTGCACGTATAATTTTATATCTCACTGTATTAAACGACATCACAAAGGCGCATTTAATATACGTATACACTTTGATGAAACATTTTTATGAATAAACAGTATAATTTTCAAATAAATTTTTGCAATTTGAATACATTTTTGAATTCTATTGTCTATTTATAATTTTTTTTTTTTACTTTGTAACCTCTCCTTTAACACATGATAGTCGTTTATCTGAAATAGAACAGCAAATTAAATTTTTTTGCATGTCATACAGCATCCACACATTAAAGTGGTTGGTTTGTGGTTGCTTCATATAAATAAATTGTTTTTCGTTAAGCACATAATGAAAGAAAATTAAATAGAAATGGTAATTTTATTAACTACCAAAGTAGCGCAATATCATTAGATAAATCTTATGTGTGATGTTAAAGTCTAAAGTGAACCATTTAGGGAAAATGATAGAAAATATTAGTATAAGAAAAATGTAAAGGCGGAATAATATACAAAATTCCTCCGTTAATGTTCATATGAAAATGGTAAATATCAAATTTAATAGAATGTACACTACAACAAAACAATTTTTTCATTATTCATATATAGTGCCTATAAATAAATACACTTCTTCGCTTATATTCGTTCAGTGTACATATTTTTTTTATTTTTTTGTCTTAACAATCGATTTCGCCCTATTTTCTTGAATGCTTAATAACCACTGATTAAAGTTATTATTGCATGTTAAAAAGCCGCAGAATAAGGAGGGCGTCCGTGCTAAGCCAATACAATTTTGCTTGGGTGATATTGATGCCGACTTACGTACAATATTAAACTCTTTCACTCTCTCCGACATCTTTGCTTCTAACTAACATTAGAAGACTATAAGCTAGTTTTTACGTTGCTGTTGGTTTTTTTTTTTTTTTTTGTTGTTTCTGAAAGACTTTAGCCCCAGTTAGCTGACAGTAACAGTAACGTTGCAAATAAGCTGCTTCATTTTGTTGTTTGTAAAGCAATTAGATCGATTATAATTAGTAGTAAGATGTAACTTTACCGTAACATCTAAAACTGTAGAAAATATATTTTTCTTACTTTTTTACTGTGCGGTTACATTACTGTTACTGCTAAGTCCAGTACATTATTAGTTCAGTGTTTATTACTAACTCAAGCTGCATATATGAAATATAAGAAGTTTTTCCCCTTTCCTGAAAAATGTGCTGAAAGGGAGTTAAAAGGTTTGCATATTAAGCCGATATAGATACATTTATAAAACAACTTAATTCCCTATTTTTATAATTGATAAAAATACTGAAATGTATTGTTGGAGGATAAGCTGTACCAATGCGCTTTTTACTGGTTGCTTAGGCCAGATCATCAGGAAACGTTCTCCTAAATAACTTTAGAAAAGCCAAAGCTATGAGCAAACAAGACTACAGAGGGAATGAGAATTACCTGCATACACTCATAAAGTCTTATTTGCAACGATATCAAAGCTTAAACAAAAGACCAACCAGTGAGTTTATCTTTTCTTATATTTTCTTGGGGATAAATTGATTATATTCGAATTCGCTTATATGTCACATAGTGGCATATATGTGAATAAGGCTTATAGTCTTATTGTCGATTTAGTCAACCATTTGGCTTGAAGTTAAGGATGCGGATATCAGCTAAAAGTCCTGTATTATTATTTTTGTTGAACACACTTTGTTGTACAGTTTATTGTGTTGTAGCATTTTGCTAGTTAAGGTTCATGTACACGAAATGTTTTTTACATCTGACTGGTCATATTTTCCACTGCAAAATACATACATATCGTGTTTTACCTTTATAAAATTGCTTCTGTTAAAGACAGATGCAAAGTCGCCTGACAAAATTTAAATTAGAGTGCGCTTTATGTTCTTCTGATACGCCAGCTGACATCGACTGCCTTAGAAATCTATGCAGGGAGAGAACCGGCAGCGTCAGTCTACTATTGACGGAATAATTAGTCGTCTGAATGTTTCATTATTATATCCTAAATTGGTATCTTCGAATTTAAAGAAAAACATTTTAAGATGTTGAACTCTTTTACGGCGAAAAAAAATTTTTGTGGCGGACCCTCGCTATTTTTAAACCAAGAGCTACCTTGGTTACTGCAAAAACTTCTGTAAAACAGAAGTTAGTCAAAAAATTTTGTCATACATGCACAATTACATGTGAATTGAAAAGTTGATATGTCAGATGTTAAAAACATGTCGTGTACATGTACCTTTAGCTAATTCATTTGAATATACTCTATACATATTTTTAAAATTGTTTTTAATATGCATTTTAAATGTTTTCAAAATTATTATTTAATTTATTATCGAGAACTAAATTTTTTATAATCCCGTTTGAATATATTTTAGTATGCATGTTTCTAAGCATATATTTATAATAAAACTGAATAAGTATTATTAAATAAATATACAGCTACTCACACTAAAAGTAGGACACCTCATAAAAATACTTAGTTTACATACTTTATGAAAATTATATTATGTAGGTCTAAATAAAATAGGGATAATTTAATTTAAATACATATAAAATTAAGCGTATTAAATGAAAACTCTTAAATTAAACTTAAGCTCTTATTTTGCATAGCAACATAAGACTTTTTCCATGTGTGCCCCTTATTGTGTGAGTGGCTGTATATATGTTAATTTGTTTTTATTATGCAAAAATAATTAAACAATACATAGAAAACAAAATTGGCATTTATTTGCCATAAAGATGAAATTAAAATCCCGTAAAATATTTTTGCCAATAATTGAAATTTAATCTATAAAAATTTGGTATTTTCTTAAAGTTGCATTAAAAACAACTATTAAATTAAAAACTTGCATAAAAAACCCCAAATTTTAAATTGTAGACAAGTACATGTTCATAAATATTAAATAAAATTACATGAAGAAAAAATCAAGTTAGTGTGCTATATTTATCTTATATACCCTTGATCTTATTTTCATCTTATATACCCTTCACCAATGGGCGTTAAGAACAGAAAGTTATTAAATACCGTCCTTTAGATATAAATAAATCGTTTTTGTGTCACGACAATTTCTCCAATCTCACCCACATTTTGTCGGATGTTGTGTATCTGCAGCCAAGATGGGTAAACTGATTTTGAAACTTTGGCTATTGCCGTTTTCCAGATATATACAAAAAATAAACAAAAACAAAAAAAAAAACCGCAACACCAAGGGATTTATGAGTAAAAAAAGAGGTAGTTTTGGTTTTTTGCTCATATCTCAGCCAATTATGCGGTGATCAAAAATTTTATTTGCAAGAGTGTGAGAGCGTGTGCGACAAAACCAAATACTTTTTCCGTGAGAGTGGATGAGAAATTTTTTTCCCCGAGACTACAAAATAAGTTGGCTTTAAGAGGGGCGGAGACTTCCGAACACTAAATCTAATAAAATCCTTTAATATGATCTAGCCGTTTGGCTAAAATATAGTTTTGGCCAAATAAAAATGAAAAATTTCCTATAGTGCGCTATAAAAAATTTTATAATACAAGGAATATTAAATGTCAGTTAAACATATGCTATCAGTTAATTTTTATTATTAGTACTTAGATTATTATACTTATATTTTATTGATTCTATTTCATTGTCTCTTTTTTGGTAAGACATTTGTTCTTTTTTTTATTTTATGAGAGTTGAAGGCTCTACACCATACACGAAAGAATTAATAAAGGGAAGGAAAGTTAAAAAATAAGTTTTATAGGGCTCTGTTGTCAACTCTTCTCTCTTTTCAACTCTAATTCTCTCTTCAACTCTTCCTATTAAGATTCTTACCCTTTTAAAACGTAATGCACTGTAAAAGGGACCCAAATTCTTGTCTGATAACGCGAAATCAATTTTGAAAAAAAGTAAATTTATAAAAGACAATAAAACAGTATATTAGCTCACCCTTAAAAGTAATAGAATAATTACTTATCATCAAATAGTTCCTTACCTTAATTCTCTGATAAAAAGTCTTTAAAGTTTTTGTTCTGGAAATTCGAAAATATATGAAAACTGGTTTTGCAGACTTTATTACACAGAAAAAATTATTAGTAGTTTTAATCCATTAAAAAAATGGTTTAAAAAGTATTTCAATTAATTAATGTGGTAATAGAATCAATAATTTTTTTAGTTGAAAGAAAATTAAAAATATTATTTTGATTCAAATAAATTTTTGTTCAACATTTTTAACAAATTGTTTAATTGATTCTATGAACTTGGTATGAATTTGGTTATTAGAGACAATTTTGAATTTTTCCTGTGTTAATCTAAACATACAAAAATGGAAATGCTTTGGTTTGTTTTTTGTTCCCTATAAACTCCTAAATTACTGAACCGATTTTCATAGCATTTTCTGATTATCCTGCGTTTAGCACAGGCTTTAAATATTGGAAAATTTTAAAGCCGGCGTGCCATTTTCCATAGAAAGACAATATAGATTTCGCTATATATAAATGAATTATTTTGTAATCAATAGAAGAGATCTGTTGTAAAAATTTTTTATTAGTGTAATATCAAAATGTGTTTAATATGATTTAACTCAAAAAGATACAATTTTCTCAACAATTTGTTTATACGATTATACGAACTTTCTTACTAACCCAAATTACTAAATACCACTCTAAGGCCCGTTTTCATAACTTACCCGTAGCTAAAGGCAGGATTTTATCGGCCGTTTAAAAAGCGTTCCATTATTGCAACTTTAATTAAGCCCACGAGTTAGGGTCAACCTTCCTTTAACTTATCGCTCACTTAAAGTTAAACTAAAGTTGTACTAAATATAATTTTCTAAATATGTTTTTCTTTCGACCTTTTAACTTTAAAATAAATTATGTAGATAATCAGGCTCGAGGTCTGTATTTAAAATATTTTATTTATTTTTATTTATTACCTATCAGAATGGTGCTTACCGATGGTAGGCGAAATATTGAATAAAATAAATAAATAAAATTAAATATTTTAAACACAGACCTCGAACCAGATTATTTATATAATTTATGTAAAGTTGTAATAATAAAACACTTTTTATACGACCGATAAAATCATATCTGAAGCTATCGGGTAAGTTGTGAAAAAATTCTGGGAATTTAAATTATGTTAACGAGGCCTGCTAATTGAGAGCCTTTCAACTTTTCTCTTAGAAAAAGTATTGGTGGTTGGGTTGTATAACTTCAGTTCCAGTTGTATTTTGAGAAAATATCTGGGTTTGGATAGAACATACCAGTAATTGACTATAGAGAGTATTTGTCGTAGTTAAATATTTTTTTTATGTAAGCACTTGGACTATTTGCAATTAGTCTAATTAATGTCAAGCATATTGCTCCCATGTGTATTCTGTTGTTTTATTTCTATGTTGTATTCTTGTTTCTACTTTTTTATTGTCCCATTCTTCTGTCCGTTTCCCCTCTTAGTTGTTCATACAATTGGGAATGTTATACACAAATATTGGCCAATATACACTAGAAATATTCACAGAACTAGAGGACACAAGACAAGCAAAAAAGGAAATATAAATGAAGAAACGAAAACAAGATTATGGTCTTAAAGTTGGTAGAAAAAATATTTATTTGTTCTTTATTTTAATTCTTTATTTATACAAAATGTTACTGGTTAAATGGTCATAAATATACAATAAAATTTTCACTTGCCGAAAGCTTAATCTTTCTCTGGATTTACTTTTCATTTAATCTTTTTTGCATTATTGACCACCTTCAGGCATTTTGAAATCATTGACATTTTGTAGGATAAATTCTTAATTGCAATAGGAGAAACAATACGACAGATTTATTAAGAGAGAAATAATTGTTAAATGTATAACAACTGGTTATGTAGAAATGGGAGTCATTATTCAGCTGAACCTTTAGAACCAGCGATCCACGGTGATGCCGTGGTAGTCTACTAAACAGAGTTTCCAGCGTACAACCAACCCGAACTTTTAACGAAGTACAATATGCTCTCCAGTACAATGCCAGAGATGTCATAGAGTTCATCGCTAGGAGCGGATATCATATCGGCCAATGTAGACCTGTAACATAGGAGGTGTTCCAATTGCATTATCAAACTAGCAACTAGAAGAACAACTGGAAGCAAAGACTTGAATCAAACAGCCTGTTTCATATTACAGCCCTATAAAAAATTTTCCATTACACTTATAAGTTTTTTTCACAGCTTTGCTTGGGTTCTAAAAGCCTTTTCTTCTACCAGGTTTTCTTATAATAAACATTGGTTAGATTTTCCCCTTTTTTTTTTTTCTTAAAAAAATTTTTGTTATAATTGTTACAATGAAACTAAAGTACATCCTGAGACCCGTACTTGGTAGGAATAATCGGACTCATCTTCAAAAAAGTAAGGCCCAATCACGCCGTCCGCACGAGACTGTTGCTTATTCTGGGTGCATTTGTTTCTCATCGATTGCATGAGGATTTTTTGAGCCCAAATTCGACAATTTTGTGTATTCACGAAGACATTCAGATGGAAATGCTTTATGCTTTATGGAAAGACTTTACTCCCAACGGTCTCAGTATAACTTGTTCTTTCATAAAGCGGTCTTTTTTCGCACTTGTTTACAAAATGTCTTCAATGAATTTTATAATTGCTAAAAATTATATTATTTTTTGAAATTGATACGAAATTCCTTAAACTCTGATATATAATATGTATACCTCCCCACAGTGCATTGTATGAATGAAATTACTAAAATGACCATACAGTACAACCCAGACTATTGGCATATATTTATTGACTCTTAAGTTTGGAAATTGTTTGCGGCTTGTGTTAGGTTTTGGGATATATTATTTTCGGACATATAAAGAAAAATTTCATGGCCGGCATTTATGTAGAGCATTTCCTCTTCTCCCTCCCCCTTTTTCGGGGTGTTTTTTACGATGTGTTGGAATAAGGCCAAAAAAAAAAATTCCGTTATGAGGATGAGTTACAGGGTTAATATATTTTACAAAAACTGCCATAACATTTTTTACAAAGTTGCTGAACATACCCTACACCTTAGATTTAATGAAAACATTATTTTATATACCGCTATGCTGCACGAACAGGCCAAAAGGGTGAAACAAAAATCCGATGTGATCTTTCAAAACGCCGGCACACGTATATTTTTTTTGTCTCCTCTTCCAGAATCAGTTGTCAGAACTCCGTAATTTGAAATTACTATACAATGTAAAAGTTAAAAATAACTGTACAATGTTATCAATTCAGTTTATTTTTCTATTGACAAATCTTTACAAGCAACATGAGACAAATTTGATAGTGCAATCAATAACGATGGGACTGTTGGGAATTTTGCTATTGTTTTGCGTTAACTACCATAACAGATGTATATTAGGAATATAACTTTTTGCAATTTCTGCATATAATAAAAATACTACCGCATATTAAAAATATTAATAAATATGGTGTCACTTTTCCTCTATCGTGAAAAAAGTTTTCGCTCCGATTGCGTTAAAGTTTTTTGTATATATGTATGTATATATATTTTATTAAAACAGTTACTCTTCTCTTAATTAAGTTATTTTTTATAAATACTTACATAATAATAAAAAGAAAAGCATTTTCATATGGCAAAATTTTTATCAAAAAGTGATATTTTAAACAGAAAAAATACCATTCTTTAACATACTTAAATTTTTTCCTTGTTATATGGCATTTATTATCTCCAACTATTTTTATAAAATAGTTAAACAAACATTAAATAAATCTTTAATAAACTTTACTAGGGAGATCGAACGGTTATTATTCGACCGGTTTTAACCGGTTATTTTAGCTTTGCCCAAGTCGGATATTTTAAAATGTCCATTTTTCGAATATCGAATAAACCGGTTATTTTGGTATAATAAACCGGTTATTTGAGTAATGTGTAATTTACATACATTTTCCTTACTCTTGTTGTAGATGTACCCGCAATTTAAGTATTTTCTAACTGAATATTGGCCAAACTTAAACTTTTTATGAAAAATGTCAAAACAAAATGTAACAAAGGTCAAAAAACATTATGAACACTGTAAATACAAATCGCTTATAAAAGCGTGTGTTCTTGTAGAAAAAAAAACCAAAAACTATTCAAAATACTAAAAAAACGTGTGCAGTTAAAAAGTAAATAGTAATTTGTACAAGAGTATTCTAAATATTAAATATATTTTTATATAAAGGTTATCTCTAGATCTTTTTCGAACGCGAAAAAAAAAGACAAAGTTAGGTTCTTGAATTGCCCTAAAATGATGAGTTACAAAGGTTCTTCCATGTCACGACTTGTAAATCACCTTTAATTATTATACATGGTTGACATTAATGTGATCCAAATGAAACTTAACTCGAAGTAGTTCTAAGGAGACGACAAATAATACTTTGCCAAACATGAATCATTGGGTGAAATATTAGCCCGTTGTGTTGCCGAGGACGAAATGCCCGTTAAGGCACTAAAAACTCTTAAGTAGTTCTAGCATCTCTTCATGCTGAAAACTACAACATTACGACGGAATCAACCATATGGGAAAAATTTCTACCAGTTTTATTTATTAAAATGCCAAGAACTAAAAAACAAAAATGAAGAAATCGAGCAATGTCATGGAATGTTTTAAATTGTAGTCGACAAATTGACAAATATTTTACACAAAAAGAATGTTCACTTCACTATTCGTTTCTATAGAAATATATATATAATGCTGAAAAAAAATAATTTAAAATAGATGATCCTGGCTAAGAGGTTTTATTTGCAACTTTTGAAAAATATGGTTGATTTATATAGATAGCTTAACCACCAACAAAGTAAAACTCATTCAAAATAAATTTGAGAGAATATTTCAAATAATAACTTTATAAAATTCCCATAATTTATTTGCTGTTGCAAAACGTTTGTCTAGATCAAATATCATTCAACAGTTTCTAAATACCATTATACAAATATCTTTTTACAAATAAAGTTTAGTAAATCAATAAAAAATTGTTGAAAACTTAGCTGAAGTTTGATCCATTTACTGGTCCCACTTTTGTTGGATTTTATCGTAAAATATTTGTTAGGTCTGATCTAAGTCATATCTATGTATTTTGTTGGCTCCTTACCTTTGCAAATTGTTTTGTTTTTTATTCAAATTAACGTTTTATTTTAAAAACTTATTTGATTTTTGTGTTTTTAAGTATTCGAATTAAAACCGGTTAACCGGTTATTTAAAAATAGCTTAACCGAAAACCGGGTTTTTTAAAATAGCAACTATTCGTAATATTCGAAAACCGGTTATTCAAAAAAGTCGAATAATCGATCTCCCTAAACTTTACGTAATCGAATGAATGTTTCTTAACACACTAACGATTTTGGTTGCCTAAAGCCAGCTGTTATTGTTTGATACTCTTTTAAGCAATATTTTAAAAGACTAAAGGTGCTATCAGACGGGATGTATTTTACATATGTCACTTTTCTTGCCCATATGTAATTCCGAATGTATGTCAAAATTTCCATTTTACATACGATTCATAATTTTTGCTATCACACCTGCTTATGTTTTTCATTATGACATAACCTATAAATGTAAACAAAAGCTGACTTTTTAACGTGTATAAATTGCTTCTTTTGGCCAATCTAACTGCAATAAATATATATAATTTAATTTATTAAAAATCGAAAAATATTTACTTTTCCATGTTCATTATCCATTTTCTTTAATTTTTCTTTACAATATATTTTTTCAAACAATTTCATTTCAAAACAAACCAGCTGTTTTGTTTAGGTTTGCCACAGGTAAATAGAGCGTGTTCTAATCGAAAAAATTACATATGTATTTCCACATGTATTTTACACATGCAAAGTTTCATATGTATCACACGATGTGTACAACTTTTACAGATGGAAAATTTTACAGTACATGTGCAAAATACATCCCGTCTGATAGCACCTTAAGACTTGCGTTTTTATACCTCATTATTATACCCTCCACCACCACTGTGGTGAATGAGGGTATACTAAGTTTGTCATTCCGTGTGAAACTTTTTTATAATACATCTAAGACCCCATAAAGTATATATATTCTGGTTCCTTGAGTAATTCTAAGTCGATTTAGCCATGTCCGTCTGTCTGTCCGTCTGTTGAAAACACGCTCACTTTCGAAAAAAGCAAAATAAAAGAACAAACTTGGTCTCAAATTGCTTGTACTTATCCTAAGCAGTTTGGGATTGAAATCCAGCAACATCGGCTTATTAGGATCAGAACTATGAATCAAAATGTGAAACCACTACCCAAAAAAAATTGATAATTTTGATACAAAAACTATCACAAATGGTGGAATAATGCACGGAATGACATAAAATTTTGCAGTCGCTTTATACGACTGCAAATCATACTGTTAAATTTCGTGAAGATCGGTCCATAATTTACCAAAGGCCCCATATAAACCCTTCTCGCGGAAAACAGTTTAGTACGCCTAAAATTGCAATAATTAACGCTAGCATAATTAAATTTGGTACGTCACAGTTCTATAATACCGCAAATCACACTGTAAATTTGTTTGAAGATCGGTCCATAATTTACACTAGGTCCCATATAAACCCTACTCCCGGAAAACAGTTTAATACGCCTAAAACCGTAATTAATAACGCTAGCATACTAAAATTTGATACGTCACAGTTTTATAAGACCAGAAATCACACTGTAAAATTTTTTGAAGAACGGTCCATAATTTATATTAGGCCCCATATAAGCCCTACTCCCGGAAAACAGCGTAGTACGCCTAGAACCGCAACAAATAAAGCTAGCACACAAAATTTGGTACGTCACAGTTTTATAGGACCAGAAATCACACTGTAGAATTTTTTAAAGATCGGTCCATAATTTACACTAGGTCCCATATAAACCCTACTCCCGGAAAATAGTTTAGTACGCCTAAACCCGTAATAAATAACGCTATAATACCAAAATTTGGTACGTCACAGTTTTATGGGACCAGAAATCAAACTGTTAAATTTTTTGGAGATCGGTCCATAATTTACACTAGGCCCCATATAAACCCTTCTCGCGGAAAACAGTTTAGTACGCCTAAAACCGCAATAAATAACGCTATCAAATTGAAATTCGGTACGTCACAGTTTTATAGGACGAGAAATCACACTGCCAAATTTCGTGAAGAGTGGTCCATAATTTACCCTAGGCCCCATATAAACCCTACTCCCGGAAAACCATTTAGTACGCCTAAAACCATAATAAATGATGCTATCGAATTGAAGTTCGGTACGTCACAGTTTTATAGGACGAGAAATCACACTGCCAAAACAGATTAGTCCTTAATTTACCCTAGGCCCCATATAATCCCCGCTTTTGGAAAACAGCTTAAAACCAAATAAAGCCCACTTTGGGAAAATAATTAAATTCGCCTAAAACCATCACATATATAATTATTGCGTCGAAATTTTTTACCTTAATTCATATGGCAAGAAAAAATATCATGCAAATTTGTGAAATTTACTGTTAACGCTAAAACTAATTACACTGCTGTATTGAAATTTATTCTAATTTATTTTTTGTAATACCAGAAATCAGTCTTCAATACAAATAACGCTCCTAAAAATTATTTGAGTTCGGCTAAAACTTTTACGAATCATGATATTTTACTCAAGCCAGTTCAAAGTTCTAACAAGAAACGCATAAAATGTTCTTATTGTCGGTTAATAATTTAATTCAGGTCTAAACCGCAACTAATTTTAATGCTAACGCTCGTTTTTGTGAAGAGTAGTTTATAATATATATGTATGTATTTATCATATAGAGCCCACTCCTGTCGGTGGAGGGTATCAAAGATTCGGCACAGCCGAATATAGCACTCTAACTTGTTATTAATAGTTTATTTAAAGGAGAGTAACAAGGAGAATTTATTAAAACTTTTTTCCAAAACAATAATTAGTATTGTGGTTATTTTATAGAACTGTTAATGGTTTTTTTTTTAATCCAAATTTTGATATTTTAATCAGACTTAAGTTTATTGAATTTAATTTTAAATAAATTATTTTTATGATGAAAGGAATGTTACAACATGAAATGAATTAAAATTTATTGATAATTTTTCATTTTTGACTGAGCTGTTTTTAATTTAATTTTTGCTAACATTAAACTTCGGAAATGCATTTCAGAAACTTAGAGGGTTAACCCATTGGGTAAAAGAGCCCTCTAAAATTAAAGATCATCAGCGCAGCACGCCGTTGTATCTTACAATTTCTAGTCTTTTTCGCTTATTTAACCTTTAAAAATACTTTGTTAACCTAAGCCTGAAAAATAAAAATTTAAAGCACTTTAGAAATCTGTTTCGGTGCCGTTTTTTCTTATTACTGAAATAGTATTTTGCGCTAAAAAAGTTACAGTTGTATACAAGCAAGTAATAGAGTATAATTGGTCTAGCCTGCCCATATGATACCCTAAACCAATGTATATAAAAAAAATTTTTGCTAGTCTACCCTATATGAGACCCATGGGCAATCATGGACACGACTACACTAAATTATGTAATGAGGTTAAGATTATAAGATATGTAAGAATTCCTTTTGCCGAATATTATTAAGACATCCTCATCTATATGAGATTTTAGGATGGGGGTTTATTTGAGGCATACGGTTAATTTTGAAAAATGCATTGCTTATGTTGCTGTATGATGGAGATCTACCTATTTGTTTAATTTCATTAAAATATATTAGATAGATTCGGAGAGGCAGAAATTGCCCCTATCTCCCCACTTGGTTCTATTTCTTAAAAAATGTATAGCTTATATGTCCATATAAATATAGATCTATCTATGATTTATATTTCATTAAAATTCGTTTGATAGTGGGCACAAATACCCGTTCTCTAGAGATATGGAATTCATATTGTCTTTGTATGAGAGGTGCCAAGCCCACTTTTTGACGGATATTGTTTAATGACAATCCAGCTGTGCGTACCATTCTTTTGATTTTAAAAAAAAATCTATTTCGTACTGCGCCAATGTTTTGCCAGATGTGATACATTGACATCGAATTTATTTGTATCAAATTTCGAAAATTTTACTCCAGATATACAGAAATCTTTCTGTATTTTCGTGGGAGCTTCCTATCCCGCTTGTCCAATCCTGCCCGCATTTTTTTGGATGTTGCGTTCTGATCATCAAGATGATTGCATCTGATTTGAAAAATTAGCTCTTGGTGTCCTCCAGATATACATATATTTATAATGTTTTTATATAAACGCTCCATGACCATTTCTCCAATCCCGACCATTTTTGGAGAGGTCGTGTATGGATGTAAGTATACTTAGAAAGAGTATTTGCTAAATGCTTTTTTCTAATATTTTGTTTAAACTCATATGCATTCTTCGATACGTTTTTGTATTTCATCCAATTTTTACACATTTAAAGAATTGATAGATTATTTGATATTATTTTTATATCTTAAATAGCTTTAGAGGGTCTTATATATTTAAATTATGCCTACAAAACAAAATAAATTTTAAAGAGCATTATTATGTTTTTTTATATTTCTAATAAATTTTATTATCAAAGGTGTTTTTGGGAATACAATTATTTATTAAAAGATATTGTTCATTGTACTTAATTCCCTTTTTTAAGAAAAGATAAAATCACTGTTTTATTGTTGGTATTTTGTTTAAGCTTTGATGTCGTTGCAAATAAGACTTTTTGAGTGTATGCAGGTAACTCTCATTCCCTCTGTAGTCTTGTTTGCTGATAGCTTTGGCTTTTCTAAAATTATTTAGGAGAACGTTTCCTGATGATCTTGTTTTTACTTTGATTTCTTGCGAAAACAATAAAAGCAATTTGTTTTTTGTTTTTATTCTGTTTTATCTTTACCCACTTACATCTACAATTAATGTTGGGAGAATTCCAACTAATTGTATTGGGGAATGTAAGGAAAGATAAAATCACTGTTTTATTGTTGGTATTTTGTTTAAATCCAACGATAAATTTCAGTACTT
The DNA here is from genome assembly GCA_943735925.1 of Pollenia amentaria. NCBI lineage: Eukaryota > Metazoa > Arthropoda > Insecta > Diptera > Polleniidae > Pollenia > Pollenia amentaria. Next base: position 248,338,331 of record OX031007.1, on the reverse strand, counting down.
TTTATCCATTTAAAAAAAGGGGAATTAAGCACAACGAACAATATCTTTTAATAAATAATTGTATTCCCAAAAACAACTTTGATAATAAAATTTTTGCAAGTGCACGTGCATAAAAACTGAACTGGCAAATTTCTAATATTAAAATTTTTTTAATATTGTCTTTTTTAATTAACTTATTATCATTTTATTCAAAATTTAGCTAAACCTAAAAACGAAAAATAATCATTTAAAACACTTTAAAAATCGTTTTCGGTGCGGAAACTTTTTTTAACTAATTGACCTAAAAACAGTTTATCATTATTTTTTTTCATTCATTATAATTAATAAACTTACCTTTTATTTTTTTTTCGGCAAAAATTATATCGTTACTTATTTATGTTTGTATGTATTGTATTTACACTTAAATTTATTCACTCGCGTCGACTAAAATTTGTTACAAATATAAAGGACATGGCAGATCGACGTCTTGCTAGAAGGTTATGCTAGGAACACAACTGGGACGAACGAAGAATTTCGCCCAACTCGACGAATTTTTCAGTAAAAATTCGATGAGTAAATTCGTTGTATGAAGCACAATAACGACGAATAACAAGCAGCTTTTACAATTGAGAAAGTTGGTTGCTGTTTGTGCAAAGAGAGAGAAATAGTGTGACTATATTAAAAAAAAATAATGCTTAAAAATTCAAACATAATCAAAAACACAACTAAAAACAATTTTATAGCAAAATATATTGTATATTTATTTTTTTTTTTTTTTCATTATCGGTGTTGATAAACAATAACAAATAAGAAGAGCACAACTGTAAACAGTAAAAGAAAAAAAAAAAAAAACTCTTATGAGTGCAAACAGTAGAAATGCATATATCACAGTGAGTGTTAGCGAAAAAAATACAGAAATAAAAAAAAGAATCGATGATAGCAAATACCTAACGGCTAAACCTATTACTCGTACGCGATCCCTCTCGCCGTCTGTATTTAATAACACGGTTGATACAATAACAAATACAAAACCTGCTAGCGTTGCCTCAACAGCAAAAACAATTTTAATAAGTGATGTAAATATTAACCCCCAATCAGGCATAATAGAAAACTCAGTATCACCTTCGGTGTCTAATAATACGGTTGATATTAATACAATAAAAAATATAAAACCTGCAAGCGGTGCCTCAGCGGCAAAAACGATTTTAATAAGTGATGAAAATATTACCCTCAAATCAGGCATGATGGAAAACTCAGCTCCACAAGTAAAAAGTGGTCAAAAGCCTCAAGTACAAGTTGGTATGGACAGGTACATAACAGTGCTTAAACGGGGTCGCAGCCCTACCTCTGCAGCAGTTGCTTCGGCCTCAAAAGTACCATCTTTTGATAAAATAAATTCTCAAAATCGATTTGCAATTCTGGAGGATGAATCCTCTGAAGCACCAAACGTCATAAAATCGTCCAAGCCTCCCCCGATATATCTTAGGGAGCAAAACTCAAATGAGCTCATAAAGAGTTTGATATCGGTGATAGGTGAAAATTCGTGGTAGTATTAACGAGACAAAAATACAAGTCAATAATGAGAATGATTTTCGCAAAATTATAAACAAATTTGAAGTACTTAAAAAAAACTTTTATACATACCAACTAAAAAGCAGTAAAGGTCTCCAGGTAGTGATTAAGGGAATTGACTCATGTGTGGACCCAGAAGAGGTAAAAACATTCCTCGAAGAAAAAGGCTTCAAAATAAAACATGTAGTAAATATAAAAAATAGAGAAAAAAACCCCCAACCACTTTTTCGAGTGGAGTTTGAACCCGGCGACGTAAAGCTTAAAAAAAATGAAACGCACCCTATTTACAATTTGAAATATATTCTCTATAGAAGAGTAACTATAGAAGAGCCACACAAAAGAAATGATCCCGTTCAGTGTTTAAACTGTCAAGAATATGGTCATACTAAGGCATATTGCTATTTACCCCCTGTTTGCGTAGTATGTGGTGAATTACATGGTACAGATCTTTGCGATAAGTCTAAAACCGACACCAACGTAAAAAAATGTAGCAACTGTGGCGGTAATCACACTGCCAATTATAGAGGATGCCCTGTATATACCATCGTCAAGCAGTCAGTTGGACCGAAAACTAATCCCCCTCAAATGCAGGTAACAAATCAAGTAAGCACTGGTGACATTCAGGCCCCGCAGCCTAGTAATAACAGAACCTCTTATGCTAACGTCGTAAAATCAAACCATGCGCCAACGCAAGGTGCTGCGCCAAGTAATGATGAAACTCCAGTTTCAAATTTAAGTCGTCTAGAAAAAACCATGGAAACATTAGTGCAAACAGTAACTAATTTAACGAACACAATGGGTAATATGATGCAGGAAATTCTTAGAATGCAATCGATGTTATTGCAATCTGTACTTAACAAGCCATGAACTGTTTAAAAATCTGTTTTTGGAACGCGAACGGCATCCGCCAACATAAAAATGAATTAGAATACTTTCTTAAAAATAAACAAATTGATGTCATGATGGTTTCTGAAACTCATTTGACCTCAAGAAATACGTTTAACATCAATGGTTATATACTATATGATACCAAGGACCCTCGAGATAGAGCTTGTGGTGGTTCTGCCATTTTGATAAAAAATCGAGTCAAACACTACCTAATGTGTGATCATCGTGAGGATTATCTCCAAGCAACGAACATTTGTGTTGAAGAGCTGAATCGTAGCATTGTAATCTCATCTTTATACTCTCCACCTAGATTTTCAATATCAGAAAGCCAATATTGTGAATATTATAAATCACTAGGACCCTGTTTCCTGGCCGCTGGCGATTATAACGCTAAACATACCTTCTGGGGGTCACGACTAATAACACCAAAGGGTCGTGTTTTGTTTAATACAATCTCTAAAATGAATTTAAATGTTGTCGCGAGCGGCCAACCAACATATTGGCCTGCTGACCCGCAAAAAATTCCAGATGTCATCGATTTTGGCGTGGTTAAAAACATCCCCACAGAAACGATTCACGTTGAAGCTTCCCTAGAATTATCTTCCGACCACACACCTACAATTGTTACTATAATGAACCCCAATAGAATTGTATCTCCGACTGGTTACCTAGCGACGTCAGCCACACAAATAAATTGGTTAAAATATAAAAAATATCTCAGTGCCCATTGCACAGAAAATATTCCGCTCAGTACACCGGAGTATGTAGATCGCTCTATTGATAATTTTGACAGTTTTCTGAAACTAGCTGTTCAACATTCCAATATTGCCCCCAAAAAAACAAAAACTATTAAAATATATTCCACAGATGTCGAGCGTCTCTTGTCTGAAAAAAGGAGGGCACGAAGAGAGTGGCAATTGCACAGATCTCCTCAACTTAAGAACTTGCTAAAAGAGTGTACAAAAAGATTAAGAAAGTTATTGCAGACTCAGAAAACGGCTTCTCTGGAAAAATATCTTAAGGAACTTGATGCAACTCCACAATCGGACTACTCATTATGGCGTGCAGCTAGAAACCTCAAAAGGCCAGTTGTCTCTAAACCACCATTAAGAAACTTGAATGGAAGTTGGGCAAGAAATGATGTTGAAAAACGAAATCTGTTTGTAAGCCACTTGAAAAACGTATTTACACCTAATATATCTCACAATATTGCGGTCGATTTACCACCTGTTGCTGCTAGAGCAGCTATTCCCCTAAGATTTGAGATGAGAGAAATCGAAAAGGTTATATGTGACTTAAACACTAAGAAGGCACCTGGCATTGATAAGATCAGCAATAAAATGCTATTAGAGCTACCTCGCGTAGCAAAGAAAATTATTCTTTTTATTTTTAATGCTATTTTACGCCTTGAATACTTTCCTCAAAAATGGAAGGTTTCCTTAGTTACCATGATACCAAAGCCAGGTAAAGATCATACGAAAGTTGAGTCTTATAGGCCTATTAGCTTATTATCAAATATGTCAAAGCTATTTGAGAAATTATTAGGTTCAAAGTTAACACCGATTTTAAGTGAAAATAGATGTATTCCAAACCATCAATTCGGATTTAGAAGAAAACACAGCACAATTGAACAAACTCATCGAATAGTAAATGTCATAAGAAAAACATTTGAAGAAAAAAAATATTGCTCAGCACTCTTCATCGATGTTTCGCAAGCTTTTGACAAAGTCTGGCATGAAGGCTTATTACACAAATTGAAGCAAAATTTACCAGCAAACACACACAAACTGTTAGAAAGCTACTTAGTCGGTCGTCAATTTATTATTAAAGAAGGAAATTCCTTAAGTTCACCTCAGCCGATTGGCGCTGGAGTCCCACAGGGCAGCATCCTGGGCCCTCTATTATACTTAATTTATACTTCGGACATGCCAACAAACAACTACACCCAAACTTCAACATTTGCAGACGACACAGCTTTTTTAAGCGTCCACGAAAACCGTTATGAAGCATCTCGTTACCTACAGCATCATATATTTCAACTAGAAATATGGCTAAGACAATGGAGGATAATGGTCAATGAGCAAAAATGCGTACATATAACATTCACCCTGCGCCGGGAATCTTGCCCCCCTATTACAATCAATAATCAAATTATTCCTCAACATTCGCATGTAAAATATCTCGGTATACATCTGGATCGGCGATTAACGTGGAAATGCCATATAGAGGCAAAATTAACTCAAATGAAACTAAAAGCCATCCAAATTCATTGGCTTATTGGAAGAAATTCTGTTCTTAGACTCGATTGCAAGCTTCTACTTTACAACTCTATCTTAAAGCCTATCTGGTGCTACGGTATTCAACTATGGGGCACTGCCTCGGCTTCTAATATCGAAAAAATTCAAAGGCGACAAAATAAACTTCTTCGAATAATCACAGCCGCCCCCTGGTATGTTAAAAACTCAAACATTCATAAGGATCTCAACGTGCCATTAGTAAAAACTATGATTACAAAATATGCAGTAAAATATTTAAAAAGACTTGAACAACACCCAAATCCTTTAGCTCGAAATATTTTAAATCATGGCGGCCACACTCGCTTAATGAGAAGAGACACTGCAGCACTTACCCAACTAGATGAGAGATAAACACCTATATAAGTGAACAGAACCCGTGATGAAGAAAATTTTTGTCTGGCACTGGCAGGACATAAATAAAGTATTAGGTTAAGATTTGATAAATTATTGTTAGTTCATATTAAATATATGAAGATTCAATAAAGAAATAACGAAAAAAAAAAAAAAAAAAAAAAAAAAAAATATTTATTTTAAATGTTAACTGAATCCAAACATGGCCATTTGGTACTGATCTGTTCGTCGTTAGCAGGCGTATGATATATTAATAAATCTATTGCAAATGCTATATGACGAATTTCGCCGGACGCTATTATTGTGTGTATTTTTCATATACACCAATATGTTTTATTTTTGGCGACGGATATACGCGGCCAACAATTAGTCGTTCGTCCCAGTTGTATTCCTAGAATTACTTGCTATTCTGGCTTAGCGTTCATGGCTACGAATTCTGGAAAATTGGTCTGCAAAATATACAAATATACCTCTTTTTCATATCTGCCACCATACACCAAGTTAAACATCCCCACACTAGCAAACTGCCTCCATTTTTATCAGTTGACTACACGTGATGCCTTCGGATACTTTCTGTATCCGTCCGACTTAAAACGATAAAGTTTTACCTCGTCCGACCCAATCACTCATTTCCAGTCCTCACCGTTCCAATTTGTATACTTTTTTGCAAAGTTTGGACGTGCCTTGATATTTTTGTCGAATACAGACGGATTTTTCTTTTCGATAGCCGCTTTATAGACGATTCTATGTAGTGGTTTGCTTGCTCTCCACTCGCTGACGTCCTTATTTGTATGTAGCTTGATTTGGTGTCAAAGAGATATTTTTACAATTCCCGTGTTATCTGGCGAGCATCTGAATCCGATAGCAGTTATGGTCGACCTGCAACATTCAGCGCTTGAACTATTTATCAACGTTTCTACACGTTAATGACAGTGTGTTGGCTTATATATAAAATTTCAGCAATTTTCTTCTGCACACTTATTTTTCTCATACTTTCAATGTATGAGCGAAGATTACATTTTTATAGAAGGTTTAATAAACCTATAAATCAAAATTATTTTTTATGAATAAGGCCTTAAGGATTAAAGAAACTATTTATAAATTTGGATTAACCAAATAGATTCCTGCTATTTATAACTAAATTTTTTCTACGGCTTAAATTTCTTAAAAAGATTTCAACATTTCAAAAAAATTAGGGGGTTATTTTGTAAATCACTTCACCGCACCTTAAAAATAATTTAATACAAAATTTTTAAAAATTCAAAACATTTTATATGAAACATTTTTCAACGCCAGGTAAAGGGATTTACAAAATAACCCCCTTAAATTATTTATACGACTATTTATCATTCAATTCCTAAAAGATTTTAAGCCAGAATGGAAAAGTAAATTTTCACTTATAGATTTTTATTGGTTAATTTGTTTTCTTTGAACGCTTTCCATCTTTTTCCAGTGTCTTATTTCTTTAAAATGAAAAATGTATATATTTCAAATCCTTTGTGTAAACATTTGTCTGGATTTTGCGTGTGTTAAAAAAGGTAAGCACAGTGTAATAGAAGATTTTATGCTAATATCAGTAAAGTTACTTTGATTGTACACACTTAAAATAATCACAAAACAAGGAGAAGAATTGGACTGAATATGTGAGAGAAATCACATACAGATTGACTTTTTGATAGACAGCTAATTTATCTAAGCACTTATCAAGCAGACAAGATGAAAAATGAACAATCTACGTCTCTTTACAATGTTACTTAATTTACATATTTGTAAAACGAAAAAGTATACATACATAACCAGAGCAGGGTTATAAAAAGTGGAGGAGACAAAAAAATTACGCAGAAGTTATCGTATAGCAATTTTGCTTTGCTTCACTCCATATTAAAAAAAAACTCAGGTTATTTTTTTCCATTGGGGCAGTTTCTGAAAAGTTATATTTTATTGCATAACGATCAAATTACAGCTAAACGAATATGAACACTTGCTAATAAATGCAACTTAAAAAACTATAACCAGTTTCCAACCGATTTTTTTTTAAATTTTTTTTAATTGTCGGTTTTAATGAATGATTGACATAAAGAATACTTAAATTTATGAGAGATGGTTAAAATACTTACATCTATAATATTTTTCACGAATGGACTCAGGGAAAATTCTTATGGCGATTTCTTTTCTTTTTAAACATGTAACACTTTTAAATGAGAGTAATAATCACTCGAAGTTTTACACGTTGTGCAACTTCAATCCAACTCATTAAGTTTTTTTATTCACAACTAATTTCCCTTTTATCATTAATGCACTTCATTAGCGACTTTTCAAACTATTACGAAATTTCTACATACTATTACTGTTTGGAAGCAAACATTGACATTACAAATTACTTGGAAAAATTTAAACGATAATAATAAACATGGAATTTTTTCATTTGAATATGTTAACATTTTTATAATTTTTTTTTAAGCAATCCTTTCACAAAATTATGAGCGGTATGTATTATGACAAACAAAATAAGACCTGGGTTGCACAAACAAAGTAGTGCTCACTTAAATTAGATTAGAAATAATATACATAGATTGTCTAACATGCCGAAACTTATTATTTAATATTGATATTAAAATAACGTTATACCACATTAGTCTACAAATAAGTAAAATACAAGTTAGAGTGATATATTCGGCTGTGCCGAATCTTTGATGTTTATATGGGGCCTAGGTTAAATTATGGACCGATCTTCACGAAATTTGACACTGCGATTTGTAGTTTTTTGGGTTTAGGGTTAATTATGGAAATTTAGCAGCGTGATTTCGAGTCCTACAAAACTGTACCGTACCGAATTTAATTGTGATAGCATTATTTATAACGGTTTTAGGCGGGAGTAGGGTTTATATGGGACATAGTGTAAATTATGGACCGATCTTCAAAAAATTTCACAGGGTGATTTCTGGTCCAATAGAACTGAAACGTACCAAATTTTAGTATGATAGCGGTATTTATTGCGGTTTTAGGCGTACTAAACTGTGTTCCGCGAGAAGGTTTTATTTGGGGACTATGGTCAATTATGGACGGATCTACACGAAATTTAAACAATGATTTGCAGTCGTATAAAGCAAATTCGTGCAAAGTTTTTGTATCAAAATTAATAATATTTTTAGGGTGGTGGTTCCACATTTCGATTCATAGTTCTGACCCTACTAAACCGATGTTACTGGATTTCAATCCCAAACTGCTTAGGATAACTACAAGGAATTTGAGACCAAGTCTGTTCTTTTCTTTTGCATTTTTCGAAAGTGAGCGTGTTTTCAACAGACGGGCAGACGGACATGGCTAAATCAACTTAGAATTACTCACGGAGCCAAAATATATATACTTTATGGGGTCTTATATGTATAATACATAAGTTTCACACGGAATGACAAGTCCTCATTGACCACTAGTGTTGGTGGAGGGTATAAAAATATTAAATGCAAAAATAATGCCCAATTTATACACTTAACTGTTCAAGAAGTTATAAAATTTACATTTACACATAATAACTCTGTAGTCGGTCAAATGTTAAGAGTATAATTTGAACTTTATTCGTTACAGCTTTAGGTACAAAGAAAAATTAAGAGAATCTCAACTCAATAACTGCTTTTTTTTAAATTAATCTTACATACATACATCTATTCTAAGTTTTACTGTTATTACTTTACTTCTTCTTCTTCGTCTTATCTATACTTATCAAATTATTTATTATTGGAGACATCACACTATTGTTGCTTTTTCAATTTTTTGTTTCTTTTTGTTTTATATCTTGGATTACAGGAATGGGCAATTACATAGTCGGCAAACGGTGAAGATCCGGGTATATTGAAGGCATTTAAATTTTTTTTTTTTATACACAATTTTTTTATTGACTTCTATATCAAGACTGGCCGGATTATTTATACCGTATGACAAATTAATATTTTGAGTTAACAAAATGGTGAACCCTGGACTTGGACATGTGGCGTGTTGCGTGTAAATTGATTAAAGTCATACTTATTTCATTAAGGTATGTATGTTAATCAAATGGGATCTTATGGAAATCAACGCTAAAAAATCAATATCAAGATCTGGATGTCGCACACTAAAATTGATTAATTTTAATTGATTGATTCGTACACCAAACCCTTCAGGAATAATTATCATATTAATGATATAATTATTTCAAAACTTCACAAGACTTTCCAATTAAAATTGGGCTTTATAATTATTAAAAAAAAATTATTTAAATTGAGGATGTTTCCCGATTAATTGATTTCACTTTTTCTTCTTAATTATTAAATGAAGACGTAGATGTAGTACATGTTAGAGGCATGTATGTATTTTACATTCAGCAAATTAAACTTTATGCTCTCATAACTACCCTCATCAAAAAAGTTTAGCGGAGGACGAGCTTTAGCTCTACCGCTCGGGTTAACTAGAGGTGTCATTTAGATAATTACTTGATAATCACATCGGTAATTGCTACTTTACAATATTTCCAATTCCTCTAATTAAGAGGAATAATTAATTTATGTCATAACATAATATTATATTGTTGAACACTTGTATTTATGTATTGATTTGAAATAATTTATGATTGCAGATAATTTAAAATTTAAGAGCATAAACTAAATTTATGCGATTATTCTCTTAATAAATGTTTGGATTTATTTAACTTATCAATAACATATAATATTAGTATAAATAAGTATCCCTCTTTGTTGCCATTCTAGAAAATTTATACAATCCAATTTGTTATTTATTTGTTAGGTTCGTATAATTAATAGAGTTTTTTAAGGCTTGTAATTATATTAAATAATTATGATTATTTTTTTTTTTCTTTAGGCCTATTCAGTTTTTGGAAATAAAAACAAATTAATGATTATGTGATGTATTAAAAGAAGGCCTTAGATAATATTTCAAGTTAAAATAAAAAAAAATATTAACGACAAGCTTATAAAATAGATAGCAATTCAAAACAATATTTGCAAGGTAACAATGCCAAATATAACCAGATACCAATATTTTCCTAAATAAAATTTCAACATTTCATATTCTAAAAATTTAATTTTACAAGAAAATCTGTTACAGTGCCAACGTTGTAAAACAGGGCAGTACACATTAAATAAAACTGTTCAACATGTTCACAAAAGAACTTGAACATTTTTCCCACAGTTGTATTTGTTGTACAAACGAATGCAAAAATTTAGAAAATGTAACATATGGCGCTGCGAAATATGGCCTCAGGAAATATGGCCCACAAAAGTAAATGAAAATTTTCTTAAATTTGAAGCTCTTTTTCATAATAAAATATGACTCAATTTTTTAAATGAAAAATTGCTTCAAAAATTTAAAAATAGACCTAAAAATAACATGAAATATGACCCTAAAGTTGGGATATTTCTTCGTTATGAAAAATCACCTCAAAATTTTTAATGAGTATTTACCCCAAAAAAAGTTAAAATTAAAAAAACAAGACGAAAGTTACATATCGCACTGGTTCCTCTAAAGAGAGTCAACTCAAGATTTTTCAATTTTCACTTTATGTAAGAAATCGATGCACAGTGGTGATGTCTACCCACTGTAAAAATGACATAAGAGTAAATATAATAAGAAAAAATTTTTTGTCTCTACTGAAAATTTATAAATTTTGAGTTAACGCCCTTTAGAGGAACCAGTGCGATATATGAATATTTTCGGTTGGGTGCATATAACCGCAACTAAAAATCCAAATTACATACTCATAATATCCCGAATAATTATACAGTGTAGGTTTTAAATATCGCATGGTTGGGCCTTCGGATGGGATTTTCTCATAATTGGTATAACAAACACCAACTTTACCATCTACAGCATCTCTGCATAGCCGGCAAGGATTTTCTCCACTTTGGTATAAGAATTCGAGTTTTTAAAGCTATCCCTAGAAATTTTTATATAAAATTTTATAAAATTTATATAATATAGCAATTCTGATTTTTCAATGAACTGTTAATTAAAAATTAAAAATAATTTAATGAGAATTAAATTTGATGAACTTAATTAAGCCTAATTAAAATATCAAAAACTTCATATATATAAAATTGATTGGGGTAATTTTTCATTTCTTAAATTGTGCATTATATATTACTTAATGAAAAATTGCACAAAAGTAAAAATTGTGGTTTAATTGGGGCCATTTTTACTTAAAATGCAACAACACCTCAACGGAGAAATGAAAAGTAGCAAAAAAAATAAAAAAATGCCACAAAATTGCGTGTTATTGTGTCCCATGTAAAATCTTGGGGTCATTCTTCTTTTTCTTTTTTGGGCCATATTTTTTGGGGTAATTTCGCGCACCGCCGTAACATATATGCAACATATGTAATTTATTAAAACATAAAAACATTGAAAAGAAAAATTAAAATAAAAACGTTAAATAAATTAAATTTTAAGAGGAGATTTTAAGTCTGTTTAAAATAAAAAATTTATGATCTTTAGAATTTGTAACTTTGAGATAATCGAATAGCAATTATTGACAATTTCGTAATCTATAAATTCTTACAAAACAGAACTCCTATACGAGAACCCAGAGATATTCTTTATGCCGCACAGTGTAGTAAAAGGCTTACATATTTGTTTTGTTGCATAAAGAAAGCTTTACAATGGATTCAAAAGCCATCTTATTTTTTATGGTAAATACTCACTATATTCACTTTAAATTGTTTCAGTTTGTGACCTCCTGCCTTGACCAAATATTTTGATCAGTTAACTTTGTTGTAATTAAAATGTTTTTTTTATTTTTTATTTTTAATACCTTTCAAACACGATACGCTTGAAAAGACACAATCTAAGAAAATAATTTTTGAAATTTTTTCTAACCTCCGCTTACAAATAAAAAACTCGGTATCGATATATCACTCTCACACTTCAAATCATTTAAAATTGAAATGTTCCTTTTTACATGAACGTAAATTATAAAATAACATAAGTATTGTACATAAAACACCTGCGTAGACAGAACGCCAGGGATATTTGCCCTTACACACAAGCAAATACGCGAAAATGTTTCCCAGTTGACCATAATGCGGTTGACGACACCGCCGTCAATGATGTGTGCACGAACTGTCCGCTATCATTTTGTTTTCCAGAAGACAATATGAGGATATCGTCTTGTACGATAGTATTAGCGACATTGTCTAATAAGTGTCTTTTATGAATTTCTATGTGGGACGGTGTAAGAGACATTTTCTTATAAGTTGTATTGTATAAAACCTACTTTTTTTTTTTTTTTCGTTATTTATTTATTGAATCTTCATATATTTAATATGAACTAACAATAATTTATCAAATCTTAACCTAATACTTTATTTATGTCCTGCCAGTGCCAGACAAAAATTTTCTTCATCACGGGTTCTGTTCACTTATATAGGTGTTTATCTCTCATCTAGTTGGGTAAGTGCTGCAGTGTCTCTTCTCCTTAAGCGAGTGTGGCCGCCATGATTTAAAATATTTCGAGCTAAAGGATTTGGGTGTTGTTCAAGTCTTTTTAAATATTTTACTGCATATTTTGTAATCATAGTTTTTACTAATGGCACGTTGAGATCCTTATGAATGTTTGAGTTTTTAACATACCAGGGGGCGGCTGTGATTATACGAAGAAGTTTATTTTGGCGCCTTTGAATTTTTTCGATATTAGAGGCCGAGGCAGTACCCCATAGTTGAATACCGTAGCACCAGATAGGCTTTAAGATAGAGTTGTAAAGTAGAAGCTTGCAATCGAGTCTAAGAACAGAATTTCTTCCAATAAGCCAATGAATTTGGATGGCTTTTAGTTTCATTTGAGTTAATTTTGCCTCTATATGGCATTTCCACGTTAATCGCCGATCCAGATGTATACCGAGATATTTTACATGCGAATGTTGAGGAATAATTTGATTATTGATTGTAATAGGGGGGCAAGATTCCCGGCGCAGGGTGAATGTTATATGTACGCATTTTTGCTCATTGACCATTATCCTCCATTGTCTTAGCCATATTTCTAGTTGAAATATATGATGCTGTAGGTAACGAGATGCTTCATAACGGTTTTCGTGGACGCTTAGAAAAGCTGTGTCGTCTGCAAATGTTGAAGTTTGGGTGTAGTTGTTTGTTGGCATGTCCGAAGTATAAATTAAGTATAATAGAGGGCCCAGGATGCTGCCCTGTGGGACTCCAGCGCCAATCGGCTGAGGTGAACTTAAGAAATTTCATTCTTTAATAATAAATTGACGACCGACTAAGTAGCTTTCTAACAGTTTGTGTGTGTTTGCTGGTAAATTTTGCTTCAATTTGTGTAATAAGCCTTCATGCCAGACTTTGTCAAAAGCTTGCGAAACATCGATGAAGAGTGCTGAGCAATATTTTTTTTCTTCAAATGTTTTTCTTATGACATTTACTATTCGATGAGTTTGTTCAATTGTGCTGTGTTTTCTTCTAAATCCGAATTGATGGTTTGGAATACATCTATTTTCACTTAAAATCGGTGTTAATTTTGAAACTAATAATTTCTCAAATAGCTTTGACATATTTGATAATAAGCTAATAGGCCTATAAGACTCAACTTTCGTATGATCTTTACCTGGCTTTGGTATCATGGTAACTAAGGAAACCTTCCATTTTTGAGGAAAGTATTCAAGGCGTAAAATAGCATCAAAAATAAAAAGAATAAATTTCTTTGCTACGCGAGGTAGCTCTAATAGCATTTTATTGCTGATCTTATCAATGCCAGGTGCCTTCTTAGTGTTTAAGTCACATATAACCTTTTCGATTTCTCTCATCTCAAATCTTAGGGGAATAGCTGCTCTAGCAGCAACAGGTGGTAAATCGACCGCAATATTGTGAGATATATTAGGTGTAAATACGTTTTTCAAGTGACTTACAAACAGATTTCTTTTTTCAACATCATTTCTTGCCCAACTTCCATTCAAGTTTCTTAATGGTGGTTTAGAGACAACTGGCCTTTTGAGGTTTCTAGCTGCACGCCATAATGAGTAGTCCGATTGTGGAGTTGCATCAAGTTCCTTAAGATATTTTTCCAGAGAAGCCGTTTTCTGAGTCTGCAATAACTTTCTTAATCTTTTTGTACACTCTTTTAGCAAGTTCTTAAGTTGAGGAGATCTGTGCAATTGCCACTCTCTTCGTGCCCTCCTTTTTTCAGACAAGAGACGCTCGACATCTGTGGAATATATTTTAATAGTTTTTGTTTTTTTGGGGGCAATATTGGAATGTTGAACAGCTAGTTTCAGAAAACTGTCAAAATTATCAATAGAGCGATCTACATACTCCGGTGTACTGAGCGGAATATTTTCTGTGCAATGGGCACTGAGATATTTTTTATATTTTAACCAATTTATTTGTGTGGCTGACGTCGCTATGTAACCAGTCGGAGATACAATTCTATTGGGGTTCATTATAGTAACAATTGTAGGTGTGTGGTCGGAAGATAATTCTAGGGAAGCTTTAACGTGAATCGTTTCTGTGGGGATGTTTTTAACCACGCCAAAATCGATGACATCTGGAATTTTTTGCGGGTCAGCAGGCCAATATGTTGGTTGGCCGCTCGCGACAACATTTAAATTCATTTTAGAGACGACAAAAACTCTTCTGCCGTTGTTAAATGGTTTTCAAACACTTACTTAAAATTCTCACATTCTTTTTTTTAATTCTTAATTAAAAACCTACAAACAATTTAGGACTTAGCACAAGCCAGAAACCGGAAAACATGATGAAGAAAGTAGTTTCGGACTTGAAAATTAATAACATGCAGTTTTGTCTCTGCCAACTAAAGAATTGTTTATAAAAGCCAATTCTATAACATGTAACAGAAATAAAACAAGCGAAATAAAATTGCAGCTATACTTAAAAAGGACATTGAAAAGTTGTCGGAAATAAATAACCATATAATGATGTTTGCCTTGAACGACGAAATAGACGACATTGTCATGCATTGAGTCGTTGACGACAAAGAAAGTGATTTTGTCTTGCCTAAAGTATACGAGATATTTTTTGGGAGATATTGCCTTGTGTATAATCGTCAACGATATTTTTAAAGAAAATGTCATTGCAAAAACGCAAATTGTCGCTTATCTTGTTTTATGTGGCTACGTCGTATTTGTATAAAAGCTGTCCTCAGTATACATTCTTTTCTTGTTCCCGTAGTGAAAGACGTCTTAAAGACGTGGGCAACTGGGTTTTAATGAAAAAGACGCACTGGCGTATTTGTGCCTGTTCAAAAATGCTTTGGCCTAAAGCTTCCTAAAATTTATGTTTATATGTTCGTAAATGAATGTGTGTAAAGCAATTTTTGCCGCCAAATCTCTGTAATACGAAAAAAAGAAATAAACCAAGCAATTTGTCTTACTTGACTGTTTTTGTTCCATTGTTGTAGTTGTTAAACAATTTATTGCTTTAAGAGGCGTTTTTCGGTAATATTTATTTTTTCATGCTAAGCACTTTATTATTGGGAGTTATGTCGCTTAGAGTAGACAACAACACCTGTAAGCGATTCGATTTTTTGTTTCTTACACCCCCTTTAGTTCGGCTATTTTTTTATTTTTTTTTTTTTTTTTTGCTAAAGTTGTTTACGCATAAAAATATTTTTTCTGGACTAATCTCTTCTTATCCGAGCAATTTAAAATCATTTTCTAAGCTGGTTGAAGCACATCCGTCTATCCGGCTAGCTTTAAGTCGTCTGTGTGCTTATGTAAAATGTCCTTGGCACAAGGACGAAGCGCAATAAAAATGTTCATCATTAATTAAGCTTTCAGTTTTCATAGCATTAATTCCTTACAGATATTAGTAATATAATAAAATTAAAAAAGTAACTTTTATAATATTCCGAATTCAGTAGAATCGCAAATATTGAATCCTCTCAAAAACCAAGAGGGATTATATGCGGCACAAATAACTGATATAAAGTTTAACCTCATCACAAAATTTTATTTTGACAGGTGTTCTAAGCTGTGTCCTAGGGTATTAATGCACTAGGTTTAACCATTAATCGGTTAACCGATTAATTAATACCTGACTAACTGGTCGGTTAATGTAAAATTGTCTATTTTTGATTAACGATTAAACCGGTTAATTACAGCCGATTAACCGATGTAACGAAATTTTTATTTTTTTGTAATACAATAACATGTCATATACAAAATGAAAATATGCTTAGAAAATATTTTTTCATGCAAGCAAAGAAGGTGTTCAGTGATCTCCGCTTTAAATAAGTGTTTGCTGCCAACAGCTTTAAACGCATACATAGATAGTAATTTATTCTTCTCATATCGTCTCATATCAATCTTTTAATAGAATTAACTGAAACAATTAGAAGTTTGAATGACATAATGGAAGATCTTATATGTTTAGAGAAATCCAGGAAAAGGACTGAAAAATTAGTTATTCTGTGGTATGGGTTGCTCTCTATTTCTCCAACATCAACGATAACTGAAAGAATATTTTCCAGGTCCGGTTTTATCAAAACTGAAGAAAAGAATCGCCTAAATCCTAAACATTTAAATCAAATTATTTGTCTAAAATATTGTTTTATAAGATCGCCTTAAACTATTGAAAAAACTAATTAAATGATCTCACAGTTAATGTTGTAATTAATATATGTTTATTAAATATTATGTACATATAACATATTCATAAATTAATTTTTTGTTTGCTTGTTTTAGTTGAAGAATTTTTATGTTTTTTATGTTGTGGTTTTTTTACTAATAAGCTCCAAACATTAAAAAAATTATGCATATTTATTTAGTGAAATTTCTGAAACTATAAAAAAAACTTAATCGGTTAAACGATAAATAGCAAAATTAACCGTTTAAACCAAACCCGCGGTTAATTAATCGAGCGATTAACCCGATTAAATTAATACCCTCATGTTTACAAAATTCTGTCGATTCTTGAAAACTGTTTGCTATAAATTACAAGTGGCCTTGTCATGGTCGGGCTTGGTCAGCTATACATTCTTACCCTGTAACGCTTTAAGCAGTTACTAGTAAGGTTTTAGACTAGTTTTTTAGGCTTCGCAGCATTGTATGTGAAGCGTCGTTTGTTGAAGAAACAACAACAACACTATAAAAGTTGGTAAAAAAGATTTAATTCTTCTTCGTTTTAGGAACACAAACAACACTACGAAGGTAGATAAAAAAAAACTTGTCCATTCTTGAAACAACAACAACACTACCAGAAAAAATATACATTTGTGATTGGTTTCAGAGTAGACAAAATTTGTTCATGTTTAAAAAAAAAAGAGGCGGAAAATTCCCGTATTCTTTTTGTTCAAATTATTTAGTTAAATACATCAAATTTACAATGTAGAATGATGTAGAAACTCATATCGGGTCATTCTGCTAGTTTCTTAAATTTCTGTAAACAAAGTGGAATTCAACAAAAGTTAAACATGATAAACAGGGAAATAAATTATATTAATCTCTCTCTCTCTTTCTCACTGGTTCCAGTGGTAAGTGCTTAGAATTATTCTAAAATAAAAACAAGCACTAAAAACAATAATTAATTATGCAAAAAATATTGAGGGGAATTGTCAAACTTAGATGTGCTTTTATTTAATTGGTACCTCTACTGTAACTAAATAGAGCAACTAGTTTAAATCTATTTTTAAAATGATTAGTATTGTGGTTATTTTATTGAACTGTCAATGGTTTTTAATCCAAATTTTGATATTTTAATCAGGCTTAAGTTCATTGGATTTCATTTTTATTAAATTATTTTTATGAAGAAATTAATTTTACAATATGAAATAAATTAAAATTTATTGATAAATTTTCATTCTTGATTGAGCTGGGAATTGAACCCAGGTTTTCATGGACAGGTTGTCTAGACTAGTTTCTAGTTTTTAAAATGCATAACAATTAACTAGTTGGGCTTCTATGACAACCCAACGTTCAATACGGTAGTTTGATATATGAAAAATATTAAAAGTGCAACTAGTTTAAGGTAAAAATTAACCAGTAAATTTCTATCTAAAAACTAGTTACTTTATCTGCAGGGTATGTATGTATATGTTTTTATTTTCCGTCGTCATTTTGACTTGTCAGTAGTTGTTTTAGTGAGTCCTCAGTACAGCAGTTTAAAAAAGAAATTGGCCGTAAGCAAGGACCAAGACATAAATCCGTCTTGTATTGTTTATCAAAAAAAAAAAAAAAAAAAATAAAAAAAATATTTGCTTAATTGAAATTTATTTTCCAACGGAAAGATTTCTTGCTTTTTTTCTTTTGATAAGTTAAGTACTCAAACATTTTGTTGATAAGCAAAAAAGGAAATAAAAACCAATCGTGAGCTTTTTGTCTAGGGGGTTTAGTAAAGAAAAGCTTTTTGTGATTTAAAATAGAAAAAACTTTATTATACAGTAAAACTTCTGTAAAATATTTGAAAATATCTTGTACGTTTAATTTTTGAACCAAAAGCTTAATGCCTGTATGCTTTAACATTTTATGTGCCATTTCTCAAGGGCCAAATAAACCACAAAAACGGCTACACAAAAATGTTAAAAATGTTGGAGTATGTTTTCTTGAATATTAAAAATTTTTAGTATTCGCACAAACATCTTGATGTGGTCAAACAACTTGTGTTGTTTATTGTTACACTTAAACGATCTACTGGCAATTTTACGATCTCATAAGAACTCTTTTTTTACACAAATACACTTGAAACAAAAACAAAGTTGTAAGATTATGTTCTTTTTTTAATTGTAGTTGTGCGAAATAAAGAGTTCTTTTGCATTTAGTGAAAAGAGCAGTTAGAAAATTAAATGCAAATGTTGAAAAATTTCAAATATTTAAAGTGTACTTGAAGTTGTTATATTAACAAATTAAGTATGAGAATTTGTTTAATCAGTTCTAAAGACCTTTGGACCTTCAATAATTTAGATAAATATTTGGTTTTGCCTTGATAATTTTTGTGTTGATTAATATCCCTGTTTTAAAGTGAAAAGGTGTTAAGAATTGTAAAGTCAATTTCACAATATCAATTCGATTGCTTGTCCAAGCTTTAAATCAGGGTAGGAGATGTAACATATTAGGGACCAGACTAGGCTAACCCCAACATATTCCTCATAAGAATATTAAAATCAGAATTTTTTGCGGAAACAACTCTTATGTTTTAATAAAAACTTTACCATCTGGTTATGTTAATAACGCAATATAATTTAAAAGCCTTAATGACTGTTCCGAATTTTGACAGCAAGTTCCAAATATATCCTGATCTGCCTCAGCCATCTATACTCACTTACTTTTTATTAAATATAAAAAACGAAGTTATTCTTTATTTACAATTTTAAACAAAAATCTTTTAGATTTTACTTTGCTGGTAAATACGAATGCTTTTACGAGCTTTTATTTCAAAAAAAATTAAATTGGCTAAAAATGCCTTCTAAGAATTTGTAAGGTGCATATATGCAAAATTCTGCTGACAACTACAGAATTAAGGGTCTTTTTATAATTTTCACTCTAAAAAGTAACTTTTTATTTGTAAGGTATCTTTTTTATTACGCCAGTAATCCATAGAAGTCATCCATGTTGTATATAAAATATGTTATTATGTTAAGAGTATAAAATGTCCTTTTTAATTAAAGTTGACATACACATATATTAGGGTGGGCCGATTTGTAAGGACAAACATTTGGCGATTTTTCGATAGGAAAAAAAGTTCCACTACGACATATAGTGGAACTTTTTTTTGGCTTTTTCTCAACTTTTATTTTTAAGATTTTTTTAGTAGGTAATAATTTTACCTTTTCAAGGTGAAATTGTAAGCTAAAAACGATGGCGATAGCAGTTTAAAAAAAAAATTAATTTATTTAATTTTTCAGGTGTTTTCGTAGGTATTTGAAATTTTTTAAATATATCCTATTCAAAATTGTAAAAACGATGGCGATATAATTTTTTAAGTTTTTTTTTGGATTGTAGAGAGTTTTTGTCGAAAAACCTTTTTTTTTTTTTTTTTTTTTTGTTAATTTTAAGTCTCCAGACCAATCTTTAGCGATCAAAAGAAATTCATTCGCCCGTTTAAGGCAGTGGCAATATCAGTGTTTCGAAAAAAAAAATAATAATAATAATTTTGGACGAAAAATTGATTTCTTTCGATTAAAAAAAAGAAATACACACACATACATATCGCTCCTTTATTGCAATATTTTCATATCTATAAACTTCGAAGTTACTTTAGCAAAAGTGCTTTTTCATACCTTCTTTCTATGTAAAAAAATTCATTTTTATATCTCAAACTAAACCAAAGTTATAGCAGAATATATTTGATTAAATCAGAATATAAGGCACATTTTGAAAACATTAATCGCATTTTGCCAAGTTTCATTTGTTCTTTTTTTTGAGATATGACAATGTTGCAATAAAGGAGCGATATGAATTTTAAAATGTGTTCAAAATGGCTTAAAATATAATAAATTTTAGAAGAAATAAACATGTGCAAGCTTTTGTAAGTTTAATGAAAAATATTTGGCATTCAAAGCATTTACCAATACAGTTAACAAAAAAAGTGCAATTTTTGTTCCCCTGAAATTTTTATTCCACACGAAACAAAAAATGATATCGTGAATTTCCCGTGAAACAATTTTCACGCTATCTTTTCTTAGTGAATGTAAAATAAAATAAGAAATCAAAGAAATTTTTGTTCGAAAACATACAGGCACATAGAAAGTATACACGTATATAAGCGGAGTTCAGTATTAAGTGCAAATGGTCTTGCGAAAAAGCAAATGCAAAATATCATAGGTTTATTGCTAAATCCAACAACAAAATACACAGAGTTTCCGTTAGATTTAATAAAAAAAAGCTATGAATTTTTGCATTTGCTCTTTTGCAAGACCATTTGCACTTAACTCTGAACTCCGCTTTAGAAAAGTTAAAAAGCACAATATTTAGTATTGGAACGATAGTTTGATTGCAACGTTATTTTATTGCACTTTTAACTTTGTTGTATTTAAATAATTTCCAAAACTCTGCCACCACGTCTTTCGATTGCTTCACAAATCCGCAGACAATCGAACTGTTGTGTTGCTTCTAGGTGCCCCGGTAGGATAGTTGGTAGTGAGCTAGAAATTAATTAATGACAGTACGGTGTATGTATTTCTTAAAGATTTGTTGTAGTAAAATAGTTCACAAGCACCTAAACTGACGCCTCTATTTAAAAAACACTAATATGGAATTGTTGCATTATGATCCGAGTCAAAGTAAATAAATTCGCCTTAATATGAATCCAATGGAAACGTTACGTTTTACAATAAAGTAGATTTAGAATGATGACTTTTTTATTTCAATAAAGTGTATTGTAATTATACATTTTTGTTTTGAATTTCATATCTTTTATAGGATAACATAAATATTTATTTTTTGTGACTCTTCACTTATATATTCACTTATAATATTCTGAAGTTGTTTATTGCATCTGTAATTAAAAGGCAATATAATAATTTACATTTTCTTAATTTAGTATTCAGTAAAAAGAAACCAAAAACTAAAAGTGGAGTTGTTGCGTTTTGTTATGAACACTTCCATTCTGTTAAAGTACTCGTATTTCAATAAAACCTTTTAAATAACTGATAACAACCCTTTAGTTATCGGATGTTCTAAAAGCTTCTGTTAAAAGTATAACATAACCTTTCATTAGCTTTTATAAGACATTAAAAATAAGCTTTTCTCAATATTCATAGAGTAAAGTGACAAAAAGAGTCCTTATGAAAAAGTCTACAACCAAAAAGCTTTTTCATATTAAATAATAATGATGACCTTGATACTTTACGAACGGATGTGAAACAGCTGATTATACGAATAAGAAGAATCAACAATTGTTTCGATTACTAGCAGAAACACAAGCAAATAAACAAACAACATACAAGTTGTTGTGCCAACAACAACTAAGGTCAAAAAATTTCTACGACTTTTTGTAGGCAAACAAACTACAATCAATACCATTTAACGATACAAATTTACAAATCCTTACGAAATAAGAGTAATGAGCTTTATTTTTTTTACACACACTTTCTCTCTTAAATTGTAAAAATTTGCTCTTTTTATGTATTTTAAGGGTTTATTTCCTATTACTTAAGGATAAATAATGATGGCTGCGTAAATGTGGTCTTTCTCTTATTTATTTTTTCTGGTCTGGTATGCAGGTTAAATGAATTTTCCTGTTCAAAATGTTTTCCTTGCAATTCAGTTTGGCTTGAGTCTTCGTAAGTGTTTGTTTGTTGTTGGCGCCATTTTAAAAGCGCTACCAAAATACACATACAAGTGTTTCTTGTTTGTAGTTTTAACTAAATTAAACACTCTCACTAACGGTAGCTCAGTTAAATTTTTTGCAAATTCTTTTTTTTTTTAATTTTGTTAATATATGTTATTACCTTTCTAACGTTTTACGGGAATATGAGTGATTGTGATAAATTTGTTAAAATAGTTTTCATTGTTGATGTCATTTACTAGTTGCATTTGCATAAGTCTTTGTGGAGTAAATAGTTTTAACTAAATTCCATTTACTTGTTGGATAACGCTATAACCACTTTGGCCTCAAGCTGTTTCAAGTAATTTTTGCTATTTTTGGAGTATCATCAATTATACATGAGCTGTTGTAAATTTCGACAGATTTTCATTCCAAAATGATGATGATGATGTTGAGAAAACGGTTACCCAGTGTATGTGCGTGTTTGTGTTTTTTAAATTAAAAGTGTGTGTTAAGAGTTTTTAAAAATGCAAAAGTTTGAAATATTTTAAATTGAATTTATTTTATTATTAAAAGAATTCATATTAATTATAAAATATGTAAAAAAATGTAAAAGTTGTTTTTTTAAATAAGTAAAATCATAATGAAAAAAAGTTAAGTAAAACATATTGTGTTTAAATATAGTATCAAAGGAAATAAAAAATTTCTCAAAACAAGAAAGGATATAATTTAAAAAATAATTGTTTGGAAAAAAACCAAAGAAATTTCAAAGTTTAAATCTACATTATTTAATTAACAGAAATAAATTAAAAGTAATTTAAAAAAATATGAATCAAAAATTAAAAAAAAAATTATAAACACTTTTAATTAATTCAAAATAATAACAAAACTTTTTATTTAAATAATTAACGATTAAAAATCAAATTCTCTTAAATATATGAATCGATTATTTATGAAAACCCTCTTGCCAGAAAAATTAAACTTTAGAAAAATAAAAAAAAACTTTATTTTCCGTTATGAACTTTTTGTTGCTTAAAGTTTTGTGACAATGTTTAGGCTTTTGAATACTGAACACATGATTCCATTCATTACCGAATGACGTATTAAAATATGACCTACCAATTTTCATAATAAGAGGTCTTTTCTAAAAAAAAATGACTAAGGCCTTTCATAAACAAACGATTCTAACATTAGAACACATCTTGCTAGTCCAATGTTTGAGTTTAGATAGTCCAGTGATCTCAAGATTATTGGAAAATTTATTTTTATTAATATACAAAATTTCAATTTTTGATAGTTAATAAGAAGAGTATTTAAATAAAGTCTTTTAAATTATTTAATTTTATAATCGAACACATTAGTAAGGCCGTCACTGCACTGAAACCATTAACCCTTTCATGGCCAAACAAAAACTACAAGGAAAAATTTAGAAATTTCATTTTATTATTTATTATTATTTATTAATTTATTTATTTATTTGATTAGTTATGCAAATAAGCAAAGCAATAAAAAAAATAAAGAAAAAAATATTTTGCTGGATTTTGCAGGGTGTGCCTAAATTGGCACACTGGCCACTTATGAATGAAATTTTGCGCAACAACATTTTTTAATGCGAAGTGTTTTTTGCCCTTTTTCAAGACCAACAGCTTCTGCCGTGGCAGATGAGCAACGCAAACGATGTGGAAGCTTTTCAGGAATATGATCAGCGCCGTCCAGTTTTATAACGGAAAGTTTCTGTAGTTTGAACATTTTAGCGGTAGTGTTCGATGCTGTAGATTACTCTTTAGCGATTGACGGTTAGTCGACTCCAGTATCTTCATCTAAAGTCCAATACATTCTTTCTCTTGACAGCTTGTGATAACCAGACAGAATTAGTATCCCAAAGAAAGTCTTAAGTTCTGCTGCAGTAACACTTAAGATGTGTCGATTATTTTGACCAATGCCAATGTACATCTGGGTGAAGTCGACATTCATTGGTGCCTTACTTTGCTCTTTACTTAATGGCAAATTGGTTCTGATTCAAGCTCTTTTGGCAGATAATAGTTCATCATCACTGCTGCTATCGGAATTCAAAAGAGTACTAAAGTTATGAACAAATACCTAGACTTCACCACCAACGTAATTTGACAAGATTGTTGAAGTTTAATTGCCATTAAAATCTTATTCTTCATTAATTAAAACACTTGGTTTTGGAGGGATTATGACTAAATCATATTCCAAGGCATCGCCATTATCGTCTAATTATCGCATTAACAGCTCTTTATAAACCGCTTAAGTTATTACTGGTGCTAAAATGTTGTTGCCGATTCATTTTTATAAATTTACAACGCGTGTTTAAAGCATCAATACCTAATATCAAGTGAAAAATCAACTAATGAATGTAACATAAACAAACAGAGAAATTGCATTGGATGTAGCGACGAAAGCACAAGATATAGTATTCAAATTTGTTTTTACGTTATAGAGATGCTTTATTACAGTCCCGGACTGATATGTCCAACTTTAAACACAAGTTATAATAATTAAAAACCGATACCTGCCTCCACTGGTGGCATTCTGTTGAGGTCCAGAAAACTAATAAACTTAATTTAATAGTTTTTATTATGTTTAATCATTTCACCCTCCACTACTGAATAACGTAGTGTATTATCAACTATTGCCAATACATCTATAAGAAGCACTCAATAATCAAGTGTGCCAAAAAAAGAAAACTTTTGGTTATAGTGTTTAGTTTTTTTAATGGGTGACTTCCAATTCAATTATAACTTTCTACCACTTACAATATATTTGTTTTCAAAGTCTGATTTTATTATATTTTAGTCTATTTTTATTTTATTAAACTATTAATCTCAAAAAATCTTTTTTTCCATCCTTTAAATTTTAAGTTCCAGTCGTTTATTGCTAAAGAGACCCTCTTAGATATCTTACTTTTTTTGTTTGTCAGCTGATTGATCCCTTAATTAAATATTCTTAGGGATGTCATACCTTTTTTCATTGAAAAGTATGAACAATATATTTAGTAGACAAGGTTTCGCTTTTCGATTAACAATAATTTTTAATTATTTTTCTTGTAGTTGATTATGGGCTCTGTTAAGCCACATATAGATGATATTGGCTTAAAGCAGACCCCGGCAAACATTTACATTGAAAAACTGTAGATGTATTAGTGACAATAAAAATCAGTGTTAAAAGTATGGAAAAAAGACTTATATAATTGTATAAAATTATTTAAATAAAGGGTGGTCCATCTAAACGCACAATGTTAATGGTAAATAACACTAAAAGTTTTCCGAGAATAATCTCAATATTTTTTATTATGATAGAAGGACCATGACAATTATGGGTGAAACAAAATATCGGCCAGATGATCGCCAAGGCTTCGATGGCATACCTTTTCATTTTTTCTTTTCTAAAGGAAAAAAACCACATTCTCTGGCGGGAATCGAACCCGCAACACCGGCGCTTATAGACAAGCTCATTACCAACTAGCCTACCGGGTCTCCCTCTATCCGGTGGTCTATATTTATAATGAATCAGAAACTTAATTAAGGTTCAATGTTATTAATGCATCGAATTATCTCATCCATAAGCTCTTGTATTGTTCTTGGCTTTATCTTTTAAATATCCCCAAAGAAAGAAGTCCATCGGTCACAAATCACATGATCGTGGCGGCCAATTAACATCGCCACGATCTACGGACAATGAATTTCTCCCGCGAAATAGCCATTGTTTCGTTGGCTGTGTAGCAAGTGGCACCACCCTGTTGGAACCACATATCGTCCATTTCCATTTCCTCAATTTCTGGCCACAAGGAGTCCTTTATCATCTCGCGATAGCAAACCCCTTTCGCGGTAACTGCTGGAAGATGCCGCCAGCCCATAAACCACACCAAACAGTGTTTTCACATTTCACACAGACCCGGTTTGCTGAAATTTGCACACAATTCTCCCGATTGTGGACAAATTTTGTTGGTTATTTTGATTTGAACGCCCATTTTCTTAAAAGGTTTTAACAATCTTAACGCGCTGATTAATTGAGTACCTGTCCATGGTTGAATTTTTTAAACACTGAAACAAAGAACTGTCAAATTGATTTGGGTAAAAAACTTGACTGACAATTAACGTCGTGCATTATGATTTGACCACCCTTTAGTATTCCAAAATCTGCAAAATTTAAAGTATTCTTTTTTAACTAAATATTTTTATAATTTTATCGCATGTACACTATATGCGATAATATGGAGAATGCTCTAATTTTTCATATTTGTTTTTAAAAAATTATTAAAATATACTAAAATGGTAACATTTAATCAAGCAACAAGCGACGAAAATTCAGAGACGAAAATTTTATTAATGAAACCAAAAAAATTCTGGAAAAATCACTTAAATTTGAGGATGTAAAATGAAAGTCAGAACTCCAATAATGTTCATGTTAACGCAAGACTTGAATTTTTTTTGGATATCGAAGGAACAAAATATATGAATATTAAAAAAGTTTCACACGGACTGACATACTTGGTATACCCTTATTTACCACTAGTGGTAGAGTGTATGAAAAAAGAGAATGGAATATTTCCTCCATCAACTTTGAAGTGCAGCACCTCATTCTCATATTCTCGAAGCTAAAGTTGATATTTGATTGCATTAATGCTACAGAAAGTTTAGAGCAAATACTTTGGCGATGCCGCTGACCCATTTAGAAAAACACTTGAAAAAATTTACAATCCCAATTTATGTTAATTAATAAAACAAATAGCAATTCGTTTCCCTTTTTGCTCTTCAATTTTAATCAATATATATTTTATTTTATTTTTTTAATAAAATTTGTTTGAAATGTCTTTGTCATCGGGAAACAATTAGAGTAGAAACTCTCAATAAATTTCCCCTAAAATTTCGTACTTGTGAAGTTACAACTACAAAATAAAAACTTGCCTTGCAAATAAAATCATAGAGTTTGGTTTTTGACAGCTGAGTTAGGTGTTTTTCTCTCTTTCTCTCTCTCTTTCTATACTTAGAGAAAACTAAGAGTAGAAATAAAAAAATCTTCATTTAAAACAAAGAAATGTATTTGATTCCATAAATTTTTAATGGACAAACACTTCATTCAATAAAGAGTTGCGATGAGTCATTTAATTTTTTCATATTAAGGACAATCACAAAAAATTCTGTAATCACTTTTTTGTAAAAGTGTTGGCTTCATAATAAATAATTCAAGCAACATTTTAATTAATTTTTCTACGATTTGGACTATCAGGTCACACGTTAACAAACTTAAAAATTTTTAAAATTTTTTATTTCCAGAATACTTTATAAATTGAACACATTCGAAAAATAAAAATCGTTAATAAGGGTTTTCATGATATCGCTTAAAAGTCTTGCAAATTGTGCAAGCTCTGCGCTTTTACGCATTCGCAAATGAACTGTCAATAATTGTATGAGCATTCATTAACACAAACTTCGTAAGTTTGGCCAACAATTTTCACTCGTAAGCTTGCGCTTTACAATTGTGCATTCCCTGCAAATAATTCGACTAATCTATACACGCATGTAAAATAAAGCCCATAAGGGACTAGGATTAGTCCAAAGGTAACCCAAATGTATTGATAAACATGGTATATTTAACATTATAATGTCCTACAGCTGGACCATATAACCCAGCTTTGCATTACAACGGAGTAGTTCTACAACTACTAGATGTCCAAACATACTCCCACTTGATTAATTTTGAAACTACTCCATGGTATACTCCAAAGGACTAGTTTTGAAATCATTTAAAAACCAAAACATGTCGTTTAAAAACGCAGGCATGTCGTTTTAACTACAAACTCTTTTTTAACAATGACGTTGACATGAGGACCATGTTTTAAGTAGTCCATTTTATCTGGAACCGATCAATTAGTCCAATATTATTTGCAGGGTTATACAAAGAGATTTGTTCATGCTTACCGTCGCACAGTGGGTTCGATGGCACTTAAAGTAGCGATTATTTCATAGAAGCCGGAGTGCTAAAATATTATATTTTTTTTATTGATGAGTTATTATAAGCACATAAACACAGAATTTTAGAAAAAAAAGGAAAAAAAAATTTTTTTTTAACCCGTTAGCGCACTATTGTTTTTTTTTTGCAAAAGGATCTAAGTTCACAATTTATCCTGTATCTTTGGAATAAAGGCGATAAATGAATGCATTAAATTGGAAATTTAAGCATACTTAATGTGCAATTAAAAACTCAAATAATAAATTTATTATATGTTTTTGTATTATTTATACTAATACAAAAACATATAAATAATAAGTATTGTGATTATTGTATTAAACTGTTAATGGTTTTAAATAAATAAGTATACATTTAATTTAAGATCCAATTTTTGTATAGAATCATTCCTAATTATATGTTCAAATCTATAGCTTCAATGTTAACCAAAGATTGACGTAAGCAAAAAATATGTGAAATATTGAGTGATTAGGGGGCTGCTATAAAGCGTTATGAATTTTAATTTGATTCATTGAACAAATTCGAAAAATACAAATGATTAATATATGTAATAAAAAAATAACTTATACTTTTAAAAAGTTCAATAAGTTACTTAAAATAAAGGCGAAAAAAGTAACAAATGCTTTTATAATTTTATAAATATTTCACGTTAAGAAATAGTTTAATATAAATATTGTACTCATTTATATATTAAGCTCAAAACTTTTTTTTTAAATTTCCATTATTATCCAAGTAAGTTTTCCGTTCAAAAATCATATCTAATAAATTGCGTTAAATGCTTTATTTAAAGTAACTAGGCTGAGTTCCAAAACGTCTGTTGCAAAGAAACTCCCTTTTTTAACTTCATGTTACAATGCAACCGTGTGGATTTTTGCAATGTTATTTATCCCAACGTGCACCAACAAATTGTTCGATGCAAACATCATAAGAAAATTGTGCATTGTTAAACTTGCTCATACATTTTTGTCTTGTGATGCAAAGTAATACGATGTTTTTGAACTTAGCATACTTTAAATTACCAAAAAATAAACCCAATGGTTTCATTCCCCTGCTTTGCACCGCATTATATTCCGCTTTACCATGAAATAGTTTTCTTTAACTTAAAACTTCAAATTAGTTTGATAAGTTATTTCTCCTAAAGATTGGGGAGACAAGGGATTTGATTAGCTGCTGATGTGATTATTTAAAATGAAGCATGCAATTCATTAAATTCTAAGCTAAAACTCTAGGAAAACATTGTAATTTTGTTGGAAAAGTAGAGAGAAATATTTGATAATAATTTGCGTTAGAATGCATTTTACACGCGGATAAAAGTTTTAATTTAAATAATACAAATATTTTCGTTAGCAAATAAGAAAAAAAAATTTTGAAATTAAATTTTCTTTTAAATGTAAACGATCAAAATTTTCTTTCGATATCGGGGGACAGGCATTACATTTTTTTCGTTATTAACCCGAATTGTACCAGAACTTTTTTTGTAAAAAATTTTGTATATGCAAGGTCCAGAAAACTGGTGTGTCCATATGGCTACACGGGTACAAACATCGATTACTTTATTTTTAACAAATTTGTATTAAAATAATTATTTATTTTGTATGTGAACACATTCATAGAAAAAATCATTAAATTTCTCCAATCACCAAATTTATTCCAAATTCATAATATCAAGCAAAAAAGTTGCTGATTTTGCACCTATTACCAAAATGAATATATTGAAAACTAAAAATTTTAAAATTTTTAAAAATATTGTCAATAAATGATATTTTTAATTTTAATTAAAAAAGTGAATAACATACTTTGCCATTTCAAACAATGTGTTAATTTATTTATATAAATATTGACAATTCCCAACAACTATTAAACATGTTTAAATTATTTTATTTTAAACGAAAAAAGTCAATTTTTTGTTATTTAATTAAAATTTTAATTGAAAATTTATTTAAAAACAACTAAAATGTTAATTAAATCAAAATTAAATTTATAATTTTTTTTCAACTAAAAAAATTATTGATTCAATTATCACATTAATTAAATTTAAATAATTTTTAAACCATTTTTTTAATTGATAAAACACTTTTTTCTGAGTTGTAAGGTATTTTTGAGATTTTGGAAATTTTAATCGTATTGTATCATATAGAACATTTGATAGATGCTGTTTGACCATTTGATTTGCAGAATTCTAAAGCACAACGTCTTTTATTTTCAATTAGATCAAAATAGTGATCACAGCCATCAACACATAATGTCTCTTGTACTGTGATAGGCTGTTCCTTCATGTTTCTGTTCACTCTAAATTTGGCAATATAATAGATTAATATTTCTTTTCACCCAATTGGTGACATATTTGGTTGTTATTTTTTGGGGACATCTTCCAATTGTCTTGAACGGCATTATCTATCAGCCATGTAAAAATTAATACATTTTGATCCATTCGATTAACACCGCGCATAATTTTGTTAAAGTTGACTATTGAGGAAGCATCGTGAGAGAAGCTTGACCGTAATACAGCTCATCAATTTTTTCACAAGTAGCTTTTAGTTGTTTTGGGCATACATCATCTAGAATACCTTGTATTTCGATTTCAGCGTAATCTCCACTAAAATAACATTTATTTTTTGGAGGCACAAAAAAGTGGTATGCACATTATTTTCGCCGCCTTCATCTGCACTGTCAAATTTTTCAATATAGTGCAAACCCCCTTTTTTCTAGCGTCAGTTTGCTTTTAAGCCGGTAAAAAATAAGTAAAATAAAGCAAAGAAATATGTTTTGTTGAATAGTTATTTTAATTGCCTTTGCTCTTGTGTCTCCATATGGACACATCTATAAAACTCTTAAAAAAATACGTCATAACAACAAAATTTTAGAAAACGTAACAACTTTCTCTTTTCTTTCTAAATGTATTATTAATCAAAACTTTAATGATTTAAAATAATTTATAAAAAAATATTAAGCAATACTTCATTCTTCATCTCAAAAAATCCTAATTATTTTTATTTTTTAATTTGCACACTTTGTTGCCGCTTTTCTTTACTCGAACATTTGCCAACTGAAGTGAATCTTCGCCACAATAAACTTTGATGCTAAATAACTGAATAATAGTTGTTACCGATATTCTAATCAGATCTGTTTGCATTTTCTGACTCTTATAGCAACCGCTTACTTTTGTCAATTCAGGGTTTTAATACATTAATGCCCGGTACCCGAAAACGTGAACCAATTTCGTTTAAACTTTGCACATATTATTTTGAGATATTATTTTGAGATATTATTTTCTGAGATATTAGTTGGGTAGTTAACTTACGAGTGGGCCGATATGTTTAGTGTTTTTGCAATAATACAAGTATTAACGAATAAGAGAAAATCCAAATTTTGGAATGAGTTATTTATTAAAAAATAAAGAAGTCATTAAAGAAAACTTGTAAAATAAACATTAAGGATAAATTGTTGTGCAATTTGAATTTTTTGTGGCTTTTTTATTCTAATTTAACAGTCTATACTTGACATTTGAATGGATTGTGAGTACGTCTTAAAATACAATGAATTATTCTGTAAAGGTCTGACACGTTCTCTCTTATATTTGATGATGGCACTGAAAGTGGGTGTTCTTGTACATGTAGTAGTTCATTTGAAACAGCTTCACGAAATTTCAGTTGCGATAATGGTTTTTCTTTCTTTAGTTGTTGATACCAGCACCCATCATATTGCTTTACAAATTTATAAGAAATGGCCACCACTATTTCGTTTGCAGAGCAATCAGATAATTAGGTTTCTTAAGGCGATCATAGCATTTGGTAGTTGATTTTGGATCTATGGCACCATGGTTTGCTGAAATAGGGACAATTGTATCTCACCAGCGTTTTGGTAACGCTTCATTCGTCTCATCAAAAAGAGTTTGACCTTTAACCTGGGAAAAATTCACTACTGCATGCTTACCTTGCTGATCAATAAGCGATAAAAAAGGAATTCCCCGTTTTGCAAGGCGATTGGAGTAAGAATAAACCAACCTTAGGCACCAGGTGGCGTTATTACTCCAACCGATCATTTGTGGACCGTTTTATTTTATTAACGACGAATTTTCATTGTACTAAAAAGACGTTTTACCTCAGCATTACTTAAAGGAAGTACTAAAATGTTAAATACTATATTAAACAACTCAGAAAAGAGATTTTCTTGTAAGGCATTTTTAAACTCTCGCAGAGTGTGACCAGATCTTCAACAATTTTAAAGCTAAATCTGGCATAAGACATAGTCAAAAATGATTTTAAAAATGCTAAAAATAATGCTTAATTTTTTTTTAAAGATTTTTGCTAAAAATTTTATTGCTAGTATTAAGTTTTATTCAAAACTAAATACATTTTAGTGACTTATTTGTTAACGAAATTTAAATAAATGTTTATATTTAAACAAGAGGGTAGATTTTGGCAAACCATCTGTTACATATAAATAAGTAGCACAGGCAGTTGAGATTTCATTTAGGGGATCTGCAAACCCCGATTCATGCAAAATTTCTACTCTATACAATTTTTTTTAGAACATTTTATTACTTATAGTTGAAAGATATAGAGAAGTTGATGTTTTAAAATTATTATTTTTTCAGCAGTTTTGAGCAAAAAAGTTTTTCTTAAACACTAAAGGTTCAGACCTAAGAAATATTTTACGGAAAAAAAATTTAGAAAAAGGATGACCAGTAATTTGATCAAACTTTGGCTTTATGTTAAACAATTTATATTGATTTACTAAACTTTATTTGTAAGAAGATATTTGATTAATGCAATTAAGAGACTGTTAAATGATGTTTGATCTAGCCAAACGTTTTGTAAAAGCAAATAATTTTTTAATAAAATTAGGGGTAACGTGTTTGACATCGAATATTTAATAGGACTGAACTAAGCTTACGCTATAAAATTTGTATCTAGATACAAAGTAAAATTTCTATGTACTTTAATATCGTAATATCAAGGGCAAATAATACCCTGCGGGAAATTTGTGCCAATTGCTCTTAAAGCACTATCCCGTGACCAGAGAACAACATTTTATAATTAAAAGGAACGAATTGTGATAGCTGGAGATAAAGTAATTAGAGTGTAGTTAGTCCAGAGGAAAGGTAATTGGCACAAAACTATTCATGTGACTGGATTTTGTGCGGGTAGTGACTGATTCTCTCTAGTTCTATTACTTTATATGAAGGGGATCTATCATATTAACACGGCTCATTTGGGACAATATCTGCGACAGGAATTATCTAAACCGAAATTGGATGTACCCTTAAAGGTTATTTTAGTGACCTGTTACAAAGTATTAAAAAAGTGCCAATTAACCCCCTCGTAGGATTATCTTTCCCATCTCTTCAAAGAACTTTACGAGCCAAACTTGATGTGCGTGAACCATCACTAAATCAACTAAAGCATATTTTAAAACACTCTTTAAAACAACAACGACTTTTTATTTAAGTCAAAATCTAAAAGTAAGAATGCATTTTTTCATTTTAAAATAACAACAGGTATTATTTCAGAATAACAACACGTCGTTCTTTCGTAAGGCGCGTCACTTTTAATAATTTGAATAAACATGTGTAAAAGCTGCTAAATTTCAGAGTTGCCACTTGCACAAAAAAATTCCACTAAATTTAAAAAGTTCACTCTTACTGAGAATCTTGTTGCTAT
This sequence comes from Pollenia amentaria, assembly GCA_943735925.1. Classification (NCBI taxonomy): domain Eukaryota; kingdom Metazoa; phylum Arthropoda; class Insecta; order Diptera; family Polleniidae; genus Pollenia; species Pollenia amentaria. The sequence continues at coordinate 248,304,373 of OX031007.1, read as the reverse complement.
TGTTTTAATTGAACAAAAAACTTATGTAGATATTTGTCAAAAAAAAAACTAAATTTCTGCATCAATAGATCTTTAATGTCCTTTAAAAATAATTATTTTATGTTTCTTACAGCCGTACCTAAACAAGAGCGGAAGGCGGAACGTTTTCTTCCGCGTAGCCTTTACGCTGATATGCCATACCTAAACAAGAGCGTCGGCGTTGTGTCACAAACAGTAGTGTTAACGTTCGTGCTTACTAAATTCCTCATAAAAAAAATAACAAATGGAATTAAAACCGCTAGTTTGACCAAAAAATAGCTAATTTGCCATTATTTATTATCAAAAGATTAAAACAGGGCTGTAAAAACCACAAATATAACAACCCTGCTTATTTTAGATGTGGACTAAGTTAAAACTTAGTTTAACGTACTCTGAAACTCGGATTTTTCCGGAAAAATTAAATGAAGCAAAACTAAGCTGTTCCGTTACAATTTTGTATACAAATTTGGTAATTGCCGCACAAATCTGTTTTTGGATTAACTTAACCTGGTTTAACTGAGCTCTCAAATACCCAGCCCTACTGTACCCAGGGCTGCCAGAATGGACGATTTATCGTCATTTTGACGATTTTTGGTTCCAAAATTAGTAAAGTGCCGATTTGCTGATTTTTTTCTAAAAAGTAACGATTTTATTCAATCTTCAAAGTAAGACAATTTTAAATCTTTTGATGTTTGTTATTAGGCAGCACAGAAAAAAAAAATTTTTTGTTCTTTTCCATAAAAAATTTTATGAGCAAAAGCAAAATTTTGAGTCAAGTCAATTTAAGTAAAAACTCGTACCAAAACCTTGATTAAGATTTTTTGAGCTATGGACTGATTTGGCTCATTTTTAACATTTAATACTCTATATAAGTATATGAAACATTTGTAAGCCAAATTTTATCAACCTAGCTTCATGCCAAAACTATAATTTCGTGAAGAAAGAATATTTCATGTAAAAAAGAAAAAATAATAATAAATTTAAAGAAGATATAAAGAAGTTAAGGTTTACAGGTCAAAATGAGAGATTTATGGGTATAAATTACAGGCAGTCGTGGTTTTTTTGCATTTGTAGACCAATCTGGCTGAAATATAATAGCAAACTATTCCGTACTATATCTAATATAAATGTATAGCAATGTTTATATACGAGTCTTCGGAAATCCCATTTCAACAAACACATGGTTAGATTGACATCGTTAAACCAACTTTGCTATTCATAAGGATTCAGAATATATATATATATATACTTTATGGGGCCTAATATTAATATTGTAGCCATTACGAAAGGAATGACAAACTTATATAAGAATATATACCCTCTGTTGTGAACGGTATAGAAATTTGAAATTTTTTAGAAAATGGTCCGATTGAAAGTATCTTTTATTCTTAAGACTTTGGAAAAAACCTAAGATTAATATAATATAGTAATTAAAGGTTTACAAAACAAATTTTTTATGAAAATTTTCCTTAAGAAACGTTTGTTAAATTTAACAAAGAACGTTTCCTGATGATCTGGTCTTAGCAACCAGTGAAATGCGCATACACAGAAAAGTGTTTTATTAATTAAAAAAATGGTTTAAAAAGTATTTAAATTTAATTAATGTGATAATTGAATCATTTATATTTTTTGTTGAATGAAAATTAAAAATTTACTGCCAGGCCCACAATGTCGACAAGAACATTTCATTCGCATTTTTATATTGAAAACAATAATAAAAAACTAATATTTGTTTTTGTTTTCAATATAAATATACGAAAGAAATGTTCTTGTTGACATTGTGGGCCTGGCAGTAAATTTTTATTTAATTAACATATTAGTTGTTTTGAAATAAATTTTCAATTAAAATTTTAATTAAATAACAAAAAGTCTTAATTGACTTTTTTTGTTTAAAATAAAATAATTAAAACATGTAGAATTGTTGTTGGGAATTGTCAATATTTATTTAAATAAATTAACACATTGTTTGAAATGACAAAGTTTTTTGATCACTTTTTTTAATTAAAATTAAAAATATCATTTATCGAAAAAAGTTTTTCAAAATTTTTAGTAATCAATATAATCATTTTGGTAATAGGTGCAAAATCAACAACTTGTTTGCTTGATATTATGAATTTGGAATAAATTTGGTGATTGGAGAAATTTAATAATTTTTTCTGTGTAGGAACAGCTTATCCTCCAACAATAAATTGCAGTATTTTTATCAATTATTTAAAAAAGGGAATTAAGCACAACAAACAAAATCTTTTAATAAGTAATTGTATTCCCAAAAATAACTTTGATAATTTAACAACCAATTTCATTAACATACGTGGATATATGTGTGTATATAATTAGTCAATTCACAAGGTATCCTAACATGTCATATTGTCAAAATGTCCTAATATTTCACAATGGTTGTTGTACGGCTCAGCCGCTCAGCGCTGGACTTTTCTGATTAATTACGACAGCACAATAAACACAGCAAGCAACGTTCTATTTATTTAAGACACTTTTTGTTAACAAACCAACAACAATATTTTTAAACCATTGTGAAAAATTAGGACATTTTGACAATATGACATGTTAGGATACCTTGTGAATTGACTAAATATGTTTTTGTTTGCTTGTTTTAAAATAAAAATCGAACAAACTTTGTTTAAAATCTAAATTTAAATTATCCGATTTTTTTGCCGATTATTTAAACAGAAAAAGACGATTTTTTTATTTTTTCTCAGGAAATTGCCGATTTTTTCATAATTTTTTCTGGCAGCCCTGACTGTGTCTCATATTTCTATAATTGTATTTAAATTACAGAGTGGCTTAGTAAGAAGGCGCTATTTCATTTAAACATATTTTTCCACAAAATAACGTCAAAGAGCTTAATTTTTGATAATTGAAATAAACATTTGTGACAGCTGCCAGTTTTCAGAATTGATAATTGCACAAAAAAGAAATGACTCTAAATTTAAAAAATTAACTCATACTGAGACACCTTTTATTTCCAAACGACTAAATATTTGCCAGCTACAAATTTTGGAACAAAAACAAGCAATACCTAAAACATTTAATTTAGATAATTTTTCTTTAACGTATTATCCTTGTATTCATACGAGTAGGTACATTCAAAGAAGAAACGTGCTTGGCAGTACACACATATATGACAAGATTTTTCCCATAACAAATATCATGTTAATCCTGTTCAGTATTACATATTAAGTTTAGGTTTAATATCCCTTTAACATACGTTGGGTTTTATTTTATTTTCTAATATTTATCTTCTTTTGTGTTGTGTGAATTAAACACATTGTGTGAAATCGGATTAAATTTATCAAAGTGTTGACCTTATTTTTTTTTACAAAAACCAAAATATTGTGAACTCAAACAGACCAGGCCAAAGAAAACCGAAACGTCCGAATTAAACAAAATGAATGTAAACTAAATGAGGAATCTTCTATGGTTAACAACGTTGTGCCTAATGTTACATATATGGACTACTCTATTAACTTGGTAATACACACCAAAATATTAGTTTAATGTTATCCTTTTCAAAATTAAAACAAACACACATGCACGAATATGTATACACATACTCACTCATATACATTATCATGTTCAAATATTTACAAAGAGTGATTCATCGTGAAGTTTGAGTTTCAATATATTTCTTCATTACCGTTTGGCAAGTCCTCATGGAAAATTCATGCCACAACTGCGTATCCAAATTGTTCAGCTATTCAGATAAAAATCCGGTGTTTTATCGTGAAATGGATCAATGGATACGTTAATGAACAAAATTGCCGTATTTGGGCTGATGGATAACCCGGAAAGTACCAAGAGCTACCACTACACCCCTTAAAAACAACGGGATGGTGTGGTTGATGGGCTGGGCCATATTTCTTTAAAAATGAGGAAAATCCGAATGTTACCGTCAATGGTAACCGGTATCGCACCATGTTAACGGACTATGTACTTCCTGAAGTTAAGGCGCTTGGTCTTGGTGAGCCCTGGTTAAAACAAGACGGCGCTACGAGCCAAACAACGCGTGAAACAAGGACCTTGTTGGGTAATCATTTTGGTGAGCACTTAATTTTACGTCTTGCTACGTCAAATTGGCAACCAAGATCGTGCGATATAACACCTTTGAACCGTTTTGTCTGGGAATATGTAAAGTCTGAAGCCTTCAGGGATAAGCCAGCTACGATTGACGCAGTAGAATCCAACATTACTCATGTTATTCGCGAGATACCAGTCGCTATGCTCGAACAGGTCGACCAAAATTCGACCCTCCGAATAGACTACCTCAGACGTAGTCGTGGCCAACATTTACATGATATCATTTTCAAACAGTATATGCCATAAATTGTTTTTTTAACCGATAATAAAAATGTTAAGTTCATTTTCAAATTTATGTGTTTTATTTAACATTATAAATTACACCTCACGATGAATCGCCCGATATATTGTTGTGTATGTTTTGTGAGTTCGTGTGTGAATACACAAAAAAAATATATCCAATTTTCATGATTACCTTTCTGCTCTTTTTCTCTCATTTCAGTTTGTTTTGTTATTGTTTACAAATTTAAAATAAAATTGAAATATTTATATTTTTATTTTTCTTGTATGCATAATAAAATTTTGTTGCTGTTTTGTTTTGGTGTTTTGGTTTTTTGAGCGTCAATGTGTGAATGCACTTGTGTGTATCAAAAGGTCCTTTGAATTCGCTCTATGGTCAAAAACTCAAATAAAACAACAACGAACGAAACTTAAATAATAAAAATTAACGTGCAAATCCACATACAGATGACATGAAATTTAAACTTTTCATAAATCAAGTTTATTTTTACCTTTTCGTTTTTATTTTTTTATTTTCATAATGTTTTCTGAACTTTAGTTTTTTGCTTTCGTCCCTTTAATGCCCTTTTCCAGCAGGTGAAAAAATACGTGTTTTAATGTATTTTTGTTAGGGGATTCAATTTAATGAGAAAAAAAAATTTAAAATAAAAATACCTTTCAATGGTGGAGAACCCATAAAAAAAATATTTAACATTTGAAATTTAAACATCAATTTAACAATTAAGTTGTAAAAAAAGGTAAAAATAATGCGAGTGAATTTCAGGACTTGACATCTGATGGTCCTTATTAAATTTTAAAATTTGCGTTTTTTCTAGACAGAATTAAACAGGAAACATCGAAAAGCTCGCTATACATTTTTTACAGCAGTTTGCTTGACAAACTATCACCATTTTGGCAATTCACTTAATTCAAATAATTAAATAAGTAAGAAAGTAACGTCAGTCACCGTTTGATACGCTATACCTAAGTATATACAGACAAATTTTGTAATAAAGTTCTTTGAAACCCATGCGCAGTCATTAAACCGGCAAATTGCCATTATCTTATGAAGGTTCGTATAAGAATATTTTGTGTCGATTATAAACTTAATTATATCTAAATTAGATTTTTTGTCTCAATGTATTTTTAAAATTTCTGGACATAGTAGCTCTCTTAGAAGCTATTGTGGCCAAATTTTATATTAATACCAATATCTACAAGGAAGTTATGACATTTTAAGCTGTTTATGGAGTGTTTTTTGTATGGAAGATATGGTCAAATATGGACCGAATTCAATAAAGCTTTGCAAGTTAAATCCAAATTAAATCTTAATACCACTCAAAGGAGATGGTTTATGGGCAAAATTACTTTATTAAAGAAAAGAATTTAAGCTATGGAACAATTCCAAGCATTTTTAATATCTTCAAATGGTCTAAAAATTGCGACCTTTGATTTGTGCGAAAAGCTTAAATAGACATTTAACCACCCAGCGGACGAAAGAACGGAAAACGAAAATGTGTTATATGCAAAAATCTTAATATTGAAATCAACAATAAAATAGAAAATTATTTTTTTGTTTTCAATACATGTCACACATAAAATTTTGTTTTTATTTTATAAAAACAAGCAGCTAAAGTAAAATACCAATACCAAAAAGAAAACTGTACTACGAGCAATGAATTTCTTCCAAGAACCAAAATCCCGAGTCCCAAAAATCCCGGTATCGGGAATTCCCGATTGGAAGCCCCAGTTACTATGTATGTGCACCAACGTTTTTTTTTAATTACGGATGCTTAATAAATGCAGGTATGACCTGCCAAAGATGAACAGCTTAAGTGTCTTAAATTTTGATGTATTACCTTACGATCATTTGAAAATTACAAGTGTATATTCATTGTATAGTGCGTTATCGCGAAGATATTGAAAGAATGAGGAAACTGCAACTTTTTGAAACTTTACTACTTTAAACAAAAAAGTGATGTGTCGGTCTCACAGACAACGAAAATACAATGAAAGGTTAATAATTAAGCTCTAATTTATGCACAGTGTTGAAATGCGTTCTTTACTGCGCCTTCAAAATAGAGCATGCATTTTTCCGATATGCAAAACTTAAAAGTTACAAACTCTTTAGCATGTTTACAAATGCCATAGAATAGGCCATCATGCAATACATTTCGTTAGAGATCAAAATTCATACAATACTTGCAGATTACCGAAAACTTTACTCTCTTACACTGTTTAAACATCAATTCACCCAAAGTGGAATAACGTTTTAAAAGCCGCTGAAACGTTTTTCCACTCAAAAAATTAAAAACTGTAATTTAGCATGTAATTTAAAATTCGGGTTTCTTGATATTTTGCATAAAAGTTTTTATTGTCATTATTTTTGTTAATCTAAAATTAAAAATTTAAAAAATAAATAACCCTGCCTGATTAACATGTTTTTTGCTCTGTAGAAAGATAATTATTTTGTAACTTACAACGTTATTCGCGACTGTGCTTCAATTAAGAATTTAACAACTTTGTCAAAAATGTGTTAAAAAAAATTAATTATATTAAAAATACAAGATATGTTATAAAAGTTCTGCTTCTAAAATACATATCGCACTTAAACAGCAAGAGCGTATTAATAAAAAGTTTTAATTTCTTCATCTACCCACTGTAACATAATCGTGCCTTTTTGCAACTATTTTAGGATAAAACGATTGGTTTTTCATATGCCTTTAATATTAAATAAAAATAGTTTTGCTGCTAAGGATAGCTAGAAGCAATTTGACACCAACATTGTTCTTATCTTTTGAGTTTTTCGAAAATGAGCGTGTTTTCAACCGTCGGAAAGACAGACATGGCTAAGTCGTCTTGGAATATATCAAGGGGTCTTAGATGCATAATAAAGCAGTTGCACACGGAGTGATAAACTTAGTATGCCCTTATTCGCCACTAGTAGCGGAGGGTATAAAAAGAGTTAAAAGTCAAATTAGGATCAGTCTCATATACATTTTGCATCAAGGTTAGAGTAGGAATTATAGTCAGAGTCGTGAGTCGGAGTCAGAGTTGGAGTCGCACTTGAAAAATTTCAGCGTTTGGAGTCGGAGTCAGAGTTAGTACTTTTTTCTAGCGACTCCACAGCCCGCCCTGCTTTTAGGTTTTAGAAATTTTTGGAAAAAAGTACATGTTAATTAAAAATGCGAGCTGATAGAGAAAAATAGAGATACGATTTGAACTTAGTAAAAAAAATACAATAAACTTTCAGTCAAGACAAAAAAGTTGAATTTAGTTTAATATTGCCAACAAGCCTCTACAATGGCAACTGGTGCTGAGGCACTATTTCTGTTTTCACAACTTTGTAATTATGTTTATTAAATAAAAAAATATAAAAAAATCGAGCTCAAAAATTCGTATGATATTTATAATCAATAAAATTTTATAATTTTCCCGTCAATTTACTTTAAAATTTAAAGCGATACAAAAATATGAGAGCAGAAGCCATTTGCTTTAAATTTAAACGTTTTATTAGACTAAAGTTTTACCTTCATAAATTACTGATGTACATAGAGTTCTAAATTTTTTGCGTAAAGTGTTACAATTATAAAAGGAATTTTATTTCTCTAAAAGAATGATTTGCTAAAGCGACAATAAAGTAAACATAAAAAATCACACTTTTAGTGTGTTTCACTTTAGCTTTTAACAGAAGGATACCTTTTTTGTTAATTGGCATTTAGCATCCCTTTTAAAAACAAAGTTGTTGGCCCTTTAAGAAAACGTAGTGGCTCGAAAAATTGCTACCGATTAGGCGAAGAAAGCTGGTATGGACACCTCCTAATATTTTATTTTCATTACATATTCATTGTTTTCTTCTTTTCATAAGGAGCGATAAACGTTTTAAACAAAATATTTTGTTTCTCCTTTTTTACATTTGAGTACATATTTTTTTATTTACACAAATTAAATTTTTTTTTTTTTTTTCTTCCATTGTCAGTTTTGAAATATCGTTGGGTGAAGTACTAATTTTGAAGGGTTTTAAGTTTTTTATTATAATATTTAATAACTTTTCATCCTTATTCTTTAAGAATATGGTAGAAAAGTGTTAAAGAAATGAAAAATGTTTTAGTTTTGGGAGACATAATTTCTTATTTAGTAGTTCAATATTTGTTACCGTTTCAAATGCTTTCTTTTTTTACCTTTTTTTTAGATTCTGGGTATTAAGATTGTAAAGAACCTGGGCAAAAAATTTCATATTCTGTGAAATGAAGAAATAAGTCTTATATGATATAATTTTCTAGTTATTAAGTTATGCCAGGATGAAGTGGGTCGTTCTTTGTTCTATTTGTGTGATTGAAAATTGACTTGTTCATTTCAGTTTTAATAACAGAAAGAGAAAATTTTTATAGTCTATAGAAAGACTTTAATATATCAATGGAATTTATATTTGATTTCTTTGTTCTATATATCTTGCGTATAAGCGAATGTTTTCTAACTAAAGCTCGAAATTTCAATAGAAATTCTCCAATATTTTTTTATTTGTTTTTTTTTCGACAGTCTTTGTTAATATTATTTTATAATCAAATGCCTCAAACGTTTCCTGGTTACAACACATTTTTTTTACAACCTTTAATTAAATGCATTTTAGCGAAATACAACAAAACTCTAAATGCCTTAAAAAAAAGAAGAATAAGGAATGCTAAAAAATAAGCCTCAAACAGGATTAAATGACACTAATTATGAAAAAAAAATTCGCTAACGTTCCTAAGAACAACAACTTAAATAAAGGAAGTAGTTCATGTTAATTATCTTTGCAAAATAAATAAAAAAAATTGAATCGTGTTGGTTTTAAGTCATTTTAGATAGATAAAAAACGTTTAGCTTTAGTAAACAAATTTAGCAAAAGTACGCAGCACTGAAAATGTCACAGGCGAAAGCTCAAATATTTAGACGGACAAAACAGTACAACTTAACGCCATTTAGGAATAAGAGTCGGAATAAATATGAGCAAATAGACTCTAAAAGAGTAAGTTCGCAAAGATTCTTTGTTTTTCTGTATCAGTGTGACCAGATTAGAAAAAAATTTAAAGCTAAGTCTGGCATTAGTCATGGCCACAAAATGCTTAAAATTGTTTTAAAAAATGCTAAAAATAATGCTAAAATTTTTTTTAAGATGTTTGTTAAAATATTATTAACAGTATGAAATTTTATTCAAAATTAAATACATTTTAGTGACTTATTTTTTTAACAAAATTGATATAAATGGCTAAATTGAAACAAGTGGGTAGATTTTGGTTAAGCATCTGATACATATCAATATGTAGCTCAGGTAGTTAAGATAACATTTTAACTTTAGGGGGCCAACAAACCCCTTTTACATGCAAAATTTAAACGATTTAATTTCTATGCTATTCAAAATTTTTTAGATCACTTTATTTCTTAAGTTTAAGAAAAGTTAAAGCTTTAAAAATATTATTTTCTCAGTAGTTTAGAGCTAAAAAATTTTGAAAACATTTACACTAGAATTTTTATCTTTTTTTATCAAAGAAAATTTCTTTGTACTTTTATATCGTAAAATCAAACGGCAAACAATATTTACAATCAAAATGATGAGGTCATTTCTAATATTGCCTTAACATAAGAATTTTCCATTTTCATATGAAATTTAATTTTGGGTACAACTATTTTTAGTCAACATTTTGGAAAAAGTATCCTAAAGAGCTGGCTTAAGTAACCAGCGAAATGCGCATAGAAACTATCTTTCCCTCAACAATAAATTTCAGTGTTTTTATCAAAAATATTTGGAATTTAGCACGTTATAGATAAATCTTATTAAAAATAAATTTTGTATTCCAATAAACAAATTAATAGTATCCATTAAACGTTTAATTCACTTGATTAATTATTTAATTCCCTTGATAAAAAGTTTAGTTCACTTGATTAAATTTTTATTTAGAACAATTTTCGAAAAAACGCTTCAAGGCAATGCTTGTTTTATTTCAATTGATGTTTTAATAATTTTTTAATTGAATCTTTCTTACTGCCTATTTTAAGAAAATGAAAACGCTAAACTAAATAAAAATTTATTTCATTTAAAACATTTGTAATATTAATTAAAAAATTAATTAAATTTGCACTAGTAAACACACTAATAGTATCAATTAAATGTTTAGTTCACTTGATTAAACGTTTAATTCACTTGATAAAATTTTTAATTTAAACTGATTTTATTTTTGATTAATGCTTTAATTGGTGAACAATTTTGGAGAATTTTTTTCTGTGAACATAATTTCGTGAGGGAATTAATATTTGAAACAAAAACAAATTTTCGTATTTTGTTTTTGTTTTCCATATACTTTTTCAAACGAAATTTCATTTTCGTTTTCTAAAACACATTCAGTTAGTTTAATAACCGGTCTTGGATTTTTACGCCAATATTTAAAAAACTTTGTTCTGTAGAGTTAAAAATATTTTAATTAGTTATTAGATAATGGAGTTTGATTATTCGTGGTGCAAAATTATCGCCTGGAGCAAAGGCGAGAATCTGCCATTTACTGGTTGGAATTACAAAACCTATTTTAATAATTTTATTTTTATTGCGTTGGTGTTTTTGTTCCTTTTTTCCAATTTATGTTAGTTTTTTTTTACCAAAATATAAATTTCTAAGAGAAGCTGTTCCACACACGAAGTATGTTAAAAAACATATTATGGTCCCGGCTATGGCAACAAACAAGCTATTGTTGTTTTGAACAATAAATTTTTTACCTCCCTTAAAACTTCAAATATGGTTAAATTTAACAATACTATGCTTTAATAAATTAAAGATACACTGAAATATATTTTGGTTACTTTAACGATATAATTGTCACCGGAAACCATATTATCGTTAAATTCATACATCCAAAAGCCATAACCAAAATATGGTTAATTTTAAATAAATAACGTTAAAATTTTGAACATATTATGGTTGATTTCTGGAATTTGTAGCCATATTATTGTCATAGTTATCCATAATATGGTAACCTGCAAACATAAACATTGTTAAAATTCAACCATATCATGTTGCTCTTAGAATATGGTTACCTCCAACCATATTTTTTTTCTACTTGCATATGGGTTCTTAACTCTTTTCCTACACTAGCGTCTCTGCTGGATTTCAGTCCTTAACTGCTTAGGACAACATGAAACATGTTTGGCAAATGGAAGTAAATTAAATGTTATTTAAGGATTTTCGGTTAGTTGTTTATTTTAAATCTTTACAAGCAAAGTGAAAAATAAAACATGCGAATGCAAAAAAGAAAAAAAAATAATCTAAAAATAATCATTTAGCAATAACAACCAAAATGCGTAGAATATATATAAAAATACCCCCCGATTTCGAATGAAAACCGGCTTATGTATTCGAGTAAAAGGTCATAAACAACAGCGAGAGAATTTCATGCTAATACAAAGTCTGTGTACAAAGTCCTGTAAAAGGCATTTAAGCATGATTTGTATTGTTGCTGGCAGGGAATCACAACAAAAACCGTACATTTGCTTTTGTTTCCCTATCTCTCTCTCCATCTCTCTGAAATTATTTTTGCTGTTTTTGCTCTTTTTATTGTAGGCTTAAATATATTTATTGAATGTGTTGTGTTTGTTCTGTTGTATGTGCAATGGTAGTTTAAGCTCTTGTCTTTTCAAATGATTTCTATTTATTGAACTTGAAACGTGTCCTGAAGCATGAAGAGTATGAACGGGTATTTGTAATAATATAACAATATAAAAGTACAATAAAGTATGACTCGAACAGTGGTACACAAAAATTTTAAGATATGGAGTAATTTGTAAAAGTATAAAGCTGTCATTTTATCCAGTCCGTGCGATATTTAAGTGAAATAGTAGAAAAGAATAAACGGAAATATATTTTTTTATTTGTAATTAAGTAGAGATTCCACCTTTAAATGGAATAAAATATATAACAAACATTTCGAACTTTATTGCTTTTGCTAATTAAAAGTTGATAGTTTACCAGTTTAGGAGAATCTGGTAACCCTGAATTGTTTAAACATCAAAATCGAAAGATGTAAATGAAAATATTGCTTAACTTTAATGATGACCTTACTGACGTATTTGTATGAAAATTGTTGTTTATGTAAGTAACCCACTGAAACCCTGCAGTTCTTAATGTCATAGTACTCTCTTTTATATAGTAAACGTTATAAATACATTTTTTTTTTTTTAATTTGTCTTTAACAAGTAGAAATGCTTTGCGGGATTATATAGAATCTATTACTAAATCTTTCAAAAAACTATCCTCTCGGTATTATAATTCCTTGCGGTTTAAGGCGTATAAAAGACGATTCCAAAAAGTCATATGGAATTTAATTTGACCTAATTTAAATAAAATATTACCAATGGGTTTAGAAATACTCTAAGGCGTAATAAGGCGATTTTTAGAAAGAGATTTTATGTACGGATTATGGTAAATTATGCACAGATCTTCACAAAAATCGGCAGAGTAATTTCATGTCTTATTTAACTAAAATAGCGTTGCTCACCACTAGTGTTGGAGGTCATAAAAATAGTTTCTTTTTAAAGAAAAATTTCTGCTTGTTCAGGGTAGTATTCCGGCGGGAATCTCGGATCACAGGAGTATGACCTTGGAGTTCGGTGTAACACTACCGGCTGAGTTCCCGGATAGGAAAGTTTGGCGTGGATCCAACGGACTGTTTGCGGGGTGGACAGTATATACGGACGGGTCCTAGATGGACACTGACACTGGGGCTGGTGTTTTTATTGCTGACACTGACGTGAAAACGTCATTCCCGGATGAGTGCAGTGTCTTCCAGGCTGAGATCCTAGCGATCTGGAGGGCGACGGAGGTGATACTGGGTCACATCGTAGGGGGATCTGTGGTGAAAATCTACGTCGGTAGTCAGGCTGCGCTAAGGGCATTGTCAAATTATACGATGCAATCGTGCCTTGTCGCACAGTGTAGAAATGCTCTGAGGGAGATCATGTTGGCATTCATTCATTGGGTACCAGGACACTGCAAGGTGAATGACAGCAAGGTGGCGGACGAACTCGTGATAAAGGGTTCGAATCTGGACTTAGTGGTAAGGGAGAGAGGGGTAAGCTCCCCTTATGTCAATACTATGTGGTGATACGGGAACGATTCCGTGATGCCGTTTACCGGTCCTGGAGGGATAGAACGGATTGCAGGGTGTCGAGGGCCTTATGGCCCTGATTGGACGCAGGGCCATCCAGGGATCTATTAGGATTGGATGGGAGTAGTCTCAGGACCATTATAGGGTTCCTGACGGGGCATTTTTCTGTTAGGGCTTTTATTAGTAAATGGCACAATGCCATACCAGACTTCTGCATGCTGTGCGGGGTTGCCGAGGAGCTAGAGACGGTTGAGCATGTACTGCGCCACTGTCCTAGGATGCAGGGTCCCAGGCAGCAATGGCTAGGAGCTAGATTTCACGACGAACTGGGGTGTTTAAGGTGTGTGCTCAAATTTTCCGGCCTGGTAATAATTGGCTAGTTCTAAATTGATTTTGATGTTTTTATCTCTTTGAAAACATAATTGTATTAACACTTCGCTTAATTTATCACCTTGGATAAAACCTTTTACGGCATGCAAAAAATATGAAAAAATGAAATAAGTCCCTTTTTCGCCATTATTCACTATCAAAATTTGCAATCGATTTCTGCGGCGACTTTTCTTTATCCAATCCGCACCAAAGTTGATATTAAAGGTTATTGTTTACAAAGGAATCAAGTAAGACCATTTATTCGCTTAAATTTTTTTGAACACCTCTAGGGTGTTTCATTTATCAGTTTTTATTAAATTTACACAATTTGTTTAAATTCACCATAAATTTTTAACGAACAAATTTTAATTAAATGCTAACACAACCCAAGTGGAAATTTACACATAAATTAGATACAATTTATCTCTAGCAAACGTTACAAATTTGAGTACAATCGAATCACTTAAGCAGAGAATTGCGAATATTAATAAAATTAAAGGTGAAAATTTTTTGCATATTTGAAAATGAATTTATTTGATATTAAAAAATATCATAAGCAATTTTTCTTTCGTTTATTTATTCACAATTTTGAAAACTTAAACAAAAACACTAGTTATCAATTTTAATTTTTTTAATATCCTAAGCAATTTAAACATTTAATAAAAAATTTCCAAGTGGGTCTTATAACAAAATGTCTGTTTATGATATTTTCTGTTTATTCAGAAACTCTTTTTTTTTGTCACACACAGTACATATGAATATTTGTTTGGTAAAATGATGGTCATTTTATTTAATGATTATTTGTGGTTTCAGTGAAGATAATGGCATGGTCATATACTGGTACATTTTTAAATGAACGTTTATTTCTTCATCATTAAACGATAATGTTATGTATTTAATTAATATTTTTTTCTATTCAGTTCCTTTTATTTATTTATTTTTTTCTTTTTTGATCTTTTTGTGGAGAATTTCCTTTAATCCACAAACCAACAACTGCGTGGCTTTGTGAAAAAGTTATACCTTTACGGTATAACTTCCTCATATTGCATTCTTATAAATATTATTTTTATTATTATTTGTTAAACAATCAATACCGTCGTTAAATGTGCTATATAAAATTAATATGTCAACAGAATTTCTGCCATAAAAATAAATATGTAAATGAATAATTTATTGACAAAAACGAATATAAAAAACATACACAAATAATAAAATAATAAATGAAATAACAAAAAGTAAAATCATAAGATAAATTAAATCACAGCAAAATAAATTTAGCAAAAACAAAAGCTTAAATATTTATCAAAATATTGTATATTGCAACATCAAAAATGTCCAACACAGATACTTCCTCTCTTATTTCCCCCTCGTACCAACGGCGCAATTTAGTGCCCGGCACTGCAACTAAAGTTCACACCACGGTTCTGTCTTCCTCAGCAAATGCTTCAACTACAAAAGCAACGACAGCGGTTTATAAAGGTTTGCCACAACAGCAGGTATCTTTCCCTGTCACAACAACGTATGCCAGTGCTGCAACACCGACGGCCGCTTGTTTAAGCAAATCATCCTCATGCCCAGATTCTCCCATACGCAGAGTTTCTTCAACTTTACGAAATTCTGCGGTGGGCTTAGCCACGCGATTTTTTAATAAGTGCAGAGCGGCAACCTTTACGGTAGATGGTGCTACATATACAATAGGTAAGTTGTAGGCGTGAAAACGGACAAATACGTTTATTGTTAAAATTTTGTTAATATTATAAATAAAACATTTTTTTAAACAACAAGAAGGAAACCCAAAATAAATATGTAAAAGCTATACACAAACACATATAAAAATTAATAAATTTCAAAAATAACACTGTGTGACAAATTTTTATCTTTTTGTCCGAAACGCCACTCTATTTGGGCTACTCTTAATTGAAACTGTTGGCAACGCTCCATAATTGTGCCAAAATACACTTTGATATAAATATCATCATATATATAATAAGAATATTTCTGCCACAAAAAATCAAAGAAAAATATATCCTTTAATCTAGAGCCAAAAATTTTTTCATTGACTTATCTTTTGTCCTTAACTTAACGACTTAACATTTTGCAAGAACAATTATTTTATATAAGAGGGATTTCAGACAAGTGACCCAACTTTTGAAACCGATGCCTTCCGATATTACCGAGGTTAGTCCTATGGGATAGTAGCTTGGACACAATTTTTCAACAAGATCGGTCAAGGAATTTCTGAGGTAGGGGTGGTAACAATTTGGCATTTTGGCTAAACAGTGGTTTTTCTCATCCATTCCCTATTATTCCTTATTGTTCTTAACAAAATTTGTCCCAAGAATTTTAGATTGATAGGTTAAGGACCTATTTACACTATTTTTTATAGTGAATTCCGTATTAAGTCAAAAATTAACAAAAAAAAAAAAAAAAATTAATTCATTTTATATTATAAATTCCTTTCCTCAATAAAAATAGTTTAATGAAAATTAAATTTGATGAACTTAAGCCTTATTAAAATATCAAAAACTGCAATCAAGAACCAACAGTTGAATTAAAAATCACAATTGTGATTGTAAAATTTTACTACAATTCTATACTATAAGTTAAGTTAAGTTAAGTTTATTTGAGACTTTAAAACAATCATACATAAGAAAAAAAAAATGTATATAAGTCATATTACAAAGAATACTTAAAACTATAATGTTTTGTATTAATAAATATTATTGTTTTACAGTAACAAACTTATCAGGTCTTGTGAAAGATTACTAACAATTAGATTTAAAGTGCTTGCTCCCGGCACAACATTTTGGGGTAGTAAAAATTTATTGACTTAAAAACTAAACTTAAAGCTAAAAATAATAAAAGAAGGAAAAAAAAAAAAAAAATTATCCCCTATGGGCACCTTCAATTTTTGAAACGTAAAATTTTGGTAATAAGTTATTTACACATATAGTTTCATGTTCCACATAGCCTAAGGGTGAGTAATAGTTGGTATTGATCCAATTGAATCCTACTTGATCATTTAAGACATTTTGAATTAAGACATTATCCAAATTATGTAAAGAGTCAATAAAGCCACAATAAACATTGCGTGTTGTGTGTTGACGTCAAAATTACGTCAGAACCACATGCGCATGTGTCTTTTTACATGCCGTGTACTATAGGCTTAACAGACGGTCAGACAGACGGAGATGGCGCCTAATCGACGTAGAATTACTTAGAAAATATGTGTATGCTTTATGGGGTCTTAGATGAATATAAAAAAAAGTTTCACAAGGAATGACAAACAGTATTGACCACTAGTGACTGCAAGGTATAAAATATATCTAGAAAAAGGGGAGTATTGGTGGCCAAATTATAGTAAATTTTGATTTAATTATGCTTAAGTTTGACCATTTTGTGCTTATTTTTAACCATATTATGGTTAAATTTGACCATAATATATTCCCTTCAAACATTACTAATATCAAAATCTAACGATTGTTTGCTACTCTTACCCCCAAACATCTTTTTTAAAAGATGCAAATAAAAAATTAATTGCGAAAGAACAATTTTTTTTTTTATTTTTATTTAATATAAATTTCACTTCGAACTAATTAAAAAATTAAAAAAAAAACAGATTAAATAGTTTGTATTTTTAGTTAAAAAAAAGTTTGGACACTCTTTAAAAGCAATTTAGAAGTCCTCAGATGTTTTTTTCAAATGCACTTTTTATTGGCACCTAAAACTTTTCCCTTAAGATTGCCAAACTAGCCCAAAGAGAAATCTGAAAAGAAAAAAATATTTTACATATCAAACTTTTTCTGTTAAATATTTTTGGATACAAGTAACTTTAATAAACTTTTTTGGAAATATGTTGGAAATAAGATTCTAAATGACGATCTTTTACTAAAACTTAAGCAAAAAAATTTAATTTATAAATAGCACAACATCAAGGGAAAAAAAGTACAAAAGTATAGTCGGTCGACCCAGACCATGTGATATCCTACTCTTTTGAGACTAATGGGCAATTAAGATTCATGTAAAAGTTCTTTGGCTGAATATTATCTAGATATCTTTAACTATATGAGACTTGAATGCCTTTAGGTGATTTTAGTAAGGAGACTTATATGAGACAAGAACAATATCTTTTCATGGCATTGTACCTATCGTTAAAGTTATTATCACCAATTTGTATTAAACCAACATTTATAAGGATGTTATGGCATTGGAAGCTATTTTCGTGAGTAGTATTTCTAAGGGAGCTATGGTCGAATATGGACCGAAGCCAATCAAATTTTAAAAGATGCTTAAGATTGCAATAAAATTATGATTAACCAAATTTAATCTTAAAACCAGCATAATAATATTATTTGTGGGCACAAACAACCTATTCCAGATAGATGCTTGTATTGGGACTATGTGCCATTATGGAACGATTCTCAAGATTTCCAGAGCATTGGTCCTTCTGACAAGCAAAACCTATCACTCATATTAGACTGCCAGCTGGACGGATGGATATCATTAGATTAATTCAAAGTTGAAAGGTATACTTAAAGGTTAGTCTAAGACCAATATTTTTAGGTATGACAAACATCAGCCCAAACACATACTACCCTCTCCACTAGTGTGTGTATAAAAACCAGCACCAAATACTTGAGAGATGAGAGATATTTATTTTTTTTTCTTTATAAATTTTAAACAAAATCAAAGCAACAACTAAAAGGAAAAAATGATATCAAACAAAACATAAATACAAGAGTAAAAAGTATGACAATTTTAAAATAGTTTTGAGAAAGGTCAACAAGTGTCTAGAACTTTTGCCTTCCTTCAACAATCCAGTTTTTTCTTTCTGTTTCATTTCTTTAACACCACAAATTGCTGTGTTCAGCAAAGAGAATCAAGAAACCATTCTTTTAAAAAGTACTTTGGGGAAAAATTGTCCTTAAGTGTGCGTGCATGCAAAATCCATAAATATCTAAAAAGAAAAATATTCTAATAATAAAATACAAAGAAATAGGAATGTATGTGTGTATTTTCTGACAAACATTTGCACACCCAAATGCTTTTATATGATAGTAGTTTTATTTACTAGAGCTTTGAATTATTATATGCAAAATATTGTTTTATATTTGCATGTGTCTCTTTGTCTTTCCGTCTGTCTCGTTTGTAGAATACCACACAATGAACTAGCGTTACTGAACGCAGACGCCAGACCCAGTGGCCTGACGTCAAAATGCTTGTTCGACAAATAAACGATTGTATTGAAATTCAAATTTTATTGTTTTATATTTTATGAACAACAATCAATGTTAATGGAAAAGTATTTAAGTAAATTTTGGTCTTTAATTTAAAAAACACGTGATTGATTATGGAATGCATAATTAAGTTTCTTTTATTTGGAAAAAGTTCTACATTTTTGACCATACAAAGAATAAAAATAAATATCTTAGTTTGTTGTACTTCTTCAAAATGGGTACCGAAATAGTCTGCATTTTGTTCACTTGATTGGTAACAGATTTCTATCCAATATAATAAATGCAGCTTTGGTATGCTTTGGAAGTAAATTAAAATACAATTAGCCAAAAAAATAACAATGGTCGGCTCTTTGATAAATTGGTACATGTATAAGTTAGTTCTTGATTTTTGCCCTAATTTACACATTTTTGTAAACGTGTCACACAATCACCAAATTCATTGAATTAAGCAAACAGTTTGTTGTCTTGCACTTATAATCAAAATGATTATATTAATTACTTAAAATTTAAAAAATCGTTAATTGGGAATTTTTTTAAAAAAAAAATTATATTTTTAATTTTAATTAAAAAAATTATCAAAAAACTTTGCCATTTCAATCAATGTGTTCAATACCCAGCAAAAACTTTGCTTACAAAATAAGCAGAAAAATAATGAGAACTTGACGAATAGACTTCTACTAGAAAAAGTACTTATTTTTGTTCGCGATGTCCTAAAAGCAATCCTTTATAATTCGACCATTTAAACCTAAATATTAATATCTTTCTTTTATACTTAAAAATTTTATAGAAATATGTAGTAACAAAAAGAGACAAAAAATAAGTAGTTACTTTCAAAAAGGCTAAAAAACACTAATTAAAATTGCTTTTATATGCATGTGAAATATTAAGGAATTTTTGTTGGAAAAGTGTACACAACAATAAATTGTTTCGAATTGTAAGAAAACATTTAATAAAGAGTAAAATATTGTGGTTGTAATTTCGGGACACATTTATGTATATTTTTACTAACATTTTATTAATTTTTGGATTTTCCATGAATTTCGAAATTATTCGGATATCTAACAAATTCAACATTTTTTATTTTTCGAATTGTTCTATGAGCTTAATTTCAGTTATGTATTTTATAGAGGTCTTTTGTAATAGTCCTATTCCTTACATTTTTAGAAATGACTTTATTAAAAAAAAATGTTGTATATAATAAAGTAGCTTATGAAAAGAAATAATTCCCAGATTCTATTTGATTTCTAACAAATATTAATATACATATAGCAAATAGATTTAAATAATTAAAATAATTAAAGATCATATAATAATAACTTATTTATAACATTCTCTTAAAGTATTTTTTTGAAATTATAATAATGACTTAATAATTCAAAAAGTGGCGAATAAAGTTACAAAGTAATGAATTAAGGAAGTCATTACGACTAGGATTGTGAGTAAAGTTTTTGCTGGTATAGCTTAGGTTTGGAAAATTCGCCAAAACAATTCTACAAGTTTAAATTATTTTATTTTAAGCGAAATATTCAATTAAGACTTTTTCTTATTTAATTAATATTTTACTTAAAAATTTATTACAAAACAACTAAAATGTTAATTAAATCAAAATTATATTATTATTTTTTGCAACTATTATAACATTAATTAAATAATTAAAATACTTTTCAAACAAAATTTTTTAATGATACAAAAAATTACGGAACATTTGTTCAGTGCATATTAACAAATCTTAAAGTGTTTGTCTTAAATTCATAACTTATGCAAAACATTTAACATAATAATATATTATATTGAGTTTGGTGTACACATTCTGCAAATGGGCATTTCCATGAGAATGTCAACCACGACTCAAAAAATAAATAGCCTTGAAACTATTTTTCGAATATGGTAGAAAGTAAAAAAACACTCAAACTTAACTATGCAAAGGGGTTTACAGCTTTTTACAACTTTTAAAGAGCAAAAAATAAAAGTTAAAACTGACTATCGCTTTGATTCATTTTTAGTAACTGCAATCAACAATTTTCACTTTTCTGCCGATTAAATACAGATACTGGTAACATTGGTATTATACCTTAAAATTAATGTTACAACAACAATGAACAAAATTCACGAGGAGAGACCAAATATATAGTTTGATTAGCGGTATATTTTTTGGTTTGCTTTGGGTGCTATTCAAATGTCACGTACGTGGTGCGAAAACATAATTTGTCTATGTCATTGGTATTTGATCAGTCGTACGTGTTTCAAAATAAAAGTTCAAAGCAAGATATATGTTGCAAAAAAATATTGACCGGATTTTTTTTTTAAATAGGTATAATAAAATTTTTATAAGCTGTTAAACGTCGTCACGTACGATATTGTATTACTATAAATTCAACTAAATGTATCATCTTATTATGTTGGTATTAGGTTGAAATTTGATCAAAAATTATTTTTTTGCAGTCTTAATGATCTAAACAAATATAATTGGTATCGGTCCATATTTGACCATAGCGCTCATTCAAATACTACTCCAGAAAATAGCTTTTAATGTTGTAACTTTCTAATAAATGCTGGTATTGACATAAAAATTGGCGACAATAACTTTTACGACAAGTACTATGTCGTGATAAAATGTTGTGCTGGTAGGTCCAAAATTCACTATAAGTCCCATATAAACCCCCTTCCTAAAATCGCTGAAAGGCAAGCAAATCTCATAAAGATGAAGATATCTAAATAATATTCGGCACAAATAACCTTTATAAAACTCTTTACGTCATAGCATAATTCTGTTCTGGCGACCATGATTGGCGATGGGTCAAAAATAGGGTACACTCTCAAAAATTTGTTTTTAAAATATTATGGTGTAGGGTATCATATGGTCGGGCTTGGCCGCCTATACTTTCTGACTTGTTTGTTTTAAGTTTTTGTATGCATATATTTCCCAAAAATATATTTCATATCTTGTAAATACTATAAGAGAAAAATCTGTCACGTACGATATTACATTTGGTTCATTATAAAACCATCCAGAAAAAAGTTTTTCTTTCCAATTACGGATTATAACGGAAAAATATATGGTTTAATGCAAAAAATTTAAAAAAGGAAAAATACATCCCACAATTCGCAGATTTTCGGATTTTTTTACATTCACCCCAAAATCACTTCCGTTTTATGTCACGTACGATATACACATATTTTGCTAGGTATTTTGGACAACAAGGTTTCGAATGTAATAATTTTTTTTTCATATATAGTACCCTCTAAAAGAAAGATAAAGATTAATAAGTTTTCCAGTTACTACTATTTGCGCAAAAACTACATCGCTCCGAAGGCGTACAAATGTCACGTACGATGACATGGAAATGCCCAAATGTAGATTCATTTTTATCTTTTACTGGAAATCCCCCACTGTGCAACGTTTCTTAATTACGTTTACTTCTGGCTAAGCAAACTATTTTGAATATAAAAACCATTCAAAATCCCAAAGAACGGTCTCTACTGTTCCATAAAAATACACACTACAAACCTAGACATCAAGTGACAAGTTGAGGGTCAGCAATACACACACACACATGGCATACTACAATTCATTCATAATAAAAAAAAACATGAGACAAAATAAGAGAAACTATGCAATTATTTATTTATGTTGACATTGTCTACGTGTCCGTAACAAGGTTTCAAAAAACTTGAAGGCGAATAATAAAAACAAAAGAATTGTATTGGAAATAACAATTCAAGTTTGCAGTTACATGACTCTTGTCTCTGCCACACAGTCCCCGATCATGTCCTGTCTTTATTTCATAATGCTCTGTGTTAAATGTGTGTAACAACTACAGACAAAATAATAGAAAAGTAAATAGTATAAATATTTAATATGATTAAGTATTTGAACAAATTTATATTGATTTTGTTAAATTTTATTCAACAAACAGGTGTTTCCATTAGAACCGTTAGCCATCCTAGAGATGTCCATTAAACTTTTGATGTAAAAAGAAAAATTTAATATCCTGTTATTTGACTTGATTCTAGAATGTGTGTATGAGAGTGTAAGGCTATTGCATTCAATTACCTGAACCATTAAAGTTTTAATCCGTTTCATTTTAGCTGTTGTACCCCTTCTCGTACTCTCTTATCTTTTACCGAATACTTGGCTTGTATTAATCACATTTCTTTAGTACAATTCCTGTGGATAAGCTCAAACAACGTTGCGAGTCTACGTAAGAAAATGTATCCACAATTTCTAAATTCAATAAATATAAAAATATGAAAAAATATATGTATTGATGAGGGACAAGATAAAATCTTTTTTTTATTAAAGAGCTGTGAACGAATTTTATGTGCATTACAGTTACTTAAACCAAATAGGGTTCTTTGCACCCATTTCAACTACAGTAAAGTATTAAACAGAATTAAATTTAAATTTGTCCATTCTAGTTCAGTTCTGTTCTAGTTCAGTTCTAGTTCAATTATACTTCAGTTCTAGTTCAGTTCTAGTTCAGTTCTAGTTCAGTTCTAGTTCAGCTCTAGTTCAGTTCTAGTTCAGTTCTAGTTCAATTCTAGTTCAGTTCTAGTTCAGTTATAATTTTTGTTACGACGTCGTCTACGTATTCTGCTTTTAATATTATACGATTTGCCAGATTTTAGCAATCTAATTACACGTTGTAAAATATCTTACTCTTTACCTTGTTTCGAATATCTAGTTGATATTTCTTTTAAAATTTGTCGTAAGATATTTTTAATCAAAAATTCCAATTATCTCATAAATTTAAAAACTTTGTGTTAACTTTAGAACTCGTCATCATGATACTGTATCGTGATTCTACAAAATAACTTTACAACAAAAACTCATAAATTATTTAAAGTCCTCAAGAAAATCTTTATTAAATAAATATATTTTTAGAAATCTTAAAATTAACTTTCTACAAACACACATGCAAAGATATTAAGAGTATACAGAATATGTGTATACTCAAACAACATAATGTGCATCTCATTCATGTGGCAAATACAAACCAGTCGTTTTGAGGATGGCTGTGCCAATCAATTAGAAGACATTTTCTTCTAGATCTTCTCCTTTTACCTTTTAACATTTCTTATGGCGCCATAACCCTCTTTATTAAACTTTGTATTTTCTTTCTTTTTTCTCTCACTACATCTTATACTTGCAATAATTAAAACAAGAATAAAGAAGAAAAATTCAAGGAAAATTGGAACAAAATAGGAAAACTTTTAAAATAAATATCGACCATAAAGAATACATCAAGACATGGCTATACATTTTGAGAAAACAACAACAGAAATTTCTTTAACAGATTGTAGTAGGGTCATGTGTGTATGTGTGTGTAGAAAAGTTTCGTATGAAATTTATTGGGACATAAAACAGGAAGCACTCAAAGTAGTCCGTGAAAACAACATGGTCTAATCGCAATATCTACCTGGCTGTGTACGAGGAAAAAATAGAACAAATATATAAATTATACAGGACTGAACAAAATCTCAAACAGGAAAGAAAGTGTTTGCTGAATGGAAAAATACAAGAGAGAGATGGCTAAAATATAAAGGTTTAAATAATTCCAACTGACAGTTAACACATTCAATACAAGTAGTTTGACATATTTAAGCTCCTAAGAAAATAGTCAACATGAACATTGTTGGAAATAAGAAGAGCAAATACGAGAACAAAAAAGCAAAAAGAATTGTTTTTAAATATCAAATATATTAGTTGATTTAATACTTTCTCCATGCACTTCTGCGAAACATTCTAAATTTAAAACAATAATGAACTTTGAATTTACTTGAGACTTAAATTGGATTCATATTTAATTCTTTAATGTTAAACAATTTTAATTGAAATATTAAAAAACGACTTATGGAAATTTTTTCTGGTTTTATGTTTGTGGCGTTAAGTTTTACGTTTTATGGAATTTCAAAATTTATCATAAAACTTTCAATTACAATCATTATAAATGTTACGGAATTATCCTGGTAAAAAAAAAGCAACAAATTAATTGTTACTGATATATTGTTGTGTAAATGTTATAAGCAGGACAAGTTTTTGAAGTATTTTTATGGAGAAATAAGTTTTTGCATAATCTAAAGACTTTTGAAAAAATATGCTCTCTATGCAAATAAAGTATTTTTGCCAAATTTCCAAATACAATTTGTTGAGTCGCCCTCAGCCGAAATGGAATCAGATCAGGAGGACGACTTTCTTCCAAGCTCCAAGTCTCACTTCAGAAAATAAACCAAAATTTTATAACGTTTAACCATACTGAGTTTGATTTATCTATCGTTTATTGAACTGTGAGTACTTACTCTTATTCCTTACCAAATTTCCATTCTTTATTTGGTTTTGCTTTTCTACCCCGTTGAGAGGTCAACAACAGCAAATTTATAACCAAAGATTGCAAAATTTTTTTACAAACTTCTTAAGCTAAATTTTTTAAAAATTTGCCCTGATAATAAGTTTTTAATTCACGTAGATAATAATTATATTTATAATGTAATACTATATTTTTAAGTATTTTTCGTGGATTTTTAACTTTTTTTGCCTGCGCATTTTAAATATTTTTTCTACATATAAATTGAACAATAATATTTCTTAATTTATAAAATTCAAATGAATGTTGGGAACCTTCAATTCCATACTGTAAGCGAAATTACCACATTCTTATTTGTTTAAAATTAATTTAATTTAAAATAATATCACAATATTTATTTAATACGTGCTTGACTTATATTTAATTAGATTTAGCTGAAAAGCACAACTAGAAGACGAGTAGAATGGAAAGAGAAAAAAAATTCTCTCAAATTTGTAACCTGTAAAGTTACAAAAACCAAACATATAGTAAATTTTTATGAGTTTAGCCTTTTTGGGAAACATGGGTAATAATTAAGCAGCCAAAAAAAAATTATGAATTGAGCTTGAGGTCTTATTTCTTTTTTTATAAAAAATATTAAATTTATTTAATCCAATATTTCGGAAAATAATTATAAGCGTAGATTTATGTTAGAAATGTTGCAAATTATAAAGAAATTATAAAGATTCCAACAATATCCAGAATTAATTTTAAGTCTGATACTGAAAATGTAGCACAAAATTATAGACATTTAATTTATAGAAATAGAAACGGAAATTAATAATTTATTTAAACTATAATAGATTAGGTTTAAATTGGAAAACCTTTTTGTATTTTATTGAAAATATGACATTTTGTTGAATTTGTTAAATTTGTTAAATTTATTAAAAATTGTTAATTTTTTGTCAAATATTAAAGGAAAATCCCTGAAGAAGGCACACAACGGAGTGCCGAAATATTGGATTAAATAAATTTAATATTTTTTATAAAAAAAGAAATAAGACCTCAAGCTTAAATAAGAAGATTAATAAGGTCGAATAAGAGTCAATTAATTATGAATTGAGTTTAAGATTCACGTAAAAGTCCTTTGTGCCGAAAATTATTTATTTACCCTCCTCTACATGAGATTGTTACCTTTGAAGTGATTTGAGAATGGTGGCTTCTTTGGGAATAATGGTTCATTTTGGTCCTACCAGCACAACATTTTGTCAAAGTAACTATCTTAAAACATACAGTGTTTTAAGATATCTCAATAGCAACATTAAAAGGAAGTTATGGCATTAAAAGTTTTTTTTTTCGAAAGTAGTATTTGTAAGATGATTCTGATTACTATAAAATAAATTTGGACCATATATTTTATTCCGGAAATAAGCTTGTATTGGGGCATTTTGAAATTATGGTGCATTTTTAATAGGATTGATCCATTTGACAATTATAACCTAATTTCATCCAATTATCTCCAAAATTGCAACCTCTGTATTGCACACAATCTTTAAATAGACAGCCAGTTGGGCGGACGCACGTCGTTAAATCGATTCAAAGAGTGTTTCTAAGGACCCATATTTAAATGTGTTACATACATCGGCGCGAGCGCACAATACCCTCTCCGCTTAGGTATAAATATGTCTTCACATTTCTTAAGGTACCCTTACACGACATGTAATTTGCAGTAGCTTTGTCAGATATAAAATCCATATGTTATTGCAGATATCTGTCAAAATTGACAAATAAAAAAGGTTTATAATTTTCGCTTTCACACGTTCGTTTTAAGTCTCAGCTGGCAAAACCTAAAATTCACGTTCAATATATTTCAGTAAATTGAAAATATTGTTTTTTTTTTTTAACAACATGTGTAAATAAATAGATTTGAATGAATATTTGATTCCACAAGCAAATGACTTGCACGACAGCTGATGTCAGAAAGCTTGTCAGTTCAAAATAGAACACGCTCTAATTGAAATTTTTACACTGCTAGTTCGACAATTACAATTTTTTTTTGGCTTTTACACGACAATCATTCATTTTGCGGTGAGAAATTTGACAAATAAGCTGCAAAGCACATGTCGTATTTAAGTACCTTTAATAACACAGTCGTAGGTTTTTATAAGCCAAGTTATGTTTTATTCTCCTCTTTCTGTTCTAGTTGTGTTCTATGATTTTGGTAGAAAATATGAAATTATTTAAGGAAATACTGTATATATGAATGTTTATAAAATTGTTACATAAACTAAAAAAATACCATTTTAGTTGCACTAAATGCAAAAAAAAAAGAATTATATCCACACCACAATAGTGGAGAGGGTATTATGCATTTGTGCTGATGTGTGTAACACCTTAAAATATTGGTCCTAGACCCACCTTTAAGTATATTCATATAACCACATTATATATGCATTTTTCAAAACTAGGACCACGAGGGGGCAATTTCCGCCACTCCGAAATTTGTTTTTAAATACTGCGTGTGTGTATCATTTGGTCGAGCTTAACCGACTATACTTTCTTACTTGTTTTTTTTCGGTTGAAATAGTTCCATTTAAAAAGAAATTTTTTTAGAAAATGTATTCATAGTACCGCGCAGATTAACCCCCTTATGCAAAAAAAGTTAAAGTTCACATTATTTAACCAACACATTAAGCCCAGCAAAAGTGAATGGGTTTTTATGTGCTGGTTAACTAATGTGAACTTTAACTTTTTATGCATAAGGTATAGAAATAAGGAAAACGTCGATTGGGGCTGAATCTAGAGAATAGAGTGGATTAGGGAGCAATTCGAAATCTAGTTAAGACTTTTTTTCATGGAATGCAAATGTTCACACAAGATTCATATTTTCAAATTTTCTCCTCAAATTACGAGGTAGTTCGCTTTACTCTTCTACTTTTTTTTGCATGCCCGTTCCGGGTTTAAGCGATCATACAAATATAATTTTAAGGTATCTCTTTTGTCAATTGGCAATTGTTTTCAACAATTATCTTCATTAAAATAGACTGTGATCAAGTATTGATAAAAAAAAGTTAAATATGCTATAAGGTGCTTTGTAGTGTTAGTTCTCGATGTCCTGCAGCAGATAAGAAGCTCGCCTCCTCACTACAGTTGGTCTAATCTTGGACATTATCTAGCCATGTCGTCTCCTTCTTCTTGGTTCGTATTTTGTGATTCTTTTTCAATGTCCTCAAATACCCATTTTGCGTTGCCTGATATTCGTTACTAGGTGATATTCTTGACCAATTTTCTCCAATACTTTTGTACAACTGAGCTACCTAAATAAGAGCGGCAAGCGTTTTTTGTATGTCAAAACTTTTCATTTGCATAAAGTTTATAAGAAAAAAGCCTTTAGAACGCGAATTCGACACCACCCGGCTGGAAAATCCTAATTGACAAATCGCTATGTCGATTTGTCTTATTGAAAATGTATTTGAAATAGAATTTTCATGTTTAAAAAAACGCTTGCCGCCCTTGTTTAGGTAGCTCAGTAAGACACATGATCAACCCATGGAAATTCCAATATTCGGCGGGATTGCCACATTTTAAAAGCCCGTAGTCTTTTGCAGTCTATTGCGTAGGTTTCGGAGACGTACATTATGATTGTCCATATATGGCATTACGTATACCGAATTTTTGTGTTTACTTGTATCTAAGAAGTGGTAA
This sequence comes from Pollenia amentaria, assembly GCA_943735925.1. Lineage (NCBI taxonomy): Eukaryota > Metazoa > Arthropoda > Insecta > Diptera > Polleniidae > Pollenia > Pollenia amentaria. The sequence continues at coordinate 248,275,315 of OX031007.1, read as the reverse complement.
GATGTTTCCCATATCTGAAGAAATCACCCCTGGCATCTTCATGCAGCGCACATACGGATGGCTTCATACATTTTTGTGCGTTCTTAGACTATTGAAAGTTGTCACCAAACATAATGTTGACTGATTTATGAAAAAATGGAATTAAATCAAAATCGCCGACGCCACCCCCCACCTCATAAGACTTTTCCTTTTCAAGCAAAAGTGTTAAACATTGGAATAAACAAAATATGCATGCTAAGTTTAATTAACATAACCAACGCCCATATATAAAATTAGTACAAAATAATCAAACATTTTATTATTAAATTGTCATTTATTTAACTACATTATCTAATTCTAAATGATGTTTATGAGGTTGACTTCTTTTACTACTTAATTTCATACAGTCATTTATTGATACCCTAACATCAGAATTGCAACATCAATGTTATTACAAATGGCATCAATGAGGTAAAAAGTTACATCAATCCAATGACGAACGTAACATCAAATCGACGCCACATTTTATGTTTACTGACGCTGATGTATTTTGACAGCAATACAGACAAACTGTCATCAGTGCGATGACATAATATATCATCTCACCAGTGCGATGACAAACTGTCTTTAGTGCAATGACAAACTGTCATCAGTGCAATGAAAAACTGTCATCAGTGCAATTGCAAACTGTCATCAGTACGATGACATAATATATCATGTCATAATATATTATTAACATTTTTTTCATGTTTAAAAAGTAAAACTAGAAGCAAATATTCCCATATTCAATTTTTTTTAAATTATTTATTTAAATACATCAAATCTTTAAAGAAGAATTATTACGAAAACCATATCGGGTATTCTGCTGATGTCTTATAATTAAGAGTTCTTCTGTTAACAAATGCCGGAATACAACAAAAGTGAAACAAACATGTGTAACGGGTAAGTAAATAATGTTAAGCTCTTAGTTTGACTTAATATTAGCATATGTGGAAGTTCTATCTGACTTTCTGGAAAAAAATTAATCTATACTTCCTGTAATCGTAATAACGTGCCTCTTCTGCTTCCTCGGAGAGCATACTAATCGAGAATATTGCTGCATCAATTTTATCCTTTTCATGTGTTAGTCTTTTATGGACAGTAGTAACAGTAATAGTTTTTAACAAATATAACAGCCATATGCCATTTTTGAAATTTCGCAGTCTCAATTATTTATGTTTGACACTTTTATTATACTTTTGGTTTTTCCAACTTAAATAACAATTCAAATGGGTTTAGTCTTAAATCATGTGGTTTTGTTTTTCGTAATTATTTGCAAATTGGTACTATAACTGCATTACTTTTTTTAATAAAAGATGTCTGCATTTTATTTTATCTACAACCTGCACTACAATATTCGTGAATTTTTCCAAAAAATGTATAAGTTTGTACAGAGATCCGGTAAATTCCGTATTTTTCTGCTTTATTTGTTAGGTAAATCCAAAGAGCACACCTTCATCCTTCAGTTGGTTCCATTAGTAAGACGGAGGTAATATACTAAACTACTTATGCAATCTGGAATATTTTTTTTAGTTTACATGAAGGTGCAGTATTTCAATTAAAAACGACATTGATAACTTTGAACTGCATTTCATTGACATTTTCAACAGTTCAGGTGGTAAGATATTTGAGTGACTTCACTAGATTACTTCACGCACAAAATGTGGCTTGTTTATAGATTAATAAAATTTTTGAAAAGCAATACAAAGTCAAAACATTGCTTCTTTGCTACCCAAATCCCTCTGTGCGGCGTCGTATTTCCCGTGACGATTCCCATCCACCCCCCCCCCCCTCCCCCCAACTGAGTTCCTACTGTTCCGAATGATGTCGTTTGATTTCAGCTTTCCGGCGAATTATCATGTCTTAAGGGGTCTGTATATGGTGAAGCATTTCTCATAAAGCGCTATGGTAGTATTAGTGAAAATGTGTTTGTATTAAAGACGTGCACGGATATATCTGTTTGTACAAGTTTCTGTGTGTTTACTAAAGTGAGTGTGTATGGATAAGTTGTCGATTGTTTCTGATATAAGTTGATATGGATATTTTTTGTAACATAGTGGATATGAGTTGATAAAAAGAGAATGAGAGTAACATATCTGTTTATATCTGTTTTACAACAGCAGATACTAGTTGATACTGATCGAATACAATGAGTTACTTATTGTACGATGCCGTTATTTTCAATTGTCTTTCAACGAAAATATTTTGTTTTTGTTTTCGTTCAACAGACATGTAGACAAAAATTATTGAAAAAAATTACCAAAAAAAAACCACATGTATTTTATTTTTGTAACAAATTCTTTGATGCCCTTAAAAGGATGGGGTCTTTTCGTTCAAGAGACATGTATACAAAAATTATTGAAAAAAAATTACCAAAAAAAAACCTCATGTATTTTATTTTTTTAACAAATTCTTCGATGCCCTTAAAAGGATGGCGTTTATTCGTTCAAAAGACATGTAGACAAAAATTATTGGAAAATATAAAAAAAAAAATTTCCAAAGAAACAACACATGTATTTTGTTTTTGTAACCAATTCCTTAAAAGGATGGGTTTTTTTCGTGCTGTGGTAGTGAAAATTGCCGAGCAACAACAACAAAACTAGCAAGAAGCGTTGCGATCAGGCCTGCCATATTTACCGATTTATCGGTATTTTGCCGATTTTTTTCTCTAAATTATCAAAGTGCCTATTTACCGATTTTTTGATAAAAACTTAAAACACGGTAGCTTTTGGTTTGTGTTATATACATTTTTAATTTTGGGTAACTTTTAACGTTACAAAGCGACAACTGTTATTAATTCAGCGCTTATACTTAAGGAAAATGGGTTAGATTTATTCAATAAATGTACATATGTAGTGTTGTCTAACCCATCACACACACACATTTTGAAAAATATTCAACTAGGTATAAAGAATAAAAGAATTAACTCCAAATGAAAGAAAAAAAACTATACGATTTTTTGACTAAAGCTAAAAGAAGAGATAATTTATTTTTCAAAAGGAAAAAGGGGTTATTACTTACAAAAGAGTAAAGTTAAGCTTAATTTATATTCACTGTCAATGTAAATATTTAATTTTATAGGATTATATGCTATTGAGGATAAGGCTTCTACCTCCGGTAGGCAATTTAATTTAAGAAAGTAACGTAAATATTCAAGTTTTTTTGCAAAAAGAAAATCAGATTTAAGATGCGAGAATTCTTCAACCCTTAAATCAAATTTCGATATCCACTGAAAAATTAATCTTTGCAAGCAATTATTTTTTTTAAAGATTATTTCAAATTTAATAATTCGATTTTTATGGTTATATTTAAAGTTATTTAATAAAAGTGTCAAACTCATATATGTATAATAGACCTGGCGTTAAAAACTTCTTTTTTAAACTTGAATGTGGGTAGCGATGAAAATATGCGATTTGATGCCAAAATTGATATAGCAAATATTCAGGCTGATCGGATGGTGCCAACCCGTGCAACAATGAGGTCAAAGGTCAAAATTTTGAAAAACTACCAAAAAATAAAAAACTCCATATTAGCTGCGCCAGGTCTAATGTATAATAATAAAAAAATTAAAACACAAACTTTTTATATCCATAAAAACAATTAACCAGGAACGGTGGCAGTTATAACTGGTATCAAAAAGTTCTTTAATAACAGTTATTTCAAGGATCGTAACAGTTATAAAATAAGCGACAAAAAAAATCATAGAAAAAATGTCTGTCTATGTAAAAATTGTACGTAAAGTTCAGGTCGCAGTTTTGAAGATAAATTGCTGAAATTTGATACAAAGTTTCTAATTGTCCTAAGGAACAAGCATATTGTCAATGGTGAGAACTTTGACATGAATCTTAACTTCATAAAATAATGGCGTGGTCCATGATTGCCCAAGGGTCCCTAAGCTACACTCTTGAAAAGTAATCTCTAAATATTGTGGTGTGGAGCATCGTAGGGTCGGGCATGCAGACTACTTTCTTATTTGTTTGTAATGGATAATTGCAACCAAAAAAATAAATTATTTGTTTATAATGGAAAAATAAATGCTTTTTTACAATACATATTTTTAACCGAAAATTTTTGTGGTTGAAATAATGGTTATCAATAACAAAAAAAAAATTGTTACTTTAATTGGCTACGATTACTCAAATTAAACATATGTAGCGACAAAATAATAGTTATTATTATTTTCAGTCCCGGAGTTATTTTGTGAATTAAAAACAAAAAAGTCCTTTTTAAACAGTTACCTATTTAACGTAAATATAAAAGGTCAAATTAAACTCCTAAAAAGGGAGTTCGATTTAGCCGTCATAAATTAAAACTCAGTTGAGGAATAAAAGATCGACACTCAAAGCTTGCCGCTGGTCAGATCTTTACAATTTGTATAGCAGTATTATCTAATCAGCTTGTGCTGCAATTAAATTGTCATTAAAAAAAGAAGAAAAACAAAATGAGTGTTATTATCAGTGTTGCCAGTGAAATTTCGAGAAGGATACATTTTAGTTTCCAAAGAGATACGCTTTTTTCCAAAATGAGACATTTTGGAAAACATTTGAAAATCCATTTTAATGTTATCAAAACAAATTGTTTGTAAAAATTAATATACGAGTTAAGGCGTTTATACTTAGGCGATTATATCAAAAAGTTAATATAAATTTTTCTTCTAAAATTTCATCTTAACAGACATACACAAGAATAAGCAAGCGACAGAAGAACTTAGAAAACCTAACAACAAAATACATTTTATTTTCGTATTTAGTTGTCATTGTTTTTTTTTTAGTATTCATAACAAAATGATAACTTTTATAAACTTTGTTAGAGTAGGAAAGTTTAAAATTGGATTTCTGTACATTTTGCGCACAGATTCAAAAGATACGAAAAATATCAGGATTATACATGGTACCTGAAGTCATCAAAAGATACGAAAAATGTATCTTTCGTATCCTAATGGCATCACTAATTATTAAAGACGTAAAAATTTAAATCCTTAAAAGAGTTTTATTTGTTGACAGCCAAGTGAGTTTTTTTAGAGAGAAAACTCTACTTTTATTGTTTAATCCAAACTTTTATATATTCGTTGAAAAATTTGTCTTAACTGTGGAGTTGAGATCGTTTTTTCTAGATCACCATCGATTCTGAAAGAGAACTTTAATACGAATCCATTGTTATATGACAGTATGTCTCCGTTGGCTCTAATATGGAAAATTCATACAAATTTTTAATTAACTAATATTTATTTATAAAACGTTTATTTGTATTGATTTTTATGTTAAAAGCATTAGGTAATGGTAAATTGTTGCTATGTTATTTTTTGTCATTAAAATATGTTTAATTTTTAAACACAATATTTTTTTAAATTAAATTGCCGATTTATTTTTGATGATATGCAGATTTCTTACCAAAACCATCTGGCACCCCTGGTTGAGATCGTATATAAATTTTTATAAGCTCTGTTATTTGCATCAACTCTCCAACAATATTTGAAAATACAACAGATAACTATAAGTATTGTTAAAATACCATGGTGACAATAGATATTTGTGAGCAAAAAAAAAAGGTTATGATATATTCAATCCAATACCATAAGCAACTGTTTTGGTTTTTTGGATATGGTGAGTGGACAAAAGCAAAACCATACAATATCAGTTACACTCATTCTCTCATTGATATCAATAGTAACAGGTACATATCTGGTGTATCTGTTTTGACAATACTTTATGGTGCACTCGTGCAGGTCTTTAGTTTGTATGTATGTCACCGAAGATGCTGAACGCGAAATCAAAAAATTTAGAAATGTCGGAGAATATTACTTCCAGCACACGTACACGAGTAAATTCACATGCATGACAAGCATTTTGACCGTATACGGACCCATTTAGAGTTCATTCAGCAGTTTCTAATTAAATGTAATCGTCAGCATAAGATATGTAATCTACTGTTTACACGTTTATCTAAATGCCAATTTTCTTACCGTTTATTTCATTCCCAAAAATCTTCTCCAAGTAAATGTTAAATAAAAGCGGTGAAAATAAGCATTTATCATTGCTATAACACCCTTAAAGATGGCAATTTAGCCTGTGAATTTACCATCGTCGCTAACTCTAATAAACTCTCTATACAGTTTTGTCCCCTATTGCCAGAGAGCTTCCCAAAAGTATAAGAAATATCCAAAAAAAATAAAAAAGTAAGAAGAAAATTAAATTTTTCTTTAATATTTTATAATTTTTTTACTGCTGGCGGTAAAATTATTCAACAGCTGTTTTTGTTATTAAAAACAAGGGTGGAAAAGTGGATACGAATGTACTTTTTTCATACTTTTATCTTCTGTGTATCGTATTTAATTAGTTTTTACAACAAATATAAGTGATTTATTTCAAATTTAAAAGAAACCACTAGAAATTTTATATTTCATTTTAACATTGATAAAAATAACAAAAACAGTTGTTAATTAATTTGCCGCCAGCATTAGAATACAAATTATAGATATAATAATTAAAAAAATTTTACATTTAATATTTTTAGCTTCCTTCATTAATATATTTTTTGATATCTGTTAAAATCAAGTAAAAGATTAAAGCGCTGCTGAAACAAAAATATAAATGTTTATTTTTTAATGAACAGCGCTGTTTATATTCACCAAAGAATTTTCTTTTTCGATAGTGTACACTATTACCGAAAAATGTAATGAAAAAGGATTTCTATAAGACTTTTTTTTTAACAATCTGGCCAAAAATCATTGGATTTTCAAGAGCTAGTAGAATAGTGTAAAAGGCCCTCAAGAAGCATTTTTTCGTGACTAATTTTCTTAACGAATATTTTTCAATTTTCTTAAATTCTTTAAAATTTCTTTAATTTTATTCGTCTTCTGTTTCTAAATTAAATAAAAACCAATTCACCGTAAATAAAATACAAACATAAAAAAGTTACTTTCAACACTTTATTTCGAAATTGTGTACAAGTTTTAATTTGATTCCTTATTTATTGAAAGTGTATAAACTTTACTTTATATGTATTATTTATTGTAACATTTTGCTAAGAAACTAATTATAATTTCGTAAACTTAATTAATTTGAAAATTAATTGCTAGAAATTTATGACAAAATCTTTTAATAACTGAAGTACTTGCACTCCAATTTGTCAATGTATATACACACAAAACTTACATACAAGCCTGAGTATTGTGAGGCGCGGATCAAGGGAGGGGAAAAAGGGATAGGTTCCCCCTCTCTGTCCAAAATGATTAAAATATGTTTTCTTTATTTCACCAATAAACGATTAGCTAATAAATAATAAAATATATTAGTATTGTGGTTATTTTATTGAACTGTTAAATGGGGTTTAATCCAAATTTATATATTTTTAATCAGGCTTAAGTTCATTGAATTTAATTTTCATTAAATTATTTTTATGAAGACAGGAATTTTACAACATTAAATCAATTAAATTTTTTATTGATAATTTTTCATTTCTTGACAAAAAGTACGAAAAAACAGAAGTTAGGAAGAACATGTAAATCAATTAAAATAGATAATCATTCATTCAAAAGCAAATTTCGATCTACCAAAGTGAAATACCAGTTAAGGATTGATGTTTGACTATTGACGTCATCCGGCTTCAATAGTGAGTAAAACGAAACTAGTCTGGTCAACCTGTCCGTGAAAGCCTGGGTTCAAATCTCAGCGCAGTCAAGAATGAAAAATTATCAATAACATTTTAATTGATTTAATGTTGTAAAATTCCTGTCTTCATAAAAATAATTAAATGAAAATTAAATTCAATGAACTTAAGCCTAATTAAAAATATTTTAATTTGGATTAAAAATAATAAAATATATTTTTTTTATACACATTTTTTATGTGCGAAGAAAAAACGTTTGACTGAAAGTGCGTGCAGTTGAAGTTATTAATAAAAATATATCTATTTACTAAAATCAAATCAGATTCTCGGCCGTCTGCTGTTAAATTCGCGTTATAAAGGTTTGTTTTTATAAACTGGGTTGAGCTGAAATAAGAAAATGTAATTAAGGGGATATTGAAAGGTGTACACTTAAGAGGGAAAACACTTAAAATGTTCTTACAATTTCTGGATTTTTTTTTGGCAAAGATAATTGTTATTTTGTTTTCTAACTTTTTTTGCAGGAATAAGACTTCATTATTAATTTGTCCCTTTCCCTTTGACATTCTTCGGCCATCAAATTAGTAATTTATTAAAACTTTAAACGAATTTATGTCAAAAAGAAATAATGATTTTCAAAAATTTGACTCTTTCAAAGCTCACAATTACAACTTAAAAAAAGAAGAGATTCTAAAAAACGCTTCATGAAGAGTGAAGTCATGATTTTTTGAACTTTTAATTTTTGGAAAAAAGTCAAAAATTTGATTTGTACCTGTAACTCAAAAATGCAAGCTGATAGAGAAAAACGGAGATTTAATTTGAAATCAGCGATTTCAAATTAGTAAAAAATTGCCTCAAATTGCAATCAATACACAAAGAATTCAACGCCCGCTGTGCTATTAATAAAAATCATAAATATATTGAATTATTTAGAAAACAAATTTCGAATTATTGCTTTCTGGTCCCATTCAGGTAAATAAGCTCATTTTGATATGCACTAAATGGCAATGTTGCGTTCAGACTTATGACTTTTTCATTTCAATAATATTGTAATTTGACCTTTTTGTTTTAAGTTCAACAGGTTTTTTAGAAAATAAGCAACAACTTTTTTTTGATACCGCTCACTTTTTACTAGGATATCGAAGTTTCGCGATATCTTCGCTTTAAGTTTAAAAACCCCTGTTTTTCGACATATTCAAGACGTTATAACTGGGTGAATAACTCTTTATTTATAAAACCTCATATGTCCTCTGAAAGTCCTACTAATAAACTTTAAAGTAAATATTTAACCCTTGTAATATATTTTCGCTCTCTGCGATATCTTAACTCGAACTTTAAAAATCCGATTTTTCGCTATATTAATTAATTTTTTTAATTGTTTGTGATATATTTTTTTTTTTAATTTTGACTAAATTTTTTGTACATTTTTGTGATTTTTTTTTTTTTTAATTTCTTATCGATCACAAAAAAATTAAGAAAATCTTATAAAAATACTATAACAAAATCACAAAAACTTTAAAAAAATGGTGAAAATACCGTTATCGGATTTTACAAACTTTACAAGATATTAATTACAAAGGTTAGTCATATATTTTAAGGGTGATATCAGACGACATATCAGGTTTTATAAAAAATATGGATTCGCGCTGTTATAACATCTCGAATATGGCAAAAAAAAAACAGGGGTTTTTTAATAACCGAAGATATCGAGAAAACCCGATGGGGAAATTCTAAAGAACAGATTTTGGATTCAACGCTTAAACATTTAGAAAAGTACACGTTTGTTCTAGGGTTTTGATTCATTCCTAATTTTGCCGGCCTGTGCTATTTTCGGTTTCTGAAAATAATTATATCTTTGTGATCAGCAGGGCAAGTTTAAAATGGCACAAAAAATGGTTAAAAATGGCTGGCAAAATGGCACGAAAAAGTATAAAAAATGGCACGAAAAATGGCACAAAATGGCAAAACTGGCAAAAATAAAAACATGTTGTTAGGTATTTAAGAAACATTTATTTTATTTAGTTTTGATTGAAAAGTACAATAACATGTTTCTTCAAATTGTCGAAAATAAATGATCTCCTGTTATCGCATAAAACGGTTGAATAAATGGAAAACACTCCTTCAACATCGCAAGATGTAACTGGAGCATATTTGAACGCTAATAGTTCAGATGTAGAAAGATTGTCAATAAATTCATTCGTCTCACTTTCATTCAAATATATAATATTTCTTATCTTAATTAAAGCTCGTAATCCTGTATTACGATTTAAAAGTTTTTTAAACTTTTCGACAAAATCTTTTTTGTTGGCATCTTTAATATTTTCCATAGCGCGATCAATTACGTCTAAGCTTTCGTTTATAGAAAGACCTTTTGTTTGTAATTTCCAGAGACTTGAGCAGATGCATTGAAAGTTCTCCTTTATGTACATAAGTTTCTTTTTAAGTTCGATTTTTGCAACATTAATTTAACATTCCGAATAGATTCTGCCTCATGTTCGCTAAGCTTATTTAAAACTTCGGAGATTTCTTTAAAATTGTCGCAATAATATATTGCAGCTTCAATCCAAGTTCCCCATCGAGTGACACAAGGAGATGGAGGTTTTTTTAAGTTCGGCAACATTAATTTTAAAAGATTGTTACGAGAAGGGGCCTGCAAAATACAAAATAATACAGTGACCTTGTATATATGTACACTAGTTTTAAACTTACCTTAAGAAATATAGCTTTACAGCTTGATATCAGCGTGTTAACATTTTCAAAATGTAAACGAATAAAATCAGCTAGTTTGTGCAACCCATGCGCCAGGCACGTTATGTGTAAAATTTTTGGAAATAATGTTTTAAGCGATCGGACTGCAGACACCATATATGGTGCAGCGTCTGTCAACACAAGTAAAATAGTATTGTACTTGATGCCTGTTTAAAATATGAAATAGTTAAATAGATATATTAAACAAAAATGAAAATTTACCATTCGGCCACAATATTTGTAAAGAATCTGTAAAAAAAAGCTGCCATTGAACTGGCATTAGCTTTTTCAATGTGAGCAATGTTTAAAAGATATGACGTCTCTTTTTCACCTTCTTTCAGGATACCAAAATTTGCAACCATCCGCTGTTTGCTGTCAGTTGTTTCATCCATTGATACCCAAATCAAACTCTTTTCGGCTCTGTTTTGTAACACTTTAATACATTTTTTATATATTGTTGGCATGTATTTGGTTCGTAGCAGTGTCTCACTGGGAACGGTTCTTAGTGTGTTTCGTTAAAAATTCCTTGATGACCGGGTTATTTATTTTGTACAGCGGTATGTTTGCCGTTAAAAAAGTGTTGCACAAATCCAAAATGTATGGGTTCGATTCTGTTGTGGTATCTGTCAGTAAAGATTGTGTCGTAGGCGAATTCAATTTTTCAGCTAGAGCTTTATGCTTCAATGAAGAGAAATGCTGCTCAACATTATACAATTTTGGCTTATTAAGTTTGCAGTCGCAAACTACACAATAACGCACTGAAGAATCCCCTTTTAATATTTTCGGAAATTTTTTTCACCATTCTTGAATTAAATTCTTTTACCGACTCTTTAGGCATTTTTTTAAACAAATCTAAATGTGCACCTATACTTAAAGCAAACAACTAAAATCACACCTTATAATGGAACTAATTTTTTGATTTTTTTTGTAATATAACGTTACTTTCATGGCCTTCTATTGTAGTTTTTATAATAAAAGTATTTGGAACAACTACAAAAAATATAAATCGTGTACGGAAAAAGGGACGCATATATTGTTAGTACAACAGATTGACTAAAAATTTTAAAATTTTATAAATTTCAACATGGTGATTCTAGTAAAAGAAAAAATTTGAGGTATGAAAATTTCTCCCAGGTTGCAAAAAAGGTATTTTTTGGCAAGCTGGACCAAAAATGGCTTTTTTTCAAAAAAATTGAAGAAATGGCAAAAATGGCAAAAAATGGCATATGCCATAAAAAACTTGCCCTGGTGATCAGGATTAATGGGCCTTTCAAAATTTGGAATAATAATCTTTTTGTTATTTTTCCTGCTATTAAGGTAAATAGGAACTCGTTTCCAAAGACTTGTGTTTTTTGTTTCTTTTATTGTTGTCTTACATTAACTGTTTACTTTATTAAATCAGAACTGTATTATTGCCTTTGGTTTTTTTTTGTGTACCATATTTAAATAAGCTGCTATTAGCAAAATTAAATGGTTTTGCTTAAATAAATTTCTAAAAAGCCCCCAGACGGTAAAGCTGGATCCGCGCCTGATATTTATAAGAAACAACTTCACTCTGATCAGCACAACATTTTATAAGATTAACAGAACTTTTTGAACGATGTGATTACAAAATCAGAGCAAACCAGAACAGACCAGCAGCATTGGCTGCACAAGTAAATAAAATTCCATAAGAGCAAATTAACTCAACAAGAATATTTGTTGGCTTTTGGTCTTGCAGTAGAGGAGGAGGAGATATACAAAAATAAATCGATTTTTGAAAGTTCCCTAACATCACTTATCCACAAACACACACACACCATATAAACAATTATTGCTAAGCTAAACTGAAGTTTAGAGGATTTATTTCCTATACCACTACAGGGCATTCATCACTATTATAAATGTGTGAGTGTGTTTTATATATATATGTGTTGGTGTGTGTTAACATAATCAAGTTATCTCTATAGCATTTTGAATTATTGCAAGTAGCTAAATGTGTATTGAGTGCGAGTTAAGGTTAAACTACTTTTTCCACAATTTAACCCAGTGTGTTTTTGTTTTCTGTAGCAAATGTAATTGTACGAAATTATTTGTGAGTGTGTATGTATATAATTTAGGGTGTGGAAAATTCTTTTTATTTGTTGTTTGTATTTCTTTCTTAATTGTGTGTTTATTTCGTAATTTTGTTAACATTATTGTTTCCTGTTCTTCTTCTTTCTCTTTGATAAGACGTCGCTCTGTGGGGTTAAAAATGTGCCAAGTTTTGTTCAGTTAAGAACACAACAATTACTGGTTTCAACAATTTTTGTGAAATTATTTTACTATTCTTTAAGTTTTTTCACTCAATGTTTTTCACTTAAGACCCTGACAGATTGATTTCACATTTTATTTAAATATATTAAGGTGTAATCCTTAACGCTATTGTAAAGTAACTTTGTTACTTTACAGAATATTGTAACATCTATACTTATAATTAAATTAATAAAGTATTATTGTTGAACTGATCTTTAATGTGTTTAATGTGAAATAAATCAGTTTTGTTATAAAGAATTTTGTTTTAAGGTTCACAAAGGACTTTTACAATACAAACGAACACTAATTATCAATAACCGTTGTTAAATAATCCCGATTCGCTCAGGGATTTAATGAAAAGCTAATGCTGATTTCTTTAAGTGTTGTGTGTATCTTCCAGCCCTCAAAATAACATAGTATTAGTTGCACTACATGCCAACTTACATTCTACAGTTTAATATTCTATTCCAATAAAAAAATATTTTTAAAAATAAGCTGAGTATTAAGCGCTGAGTAATAATTTCTTAATGCTGAAAAATAAGTCTTATTAAATAAATGCTTGTATATTTTAAACATCTTTATAAGATACACATTCTGCTGTCAAATCTGTATTAATTCAAGACAATCAAGTTTTTTTTTTTATTTTTTTTTTTTTGTTATAAAAATAGACAAATTAAACAATCCAAACGAAAACAATTAAATCCCTTCGCATCAAAATAGTGTTAACCATCTAATCACATTTAAGAACTCAAAGTAAAAGAAAACAAAATAAAAATCTTATAAAGAACAAGTAAAAGTGCTATTTTCGACTGTGACTTATAAAACAATTAGTATTGTAGTTATTTTATTGAACTGTTTATGGTTTTTAATCCAAACTTTGATATTTTAATCAGGCTTAAGTTTCATTTTCATTAAATTGTTTTTATGAAAAATGGAATTTTACAACATGAAATTAATTAAAATTTATTGATAACTGTTCATTCTTGACTGACGCTGGGATTGAACCCACGTTTACGGACAGGTCGATTAAACATGTTTCAATGCTAACCACACTATCCCTTCAGAGATCTTTGCTGCTTAAAACTCACCGCTATTGACGACGGCTGGCAGCCAATAGTCAAATATCAATCTTCAAACCAAATAGTTTAATTTTAACTTACTTGAAATTTGCTGTAAATTATTATATATTTAATTGATTTAAATGTTCTTCCTTATTTCTGTTTTTCATTCATTTTGACAAAAATTCTTCTTCAAGTCCAAAATATATTTTTGTGTTTTTTTTTTGTTTCCTTTGGCCTTTTTATCAGCACAACTTGAAGGACACATGAAAACATTGAGCTAATGCCTTATCTGTTTGACAATTAGTATTGTGGTTATTACCAAGTAAAACAAAATACCATTTGGTTTAAAGATTGATATTTGACTATTGACTGCCAGCCGTCGTCAATGGCGGTGAGTTGTTAGTGGCAAAGATTTCTGAAGGGATAGTGTGGTTATTATCGAAATATGTCCGATCAACCTGTCCGTGAGTTCGATCCCTAGAGCAGACAGGAATTTAAATTATCAAAAAAATTTTAATTTAATTTATGTTGTAAAATTTCTTTCTTCATAAAAATTATTTAATGAAAATTAAATTTACTGAACTTTAGCTTAATTAAAATATAATTTGGATTAAAAAGCAAGAATTTTCATATTCATATATATTTACAAAACATATTTTTGGCTTATAGCAAGTTTATGAAACGAATTTTCTATGACAATTTGTTTAATAAAACTTTTATTTATCAAAAATTTTTTTTATAAATATGGGGCTAACAATTTGGATTAAAAATTATAAAACAGTATTAAGAAAAATTGTTCTTACAGTATTATAAGTCGTGGCGGTTTTGGCGCATTAAAATCTGTTTCCAAAGTAATTTTACTACAATGGCATTTACTGCAATTTAAGCGTTTTCTAGTAGTGGGCTTTCTATGGGGCGTAAGCTAAGTAATGGACCGATCTGCAGGAAACTTGGCAGTATGTTTTCTTATCTTATGGAACTATGACATAATAACATTTATTGCAATAGCATTATGCGTTACGACTTTGACCGAACTTAAGTGTTTTGAACTTTTAGGGGGCCTATAATAAATTATGGATCGACTGTCACGAATATAAGTAGTATGATTTATAGTCATATCAAATGATATTGTGAAAAATTAAATGAAAATCGGTGCATTCCGTCACCAATTTATGGGGAATGTAAGAAAGGTAAATGCACTGTTTAGTGTTGTGGCTTTTTTTAATCTTTGATATTGTTACAAGTAAGACCTGAGTGTTTAAACTTCTTATTCACTTTATGGTCTTATTTGAATAATTTTTTAAGCTTTTCTAAAGTCTTTGGAAAAAGTTTCCTTAAGAGCTGGCCTAAGCAGCGGGCGAAATGCGCATAGAAACTTGCTTTCCTCAACAATAAATATCAGTGTTTCTATCAAAAATAAATATTGGGAGTTTAGCACGTCATTAATAAATGAATTAAATAATAATAAATTTTGTATTCTCTAAAATAACTTTTGATTAAAAATATAAATTCTTTTGATCTATCATAGCTTTTTTCCTACTGAACCTATTATGCTGGATTTCAATCCTAAGCCCCAATCCTTACCCTAATATTGTTATATTCTTTTGAATTATTCAAAAGTGAGCGTGATTTCAACAGGCGGACAGACACATGGACATGGCTAAATCGACTTAGAATTACTGAGGGATACGGAATATACATACATATATACTTTATGGGGCCTTAGATGTATTAAAACAATTTTACACGGAATGACAAACTTAGTTCATATACCATGTGTTACCACTTGTGGTGGAGTATAAAAATAAAGAATATATATAAATCAGTAAAAAGAATATTAGGCTAAGCCGAATCTTATATGCCCTTCACCATAATTTTTTAGTTTTTCACTGGCAGCTCAAGTTTTAAACACACAGTTTAATTTATTGTTTGCATAATTTACCCAATTTTTTTGTATAATTTTTTCAGTATTTCGCAAACGGTCCTTCAAACCTTAAAATTTTGAATTTTTAATCTACACAAAAATCTCTTTCTGTTAAGTCATATTATTGAAAATGTTAAGATTGTCTTGTTTTTGGTTAAGTCATAAAATTTTTTTTTACGTTAATTTTCTGAAATGAATATAACTATTTCTTATGTATTTTTTTTCTTTTGCTTACGAATATAACATTAGCATTTTTTCAGCTCTTGTTTTAGAGATATTGTACATTAATTTAACAAACTTCCTTAAATTTTCCTTTTTTCACTCAATCCAAATTAATTTGGTTTTTATATAAAATAAATCACTAACAACTACAAAGAAAGACGCTGTACAAGTAATCCAGGTAGTTTTTGTGTTGTTTGAGGTCATGATAGCCTTGCACAGTATCGGAAAACTCTAGACTTCTTAAAAACTCTGAATTTCAAAAATTTTAAAATTTTTATTTCCAATCAAGATAAACAGTACGTTGTAAATACTGTTTTCCAAAACTATCTGTTTATATTTGCGGCAATGGTCATGTGGGAAAAGATCCATCCTTAAATTTACGACACCAATATCTGCCTGGAGCCCAGTAATCATTGTGATGATTTTTGTACTATTCAAAACATAGACAAAATGTGACCTTCTTTTCGAAATATTAAAGGACCCTTTATATAGATTTTTCGTTGGAATGTCTAGTTTTTACATTTAGAAATGGGGGAAAATTGGATTTTTTAAAATTTTAAGGACTTTCGTAAAAAACATAAGTCTTAATATCCTTGCAATACAATACAGATATACCGATATACCCACCAATGTGACTCTACTCAAATAGAAGAGATTTTTGTGCAGATTTAAATTTTTTTTGAGATTTAGAGGGTGTTAATGAAATTATAAGAGAATAAAAAAAGTGGTGTTAACTATGCAAATATTTAATGTCACTTTGTCTTTGAAACTAGAGCAGAAAAGAAACTAATGGCGCCATCGTCATCAACACTCTCAATTTAACCAAAAATAATGGACAAAAGTCTGGAAAATTTTTATATGTTGATGCACTGTTTCTCAAATATATCAAATGCTTCGGTATTTTAATCATAACGCGGCCATCTTGATCGATTTGACAAATTGGTATACCGTCTTTTTATTAAAAGAAATTCACCATACATTTTAAACTAACTTTTTCGAGAAGTAGATTCGTTTCTTTTCTTTTGATCTATTAAACGTACTAATGCATCATATTGGAGTTCCAAAAATGTCCTCTTTAGGCTTAACAAAGTTGTTTGTTGAATATTCCCTACTCATTTATTCATGGTCTGATTTTACTTATATATTCAGCTAAAGAATTCTAAAAGATCTGTTGATCCGGAATATACAGGAGCGTTGCAAAGTTAATTTATATGAAATTTTATATATTTTTTTCTCATTACTTGGTAATTTCTCAAGCAATTTAACTGACTTTAAAAAGCCTTTACCTACCGAATGATATGACATATATACACGGTGCATAGGGGCTTCTCAAACTTGATTTCAACCGATAGATTGACGCTCATCATTTTGACAACTCCTTTATGTGGACTTAGATCAGTATTGTTGTATGTAGTTACAAATGGAATGACAAACTTAAATCAACTTACTCCTCTGGTGAAGGGTACAAAAACTGTGCAAAAAACGTTTCTATTTTCATTCACTTTTTCAATTTGTACATAAATTGTAAGCAAGCCCAATTGCATAGTGTAGAACTAGTATTACAACTTGAGAGAGCGTTCGCAATTTTTTAATTCACCCCTCACACATGTACGTTCTGTGGGAATTCAACACACATAAAAACAAGAAAAACAAAATTTGAAATATTTCTATTTAAAATTTTTCACAATATAACAAACACTTTTTGCTTAATTTTATGACACAAACACATAATTAATATTTTTTTTTCCAATACATTTTGCTCATTTGCTTTTGCAAAATGTTTTTATTTTTCACAAATTAAAAATTTTTAACATCAATTTATTTGACACTAATTTGTTTATGTTGCTAATATTATTAAAGCCAGCAGAGTAGCATTTTGTGGTATGAAAATAATATTTGAAATCAGAAATTATTTAAATATTTTCCGATATTGCAGAATCAAAATTTTACAAACATTTTTTTAATAGTTTTAAATGCAGCCAGCATTAAATAAATTGAAAATTTATTGAACTAAGAAAATTTTATTATAGAAAAAAAATTGTTGCCACATTCTATACGATTTTATGCAACAATGTTTTGTGGTGGAAATAGTTTTATACACCAATACATTTGAAAAAAATCTTACTAATCCAAACATGAGTTAGGTACCACTGACATTTGAGTTATGTACCTGTCAAAGAGTCGGCATGCTAGTTGTATACTAAGCCCAATAGTTTAAAATTTTCTGACTTCAATTTGGGTCGTTGGATAAATAAGTTTTCTTAACGCTGTCTTTAAACATGCAAGTAGTGGCATGCCACTGGTGTAAACATATTATCAAAGAAAAATAGTTCGAAATAGTCGAATCGCATGCCATTTGCCTCTCTGTTTACACATGCCACTCCGAGTTCATTTTCAAAATATCGTTGAAGCGTCCAGTTGAGAAAATTTGTTTTCTTCTCAACACATCTTTGGGGAAATGGTTTCTTTATATTAGCAATATTTTAACAGTATTAATGCGTTTTAAAAAATTAATCATAATAATATATTTAACAAGCTAAAACTTTAATTACAATTTGACAATAATCCAGTAAATTTGCATAAAATTTGTAACAGGGTAACATTGTTTATCATTTCAACATTTCGTCGGCTGATAATTTAATTGTCGTATGTGGATTCCGATAGTTTTGAGTAAATTGAGTTTGAACACATTTAATTTTAAAATTGCTTCAGCAAATACCACAAACGACAAGCTCAACACTCCATATCTCAAAACCGTATGAGGTATCGAAAAACTGATTACGCCAAATGAAAGATCAGGTCGGAAAACCTGAGGAATCGATCTTAACTCAAAACCGCAAAAAATCCACATACGACATTTAAATTATCAACCAAGATTTAATGGCATGCAAGTGCCAAATTTATATTAGTATTAGTTTATTTGTATTTGTATTAGTAAAAAATTGTAAGTGAATTGAGTTTTTCAAACTGGCAGTGGCATATGTAACTGCTCAGTTAAATTCAGTTTAATTGTCTCCAGCATAGATTGCAAAGGAATATTAAAGGGAATTATTAGCCAGACTCATCTAAAGAGTATCAGTTGGCACGACAATATCGAAATAACTGGTGTTGGGTAGACAGTAATGAACCTTATTAGCTAGTAAAATCACCACTACAAACTAATTTTCAGAATGACAGGGTTAATATGAGTAACTTATGATTACGTCAGCGTGTACCTGTTTTTTTTTTTTTTTTTTTTTTTTTTTTTTTTTTTTTTGATTTGTGTAAATAAGATTTATAATCAGATCCTTATACATAAGTATGAATTAATGTGAAAGTAAAGTGATGAAAAAGGAATAAATTTGAATGTTTTGAGGGCATGAATGTGTAAGACTTAAATGTTTCACACTCGCACATTTTAACGAAAATATTTAATACACATCCATGCAAACATTCTCACAAATGAAATGGCGGTTTTGCAAATTGTTCGTGTGTGCGTTTGTTTTCTCCCCAGGAGCATTAGCAGCCTTAACACCAGTAGCATTAAATAAATGGATTTAAAACTTGTTTCAAAATAATATTATTAAAGGATTAATAATGAGCTTTTTTTGTTCTTCATTTTCTTCTGGAATAGTTACAGTTTCCTTTGACTCCCTTCAGATAGAAGCACTGAAATATTTATGAAAACATAAATTTAATATAAATATTTGTGGTTGCATCATGTGAAGGAGAGTGTGTATGAGGATTTTTGTTTGATGGTGTATGTTTGTGTTTACATTGTAAATAAAATTAATAATACTATTTAGATAATATTAGAAATGCAGATGAAGATTATTGTTTAATTATTTTAATTTTAATATTTGGTTAAGTTTTATTTGTATGCACAGTACGCTAGAGCTAAAAATGTAAATTTGATATTGTAGTTGCTTTTGTAATGCTCACAAAAATTAATCAGATTCATCATTAGAATTTCCCCAAGTTATATCAAAAATTTGTAAAATTTAATTTAATTATTGAATATTTTCACACTTATAAAATCTATATTTGTTACTTTTTACTATGTACTAAATAATTTATTTTTCCCATTATATTTATTCATTGTTTTAAAAAATTTTAAATGACGACGCACATATTTAACCTCCTAAATTATCCGACTAAATTAGAATAACACAGGAACAATAAATTGTAGATTCAGTAAAGGGGCACACATTTGTTTCAAGCCTATCAAACGTTTAGTCAATAGAATTAAACGATTAATCAAGTGGATTTAACGTTTAGTTGATACTATTAATTTGTTTACTGGTGCAAATTTAATTCATTTTTTTAATTAATATCACAAATTTTTTAATTGAAGTCAATTTTTAGTTTTTTCTGTGTGGAAGAAATAAAACTGCTTCCGGGAACAGAACAAAACTCGTCCCTTGCACGCATAAATTTCCTATCTTGTAAATTATTTTGTGCTCTTGTTGTATGTTTTTTGTTGGACACTCCTTCCTACCGGCAGATAGAGTTTTTGGGCGTATCGAAGAACAAATTAGAAAAGTCAATACAATGATTAATCCATAAGAGTACCGAGACATATTTTTAGAATTCGGAACAGTCTATTAAATCATTGCTGTTAAGGACTGGGAAAACGGGATTTATCTGTGTTCAAAGCAAAAGGTGGGCTGAATTTTAAAGTTCACCCCAAGTAAACAAATCATTATAGAGAAAGAGAATAAAACGACCTATTAAAAGACTTGTTAATTTAAACACAATTCCAAAAAATTCATTTTTTTCAAGTAAATTCTAATGCTATTAAGCAAAAAGTTTAAAACTTCTTTACAATTTAAAACAAATTTGTTAACATAAACAAACAAAATGTTTATAAATTTTTGACGTAAATTTCTAACAAACTTTTCGTTGAATCCAGTGTTGCCAGAAATTTTTTTGAAAAATACCTTCAAATACTAAAAAAAACCCCCAACTTTTCCCTACACGTTGGAAAAGTTGCCCTACAAAAATACCTACGAGTTTAAGTCATTAAAATCTAAGAAAGACTTTAATAATAAAAATAAGTATTAAGACTTAAAAAAAAATTTATGTACTTTTGATTAAATTCAATGAAAAAAATAAGAAGTTTTTAAGTTAAAATCTTTAAATGATAATTTTTATCTAATTCAGGTACAAAAGCAACATGTTATTTTCTTAAATAATACATATGAATTTGTGTTTCGTTTGAACTGAATTTTCTTAAGTGACTATTAGTGCAATCGATATTAACGCAGCCTCTTCCTCTGTTTTGCGGAAATGTTCTTAAAATACAAATTAAACTTAAAGGTATGTGACTCAATTTGTTTAATTTTTTGGTGGTATCTCTGAATCGCCATTTAAATTGGGTAAATCAAACAAAATACGCACCAGTTTCGATAAATGTGGAAATACAATCTCGTCAGTTTTTTATTTGTACCATTTTTATCCAAAACTGTTCCGAATCCATGTTTCAAAATATATTAATTTAACAATTTTACAGATTAATTTCACAATTTAAGGAAAATTAATTATATGCGATTCATTGAGGCTTAAAATATATTATATATTAAGTCAAAACACTCATTGTGACATCAATATTATTACAAATGGCATCAATAAGGCAAAAAGTGGCATCAATCTAATGACGAACGTCATCATAAAATGTTGTCATACTTAATGCGTCATCGATGCTATGATTACAGTGACATCAATTGAATGCCACATTTTTTGTACACTAATAGAAAAGGCGTCGTAACGCTGATGTATTTTGACATCAGTACAGACAAACTGTTATTAGTACAATGGCATAATATATCAGGTCATCAGTGGAATGACAAGCTGCCCTCAATGCGATGACATAATACATCAGGCATAATATATTGTTTACATTATTTTCATGCTTAAAAAGTAAAATTCGAAGCAAAAATTCCCATATTCTATTTATTAATTATTTATTTAAAAACATCAAAGTTTTAAAGTAGAATTATTACGAAAAACATATCGGGCTGGTGCAATTTTGCCAAGTAATGTTAAGGCTAACATCACAGTGATGTTAAGTGTCATGGGGTCAAAAACGACGACACTTGTCATAGTACTGATGTTAAAATATATTAGCGTTATAACGCCTTTTCTATCAGTGTAGTTCAAATTTGTACTCATCTTTTTTTGTCCAAAAACATATTCTGGACAAAAGAATTCTATAACTTTAAATATTAAATCATTATTAAAAATACATTTTCGTATATAATTCACATTTTGGCATATATAAAAAATCATCCGATTTTCCGTACGCTGTTATTTTATTATCAAAAAACCAGTGCATGTAGGGATTTTACCCTCCTCTTGGAAACACTGGTGGAATCTATAAATTAATTGTTTAATAACATACATATGTATAAAAAAAAAAAAAAAAGTAAATTTTAAATCTTCCTTTGTATCCATATTTGTTTCCATACTTTTTGCTTCATTTACTAACATTCAAGGCACGACAACGACCGCACCCAGTAGCAGTGAAAATTAAGATGAGGAGAGAGCTTCAGCACACCACCCATATGTATTTTTATTTTGGATTAATTCCAAGCTAGATGATAGTTATTCCCTCACATCTATCTTTTTCCTGTTCCATTTATTCACTTTTTATGTATTACCTTTCCTTGGAAGAACTCTCAATATACGGTTTTCGTTATCATTCTACAATTTTAATAAATATAATTTGCGAATTTTTCATGTTTTTTGTAAACAATGTTATGTTTTAACCATTAAACAGAAGAATGTTGCCATAACATAAAAGTTTTCACTTTTTGTTTTACATTTTACATGGAAAACATCTGAAAATTAAAAAAAATTACATAACAACCCAACTTTGTCATTGTCCGACTTTAAATTTTTGTTGCAGCAACTCTTGAGTTTATTGGTGAGATGGGTGAGATTATTGGCAATGGGTTCTCAGTTGCATGTACTCTGCAATTCTGTTTTGCTATATCACACTTTTTAACTTGAAGTTGAAACTGTAGGTGTTTTTGTATTTCCATACAAAATATAAAAAAAAGAGGAAACCAACATACAAATACAAAAATTTCAAAACTTTAATTTCATAATCTTGACACTAGTGCAATTTCAGCGGCATTTTTAAAAAATGCAGCAACAAAAATTGCAAGTCTGGACGATGACTTTGTGACCAACCAAAACTTTATGTTTTTCTTTCTATGGTGTTGTTGTTGTTTCTACAGAACAAGTTAATTAATTTTTTTTTTTAAAGATTTTGTTTGTTGTGCTTAATTCCCTTTTTAAATAATTGATAAAAAATACTGAAATTTATTGCTGGAGGATAAGCTGTTCCTATGCGCATTTCACTGGTTGCTTAGGCCAGATCATCAGGAAACGTTCTCCTAAATAATTTTAGAAAAGCTATCAGCAAACAAAACTACAGAGGGAATGAGAATTACCTACAAACACTCAGAAAGTCTTGTTTGCAACGATATCAAAGCTTAAACAAAATACCAAACAATAAATCAGTGATGAGTTTTATGTTTTCTTACATTTCCCGCTACAATTATTTGGAATTCTCCCAACATTAATTGTAGTTGTAAGTGGGTAAAGAAAAAACATATTAGAAACAAAAACAAAATGATTTTATTGTTTTCGCAAGAAATCAAAATAAAAACAGTTTGCCAGTTCAGTTTTTTATGCACGTGCACTTGCTAAAATTTATTATCAAAGTTGTTTTTGGGAATACTATTATTTATTAAAAGATTTTGTTTGTTGTGCTCAATTCCCTTTTTAAATAATTGATAAAAATACTGAAATTTATTTTGGAGGATAAGCTGTTCCTATGCGCATTTCACTTGTTGCTTAGGCCTGATCATCAGGAAACGTTCTCCTAAATAATTTTAGAAAAGCCAAAGGTATCACACAAAGCTATAACTGGAAAATTGTTTTTATTTTGATTTCTTGCGAAAACAATAAAAGCACTTTGTTTTTGTTTTTAATATGTTTTTTCTTTACCCACTTACAACTACAATTAATGTTGGGTGAATTCCAAATAATTGTGGCGGGAAATGTAAGAAAAGATAAAACTCATCACTGATTTATTGTTTGGTATTTTGTTTAAGCTTTGATATCGTTGCAAACAAGACTTTCTGAGTGTTTGTAGGTAATTCTCATTCCCTCTGTAGTTTTGTTTGCTGATAGCTTTTCTAAAATTATTTAGGAGAACGTTTCCTGATGATCTGGCCTAAGCAACCAGTGAAATGCGCATAGGAACAGCTTATCCTCCAACAATAAATTTCAGTACTTTTTATCAATTATTTAAAAAGGGAATTAAGCACAACAAACAAAATCTTTTAATAAATAATAGTATTCCCACAAACAACTTTGATAATGTTTTTTTTTTTTTTTTTTTTAATAGAAACAGTAACAAAAATTATAGAAATTTAATCAAATTCAAACAAGACGTTTGGTTGAATGTGATCAAGCAATAGTTTTTTTTATGAAATAGGACCGCTTTGAGGGTTTTTAATTTTTTTCTTCGGAAAAAATATTGGAATTCCCGAGATCCCGATAATGATATAGACGTAAAAAAACCCTAATTTTCGATATGGTACCTCCAACAATACTTTTTTAAAGAAAAATTTTTAAACACATTACTTTAATACTTTAACCATATTTTTCTTGTCAGTGGCAACCATATTATAGTTAAAATATTTATCCATTAAAAAACCACTCCCATATTATAAGTTATTATTAAAAATAACAAAATAATATGGTCTCCTCAAACATATAAAACAAATTTCAATTTGCAGGCGGAAACTTGTTAAATTTAAGTTAATAAGTAATTAACAGTTTTTTTTTAATTTTTTAATTGATTTAATAACAAGTACCATCATGAACCAAATGTTCCAATACCTTAAAATTTGTTTAATCAAATTGTCTTAAAGACATCATATAATTCGAATAAGAAAATAATTAAAGCAAATCAGATGTTTAAATAAGTAAAGCAAGTTATTCGATTTTAAAATATATTAAAATTAAAAGATTTTGTTTGTTGTGCTTAATTCCCATCTATTTATTCTTTAAAAATACACATGAAATTTATAAGCTGTTTCTATGCGCATTTCACTGGTTGCTTAGGCCAGATCATCAGGCAACATTTTTCCAATTTTAGCAAAGCCAAAGATATTTTCAATGTATTTATCAAGAACAAAAATTTGGAATTAAGCACAACAAGCAAAATCTTATTAATGAAAAATTATGTATTCCCAAGAACAACTTTGATATTATATTAAAATGCTACAGGCTTAACAAATGTTTACCATTATTTTTCTAATTCAAGCAATTACAAATTATGTTTATAGGTTATGTGACTTTACACAAAAGTAATAAGACTTTAACATTCTCCTGTTTGGGATTTTTCATGGATTTTAAAAGTATAAAATTTGTAATTATTATTTTTTTTACATAAACAACCAGTACTTAACCATTTTTTTGGTGATTTAAAATATTTGACTGTTCTTCAAAACTAATTATTACATCTTAAAAAAAGGAAAAATTTAAAAATCGATTTTTGAAGAGTAAAATTATGATTTTTTAAACTTTTAATTTTCGGAAAAAAGTCATAAATACGATTAGTACCTGTAACTTAAAAATTCCAGCTGATGGAGAAAAACGGAGCTTAGATTTAAAATCACTACCTCAAATTAGTAAAAAATTGCATCAAACTTCCAATCAACACAAAAAAGTTCAATTTTGTTCCCTTGTAATGGGTGATTCAAGAAGAGAAACTTTTTTCAATAGCCTTTTTTTGACAGATCGCGTTATCCCCATTAAATTTGAATTTTCTGTGTTTTTTTCTTTAAAAAGGTAAGGAACCTCGAAATGGATCACGATTTATAATTGTTTAAAAAAAAATTTGGTTCTGTAAAAGTTTTTGTAGAAGAGATTGTAATAGAAATTTTCGAATGTGGATGCTCAAAATAATATTCACCGCTACCCTAATTGTATTAAAAGCAAGTCATTATTTAACATTAAAATTCATTGAGGTGGATAACTGCAGCACATTACTTTGTAAACAGTTATACAACTACCACCCTCTCTTATTACCATAAACTCAAGATTTGTAAATTTTCAGTACAGACAAAAAACTGTTTTCTTTTTGTATGTACTCTTAAATATATCACAAAGGGGGATACAATTGCATTTTTTTGACAAAATACTAAAGAAAATTATGTAAGATTTTACCGTGGGTGGATATGACCACTGTACATCGATTTCTTGCATAAAGTGAAAATTGAAAAATTTTGAGGTGGCTCTCTTTAGAGGAACCAGTACGATATGTAATTTAATGTTTAAATACACATGTTTTTTCAGTAAAATTAAGAGGCTTATTTTGTTAGAAAATACAATTTCAGTTTCTTGTTTTTATTATATTTTTAAGGGAAACGTATATTTAATCATTAAGAAACATTTTTTACCCTACAATTAGAAAGAAATAAAATAATTAAAAATGTTTTATAGCAGCAACATGTGTGCAATAATTGAATTATTCAAAAGGTTTAATTACCTCATCACTGTTGCCAACTCCTGGACATTAATCGCGTTAAGACTTATAAAAAATAGACCAAAAAGAGCTGAATTAAAAAAATATGGATTTTTTCATTCTCATGGCATTCTTTAAAAAAAAAAACAATAAATTACTAAAGTATATTTTTTTTTAGTAAAACACCTAAAATATTAAGCAAACCAATTTATTAAAAATATTACTGAGTATGAGAAAATTTTATATTCAATTTAATTAAGGCACAACTGTAGCTTCAAGTAGTACTTACACTTTATTAAAATTTGTCGTAAGTCCAATTCACAATGTTGTGCAAGTGGTCTGGCATCGTAGCACTTGCAAAATGTTATAGTATAGTTTTCTTCTACACCAACAATACATGCAGCAATGCCTCGCCACTCTTTTGCTTATATGCAACACATAAAACCAAGAGTTTATATTAGTGGTTTTCACTCTTCGTAAAGTAAAGCACCCGTGTAGATCTTGTTTATCTTATTAATGTAGTTAACGCAGTAACATTTACTATACCGCAAGAAAAAAATGTTTTAACCTTTTTTTTACTGCGCTGTGTTTTAAATTTACCAAAATAAAACAGTTGACGAAACTCAATCTCTCTCAGCAGATTCAATAATTTACAAAACATACGAAAAAGACACTCACGCTTTTTAGTATAATATCGTATTAGATAAAACAGAGTTGTACACTTAACCTAAAGGGTGAAAACCGCTAATTACCCGACTTATGCAGCACTTGATTGGAAACAGACAGTTAACAATCAGTGAACCAATAAAGGTACGGTCAGATATGGCAAACCTTTGCCGAAAAACGTCAAATATTTGTTTGCCGTAATGTGACCACAAAATATTTATTTGCGACAAACAGGAAAACAGCTGATTTTGGGCTAATAAATTTGTTTGGTGTCAAACAAAAATGCTTTTAATGTGACCACTCAAAAACAAATATTTGCCTGTATTTTAAGCCAACAAATATTTGTTCTTACAATTATTTTGTAAGAGCAAACAGTAGCAAATAACTGCTGTTGGGAACAACTTAAAAAAAAAATACCACTAAAATCAAATAAAAAAACGCAAAGTATTGTAATAATTTTGTTGTAAAATTTAACATTTATCTAATTTATTTATTAAAAAAAAAACACATGATTTTGGAATTACATTAAATTCGTTTTTGATTTTCAGTATTTTTTGTTGTTGTAGCCAAATCGTCGTGCGGTTACTGCCTTGGATCAAAGATAAAAAAGTTATCTAATCTATATATATAAAATTGTAACGTTACTGATTCATCATCGCACAGCCTAAACGACTGAAGGTAAAAACTTGAAATTTGGACCAAATCGATCACAAAGACGGGATTTTTGGAATTCGAATGTTTAGGGGGTAAAAACGGGTAAATTCGGTAACCTTATATCTCTAAAACTAAAATTTCATACTTATCGTTGTTCTTTAGAAAAATAAGCGGACAGGTGTCTGGTACTTTTTGGAAATTCAGCCCTTTAACGGAGTAAACGGGTAAAACCTGTATTTTGGTACTTTTTTGTCACCCCACCTATCTTTTAAACCCATAATAAGAGAAATAAGGGTTATATCACATTTGAAACTTATCTAAAAAATCCAAATACAAATTTCGTACTTTTTCGAAATTCGGACGTTTAAGGGGTAAAAAGCGAAACTATTTTTGGTACTTTTTTACAAAACATTGTTTTTATTTATTGACATAGACGTATTAAATTATGGGCTCCCACTACAATATTTAAATTTTTTTATGCTTCAATGGGGAGAAAAAGTACAAAAAAGGGGAAATAGGGAGTAAACGGGTAAAATCTGTATTTTGGACTTTTTTGTCACCCCATCTATCTTTTAAACCTATAAACATAGAAATAAGGGTTATATCACATTTGAAACTTATCTAAAAAATCCAAATACGAATTTGGTACTTATTCGAAATTCGGACATTTAAGGGGTAAAAACCGTAACTATTTTTGGTACTTTTTTACAAAACATTTTTTTTTAGTCAAAAATTTAGTACTTATTGTTGTTCAATAAAAAAAAATAAGCGGACAGGTGCTTGGTACTTTTCTGAAATTCGGCCTTTTTGGGGAGTAAACGGGTAAAACTTGTATTTTTAAACTTTTTTGCTATGCCATCTATCTTTTAAACCAATAAACATTAAAATAAAAACTATATCACATTCATAACGTATCTAAAAAATACAAATAAAAATTTGGTACATTTTCGAAATTCGAACGTTTAAGAGGTGAAAATCGTACCTATTACAAAGTAGCTGGTTAAAACCTAGAAACATAAACTTTGGCGTAATATGTCCACGAAAGAAAAGGAGATGCTAAAGAAGTAGCGGGTTAAGTGCTAGTTATTGTATAAAACCATTTTTTGAGTAATTACCATTTTAAGATTTCAAAAATGGATTACGAAATATAAAAAGAACACTGAAATCATATACATATGTATAATCGACTTTAAACTCAACCTTTCAAAAATGTTTGAGCAATTTTACACGATATTTATTTTGCGTTGGGTTTGTCAGATGTAAAGTCCATATGTAATTTCACATGTCTGTCAAAATTGACAATTACAGAAGGTTAATCATTTTTGCTTTAACACGTTCCTTTTTGGTTTTACCTGACATAACATAAAAACATTCATATTAGCAAACTATTTACTGATTTATATTTATATTCACTTTTTATTGTATTTTAGTTAACTAAAAATTTTGTTTTTTTTATGATTATGTGTTAGTAAATAGATTTTAATATATATTTGCCTCCACAAACAGACGACTTGCAAAACAGCTGATATTTTAATTGAAAAAAAAAATATTATTTTAAAAATAAGTAATCGATTATCATATTTTTGAAAAATATATTTACCCCCTAATTTTTTTAAAAATTTTTTAATTTTTAAATTTATATTAAATTGATTTAAATATTTTAATTGGAAAAAAATAATAAAAAATCTTTTAATAAATAATTGTATTCCCAAAAAAAAACTTGATTATCAGCCATGTCACAGAGTACAATTCCGTTCGGAATTGAAGAAAACATATTTGTTTATTGATAGAAAGTAAATTTTGATAGTTTTTTTTATCTTTAAGGTACAGAATACTCCCATTCCGTTCATGAAAACAAATATGGTTTCATTCTGCAAAGTTTTTTCGTAATTTTCTGAAGCACCAAAATACGGAATGAATTCCGTTTCCGAGCGGAATTGTACTCTGTGACATGGCTGAATAAAGAAATAAGTAAACGTTTATCATATTTTAAAAAAAAAAATATTTACCCCCTAATTTTTGAAAAAAATTTTGAAACTTAAAAATGTATATAAGACATTTTTTTTCTATTAAATAAGATTTAATACTTCATACATTTATATTTTTAATTTAAAATAAAAGATAACATCCATAAGCCACCGCGTGAATAGATTATATTTAATTAAAAAAATAAAATATAATGAGATAAATTAAACTTGTTATTTTTTTTTTTTTTTAATATTAAATTGAATCGTGCTTATAATATTTTCAAATAAAAGGGTCTTTGTTCTTATATTTTCAATTAAATAAAGTTTTGTTCAAAAATAAATTTCTATTGTACCAATGCCGACTTAATGTTGGCCAAAAAACGTTATTACTTTCAAACATGAAACAATTTATACGCCCTTCAGGATATGCAACAGTTTGTAGCTTAAGCAGAAATAAACACAATACACACTTGCACCCATATAAATAAAATTTAACTTTGTTGGAAATAAATCAATAAGCGTTTTTGACGTTTTTCTATTTTTTTTTTTTTTTTTTTTTTGTGTAGAAACTTATTTGCCGCTCACATACACATAAAATGACAATAGATTCTCCAAAAATAAAAGATTTTTTAAACATAATACACACAACGCGACGCGGCGAGTATGTTAAAAAGATGTAAATCATAAAAGTAAAACAATCTCTAAAAATTTACTAAGCACTCATCCTCTGGAATAAATCAAACACTAGAATTCCTACAGAAATATACTCGTAGGCTTACAACCAGGCACTTCTACAAATACACTTACCAATGGGTATACCCGTTAGTTCTGAAAATAAAGTCAAGATATCATGTCATATCGGCATAATATCCTAAATAATATTTTAAAATTGTTTAAAAAATGTATTTTTGTGTTTCAAACTATAAAATAATTTATTTGTCATAACTACACAGTTGAAATCAAAATTATGAGCGGCTGCTTACAGCAGTCATATATTTTTTTTTTTTTTGTTATTATTTTAGGAATCCCCCAAATAATTTTTAGTAATTAATGCTTACCAGATGGAAAACATTTTTTCCAAAAAGGTTCAATTAAAATCACCTGCAGAACACAAACTTTTTAAAAAACTTAAATGCAAATACATGCGAATCACATGTGTCAAACCATTTTAAACTTAAGGAAACTTTTTGTTAAGTTTTAAGAATCTTTCATTTGATTAAGCAAAAGATGCGAAACTGATCGCACTTTTCTTATCGAATCAAATGTTTTTTGATTTTGTTTTCTAAATTAATTTGGGTGGACTTTTGTTATTTTAGTTTATTTTATGCATATTATAGCTGGGCTTTGCTCTAATAATTGATCGGCTTTTTTTATCACTTATTAATTAAAAGTTATTAGGACTGTAGGGTATCTACTCACATCCCTTTGTAAACATTTCTGGGTTTTAGATGGTTTATAAAATGTATTCGGGCATGTATTAGAATTGTGAGTGTCACGCACAAATAAACCAAAAAATCAATTTTTAAAATCACGTAACAAATCCATATGTATACGCAGTTTTTTATCCAATTGACCAAATCGCCGTTGATAATATTGTCATCGTTAATTTAAGGAAGACTTTTTAATTTTGTCTCCAACTGTTTGTTATTATAGTAGAAATCTGCGTTGATGATACGATGAGCGACAAGTTTTTCAAATTGTTTTTGATTTGTCTTCTGTAGCATGTGTTTTGTTACAAAAAGGGTGATAATGATACAAAGGTTATATACAACCAAGATTTTTTACTGACAAAGACTGACTATTTCTTAAAATATTAACATAATTTGGCGACGATATAAATGAAAATGAATGTCAGGTTGCCATCTATTTAGCCAAATGACGACAGCAGAAGGGATGAACTCATGTTACAGAGCAATCTGAATCAGCACGCCAATCGTCAAAAATTCTTATTCATATACAAAATGTATAAAGCAAACACAAAAAGCGAGGTGACATCGCGTTAAGTAGTGAAATTAGCTAATATTGATAAAAAATAGTTATCTCCTTCTTATTTCTATTTGGTTTAAGTTTTAGCGTTACAACTGGTGGCTAGAAAATGTTACGCTTTGATGCGCTGATTTAGGTTGGTCTGTTAATATGTTCTTTCAGCTCTTTGACCTCGACTAGAGTTTGTTATGGTATTTCTCGTCCCAGGAATTCTTGTGATTTTAAATTGTTTTCAATTCCCGCTTTACCGGGAATTAATTGCGGGGTTCCCGGGAAATTTTTAAGAAAATCTTTTTTTAAAACTTTAGTAAATCTATGTCGGACTAGTGTCTTTAGTTGTTTAATCCAACTTAATTTCACCAAGACATTTAAATTTTCTACAGTTAAGGCTTATTAACCCTAGAGTACTAACATAATTTTTTTCTACATTAATACTAATTGTTAGTCAAATCGGCTAACATGAATATAACTCCGATTTTTTTTGTTAGCTTCACATGAAATAGTTTTAATATTTTTTTAATTTGATGACTTATTGTGTCCAGTGTCTAAAAAAACAATAATATTAAAGTTTTCCAAAATAATTTAATTTTTGCATTTATTTCATTAAAGGTGCTCTTCTAGGAACACTTTCGCAAACACAAATTATTTAATGAAAAATAAAAATAAAAAAATAAAAAATTTTAAAATCATTGGTAATTTAGAAAACATGTCAAATAATACTGAAAAGGCAAAAATAAAATATTTTTTAGAGTTTTATTTACATTTGTGTTATCTAATTGTTAGTCATTTTCACTAACATGACTTCAAAAACTCAAAAATAGCATTACTTACTGCAGCAAAGTGACCTTTCAAAGCAAGAGCGTACCATCAATGGAGATTACAAAAAAATGAGATCTTTTCTTAGCAGCAAAAAAAAGTTACACGCAAAAATAAAAACAGTGTTAGTCAAAATGACTAACATTAGTACTGCAGGGTTAAGCAAAATTTTGAGAATGGGGTTCATATATGACCTATGCTAAATTATAGACATATCTTCATGAAATTTTCCTAACAATAAGATTTTTAACTTTATCAGAGTTGTATTTTTATAAAAGCACACGAAGAAATTCAGGGATGGATAGTGGCAATGTTTT
This sequence comes from Pollenia amentaria, assembly GCA_943735925.1. Lineage (NCBI taxonomy): Eukaryota > Metazoa > Arthropoda > Insecta > Diptera > Polleniidae > Pollenia > Pollenia amentaria. The sequence continues at coordinate 248,242,532 of OX031007.1, read as the reverse complement.
TCACAAGTTTTCACTGTTATTTTTTCTAAAAATTATATGCAAAATGATAAAAATATATATAAAATTTCAGGTTCTTTTTTTTAGTTGTAAATATATATTTATATATGTTCCTTTTACTCCTCTGGGAAGCATAGGGCTGCAAAGTTTTAAATAAATCACTTATATTTGTTGCAAAAACAAATAAAATACGGTACACACATTCATATCAACATTCCCAACCTTGAAGAAAATGACAAAACTGTTGTCGAATAGTTGCCGCCATCATCAAAATAAAAATTATTAAATATTTAAGAAATATGACATTTTATGTTGTTAGCTTCCCACTTTAATTTATTTTTTAATATCTGTTAAAATCACAACAAAAATTAAATCGCTTCTAGATCAAAAATGGAATTTTTTTTTATTTCGGTTCTGATAGTTAGAGTTTGTTCCCGGGATTGTCCATTGTTTTTTATTCCCGATTTCCTGGGAATGAAATGCGGGACTCCCGGGAAATTTTGAAGAACATCTTTTTTTAAAACTACTAGTGCCTTTAGTAGCTTAATCCAACTTAATTTATCCACAATATTTTAATTTGCTTATTAAGCTAATTTTTGAGAATGGGATTTATATAGGACCTATGATTAATTATAGACATATCTTCACGGGCGTAGTAAAGTGTTTTCCTAGATTATGCTTTATATGCGGCATTTCAAGTTATTCTGAGTCTTATGAAAGCAGATTATGCTAAACTGCACTATAAAAGCATTATTCGTTACGCGTTAAGCCATACTGACATGATTTACGAGATTGGTCTAAACATGGAGCCGTAGGTAAATTATGGACCGACATTCACGAAATTTGGTGTCTTATAAAACGAATTTGTTGAAATTTAAGGTGCATTTCGCCACAAATTGATGTAAGTTTTTAATGAGCTTTTAGTTCCACATTTTGCTTCATAGCTCCTTTCCTACTGAAGCGATTCTACTAGAAATCAATTCCAAACAGCATAGAAAATCTAGAAACAACTTGACACCCATATGGGTAAATCGGCTTAGAATTAATAAAGGACTCACAATACAGATACCTTATGGGACCTGTGATGAATATTAAAAAACGTTTCACATACAATGACAATCTTAGTATACCTTCATACACCACAGCTGATTAGGGATTATAAAATTTAAAAAAAACATGTTGTTAAATATATGTAGTAAATAAAATTTCACCTTCCTGATTTGTTAAACGGTAAAATTGTTTTTGAATTCATACTACGTAATGTTGGGCTTTCATTTCCTAATCGCCCTACCAAACATTTTATTCCAGTTAGACGTTAATTCTTTCGTTCTTTTTATGCAACTTTTCTCTGATTTTGACAATGTATATACGTATATTGATTTCTATGATCCTATTGGCATCAAAATAATCTCTTAAATGTCTTAAAATTTCTTTAATCTTAAATTTTTTTACGTTTTTTTTTTATATAATAGATACTAGATTTAATTATTTTAAGCGTAAAAATAAATAAATAATTACAAAATTAAGGGCGGGAATCCCGGGAATTTAATTTTTATTTTCCGCTTTCCTGGGAATCGAATAAGTGCGGGAATAAAAAAAACTCTTAATTTTATCTAATTTTTAATTTTTGTTGACGAAAGGCGATAGTCATCTTAAAAAAAAATTATTACACCGATAAAAGCTACAAAATCTTCAGCAATAGTATAAGACAAAATATTTTGTATGGAAATGCGTTTATTTTGTTATTGGCAATCAGTACCCATGTTCTGTAACTCTGGTGAGAACTTCTCGCATCGAAAATATATGAAACAAAATATTCCATCGGTTCTCGAAAAGTGAGAAAAAAGTGTGTCTGTAACTCATGTCGAAAACTATATCAAAAGAGATTACGTCGTTACGTTATAAATGTCATAATATTCAACTCGTGGCCGATGTATCGTTGACGGCGGCCAAAATTATTAAAATTAAAAAATTTTCAATGACGGCGGCGAAAATACAACTGTCGGCTAAACCAAAAAATGTATAGTGCGACTTGAATGTTTGTTGATTACAAAATTGCTTTGAAAACATTCGTATCATTTTCAAAAGTGTTAAAAGCAAAATAATTAAACAATGAAAAAATCAGTCAAAAACAAAATACTTATCTCTTCCATTTTGCATATTTAATATATTTTTTTAGTGGTAATATTTTTTCGCGCTCCGTTTTTATGCGTGAGTTTATTTGACAGTTCAAAGCGGGTACTTTCTCACAAAAATTTTACAGACACACTTTTTCTGTAAATTGGCGAGTAATTTCCTTACGTGACAGCTATTACTCGCCAAAAATTTTACCGACGCAGTTAAGTGAGAAAAACAGTGGTTTGTTTCAATTTATGGCATTTTTGTTTCATTTCTCGCATTTCAATCGAAAAGTTTCACGAAGCGAGAGTTACAGAACATGGGCCCAGGTAAGAGAAAAAGGAGGGTCTGCCAACCAGACACGAAAAGAGTTTTCATGTTTGTGAATATGATTTTTCGTGTTTTTCAATATGTATTAAATGAAGATTTAACAATTACTTATACATGAAAAAATACATTTTTGGAAAGGCATCGTGTAAATAAAAAAAGGTTCTTGGAAGCATGTTCAAAAGATAATGAATAAAACAGTCATGTCTGAAAAGATATCGTGTAAATGCCCTCCTAGATGCAAAAACTAAAATAAAATAAAAATATATTAAAGTTCTTTACACCTTGTCGCTTTTAGAATCGTTGAAGGCTAAAAGAGAATCATTATCGCTTTTAGGAATGTTGACGAACAAATTGAGAACGATGTCACGTACACAGTCACTAGCCATTAAACAAAGAAAACAAGATAGGGCATTTAAATTTGAAAAACATTATTTTTCTCCGCATGTACGTACATGATCATACAAACACATGTATGTGGTATGTTTGATTACATTTAAATCTCTATAATATAGTGACGTTAAAATGACGTCAAAATGTGAGTAAAAAGTTAACGAGCCTGCGCAATGCACTATCTTGTTTTCTTTGTTTCATGGTCATTAAGGATTAGCTAGGCGATATGTTGTCTGATTAGGTCATGACTGTTTGTATAAGGGTAACTTTCTTCTATCTTGTCGTCAATGCATACACACAAAAAAAAAATTTAAATTAGAGCGTAATTTTCGTTCTTGCAGCCTTGTACGATATTCACGACATGTGTTTGAACGTAGCTTACGAATTTTTGTAGCTGTCACTTATGGGGTATTTAGGATTTTACATTGTGAAGCACCCATCCTCAAAGATTTCGTAAGTACCTGGACAAGTGGGTATGTATATGCATAGAAATCCACGTACATCTCATCTACATAAATCTATGGGTATTTAGGAATTGGTATTTAATAAATTGGCCTGTAGGAAATTGAAACTGTACAGATCCACTATTGACTTTATCATCAGTACTACTGACCAACTGTAGACCATACAGGGAACAATTGAAAATTTATTTCAATTAACAAATTTTTGATATTAAAATACTTTGCTCCAAAACGACATAAATAAAATTTCGTGTCATCAAAAAGAGTTTTTGAAGCAGCATCCAATGGTATATAAAACTTTAGCACTTGAGGCCTACTAATTGAGATATTAAGCTAAATACATATTTTCGTTTCGGGTTTTCATACAAATTCTACATATGTGGAAGTAATGCTCTGCTTTTCAAATTGAATCTGTTTTAAAATAATTTTAATTTATATATTTTTGTAATTATTCACATAAACCGCGAAAATCGCGATATATTTTATGTTTTTTTCATATATATAGGCAATATGGGTATAAAACTTTTTCATTTTTTAATTTATCAAAATGTGAAAAATACAATAAAAAAATATAAAATTAATAAAAAAAATACGTAGAATTTGTATGAAAATCCGAAACGAAAATATGTATTTAGTCTAATATCTCAATTAGTAGGCCGCAAGTGGTAAAGTTTTATATACCATTGGATGCTGCTTCAAAAACTCTTTTTACATATATACTTTATGGGGCTTTAGATGTATTAAAACAATTTCACACGGAATGGCAAACTTACTTCATATACCATGTGTTATCACTTGTGGTGGAGTATAAAAATAAAGAATATATATAAATCAGTAAAAAGAATATTAGGCTACGCCGAATCTTATATGCCCTTCACCATAATTTTTTTGTTTTTCACTGGCAGCTCAAGTTTTAAAGATACAGTTTAATTTATTGTTTGCATAATTTACCCAATTTTTTGTATAATTTTTTCAGTATTTCGCAAACGGTCCTTCAAACCTTAAAATTTTGAATTTTTAATCTACACAAAAATCTCTTTCTGTTGAGTCATATTATTGAAAATGTTAAGATTGTCTTGTTTTTGGTTTAGTCGTAAAATTTTTTTTTTTACGTTAATTTTCTGATATGAATATAACTATTTCTTATGTATTTTTTTCCTTTGATTACGAATATAACATTAGTATTTTTTTCAGCTCTTGTTTTATAGATATTGTACATTAATTTAACAAACTTCCTTAAATTTTCCTTTTTTCACTCAATCCAAATTAATTTGGTTTTTATATAAAATAAATCACTAACAACTACAAAGAAAGACGCTGTACAAATAATCCAGACAGTTTTTGTGTTGTTTGAGATCATGATAGCCTTGCACAGTATCGGAAACCTCTAGACTTCTTGAAAACTGTGAATTTCAAAAATTTAAAATTTTTATTTCCAATCAAGACAAACAGTACGTACTAAATACTATTTTCCAAAACTATCTGTTTATATTTGCGGCAATGGTCATGTGGGAAAAGATCCCTCCTTAAATTTACGACACCAATATCTGCCGGGAGCCCAGTAATCATTGTGATGATTTTTGTACTATTCGAAACATAGACAAAATGTGGCCTACTTTTCGTAATGTTAAAGAACCCTTTTTATAGATTTAAAATTTTTTTTACTAAAAATTGTTCGTTGGAATGTATAGTTTGTACATTGAAAAATGGGGGGAAAATGGACTTTTTAAAATTTTAAGGACTTTCGTAAAAATAAGTCTTAATATCCTTGTAATACAAGACAGATATACCGATATACCCACCAGTGTAACTCTACTCTAATAGAAGAGATTTTTGTGCAGATTAATAATCCAAAATTTTTTTAAGATTTAGATGGTGTTAATGAAATAATAGGAGAATAAAAAAAGTGGTGTTAACTATGCAAATATTTAATGTCACTTTGTCTTTGAAACTAGAGCAGAAAAGAAACTAATGGCGCCATCGTCATCAACACTCTCAATTTAACCAAAAATAATGGACAAAAGTCTGGAAAATTTTTATATGTTGATGCACTGTTTCTCAAATATATCAAATGCTTCGGTATTTTAATCATAACGCGGCCATCTTGATCGATTTGACAAATTGGTATACCGTCTTTTTATTAAAAGAAATTCACCATACATTTTAAACTAACTTTTTCGAGAAGTAGATTCGTTTCTTTCTTTTGATCTATTAAACGTACTAATGCATCATATTGAAGTTCCAAAAATGTCCTCTTTAGGCTTAACAAAGTTGTTTGTTGAATATTCCCTACTCATTTATTCATGGTGTGATTTTACTTATATATTCAGCTAAAGAATTCTAAAAGATCTGTTGATCCGGAATATACAGGAGCATTGCAAAGTTAATTTATATGAAATTTTATATATTTTTTTCTCATTACTTGGTAATTTCTCAATCAATTTAACTGACTTTAAAAAGCCTTTACCTACCGAATGATATGACATATATACACGGTGCATAGGGGCTTCTCAAACTTGATTTCAACCGATAGATTGACGCTCATCGTTTTGACAACTCATTTATGTGGACTTAGATCAGTATTGTTGTATGTAGTTACAAATGGAATGACAAACTTAACTTTCTATAGCATAGTATAGAACTAGTATTACAACTTGAGAGAGCGTTCGCAATTTTTTAATTCACCCCTCACACATGTACGTTCTGTGGGAATTCAACACACATAAAAACAAGAAAAACAAAATTTGAAATATTTCTATTTAAAATTTTTCACAATATAACAAACACTTTTTGCTTAATTTTATGACACAAACACATAATTAATATTTTTTTTTCCAATACATTTTGCTCATTTGCTTTTGCAAAATGTTTTTATTTTTCACAAATTAAAAATTTTTAACATCAATTTATTTGACACTAATTTGTTTATGTTGCTAATATTATTAAAGCCAGCAGAGTAGCATTTTGTGGTATGAAAATAATATTTGAAATCAGAAATTATTTAAATATTTTCCGATATTGCAGAATCAAAATTTTACAAACATTTTTTTAATAGTTTTAAATGCAGCCAGCATTAAATAAATTGAAAATTTATTGAACTAAGAAAATTTTATTATAGAAAAAAAATTGTTGCCACATTCTATACGATTTTATGCAACAATGTTTTGTGGTGGAAATAGTTTTATACACCAATACATTTGAAAAAAATCTTACTAATCCAAGCATGAGTTAGGTACCACTGACATTTGAGTTATGTACCTGTCAAAGAGTCGGCATGCTAGTTGTATACTAAGCCCCAAGAATGATATAAAAAGAGATTACGCCATGCGCATGTTTTCCCGTTAGATGACGTAGCTTAACCCAAGCTAGGGTTACCTATTCGTGTATGTTTCGTGACGTCATTTGACCCACCTGCGCAGAAAATTCAATTTTTGAGTTCGTGTTGTCGTAATCTTTCTTCTATCATTCTTGCTAAGCCCAATAGTTTACAATTTTCTGACTTCAATTTGGGTCGTTGGATAAATAAGTTTTCTTAACGCTGTCTTTAAACATGCAAGTAGTGGCATGCCACTGGTGTAAACACATTATCAAAGAAAAATAGTTCGAAATAGTCGAATCGCATGCCATTTGCCTCTCTGTTTACACATGCCACTCCGAGTTCATTTTCAAAATATCGTTGAAGCGTCCAGTTGAGAAAATTTGTTTTCTTCTCAACACATCTTTGGGGAAATGGTTTCTTTATATTAGCAATATTTTAACAGTATTAATGCGTTTTAAAAAATTAATCATAATAATATATTTAACAAGCTAAAACTTTAATTACAATTTGACAATAATCCAGTAAATTTGCATAAAATTTGTAACAGGGTAACATTGTTTATCATTTCAACATTTCGTCGGCTGATAATTTAATTGTCGTATGTGGATTCCGATAGTTTTGAGTAAATTGAGTTTGAACACATTTAATTTTAAAATTGCTTCAGCAAATACCACAAACGACAAGCTCAACACTCCATATCTCAAAACCGTATGAGGTATCGAAAAACTGATTACGCCAAATGAAAGATCAGGTCGGAAAACCTGAGGAATCGATCTTAACTCAAAACCGCAAAAAATCCACATACGACATTTAAATTATCAACCAAGATTTAATGGCGTGCAAGTGCCAAATTTATATTAGTATTAGTTTATTTGTATTTGTATAAGTAAAAAATTGTAAGTGAATTGAGTTTTTCAAACTGGCAGTGGATGTGTAACTGCTCAGTTAAATTCAGTTTAATTGTCTCCAGCATAGATTGCAAAGGAATATTAAAGGGAATTATTAGCCAGACTCATCTAAAGAGTATCAGTTGGCACGACAATATCTAAATAACTAGTATTGGGTAGAAAGTAATGAACCTTAGTAGCTAGTTAAATTACCACTACAAACTAATTTTCAGAATGACAGGGTTAATATGAGTAACTTATGATTACGTCAGCGTGTACCTGTCTTTTTTTATGTGTAAATAAGATTTATAATCAGATCCTTATACATAAGTATGAATTAATGTGAAAGTAAAGTGATGAAAAAGGAATAAATTTGAATGTTTTGAGGGCATGAATGTGTAAGACTTAAATGTTTCACACTCGCACATTTTAACGAAAATATTTAATACACATCCATGCAAACATTCTCACAAATGAAATGGCGGTTTTGCAAATTGTTCGTGTGTGCGTTTGTTTTCTCCCCAGGAGCATTAGCAGCCTTAAGACCAGTAGCATTAAATAAATGGATTTAAAACTTGTTTCAAAATAATATTATTAAAGGATTAATAATGAGCTTTTTTTGTTCTTCATTTTCTTCTGGAATAGTTACAGTTTCCTTTGACTCCCTTCAGATAGAAGCACTGAAATATTTATGAAAACATAAATTTAATATAAATATTTGTGGTTGCATCATGTGAAGGAGAGTGTGTATGAGGATTTTTGTTTGATGGTGTATGTTTGTGTTTACATTGTAAATAAAATTAATAATACTATTTAGATTATATTAGAAATGCAGATGAGGATTATTGTTTAATTATTTTAATTTTAATATTTGGTTAAGTTTTATTTGTATGCACAGTACGCTAGACCTAAAAAAGTAAATTTGATATTGTAGTTTCTTTTGTAATGCTCACAAAAATTAATCAGATTCATCATTAGAATTTCCCCAAGTTATATCAAAAATTTGTAAAATTTAATTTAATTATTGAATATTTTCACACTTATAAAATCTATATTTGTTACTTTTTACTATGTACTAAATAATTTATTTTTCCCATTATATTTATTCATTGTTTTAAAAAATTTTAAATGACGACGCAAATATTTAACCTCCTAAATTATCCGACTAAATTAGAATAACACAGGAACAATAAATTGTAGATTCAGTAAAGGGGCACACATTTGTTTCAAGCCTATTAAACGTTTAGTCAATAGAATTAAACGATTAATCAAGTGGATTTAACGTTTAGTTGATACTATTAATTTGTTTACTGGTGCAAATTTAATTCATTTTTTTAATTAATATCACAAATTTTTTAATTGAAGTCAATTTTTAGTTTTTTCTGTGTGGAAGAAATAAAACTGCTTCCGGGAACAGAACAAAACTCGTCCCTTGCACGCATAAATTTCCTATCTTGTAAATTATTTTGTGCTCTTGTTGTATGTTTTTTGTTGGACACTCCTTCCTACCGGCAGATAGAGTTTTTGGGCGTATCGAAGAACAAATTAGAAAAGTCAATACAATGATTAATCCATAAGAGTACCGAGACATATTTTTAGAATTCGGAACAGTCTATTAAATCATTGCTGTTAAGGACTGGGAAAACGGGATTTATCTGTGTTCAAAGCAAAAGGTGGGCTGAATTTTAAAGTTCACCCCAAGTAAACAAATCATTATAGAGAAAGAGAATAAAACGACCTATTAAAAGACTTGTTAATTTCAACACAATTCCAAAAAATTCATTTTTTTCAAGTAAATTCTAATGCTATTAAGCAAAAAGTTTAAAACTTCTTTACAATTTAAAACAAATTTGTTAACATAAACAAACAAAATGTTTATAAATTTTTGACGTAAATTTCTAACAAACTTTTCGTTGAATCCAGTGTTGCCAGAAATTTTTTTTAAAAATACCTTCACATACTAAAAAAAACCCCCAACTTTTCCCTACACGTTGGAAAAGTTGCCCTACAAAAATACCTACGAGTTTAAGTCATTAAAGTCTAAGAAAGACTTTAATAATAAAAATAAGTATTAAGACTTAAAAAAAAATTTATGTACTTTTGATTAAATTCAATGAAAAAAATAAGAAGTTTTTAAGTTTAAATCTTTAAATGATAATTTTTATCTAATTCAGGTACAAAAGCAACATGTTATTATCTTAAATAATACATATGAATTTGTGTTTCGTTTGAACTGAATTTTCTTAAGTGACTATTAGTGCAATCGATATTAACGCAGCCTCTTCCTCTGTTTTGCGGAAATGTTCTTAAAATACAAATTAAACTTAAAGGTATGTGACTCAATTTGTTTAATTTTTTGGTGGTATCTCTGAATCGCCATTTAAATTGGGTAAATCAAACAAAATACGCACCAGTTTCGATAAATGTGGAAATACAATCTCGTCAGTTTTTTATTTGTACCATTTTTATCCAAAACTGTTCCGAATCCATGTTTCAAAATATATTAATTTAACAATTTTACAGATTAATTTCACAATTTAAGGAAAATTAATTATATGCGATTCATTGAGGCTTAAAATATATTATATATTAAGACAAAACACTCATTGTGACATCAATATTATTACAAATGGCATCAATAAGGCAAAAAGTGGCATCAATCTAATGACGAACGTCATCATAAAATTTTGTCATACTTAATGCGTCATCGATGCTATGATTACAGTGACATCAATTGAATGCCACATTTTTTGTACACTGATAGAAAAGGCGTCGTAACGCTGATGTATTTTGACATCAGTACAGACAAACTGTTATTAGTACAATGGCATAATATATCAGGTCATCAGTGGAATGACAAGCTGCCCTCAATGCGATGACATAATATATCAGGCATAATATATTGTTTACATTATTTTCATGGTTAAAAAGTAAAATTCGAAGCAAAAATTCCCATATTCTATTTTTTAATTATTTATTTAAAAACATCAAAGTTTTAAAGTAGAATTATTACGAAAAACATATCGGGCTGGTGCAATTTTGCCAAGTAATGTTAAGGCTAACATCACAGTGATGTTAAGTGTCATGGGGTCAAAAACGACGACACTTGTCATAGTACTGATGTTAAAATATATTAGCTTTATAACGCCTTTTCTATCAGTGTAGTTCAAATTTGTACTCATCTTTTTTTGTCCAAAAACATATTCTGGACAAAAGAATTCTATAACTTTAAATATTAAATCATTATTAAAAATACATTTTCGTATATAATTCACATTTTGGCATATATAAAAAATCATCCGATTTTCCGTACGCTGTTATTTTATTATCAAAAAACCAGTGCATGTAGGGATTTTACCCTCCTCTTGGAAACACTGGTGGAATCTATAAATTAATTGTTTAATAACATACATATGTATAAAAAAAAAAAAAAAAGTAAATTTTAAATCTTCCTTTGTATCCATATTTGTTTCCATACTTTTTGCTTCATTTACTAACATTCAAGGCACGACAACGACCGCACCCAGTAGCAGTGAAAATTAAGATGAGGAGAGAGCTTCAGCACACCACCCATATGTATTTTTATTTTGGATTAATTCCAAGCTAGATGATAGTTATTCCCTCACATCTATCTTTTTCCTGTTCCATTTATTCACTTTTTATGTATTACCTTTCCTCGGAAGAACTCTCAATATACGGTTTTCGTTATCATTCTACAATTTTAATAAATATAATTTGCGAATTTTTCATGTTTTTTGTAAACAATGTTATGTTTTAACCATTAAACAGAAGAATGTTGCCATAACATAAAAGTTTTCACTTTTTGTTTTACATTTTACATGGAAAACATCTGAAAATTAAAAAAAAATTACATAACAACCCAACTTTGTCATTGTCCGACTTAAAATTTTTGTTGCAGCAACTCTTGAGTTTATTGGTGAGATGGGTGAGATTATTGGCAATGGGTTCTCAGTTGCATGTACTCTGCAATTCTGTTTTGCTATATCACACTTTTTAACTTGAAGTTGAAACTGTAGGTGTTTTTGTATTTCCATACAAAATATAAAAAAAAGAGGAAACCAACATACAAATACAAAAATTTCAAAACTTTAATTTCATAATCTTGACACTAGTGCAATTTCAGCGGCATTTTTAAAAAATGCAGCAACAAAAATTGCAAGTCTGGACGATGACCTTGTGACCAACCAAAACTTTATGTTTTTCTTTCTATGGTATTGTTGTTGTTTCTACAGAACAAGTAAATTAATTTTTTTTTTAAAGATTTTGTTTGTTGTGCTCAATTCCCTTTTTAAATAATTGATAAAAAAAATACTGAAATTTATTGTTGGAGGATAAGCTGTTCCTATGCGCATTTCACTTGTTGCTTAGGCCTGATCATCAGGAAACGTTCTCCTAAATAATTTTAGAAAAGGCAAAGGTATCACACAAAGCTATAACTGGCAAATTGTTTTTATTTTGATTTCTTGCGAAAACAATAAAAGCACTTTGTTTTTGTTTTTAATATGTTTTTTCTTTACCCACTTACAACTACAATTAATGTTGGGTGAATTCCAAATAATTGTGGCGTGAAATGTAAGAAAAGATAAAACTCATCACTGATTTATTGTTTGGTATTTTGTTTAAGCTTTGATATCGTTGCAAACAAGACTTTCTGAGTGTTTGTAGGTAATTCTCATTCCCTCTGTAGTTTTGTTTGCTGATAGCTTTTCTAAAATTATTTAGGAGAACGTTTCCTGATGATCTGGCCTAAGCAACCAGTGAAATGCGCATAGGAACAGCTTATCCTCCAACAATAAATTTCAGTACTTTTTATCAATTATTTAAAAAGGGAATTAAGCACAACAAACAAAATCTTTTAATAAATAATAGTATTCCCACAAACAACTTTGATAATGTTTTTTTTTTTTTTTTTTTTAATAGAAACAGTAACAAAAATTATAGAAATTTAATCAAATTCAAACAAGACGTTTGGTTGAATGTGATCAAGCAATAGTTTTTTTTATGAAATAGGACCGCTTTGAGGGTTTTTAATTTTTTTCTTCGGAAAAAATATTGGAATTCCCGAGATCCCGATAATGATATAGACGTAAAAAAACCCCAATTGTCGATATGGTACCTCCAACAATACTTTTTTAAAGAAAAATTTTTAAACACATTACTTTAATACTTTAACCATATTTTTCTTGTCAGTGGCAACCATATTATAGTTAAAATATTTATCCATTAAAAAACCACTCCCATATTATAAGTTATTATTAAAAATAACAAAATAATATGGTCTCCTCAAACAGATAAAACAAATTTCAATTTGCAGGCGGAAACTTGTTAAATTTAAGTTAATAAGTAATTAACAGTTTTTTTTTTAATTTTTTAATTGATTTAATAACAAGTACCATCATGAACCAAATGTTCCAATACCTTAAAATTTGTTTAATCAAGTTGTCTTAAAGACATCATATAATTCGAATAAGAAAATAATTAAAGCAAATCAGATGTTTAAATAAGTAAAGCAAGTTATTCGATTTTAAAATATATTAAAATTAAAAGATTTTGTTTGTTGTGCTTAATTCCCATCTATTTATTTTTTAAAAATACACATGAAATTTATAAGCTGTTTCTATGCGCATTTCACTGGTTGCTTAGGCCAGATCATCAGGCAACATTTTTCCAATTTTAGCAAAGCCAAAGATATTTTCAGTGTATTTATCAAGAACAAAAATTTGGAATTAAGCACAACAAGCAAAATCTTATTAATGAAAAATTATGTATTCCCAAGAACAACTTTGATAATATATTAAAATGCTACAGGCTTAACAAATGTTTACCATTATTTTTCTAATTCAAGCAATTACAAATTATGTTTATAGGTTATGTGACTTTACACAAAAGTAATAAGACTTTAACTTTCTCCTGTTTTGGATTTTTCATGGATTTTAAAAGTATAAAATTTGTAATTATTATTTTTTTTACATAAACAACCAGTACTTAACCATTTTTTTTGGTGATTTAAAAAAAAATTTGACTGTTCCTCAAAATATTACATTTTAAAAAAAGAAAAATTTAAAAATCGATTTTTGAAGAGTAACATTATGATTTTTTGAACTTTTAATTTTCGGAAAAAAGTCATAAATACGATTAGTACCTGTAACTTAAAAATTCCAGCTGATGGAGAAAAACGGAGCTTAGATTTAAAATCACTACCTCAAATTAGTAAAAAATTGCATCAAACTTCCAATCAACACAAAAAAGTTCAATTTTGTTCCCTTGTAATGGGTGATTCAAGAAGAGAAACTTTTTTCAATAGCCTTTTTTTGACAGATCGCGTTATCCCCATTAAATTTGAATTTTCTGTGTTTTTTTCTTTAAAAAGGTAAGGAACCTCGAAATGGATCACGATTTATAATTGTTTAAAAAAAAATTTGGTTCTGTAAAAGTTTTTGTAGAAGAGATTGTAATAGAAATTTTCGAATGTGGATGCTCAAAAGAATATTCACCGCTACCCTAATTGTATTAAAAGCAAGTCATTATTTAACATTAAAATTCATTGAGGTGGATAACTGCAGCACATTACTTTGTAAACAGTTATACAACTACCACCCTCTCTTATTACCATAAACTCAAGATTTGTAAATTTTCAGTACAGACAAAAAACTGTTTTCTTTTTGTATGTACTCTTAAATATATCACAAAGGGGGATACAATTGCATTTTTTTGACAAAATACTAAAGAAAATTATGTAAGATTTTACCGTGGGTGGATATGACCACTGTACATCGATTTCTTGCATAAAGTGAAAATTGAAAAATTTTGAGGTGGCTCTCTTTAGAGGAACCAGTACGATATGTAATTTAATGTTTAAATACACATGTTTTTTCAGTAAAATTAAGAGGCTTATTTTGTTAGAAAATACAATTTCAGTTTCTTGTTTTTATTATATTTTTAAGGGAAACGTATATTTAATCATTAAGAAACATTTTTTACCCTACAATTAGAAAGAAATAAAATAATTAAAAATGTTTTATAGCAGCAACATGTGTGCAATAATTGAATTATTCAAAAGGTTTAATTACCTCATCACTGTTGCCAACTCCTGGACATTAATCGCGTTAAGACTTATAAAAAATAGACCAAAAAGAGCTGAATTAAAAAAATATGGATTTTTTCATTCTCATGGCATCTCTTTTAAAAAAAAACAATAAATTACTAAAGTATATTTTTTTTAGTAAAACACCTAAAATATTAAGCAAACCAATTTATTAAAAATATTACTGAGTATGAGAAAATTTTATATTCAATTTAATTAAGGCACAACTGTAGCTTCAAGTAGTACTTACACTTTATTAAAATTTGTCGTAAGTCCAATTCACAATGTTGTGCAACTGGTCTGGCATCGTAGCACTTGCAAAATGTTATAGTATAGTTTTCTTCTAAACCAACAATACATGCAGCAATGCCTCGCCACTCTTCTGCTTATATGCAACACATAAAACCAAGAGTTTATATTAGCGGTTTTCACTCTTCGTAAAGTAAAGCACCCGTGTAGATCTTGTTTATCTTATTAATGTAGTTAACGCAGTAACATTTACTATACCGCAAGAAAAAAATGTTTTAACCTTTTTTTTACTGCGCTGTGTTTTAAATTTACCAAAATAAAACAGTTGACGAAACTCAATCTCTCTCAGCAGATTCAATAATTTACAAAACATACGAAAGAGACACTCACGCTTTTTAGTATAATATCGTATTAGATAAAACAGAGTTGTACACTTAACCTAAAGGGTGAAAACCGCTAATTACCCGACTTATGCAACACTTGATTGCAAACAGACAGCTAACAATCAGTGAACCAATAAAGGTACGGTCAGATATGGCAAACATTTGCCGAAAAACGTCAAATATTTGTTTGCCGTAATGTGACCACAAAATATTTATTTGCGACAAACAGGAAAACAGCTGATTTTGGGCTAATAAATTTGTTTGGTGTCAAACAAAAATGCTTTTAATGTGACCACTCAAAAACAAATATTTGCCTGTATTTTAAGCAAACAAATATTTGTTCTTACAATTATTTTGTAAGAGCAAACAGTAGCAAATAACTGCTGTTGGGAACAACTTAAAAAAAAAATACCACTAAAATCAAATAAAAAAACGCAAAGTATTGTAATAATTTTGTTGTAAAATTTAACATTTATCTAATTTATTTATTAAAAAAAAAAACACATGATTTTGGAATTACATTAAATTCGTTTTTGATTTTCAGTATTTTTTGTTGTTGTAGCCAAATCGTCGTGCGGTTACTGCCTTGGATCAAAGATAAAAAAGTTATCTAATCTATATATATAAAATTGTAACGTTACTGATTCATCATCGCACAGCCTAAACGACTGAAGGTAAAAACTTGAAATTTGGACCAAATCGATCACAAAGACGGGATTTTTGGAATTCGAATGTTTAGGGGGTAAAAACGGGTAAATTCGGTAACCTTATATCTCTAAAACTAAAATTTCATACTTATCGTTGTTCTTTAGAAAAATAAGCGGACAGGTGTCTGGTACTTTTTGGAAATTCAGCCCTTTTACGGAGTAAACGGGTAAAACCTGTATTTTGGTACTTTTTTGTCACCCCACCTATCTTTTAAACCCATAATAAGAGAAATAAGGGTTATATCACATTTGAAACTTATCTAAAAAATCCAAATACAAATTTCGTACTTTTTCGAAATTCGGACGTTTAAGGGGTAAAAAGCGAAACTATTTTTGGTACTTTTTTACAAAACATTGTTTTTATTTATTGACATAGACGTATTAAATTATGGGCTCCCACTACAATATTTAAATTTTTTTATGCTTCAATGGGGAGAAAAAGTACAAAAAAGGGGAAATAGGGAGTAAACGGGTAAAATCTGTATTTTGGACTTTTTTGTCACCCCATCTATCTTTTAAACCTATAAACATAGAAATAAGGGTTATATCACATTTGAAACTTATCTAAAAAATCCAAATACGAATTTGGTACTTATTCGAAATTCGGACATTTAAGGGGTAAAAACCGTAACTATTTTTGGTACTTTTTTACAAAACATTTTTTTTTAGTCAAAAATTTAGTACTTATTGTTGTTCAATAAAAAAAAATAAGCGGACAGGTGCTTGGTACTTTTCTGAAATTCGGCCTTTTTGGGGAGTAAACGGGTAAAACTTGTATTTTTAAACTTTTTTGCTATGCCATCTATCTTTTAAACCAATAAACATTAAAATAAAAACTATATCACATTCATAACGTATCTAAAAAATACAAATAAAAATTTGGTACATTTTCGAAATTCGAACGTTTAAGAGGTGAAAATCGTACCTATTACAAAGTAGCTGGTTAAAACCTAGAAACATAAACTTTGGCGTAATATGTCCACGAAAGAAAAGGAGATGCTAAAGAAGTAGCGGGTTAAGTGCTAGTTATTGTATAAAACCATTTTTTGAGTAATTACCATTTTAAGATTTCAAAAATGGATTACGAAATATAAAAAGAACACTGAAATCATATATGTATAATCGATTTTAAACTCAACCTTTCAAAAATGTTTGAGCAATTTTACACGATATTTATTTTGCGGTGGGTTTGTCAGATGTAAAGTCCATATGTAATTTCACATGTCTGTCAAAATTGACAATTACAGAAGGTTAATCATTTTTGCTTTAACACGTTCCTTTTTGGTTTCACCTGACATAACATAAAAACATTCATATTAGCAAACTATTTACTGATTTATATTTATATTCACTTTTTATTGTATTTTAGTTAATTAAAAATTTTGTTTTTTTTAAGAATATGTGTAAGTAAATAGATTTTAATATATATTTGCCTCCACAAACAGACGACTTGCAAAACAGCTGATGTCAGATGGTTTGCCAGATCAAAATAGAACACGCTCTAATTGAAAGAAATTCCTCTATATTTTCCATCACAATTTGTATAATAGTGTTTTGGCAAATAAATTTATATATTTTGATAGTTTGGTCAAATATTTTGCTTCGGCAAATATCTTTTTAAGTGTGAACATATGGAAAACATGTTTGCTAATATGTGTGTTTGCCGCTATTTGACATCTGTTCGAGCAAACAAATATGAGCAAATGAATGTGCGCAGTGTGACCACAAAATGAAACCTACATTGTTTTGAAAAAAAATTTGCCAAATAAAGGCAAACATATTTGCGGCCAATATTTGCCATATGTGACCGTACCTTAAGAAATATAATTTGCAACTTTTGGTAATTTTCGTCTTTTTTCATAAATCACTACGTATGTGATATTCTGACATTGACATTAATTTAAAGGCATACGTCATTAGATATTTTGCAGCTTGAACAAGAACGATTATCTCGTCAGAGATTATATTCACTATGAATGTAGCTGTTGCATGTCAGCCAAACTAATGCTGCCAGATAAGTTCATAACTCGGTATTGCCAGAAAAACAAAAAATTGACCCCATACCGATCCAAAAGTGGCAAAAGAAAGTAAAGTCGGTTAAGCCTGACAATATAATACCCAACACCACAGTATTTACAGAAGCATTTTCTTGAGTGACCCCTATTTAAAGGCCAATCAAGGGCCCAGCAAACAACACTTTGTTATAAGGTAAGGATTCATATAAGAGTTATTTGTGCCGAATATCAGCAATATGTCAACCTCTTTATGAGATTTTTTTTTTCTAAACGAGATGAAAAATTGCTAAATCCAGCCACTAAATGGCTTAAGTGACAGAACTGCTAAATACCAAAATAATAGGATGATTTCTGGCACAACACTCTATTCCGGAAAAAATTTGTTTGGGTCCATGTGAAATTTTAAGCCGATTCTCACGTTTTTTCAAAAGGCTTGCCCCCTATGGCAGTTTAAAGGTAAATTCCAAATTTTATAAAATCATTTCTGCTACTTGGAATTTGCGCACAAGAATAATATGAACAGAATAATATGCCTGCAAGTCGGCCTAACGGGCGAACATCGTTAGATCGATTCAGATAATCTGGGTTAAATATTTATATTTGTTACACACATCAGCACAAACGCATAATACCCTTATGCTAAAAGAGCTAAACATTAATAACGAAACTGCCAAATTTGAGAGACTTTTAAGTTAGGGCTAATTTATTTTTCGGTTTCAAGGTACTTAAGAATGTGCTACACCAATTCCGAAGAGGGCTAAGTTGGCATCACTGGTTGTTACTTTACACGCACGCAATTTTGAGAGAATTTTTTTCTTGTTTCTTTCTGTTTTTTAACCTTGACCGAATTTGCTTAAACAGCTTATTCACACCTTCAAACATTTGTTTAATTAAAAATTTTAATAGAAATATTTAAATTTATATTAAATTGTTTTAAATATTTTAATTGAAAAAAAAAATATTATTTTAAAAATAAGTAATCGATTATCATATTTTTGAAAAATATATTTACCCCCTAATTTTTTTAAAAATTTTTTAATTTTTAAATTTATATTAAATTGATTTAAATATTTTAATTGGAAAAAAATAATAAAAAATCTTTTAATAAATAATTGTATTCCCAAAAAAAAACTTGATTATCAGCCATGTCACAGAGTACAATTCCGTTCGGAATTATTCCGTTCGGAATTGAAGAAAACATATTTGTTTATTGATAGAAAGTAAATTTTGATAGTTTTTTTATCTTTAAGGTACAGAAAACTCCCATTCCGCAAAGTTTTTTCGTAATTTTCTGAAGCACCAAAATACGGAATGAATTCCGTTTCCGAACGGAATTGTACTCTGTGACATGGCTGAATAAAGAAATATTAATTTTAAAATAAGTAAACGTTTATCATATTTTTAAAAAAAAAATATTTACCCCCTAATTTTTGAAAAAAATTTTGAAACTTAAAAATGTATATAATACATTTTTTTTCTATTAAATAAGACTTAATAGACTTAATACTACATACATTTATATTTTTAATTTAAAATAAAAGATAACATCCATAAGTCACATGGCACCGCGTGAATAGATTATATTTAATTAAAAAAATAAAATATAATGAGATAAATTAAACTTGTTAATTTTTTTTTTAATATTAAATTGAATCGTGCTTATAATATTTTCAAATAAAAGGGATTTTGTTCTTATATTTTCAATTAAATAAAGTTTTGTTCAAAAATAAATTTCTATTGTACCAATGCCGACTTAATGTTGGCCAAAAAAAGTTATTACTTTCAAACATGAAACAATTTATACGCCCTTCAGGATATGCAACAGTTTGTAGCTTAAGCAGAAATAAACACAATACACACTTGCACCCATATAAATAAAATTTAACTTTGTTAGAAATAAATCAATAAGCGTTTTTGACGTTTTTCTATTTTTTTTTTTTTTTTTTTGTGTAGAAACTTATTTGCCGCTCACATACACATAAAATGACAATAGATTCTCCAAAAATAAAAGATTTTTTAAACATAATACACACAACACGACGCGGCGTGTATGTTAAAAAGATGTAAATCATTTAAGTAAAACAATCTCTAAAAATTTACTAAGCACTCATCCTCTGGAATAAATCAAACACTAGAATTCCTACAGAAATATACTCGTAGGCTTACAACCAGGCACTTCTACAAATACACTTACCAATGGGTATACCCGTTAGTTCTGAAAATAAAGTCAAGATATCATGTCATATCGGCATAATATCCTAAATAATATTTTAAAATTGTTTAAAAAATGTATTTTTGTGTTTCAAACTATAAAATAATTTATTTGTCATAACTACACAGTTGAAATCAAAATTATGAGCGGCTGCTTACAGCAGTCATATATTTTTTTTTTTTTGTTATTATTTTAGGAATCCCCCAAATAATTTTTAGTAATTAATGCTTACCAGATGGAAAACATTTTTTCCAAAAAGGTTCAATTAAAATCACCTGCAGAACACAAACTTTTTAAAAAACTTAAACAGTTGCTTAAGTTAGCTAAAGCAACTGTGCAAATACATGTGAATCACATGTGTCAAACCATTTTGAACTTAAGGAAACTTTTTGTTAAGTTTTAAGAATCTTTCATTTGATTAACCAAAAGATGCGAAACTGATCGCACTTTTCTTATCGAATCAAATGTTTTTTGATTTTGTTTTCTAAGTTAATTTGGGTGGACTTTTGTTATTTTAGTTTATTTTATGCATATTATAGCTGGGCTTTGCTCTAATAATTGATCGGCTTTTTTTATCACTTATTAATTAAAAGTTATTAGGACTGTAGGATATCTACTCACATCCCTTTGTAAACATTTCTGGGTTTTAGATGGTTTATAAAATGTATTCGGGCATGTATTAGAATTGTGAGTGTCACGCACAAATAAACCAAAAAATCAATTTTTAAAATCACGTAACAAATCCATATGTATACGCAGTTTTTTACCCAATTGACCAAATCGCCGTTGATAATATTGTCATCGTTAATTTAAGGAAGACTTTTTAATTTTGTCTCCAACTGTTTGTTATTATAGTAGAAATCTGCGTTGATGATACGATGAGCGACAAGTTTTTCAAATTGTTTTTAATTTGTCTTCTGTAGCATGTGTTTTGTTACAAAAAGGGTGATAATGACACAAAGGTTATATACAACCAAGATTTTTTACTGACAAAGACTGACTATTTCTTAAAATATTAACATAATTTGGCGACGATATAAATGAAAATGAATGTCAGGTTGCCATCTATTTAGCCAAATGACGACAGCAGAAGGGATGAACTCATGTTACAGAGCAATCTAAATCAGCACGCCAATCGTCAAAAATTCTTATTCATATACAAAATGTATAAAGCAAACACAAAAAGCGAGGTGACATCGCGTTAAGTAGTGAAATTAGCTAATATTGATAAAAAATAGTTATCTCCTTCTTATTTCTATTTGGTTTAAGTTTTAGCGTTACAACTGGTGGCTAGAAAATGTTACGCTTTGATGCGCTGATTTAGGTTGGTCTGTTAATATGTTCTTCCAGCTCTTTGACCTCGACTAGAGTTTGTTATGGTTTTTCACGTCCCGGGAATTGTTGGAATTTTAAATTGTTTTTAATTCTGGCTTTACCGGGAATTAATTGCAGGGTTCCCGGGTAATTTTGAAGAAAATCTTTTTTTAAAACTTTAGTAAATCTATGACGGACTAGTGTCTTTAGTTGTTTAATCCAACTTAATTTTACCACGACATTTAAATTTTCTACAGTTTAAGGCTTATTAAGCAACATTTTGAGAATAGGCTTTATATATGACCTATGATAAATTATAGACATATCCTCATTAAATTTTATTAACAATAAAGGCCGTGTCAGATACAACTTTGTCGCTTTGCGTGACGTTTCTACCTTCGGCAGAAAAACGCAAAGCAAAAGGTGTATGCCACAATGAAAACTTTTACAACACTCACGCATTGTTTGTTTACTTATAAAAGCGGTTGGTAATTTGTACATTTAATTATTTGTTACAAAAATTAAAGTTAAAAATTTAATTGGACGGTTTTTTGGAATTGAATTTGGCAAAAAAAAAAAGAAAATTATACTAGCCAATTGTCAAAGCGCGCAAAAAGATGAGAGTTGGCTAACTTTTTGCTTCGCTCCGCTTTGAAAGTACTTTATGTGACATGTTTCGTATAAGTATTTATATTTTATCTTAGATGTCAAAGCGAATCGGTAACGTAACGCGAAGCAAAAGTTTTATCTGACATTGCCTTAGGATTTTTAACTTTATCAGAGTTGTATTTTTATAAAAGCACACGAATAAATTCAGGGATGGATAGTGACAATGTTTTTCACAAGTTTTCACTGTTATTTTTTCTAAAAATAATAAGCAAAATGATAAAAATATATACACATTTTCCGGTTCTTTCTTTTAAGTTGTAAATATATATGTATATATGTTCGTTTTACTCCTCTGGGAAGCATAGGGCTGCAAAGTTTTAAATAAATCACTTATATTTGTTGCAAAAGCAAATAAAATACGGTACACAAATTCATATCAACATTCCCAACCTTGAAGTAAATCACAAAACTGTTGTTGAATAGTTGCCGCCATCATCAAAATAAAAACTATTAAATATTTAAGAAATATGACATTTTATGTTGTTAGCTTCTCACTTTAATTTCTATTTTAATATCTGTTAAAATCACAACAAAAATTAAATCGCCTCTAAATCAAAAATGGAAATTTTTTTTATTTCGGTTCTGATAGTTAGAGTTTGTTCCCGGGATTGTCCATTGTTTTTTATTCCCGATTTCCTGGGAATGAAATGCGGGACTCCCGGGAAATTTTGAAGAACATCTTTTTTTAAAACTACTAGTGCCTTTAGTAGCTTAATCCAACTTAATTTATCCACAATATTTTAATTTGCTTATTAAGCTAATTTTTGAGAATGGGCTTTATATAGGACCTATGATTAATTATAGACATATCTTCACGGGCGTAGTAAAGTGTTTTCCTAGATAATCCTTTTATGCGGCATTTCAAGTTATTCTGAGTCTTATGAAAGCAGATTATGCTAAATTGCACTATAAAAGCATTATTCGTTACGTGTTAAGCCATACTGACATGATTTACGAGATTGGTCTAAACATGGAGCCGTAGGTAAACTATGGACCGACAATCACGAAATTTGGTGCTTTTTAAAACGAATTTTTTTAAATTTATGGAGCATTTCGCCACAAATTTATGTTAGTTTTTGATGAGTTTTTAGGGAGGTAGTTCCACATTTTGTTGCATTACTCTTTTCCTACTAGAAGATCTAAAAACAATTTGACACCCATATGACTAAATCGGCTTAGAATTAATAAAGGACTCACAATACAAATACCTTATGAGGCCTGAGATGAATATTAAAAAGCGTTTAACATACAATGACAACCTTAGTATACCTTCATACACCACAGCTGATTAGGGATTATAAAATTGTAAAAAAATATGTTAAATATATGTAGTACATAAAAGTTCACCTTCCTGATTTGTTAAACGGTAAAATTGTTGGTGAATTCATACTACGTAATGTTGGGCTTTCATTTCCTAATCGCCCTATCAAACATTTTATTCCAGTTAGACGTCAATACTTTCGTTCTTATTATGAAAATTTGCTCTGATTTTGACAATGTATATACGTATATTGATGTCTTAAAATTTCTTTAATCTTTGTTTACGTTTTTTTTTTATATAATAGATACTAGATTTAATTATTTTAAGCGTAATAGTCAGTAAGAAATATTAGTTTCATTGTAGAAATAAATAAATAAATAATTACAAAATTAATGGCGGGAATCCCGGGAATTTAATTTTTATTTTCCGCTTTCCTGGGAATCAAAAAAGTGCGGGAATAAAAAAAACTCTTATTGTTATCTAATTTTTGATTTTTGTTGACGAAAGGCGATAGTCATCTTAAAAAAAAATTATTTCACCGATAAAAGCTACAAAATCTTGAGCAATAGTATAAGAAAAAATATTTTGTATGGAAATGCGTTTATTTTGTTATTGGCAATCAGCACCCATGTTCTGTAACTCTGGTGAGAACTTCTCGCATCGAAAATATGTGAAACAAAGTATTCCATCGTTTCTCGAAAAGTGAGAAAAAAGAAGAGATTACGTCGTTACGTTATAAATGCCATAATATTCAACTCGTGGCCGAAGTTATTAAAATTGAAAAATTTTCAATGACGGCGGCGAAAATACAACCGTCGGCTATACCAAAAAATGTAAAGTGCGACTTGAATGTTTGTTGATTACAAAATTGCTTTGAAAACATTCCTACAATTTTCAAAAGTGTTAAAAGCAAAATAATTAAACAATGAAAAAATCAGTCAAAAACAAAATACTTATCTCTTCCATGTTATTATTCATTGCATTTTGCATATTTAATATATTTTTTTAGTAGTAATATTTTTTCGCACTCCGTTTTTATGCGTGAGTTTATTTGACAGTTCAAAGCGGGAACTTTCTCACAAAAATTTTACAGACACACTTTTTCTGTAAATTGGCGAGTAATTTCCTTACGTGACAGCTATTACTCGCCAAAAATGTAACCGACGCAGTTAAGTGAGAAAAACAGTGGTTTGTTTCAATTTATGGCATTTTTGTTTCATTTCTCGCATTTTAATCGAAAAGTTTCATGAAGCGAGAGTTACAGAACATGGGCCCAGGTAAGAGAAAAAAGAGGGTCTGCCAAACAGACACGAAAAGAGTTTTCATGTTTGTTAATATGATTTTCGTGGTTTTCAATATGTATTAAATGAAGATTTAACAATTACTTATACATGAAACAGACATATTTGGAAAGGCATCGTGTAAATAAAAAGGTTTTTGGAAGCATGTTTAAAAGATAATGAATAAAACAGCCATGTCTGAAAAGATACCGTATAAATTCCCTCCTAGTTGCAAAAACTAAAATAAAATAAAAATATATTAAAGTTCTCTACATCTTGTCGCTTTTAGAATCGTTGAAGGCTAAAAGAGAATCATCATCGCTTTTAGGAATGTTGACGAACAAATTGAGAACGATGTCACGTACATAGTCACTGGCCATGAAACAAAGAAAACAAGATAGGGCATTTAAATTTGAAAAACATTATTTTTCTACGCATGTACGTACGTCACAGCACTAAATAAGCACAAACATGATCATACAAACACGTGTATGTGGTATACTTTATGTTTGATAACATTTAAATCTCTATACTATAGTGACGTTAAAATGCCGTCAAAATGTGAGTAAAAAGTTAACGAGCCTGCGCAATGCACTATCTTGTTTTCTTTGTTTCATGGTCATTAAAGGCCGCTTTAGCCGACCGTAAATGTAATGAAATGCAATGTAACGTACCGTAACGTACTGTAAGCTCGTTTGTGCACTAATAGAACATGTAAGAACGTGTCATCTGTTTTTCTAAAACATAGACAAAGAAGCATTACACAGGGTCTCCACCTGAGATAAGATATAAGATTTTTATATTAGCAAACGTCAAATTCAATCGCAGAGAGTATTATCTTACGTGTGGACTCTCAAATAGTGTTAGTATTAATATTATAATAAATGTTATGAGACAGTTGTTATGAGAAATCTTATAACAACTATCTTATAAGATGCGCTGTCAAAAATACACATACATACATACATACATATAAATTAATAATAAGACGCTATCATTAAAATGTTCAATTTTTTAAGTGAAAATAGCTTAATTCTTTTGAAAAGTGCTTAAAAAATAATATTAAACACTAAAAACAGAGAAAAAACAAAGAAAAGAATCAAAAACGACACAAGTTTACTGTACGAAAGATTAACATGAAGAAATGTGCTCTCTCATTCTGCCGACGTTCTCTCACATATTATATCAGATATTATCTCTGGTGGAGACCCTGTGTTAGTATACATAAAACAACACACACTGTGATGGGAATTTAAAATGATCAAATGGTGACCGCTTTGTAGGAAAAGTACCAAGTGATTTAAATGGTATTAAAAATGTATTTCTTGTATGTATAAATACATAAATAATTTAATATTTGTTATTTATATTATAGAATAAATAAATAGGCATTATAGCACATACATACACGTTTACTTACATTATTTTGAAAAAGTGCTTACACAAAACTAGATTTTGATACCAATAAAAACCACGGTTTTTATTGCTTGTGCATACGTATGCATTTTTTATTTTATACATCTTAACATATATTCGTATAAATGATAATAAGAATATATATTTGTATAATATATTTGTAAATTATTTTGTCAAAATTCCACAAATATTATTACTGAAAAAAGTACCAAAGAAAAAGAGTGATTTTACCCGCATTCCATTTCAAATACAAGCAGCCCATCACTGCCTACAACTGTCACGTAACCTCGTAATGAAATTAAATTTTCTACAGGTTGGCACTTTACAGTTAAGTGACATTACAGTCAGTTAAGCATTTGTGTTGCTTTCCATATAACAGAAACGATCAGCTGTTTACATTACATTTACATTTCTACATTTACGGTCGGCTAACGCGGCCTTAAGGATTAGATAGGCGATATGTTGTCCCATTAGGCCATGACTGTTTGTATAAGGATAACTTTCTTCTATCTTGTCGTCAATGCATACACACAAAAAAAAAATTTTAAATTAGAGCGTAATTTTCGTTCTTGCAGCCTTGTACGATATTCACGACATGTGTTTGAACGTAGCTTACGAATTTTTGTAGCTGTCACTTATGGGGTATTTAGGATTTTACATTGTGAAGCACCCATCCTCAAAGATTTCGTAAGTACCTGGGCAAGTGGGTATGTCTATGCATAGAAATCAACGTACATCTCATCTACATAAATCTATGGGTATTTAGGAATTGGTATTTAATAAATTGGCCTGTAGGAAATTGAAACTGTACAGATCCACTATTGACTTTATCATCAGTACTACTGACCAACTGTAGACCATACAGGGAAAAATTGAAAATTTATTTCAATTAACAAATTTTTGATATTAATTGAAAAATTAATTAACAGATTAATAGTATCAACAGTTAACAGATTAATAGTATCAATTAAATATGTTTGATATTAACAGCATTTGCTGCAGTAATGTTGTTGATATAGTTAAACGTTTAATTCACCTGATTATATTTTTAATTAAAATTGATTTTAGTTTTGATAAGAGGTTTAATTGACAAAACTTTAGGCGAGAAATGTTTGTGTCCAATGCTTCTTGCTATAGATATTTAGCATGTGCTTGTCATTAAAAACTACTACGGACCTGAGATCTGTTGATTATTTCTTGTGATATCATATGTAGACATAGGAACCAAAGATTTACTATTATATTTTATTAGTTCTAGTCTACATTTTTGAAAAGTTATACCAAATTTTTGCTCTATTAATTTAAGTGGATAAGGCAATTAATTAAATCTTAAAACATACGTGTATATTTATTTTAATACGATTTTCAATCAATGTCAAGAACTTAATAATTATTTCATAAAAAAAGTCCGAACTTTTACAGCTGACAAAAAAATTCTTAATTTCTTCTCAAAGGCGGACAAAAGTCAAAACACAAAAAAAACGCCTTGTTGGAAGTGGGACCAAAAAGTTTAGAAATAGTCGACAAAAATGGCGACGTGGATACAATTAATCCCAGGTTTCCTGCAGGGTGTTTACATCAATATTTCATCCAATAAAAATCATGTTGCTGTTTTGTTTTGTATACAACAACATTGTGATTAATTTTAAATCTATATAGATAGAAAACAAATTAGTTTTAAATAGGAAACTTGTTATAGCAATATATATTAAATTTTTTTTGTTAGTTAGTTCGAAATTAATTGATTTTAGTAGGAATATATATATATATATATTAATCTAATTTAATTTTTAAGATTCAGATATATAATCAGACATATAATATATAATCAGATATACATCAGAGCTCTTAATGTTATGCTAGAAATTAAAATTTTTTTTAAGGGGTGTTCATAAAAACACTTTAGCGTTAATATAGATGGTCCGATTGTAAGCCATATTTTTATTCACTCGATTTTCTTAAATTTTGGTATAAAATAATTTTGTTTACTATTTTGGAAAGATTGATATTAGGTATGAAATGTCAGGTCCAAGAATTGTAGCGTTCGTCGCGAAAAATAAGTTTTTTTTTATATTGTGTTTAGGATGAATTTTTTTTTGCAAGTCATCTATAATTTTAATTCAATTTCGTTACCTCCTTTTAAGCAAATAAAAAAATTTAATTCTACAATAAGAAAATAAAAAAAATTTTGCGTATTAAATTCTGTTGGGTGTGTCACGATTGCGTTCTTCCAAAAATTTTATTTAAAACCGATTCAATAGTTATTTTCTTTTCTTATATCTTCGCTTCTTATTACTTTTCTTCAGAGTTAGAGCTGTTGCGAAGCGAAATATTTGGCAGGGTTTTCGCAAAATTTTATATAAATAACATTTATGTTTTAAATGTAAGAATATAGATATATAAAAGCCAGTAAGAAACTAACGTCGGTCAAGCCAGACCATTTGACACCCCACCCATGGGCAATCATTGACCCGCTACAACAAAATTATATTTTTAGCTTAAGATTCATATAAGAGTCCGTTGTATTATATTATTTAGATAAATAAATGTATGAATTTTTTTGACTTTTATGGCTTATAAGTGAATGTTTAAACCCAGCTTAAACTCAACAGCTGTAAAAAGTGCCCCATATATAATTTGTATTTTAAAAAATAATAGTGCGGAAGCCCAACGATAATTGCTGTCAAATTCATATGGTTTGTATTAGAAGTTTAAACACCAGTTTCATACGTATAGAGATGGTTTATATGTTTACTGATTTAAAGATTTGCAAGCTTAAACTCATTTTAAACCAAAAAGAGAGCTTAGCTTGGACTGATTTATAAGCCCTAAGAGATTTTAGGGAGGGGGTTTATCCGACATCTTTGGTAAATTCTAGCCCACCAGCACAACATATTGGAATAACATAGAAGCTGTCGTAAAAGTATTGGCGCAATATTTTAATTACCAACAGTTATAAGGAAATTAGGGTATTAAAATATTTTTTTGGGAGCGTTATTTGTATGTGAACTACGGTCAAATATTGACCGATTTCAATAATTTTTGGTAGGATGATTTAAAATATTTTTGGTCCAAATTTAATATAAATACCAACGTAATAAGATGGTTTATGGACACAAAATACCCTTTTTCGAAAAGCAGCTTATATGGAGGCTATGTGAAATAATTGAGTGATTGTCAACATTTTCAATACACATGGTTCCTATGACAATGTAAACGCAGATACCAAATTTAATTTAGCTATATCCAAAATTGCAGCTTGTATTTGCGTACAAGGTTTACACCGACATCCAGCCATCAAAATATAAAATTCTTTAATAAACAAATTTACATTCATTTATTAGTGCATTTATAAATAAAAAATTTTTATTTAAAAATGTTAATAAAAACAAATATAAATTTTTATTTGTTAAACTTAATACAATTGTGTTTCTTTATATGTTACTGGAAAAACGGAACGTGATTTGCGTAATGGCGTTACATTGGATTAACGGCATTTGATAAAATACGGCAAAATTTTTTTAATGCAAATAAGTTATTTTTCAATTCTGTTATGTTCATTTTAGTGATGAGATTTTGTGTATTTTATTATGCGAAATTCGCTAAAAAAAATACGCAAAAGCAGTTCAACTTTTAAAGGTAGTTCCACTTTTTGTACCGTGCGTGACAAAACTTTATGATCAATTATTTCGCAACAAATACCTGCTAAGAAATTAAGATTTTTGCCATTCGATAGTACACAGTAATGTCACTAAGCACTATGTATAAGATGAAGCTATCTCTTTTGTAAGATCAAAAAATGTTTATATATTAATTAGAAAACGCGAATGATTGTAACATTCGTCACGCAGGATTTGCCCATATATATTATATATTTTATTTCAGTAGGGAGCAAACACCATTTAAAAAAACAAAACTGAGTTTCTCTGTAAGCAAAGATTTTTTTAAATTTTATTATTATTCATTTTAAACATTATTTAGTTATTTCTTATCCTCTAACACTATTAAAAAGGAACCTGTAAGCAAAGAAACGACATTCAAAGTTTATTATTTCAGTGTAAATTTCTCCTTAATCAATATTTTTCAATCATTTTACGTTATTTTTACAAAAATCTTTTGATTATAACTTTACAAATTTAATAAAACGTCTGTTCATCTATTACAATCTGTGTCAGACATCTAAATACGTGCGTTCTTTTCTGTACATGATAGATGATTCAATAAGGGAATTAATTTTAATTAATTTATATATAAATATCTTAACGGATTATCCAATTTAACCCGTTTAGAAAGCGCTTATTTTACTCCAATTTTTCCTTAAAACCGTAAACTATGCGAAAATTTAAAGCCATTGCGAACTAGCGACTTCTCCATATTACAAAGTGTCTAATTTTAAACGGAAATATTAGTCAGTATATATGTATACATTTTAGTGGTTAAAAACTAAATACAAATCCAACTTGAATTTTTTTATTACTGAAAACAATCTGGTTCAAATATTTAAAATCCATGCAAACAAAGCAACCGCAAAACCAATTGAAACTTTTGACATAAAACGGATAAGAAATTGTAATTGATACATGTCTGTATGAATGAATGCATGTATATGTATTTATTTATGTAAAAAAATGTGTTTCTGTTAAAAAAATATGTATATTTTTAAATTTTAAAATACTAATACAAAACGTTAGACATATTAGAAACAAAAAAAGTCCTTCTCAAATGCTGTTATTGGTATTTTCTGATGCGAAAAGGAATATTATCCAGCTCCAATACCAGTTACCAAGTTAAATGACTTTGACGTTTTAGTAGGCAAAACAAATTGATTATTAAATCTGTTAAAAGGAATAACTGACTGTATAACTGGCAATAAATATGCAACACAACACAAAACCAGACAATAGAATTGAATACAAAAAAAAAAATTTTATAACAATATTAAATCTTCTTGAATGTTCACAAAAAGCACAAAAGCACAGATAAAAATACGATACAAAGTTAAAAAAAAAGAAAAAAATCTCTTGATTATGCAAATTTGTTATATTTTTTACACATTTTTCTTCTTGAACATCTTCACGAAACAAACATGACTCCCAAGAGTCACGTTTATGCCTTGACTTTGTCGCTTTTATCATATTATTTTCATCACTTATTCTCTTAATGTGTCGTATGAGTATCATCCAGATTTAAACGTATCTTTTTTTCGGCAACGCAGTTGTTTACCCGACTTAACCAGTAAGTGACACAATAACGAACAAGCGAATTAGTTTTGCATAAAATACTCCTTCTGCTCCTTCTCCCCCCTCAACAGCAAAAATTAAATTTGTATTTGTTTAATAAAAAGCAGTTCATTTTAAAATAAACAGTGTTTTGTGCTTCTATTTACTCTTAAGTGAACTGTGTTTTGTTTTTTTTTATAAAACAAATCCATATTTAATTTGTTTATTATGGCAGCTCATTATAAATGTTTGCTTTTGCCTTTTTTAGCGCCAATTTTCTTTTTTAAAGTTATTGTTTGACTTCCTCTTTTAAACTCGACTGACTTTGCAAGGGAACAGGAGGGTTGGGTGGATTGTTGTAATGTCTGTGGTACAGCCACTTGTAGGTGTATTTGATACGCGTACGTGTAATTGTTTATAATTGTGTGGGATTTTGGTTTCTTATTTTGTCTTATGACGCATTCCTGTTTCAATTAACACCCGTACTTATCGCTCTGAAGCAGGACTCTAAAAAAAGTTTGTTAAACACGTTTCTTCGTTAGAAGATGGTTCTCAGAGGTTTAAATAAATAAAATTATTTATTTTGGATAAAGCTTTTTTATGTTGCAAAAATTATTATTTGGTTTTACATAAATTTGCAATTTAAACAAATCTACCTAAAACAATTTAAGTCACTTTTTTACTTGTTTATTAAAAATCGACAACAAACAATTTTTTAACGAAAATTATTTATTTCTTTAAGTGAAAGTTGATTTAGTTAAATAAAGAATGAATTATCTTAACGTTAGTCGATTTCATAAAACTTAAATATAATAATTTTTTCAACAAAAATAAGTTTTATTAAAAGAAAATATCCTTTTTATAACAAAAATGGGTTTATGTTAATAAATTTTTTAACAACAATTCATTTAATAAATGAATTCTATTTTTCCAAAAACAAGTAGATGTTTTAACGAGAAAACTTTTTTTATCCACAATTGATTGAGAATAGATCCTTTAAAATGCTTTATTCGAAAATTGATTTCAGGTAAAACTGAAAACCAGTCTTTTTAATAAAAATCGCACGTCTTAAGCGAAAATCTATTTTTATACACAGAAAAAATGATCAGTAGTTTTTTTTATTAATTAAAACATTGTTTAAATAGTATTTCAATTTAGTTAATGTGATAATTGAACCAATTATTTTTTTAGTTGAAAGAAAATTAAAAATATAATTTTTATTTAATTAACATTTTAGTTGTTTTGAAATAAATTTGTAATTAATATATTAATTAAATAACTTAAATTCCTAATTGGTTTTTTTACTTAAAATAAAATAATTTAAACTTGTAGAATTGTTGTTGGTAATTGTCAAAACCTGAGCTAAATTCAATTAAATCAGTTAGCACATTGTTTTAAACGGAAAATTTTTTGATCATTTTTTTAATTAAAATTAAAAATATCATTTAATGATAAAAAAAAAAAATAATCAAAATTTAAAATTTTTAAAATTTTTTGTAATCTATATAATCATTTTGGTAATAGGTGCAAAATCAACAGTTTGTTTACTTGATTCTATGCATTTAACGTGACAAACGTAGACTCTATCTATATATGTATCTGTGGCAAAAAGTACTTGAGTCGACTTAAGAAAAATTGGAATATTTTCAATTATTTATGCGATTTTTTAGGAAAATTTTTTTTAATGGGCAATAACATTTGGAATATAAACTTAAGTTTACTTCCGACTTGTGGCGTAAGGAGTATTTAGGAATGAGATCTTAATAAACCTATAATTGTAGAGAAGTGGCAATTTTATTCGAATAAAAATATATATTCAAAAATAACTTTTAAAATTTAAAATTGTTTTTCTCCAAAACTTTTTCCTTATTGCCACAGATATAAAAAAAATTAAAAAAGTTTTTTTGTTCCTTATAGACTCCTAAGTTACTCAACCGATTTTTCTGTTATTTTCAAAGTGCTTACTTTTCATAAAATATATTTTATATTTTGTATCAAAAATACGTCAATTTTTAAAAAATCTTTAATTAAAACCAATTATTCTTGCTTTAAACAAAAAACTACATTTTTTATATCACAATAAACTAATTCATACACACTTTGGCCGTAGCTTAATGTTGGATTCTATTTTCAACAGATTTGTGCGCAATAGAACAAAATGCAAAAGGAAAGACAAACCACTCATGCAGACTTTCAATTGAACAGAAACAAAAACGCTGATTTGTAACAGATCAGAGCGTACAAACTAATTCTGCCTTAAGCCAACATAGCAACGTCAATACCACCATGTAGACGGCAGCGCGTTAAAAGAAAACATACACTCCACTGTACGATCAGATATTAACAGAACTATTAATTTAAAATCTTTCAAATATGAAAAAAATTGTTTTGTTATCAATACAAAACACCTGTAAAAATGCAAGCTAAACTTTAAAGGCGAGCGGGGAACCTTCCATACTCTACCTGGAGAAGGAAAATAGTAGAAGTTTGAAATTTGGTACAAATTGCTTCGGTATCCCTACGCGAGATCTTTTTCAAATATCAAGTTAAGCTTGTTATCTATATAAGTTCATTCTTATAGAAGATTGTCATTCCGCTTGTAGTTTCTACAATATTCATCTTAGGTCATTATTATTTATATACATATATATTGTGTATTGTGAGTTGGTTAAACTATTTTCTTCAGTCCGTCTGTCAGTTTGTCTGTTCGTGTGTATATTTACTGATAGAAAAGTCCTCATAACGCTGATGTATTTTGAAATCAGTACTTACACATGTATCTTCGATTTTAATGTCATTAAATTGAGTAATTGGAACTGACTTAAGTCAAATTGAGAAATTATTATTAATTTCTTACCCCTTACACATGTTTGTTTAACTTTTGTTGTATTCCGCCCTTTGTTTGCAGAAAAAAGCTTAATTATAAAATACTTGCAGCGTGCCCGATATGGTGTTCGTAACCATTCTACTTTGAAAATTCGATGAATTTAACTAAATAATAAAAAAAAATTTTATATGGGAATTATTGCTTCCTATTTTACTTTTTCAACAAGAAAATAATAAAATAATGTTAATAATATACAAAATATGGCATCGAATTGATATCACTGTAGTCATAGCATTAATGACGCATGAAATATGACAAAATTGTATGATAAAGTAATACCATTGATGCCACAATTCTGATGTTGGGGCATCATCAATATGAAGATGCAATTTCTATGAGTTTAGGAATGGGTTTTCCGGAGACCCTACATATGATAGGAACTAGATTGTTATATATTTCTACCGCATATGGTCTGGAACTGTTTCCTATTAAAGTTTCATTAGATCCATCAACAAATGGCTGATATATAAGCAAACAACCACGACCTCCTTTTAAACTTTATTTTTTAATTTTCACCTAAAATAAGCTAAGTAAAATACTTGTAGGAAAAATTAAAAAATCGGTTTATATATATAAATTACTTGGCTCGATATTTCTTATAAATATGCAGCACTAAATATTGAAAATGAGCCAAGTCGCTACATTTTTCACCACACACAAGTGTACTCCCTAACTTTAGGTGTTTGTACCAATTTAAGTTTCGGCACAGCCGAATATAGCACTTTTAAATGTTTTCAATTTCAGCATCGAGAAGAAATTTTTGTTTAACGAAAATTAAAAAAAAAAGTTCACTAAAAATTAATTTTTTTTCAAACTAGATTATTTAAATTATTTTATTAAAAAATCAATTCGTACATTTCTGAAATTGTGTTTTTTTTTGGATTTTCAAATACATACATATGTGCATTTCCATGTCATCGTACGTGACATTTGTATACGTTTACAGAAGTAGGGGCATATCGTACGTGACAGAAAACGGAAGTGATTTTGAGGTTTATGTAAAGATATGCGAAAATCTGTAATTTATTATAAATGAATTAAAAATAATAACATTCTTATTCTTTTGAGGATATTTGGTGTTGTTTTCCACGCTCTTTTTTTTAATAAAAATTCTAAACAAAGAACACAAGGCCAATTTTATACATTTTGTTCCTTTGGAAGTCTGTCTAATTCACATTTTACAAACAAGGAAAAGTTACTTTAGACTTTCCATAGACACAAGTTTAAAAGTTAATCTCAGAATGACGGCACTTTTGTCAAATTATTTTGTACTTTAGATATATACACATTAAATTATAGAATAAATTGGGCCAATTTAAATACCTTCTGCATTATTTCAATGAGTTTTTCTTAAGAGCAGTTATTTATTGTCTGGCTGTTTATAAAAAAAGCGCTTAAGAAACACAAGTTTCTACTTTTTTATTTATTGTTTTTGTTTTGTGTGTAACATTTTCTAATGTAAGGAAATAAATAAAGGAAAAGTTTCTCTTTCATTTATTTCTTGAATTGTTTATTTAAAGAAATTAACTTAGAGATATTAAGATTTAGAAAGTAGTTGCACAATGATTTACGTCATACTAAAAGAGAAGAAAAAGCATTTAGCTTACACTTTTAAAGGCATTCCGGGAAATATTTTATAGAACAATTCAATTCTGGCTAAAATAAAGCGAAAAAAATAACAAAAAACCCCTACAAAAAACTGAAATTTCAAATAATAGATTTTACACAGGATTTCCATTAAGAGGATTCGTTTTTTTTTATTAATTTCAGGTTTTACGAAAAGTACTTTGTGTAGTTTTCTAAACATTACTTAAATGTTTTGTTTTGTTTTTTAAGCTGATGAAAATGTTATTTCCTTAAAAGTACTTACGTTATATTGCCGCAATTATTTCCAAAATGGAGAATGCATCAACTCATTTTCGTTATGGTCTTGTTGTTAAATAAATATAAATTCCCCTTAAATACTTTTAGATTTTACAGGAGAACTTTACCTTTTCCAAAGTTTGATGAAAATATTGTTTGGTAAAAATTTTAGCGGAAAGTAAGAAAACATAAACTCACTGTTTATTGTTGTAATATTGTTTAAGCTTTTTTAAAAGTAAAACTTGAGTATTTATAATTCTTATTGGCTTTACGGTTTTATTTGTAATAGTCTAAGCTTTTCTAAAGTCTTTGGAAGAACTTTAGTTTCTATGCGAAATGCGCATAGAAACTAACTTTCCCACAACAATAAATTTCAGTGTATTTATCAAAAATAAAAATTGGGAAATTAGCACGTCATAGAGAAATCTTTTTCAAAATAAATTTTGAATTTCCTTTGATACAAAATATATTCAATTTGACCTTTCTATCGATCGATTCCTAGAGTTGTGGTTGAACATTTTTGGTTGAATTTATTAAAAAGGTTTACAGAAATGTTGTAAGTAATATATCACTCACACAGAAAAAATAGAAAATCGACTTTAATTAAACAATTCGTTCAGACAATTAAATATTTTACTAATTTTGCCCCTGCAAAAGAATTGATCATATCAATAAACGGATTTGTATTTTCGAGTCATGCCACACAAATTTAATCAATTAAAAAATTAATTGCAACAATTAAAAAAATACACAACTTATACAAAAATATTTACATTTTTGTGTTTTGATTAAAAAAATTAATTGCAGCAAACAAAAAAAATAATTGAAGAAATTAATGTTCACCAATTAATTATTTAATTAAAAAATTTTTGGCAAAAATTTTTTCTGTGCATTTGCTATAACAACGTCATAAATCGCAAATTTTGTCTTAAAATCACAGTAAATCGGGTGGAAATTATTTCATAAGATTGTAAACTCAACTTTAGAGAGAATAATTAAATTTTCTTTTTCGATTATGTTGTGTTTAAATTTAATACTTTAAAGTCGTTTTCCGTAAAACACATATTTTTAAAAACGACGATGTTTTTTTGTTACCATACCCTCGTATCCTACATTCATTTAATTTTATGACTTTGCGTTAAACATACAATAGAAAATAATAAAAAAAAAAACCGCCTTAATCCCCACAAAAAAACCGCCCTCTAACCCAAATGTAATTTCTACACAAAATAAATATATTCCTTTTATGGATTTTTGATTTTGTAAATTATTAAATAAAGAGCAACAAAAGTTCAAAAGATTTTAAAAGCAGAGGGTCAATAAAATAGAAAAACTTAATAAGACAAACAAAATTTATAGATAAAACGCAACAATACAAAGCAAACAGATACCAAATTTGAAAGATAAAAATTAAGAGCCAAATTCTCAATTTATTTTGGAAAACATTAAGCCATGAGTATGAAGTATTCTTGACCAGGGAGTAAAGTATTCTATACTTCGAGATAAATTTGTATGCATGTGTGTTTATGTGTGTGTGTATCTGTGAACTACAACAGTTTAATTTTATTAGAAACGCGTGTTAAATTGTTTAAGGGAATTAAGCTATTCTCTAAAGCCATTTCGAAAATTAAACACAAAACAAGAACTACAACAGCACTACTAAAAAACAACAAACAATTTAAAGGTACAAATACGAGTTTCTCGTAGTTTTTTTTTTCAATGAGTGGGTGAAGATATTTGGGATGTATAAGTGTGTGTGTGTTTTTGTGAGTGTGTCTTCAAGTATTTTTTTTTCTATCTTCGGTAGATGTTTAATTTTTGTTAAAATTGCTGATAAACTTTAATCATATTTACGCTTAAGACTTTTATTAAAATACACACACGCACCCTTATACACATTTTTTTAAGAAAAAGATTTTTAATACAAGGGATGCGGGTACTACAGTTTTAGTAAAAGGAGCTTTTTTTTCTTTTGTGGGCAAATACAGTTTGTGTGTCTTTTGCTAGTTTATTTCTTCCCAAAAAGTTTTATTATCAAAATTCTTTTTGTCTGTTGTATGATTAAAATTTTTTTGTTTCGAGTAGATAAACTTCTTTTTGTTGTGTAAAGTTGTTTAATGTGGAATACTAAACACAAGTTTCTATCGACAAATTGTATTAAGTTAAGGCACAGGATTGGCCTTTCTTCACTGAAAATTTACAACAATTTAGTGGTTGGAAAATATACTTATCACAGTTGATATCGAAGGCAAAGTATTTTTAAAACTTTTGAGCTGATATTCATTCCACTTAGAATTTAACGATTTTATATCCCATTTAAGATGTCAGATGCTGGAACAAGTTTTAAGGAAAAACTTTTAAAAAATTTCGAGAATATCTTAATCTTCTAAAAGCCTTAAACTAAATGTTAAAGTTAAACATCTTTCAAAGTGATAATTATAATATGAGATCTTTTGAACCACACATAATTCATAAATATTTTTAATCTAAAAACAACTACTTAGAAAATAATAAAATTGTCTGCAATTTTTTTATTTGTTTTAATTTTTTTTATTTCCTTATTAAAATCTTCAAATATAAAATATTAAGTAACAATAGTACCGGGCTTGTTGAATGAAATGATGTTGAAACAGGTGCATTTTATTGTATATCACACTGAAACCAAAAACTAAAAAACGCACTGAAATTTAAAAAAAAGCGCACCACGCACCAACAAAGGAATTTTTCGCACACAAAATTTAAAAAAGTTTTAAATGTGATAAATGCGAAAACCCATATGCGGAGAGCACAAAGTTGAGCTTTGTGACTCTTGTTCTAGGCGATATTAAAAAAAGAACGTATTATTTTTTTAAAGCTAAAAGTTTTTCTTTTAAATTTTGACTATTTTTCAATTTTTCAGTTTTAATTGCAATAATTTTTAGGTCCTTTTTATGATCCCAAAAATATGCGCAACATAAAACATTTCAGTGTATTTATCAAAAATTTAAAATTGTGAATTTAGCACGTCATAGAGTTTTTTAAAGTTAGCGCTCGTATTCACGATATTCGCGATACCAAATTTTAATACCATAAAATATATTTTTATACTTTTGGGATCATTAAAAACTTTTTTTCGGGATTTCCAAAAAAAAATTTCTCTCGATTTCTTAAAAAAATTTATTTATTTTTTTTTAAGCTGCTTAAAAAATTTTCTAAGCCCTATTGAAAATATACAAAATAACATAAGACTGTAGGGTTTATTTGTTGGAAAAATGTTGTTGCGAAATTTTTTTAATGGTATTGAATAAAATTGCAGATTCTTTAAAGTTTAAATCGCGAATACTACCGCTAACTATGAATGCAGCCTACTCGAATAAGCTTTAACAGTAGGGTGCCCACCCTGTTACAATTTGCCACCAACACAGTTAAGAAAAAATTACTTTAAAAAAGAATCGGAAAATAATTCCGCGAAAAACGTCGAGTTGGATTGATTTAAATTCAACAGTGATAACAAAAAAATAAAAAATATCGTTTATACATTCGAATTAAAATTTGACATCGCCAATACGAGAGCTCAGTTTGAAAAATGACTATCACCATTGAATTCAACGAACTCAAATTTGCTTTACTGGTTTAAAGAAAGCCAGCTTGTTATTAATAAGTGTAAAATTCGTGCACAGTGCAATTATCCGCCATCATGGTTTCATGGTTCACATATGTAGGTGCTAAGCATTATTCTCTTCACATAAGGCCTGCGGAATGTCTTTTCGAAGAGATCTCTGCAAATGCTTAGCGATCTTTTTATGGAGCCACCCCTTTTTTTATCGACATCGGTGTTCAGAGGGCTAATTCTAGCAGTTGTGATCAAATACTTTTTCGATTCGAAAGCAATTTTATTTCTCATTCTTTCAGTCAATATGGAACGTATCGAAATTATTTTTTTAGTGTTGTGGAACCTCAAATAAATTCTTTACAAATTATTTCAATTCGTTCAGTATCGACTGAAATAATCGTAAATAAAATTGCTTTAGATTCGAATAAGTATTCGGTAACGACTGCCAGAATCATCCCCCATGTATTTGTGATTAGTGTTGTGTTGTGTTGTGAAACCTCAAATAAATTCTTAACAACACTGAAAAAATTATTTCAATTCACTCAGTATCGACTGAAATAATTGTAAATAATATTGCTTTAGAATCGATCACGACTGCCGGAATTAGCCCCCTGTATTTGTGATTAGTCGAACTTCGTTAGTGCAGAAATATGTATGATTGTGGAACACAAATTTGAACCGTCCCTTTTTTTCATTTTTCTATTTAAATTCTTTTGTTAAAATGGCTTTTATATAAGTATTTTCAACCACTTAAGTGCCAGAAAGTTGGAAAACTTTGGTAAGGTAAAATAAGTGGGCAACACAC
The DNA here is from genome assembly GCA_943735925.1 of Pollenia amentaria. Lineage (NCBI taxonomy): Eukaryota > Metazoa > Arthropoda > Insecta > Diptera > Polleniidae > Pollenia > Pollenia amentaria. The sequence goes on along the minus strand of OX031007.1, from coordinate 248,202,053 downwards.
ATGCTATTTGTTCATGAGACATTAATTTACTGAAAATTAACACAAAACTCGTGTGTGTTCAAGGTGTGGACTGCTGATTTAACTCTGTAACATTTGTGTAATTAAAAAAAAATGAAATCAATAACAAGCATTTTTTATCTCCATTTTATTTTATGGTCAAACAGAAATGAAATTTTGTAAATTAATTAACGATTACGAGGGCTAACAATATATTCCAAAAAAATACATTTAAGTCGGGGATTCTCAGAAAACTGCATGAAATCATGCAGCCTCCGAGGGTCTCTAATTAAAATAACCAGCATTTTTGGACCAAACTAATAACTTTAATTTATAAAGTTTACTTGAACACGATAAGAACTTTGATAAATATCATTTGATCGGATAACAAAATGAATTTTTTGTGATCGCTAGATTACCCTTAACCCTAGATTACGAACCCTATTTTACGTTCGTTGACACGACTGATCGTCGATGTACATATATTATTACATTCTAAAACTATGGCTTAAAATCTCAATATTCTTTTTCAATAAATGTTATGAATCAGTGTGGCACATTATAAGTCTATATAAAAAACTGATTTAATTTTTATTCATATAGATAAACGATTTATTTAATTGTTGTACTAGTTCGTGTTTTTATCAAAAGTTATTTTATTATTAATAAGTTTTCTCTATGACGTGCTAAATTTACAATTTTTGATAAATACACTGAAATGTTTTATGTTGCACATATTTTTGGGATCATAAAAAAGGACCTAACAATTATTGTAAGTAAAACTGAAAAATTAAAAAATAGTCAAAATTTAAAAGACACATTTTTAGCTTTAAAAAGTAGAACAAGAGTCACAATGTTCAGTTTTGTGCTCTCCGCATATGGATTTTCGCATTTATCACATTTAAAATTTTTATTTCGTGTGTGAAAAATTTCTTTGTTGGTGCGTGGTGCACTTTTTTTAGTGTGAGAAACAAATTTTTGTACAATAAAATCCACCTGTTTCAATACCATTGCATTCGACTGTGCAACATTTTTACTAACAATTTTTCAGACCAGAATAAGAACAACAAGTAATGATGTTAAAGACGTACCAAATAAAGTATCCACTCAATTAATCGTTGTTCGTTTTCGCAATTATTTGATAGAATAAATTAAATAGCCAATTTCAAATAACGAATAACTCGAACAATTTATGTCAATTTATCGATTAAAATTATTTTCTTAAAAACTCTATTTTTTGATATAAAAATAATTTTTTTAGATTTCTACACGCAGAGAAAAAACATGATTACTGAATGGTCACTACGACCACTTATATTCATATTTGCCAAATATGTTTACCCTAATAAATTTATTCTGGACCTAATATAAATTAAAAAATTGTTTTTGGTGCTTAACAATTTTAAATTCACTACAATAATATTATATGGTGTTTTACACCTAAAAAGTTACTCTGATCTAGCTAAACATATTAAATTATTTTATATGTTTGCTACTATAATATATACTTTTTCAACTTTTTTCAACAATCATAATATAAGTTGCACACAAAAGGTATGCTAAGTACCATAATTTTTTTTTACTTCAAAAAAAACACATTCTCTTAATGAGCGAATATTTATTGTCAAAACAATGTTGTATGTTGTAATCAGAAAACATGACTGATTACAACATAATCAAAACTTTTTGCGGGAGGCACAAGTTCATGCTGCCTTGCTAAACTAACGAAACAAATTATTATACATCTATTGAAACAGGTAAGTTATTTATATATAATTATAAAAATATTTAAATATGCAATTACTTTGTCTTGTTGCAGCAAAATAACCTACAACATTGAAACCGGCATAGAAATTTTGACACAAAATTTTGTTGTTAGCGCCGAACTTTTTTCCATATCTGTTCAACAGTATACTGCTAAAGTTTATTAATAAAGTTGAATTCATAAAAAAAATAAAAGGTAAGATTGTGTGTGACTTTATTTTTACAAGTCTTAAGTGCACGGATAAAAATATTGAAAAAGTGTTATTGCATTCTTATTTTTTTGGATATATTTTACCACAAAACTGTTGAAATTAAAACACAAGTACACGGTTTTCAATTCAAGATGTTTATTTAACAAAGCAATACTTAAGACTAAACGAACAAAAGAAAAAGTATAAAAACTATGCAGTTGAATTCATTCATAGTTGTATTTGTATGGGTTGCCATTAGGTTTAATATAGTGTTGCTATATTTTCAACACTCCTTCTCAACACTATTTAAAAATTCAATTAAAATCAAAAATAAAGATTCATCTAATGTAAGCCCATACAATTTGTAAATTTATTATGTTTTAGTTTACATAGATTCTTGGTAAGTATATCGGACATCATATCATCTGTTGGCATGTAACGGACTTCAACCTCGCCATTGGAATACATATCCCGGACATGGTGATATTTAATCGCAATATGCTTACTTCTCGAGTGAAAAATAGGATTCCGCACTAAGCATTGAGCACTCTGATTATCATTGTAGATTATCATTGGACCATCATGTGGAAATTTCAATTCTAATAAAAGTTTTCGAATATAAGTTACCTCTGTTGCTGCTGATGAAATCGCGACATACTCTGCCTCCGTACTGCTGAGAGACACCATATTCTGTTTCTTAGCGCTCCAAGCAAAAACATAACCTGCAGCTACAAACGCATAGCCAGTAAATGACTTTCTGTCAGTTGCATCTCCTGCCCAATCAGCATCAACGTAACACTCCAAAGGTTTTCCCGTTTTCTTATAATGTAGTTTGTAATCAGCTGTTCTTTTCAAATATCTGAATATATGTTTATAAGCCGATTCATGTTCTGAATGTGGGTCACAATTTCTTTGCGCCAGTTTGGTAACGGATAATATAATATCAGGTCTAGTAGAAAGCGCCAAATACATTAAGATACCTATAGCCGACTGGTATCCAGTTGAGTCTACTTTTCTACAGTTTTCATCAGTACAATTTACCTGATACCCTGGTTCCAATGGGGTGGATACTTCTTTACATTCGCTCATACCGTGTTGATCAAGAACATCTAAAATATACTGTTTTTGGGACACAGTAATAGCACCAAGATCACCTTCACGTTCAAACTCCATTCCAAGGAAATGTGACAGCTCACCGCCATCTACGACTTCAAATTTATCCGCTAATAATTTCTTTATTTTTTCCAGGTTAGGTAAAGATGAACTTCCGACGATTAAATCGTCTACGTATACCACTATAATATTGTATATATCGTTTTCTTCCTTGATATAAATACATGGGTCACTTATACATGGTTTAAATTTTAGTTTTCTAAGAACGTCATCTAGTTTAGCGTTCCATTCACGGCCACTTTGCTTCAATCCATAAAGAGACTTTCTAAGTCTAAGTACCTTATTTGGATAGTGTTTGTCTTCAAAAAACTGTGGCTATTTCATAAAAACTGTATCGTGCAAATTACCGTTAAGATATGCAGAGGATACGTCCATTTGATGAAGATAAATGTTATGCTCTACTGCCAAAGCAATTACCATTCTAATATTTGCATAACGTACCACAGGAGAGAAGGTTTCATAGTAGTTTACTCCATATAGTTGGCTGCACCCTTTTGCCACGAGCCGGGACTTTAGTTTTCGAATACCACCATCCTTGTCCCTCTTTACGGCATATACCCATTTGCACCCTATAGCCAATTGACCCTGAGGTAGATCAGCAAGTTCCCATGTTCCATTCTTAATAAGGGTGTCATACTCTATCTGCATGGATTTTAACCATTCTTCTGCATACGGACCATTTAAAGCCCTTTCTGTATTTTCCGGGGTCTCAATAGAACACTTACCCATAGCATGAATCTCGTTAAATACCTTTTTAGGGCGCCCTCTGGTACCATCGCGTATTATCTTAGGTCTGCCTGGTCCAATTTTAACTATTGACCCGCCAACTGCTCCTTCTTCATGAACACCTTCTATTATGTTGCTTGCCCCATTTTCTTGTTGTTCAGTATCTGCTTTATCTTGGTCGGGGGGAATGTCCCCATGAACTTCATCCTCAAGCTGTGCTTCCTCAAACGACTGTTGATTCTGAATATCCTCGTTGTGAATAAATGTAAAAACATTGGCACCTTCGTTGTGTTCTTCATTATTAAAAATATCCTCAAAGAATACTACGTCTCTTGCGACTATCACTTTACGAGTAGTTGGGCTGTATAATTTATAGGCTTTGCATTCCTCACTGTATCCAATCATAATGTATTCAGATCCCTTCGATTCAAATTTTCTTGAGTGGCTCTTATTGAGCGCAATCGCCTTAACACCAAATACTTTCAAGTGACCTACAGCTGGTTTATAACCATTCCACATTTCAAATGGCGTTTTATCACACAGAATCTTTGTCGTCGTACGATTTCGGATATACACTGCAGTCTGTACCGCTTCGGCCCAAAAACCCTCAGATAAATTAGAATGAATGAGCATAGCTCTGGCCATCTCCACTAATGTACGGTTTGCCCTCTCCGCGACACCGTTTTGTTGGGGCGTATATGGCACTGTTAATTGTCTTCGTATACCGCGTTCGCGTAAAAAGTTTTCAAAATCTTTGCTTAGATATTCACCGCCGTTATCTGATCTTAAGCACTTTATTGTTTTTCCCGTTTGTTTTTCAACCACGATTTTGTATTTACGAAACGCTTCAAATACTTTGTCCTTTGACTTTATAAAATAAACCGTCACATATCTCGAGTAATCGTCTATAAAAGTCACAAAATAATGTGAACCACCGAGCGAACTGTTCTTAACCGGACCGCACACGTCACTGTGAATTATTTGCAACATTTCAGTAGATCGATTCTGCGAAACTTTAAATGGTTTCTCACATATTTTACTTTTGGCACACGTAATACATTCTAACGAATTTGGCATATTTCTCATTCTAATACCGCGCACTGTATTTTTATTAATCATGTCTTTTAAACAATTAAAGTTCACGTGTCCAAATCTATTATGCCATTTAATTGCCTGTTCGTTAACTTTTGCTACACTGTTACATTTATTGTTTGTTTTTTCTTTACTTTTAAACACAAATAATCCATTGTTTTCAAACGCACGAAAAATGCACTCATTGTCTTTGTCAATTATTTCCACGAAATTGTCTTTAAAAACAACACACATTCCCGCACTCGTTGCTTTGCTAACAGAAATAAAATTGTTCGGTATTTCCTTAACATGCAGCACATTCTTTAATGTAACCGTCGTACCGCGAATATTAACGTCGCCGCGACCGATTGCTTTTGCACACATATTATTTGGAAGCACAATTTTTTCTTCATGTTCTTCATATGATGTAAATAATTCGCGCATACAACAGAAATGACTGGTTGCGCCGCTGTCGACGCACCAATTATCAACGCGCACATCGTTTTTGTTGCCTAGAGTTAATAACTGTGTCATAAAACAAGAATTCTCTTTTTCTTTTCTTTGTTGTTTACATTTTGCTGCGAAATGCCCTGGTTGTCCACAATTATAACACTTTCTGTTGCTTTGTCCGTTATTTTTGATTTTGGTATTTTCAAAACGATTGTTGTTGTTCCTTTTGTGGTATTTTTTGTCTGTTTTTGTCTGCATAAGTGTTTCTGCTGTACCAATACTGCTCGATGGGTTTTCTGTCTCGTTTTGTCTTGCACCTTCTTCCAGCAATTTGATTTTTAACGAACTAAATAAAGGAAGACTATCCCGTGCTTCAATTGCGACCACAAAATTCTCAAAACTTTTGGGTAGGCTTGACAATAACAAAATAACTAACATTTCATCAGCTAGAACTATTTCCACTTCTGCCAGACTCTCCACTGTGTCAATAAACTCATTAATATGCTCCACAATTTTTTTACCCTCAGGCATTCGCATATACAACAGCTTTTTGAATAGCATAATTTTTCTCGCCGGACCTTTAGGTTGGTGGATCTCCCTTAACTTGTTCCACGCCTGTGCAGCTGTTGTGCAGGTTTTTAAGTGGTTAAGTTGAGTTGGTTTTACACAAAGTAAAATTGATGCCAACGCCTTTTCATCCTTGGTATCAAAAATTAAAACCTCCGCCGCTGTGGCTGTTTCCGATTTTATTTCTCTTCCGCACGTGATGGACCACAGATCAGAATGTACCAGTACACTTTTCATATGGATGCTCCAGGTCACGAAGTTTGCATCATCCAGCTTATCTATTTGCATTAAGTTCATTTTCACACACTATTTCTAACACACAGTTATTAGTCCAATATTATTTTTTTAATTAATTACTTTTCTTTTCCTTCTTTTACACACAGTAAAAATCACTTCTTTATTATATTTAATTTATAATAAATTATTTATTTTCTGTTTGCACACACAGTGTCTTTTTCTTTTTTATTTCTAAAACTGGTTTTTTTCCTTTCTTTCTTTTACACAGTCAAAGCAGCCTGTGCCCATAACCTGTTGAAATTAAAACACAAGTACACGGTTTTCAATTCAAGATGTTTATTTAACAAAGCAATACTTAAGACTAAACGAACAAAAGAAAAAGTATAAAAACTATGCAGTTGAATTCATTCATAGTTGTATTTGTATGGGTTGCCATTAGGTTTAATATAGTGTTGCTATATTTTCAACAAAAATATAATATAAAATTTATAAATTAAAACACATACACATGTATATAAATGTATGTATTAAATAAAAAATTTTAATATATGCCTCTATATTTGTAATAAAACATAAATTTTTTGAAATTAAATTTGTTATTGTTTTTATTGTGAGAACCATATAACTTGTTGAAGAAGACATTTTGCATGGTGTCGGGAAATATAGAAACATGGCTTGAAAGATCGTTTGCGTTTTTCTTCTGAACATAACAATATGTTTGAGACAATAATTAGATAAAAAAATTATGACGCAACATATATTGTTGCTTAAGACGTGCTTGACACAATCATAACCACAAACATTAATGATAGTTTGCGATTTTGATTGTATCAACCATGTTTTTTCTTTGCGTGTAAATAATAAAAAATATAACCAATTAACATGTTCTTATATTCTGTATCTATTGTGTTACTTGCACTTTTGAACATACATCAGTCCCTTTTTTGATGTGGGTGTGTGTGACACAAATTAGTAATAAACGATTACATACTAATTCCATACGTTAGATTTTTCGTACTTAAATATCGCTTTTGCGTTCATTGTGACAAAATCTGTCAGTCAGATTATGGGTTACCTGTTTTTACCCGACCTTCAATTTCCTTAGTTTAAAACAAATTCACGGATTGCTGGCGCAAAATAGTAATTCGTTAAATAAAGAAATTACCCAAACCTATAGAGTAGAGCTTTAAAATGAAGAAAAATAAAGTTATCAGCCATGTTCGGTAAATCGAATACATATGAGTAAAATTCAAATAGAACAAACTTTGAAAACGATCCAGTTTAAAAAGTTTCTTCATACTTTGATTTATTATCTTAACCAGAACTTCTCTTAAAATCAAGAAAAATACGATGTATAAAAAAAATTATCTGAGAATCTCCATTGATTCCAATTTGACTTGATTTACAGGTAAATTAGTTAAATTGAATTACGAATAATAAATTTGTTTAAATATGCTGGACCTCTCATAAAAATTACGCGGAAAAGAGGTCTAAAATGCAATAAATCATTTTAAAATAATTTATAAGTATATAAGATGAAAGCGTATGTTGAATTCCCATATTAAGTATGGCAGGCGGGACATAATTGCAAATTCTCCGAAGTTGATAGTCTGTTCAACCGAAGTAGTGTTTATTTTGATTATAGTTTTATTTTTTTTTCTGAATCCTGTTTCGGTCGCTTTAGTGCCTCAAAAACTGTATGTTTTGCAGCAGGGTTTTTTGATTTTTTAATTATTTATTTTATTTAAAGGTTTTAGAACTGTGTTCGTATTATAAATGAATTGGTTTTTTATTGTTTAACTATTTTTTTATTTTATTGTTTTTTTCCGTTTTTTATATAATAAAAGTATCAAATCAAATAGACATGTACGTTTTTCCCATTGGATAAAATTATTTGAATTATTCGAGTTATTTGAGTTACTCGAAGATATTAAAACTCTTATTCGATTAATCGAGCAAAATTTAAATTCGAAAATCGATTAATTCCTAACTCGAACAAACCCAAAAGTCAAATAATTGGATACTCTAGTACCAAATCATATCCACAAAGGTAAACGGTCTTGGTGTTGTAGATAAATGGTATTATGTAAAGAAAACTTTTAATTTATTTTTTTTCCTTGAATGGCGCGTTTTTTCTCCATTTCGGAGCATTTTGAAGTTTCAAAGTCGACAACGCTGACTAACAGCATACAAGCAATTTGGCTTAAGAGCAAATTTTTTCAAAAGGAGCGATGCTCGTCGAATCATCGATCATTCATACTCTAGGGTTAAATATGTATTATTTCAGGATTTTTCCAATCAGTTTAAATGCAACGATCTGCGCTCAGAAACGTTTTATTGGACACTTATTAAAAGGTTATTAACTTAGTGACAGCCATAACATGATTTTTTTCGTGAGTGCAGAACTCTTTGCAGCAGTCGAATAGTTGCAACAATTTTTCCAATATTTTCTGTGTAATTTCATTTGGCTTGGAATAATTTTGAACCAACAGCTGTATAATTTTTTGCTTCACTGATGGTAGCACTCGTTGTTTTTCAGCCTGTCTTAAAAGCTCTTTTATAATATGATTTTTAACAGCATTTCATGGTTCGTGAAGACTTGAGGTAGAGCAGCATAGAATGTGTTTATTTGGGATAACAAGAACATAGCAGAATGAAGACTAGTCAAAGTTTTTGGTCCCTTTTGGAAAAACAAATATAAAAGACAGATAACTTTAGAGTGTTCGTATGTATGCGTGTTGACGTTGCATAAGCAGCTTATTAACGCCGAAGTACGCGTGCGAAGCAGATAAAAAAAATGCCAAGATTGCGTTATAACAAATTCGCGTAATAACAAATGTGAGACAACCGCAAAGTGTGCGAGAGCACCGAAAAATGTTCTATTGTTCTACTGGTATAAACCATTTCAAGAAAATTAAAAAAAATTGTTATGGGAATCTTTATATTCTTTTAAAGCTGTATAAATTAAGGCGTTTTAAAGTATTTGAAATTCACTGCATAAATACCACAACTTCACAGCAACTGTCACTTTGTTATATAAAAAACATTTTGTTTAAAAATTCTTTCAATTTCTTTCACTTCTATCTCGAATATAAATACTTTTTGATTATTTATCTGTTTAACCCCATTTCAAAATCAATACAGAAGTGTTCGTGTATAGAAAAATAGAAAGAAAAGAAAAACATAACTAAAAAGTATTAAAAATACTCCAATAACTACACTTAAAACACATTTGAGTGCAGTTTTCTTTCTTTTTTTTCTCATTAAATTTAATTTCTCCAATGTCTATGTCTTGATGTCCTTGACTATATTGACATTTACTCAATTTCCTGAGTGTTCATGAAAATGTTGTAGTTGAAATAGGATATTACAAATTGTCTGTTTAAATAGACATAGACTGGGTATAAAAGTGTAAACGAATGTGTATTTTTAAACTTGTGTATGTATTAGTATAACCTGGTACCCAGCAGGAAAAAAAGGAATGTTATCATTGCGGGGCAGGCCTTCCGATCTGGCTTCTTTCGCAGTTACATAAGAATGGTAGCTGGATCAAAAAAAAAAAATAATTATTTTGCTTTAGCTTTCCAAAAAACCAAACAAAAAATGTTATTTTTTCTCTTCACCTTTCTCATTGAAGGGAATGTGGAATTTTTATCACATCTTTTAAACAAAAAAACCAAGGCATTCGTAAGCAGTTAGCTAAGAATAGTAATTGAATAAAAAAATGTTAAAGCAGGCCTTTAATAAGGCCTGAAATAAGAAGGTCTTTTGAGTTTTCCCGCTGGATACTTTGTTGTATTTGTTTAAAACATATATACCTTTATATGCATGTTTGATGGTTTCCACTTTCAATTTCAATGAATCTCTTAGCTACACATGAATGTTGATTGATTTCTTAGCCCTGTAGGCTGATTTCATTTCATCAAATGCGATTAAATATTAATACTTATCGATGTGTTTTTATACCCTCCTGAATGAGGGTATACTAAGTTTGTCATTCCATGTGAAACTTTTTTATTATTAATCTAAGACCCCATAAATTATAGATATTCTAGCTCCTTGAGTAATTCTAAGCCGATTTAGCAATGTCCGTCTGTCTGTCCGTCTGCTCGTCTGTTGAAAACACGCTCACTTTCGAAAAACGCAAAAGAAAAGAACAAACTTGGTCTCAAATTGCTTGTGGTTATCCTAAGCAGTTTGGGATTGAAACCCAGCAACATCGGTTCAGTAGGACCATAACTATGAATCAAAATGTGGAACCACCAACCAAAAAAAATTGAAAATGTTGATACCAAAACTAACATAAAAGATGAAATTATGCACGGAATGATATAACATTCTGCACGCATTTGCTTTATATAACTGCAAATCATACTGGTAAATTTCGTGAAGATCGGTCTATTATTGGCCATAGGCCCCATATAAACCCTACTCGCGGAAAACAGCTTTGTACATCTAAAACCGTAATAAATAACGCTATCAACTAAAATTTGGTACGTGTAAGTTTTATAGGACCAGAAATCACATTGTAAAATGTTTTGACGATCGGTCCATAAATAACCCTACACCCCATATAAGCGCTACTCCCGGAAAACAGTTTAGTACGCCTATAATCGTAATTAATAACGCTATCATACCAAAATATGGTACGTCACAGTTTTATAGGACCAGAAATCACACTGTAAACTTTTTTTAAGATCGGTCCATAATTAACAATAGAAAATGGAAAACCGTTTATAACGCCTTAAGCCGTAATAAATAATGCTATCATAATGAAATTCGGTACGTCACAGCCAAATTTCGTGAAGATAGGTCCATAATTCACCCTAGGCCCCATATAAACCCTACTTTTGAAAAACAGTTTATTGCGCCTAAACCCAAATAAAGCCCACTTTGGAAAAATAATTAAATTCGCCTAAAACTATAACAATTATAGATATATTGCGGTAAAATTTCTTCCAACTTAGATTCATATGACCAGAAAAAAAATCATGCAATTTTGTGAAATTCACTGATAATGCTAAAACTAATTGCACTGCAGTATTGAAATTTATTCTAATCAGTCTTCAGAATTTTGGGTTGATTGGTCCATAATTTACCATAGGTCCAATACAAATTACCCTCCTAAAAATTATTTTAGTTTGTCTAAAACTGTTACGAATCATGATATTTTACTCAGGCCAGTTCAAAGTTCTAACAAGAAAGGCATAAAACTTTCTTATTTTCGGTCAATAATTTAATTCAGGTCTAAACCACAACCAATTTTAATGCTAACGTTCGTTTTTGTGAAGCTTAGTTAATAATATATATGTATGTATTTATCATATAGAGCCCACTACTGTCGGTGGAGGGTATCAAAGATTCGGCACAGCCAAATATAGCACTCTAACTTGTTTTTTGTTTTTTTTTTGTGTAATTGCAAGATGAGAAAAAATATTAACATCTCAGTAGAATTATTGAATTTTAGGAGTATAATATATAGTATAAAATAAAATCTTGAGGCAGGGCACTATAGGAAATTCTACCTCTTTTTTGGCCAATATTTTAAATTAAAATTTCTTTCCAAGAAATTTTTTTTTTATTTTTGCTTTAATATTAAAAAAAGATAACAAAGTAAACATATATTTTTTAAATTATTCCACAAAATTGATTTTTTGTTATATAATCAGTTGTTTTGCTTGCGATGTCTTAATACGTTATCACATAACGATTGTACCAAGAGAAGCAAACATTTACAATATGGTCACCTCCAACAAAACTATATTAAGAATATTATGGTTAATTTAACAATATTATCACTGGCAATCATATTTTGGTTGAATTAGTCCTCCATCAAGAAGCCACAACCATATTATGGTTACTTTACTTTAATAATATATAGTGAAATATTGGAAAACTTATCTACTAGATCGATTAAATTGGAAAAATGGAAATGAGCTTAATCCATTAGCAAATGATAACACAAGGGAGCAAAGTTTTTGTAGATTAAGAACGGTTTGCTGTTTTTAAGTATCTTTGGGACTGTGAATCCGAAACTGCGCTTAGTTTTTTTCTTTCAGCTCGACTTTTCGCGATATGCCGTGTCCAAAATTAAGGCACTTCCGCTACATATATTGGATTAAATATACAACGGTTCACCATATTCAGTTAAAAAAAAACTCAAGAGTCGTCAACAATATTATCTTTAAGCCATTTTCAGAGATAATCTTGAAGTTAATAAAAATAACAATGAGTAAAAATTTATTTTTCTTTAACAATTTAAAAACATTAAAGTTTTACCCCCATATTCATAAAAAATATTTCAGGTTTATTGCAGGTTTATGAAACGAATTTTCTATGAAAATTTCTTTAATAAACCTTTTATTAATCAAAAATATTTTTTATGAATATGGGGATTAGTCTAAAACTTTACCGGTGCACTTTTGATTTTATTCACAATTTACTGAGAATAGGGAATTGATAAAAATAAAGATTTATCTACAAAAATAATTTTTTTTTAATGTGTGTGTGTAAGCTGCTGTTCAATTTATTGACGTTTTTCCCTTCACTTAAAAATGAGGTAACTTCACTTAATTGTGAGTAAAAGTGAAACGCGTTCATCGATTTTTATGACCTATATCTCATTTTGTTTAGAGATTATGTGACTTTAAGTGAAAGTAATAAAACTTTAACTTTAACATCATTTTGGATATTTCATGATTTTTAAAAATACAAAATTTGTAATTTTTTTTTTTTTTTGTTTAACGTAAACTTAATGAATAGTACAGTTATGATTTTTTTAAATGAAGAAGATTAAATTGAAGAAACAAAATTATATTTTTTCAAAAAAACCAACAATCTTTAAAATAAAAAAATTGGGCGCTTATGGGTTATGATGAACCACTGGAATTATGAATTGAAATTTGATTTATACTTACAAGAAAATGCTAGCTCATGCTAGACACAGATCCACAATAGTTCTCTAGGACAACAAATTTTCTTCGGAATTTAATATATTTCAGTCTGCAGTCTTTTTTTAAAACCCCCTTTTTCACGTGAGCATTCTGATTCAAACCTAGAGGCTAGTTTACACCATCTCACACGTCTTACGTATTTTGAGGAAAATACAATGCTGCCATGATAAGTTCATTGTCTTTTTTTTTTTTTTTTTTTTGTTGATATGTTGAACCAATAATCAGATCAGGGAAGCATTTTCGCCAAAATACGTAAGACTTGTGTGATTGCGTAAAGTACCCTTAGGTAAACTCACTGTTTATTGTTGGTATTTCGTTTACGATTTGATATCGTTGAAAATAAGACTTTTTGAGTGTTTGTAATTCTTATTCACTCTGCAGTTTAATTTGCTAATATCTTTGGCTTTTCTAAAATTGTTTGGGAAAATGTTTCCTGATGATCTGGCTTAAGCAACCACTGAAATGCACATAAAAACAGCTTACCCACCAACAATAAATTTCAGTGTATTTATCAAGAATGAAAATTGGGAATTTAACACAACAAACAAAATCTTATTAATAAAAATGTTGCTTTTCCAGGAGTAACTTTGAATAAATTGTTAATTATAATTAGTATTGTGGTTATTTTATTGAACTGTTTATTGTTTTTAATCCAAATTTCGATATTTTTAATTAGGCTTAAGTTCATTGCATTTAATTTTCATTAAATTATTTTTATGAAGACAGGAATTTTACAACATGAAATTGATTAAAATTTTTTGATAATTTTTCATTGCAAGGCAACCTGTCCGTGAAAGCCTGGTCTCAGCGTAGTCAAGAATGAAAAATTATCAATAAATTTTAATTAATTTTATGTTGTTAAATTCCTGTCTTCATAAAAATAATTTAATGAAAATTAAATTCAATGAACTTAAGCCTAATTAAAAATATCGAAATTTGGATTAAGTGTTAATTTTCAAAAAGAAAACCAAATTTTGTAATGCAAACTTGTTTAAAACAAAAATTTCTTTTATGTGTGAATAAAAAATGCAAGGGTTTTAATGGAAGTCTTTTTAAATTATCGCTCGTGGCCAAAAATGTTATTTGCAAGAGCGTGAGTGCGGGTGTGATAGAACAAAAAAAAATATTTCCCTGTTACAGTGCGTGACTAAAGAGGGAGAAAGACTTCTAAAGACCGAATCTAAAAAATTATTTTATTTAGCCCACAAACTATGGATAAAATACAATTTAGTTCATGAAATTCTTTACTTATTTATACATTTTTTAATAAAAATTACATTTCTAAGGCTTTTGCTTATAGTCCCACTCTATTAATATTTTACATAATTTGTTTAGAAGAGTAGCTTTAGGAATAATTCCAAACATTTATATTGAGAAATTATTGTCAAACAATGTCTTCCTTTAAAACCAAAAATTTTTTGCTAAAAATAGACCGGAAATAATTATAGGGACTTAAATAATCTCTTAAATAATAACTGTTCTCAAAATGTTCAATGAACAATGAGAAAGCCACAAAATTATTACAAGAATTTATTTTGTGCTTTAAAATAGTGAATTTTTTTTTTTTTTTTTTTTTTTTGTTTTTTTTGGATATTTTTTTTTTCTCTTAATAAGAAACTAAAAATAAAATAAATTTTCTTTCCCTTTTCTTTTTACAAATATTTTTCTATCTTCTTCTTAAGAAATGCCACAGTAAAGGGGATTGGATATGAAAGTGTAACTTGAAGTTAAAACTTTATATTTTATACTTTCCACGAAAAATGTGTTTCGATATAAAAACACAACCTGGTTTTATTTAAATCTAAGTAAATTAAATCTCCATAAATTGTTGAGATTAATCATAATATAGATGTGGTGATTATATAACAGTCGGATTCTTTCATAAAAATATGGTAACAATAATCACTGTCCTTAATTCCTAAGAAACAAAAGATGTTCAGCATACAGCTCTAGATTTTTTTGTTTTTAAAAACTTCTACTTCTACTTTTGGTTTCATATGTCCTTTTCGAGATCACCCGCGTAAAATGCTACAGACAATGTAAGAAAATACTGCAATTGATGAGTCACCCTCTTTGAAATTCTCAATTGAAGCATAACGAATACATAAAAATAGAAATTTATGTTGATTTAAAAAATAAAGTACACTCTTTGTGAAGCCAGAGCAACACATGATACAATGAATCATGCCAAGATGCTTAAAAAAAATGTTATATTAAAAATTGAATAAAACAAAAATTTCTAAAGACATGACAGCAAGTCAAATATTTGTTTTATTTCACATTGTAAATTTTGAGTAACTTCTAACGCCGTTAATCAAGTCAATGCTTTATATTTGGATATTCTTTGTATTGCATTGTTATTCCATACATCGACTCGATTTTTTTATTTTTTTTTTACTTGTGCTGTTATTTAAATTAACATTATTTAAATTAACTTACAATTTAAATATCAAAATCATGCTCAAGGTTGAAGAGTAACAAAAAATCTTGTTTATTTTCTTTTATTTGATTTTTATATAGAGACGAGCTTAAACCAGTGCGCTTCACAGCCCTCGTTAAAGAGAAATAAGTAAAACTTTTTTAAGAAAGATCAGGTGTTTTGATCAAATTTGGATACATTTCTTTTTACCATTCTTAGAATAAACATAAATCTATAGTGTCTTATTATTGAAGACGGCGCGCCAACTTCTCCAAGACGAAGCTAATTGTACAACATTTTAATATTTTTACTGTTACCGTTCTCCATATATATAAAAATTAATATTGACATTGTATAAGAGGTGCGTAGGCAGCGCACTCATTCCCAGTCTAATTTTTGGCAAACATTTTTTTACAAGAAACACAATTTTTACTTTGCCTGAACTTGGTGTCCAGACATACAGACATTTATACACTTGTATGTGGTAAAACTGATCGATATCAAAATGATTGATTGCAGAAGGTCTGATGAATTTCGGAAAATTTTAAATCCATTTTGAAATTAAAGTCATATTGCCGTATTCTTAAAAAAATCTTTATTCAGGGTTTAGGTACATTTTAGTTAAAAAACATTTTAAGCCTAAAAAAGCTTTTTTTTTTAAATTAGCATTTTAACTAATAAACGTTTCTCTTTTTATTAACAAAATAAAGAGAATTCAAAAATTATTCAGTAAAAGTACAATTTATATGATGATTTTATTGTCGATAAAAAAGTATTCAAACAACGAGTTTAATTTTATTTGTCTTGATCGATTACACGTCACTAGTTCACGTTGTACAATTAAAATTATTTTGTGCTTTCATTTGAAAAATTCAAAAATATATTAATAATATATTTTGGAATTTTATTTCATTATTATTCAATATAATAATAATATATTGAATGAAAATTTTTCACAAAACTATTCAAAATGACAATCAACACAAAGCAAAAATTTAATTTTAAAATAGGTTGAAACAATGGTTGAACCAAGGCGAATTCATTTTCAGGTGGCGTTGAAAACACAGCTGTGCTACTTTTTTCTTGCATAATTGGGTAGAGAAATTTCAAAAGTTGTTTACAATTTTCCCCCATAATTACGTAGAGAAATGTCAAAAGTTGTTAATGTTTACATTGTAAACGGAAGTTATTGAAAACTCATTTTAAAAAAAGCTGTGATGGTGAAAATTTTATTATGTTATGTGTATATATATATTATTTATTTATTTATAAAACAATAACAAAAAGTGCTAAAAAAAAGTGTTTAAATATACATAGGAATGAAGATGATTTTTAAAGGAAGAAATAGTAAAAACAACCATCTCCATGTTTAAAAATTTAAAACTAATGCAATATATTCTGTTTGTAACATCGCGTTTCTATTGCTTAAGGGAAAAATCAAGATGATAAGTGTTTGGAAATATTTCTTGACTCCATGTTGAACAAACTTTTCTTTTTTACGATTACACACTGAAAACTTTTCTAACACAGCTTATTTTTTGGTGTCTTCGATTTTAATTTGCATTGTAATTTTCAGAAGATCATTTATTTTTTAGATCTCCTGTTGTTGTTCTTTTTTGCTGTTCATGCATGCGAACAAATTTCTCTTTAATGGGTATTGCCTTGATGTGGCCCTGTTGAACCAAGTACCTTATTGAAACGGTGGTCCCACCGTTGGCTTCATGTAATAAGAAGCTTACCTAAAGTGACTGCATAATTTCTGGGGATGCTACTTTGTAGCACAAATAAGCGACAGCAATTTTTATATAACACAATGTGATAAATTTATTTATTACTGCTCAACATTTTTCACTATTCTTTTACAGTCCTTGAACTGTTTTTTTTTTTTTTTTTGAACAAAATAAGCAATAATTTCTAACTTTAATAATAAAATAATTAGGAAATAAATTTTTTAACAAGTGCTGTAGACAACTTCTTTCAAACTTATGTAAAGAAACGTCACAAGTTATTTACAATTAAATTCGCCTTGTTTACGTTTATTGACATGCCGACCAACTAAAGCAACAATAAAACACCCTGTTGTTTTTTGTGTTGTTGACTTGTTGTAGTCTCGCCGCCACCTATAGTAAATTCGCCTTGGGTTGAACTAATTCTTAAATTCCTTGATGTACACAAAGTTCAAAATATGTTTTTTAAGGCAATATTCACTTATGAATACAATTGAAACGAATTTTGCTTAAAACAGGTTTCAAATGCTGTTTTAAGCGTTTATGAATACGACTGTTAATTTCTGTTCAATTAACATAATAATATGAAATTAAGAAGAATAAAGATAGGAAATAAACGGAAAATATATAAAAAAAATTTAATTTTAAAGATACTTAAGCCTTAATTTTCAGGCTTTAATCGTTTCAGGTTCAAAATCGTTTTATCAAATAAGTACCTGTATGTCTTTGTATGAGAGCTGCACGCCACCTTCTGCAAACTAGCGCACTTTTTGAAAGATTTTCTGTATTTTTTAATAAGCCTCTTATATAAAAATGAGGGAGGTGCCCTGCCTACTTTAAATTTTAAAAATACTTTGAATTGGCTCTGTAGCTTAAGAGTCTATGGAAAACCATACAAACAAACGAATTTTCATATTTATATACATACATTGGCACATACATATAGATTATAAATATCTATATATTTTTATTTTATATTTACCGTTAATGTTTACTTTTTGTTTGTATTTCTATTTCTTTACAAAATTTTTTTATGTTGTTTTAGGATGGCGAAAAATATTCTGAAAGTATTTTTTTTTTATCAAAAAAAAAAACACTTAGAAATATGTATGTATCTGTGCTTCAATATCCAGCGGGAAAACTTAGAAGACCTTCTTAATTCAGGCCTTATTAAAGGTCTACTTAAAATTTTTTTGGATTCAATTACCTTTCTTATCCAACTGCTAAAGAATGCCTCATAGAAGACCTCGGCTTTTTCGTATAAGAGATATGATTCATATTCCACATTCCCTTCTATAAGAAGGGAGAAGAGAAAGAGTAAAATTTTTTTTTTTGTTTATTGTTGTTTTTTGCCAAAACAAGGCACAACTATTATAATGTTTTATTCAGTTGCCCTGCTTATGTAACTGCCAAAGAAGAGAGAGCGGAAGGCCTTACCCACAATGCCAACGTGTGTAAAACGCTATGAGTTTGGAATGGAGCGAGCAGGCCTTGTAAATCCAAAAGAAGGAGTACAGAGGCCTTCTAGAAGGCATCCGTACTCATTATTTTTCCTGCTGGGTATAGGCAATAATAATTTTAAAGTATATGTATGTGTATGTGTGTGTATAGTCAAAATTTAAAATATGCCAACTTATAGAAATTTAGAGTTTCTCATGTTAGAGCCGATGTTAAAGTAACACCCTGAAAATATTGGAAATATATCTTATTTAAATATTAAATACAGAATCATATTACATTTATCTTACGTATAATTAATAGAATTAACATTAAAATAATATCACTTATACGTTGTACAGTGGGGATTTCTAGAAAATGGGGAAAACAGTCATCAGTTTGCAATAGTTTTAGTGAAATTTCACATATTCGAATTGACTTATGTAGGAGAATGGTTCCACAAGATTCCACAAAAAGCAGGTAATACTGGCATAAATAAATCCTTAATAAATGGAGTAACTGACAAGTAGTGCTTTACATACGGGATTTTCCGTGATTCCGCACATTTTTCGGGAAAAAAAAAATCCAGTATTATTTGTGCGGATTTTTTTTATTATTAAATTATGGGAACTTTACTTCTGATACAATTGTAAATAAAGTTATGTTCACATTATGTGTATTTGTCATGTGGAATGTCACTTTTCTACACACATGTAATTTCATGTGTATGCCAAAATTTGAGTAATACATAAAGTTTATAATTTCCATGTTCAAATGTTGGTATGTAAAGTACATTTGACATAACCTTTCAAGAAAAACAATCTTAAAACAGCTGAGTGGTTATATGTGCAAAAATTAATTATTATTTGTGTATTTTTTATTTATTTACTATTATTATTTATATTTGGTAAAAATGCAATTAATTTTCATGTCAAGTCATGTCAAGAAATCAGTGTTGCCAAGCCATGTGCAATTACACATATTGTGTGTAAAATTTAATTGCATGTGTACCCAAAGTGTAATTAGTTCCATGTATAATATGTGCATAATTTTACATCAAGTTCTATTTTTTGCGAACATCAAGTTTTTGTTACTTTTTTCACTTTCCATCACAGTCGAACTTGCTTTTTAAACCCTGACTTTTTTACCAGGGCACATCATGTTCTCTTTTGCGCCTTAACAATAAGCTTAAACTTTCTGCAAGAAAACGTTCATAGTGTGAACCCAGTCTAAAACCATATGTCCATGTGTACACGGTTAAATCTTATATATGGATATAGCACATTCATTCAAATATTGCGAAATAACTGTTCAATACTTTTTTGAAGAACTACAGCCGTATTCATAACAAAAAGTTAGCCACAGTTTGTACACTACGTACAACGAGCTGCCAAATATAATTCCGTTTAAGCTTAGCAGCTTGTTAGCATAGAGTTTATTAACAACAAATTTTATCCGTCTGCTAACTTTTAATAAATCAACTCTGAATATTAATGATGCCACATTAAAATACTCAAAAATGCAACACGTTTTGCATTTATCATCGCTGGTTTTGTCATTTCATTTCATTTTTTTTATTATTTTCCCTCTTTATATAAAAATTTGAAATGTTTTTAAATTAAAATATATTTAAAAAAGGACTCTAAACTAAAAAAACAGTGTATTAAAAAAAAAACAAACAAAATTATTCGACATAAAACGGCTGTTTATCACAAATTGGCAAACTTTTGGCAGCTTGTTGACAAGAGTTTAGCAAATCGTTAGCCAGAGTTTGGTAAGTGTATTATGAATAAACTTTGTGCTAACTTCATGCCAAATTTTCGTTATGAATACGGCTGTTATGTTTAACATAAACTGTCAAATTTGATTTGAATTTTTTGCTCAATTTATTAAAAAGTTTAGAGATTTTGAAATTTAAGAAATTAGTTCCTAATTGGGAAGCCAATCGGGACTGGTTTTCGCAAATCTCGGGATTCGGGATTTTTCGGGATGATAATTTAAGGTCAAAAGATAATTGCTTTTTAAAAATATTTATTAAAAAAAATTCTTCAAAAAGGGGTTTACAAAAGTTTTATAATTCAATAATTAGTATTGTGGTTATTTTATTGAACTGTTAATGGTTTTAATCCGAATTTAGATATTTTTAAATTGGCTTAAGTTCATTGAATTTAATTTTCATTAAATTGTTTTTAGGAAGACATGAATTTTACAACATGAAATTAATTAAAATTTTTATTGATAATTTTTCATTCTTGCTTGCGCTGAGAATGAAAAATTATCAATAAAAAGTTGTGTCTTCCTAAAAATAATTCCTGTCTTCCTAAAAATAATTTAATGAAAATTAAATTCAATGAGTTTTATAATTCATTTAATATTACAAAGTTGTTTAATGATTATATTGATTACTAAAATTTGTAAAAATTGAAAATTGTAATTTATTTCTTAATAAATGATTAATTTAATTAAAAATATGATAAAAAAAACAACGTACGATTTCCAACAATGTTTTCATTGATTCAGTTAAAAGATAATTAACATAAAATTTATATTTTACTCAATTAGGTCAGCTGTTTCAAACTTAAAAAAAAAAATAATTAATATAGTAATTGCATAGAAAAAACTAGTAATTAATTAAATGAATTAAGATGAATAAATGAAATTTAAATTCGAAATTAATTAACAAAATCAATTTATTTAGATAACCATAAAAATTAAATTTTAACAAAAATAAATTT
This sequence comes from Pollenia amentaria, assembly GCA_943735925.1. Taxonomy (NCBI): domain Eukaryota; kingdom Metazoa; phylum Arthropoda; class Insecta; order Diptera; family Polleniidae; genus Pollenia; species Pollenia amentaria. The sequence continues at coordinate 248,180,606 of OX031007.1, read as the reverse complement.
TTATACCCATCACCACTGTTGGTAAGAATTATGTAGTGTGTAAGTTACACTTAATTTAGTAAAATCGCTCCATGGATTAGCTTCGGTCCCATGCCCACTCTCGGAAAACAATTTAATAAGCCTACACCTGTAAAGTGTAAAGTTAAAAAATTTGCATTTGGTGCACCAGTGGAATCAATTAGATAATAAAACCACACGAAACTTCTGGTTTTTTTTTTGTTTTGTGCATTTCAAAAAACATTTTTTTCTTTAATTAATTTTCTTTTTTCAATATTTTTAGCACTTCTCACATTAAAATTTCTTACTAATTATTGGACACGGTTAAAGGGAATAACAAAGTTTAACTCTCTTCTTTCGTTTTCAATGACACTATTAACGGGTTTAATCAAATAATTATAAAAGACCAATATTGTGTTCCTCATCCTCTCAAGGAAAAATGTCATGATGAATTTATTATTATAAAAAAGGGTTAAACAAAAAAATCAAGTTAACGATTTCGGGATCGACTAAATCGGGATCGGTATTTCGGGATTGGCATCCCTAGTTCCTAATGTTTATTTAAATAAAAGATTAATTCGTATGAATAAAACGACAATAAAAATAGGAATAAAGAGCTCAATATATTGTGTAGTAGATGAAAACCTTAAGTCAATAATTTTGTTTGCATCAAACAGAACCACTCCCAGCGAAATTTAAAAATGTTTTTTGATTAGGCTTGCACAAAATTTTTTTTTTTTATTATTTTTCTTTCTTATGTTCAAAATAAAAAGCTCGCGTGGATAAGTGCCGTTACACATGTTCATCCAGTTCTTTTGCTTTTTTTGTAAACCTTTTTTTTCTTTTTCTCAGTATTACTTCATTGAATCTTTATATTTTAAATAAGAACTAACAATAATTAATCAAATCTTATTCCAATACTTTATTTTACGTCCTGCCAGTGACATACAAAAAATTTCGTCATCACGGTTTCTATTCACATATGAAGGTGTTTATCGCTCATCTGATTGGGTGAGTGCTGCAGTGACTCTTCTCCTTAAGCAAGTATGACCGCCATAATTTAAAATATTTCGAGCTAATGGATTTGGGTGTAGTTCCAGCCTTTTTAAATATTTTACTGCATATTTCGTTATAATAGTTTTTACTAATGACACATTGAGCACCTTGTGGATATTTGAGTTTTTGACATACCAGGGAGCGCATATGATTATTCGAAGAAGTTTATTTCGGCGCCTTTGAATTTTTTAGATATTTGAGGCCGAAGCAGTGCCCAATAACTGAATACCGTAGCACCAGATTGGTTTTAATATAGAGTTGTAGAGAAGAAGTTTGCAATCGAGGCTAAGAACAGAGTTTCTTTCAATAAGCCAATTAATTTAAGTTGCTTTTAATTTCATTTGAGTTAATTTTTCTTCTATATGCCATTTCCACGTTAAACGCCGTTTTAAATGTGTACCGAGCTATTTTGCATGCGAGTGTTAAGGTATTATTTGATTATTGATTTTAATAGGGGGGGCATATTTTCCGACTCAATGTGAATGGTATATGTGCGCATTTTTGCTGTATCATCCTTTCATTCATCATTTTTTGTAAACCTCACCATTTAATTGCAAATCAGAAATAGCAATAAGGGCATGCAAGTCAAATTTATTCTATCAAAGCTACTTTTTCAATTTGTGTGTATAATTTTGCTTCAGATGTGTAATTTTGTTCTCAGATATGTGTTACTTCCAAATTCTTCATTGGCAACACTGCAAGAAATATATGTATTTTAATCCAAATCCAATAAGTAAGGCAATGTTTGAAGCTTTTATACTCTGAAATTTCGAGCTAAATAGTAAAAGAAAAGTAGTAAAAATGTATTTATATGCTTCAAAAAAATTGTATGATTTTATATGCAGACCAGCTGCATAAAAGGTTTTTTGGAATATATTCTAAAAATGCAGTCAATACTATTTCTGTAAGAGAGTTTGGCTAAAGAACAAAATAACGTAAGCAAATGTTGAATTCAGCAATTTGTAAGGAAAACGATAATTCGTTTCACATAAAATGAAATTTCTTTAAACAAGGAATTTCAAGTTTTTGTAGGAAGTAGTAGGAAAACTGCAAGTATCCAGGGATTATCAGGTATGTCACAGATTTTGTATGAATGTAAAAATTTACACATTTGCTAATTCGTACCGTATTAATTTTGCTTTTTTGAATAAACAAGGAAAAGGGAACGTGTTTTCTCTTGACTAAAATTAGAAATAGTCTGTCAAACGATTCTGTTGAATTTTTTTCCGCACTAAAATCCTATTTTTAAAGAAATATTTTTTAGTGTTTTGTTTAAATAATTTAACTATTTTAGTTTTGTGTAATAAATAAGTGAACATTTTTATTTTCTTGCTAATGTTTGATGCATTGATAAACTGAATTGAATCGCTTTGTACAGAAAGGGAACTACTTAAAAACATTTTGAGATAATCATTAAAACATTGTAGTTAATAATAAAATATGAAAGTTGTTTGTTTCTTTCTCGTAGAGGGGAGAACTGACTTTAATTTGAAGTTGTCTAAGATGACACTTTTCACCAGGGCTGTAGAATCAGAGTTTCAGAGTCGGAGTTGGGGTTTTTGTACCGGAGTCGGAGTCGAAGTACCCACAAACACTCGCGACTGCGGCTCCAAAATTTTTCGGCATAAATAATTTTCTAATATTTTCCTACATAAAAATTCTTCGAAATTTGTGATCCAATATTTTGTAGATCACTATGAATGAGTAGATTTTAATTTATTTTATATTAAAGCTCAGTGCTACAATTAAAATATCGATTTGAAATTTTTTACAGAATCATATTCTTGCTATATTTAACCGTTTAAAAGGTACTGCAATAAAAAAAGAGTTTTAAGTCAAATAAGGACTAGTCGCATATACATATATTTTGCATCAAGGTTAGAATAGGAGTCGGATTTGGAGTCGGAGTCGGTCTTACAAAATTTCTGTGTTTGGAGTCGGAGTTGGAGCCCTGCTTTTTACACTGGTTATTAAGCAATTCTCAAATAAGATACATTAAGTAAATGCTAATAGCTCCCTTTCTGCGCTTAGTGATTCAATTTGGTTTGTGTTCCTTCTTATATAAAGCGGGAATTAGCGGGAAATTTCAAAATAAATCCCACTTTCCGGAAAATTGTAAAGTCTTGGAATAGAAACCCACTACTGACAATTCAAATACACCTACTTAACCTCACCAAACACACATGCATATACACACGCACACACTCAATCAGAACCTTAAATTAACATATACAAAACATCAGTGCACAACGAGAAAGAAAATTATAATTTTTTGCTCCTATTGAGGAAAGAAACAATAGAACGTAACACCTTGAAACTCCTCTCCCAATGGTATAACATAAATCTCCTTATACTGTCAATAAAAAATAAAATAAATAAATAGAATGAAATGCTTCACAAGACATCTGACATTGCTATAGATGTATGTGTATGTGTTTGTATGCATGTGTGTAATAACACTTGCATATATTTCGATTGAAGCTCCCACCAAATTTCAAATCCTGAAACGTGGCGATTTTTGGCGATTTATAAAATAGATGGCGATTTTGTTTGCTAATTTTTATTACGGTACTTTTATGTATGAAATTTGAGGATTCTCTAAAACATGAGTTTGGGTATTTAAAGTTGACGAACTTTTCCTTTATAAACTATTGCAAATTACACTGTGCTGGAGTTTGACATTTTTTTTTTTGACACAATCTAAGCACCTACCGTTTTAACATAATTCGTGTACGCTGAATCCAGTGGTGCTAACCATTTCTTAGGTTAAGGAATGGAGATAGCGGGTAGGCATAAATGATGAAGATAAAAAATAAAGAGGGGTTGGTCTAAGATTTGACCCGCCTAGGGGCCTTATATGTGATGCAGGGGCCAAATTTAAAAATTTCATTAAACCGCCATGATTATATAGTTGAAATTCTTAGATTTAGCTCTTGCAGCATCTACGATGCGCCTATACGGGTCAAATTTATGCTTTATTTATTACCCCCATCATTTGCTTCAAACGGGGGCTCACATACAACATTTTCAATACAGACTAGATAGATTGTCTGTTGTTTCAACTAGCACAGTGTTTTAATCACAAACGAAATTCGATTTTGTTAAAGATATTTAAAATTTTTTTATGATTTTTTTTCAACGTTTTTGGCGAATTTTGACTTTTATATTAAAAAAAAGTAACTGCCTGTCCCACGATATCGAACGAAACCTTCTTTCGCGCCTAACTTACATTAAAAACAGACACAAATTTTTTAAATATGGTTTTTGTTTTGAATGTAAATCAAGCGAAAATAATTTTCATTCAAAATCGTGGGACGGGCAGCTAATTTTTTTTAAACAAAAAATAATTGAACACCCACACAACAAAATGGTTTTTTGGCGATTTTTAGCAATTTTCAACATTCGGTTTGGCCATGGAGCTCAAAAAATCTGACAGCACTGCTACAAAGTAAACACCTTTCTAACTAACACATTGAAAGAGTTTGGTTTTTTTGACAGCAGGGTTAGGTATTTTATCTTTCTTCCTCTGTATATTCTAGTCAATCTTCTATCACTCCCATTTGCACATATTTGAGTTTCTTTTTTAATTTTATGCGCAAAAATTTTAAAATGCAATCCGATTATTTCCAGCATGTAACACAACACATTGAGTTGTGTTTTTTTAAAGAGGGTGTTGTCAGAACGTTTCACTGTCATAGCAAATATTTTTTGCATATAAATTGTATGTGTTACTTAATGTTTGCGTGTGTATTTGTAAATTTGCGTGAAAGGTGATAAGAAATTATGAAATATGATGAAAGATTTTTTAACTTTCTGGCAAATGATAAATCGATTTATATTCTACGCATATTTTAATATCGTTTCTTTACGCTTATTTTGTAATTTCTCTTTCCTTTTTTTCTATTTTCAGGTAAATAACAAAAATTTAATCGTACATTACGAAATTTTGCCATTACGAAATAAAGTAAGTTAAACGCTTAATCATGTTTTGTAAATTTAATTAACACTTCACTTGATAGCTGTTTACATGTTAATTGGGTGCAAGTTGAAAAACATTTAATTGATTTAAAATTATAAAAAAAAGTTTAACTGCCGTATTCATACAAAACTAAATTGGATATGAAATCTATTTTAAGGAAAATTTGTATGGAAATTTTGTTTTAAAATACGTTTGAAATCTATTTTATTTTTTATGAATACGGCAGTAAAAGTTTATCAATACAGTTTATTAGTATTTTCTTTATTAAGTAACTTATTCAGCCTGAACCCCGTTTATTCTTAAAGTAAAATTTTTTTTAGCGTAAACAGTAACAAGCTTGAATGAACTACAAATTAATCAGCTTATAATTTGGTGTGAACTCAACTATTTAAAGTATGAAATATTTAAAACTTTTTTGGAAGGAAAAGTGTAAAGGTTAAAAAAGGTTTAAGGCTGGAAACACAATAAAGTTGTCTATAAAGGAATTATTTCTGCACCAAACAAAATTCCTGAAACTTTATATATTTGAAAACTGGTACGAAACGTGATCCGAAGCCAGAACATTTTTGCGTACAATGTACGAAATGTTTTAGCAAAAAATAAAATTCATTTGATGGTATGATGGAAATTATTTGTATTTTTTTTAAATTATTTTTTAATTGCCTGCTACAATTATTATAAATATAAAAATATGTACGTTTGTAAGTTTATATAAGATTATATGGCGCAATCACGCGAAAACCGCTTAATGGATTCTGATGAAATTTGGTAGATGGATAACTAATGGCCCAGATTAAAAAATATGGTCATTTTTAAAATTTAACACGAGAAAAACTTGGTTGATACGTTTTCTATCGTTGACAAATTTTGTATGTAGATTGCATTTGGTCCAAATTAAATATAGGGTTCTTTTAAAAAGGGGTAAACACGGGATAACTTGGTACTATTTTTCTTTTTGATAATTTTGGAGTACATATAGATTATAGCCTTACATTGACATACAGTGTAGTTTGGGGGGGTTCATAAAATAAGAAAATCTGGATTTTTTTGGTACTCTTTTACCTTTGGCACTTTGTCCCCTTTCTATTAATTTTGTATAGAGATAGAATATTACCTAGATTAAATTATAGGGTACTTTTAAAGAGGTAAAAATGGGAAAAAATAGTTCCTTTTTTCTTATTGTGAAATTTAGTAATCAGATTGCATATGGTCCAGTGGCCTGAATATAGTTGGTATCCCTTTTTTTAAATAGACTGCTGTATGTTGGCTGCTCAAAAGTGTTGAGTGCTGATTGGAGTTTGTTCCCGGCATTTCTCGTCCTGGGAATTCCCGGGATTTTCAGTCGTTTTCAATTCCCGCTTTCCCGGGATTTTATTGCGGGATTCCCGGGAAATTTTGAATAAAATCTTTTTTTAAAACGATAGTAAATTTATGTCAGACTTGTGTCTTTAGTTGTTTTATCCAACTTAATTCCACCACAATATTTAAATTCCCTACAGTTTAAGGCTTTTAAACTAATTTTTGAGAATAGACTTTATATTGGGCCTATGATAAATTATAGACGTATCATCACCAAATTTTATTTTTTGTACTAGAAAACTGAAGTGTAATTTTTACAACATTATTATAAAGCTTTGCGGCTAAGGGTAGTTTGTGTTTCATATGCGGCATTTCAAGTGATGTTGAGTCTTATAAAAGTAGAAAATAGAAATTTGTGTGCATTTCGCCACAAAAGTATGCTAGTTTTTGTTGAGTTTTTAGGGAGGTAGTTGCACATTTCGGTGCATAACTCTTTTCCTACTGAAGCGATTCTGCTGGAATTCAATCCCAAACAGCCTAGAAGATCAAGAAACAATTTGACACCCAAATGGCAAAATCGGCTTAGAATTAATAATGCACTAATAATACAAATACTTTATGGGACCTTAGATGAATATTAAAAAAATATCACAAGAAATAGTAATATTATGGTGTTTTCTTTTCTACAAAAAAAAAAAAATACCACCTTGTATAAAAAGTCTTGCCGTCCCTGTAATAATGCAATTTTTTTTTGACGTGAAGAATACACAAAATTGGACCGCCCTGTTTTTAACAGATGATATAAAGTTTGTTCTTCAAAATGTAAAAAAATATGTACATAAATTAAAAAGTTTGTTCTTCAAAATATAAAAAACAATATACATAAACCAAAATTTGTTAATAGATGGATATTAAATAAATAAATAAATTAACAAAATGATTGACGAAATTCCAATTTCTTTAGTTTGTTTTTTATAAAATATGTAAACAAGGAAATACCTTTGCCAGATTGCTGATTTATTAACACCAGGTTTTTCAGATATCTTGATTTGACGTTTTTTTTTCAAAAACAATTTTGTTACACCGAATCCACTTAAATTTTATATCACTGACAACCTACCATTAACATTGTAATGCTTTCTTATGTTTTGAATATTAAATAATAGAAAAAATAACTCTTAAAATTCTAAATTTCGACTGTCCTGATTAGCGGCGATTTTTTCCCAACATCGTCTGGTAGCCCTTTATATAAAAAAACATCTTTTACAGGGCATTATCAACACTGTCGATTTATACGGGGCGTCATTAGTAAGGGTGCATTTTTTAGAATAAAACAAGCCACCCTTTTAGAGAGCGAAGCATTTTTAAGAAACAAACACCAAATTGCATTTTTTTAAATAAAATGTAACATTTTATGTAGAAAAGAAAATACCATTATTATACCTGCATACACCACTGCTGATTTCTCCTTTCTGCTGAATTTGTTAAACGGTAAAATTGTTTCAGAATTCCTTCTTCGTAATATTGAGCTTTTAGTTCCTAATCACCTTTCCAGAAATTTTATTCCCATAAGACTAATACTTTCATTCTAATTATGCAAATAAGCTCTTAATTTGACAATGTATATACGTATATTGATTTATGTTATCCTATTGGCATCAATATAACCTCTTAAGTGTCTTAAAATAATTTGAATCTTAATTTTTTTACGTTTTGGTTATATAAAAGATACCAGGTTTAATTATGTTAAGCGTAATAGCCAATTAGAAATATTAGTTTCATTGGAGAAATAAGTAAATAAATATATACAACATTTTGGGCGGGAATCCCGGGATCCCGGGAATTTGATTTTTATTTCCCGCTTTCCCGGGAATCCAAAAAGTGCGGGAATAAAAAAACTCTAGTGCTGATTTGTACGAGCTTTGCTTGTGACGCTCACAAAAGTAGAAAGTAAACCTACTTTTCGCATTCAACGTCACAAGGTTTCCTTCGCTTTTGTACATGCAACTTGCTACGTTAAACAAAACAGATTTTTTGACAGCTGCGAAGACTGCGAAAAAACATAGAATGCATGGTAGGGATATACAGCTTTAAATGCTGCATGACATAAGTTTTATTGTGTGGACACGAATGCAGTTTCAAAAGCTAATTGAAGAAAGGATTTGCTGCAAAAGTCTTATAGTATGAATTTTGATGTTTATTTATATTCAAATTTACTTTTGAAATCGATTATATTGTATAAAATTTAGTAGAGAAAATACTTGCAAGCGCTCCCAGAGAAAAATCATTTATCACAATGGTCACCTTCAACAAAAGTATTTTTAATCCAAAATTTTTAGACATTTAATGGTTTATTTAACTATAATATGCTTGCCGGTAACAATAATATGATGAAATTAACCGTAATCTATTTACAAAATTGCGCTAAAAATTGTTTTGTTGGAGGTGACCATATTGAAAAATTTATTCTTTAAGGTTCTTAAAAAAACTCTACTTCTCTTATTTATCCACATGTTTACCTTCATATTTCAAGTCAATTAACAAATTTTTTCTAGCAGAACATTTAATGTACGGTAATCATCTCTTTTTGTAAAAATTATATATAAAAGTATAATATCAAATACATACAAAGTTTAAACGATGGAAAATAGAACGAATGACACACAAAAAATAAATTAACTAAAATGCTAAAAAAAAAAATAGATTTTCTCTTTCTTTTGTTTTTGTTTTGAAGACATTAGAGTGCTACAGTTTTAAATAAGTAAACTAGATTTGTTAAAGCACATGCAATAATAAAGAAAATGTTGTTCAAAAAAGCAAAAAATTTTAGAGTATTCAAATAATTGTGTTTCAAATTTCACATATTATTGATCACATTAGTGAGTGAGCATTTGCTCAGTTCATACCCAAGATTTCAAAAAATATTTCAAGACACAAAAAATAATTTGACTTTAAAGTTATTGAGTCAGTGGTCTTTGGATGCTGTTGGAGTGTATCATAAAATATGATATGATACATCATTTTCTAATATATTGGCCAAATTAAATCAAGATTCAATTGAGGGAAGACGATGAAAAAAAAATAGGCCCTAATTATGTAAAACGCAGCGCAACGCTAAAGAATAACATTGAAAGCCCAAACAATGTCATAAATATTTTGTAATTTTGTTGCTGCTTTCAACAGAAATTCTTATTTATTAATTCTTAGTTATGCAGCGTTTGAAATTTTAAAACACAATGTGAATTTCTGTAGAAAGCAACAACAAAATTACAAAATATTTATGACATTGTTTCTGCTTTCAATGTTATTTTTTTGGCATTGCGCTTCGTTTATATGATTAGTGCCTTATTTTTCCTTCATTTTATTTAAACTGAAATAATTTAAGCAAAATAAGAGAAAATTAATTGTAACCCAATCTTTCTTTTTCATTATTTGCAAATCCGTTATTCGACACAGAAAAAATTACAACGAATTAATTGTCATATTGATTACCATATTAGTCAATACAATTACTATTTTAATTGAGAAGACACCAACAACCGAATTTGTATATATAAAAAATAATTTTGTTAATTACAGTTGTTGACATTTAACAAATATTCCTAACAATGAGTTTGCAACATTAAAACTAACTATTACTTTAACTTCCAGTTAACAATTATAACTGGTAGTTAATTATAACTGAAGTTGGTAAAATTGGCTGTTAATAAAATATTTGTTAGCAATCAAATAAAGCATTTTATTATAAAATTTGTCATATTAACAATATGTCTTGTTGCACATTAATTTTGAAAAATTTATTGCAATTTTAAAAGAAGGAAATGCATTAAAAATTTTCAGTTAATTAATGTTTTTATTTTTATAATAAAGGGTGGATAAATTTTAAGATCCAATGTTGAATGTGAACCACACCTAAACGTCAAGCATTTTTCATATCGTGAAAATCATCTGCAGTGATGAGGTACATTTTCACCTCATCAACTATAATTTGAAACCTAGAAATAATACCGCATTAAAATTTCGATAAAAAGTTTTAAAAAATAGGTTTACTTACCCCTTAGATGGACTTAGTTGTCAATTACAGTCCTATCGTTTAATCTTTACGAGATTACAACCTAATTTTTTTAATTTTGTGTTATTGACAGAAAATTATTTTATTTTTTCAACTAAAACAAATTGTTAGTATGAGAATTTACAAACAATTTAATTAAGAAAATTGTTAAAATATATTCGAAAAGTTAAAAAAAGTTTATTAATAATATACTAATTATTGTTATTTTTTTCTGTGTATCATATCTATTCAGAAAATGTTAATTCGCTATTTTTTGCAGCGTTTGGTATATTTTGTTCTTCTTGATAGTCCTTCCATTCCTGAATATTTTTCAGTCAGGAAAATTCAATTCTGCCTTTTGAACTCTTTCCTTTTGTCCTCCCCTAGATTATTTTTTGTATAAATTTATCTTAATCGTTTCTCATTACATGTCCTCCATATGAAATTTTTCTAGTTCTGATATTTTTGATTAGTTTCTGGTTCAGCTTCAGTATCCTGAATTACCTTGGAAACGGCCAGTCCAGGGAATTCTTAATATACTTCTGTAGAACCACATTTCAAAAGCTTCTAATCTTTTCTCATCCGATGCTTTGATTGTTTATACTTCTTCCCAATATAGTAACACGGACCACCCACAACATTAAATAAACCGTAATTTTTTTTTAACGACTTATGTCATGGCTGCTTAACCCTGGATGGCTATTCTTCGTCGAATCGACGAAGCTCATTTACTCTTTATCGTTTAACTTTTTTATGTATATTCAAATTACACTCCTTTTCAAAATAACGTAAGCTGATGACGAAAGCTTTAAAAAATAATTAATTTGAAAACACAAAAAAGATTTCCAACTCTGTTCAAACTTTGAGAGAGAAGAAAATCTTTTATTTTTTTTTTTTTTTTTGCTTTATTTTATTTTATATTTTAATAAAATGCTTAATTAAAATAATTATTTCTTAATTCTTTCTTTAAAAATTGTTCCGCTAGATTTTTTTAAATATGTCTGCGATTCGACGAAGAGTAACCTTAATGTACTAAAATGAAGAGTAACCTTACAGGCACAAAAAAAATCCTTTTGTTTTGTTGGCATTCATATCCCTAGTGCATCCTTCGTGGTCGGGCTCATACAATTTTTTAGATTACTCCATAAGTTTTCCATGCCCTCTTCATATATAACTTCTAGATTATTTCCAGGTAAAAGGAAATACAGTACGCAAAAAGGTCAATTGTTTATGAACACATGTGTGTCTAAAGGAAGAATAAATTTTACTCCTTATTATATCTGCTAATATTAATATATAAAAAAAATTATTTTAATTACAAATTACCTTTACATTTGGAAACATTTTTAAAAATAACTTTAATTAGTAAATAAGACCTAAGCAACCAGCAAAATGCGCATAAAAATTAGCTTTCCCTCAACAATAAATGTTAGTATCAAAAATTATTTTCGGGAATACAAAATTTATTATTAATAAGATTTCTCTATGACGTGCTCAATTCCAAATTTTTATTTTTGATAAAAACACCGAAATTTATTGTTGAGGGAAAGCTAATTTCTATGCGCATTTCGCTGGTTGCTTAGCCCAGCCTGCAGGAAACTCTTTCCAAAGACTTTAGAAAAGCTAAAAATATTATGCAAATAAGAATATAAAGTGAATAAGAATTTTAAACACTCAGGTCTTATTTGTAACAATATAAAAGCTTCAACACAGCAACAACAATAAACAGTGAGTTTATTTTTTCTTTCATTCCCCTACAATTGGCTGATGGTTTTCGAACACGAATTGTAGTTGTATTAGGGTAAAAAGAAAAAACAAAATTAAAAAAACAAATTGCTTAATAAAGCAACTTGCCAGTGTTCAGTGTCTTTATCAAAAATAAAAATTGGGAATTTAGCACGTGATAGAGAAATCTTATTAAAAATAAATTTTGTATTCCCGAAAATCGAGCATTGTGCTCGAGTTCTAAATAAATACATATAAAATAACTTCAAAATAGCATAAATGCAATTTCTATTAATATATTTTTTTCTATGTATGTATTTCTATTCCAAGACCAACAAATGTCAAAAACATATAAAAAAAAACTAACCAAATTTTCTCTCTGTCTCTAGTAGTCCATTAAAACAGTGCCAGCAAACAGAAAAAATAGACAAGCACCTACGAATACAATCTTATGGCCGATTGGCTTTTGAGAAAGTATTCAAGTTTATTTGCTTAAGGAAAATTGAATTGAAACGAAGTGGAAGAATGACAGGCTTAAAGAATGAATGAAAGAATAAATGAATAAAGAGTACATTTAAACCGATGGCCGTTGGCAACCAACCACTTAAACTGACCCGCACTACTAAAAACTCGTACGAAGCACCACAGAATAGAGTAAATCTAAATCTTTAAGAAAACATCTTGGTAATAGTATTTAAAAATATTCTTCCGTTATATAGAGAATTATTTTTCATTTGCTTACTTTATTTTCTTTTTAAGTATAATTTTGCATACGGAATATATCATTGTGTTGAAAAGGGAGTGGTGGGGAGTTTTTTTACAGGCAAACACTCCCTGGGAAAATTAAAGAAATCAAAAAAAAAAAAAAGGATCTTAATCGATTTGCTGGAAATAGTAGAATAATAATAATACGGTGCAGATGTGTTGTGTTCATGGAAATGAAAGAGAAAAATAATGTGTTTTCTTTTTTTCTTTGTGCCTTTTTTTAATTTATTTTCCCTGATTTGAAATGTAAGCAATAAAATAAAAATATGCTGAATTGTTTAGTTTTGCGTGTTTGTAGACCATATTATGTTCCAGTTACATTTACCTCTCCTCATACATAAAAATGTAGTTATTTCTAACAAAATCCTGTTAAGGGTTCTTGCGAATAAATTATCTAGCAATTTAACCTCAATTTTAAATCCACTTCCTTTTGCTAGTGTGGTCAATGTCAACAAGTCAGGCAAACTAATTCGTGTTTCCAAATCAACATTCTATTCCCAACATCAACAGCCCAAAGTATGTCCTCAATGCGAACATTTATTTATTTTACGTGCTACAGAAATACAACTGAATTCTTTCGTTTGCATAGTTTGGTGGCAATAGAGTTAATAATAATAAAGTTTGAAGTAAAAAAGTATTGATATGGTTTATTTAATATATAAAATATTTTTTTTTTTTATTTTTAAAGAAACATTTTACTGTTTTTATTTGTTGCAGATGGAACATTTTATTTCATTTCGTTGAAATTTTGTTAAAGTTTCAGACAATTATTTCTAGCGTCTATTTTAATACTCTTTCGCTAAAAAAAAGATGGGGTTTTTTTATCTTATTTTTATTTTATGATGCATGTATCGTTACGGATTATGATTTTATACGATTTTCAGTAAAATAAATTGTTTGTAAAGAAAGGAGTTTTAAAGCAATTTGTGTAAGTTATCCTTAATTTAAAGAAAAAATTACAATAAAATGTTTTGGTTTATTTTATATTAACAATCATACATATACCAAAGCTGTAAGATTTAAATTAAGTAGAAAATTAAATTTTTAAAATTTAATTGTATTGTGGTTATTTTATTGAACTGTTAATGGTTTTTAGTCCAAACTTTTGATCTTTTAATCAGTTTTAAGTTCATTGAATTTAATTTTCATTAAATTATTTTTATGAAGAAAGGAACTTTACAACATGAAATGAATTAATATTAACTGATAATTTTTCATTCTTGACTGAGCTGGAAATTGAAACCAGGTTTTCACGAACAGGTTGCACAGACTACTTTCGATTGTAACCACACAATCTCCTCAGTGGGGTTTGCCGTTTTAGCTCTCACCGCTATTGACGATAGATGACGACATTAGTCAAACATCAATCTTTAAATCAGATGATAAAACAACCTTTTCATTTACATCGAGAAACAAAGAAAACATAATTTAAAAAAGAACAATGAAGAATACTCCCGGAAATTTTTCTTTCCCACCTGGGTGAGATTTTTTGCTATCATAAAAGATTCGTAAATGGAAGTGGGTTAAATTTCAAGGCATTATGCCCTACTTTCGTAATCTTTGAACGGTAGTTGTTGAATTTAATTTCATAAAACATTGGTTTTACATAATATTATTTTTTATGAGTAGGTGAGATTCAAAACTTGTTCTTACAAAATTAAAAGGCGAGATGACAATTGATTCTTACAGTTCCGTAAAACTCTTTTTGAGAAGAAATATACTGATAGTATTAATACATGTCCTTGAAAAAAAACATGGAAGAGATAGTGTGGTTACTATCCAAACGCGTCAGTAAATTTATAGTAATTTTTATACCCTTCACCGAAGGTAAGAGGGTATATATAACTTTGTCATTCCGTTTGTAATTTCTACAATATTGATCTAAGACCCTATAAAGTATATACATTCTGGCTTCTTATGAGAAAGGAAGTTCAAATCTGGTTGTCCGTCCGTTGAAATGGTTATTCCGAAGACCCCAGATATAATGGACGCTAGGTTGTTTAAAACATTTTTAAATTGCCCAAAAAAGTTGGAAAATATACTGGGTATATTTTTTTCGGGCGATAACATAATGTATAAAATTAGTACACTCAGACAAAAATTCTGAAAGTCGTAAGCCATTAAGTGGAAAGAGCCGAAATTGCTTTAATTCAGTTATTCTTGAAAAATGTTGTTTTCGATATTTTTGGTAATAGATAAAAATGAATGAGTAACGGGTTTTCCCCGACTATAATAATCATTACCATGGTAGTAGCTAAGAAAACATCGCTTTCGTCAAATTCCCACATTCTGATGAATTTTCCGGATTATCTTTGTTACACACAAGCAGTGGAACGATGTATAAAGATCATCAATGAAGCATCGATTACGATTCGTTTTAAAATTTTAAAGAAAAACTAAATTTTAAAGATGAATAAAATTTCTAACCAGATATTTTGTCTTTATTTTGGATTCAAATTTCATAACTGAATTTGGATGTTTGTCTTTAATACCCAATAAAAAAATTTCTTATTTTGTGAAGCACTAATGGTGCATTTATGCGCTACGCAATACAATATACAGAGTAGTATTTAGGTAAGTGAACAGTTTTTTGACATATTTAAAAAAATATTTGAGGAGCCACGGCATTAGTACGAAGCAGGCTTGTAAGGGAGCATATTATATTAACGGTAACAAAAAATTGAGTGTACAAAGCTGATCGTTACATTCACCAATTTTTGTATGCGCTGAATAAAGCGCATACCGTAAACGATATGTTAAGTGAAACTTGTACGTTTCTTCCTTACAAACCTGCTTCGTTGGAAGCTCCATTTTTTATTGGGATAAATATTTTATACACAAAGTAAGTGTTTAACGATAACGTATTTGAAAAAATATAATAGATTTTTTTTGATCGATTAAATTGCTTATTTTTTATATGAGTCTTATTAAGCCAGTTTAAAGTATAAAGAATTTTTTTAACGACACTATCATCGACTCATTTCTCATTCGTGGGAGTTGTCAATGTAAAATCATTTTTAATATATTTATGCGACTTAGATCTATTGTAGAATCCTTTATGAAAGTTAATGGTCCATATTTATTTTGCTTAATTAGCAAAAGAAGTCAGAAATAAGGAAGTGGTAGTTAAACGAATAGTCGCAAAGTTTCTAGAAAGCTAAATTTTGAGTGAATAACTGGAGAAAAAAAAGTTTAAATAAAGTGTTGCTGTTGTTATAAACATTACGAAAGTACTGTAAAAGCATATATAATTTTATTTAAATAAATTCACAGAAGTGCTGTAAAAACATACTTGTGTTTTATGTGTAATTTGCAGCTCAAGGTAACAATAACAATATGAAATCGTTGAAACAGCAATATTCAGCGTCCTTGAGTCTTTAAATTAATTATATCAAAATCTTAAACTCATAGAAATTCGTATAATACTCTTACCTTCCATATAAATATTTTTAATAGGTAAAAACTATCGTTAATATTCTTATTCCAACTCTTAAAATCTGTAATATCACTTTCGTGCATTTCAACAGTTTTCAAAACAACTTTGAATACTTTAATTGTAGTCAAAACAATAAACCATTTTCACTTAAAATGAAATTTAACTTTCTGCTAAATTATTTTCGTATAAACTTATTTCACCAGACCTCCACCACCATCAGCTTAAATCTTAACTAAAATAACAAAAAAGAACACATGATAATAATCAGCAAAGAAACTTTATTTCTCTTTCTTTAAATACAAAAAATAAAGTTTCTTTGTTCGGCTCTAACACACATTTTACTTTTGCTTTTCTTTTCGCAAACGAAAAACTTTTCTGGAGTAACAAAAAAATTAAACGTTCCTCTTATAGTCATCATTTCCTAATATTTTCATAGGAAAGCTAAAGAAAGGAAATAAAAAAGAATTATAACTTTTTTGCAAAGCAAGACAGACAGACTACAGAAGAGGGCCTTAACTTAAGATACACATGATATAAAATGTTGTCTGGGAACGGCCGAAGACTTGTAGTAGCATTTGTCAGTTACATTTTCAAACCGATAATATGTTTATAGACCTTTTACTCTGGTTGGTTGGCTGGCTGGTGGAGGACTGATTGCCTTATGAATGTCAATGTCTGGTCGCTATTTACGGCTGGCAGTCAATGCTGCCACTTGTATTAAAAACTTTTTCTCTACTACAAGAAGAAAAGAAAGTTGTTACTAGATTTATTATTGTTATTATTATTCAACTTAATTTCATTTGGCAGCTCATTTAATTTGTACAATCAGAAAATACAAAAGTTTTGTATTTGTAAAAAAACACTTCTTAAGACCAGGCTTAAGTGGTTCTCCAGCAGTTTTATGAACGTAAATTTATATTTCATCAAACGTATATTTATATATTTCTCCCCTCTCCTTCTTCAATTTCTCAAGTACATATTTATTCCTATTTTCTTTATAAATGTGCCTTTAAAGAAATAATATAACTATGCCAACACTCTTTCATAATAAAACGGAAATACGTTCATAAATATTAGACAACCAACCGTAAACTTATCGGAAGTTTGATAGAAATAAAATAAAAAAAATAGAAATACATGTGCCACTTTATTATAAACAAGCCTTCTTAATTTATTTAGCCAACTTTTAAATAAATAAGTGCTTATGATCCGAAATGATTATTGCCACGCAGTAAATGCCTTTCCCAATACAAAATTTAGATATTTTTAAACGAATTAAAAAAACACACACACATTTGTGCGCTACCCAATAAGACACTTAACAATTCTTATTTAAATAAAATAACATTTAAAAGGCCACGGTACACAGTACATACATATGGCATAGTAAGTCCATATAGTAAATCGGAAAAACTAGGGTAGTTATCATAGACAGATAAAATTGCGTATGCTAATAGTTCATGTCTAAGTTAAGAAAAATTTTAAGTTTGAGAAAAATCGGTGCAAGGACATGCATACCTTCCACACATCCTGAACTAAAATGTTTAATTTTTAGCTACATTTGTTATCAGAATGTAGCAAAAGTTGGTGTCTGGCTGTTCTTTTTACATTCTAGAGCTGTTACAAATTTTGTTGCATTAGGTCCTTTTTTCAAAACTAAATTTTAGCCGTATTTATGACAACAGTACACTAAAAATTAAAACGTGTCTAGAAAGTAATACTTTTAAGCTCTGTTCTAAATTTGTTTTTGATATGGTGGATGCGGCATTTCATGTCAAGTGGTCCAAATTCTGTAACCGATGTCTTCCGAATGGGATGAAATTTGCACCCATGTAAGTACTGTAGTGTGTTTGTTAAGTCGTAGTTACTATACCTTATGTATAAAAAACGAACTTTACACTTTGTATAAGCAAAAATCTGTGGTTTTCAAGGGTAACCGCGTATGTGTTAAAATCAAATTTTTCAGGAGAGCGGAAAAAACATTCTAGATCGAACTATGGGCTAGGTATTGAACTTTTTTAAATGGGTCATTACGTAAAAAAATCGGAATTTGTTCATATTTTTTCAGAAATTTAGAGAACCATGTAAAGAGCGTTTAAAATTAAGCAATATGGCATCAACATCTCAAAAACGAAAAAACTGGACGCGGTTGCACATGAAAACCCTGGAAATTTCCACACAAGCCAAACTCATTGTTGGGGATATGATTACTTGCACATTCTAAACGATAACTTTAAAATTAAGTATCATATTCCCAGTGGGAAAACTCAGCAGACCTTCTTACTTCAGGCCTTTTTAAAGGCCTTCTTAAAAAATTTTGGATTCAATTACTATTATTATCTAACTGCTAAAGAATGCCTCATAGAAGGCCTTGGATCTTTGGTATAAAAGATAAGATACACCTTCCACACTCGCTTTTATGAGAAGCGAGAAGAGAAGGAGTAAAATTTTTTTACACAAGCAAAATCAAAAGAATTCAGATCCCTTTACAACAACAAAGTTACATACATACATATTAAAATACCAAATGAAAACAATAATGTAAATCATTTTAGTTGAGTTTTGTTTATTAAAGAAGATAGGTACTTGAGCTAAATAATGAAAATGTTATGTAGTATGTATTAATTATGTATATATTTATTATTTTTTATTTTATTTTATATTTTTAGTTTATATAGTAATTATAGTATGTGTAATTCTGTTAATAAATATATACATATGTATACTAAACTAAACTTATAAAACACCAAACTTTTATACTTTTTTGAAATTTATTCATATATTATATTTATTAAAAACCCTTCAATATGACCTTTAATCAAAGGTATTTTTACAAGGATGGTCTGAAAGGCCTTTCAAGAGCCATTAATTGAAAGGCCTTTTAACATACCTTTCTTAAAAACCCTCCAAGATAACCTTTATTCTAAGGCCTTTTGACAGTTTCTGGAGAGCCTTCTAAGAGCCATTTATTTGAATGCCTTTCAAAAGCTCTGGCGAAAGAAGAGAAAGCGGAAGGCCTTCCCCGCAATGACAACGTGTGTAAAAAAGATATGAGTATGGAATGGAGCGTGCAGGCCTTGTACACCCAAAGGAAGGGATACAGAGGCCTTCTAGAAGGCCTCCGTACTCCTTTTTCCCGCTGGGATTATTCTGAAGTAAAGTGTATTAGTATTAGTGTATAAATAAGTTCTTTGTTGTTAAGAATTAATTAGACAGAGCAATTAGAAATCAACAACATAAGCGAACGGTCGCACAAGCGGCCGTTTATTTATAAAAAAAAAATAATAAATAAAATACACAGTTGTTATTAATAAATAAAAGACAAAGTGTTTAAATTCTTAATATTAAAAAGTGGTCATTATAATTTTATAATTATTGCATTGAACAATTACATGTCGAAGCTATTACAGACCTAATGGATAGTAGTTTATGCACAGTTTTGCAAGACCGGTCACGAATTCTCTGAGTTATAGGGGGTCAAAATTTTACATTTTGGCCAAGCAGGTGTTTGTTCTAATCCATCTAAATTATTACCTATTCTTCTTAGCAAAATTTGTCCCAAGGAGTTTAGATAGCTATTTCATCAATCTTAAAAAAAAAATTTTTTTTTTTACTTTGTATTTGCAAAATCATAATTTTTTTCTAATTTTGGGCTTAGTAAAAAATGGCTAAACAAAGATTTAAAAAAGCATCAATATTAATAAAATAAAACTTACAAATTCACTGAAATTGCATAAACGCGATTATTTTGTTTGTATTAATAAATTTTTACTAACAATAAACCAAACATAAGAAAAACCTTTGAATAACGAAATGGTCAAATTATCGATAAAATTGATTAGTTTTATTTTAAAAGTCAATTGCGATAACTAATAAAGAACAATACAATGTAACAACACAACTAATACTGCAATTATAAAATATGTTGGTCTAAAAATGTTTAAAAATTTAAGAAAATTTTGTTAAATAAAAATGGCCTAAAGAGCGGCTAGTGGCTAAATTGATTTTTTCATGTCTTAACGTGATGAAAAATGGCCAAATCTTGCCACTAAATGGCTTATTCATAACTTCCTTATAAACGTTGGCGTTGACATAAAAATTGACGACTATAACTTTTATGATAGGCACTATGTCATGGTGCATGTAGGTCCAAAATTAACCATATAAACCCCCTTCCTTAAATCGGTTAGAGGCAAACAAATCTCATACAGATGAAGATATTTTAATAATATTCGGAACAAATAACTTTTATATAACTCTTACTCTCATAGCATAATTCTGTTCTGGCGTCTATAATTGACCAAGGGTCTCAAATTTGTGAAATATTTTGGTGTAGGGTATCATATGGGCAGGCTTGACCGGCTATACTTTCTTAATTGTTTTTTTTAAGTTGTTGTGTACATATATTTACAAAAAATATATGTCATACCTTATAAATACTATAGGAGAAGAATCTGTCCGGTACGGTATGTCACGAGCGATATTATATTTTGTTCATTATAACACCATCCAAAAAAAAATGTTTTTTTTTTCAACTACGGAATATAAAGGAAAAATGTGTGGTTTAATGTTAAAAAATAATAAAAGAAAAAAATACCTCCCTCAGTTCGCAGATTTTCGCATTTTCTTTTATTCACCCCTAAATCACTTCTGTTTTATGTCACGCATGATATGCACCTGTTTCGCTTGATATTTTGGACGACACGGTTCCGAATGTGATTATTTTTTTTTTTCATATTTAGTACCCTCTAAATGAAACATAATGATAAAATAATTTTCAAGTTTATAAAATTTTTGCAAAATCTCTATCTCTCTGAACGCGGACAAATGTCACGTACGATGACATAGAAATGGCCATATGCATATGAGACTGGCCCTTATTTGACTTTAAAAAATGATTTAGAAAATGATTCTGTAAAAATTTCAAATCGATATTTAAATTCTAACAAGTACCTCATAGAGCTTTAATGAAGTTATTTATGTACATACATGTAAAGTAGAACAATTTTGGAGTCGGAGTCGTGAGTTTTTGTGACTTCTTCGACTGCGTCCGGTACAAAAACTTCAACTCCAACTCCGACTCTACAAGTCCGTCTCCACAGCCCTGCCCTTAAATCAGGCACTTTTTATCCAATTAAAGCCGATGTGTAATTTAGTAGCCGTTTGAACAATACAATTTATTTTAATTGAAGGTTAGGTTAGGTTAGGTTCCATTGGCAGCCGTGATCAAGCACAGCTCACGTGGGTCCATTGCTTAGTTCCCGTTGTGTTACCATATCACGCCGTCTCCCATGGGTCCTATGAAATCTGGCTGCTAGTATTCCCATGCAGCCAACCGGTCGATTCAATAAAGGAGTGGATCCTATTTACGTCAACATCAGAGAGACAAGTTTTGTCCCCAAGGGTTCTTCGACCAAACATTTTGAGTCTTAAGTCTCCGAAAGCCGGGCAGTTACAGAGAAGATGTTCCGTTGACTCTTCCTCCTCCTCATCGCCGCAACTTCTGCTCTGGATAGTGTTTGAAAGAGAAGTTTACATTGAAAAAGACTAATGTAGCGTTATCTAATAAATATGATATGATAATCTGTTTTCTGAGTGTATTAAAAACACAAAATTTCCAGTTTCCGGCAAAAAATCTTAAATTTTTTTTAGAATTACTAACGTAGTTTCGAAATCAGAAATAAGGAATAACAAAATTTTCATTAATATATATTCTTAATGCCGTCAAACCTTGTAGTTGTTTTTCTAGTTAATTAAAGAAACTAATTAGTACATAACAAGTTAGAGTGCTATATTCGGCTGTGCCAAATCTTTGATACCCTCCACCGACAGGAGTGGGCTCTATATTAACTAAGCTTCACAAAAACGAACGGCTGCATTAAAAGACAATAAGAAAGTTTTATGCGTTTCTTGTTAGAACTTTGAACTGGCCTGAGTAAAATATCATGATTCGTAACAGTTTTAGCCGAAATAAAATGATATTTAGGAGAGTAATTTGTATTGGACATATGGTAAATTATGGACCAATAATCCCAAAATTCTAAAGACTGATTTCTGGTATTACAAAAAAAAAAATTAGAATAAATTTCAATACAGCATTGTAATTAGTTTTAGCGTTAACAGTAATTTCACGAAATTGCATGATATTTTTTCTGGCCATATGAATCTTAGTTGGGAGAAATTTTACCGCAATATCTTTATCTGTTATAGTTTTAGGCGAATTTAATTATATTCCCAAAGTGGGCTTTATTTGGTTTTAGGCGCAATAAACAGATTTCCGAGAGTAGGGCTTATATGGGGCCTAAAGTAAATTATGGACCGATCTTCACGAAATTTGGCTGTAACGTACCGAATTTCATTATGATAGCATTATTTATTACGGCTTAAGGCGTTATAAACGGTTTTCCATGGGTATGGTTTATATTGAGCCTATTGTTAATTATGGACCGATCTTAAAAAAAGTTTACAGTGTGATTTCTGGTCCTATAAAACTGTGACGTACCATATTTTGGTATGATAGCGTTATTGATTACGGTTGAAGGCGTACTTAAATGTTTTCCGGAAGTAGGGTTTATATGAGGTCTAGGGTTAATTATTGACTGATCTTCACGAAATTTAGCAGTGTATTTTCTAGTCCTACGAAACTGTACCGTTCCCGAATTTAATTATGATAGCATTATTTATTACGGCTTAAGGCGTACTAAACGGTTTTCCATGAGTAGGGTTTATATGGGGCCTATGGTCAATTATGGACCGATCTTCACGAAATTTAACAGTATGATTTCCAGTTGTATAAAGCAAATTCGTGCATTTTATATCATTCCGCGCATTATTCCACCATTTATGTTAGATTTTGTATCAAAATAATCAATTTTTTTAGGGTGGTGGTTCCACATTTTGATTCATAGCTCAGATGCTACTGAATCGATGTTGCTGGATTTCAATCCCAAACTTCTTAGGTCAACTACAAGCAATTTGAGACCAAGTTTGTTCTTTTCTTTTGCGTTTTGCGAAAGTGAGCGTGTTGAAATTTATCTTAATTTAAGTTTCCTAATACCAGAAATCACTTTAGAGAATTTTGGGATGATTGATCCATAATTTATCATGGGTCCAATATAAATTCCCCTCCTGAAAATTATTTTAGTTCGGTTAAGACTGTAACGAATCATGATAGTTTACTCAAGCTAGTTGAAATTTCTAAAAAGAAAAGCATAAAACTTTTTCATTGTTGTTTAACAATTTAATAAAGGTCTAAACCGCAACCAATTTTAATACTTTTTTATAAAGATTAATTAATAATAATAATCATATAGAGCTCACTCCTTAAATATTCGAACTGTCGGTGGAGGGTATCAAAGATTCTGCACAGCCGAATGTAGCACTCTAACTTTTTTTATTTAACAATAAATCATTAGTGTCTTTCAACAAGCATTCCATTTAGTTATTTAACATTTTAAAGAGAGGGACAAACAATAAGGTAGAGACGCAAAGCCTGAACAACTTAATTGTTGACACGTTTTTCCCAAAGATTTTGATATTACTTAATTTTGACACATGTTCTCCATTATGAATGCAGTAATTTATAAATTTTAATTATACACTAACAGCCTGAAAATCCAAGTTATACATAATTGACAATAATGCAGACAGACCTATAGACAAGAAAGGCCGAACAGAATGAACCATTAAAAGTCTAGAAAGTAATTAATAATGGAATTCTGCAGATGTACAGAAGAGAGACGATGATGACAGTCACGTAAAAAACGTGAAACCAAAAATGTAAATGTGTAAAAGCTTGCTAAAAATTAACGTTGTCTTTACGAATGGCGGACTTGTTAAATTTAGTCGTAAGTACATCCGTTTTGATGCCTTTCAAACACAAGTACCATGAGTAAATGTGTTTGTGAGAATGTGTATTTGTTTAACTGAGTCTGTGAAATTGTTATGGCTGATAGTTGCCGCAGATGTTGTTGTCATTATTCTCATTAGCGTCGATTTCCACGAAGATGATACTGTTGTTTTTGCAATTGTTGAAAGTTTGTATTTGTTGGTAAAATTTTCATATATTGTACTCTTCATTGACATTGACATTCCGAATGAACTGACAATAACATTATCCACACACACACACTATTGCACATAAGTAGTAGTAGGTGTAGTTTCTTACGTAATCATTTTCTATCATGGTTATAAATCGTTTATTTTTGTTCAACTCCTACGCATTTTAACTCTTAAATATTGCAAAGAAACAAAAAAATTTAATTAAACCAAGTAAAAGTGCTTAATTGGGCTGTGCCGAATCTTTGATACCATCCACCGAGAGTTCGAATATTTTGTGCAAAATTTAACGGCAATAGGTGTATTCCGATACAATTTCCTTTAATTTTTTTCAGTGCAATGACTTAGTAACATCGAAGAAACGACTCATTAGGCGCAATTTAATGACAGTTTGTCATTAGGACTGACTTAAGTCAAAGTGAGAGAATATTTATTATTATTTACTTACCCATTACAGATGTTTGTTTTCCTTTTGTTGTATTCCGCCCATTGCTTGCAAAAGAACTCTCAATTATAAGACACCAGCCCGATATCGTATTCATTCTACATCGTAATCATTCTACTTTGAAAATTTTATGTTTTTAACTAAAAAATTTAGAAAAATAGAATTTGGGTATTTTGGTTTCTCATTTTACTTTTTAAACATAAAAATAATGTCAATACTACACAAAATGTAGCATGGAGTTGATGTCACTGTAATCATAGCACTGATGACGCATACAATATGACAACATTTTATGATGACGTTCGCCATTGGACTGATGCCTTATTGTTGACATTTTCAATAACATTGATGTCACAATTCTGATGTTAGCGTAACATTAATATGAAGATGTATTTTTCTATGAGTGTACAAATATCCATTTAGTGGACTCAAAACAACCGCTTGGCTGTTTAATATCTCTCATCTAAAGTGTCATTTATTTAGTGAAAGGCTTGCAAGTAGCGAATATGGATCGTTTAATAACAAAAGGACGGGTTAAAATAGATAAGCTTACCACAAAAAAGTGGTGGTTCAAATGTTGATGAAAGCTGAACTATTTTTAGGCGTCCTTTGGTTGATAAACATTCCACATTCGTTAATGGCAAACCTTTTCGAGCATTACGGGGTGATGATGCTGGTCATAATCGATCTACTGTGCACGGAATTTGCAAGATTTGAAAGGACTGAAAGGGTTATAGTTATGGTCAGGCCTGTAAATCATCGCATTGTGCACTCTGCCGAAAATATCGCGTTTGTTAGTAAAAGTGTGGCAGATATTCCAACTTTGTCGATTCCAAGGCTCAGGCCGTATTATCTCCGACAATTTTTTGCCTGCAATTAAAGATTATGAACTGGACGATCTGTGGTTTCAATACGACAGTGCCACGAGCTACACAGCACGACCGATTTTGGCCTTATTTCATAAGAAATTTCCAGAACGCGTAATTTACGTTTGACCGATGTCACCCTAATAATGAGATTTGATGCCGTTAAACTTTTTTTGTGGGACTACGTCAAAAATCGTTTCTACGCGGATAATCCCCTAACGGCAATTGAAAATCAACTTTCGTTTAGTTATCGCCGAGATTCCGTCCGAAATGTCCGAAAAAATGTTGGAAAACAACCTCAAAATTATCAACTGCTGCAAGCAATCTAGAGCCGGTAATTTAAATGCCACTGTACTTCGTACTTATTGGCGAGGTCCTATGATTATAATAAAATAAACGTTTTATCGATATTATAGCTTTAAGTGTGTTCTATTTAACTTTTTTTTTGAAACCCAGAAATGAATAACCCGTCACTTTGTGGGATCTTAGATGATTATTAGAATGTTTTACACGAAATGGTAAACTTAATATACCCTCATTTATCATTAGTGGTGGGGGTATAAAAAGGTCACTAACGAGAAGTAGAATTTGCCGTTTTATTTGGTTTATGATACTGTCCTTGCGATTATGAAGTATTTAAAGATGTTAAGTTTTTTGGCACTTCTTTATGTCGGTATTTGTTTATCACACCCATCACAAGGTGTCCTAATAATTCAGTTATTAAAAATATCTATATGGCCTTGTGGTCTAGAGAACGCCATAATAATAATGGATACACCTTAAACAAAAGCATTTGTAGAAACCTTTTTTTTTAAAAATTGAGGAAATGATTTCACTGGATTTTGAATAAAGACGACACGGTATCATATTCAAATATACATTTATTCACCCAATGTTTCTCATATAAAAATTCCTAAGATTACATACATTATTATTTAACAAAATGTATAAAATTATAATTTACTATAATTTACATATGTATGGCTAACACACTTTTTGCTATGGAAACCACTAGAGCTGAGATTTTAAAGAGTTAGTAATTCTTACGGATCAAATACTTATCACCACGCCACACCAGCAAGCACAAAGGTTATAAAGTAAATAAAAAAAGAGAGTTTTGTTACTGGCGCGGGTAGTGTTTACTCCGAAGGTTTGGCATTTCAAAGTAATAGATTATTTTTTAATAAGTAATGCAAACTTAATACTGTAATGCAAACTAACATTTCAGCTGTTTTTGACAGTGGCCCAACAGAAGTCTTATTTAGTTTCTTAAAATCTTACTTTGACCAACCAGCCAGATAGATTTAAGGGAAGTTTGTTATCTAAAACCAGCAATTTCTATTAACATGTGTCTAAAATATAGACCAAAAATCTCGAATAAAGAAATCAGTCTTGATTGGCAATGCGAAACTGCTTAATAAGTTCCACTTCAGTATATCTTTACATTCCTAAATTAACGAATCAGGTTTATACGTTAAAACTGATGTTCAAAATTGCTCAATCTAGGATGTATCAAATGCGACTTAAGCCAATCCATTTCATTTACATTTTTTTTTTAGGTTTTCTTAAATAAGAATTCTTAAACACTTTTTGCATAAAATACCTAAAAAGAAACGTTGAAAGTTGCGAAAACAAACAAACAATACTTTTGTCACTTTAATGATGACAAATGTATGAGTTAAATTTTTTCGCTTTTTCTTTTCCCATGAGCATTCCATTTTTTATGTTATTTCATCCCTTACATATCTTAAACTTACTCTATTTGCTGTTGACCACTCACTAAGTGGTAAGAAATAAAACAGAATTCTCATAAACATACAAAAAAAACATGAAAAAGAACACCAGTGCAAACCGTAATTTTCAATTAGAAAACAAACATTTTAATCAGCAGGCTGTAGAAAAGGATTCCTTTTTCTTCGAAAAAATTTTAATAAAATAAATTATTTGATTGCTAAATGAAAAAAAAAAATAAATGTAAAAGCTTTTGAGATACAAATGTATAAAGAAAAAAGTTTTTCCTAAATAAACACATACAATCACAAATCCTAATGCCGACAAATGAGGTTTCATGTAAAAATGTATTTGTAGTGGTTTTAAGGTGTGTTTAGCAGTGTAAAATGCAAACAGCTAAAAACAGCACAACAATAGTTAGTTACAACATGTTTAAAGTGGATTTAGTTGTACTACGAGTATCTACTGTATGAACTAGATATACGAGTTCATTCGTATGTGTGCACTACTTTAAAAAATAGAAAACTACAGCAAATATCTTTCGCACAAGTAGAGAACATATGTACATTTGTATTTAGTGGTAAACAATGTAGTGATGAAAAATATGTGGTACAATTTGGCTTATAGCAAAAAATTCCAATCGATGAAGTACAAATCTGATTATGTTTTACTTTTATAAAGGTTGTCTACTTAATAGGAGTTAATTATAATCGGTGAAAAGTTGGACTAACTTAAGCATCAGCGAAAGAAGAAAAAGGGTTACCAAAATTCAGAAAAATGTTAAGTCATCTATCTTTATAAAAATGCAACGTTACTGATTTATCATCGCACAGCCTGGAGCTAGAAATTTGGACCAACGCTTGGTCTCTTGCCAAATCGATCCACGAAGGTTTTTGGAAATTTGAATGTTTGGGGGCTAAAAACGTAAAAATTTGCTAACCTCATTTCACCTCAACTAAAAGAGATGCAAAAGAAAAGTTCACACTTATCGTTGTTTATTAAAAAAATAATAAGCGGAAAGGTGTCTAGTACTTTTTTTATATACGCTCCTTTTGGCTAGTTAGCGGTTATAACCTATATTTTGGAACTTTTTTGTCACCCCATCTATCTTTTAAACTAATAAGCATAGAAATAAAAATTTTATCGCTTTCGTTTCGTAACTTATCTAAAAATATAAACTTGGTAGTTTCTCGAAATGCAAACGTTTGAGGTAAGAAAATTTTAATTATTTAGGTACTTTTTTACAAAATATTTTTCTCCAATCATCGACGTATACATATTAAATTATGGGTTCCCACTACAATGTTGACATTTTTGATACTTCAATGGGGAGAAAAAGATATCAAAAAGGGGAAATATGGGAAATAAAATTTCTTACTTTCACTTTCCGTTCCCCAAACTGGTTTTATAGCAATATAATTTTAAGTTGTGTTTTTATTAATTTTAAATTTGTAATTTGCAAGTCAAAGTAGTGACGGATATACAGAAATATTTGAGTACCCATTAATTATTCATAGACTTGGGAAAATTTTATACATTACGGTAAAAATAATATGATTTTATTATTTTATATATGTTTATGTCGAATAAAATGAATCATGAATTGGAATTTTTAATTAGGAGGTGAAAGCAGAATTCGGGTTTTTATCAATAATAAAAGATAAAAAAAAAAAAAATAATTTTTTTAATGAGAACGATTCACCTATTTCGGAAAATTTGCCTGGAAAAACAAGGCAATTATACAAACTGGAAGCACAACCTTTAACGTTGGTAATATTTTTTAAAACTTAGAAACATAAACTTTGGCATATAAATATGACCAGTAAAGAACGTAACGAGGTAGCGAGTTAAATTATTGTTAATTACAAAATGATTTTAGATATTCTCATTATCTACTTTATGACCGTTTTGTTTGGTCCAAATGCTTTTCTTTGGTGTTTGTTTCATAATAAACAAGACGGTCATAAAGTAAACAATGAAAATATCTCAAATTATTTTAAAATTAATAAGAATCTTTAATTTTGTAAATAATTTAATTAACAAACAAATTTCATAACAAATTGGGTATGTTTGTACTGCAATAGTGTTAAGTATCGGGTATCTAGGTAACCTTTATACTTACAGTACTAATAACAACACCTCATCGGTTAAAAGCAAAACAAAATACATAAGCGATTTTTTTAACAAGTTCGTTAATTTATTTAGCAATAAAAATATCGAAATATCTGTCCTAAGTTAACCAAAAGTATGATTTCTTATCGCATAAATATTTTAAAAAATTTTAAAAATCAACATAAGCTTATATAAAGTTTGTTTTGTAAACAAAGACATGAAACACCTGTTTCAAATGTTCTTGCAAGTAAAAAATTTTACCAGTTAAAATTTGCAAGAATTTTTTTGTCTCTCAATTTTTTTCTCTCTTTTGACGCTCTCAACTTGCAAATTTGTTGGGTTAATGGACACTTTCCAGTAACAATTGTTACAAATTCGTAACAATTTTTAGTAAATGAACACAGCTTATTTAATATGGTTAACAGTGTAACCACCAGAAAAATTCAAAATTACACTTAAGATGAAGAAAAATTACCCGACTTAACTAAAATTACACCTGATATAATATTAACGTTTGATTGTATAAAAATGCTACCAAATTATATAAATTAAATTAAAAAATCTGTCATCTATTCGCGCAACTAAATGGCGACTTTATGATTTTTATAACGAACATAATCGTCTATCTGAACAGGTTTGTTATGAACAAAACTGCCGCATGTGAAGTGAGACTAATCTACAACAGACTCACCTTTTGGTGCAGTTCACACGGTGGTGTCATCATCGGTTCTTATATTTTTTAAATGAGGCCAAAAAGTTGATTTTGTGAAAAAGACTTGCCAATTAACACCTCGCGATTATGACGTGCGATCACTGGTTTATGCTGATAAACCAGCAACAATTAAAGGAACATCGTTCGTGACATACCGCCAGAAATACTTCAAAAGCGGGCCATAGTTAGACAACCAATTTTATTAAATTTAGCCAGGAGTATACCATGAGCGATTTTATCAAAAGCTTTAGACAAATGCACATAAAATGATGGTAGCACTATTTGGTGCTCTCTCACACTCTCTCCCTCTCTTTGCACAAACAGCAAACAACTTCTATGAATTTCTTTAACTGGTGCAATTTTAATAACTTTTTAAAAATTATCAAAAGTTTTTTAATTGAATTTTTTTTGTGAATAGAGACAGGGTGTACCAAAATGAACAATTGCTTGTTAAACCATTATATTTGATACTATTGCATTAAATTGTTGTAACGAGGTGCAGGTATTTGTGTGAAATCTATTTAAAACATTAAAAAACTCTATTTCGAAAAAAAATCGAGTTATGGCCAAGAGACCAACGATGCAGGGAAAGGTTTCATATACGCATGAACAAATGTTTCAATCAAAATAACTCCAAAAAAATTCTAAAATGCCCAAATGCTAAATAAATTTTCCATTCAGAGATAAATCTTCTAATTTGATAAAACTGTTTCGGTGCAAGCTGTAATACCACAATTTTGGTACTGTTAAAAATATAAAGTACTATTTTTCACCCTAATGGTTCCACATTTTACATCCCATTCCCGACTTTTATACCTACACTTAGAAAAGCAACAAAAAAACTTTATGAAAAAACTCCGTTTAAGGTACGATGACGTTTTCTTATCCTGCTGTTTATTCGTCATGTTGTTTAGGGTTTGCCGAGGTATTTATACATAGACCCCTCTGTATTGTAAACTTTGGCATAGTTGTTACTAAAACACGTAGACAACAAACAACACAGAAAAATACATATACCGAAATTTTCTTTAGACTCGTGTTTGTCCCGCTGTGCAGTTTCTCTTTTTGAAACACTTTAAATCAAATTTGTAAAAAAAGGATTTTTTCGCCCTTTACAGACAAAACTGACAAACACTTTTTTAGAAAAGTTGTAAACTTTCTATTTTAACACCTAAGTGTTAAACTCTTGAAATACTTTTTAGCATAAAATTAGAATAGATACACAAAAAAATGCAAAACTTTTTTTGAAGTACATAAATCAGGTTTTTTTATTTTCTGTTTTAAATATTTTGATACAGATATTTTTAATTGCAAGTTTAACAAAAAATTTATTTAAATTTTAGTCTGGCAGTAGTTTAAGTTTTACATAACAATGAAATTTAATGAGTACAGTGGAGCTCAAAAACCTTAAACTGCACTTAAGATTATAATTTAATTTAAGGAGTAATTGGAGACACACGATCTTTTGTGTGTCTTTAATCTTTTCCACTGTTGTGTTTCAATTAAATAAAATTGTCTGGCTTTTCTCATAATACAAACAAAAAATTCAAAATTAAAGTATTACAAACATTTAAAACTCTAAATATATTTCATTCCTTTGCATCAATTAGCAACAAAAAATTTTATGAAATAGCGCTAGTCATTTTCTTTAAATAATTTGAATGTGTTTTGTTAAAAATTGTCTTTCAACAGTATGATATTAAACTTGACATTGTAATTTTTCGTTGAAAATTGCAATTCTGAATTCAAAATGAGCATTTAAAATGATTTTCGCACCATTGCAAAGTAAACAGGAGAAATTTTCATACCGTTTACAATGTAGAAAGACGTCGTGTAACAGCCATACAAGAAGATCGTAAAATGATTTTTTTTTGCAAAGTATCCCAAAGCCGTTCCTAGAGATGCATCGCAATCAATGGCCAGACAATTCAATTTGTGGGCAACTTTTGGTACGTTTGCTGCATAACGTCAATTAACGGAGGAATTTACGCTGATGTTAACAACAGCATAACTCGGATTTGGACAAGTAAGGAGTGTATGGAGAACTTCTCAGATCACACGCAAAACCGAATTACGTACTTTCAACGCATGAATCAAATTCACCTCTTTATATGGCAGCGTAAGATGTCGGTTTACAAATGTGAGCACTCAACGTATACAGGTGTTCATAGGTAAATACGAAACATTTGCGGTATTTTTTGGCCCAGGTACATCAGCAAAGACGATCTGTGGCAAATTGCAAATAAGGAGCCAGTGGGAAGGCAGATAAAGAAAGGAAAATTAAAGTGTACAAGCCCAACTCTCAGAAGGGCCTCCGACTTAATTAATAGAACAGTTTTGGACTGGAATGCACAGGTCATCAGACAGCAAGGTCATGGATATTTAAGTACAATAGATACAAATTGGGAAGATATTAAACAAATCCTGGATTATAGAGTAAGATTCAAATATTTTGTTGATACTCTATGTTCCCGCATGGAATAAATAAAGGAATGAAAATGTTTTACCAGTTAAAAATTCTCTCATTTAAAAACCCCATTTTCCTTTTATATTCTTATGCAAAAATAATTGTTTGTTTCTTCATTACATAGAAAGAAAATTAGAATTTATTTCAATTAAAAAATTTTTGATATGAATTAAATTTTCTCCAGTAAACAAATTAAAAATAGTAATTATATATATATTGATATAACCAATATTTTTTGTAGTAATGATGTTGATATAAGTAAACGTTTAATTTACTTGATTAAATATTTTGGCGAGAATTTTTTCTGTGTAAAGAACAAAATATTTCTTCATCTGCGTAAAAAAGGAATGTGCAAAAAATTATGTTTACTTTTAAAAATATTTTGCCCACCACTGTATTAAAAAATTTTTTAATTTTTCTGCTCATATGTATGTATGTATTTATAGAATAAATCCCCAACTGAATTGTACACAAATTCCCATTCGAAGAGAAAAGAAACTTAAGGGAATTTACCATAATCATACTCAAAAACTTCTTATGATAATTAGATTTTATATTTCAATGAAGTAAAAATAATTTTATATTTAATTTAATAACATTTTTATTGTTCACATCTAGCATAAGCATACAGTTACACACAAATACGCATTTACTTTCTCTCAGTAATTTGTATCATTAATTATTTAATAACATTGTAAAAATTTACTACGAACTCATTGCAGCTGATTAAAGTGAAAGTGCGGTAATCGAAGCATTTAATCACCATCATCAATAAACTGGCAAATTGTTGCATTCAACGAGACTTTAGTCAGTTTGTAAATGTGCCAACCAGAAGTTTAAATATATTTTTTAAGTTCAAATTAATTTTATTTTTCTTTCACTTTTATACTATTTTTCTCAAATCCCTGTAGCTACAAGAGAAGAAAGGGAGACAAATGCATTTCAATTAATTTTAATTTGAATTCTTTGTCACATTGTGAAAGTTTAGATTGTAATGAAAGTGCAACAAGTGAAAATTATGTAACATTTTCTGTTGATTGAGTTTTTGTAGTTTTCTTTATTTTAAAGAAGATTTCAATGAAATGTGAAGAACTATGTAGGTGGAGTTCCAGATTTTTTTTTTTGAGTAAAAAGGATTAAGAGGAATTTTACTTAAATTTTTTTGCTCTTTGTAAAATTCCTTTGGTTGATTTATGCAATTCCGTTCGGAAACGGAATTCATTCTGTATTTTTATGTTCAGAAAATTACGAACAAACTTTACGGAATGAAACCATTTTTGTTTTCATGAACGGAATGGGAGTTTTCTGTACCTTAAAGGCCAAATAACTATCAAAATATACTTTCTATCAATAAACAAATATGTTTTCTTCGGTTCCGAACGGAATTGTACTCTGTGCCATGGCTGATTATCTGAAGGCAACAACTTTTAATAAATATAATATTAATTTAACAAGACTAAAATATTTCTTTAATATTTTTTAGGCATTCAACCGAACTATGATTCAAAATGTGGAACCACCACCCTGAAAAAATTCATAATTTTGCTACAAAAACTAACATAAATGGTTTAATAATGCACGGAATGACATACAATTTTGCTCGAATTTGGTTTGTACGACTGCAAATCATACTGGTAAATTTCGTGACGATCGGTCCATAGTTTACCATAGGCCTCATATAAACCCATTTCGAGGAAAACCGTTTAGAACGCCTAAAACCGCAATAAAAAACGCTAGCATACTTAAATTTGGTACGTCACAGTTTTATAGGAGCTGAAATCACACTGTAAAATTTTTTGAAGATCGGTCCATAATTTACACTAGTCCCCATATAAACCCTGCTCCCGGAAAACAGTTTAGTACACCTAAAACCGCAATAAATAACGCTAGCATACTTAAATTCGGTACGTCACAGTTATATAGGACGAGAAATCACATTGCCAAATTTCGTGAAGGTTGGTCCATAATTTACCCTAGGCCACATATAAACCCTACTCTCGGAAAACAGTTTATTGCGCTTAAAACCAAATAAATCCCACTTTGGGATTTATAGATATTGCGGTGAAATTTTTTACTTAAATTCATATGGCAAGAAAAACTATCATGCAAATTTGTGAAATTTACTGTTAACGCTAAAACTAATTACACTGCTGTATTGAAATTTATTCTAATTTATATTTTGTAATACTAGAAATCAGTTTTGAGAATTTTGGGATGATTGGGCCTTAATTTACCATAGGTCCAATACAAATTACCCTCCTAAAAATTATTTTAGTTCGGCTAAAACTTTTACGAATAATGATATTTTACTCAAGCCAGTTCAAAGTCCTTCAAGAAACGCATAAAATTTTCTTATTGTCGGTCAATACTTTAATTCATGTCTAAACCGCAACCAATTTTAATGTTGACGTTCGTTTTTATGTAGCTTAGTTAATAATATATATGTATTTATCATATAGAGCTCACTCCTGTCGGTGGAGGGTATCAAAGATTCGGCACAGCCGAATATAGCACTCTAACTTGTTCTAATTACATTTTTTTGATTTGATTTGATTTTAATTTCATCTTCAATTTTAAAATTTGTAACCATGGGCTAATGCGCATCTATGATTAGTTTTCGATGATCATGCAAATCAGTTTGGTATCAGCTTGTTTGCTGCCCAGTTTGGTTATATTATTGAACACTATATGCACGCAGAGAAAAAATATGTTGAAATATGGTCACCTCCAACAAAACTATTTTAAATAAAATTGTAAACATACTATGGTTATTTTAACCATATTATTGTCTTCGACAACCATATTATGGTTAAATTAGTCCTCCATCAGGAAGCCACAACCATATTATGGTTGCCTCTAAACATGTTATGGCTAAATATGACAATAATTTGTTTTTAAATTAACAATAGTATTGTCATCTTTTCCAAGAGCAACATTCTATGGTTGAAAATCAACCATGCTATTGTAAGTGTTAAACATATTTTAGTTATTATTAACCAAAACATGTTGGGAGGCAACCATAATATGGTTATGGCTTCTTGATGGAGGACTAATTTAACCATAATATGGTTGTCGAAGACAATAATATGGTTAAAATAACCATAGTATGTTTACAATTTTATTTAAAATAGTTTTGTTGGAGGTGACCATATTCAGGCATCAGAAATTAAGAACCGAAAACTTAAAATTTAAGTTTTTCATTTGAAAAATTCAAAACTCATGCATACAAAATAAATTTTTTTTTTCTGTCAGTTAAAAAAAATAGGAAACACAAAAAAAGATATTTATATTTAAAGTACAATATCACCCAATTTACATGATGAATTTTATGACGTCCAATTTTGGACCAATTCATCAACAACAACGTTACAACACCAATTTTACTAAATGACTCTCATGATCACGTACTTACTCGTTGCATAGA
This sequence comes from Pollenia amentaria, assembly GCA_943735925.1. Taxonomy (NCBI): domain Eukaryota; kingdom Metazoa; phylum Arthropoda; class Insecta; order Diptera; family Polleniidae; genus Pollenia; species Pollenia amentaria. The sequence continues at coordinate 248,144,483 of OX031007.1, read as the reverse complement.
AGCTGGAGCACTGCAAATCAGCATATGTTGTAGCGTTGTGGCGCACAGTCAGTCTTCACTCCCTGACCCAGAGATCAATATAGTACATGTTGAAGCCTTAGGCTGTAAAATATTACTAAGAAGAAAAGAAAGAAGAAAATATGGAGTTAAAGCGTGAGAAATAGTTGAAGAAGTAGTGGACGATAATAACGGGCAAAAAAAGACAGCAAAACAATCCTACTAAACATATTAGCCATACATTTACCCAGTCCTCATCCGCTTGTTATATAGCAAAGTCATGCCCAGTACGACTCCCGTCAGGTTCTTGAGCTCACAGCCCAATTCGCATATGAACCTGCTACTCAGCTGCTGTCCTGCAGCCTAGAACAGTGACATACAATGTGCTCAACTGTCTCTTTCTCCTCTGCGTCTTCGCTCAACAGCAAGCAGGTTATTTACCAACAAACTAAATCTTATTATATGTTGAGGGAAAAAATTAGATCCCTAATCTTTTCGACAATTTGAATTAAAGCCACAACCAAACGGGTCTCATAAGTCCAGTAACGCTAAATTTCTGTGGGTTCCTCGTTTCCGTTGCTCCAGATGTGAAGCTGCTCAGCGGAAATGATGTGATATGAATGAGTATAAAGTCCTTGAGATGCTTGCGGTACTAGCTGCACCTATTTATAAAGCGCGTGCAACACCAAAAAGTATAGTATATAAAGATTCTATTCGGCAAAAACCCCGGAAAATTTACTCTCAAAGTTTTCGACTGCAAGTTAATCAATGTCGAAAGAAAATTAAAGTAAAACATTTTTTGGACCCTCTTACTGCCATTTAATGATTCGAGCTTTGTTTTGTTTTGTCAAAAGAGTGTAGAGTTTAAAACTTAATTTGAAAAGTATTCTGAGCTTAAGCAATTTATCAGCTTTACATACACATATACATATAAATCTGAAGAAAGGAAAACGTATAATTCTAAAAAAAAAAAACTAAAAGTTAACACAATGAAACAGGAAGGAAATATTTAAAATTTCAAAATTCAAAAATGTCTTTAAATAAACTTCCTTAACTTTTATCATGATTGGTTTTCTAAAAATCTTTGTGGCGAGATAAGGAGTTTTTAAGACAATGCCAAGCATTTTAAACTAAGGCCAAGCTGGGCGAATTGTTCTAGTCTCTAATGTCTGAAATAAATTCCAGACAATACAAATGATTCAGGTTTTATTGATACAGCATATTTTAGTGCATAAAATTACCACTGATTGCGAACAATTTGTTGAGGCTCAAGTACTTTCTGATATAAATTTTCACAAAACCTATTTTTTATATTTTTTTTTTATTATTCCTACACTATATCCCGCGCGAAGCTTTTTGCTTGTCTGCAGGAGACCAGAGTCTCTGGCGGGAATCGAACCCGCAACCCCGGTACTGATAGACTAGCTCACTACCAGCTAGCCTACCAGGGCAGTGCGATTCAAAATTTTAATATTAAGGGAATTAAGCACAACAAACAAAATCTTATTAATGATTAATCAGAATATTGTTTAATCAATTAATCGATTAATAAACATTTCTGGTTAAAGTTCTGATTAATTGAATAATTTTAATTTTGAACTATCAAGTTTGAATAATTTTATTAAAAAATTTTTATATTAAAAAAACAATAAAAATTAAGCAATATGTAACTATTGTGTGCTATAAAAAGCCGTGTAATCTTATGTAAGATCCTGCAATATTTTCAACAATCAAAGCATGTTAACTACATATGTGAAGAATATAAAGAAATTTATATTTAGTTTTTATTTGACCTTGTTTAATTTAATAAATGTTTATTTTTGTTTAAGCTCTAGGTCTTTTCAATATTTATTTATTTATTTTCAAACAAACATAAACATTTATAAAGAAATTTCTAAAACAAATAACACAATTTCAAATTATTCATAAATTAAGTAATTCAAATTTCTGATTATTCAATAAAAATAACAGTTAATCGATTAATCAGAAATTTGATTAATCAAATTCTTATTTTTATTAATCGATTAGTCGGCACTTCCCTAATTTAAATCATTTTCTGTTTTAACATATTCAAGTGATAATATATGTACATTAAACATACATATTCATATTCTTTGCTTTATGATTAATCCAATTCATAACGAAGCATTTTAATGAAAAATCCCCATGGTGTTGTCAGAATATGTGACTGACTGACAGGCTAAGGGAGTGAGTTCGCCACAAGTAATAAACATGTCTATGAGTAAATAAAAGTTGATTGCTGTATGAAATACATAATGCATATCGACATACATTTGGCATTTGACGAATGACAATCGTGTTACTGTCAATTAGTTGAGTCTTTAATTGATGAAATGTTTTAAGCCATTTTAAGAAGAAAATTAAAAAACGAAATGCGCTTAGAAACAAGCTTTCCCTCAACAATAAATTTTAGTTTTTTTTATCAAAAATAAAAATTAGGAATTCAGCACGTTACACATAAATCTTATAAATAAAAAAAAACTTTATTTTTGCTAAAATATCCTGTAAAAAATTTCATATTTCTCGAAGCAAATGCGCTTAAAGCGCTCTAAAACAAGGCGTTAAAGCGATGCAGTAAAGTTATTCACTTACACGACTACGGAGAAACTTTGTAAAATTAGAATTTTTGCAATGATCATAATAACAAAACCAAATATGCACATATTAGACGAACATTTACGGTTATATTGTAAAGCTTTTTACTTTTGAAATCAAAAATTAATTAAAAAGAAATAACTTCTTTCGAGCATTAAATTTACTTGTTTGTTTTTTAATAAACAGGTATACAAATACATATAAACATTTATTTTTGCTTTATTTTTATTATATTATTTTTAAGCTGCCACAAAAGCTCAGCTGGAGATTTGCATAGTCCTATTTAATGTTATATAACCTTGTTATTTTGGTTAATAAATCACTTTTTGAGATTTATCAATCATCATGAATGGATAGTCCAAAGTTGTATTATTATTCATAGATTCCATGTAGTGTTTCACAGACAATTTCCGGCATGTTCTTCAGTTCACGACAACTTCAGTTGCGTTGTCAAAGAAACAAACATTTACAGCCAGGTCGATCGGGGACCTGGCTGTATTCATACGGCCATATTCATAAAAAGTTCTTATTTTAAGCTTAAAGTATGCAATAACTATTAAACGATTTCTGTCTTATAAATCTTTTATAAAAATTTGTATTCATAAACGTACAATAACAGCTTTTTAACTATTAATTATTTGTAGCGATTTTTGGTTTAAGTATGGCAACTTTATATGCGTTTTGTTGGCTTTTTATTGCTAGTGATGCTTGAAACTTCTATTCGGTTCACATGATATTACATAATTCATATATTTTTTTATAATTTAATAATTTTATAACTGTTAAAGCTAAGGCACAAGCTCTATGTGTTCATTTGTCCTTCAAGTTGTGCTGAAAAATGTCAACAAGAAAAAAGAAAGACAAAAACATGATAAACAAAAAAATGTACTTTGGACTTCAAGAATAATTCTTGACAAAAGTACGAAAAACAGAAGTAAGGAAAAACATGTGAGATCAATTAAAAATGGATAATCATTCAAAAAAGCAAATTTCGATCTACCAAAGGTTAAAATACAATTTGGTTTAAGGATTGATGTTTGACTACTGACGTCAGCAGTCATCGATGGCTGCGAGTGTAAGACGGCAAATCCCTCTGAGGAGACCTAGTGGTTGAGGTCGAAACATGTCAGGGTAACCAGCCGCCTGGGTTCGAATCACACGCCAGCCAGCCTGGCTTCGAATCCCAGGTCAGTCAAGAATGAAAATTATCAATAACAATTTTAATTAATTCTCCATGTTGTAAAATTCCTTTCTTCATAAAAATAATTTAATGAAAATTAAATTTAATGAACTTAAGCCTAATTAAAATAGTAAAAATTTGGATTAAAAACCATGAAAAGTTCAACAAAATAACCACAATACTAATTATAATTTAAGATCTTAAAAATTACTCCTATAAAATAAAAATTCTTATTTAAGTTTCTAAACTAGATTTTGCCGAAAGATACTAAAAAATGTTTGTTTGAAACTTTTATTTAAAAATACGGTAAGAAACCCTACAAGAAATGCATAACCAAAACCAAAGAAAAAAATAAATTTACTAACACACTTGCAACAATTTTACATTCGTTGCTCCACTCTAACACATATGTTAGAGTGGAACAAATAACACAACCTAAATAATGCCAGTTTTTTTAATATAATTTTTTCACATTTAATTGTTCTGTGGTTTAAATTAAATAATACAAAAGTTATTTGCCATGTTAAGTTAAAAAGTTAATTTGCTTATCTCCTTTGCAACTACGTTGCATATTAAAGTAAAGGAGGGCGTAGTGATGGCGGCTCCAGAAAACGTGGTGGTAAATTTTCTGGAAATAACAGGTCATGTACGAAACAGTCGTATTAAAAGAAGTGGTCTTCCAACAGGAAGCGGTCATTCGAGTGGTTGCTTTGGCCGGGATACTCGTTAAAGATTTGGTGGTGATAATTAAGGACCAAATTATACCAAATATTTAAAATCCTGATGACTTTTAAAGTATGTATGCATGTATGTATTCGGCTTTTTAGTCACAAATTGTTAACAAAATAATATTTCTTTACGGACCCATGTAAGAAAGGAACGTTATAGAGCAGCCACAGAAGTGACGTTACGTGGTCCCGCACCCACAACTATTATAAACTTTAATGAAGCCTGCTTAATTATATTTTTTTAATAAAAACTTTTTTAAAACTAAAACAAAAAAAATACATTATTTTATAAAGGTTAGTACTAACCAATTTTACGCTATGAATAACTAGTTAGTGCTAACCTCTTTTTACGTTATGACTAACTAGTTAGCGTTAACCATTATATACGCGATCACTAACTAATATTAAGCAGCGTAGTAAGCAGTACAGATACATGTTCCGTAGTCGAGTGGAATTAATTAGTCAGAAAGACAGGCAAAATCACATGTACACAAGAGTTTCGGTTAGTTTTTTCATTTTTCTCTTAAAAAACTAATAGAAACTTTATCCAATATAGTGGTCAAAACTAGTCTTCTTGTAGGGAAGTATTAGATTAAAAGGTTTGCTTACTTTTTTTAACATCACTATTATTACGAATTGTTTATATATATATATTTTTTTTTTTTTTTTTTGTTCGTTGTTTAAAACCTAAAAAATTTAAAATTAATAATTTATTAAATAATAAAACAGAATATCTGCATTTGCCCCTGAACGTGCATATTTAATTAAATCATATAAGAAATTTGTAAAATATTTAACAATATAACTTTAAATTGGTTGTCTAAAGTAAAAAAAATAGTGAAATGTATTTAACATGTTCATATTAATAAATAAGATATTTTTCCATTATTTTAAAACATATTGCCCAAAAATAATATCATTAAATGCAAACATTTGTCAAAATGGCATTTTATTTTTGGTTTAAATCTAACAATAAATTTTCTTACTTTATGAATGGTTTATTAAAGGTTGAATAGGCTATTTTTCGTTTATAAATAAAACTTTAGCACTTTTTGCTTATAAACGGTTAATTAATCATAAATAAATTTTTATGAATACGGCTGTCAGTGTTTGTGTGTAAAGGCCAGGTTGTTAAATTGGTGTTAGGGGAGGCAACATTGTGTAGTTGCCAAACAGTTATTGGTAATGCTATTTTGACAGCTTGGCAACTAAAAATTAATATAACAAATTTAAAAAAATTAACAAAAAAGTGATTAAAAGTGAATGAAAAGCTTAATGAAAAAAAATTAAAAAATATATTAGTACTGTGGACCAAGAGGAGGCGGTAAACGTGGCATCTATTAGACGCTATGTAAGAAATCTATCACAGCCGTTTGTTGTTGCCGCTCGTTAGTTTTTTGGAGCTCAGTCTCTTGTTTCAAAACTTCAGCTATTTTTGCCCCAAAGACATGTCCTTTAGGATTTACTGCCAGCTCCATCTGTAAAAGTTCGGCTGCAGCCTTTTCAATCGGGGCCAAACTTATTTTCTCTGACGGTTCCCCACCGATAGTATATAAATTATTTTATTGTGCCCATACTCGTTGCCATAACTATTAAATTTTTATGCGATACAAAATACCGAACACCACAAGCAATTTTACTATTATTTTCCATTTTATGGATTAAATAAACTTAAAAACCGCAAACATTTTATAAAACATTTGTATACCTACTTAAGTTTAGATCACACAAGTCGTACGTATTTTGACGAAAATGCATTTCTGATCTAATTGTTGTTTGACAATTTTCAAAAAACAATAACAACTTATCATGGCACAAGATCACAAAAGTCGTACGTATTTCCCTCAAAATACGTACGACTTGTGTGATCGTGTTAACTATCCTTTATTAGATTTGCCGCCTTCTTAACATTAAAAAATATTAATGGCAACTACAAATTTTTTGGTTGCCAATATGTTAACAATGATGCATTTGAAATAACAACCTTTAAGTTGACAGTTGCCATACGTTATATTAATTTTGCAACTGGCAACAAAACTTCAGTAATCGTCCCATAAGATTCATGTATAAGTTCGTTGTGCCGAATATTATTATAGCAATTCATCTTTGTCAAACGTCATGTAAATTTCAACATTTATGAGTGAGTTTGTAATTATATGCAATTTTCGGGAATAGTATTTGTATTGGAACTGTGTCCAGATATGGACCGCTTCCAATATATTTTGGTAAGATAATTTATATTGTAATCTAAATACCAACATAATAAGATGGCTTATGGGCACAACCACTCTATACCGAAGAAATGCTTGTATGGACGCTATGTGAAATTATGGACGGATTCTAAACATTTTCAATAATCTTGGTCCTTGTTATAATAACAACTTATATACCAAATGTCGTAAAATTATCGTCAAAATTTCAACTTGAACGGAATAACGGACATCATTAAATCGATTCAAAATGTTATTCTAAGTCGACTGGTATACTAAAAGGTGGGTCTATGACCAAGATTTCAAGGTATTCTAAACATCAGCATAAACGCATAAAGCCCTCTCTACTATTTTGGCGTGGGTATAAGAAATGCTCAGTATTAAACCGACTCTTACAAAAAATCAGGTAAAAACTTAATTTAATGTAGCGCAGGCATTTCAAAAAGCACGAAACGAATAAAAGAAAGTATTGCTTTAAAGTGGAAACTTGCCATATAAAATAGATGGTTCCGTAAGCAGGATGGTAAGCGAAACTTTTACATGTCTCTCTTACAAAACTTTGTAGGCAAGTTCCATTTTTTGTCTGTCAAAACGGAGTCACTGTCGACTCTACTTGCAGCTTTAACCAGCCAACAAGTTTCCTTTTTTATAATCATCTGATTATTTGACATATTTGCTTAAAACTCGCAGCCGGAAGAATTAAATATATTTAAAAAAAAAATAAATGGAGCATAAAAGAAGAATTAGAAACACATGTAGAATAAATAAAAGTAAAACATGGATAAAACAATTGTTGTTATGACAGCCCTTTACAGCAGAACGTGCACTTTATATTGAACAAAAAGCCTAAATCAATACAAACACATCCTTATATTACATAAATTTTTCAGTACCGCACATTTTTGACAATGTAACAATAAATTGTAGCCTTAAAATTTAATTGATTTTAAATCGTGACAAATTCTGCTTTATATTAACATTAAAATTTGCTAAGCAAAATGTGATTGATGGCTCATTTGCGAAAATATTTTCAATTTATCATCATAAAAGTCTTTCTACACGATAAAATAAAAAAAAACAATTTTTTCAAAAACAATAACTGTCAGCAGTATTGTGTTTTTATTATATTTTTTATATCCTTTTTATAAGTATGTATGTTATTTCTAACTTCCGTTTAAATTCATTGAAAATTAAACAGAAACAAAATATTTCTAAAAAAAAAACCATAACAGAACAACATTCGAACAGGTTAAATTTACAACTACAGTCTGTTGTAGGACACATTCATAACAACAAAAAAAAAAAAAAAACGCATGCAGACACACAAAACAAGCGTTTTAATGCCTTATTGCCTTTTAACAATAAGGATGTGTGTATTTGTATGTTGACATACTCTTCCAGTACTTGTGCAAATACATTAACAATGGAAAGTATTTACAATATGAGAGAGTGGTTATAAAACAGTATTTGCATTGTAGGTACCCAACAGTTCGAATGAACCTTCTCAATCTGTTGATTTTATTAGATACTTTCTATAAATTATATTAATATTTATATTTAGAACTAAATCTTTGATGTTAAATTAAAAGGTCTTAGTCAGAAACTATAGTTTTTCGTAGTTTTAAAATGAAAATTAATTAATTGCTGTATTAAATAATTTTTTTTCAGAAAGAGCAAATAATTTCGATTGGAAGCAGTTCTGCTAGATTTAAAATATTGATACCAAGCGAAAGAGAAAAATTGAGTTAAATCAATCAAAAACTCAAAATGCGTTTTTTTTACTTAAATTAGACCTTTTTGCCTAACGCCAATTAAGAATTTGAATATTTGTTTAAGTAAGAATACTGATTTTATCTTATAAAGCTTTAAAAATTAATAAATTGAATTCGGAAGTTCATCCAGATCACACACAATAATATGCTCTGGTTTCAACACTCTAATGATGCAACGTTCTTTTATTGTAAAAGTTTGTAATGATTTGGAATTATATTTTCATATAATGAATTTCAAAGGAACTTTATTCTAGTCCTCTTATTTGGTGGAGGTGCAAGAAATTTGTATTTTTCATACCCATGCGTTAGAGAGATTTATGGCGATTTATTTTCTGAGAAATATGTTGCATAAATGTTACATGTTATGCATTCGTTTGTACAAAAAATACAACTGTGGGAAAAAATTTCAAGCTCTTTTGTGAATATGTTGATGAAAAACATGTTGCCTATTTTACCCTCACTTTTACTTATGGTGTTCATACTGCCCTGATTTACAACTTTTGTACTTACTACTTTGTTTGTACAACCAAGATTTTATTTTGCTTGTCATATCAAATACTACTTATAATTTTGTGAAAAGATTGTTCAGAAACAAAATATAAAAAATGTTTACATATTAAAATGAAAAAATTCTATGTATATTAATATCGTTGAAATTTTTTCCAAGCCATAAGTGATGTCAATATATGTTTCCAAACCGTAATAGTGAGTAAAAACCGCTTAAATAGTACATTAACGATAAAAGTGTAATAGTTGTAAATAAAAGCAGCATATTTTGTTCTATTGCAGTTGTTCAACATGGCGATAAAATATCGCAGAAAATTATATTACAACAAATCCAAAACTAAAAAAAGCAAATCAAAACAAAAATAAAAATTATTCTGCTATAAACTCTACCGTAATACTGTATACAAGTTTTTACGCTTTAAAAACGCGTTCTACTTTCAAAGTAAAATTTAATTAACATAAACTTTGCAAAAAAAATAATAGAAAATTTCTAAGAACATGTCTAATTGTTCCGAAAAATAGAGTAAATTTATTCAATAGCAACGTTGAAGACGTCTATAAAATGTATTTTGAATTCGATGTTGTCCCCGATGAACTGTGGATCCCTGAGCATTGCTGACTGAATTGCTACAATTGCTTAATGCTTTGATTTAAAGGTTATTCAATTCTTGTTCTTATGGACTTCTTAATACGGTAGATGTACTTTTGAATTTCTGCTTTAGGGCGGCGAAATTCAATGCAATTTGGTATTCCCATGCGGTGGCTCGATACGGGTGAGCATGCTGACTCCGCCTGCTGCGTTTGTCAAAAAAGTGCTGTACTAAAATTAAATAGATATAAATAGCCCTTAAGCCACCTTTTAAGTTTTTGCCTATTTCTGGTATTAAAGTTGTATTTTTGACTTAAGTGTGTTCGGAGACCTCTAGTAGAATTTCATGGCAAATATTTTCGCAGAATATGTCAACTACATAATTCCCTGTTTTAAATGTGATTTTTGCTTTTTTTCAAAAAAAAAAAAATTGCAAGGAGACCAATTTTTAGAAAATGAAATGGGTTAATGCATACCAACCAAATGTTGCTTGTAATGTTTTGAATAAATCCTCTGAAGGCACTTTATACCAAAAAACTAAGTATCTCTGGCTTTTTTACTACACAAGGGTGTAACTTTAAATAGGCCGTAAAATGATTTAGGGATGGGCAATAAATATCGATATTTAAAAAAATTATAATCGATATATATCGCCGATATTATAAATACCCATATATCGATACATCGATATTTATCTACGACTATCGAATTCGATATTTTTAAGGCTCAACTGCTTACAATACTGTTGTTTTTTAAAATTGCATGGCTTTTTAACTAATATTAAGAAAATAATGGCGCTTTTCCATTGTACATTTTCATAGATTACACAGTTCAGTTTTGTCTCGGCTTTTTAAGAGATGACAACAAAATAATAAGCGCGGAAAAAATAATCTTGAAAGGGTTCCTAGAAGGAATTCCATGTAATATGTTTGTACATATGTAAATATGTATTGACATAAGTATATTAAGTTTGTAAATTTGGTAATAATTTCAGATTAATACGTTCGATACATCGATATATCGATATTCTTAATTAATAAATATCGATACTCTTAAAGAATATCGATACGATATATATCGATATATTTTTTCAATTTGCCCATCCCTAAAATGATTTTCAGAGTTAAAATTTTAAAACGCCGAGGCACGTATATCTTTTTTTTAAACCCCACTACAAGAATCAGTTGGCAGAACATTGTTATTTTCAAAAAAAAAAAAAAAAAAAATCATATTGTTGTACAGTGTAATAAGTGCCACATGCAATTCCTATCTAATCAGGTTGACCTTCAAAGAGCTAAAGATTATTAAAATAAAATAAATTGGAGTTGAAATTTAAAAATTATAGTATCTTTTATAGATGTCTCCAGGAAAATTTTCAAAGGATTTTTCAGCGTAAGTAACACAACTTCACCTCCTAAACAAGAGTCGAGTGTACAATTCTGCCGACTTATACACTTAAATCGCTACTTGTGTATGCTGGTTGCAGTCATCCACATGGGCGGATGGTAAACGCATTGTTTGATATCCAGAGGCTAAGACCACCATGAGATTAGTTCAATGCGAAAGGTGGTAATATAAATATTTTCTTCTCATTGTCCCTTATAGATTTCTTAAGGTTGTTCCAAAGAAGAACTTCACTAACTTTGAGTACTTTAAGGATAAATCACTTGACATCACTTCTCGTTCCAAAGAAGACGTAAGTGTCATATGTTAAAAAATTAAAGCTAGTGCTCCATAAGAATAAGCATTCTTTGTTAGCCCATCCCCCGTGCTACTTTAATACATCTATGATAGTATATTTTAGAGTCAGTTGACCTAACAAAAATCCTCACATGAATTTAGGAAGTAAATTTTACTGCTAATACTAGAACAAAGTCATATTACAAAGAATATACTAATTAGAAACAGGTGTGGAAAATAAGCCGAACATTATTTAGCGTACGGTACACACACAGAAGTAGCCCTTTGTTCCTTTTAAAACCACAGGACATGATATATATATATATATATACACCCAGGAACGATATCTATTTTTAAGTGTTTGTGTAGTAGTACATAACCCTTAATACCGATCATACCTATTCCAACGAAGTAACAAACATTACTTTATCTTCTGTTTTTCATTAAAAAACAGAACAAATGCGGTGGTTCTGTAGACGTACATTATATTTTAAAGTTTTAAGTGTTTTTATTTGCATTGATAAAGAATGAGCAAACAAAAAATGTTAGCATCGCTTCTCACTCATATTGATGTTGTTGCTCGTTTTACGGAAAACCGAACGCAAGGAAATGTTCTCATATTTATGTTGAGTTGGCTTAGTACAGTATTTTTATTGTGTACGAGCTTCACAAACAGAGAAACGTTTTTAAAGGTACGTAGCGCTTATGTTTCTTTATATATTTCTACAGTACCGAACACTAAGGAACAATATATAGGCTGCATTTCAAAACGTCGGTTGCAAAGCAACTCTCTTTTTTAACTGCATGTTACAATGCAACACTGTGGATTATACAATGTTATTTGTCCAAAAGTATACCAAAAAAGTATTCGACGCATAAATAATAAGAAAACTCTGCATCGTAAAACTTGATGATACATTTTTGACTTGTGCTGCAAAGTACAATAATGTTTTGGAACTGAGCGATAATGTTTATTATCGAACACTGGTTACACGCCTCCAGCAAAATTATTTTTAAAGAAAATTTTAAACATATTACGTTTAATTTAACCATATTATTGTTACCGACAACCATATAATTGTTAAATGAGTCCTCTATCAAGAAGCCACAACCATATTATGGTTGCCTCTAAACATGTTATGGTTAAATATGACAATAACTTTGTTTTTAATTTAACAATATTATTTTCCTCTTTTCAAAGAGCAACATGCTTTGGTTGAAAATCAACCATGCTATTATAAATGTTAAACATATTTTAGTTATTTTCAACCAAACCATGTTTGGAGCCAACCATAATATGGTTGGTTGTGTCTTCTTGATGGAGGACTTATTTAACCATAATATGGTTGTCGATGACAATAATATGGTTAATATAACCATAGTATGTTTACAATTTTATTTAAAAATAGTTTTGTTGGAGGTGACCATATTTTAAAATATTTTTCTCTGCGTGTATAAATGAGGAAAATCAATAAAATATATATTAAACGACTCTCTGCTGTAGAGCAAGTAAAGGATAGAAAATATCAACCAAAATTCCGAAAAAAGTAAATCTATTATAGAATCAGTTGAATCCCTCGTGTATTTTAAAGACCAGATTGAAATCATTGAATGAGTCCAAAAATTTCATATTAAAATGCTTTTATATTATTTTTCTGTTTTAGCCATTCGCTTTGTATTTTATTTTGTGCTGCTTCATACTCTTCAAGTCTTAGCCGTCAAGTCTTGTGCTTTTAGGCGCGAAAGGAAAAGATAATGACGTTTCTTCTCCTTTCTCTCCTATAAACTCAAGACTTGACGGCTAAGACATGAAGAAGGTGAACCAGCACTTTTTTAAGACTACTTTACTGATTCTAAGATGCAGTATCTCAAAACTACAGGGCAATTGTAAATCAAAATAAACGTCGACACAAATTTAAATCAGCAAATATGTCACAAACTTGGTATTTTGTTTTGTTTTGGTGTATCCTTTTGCAAATCTAGTGTTGGGTCTTTCAGCAGATACGACGCATTTTATTTTTCGCATTTTTCGAAAAAAAAAGAGTGGAGTTTTCTTCGCAATTACACAGTTTTGGGTTAAATGAAATGGCTGGTCTAGGCTTCAAAGACAACAGCGTTTGTAAAGCTGCAGACCAACATTGATCTTTACATTTCTTTCTATTTCGGGTCCACCGTTCTCACTTGTGCCAGCGCTTCTGCGGAGGTCATTTCAAAGATATCATATTGTTAACTAATAGCAGCGATTGTAGGTTGACTTCCAAAATGAGGGTTGGAAAGAAATTAGCCCTTTTAAATGCATTCTACAATGAAACCGTGTGAAATTAAATGTTATCTGTCCCAAAGTGCACCTAAAAAGTTATCGATGCGTACACAATAAGCAAACTGTGCATCGTTAAACTGGATGATATATATTTAACTTTGACTGAATTAAAATATTGATGTTTTGGAACTCAGCCGTAGTTTCATTTGAAGTATAAATTATTTCCATAACTAGCCCATAAGTCCTTTAAATAAAAAAAATGCGTTGCTTTAAATGAAGCGCCCTATATTTGTTGTACTCATATAAATGTGTCGTTATAATGCATTTCAAAAATGAAAAATCCAAATAGAAAATAATTTAAAAAAAAAAAATAGGAATCTAGAGAAACCAAATTATGGGGAAATTGTGTAGCATTTTTTTTAACAAAATGTCTGTGTATGTTTCTTTTGTATGTGTCAAAGAGACAGATAAAAAATAAGACAAAATAACATTCAATACACTTCAATGATTTTGGAAAATGAATACATGTGAGACCAGAAAATAATGTGGGTAATGATGTTGACATTTTTGTTTGCTTTTGTTTTATTTTTAAGCCTGATAAATTTATGGTTACACAGACTTTATTATAAATGTTCTTCTAAGAGTAAAAAAAGATTTTTTTAATTATTTAAGGTAGTAATTTAAATAAAATAATTTGTTTAAATCTTGGAGCTGTAGTTGCTATATGAAATATTGCACTATGGGTTACATGTAAAATTAATAAGTATGTGTTGTTACCAACTCATTTATTTAGACAGCACAACCACATTGTGATTCCTGTGATAATTCCAAATATGATTGTGGGCAAGGACATTTTATGATCACTGCTTCCAACAGATGCAATTTACTGCACATAGTGCTTTGGCAAAGCGGGATATGAAAATTCTCTGCATGTTCTTCTAAAAAGTTTTTTAACTTAGAAAAATAATTAATAAACGGTGTTTATTTTTTTAAAAAAAAAGAATGATTTGCATACAACTTAATTCTGAACAGTTTATATATGAAGTATGATTTTCTGTTATTTTTATTATAAGATATTTTATTTCGCGTTTTTAACGTATTTATCGAAATTTGCATATACTTTTTTTTTAATTTATTAATTAATTTTCGTCCAATTATTTAAGTGTTTTAATGGTTTACTAGAAAATCTAGCCGTGTATGAAAATGCAATGGCAAAAAATATTTTCGGGCTTTTAAAATTACCAAAAAAAAATTTTAATTGGATATTTAAAATATTTCCCACGGTTGGCAACCGATGCCAGGTATTAATATCGATACCGGTAAAACCTGTTCAAAATTTAATAGAGGTGTTGATACGGTTTCCGAAATAGCAAGTTATTTAATACCGATACTGAAATTTATTGCCAACACACAAATTTGCCATTAGAACAAGGGTTGGAAATTTTAAAAATGTATACATTTTGAAAAATAATTCAATTTTTACAATATTGTAGAAAAAATCCATTTGATATTGCCAACAAGACAATGTTTCAGTCCCCTTCTATATTTTTTTATATTCTTGGTTGGTTAAGTTAATTAAATTGTAAAGCCGATAGGTCTATCATTATAAACCCTTCTGCACCGGTAAACCGATACCGAAATAACAAATAGTTTAATGCCGGTACCAAAATAATAAATACTTTTAAACCGATACCGATATCGAAATGTTATTCAGTTGCCAAGCTGTATATTTTTTAATACCCCAGCTAGCATTTTGTATCATAATCGAATCTTCTAGAATCAGCATCAAAAGAAAAATAGCCTCATCTGAGCGATTTTTTCGATACTCTCGTTGTGAGAAAATGGTACCCTACCGATGAACCAACTCAAAAAATCATTTGTGATACAATTAGCTGATTCCTTTTTGAGCATATGAATGAATCATATGTGAATACTTTTTCAATCGCTCTAGTAATAAATCAGTTTTTAATCATCAAAAATGATCTGAAAAGACATATTTACGTGATTTGTACAAAATATTATCACCCAAATGCTCGCTGGGATTATGCAAATAACATTTAATTCTAGGAACACCCTGTGGTCGAACTCCATAAGAACGAAAGAAGTAGCACTGTAAATTTCTAAAAACACGCTCCGTTTACGACCAATTCCATCGTAAACTTATTTTCTTTTGAAAATATTTGGGGAATTCAAACGGTAGAACTAACAAAAACTTTAATTTATGAGAAGAGTCTTTTTTTAATCATCTTTACAAAATGCCTATTTTCTTTGTAACACATTTCCACACGACACGTTAACGTATTTTTAATAACTTCCCAATAAAATGGAGCTTCCAACGAAGCAGGTTTGTAAGGAAGAGACGTAAAAGTTTCTCTTACCATATCACTTACGTAAGACATGAATTTTATATGGCGAGTTCCCACTTTGAAGCAATTCATTTTTGACACAGATAGCGCTTTATTCAGCGCAAATAAGAATTGGTGAATGTTACGATCACCTTTGCACACTGATGTTTATGTTTACGTTATTCTTTTATATGATTCGTAGTAAGGGAATGTCGTGGCTCTTCAAATTTTATATATTTTTTTTAATGTTTAAGAATTCGTTCACTTAATTTACAGCATCTCTGTAGGTCTTATTGCGTAGCGCATAAATGTGTGCTTACTTTTTAAAATATGGTACATTTTTGTGCTTCGCAAAATAAGAAAATTTTGTATTGGGTACCAACGATTGAACTCGACCTCCACATTTACGTATGAATAGTAAGACCTAAAGTCGACGTATAGCGTAGATACGCTTTTATGTTTGCGGCAGCTTTTATTTGTTTTTGTTTAAAAATGTATACGTTTTAAATTCAGAACCTATCTACGTCGTACACTACTACGTTCATACAGTGCTATTGCGTTCTAGTTTTTTTTTTTAAAATATGTTAAGTTTTAACACCAGTATTCATAATCGATTATTAAATTTAACAACAGCTTATTAATTTAAATATGCATAGAAAATTTGTTTTGTAATCCCTTTTCAAATTAAAAGTGGTTTAATGAATACGCCAGTAAATCAATAAAAAATGCATAACCGTTAAGGAAAAGGGAACTTGTCAGGTGACAGTTCTAAAGTGGCAGGGATCGGTATGTTCTAAACACAGACATGTTCAACTTTGGTTAATATAATGCCTGTCACAGATATTGTCCTGAATCAACCATGTTAATATAAAGTAATGTCACCAGATGGAATCAGCCACTACCCGCACAAAATATAGTCTTTTGTTTTGTGACAATTACTTTTTCTTTAGAGTAACTATATCTACTTTAAACGCTTTATTGACAGTTAAGTGATATATCTTATTATCTATCAGAATTTTTTCCTCTTTATTATAATACTGTGTTCACTTGTTGCGGGGTAAATTTCCCGCAGGGAATATTCATGTTAAATTGTATTTAATTGAAACTCTGTATTTTTACTTAACGGTTAACGCTTAATTAGATAATTTGTCCTAAAAGCCATTAAAATTTCATAAAAATAAAATTGTTTAATATTTCTATTACTCCAAAAAAAGAAGATAAAATAAAATGATAAGCAATTATCATTACCACTCCTTATCTGTTAAAAGCTTTATATCACCCTGATTTAAAATCAGCAACGTCCTTAACACAATCATTATTTTTAGTTAAAGTGAAAATGTTTTTAAAAACAACAACAACAATAACAACAGCAAAAACACAAACTTATACATTCTTAGAAACAAGTCTTAACTGCAATAAATTTAAATTAAAAACAAAATAACAATAAAAGTCAAAATAATTTGAGCATATTGTGCTATACGCGCTTTGCTTTTAAGATAAAATGCGTTAAAATCACTTTCATAAAAAGCAGCTGTGTCAGTAAAACAGTAATAGAAACAGCAACAACAGCAACAACAACAACATAAATACTTTAATAGTAAAATCAGCAATACTCGCTAATGACGTCTAGAGGAGATGATGATAATGAAAACGGTTGGTGAATGGCTGAGGCAGCAAAAAACAAACAAATTTTAATTGAACTCATTAAACACGAATTAGGGAAAAAAACATTTACTTCTCCGTCTTCATCTTTTGTCATTTTAAAACACACAGAGTACGAATATATGAAATTTCATCTTAAAGAGACAATAAGTCTTAAACAGGGGCCGTAACGGTTATAAGATTTAAAAAAAAAAATTTCTTTTTAATTATTTTTTCTTGAATTTTATTTTTCTCTTAGAAAAAAAAAAGTTATTTTCTGAGCTTTACTTATCCCACAGAAAAATAGGTATTTTTTTAATTCTAAAATATATTTTTGGTTTTATTAATTCCTCAGGAAATAAAAATTATGTTTGAGTTCTATTTTTTCCTTACAAAAAAAAGGAATTTTCTGCCTTAAAATTATATCGACCGACTCAAGGGCGAATTTATCATCAGAGTCCCGCAAAAAAATTTTATTTGTTAAATCCAATAATTTTTTTTCTATATTGTTCAATTTTAAAATTACTTTTCTAAACAATAAAATTAAATTCAAAAAATAACTTTTATTTCTGAGGAATGACAAATAATTTTTTTTTCTTAAAAATAAAAAATAATATTTATTTTCTAATACGCAGCTTCCACAATACAAGTGAGTGAATGTGAAGAAAACCTCGAGCGCTTTTCATATACATTTTAGTACACGTTTAATCACTTGCATTGTGAAAACCGCACATAAGCAAAAAATAAAACTAAAAAATAATTTGTATTTCTGAGGAATAAATAAAACTCAAAAAGTTTCTTCTTTTCTAAGCCAAAAATAAAACTCGAACATACTTTTTATTACCCAAGGAATAAATAAAACTCAGAAAATAATCAGTAAAGCGGAGGTTTGCATCTACAGAAATAAATGCATCTACAAATAGTCGATGTAAAAGGGATTGCATTGATATATTCCCTATGCATGTAGCACTTCGCTTTTAGCTTAAATTTGAAATATAATCGGTATTTGCGGCCCCTGGTTTTAAATAAATTATTTTTAAAATACACACACACAAAAACATAATATTAAATTCAGGCCATCATTCCGTATGGAAACCCAAGGAATATTAATCTAAGACGCCATAAAGTATTTATATTCGGAACTATTAAGCAATTCTGAGTTGATTTAGGCATATCCTTCTGTTCCCCTGAAAACGTGCTAAGTTTCGAACAACTAAACCCAAACTGTCATTTCTAGTTCTCTTATGCAGCTTGGAATTAAAGTCCAGCACAAAATAGTTACGGACCCAAATATGGATTAACCTCGCAAACAAAATTAATATATTTTTTTTTACAATATTTTACTATTTTGTATAAATATCTTTTACTTTTTAATCTTTCCTAAAGATGTTTTGTAATTCCAGTAAAAATAATAAAACGAGCCCATTTACGTGGGCGCTATATCGCAAAAACATTGGTTTTATGTATTTGTGCGACAAAATAACAAAATAGGAATACAATTTATGGAAGCATGCGGGGGTTATCCTGAAATGGATTCTATATGACCAGAAACCACATTTCTGACTTTCATGATAATCGATCCACAATTTACTAAAGGTCTTGTGGCATAACCAAGCAACTTTATATTGCTTTAACATAAGAATTTAAAATGTTATTTAGTCTTATTTGATCTCTCTTTTTTTAAAATTATTTATTAGAGTTTTATTACTATTTTTAAATTAACGATATTTTATATGACCTAATAGTGCAACCCTGAATTTTTACATCCACAATTTTGGTTGTGTTTTTAAATAAAGTTAATTCTATTAAAACCATGTAACAGCATACTCCATAGTCCCATATAAAGTCGCTCCCGGTCATCCGTTTTAAACTTTAAAAAAAAAATAATGGTATTGTAATGAAATTTGGAAAGCCCACCCTCGGAATACATTTTTAAATCATAATAAATAATAAGACTTTAATTAATTTGGGCACACATATGAATGGAAATTGTAGTGTCAGACTTTATAAAGATTTTTGGTAGAGGGTATCGATGACTCGGCACAGCCCCAATAAAGTGTTCTTATATGTTTTTTTTTTTAATAAACGTCTCCTATATATTTATTTTTATTTCTGATTTTGATATTTATACGAAATCGTTTTTTATTTTATTATATTAAATTTGTTCGTCAGACTGTTATTGTTGATGAATTATAACGCATCTCATTTACATTTGATTGGTCTGCTCATGAAATGCTTATTTAAATAAATGAACAACATTCAGTTGAACTGTGTGGGTTTGAGTAGACTTAAATTATATTGTAAATTTATACATGAAAAAGAAGGAACCGAAATAAACTTCTCTGCCAGATTAACAGTTTAACTATCGATACAGCCACTTTTACCACCATCGAAGGAACGACTGTGGCATCGAGCCTGCTGCTACCAGCGTGTGTTCGCTTGCGTATGTGCCTGTATATTTTTATGTCTTTTATACTATTTTTTAGAAATTGAGATTTTTTATCGCACCGTATTATTTATTCAAGCTTAAATGATTTATACAACAAACATATTTTCTTAAATTTTTGATGTAGGAATAGAATGAATAAAATTGGTATTTAAATTTCGAACACTTGTTTGTGTGGGGTTGTTATTTACAGGTAATCAATTTGTAAAGGTGAATCTTAATTTTTAAGAGTATTAAAGTTTCTTCTTTTAAAGCTTTTCGTCTCTTAGATGTAAATAAAAAAGCTTTTTGGAAAACTCTCCAAATGCTCCTGTTGAAAACAGAGACATTTCTCCGAAATAAGTGGTGTACTAAAAGTTTAAATTGGCAAGCCTTTCAAAAGCTTTAAGTATATTTTAAATACTTTGTAAAAAGCTCTTCAAAATATCTTGCATAACTGTTAAAACAGCTTTTGAAATATGTATAACAGTTCATATTTCTGCTAAATCGAATAAACGAAAATGTTAACGAAAGGAAAGCTCTCTTCATATTTTAATTTTTTTGTATATATTTTTATATTAATTCGAATATGTATTCTTTGTCAAATTACAATTTATAAAGCTTTCATACTTTAAAAGTCTTATTCCTTCAATTTTTTCCAGGAAAATTTTCTATGCACTATCACATCACATGAGAACTTAAATTACCAGACTCTATTTGTTGAATTTTTTTAGTTTTGATATTTTTGTTTTGAAGACTTTCAAAAGAAATTTTTGCTTAAAACTATTAATACTATTTCCCATTTATTTCGTTTTATTATACATATATTCAAACTAACCCTATTCACAATTTGTGCATTTTACACTGCAAATTTATGCAATTGGAAATATTTTCTATCATTTGTGAATAAGCTCTTTCGTTCAGTTTTCAATTCTTGTTACAAAACAAAAAATTCGCCGCTGATTGATATCTGGTTCCCTGAGTTTCAGCTGTCGATTTTCAATTAAGTGTTTTATACGTTGAGTAAATATGAACTATTGATTTAAATGTTGAATATTAAAAACAGAGTAGCAAGTAAAAAATGCTCTACCATTTTGAAATGCTACGATGCAAGACCATTTGCATAAGATTGTAAATAGGGCAACTGTGAATAAAAATAGTCTTAAAAATATTTCAGATGATACATAAAAAATATAATTTTTTTTTAAATTGTAGGGTTTTTAACTCTGATTTGTTGGACATCCCTAACTATTTATTGTAGTTGCACTACTTTAGCATGGGCTTAAACCCTTTTTTTAGAAAAAAAAACTTTGAATCACTTTTAAATATTAAGGCCCAACTATAATATGCCTGAATTGACTTAAACAACTGTGAGAATACATGTAAATTATAAGTATCAAGCCATATGGAACTTATAGAATAATTTTGTTAAATGTAATGAACCTGGCATTTGCTTAACCAAAGCGGGGACCTGATCGAACTTTCTGTACGATATTAAATGTTTTTTGATTTATTTTTTTTGTATTTTAAATGCATTTGAGAGGCTTATTGTTAATTTTTGACAGCAGCTTATGCAAGCTTGTGCATATTATAGTTGGGCCTTTAGTCTGTTTTATGCAGTTTGCTGAGATTTAAAATAAATCCAAGAGTATAAATTGTCTCTAATCATTTCTATGACCTTTTTAATTTTCAATTGCAGCTCACGTCCTTGCAAATTTGTCTCTGCTACAATATTCGTATTTTCTTTATCTGTACCTTTGGTAACTCGTATACGTTCAGACGATACTTTTGTTGTTGCAAGTGACAAGCTATAATTTGACGTTAAAGTGTAAAATTCAAACTTAACTATTCAATTAAACAAAAAAATTACGAATCAAATGGTTGCTTGATTTTACATTTCGTGCAACATTTTTGCACTTCAGTTAAAAAATTGTCTGTGTTTGTTCGTACTTAAACCGCTGCAGCGATTTTTATAACACTAAGACAGTATGTTACCGATGGTCTGGATGAAACAATATGCCGTACAATTTTTAAGACTTTTTAGTAGGGATGTCAATCGGGACTGATTTTTGAAAATGCCGGGATTCGGGATTTTGGAAATTCCGATCCCGATCCCGAAATCCCGGGATTTTCCGGGATTTTGGGATTTTTCGGGATCAATGTGTTTCTTTAAGATGCTACTTTTTTTAATAAACAACACTTTTTGAATATTCAAACGGTTTTATATACGTAACATAAATTTTTTTAAATGAAAACATCTTTCGGTTTTTTGACAGCAATTCAATATTTAATGTGAATTAAGTTGTGACGACATTAATACACTGCAAAGTGTGTCCCTCATCGATCTCGATAGCTGAGTTAAAAACTGTAAAACTATGTCGTCTGCAGAGCAGTACACCTCAAGGGCGAGTGCGAGATTCATAATCAATAATTTAAGTACGTTTAAAATTTATTTTAAAACAAAATGTTTATGCAAATGTTTCTTAAAATAGATTTCAAGTTTAAATAATTTATTAATGAATACGTCAAATAGTGTTTATTTATAAAAAAAAATTATTTTATTTACCGTATGTTTTTTAGCAAATTTTTTATTATTATTGGACCGGAAGGAATATGAGCTTCATCAATATTACGACTTAATTGTTATAATTATATCAATTTTTATTCTTTAGTTTCTGAATAAAACTTTAATTGGATCGTGAATAATTTTTATTTTTTGCTTGATATATAACAATTATTTCTTGATTTATATATTTTGCATAAAAATAATCATTTTTATTTTGGTATTATGTCTTGAGCCAGAGCTGAACTTGTTAAACGCAATTGTAAAAAAGGCTTGAGATGTGAATCTTTAAATATCGTTTCTACTTAAAATAATGGTTGTTATTAAGCAAAATACAAAAAATCCAGAAATAGTCTTCATATATCAAGGAAAAAATTAAAACTTTTAAATACTCGCTTTGTGCCAAAAACAAGAATTACACTCAAAAATAAATTTTAATAATTTCTTTGTATATAGTATAAAAATTCAATAAAAACGAACAGTTTTGTACATAAGAGTTGATATGTTAAATATCCTGGGACTCATAAAAATAAATCCCGGGATTCGGGACTTATCAATCCCGAAAAATCCCGGGATTTCGGGATTTCCCGTTTGGCATCCCTACTCTTTAGTGAACGTGGCACCTCCCACACCAAGGTAACACTTAGTTTTGCCTATTTAAAAACCTACTTGAGCTAGAGCTTTCAAAATTTCTAAAACACAACAGACTGTGTATATTGCCAGGTTTCATATTGCCTCGGTATGATGCCCGTAATTTCTGCAAATATATATTTATGTGTAAAAAAATCTATCATGTAACGAATTTTTCATAATATGAATACTTATGTCGTTGAAGTGCAGTGTATTTTACACAATAAATTTTTAAAGTTAATATAAAAGGCAAATAACAATACAAAACTTACCATATTTTAAAAAAAACTTTAGAAATCAACCCGTGGGAAAAATTATCGCTGAAATTACCAAAATAATTTTGCCTGATAGGTAGAGATATTTGTTAGGATGAACACGACCAGATGTAGAAACTATGGTATAAGTAGAGAAAAATAAACTTCGTTCTTACCGGGAAAACTACAAAAGATAACATTTAAAACTATCTGCGTATTAATTAGTTGTCGATTTGCATTACCAGGCCATAAACTATGTCGGTAGGAGCCAGTTTATTTAAAAAAAAACTAAGAAAGCTTGATCTTCCAGACTTTTTGAGCATTAATAAAGTATACATTTGCACTACCAGGCTTAAAATACAAAGTGAATGATATTTTTACTCTCCAAAGCTAGTTGCGAAGAGGGTATACTAAGTTTGTCATTTCGTGTGAATGTTTTTGAATATCCATCTAAGAGCACATAAAGAATATATTTTCTGGGTTTTTGAGTAATTCTAAGTTGGCTTAGCCATATCTGTCTGTTTGTTTTAACACTTTCGAAAAACTAAAAGGAAAAGTACAATATTGGTGTCAATTTGACGACATTGCGTCGATGATGTATGCACGATTTATCCCCTATCGTTAAGGTTTTATAGAAGACAATTTACCAGAAATCGTCTTGTACGGCAGTATGAGCGATGACGTCTTGTTTGGTGTCCCATATCAAACTCTATGTCGGACAGTATAAGTAACATTGTCTCAAAGTTTTCTTCCATCAAAATCTATGCAGGACAGTATAAAGACATTATCTTATGAGTTCCCATCTAGCAAAGTCTATGCGGGACGGTAAAAATTATCTTGTATAGAAAGCTGTTGACAAAATTATGAAGGCTTTGTTCTTCTGCCGTAGTTGAATGCTTTTCAACAACTAGGTTTGGTTTGCTTAATATTCTTACATTCTTTTTTTTCAAATGCGGATTTAAATACAATTTACGAATTTGCATACACCAGTAACACCGAAAACATGCTGATTAAGGTAGTCGCGAACTCAAAAGTGGATTACATGCCGTTTATTCACTGTCAATTTAAGAATTGTTTATAAAAGCCGAATATATAACATGTAACAGAAATAAAACAAGCGAAATAAAATTGAAACTATTTGGAAAAATTGTATGAAATAAATAGCCATATAATCGACCATGTTCTGACAATCGCACGATTCGAAATTCCAAAACGCAAATTTTTTTTTTATAATATTCTGAAACTCGTGTGTCTTGCCTGCGATTTGCCCAGTTTCTTTAAAATATTCCAGTTCCCTTGAGCATACTTTTGCAACTTTATGTCGCCAAACTTCTTGCTTTTGCGATTTACAGAGCACCTACTATGCGATTTAAAGTCAGAATCGCAAATGTTAAGCGTTTTGCGAATGTCAGAACATGATTTTTGTCTTGGGCAAGGAAATAGACGACATTGTCATGCATTGAGTTGTTAACGACGAAGTAGGTGATATTGTATTGTATAAAGTATAGAAGATAATTTATAGGAGATATTATCTTATATATAGTAATCGATGAAATTTTTAAAAAAAATGTCATTGCAAAAACGTCAACGAAATTGTTGCTTATCTCGTCTTGTGTGACCTCGCCGCATTTGTATAAGAATTTCGTAGACGATTTGTATTGAACTGTCCTCAGTATGTATTCTAGTAGTTAAAGATGTCTTAAAGAAGTTGACTACTGTGGTATTATTAAGGAAAAATCGATTAACTATCCGATTAGTGAAAAAGAGCGGGTATCTAGTTTTTAAACTTGCACTTGCGTGTGTAAATTTCATTCACAATATCATCTGCCAATACTCGTATTACTATGTTATATGCTGCAGCAAAAATTGTAGTCATTCCAACTTTTGTTTTTTAGGTAAAAAAAATTTATAAACAACATTTCTTGCATTTTTTGATTACAACAATGTTACGCTTAATGTGTTACTAATTGGTTAATTACATGATACATCAATAAAAGGCGTTGCATCAGTGATTACTTAAAAAAATTTAACTAAATGGATGTGAGCGATATTAATTTTGCCATACTCTATACCATATTATGTATATAATGCACACTGTTGGGTATAGGAAAAAGTTAATTGAAAGTTTAATTATATGAACTTACATATCGCTCTTTTGCTGCAACAACGTCATAAGTAAAAAATCGCAAAATTTCACTTAAAATCACTAATGTATAGTAAATCAGGTGTTTTATGAGGTGGTAATTATTTTATATGAAGATATTGTAAACTCAACTCTAGAGAGAAAAATTTAATTTTCTTTTTCCATTATGTTGTATGTAAATTTAAAACTTTAAAATCGCTTTTTGTTAGACCAATCTTTGAGTTAACACAATGTGTCAGGAAGTTTTAAAATATTTATGTGCGGTTTTCACAACACAAGTGATTGAACGAGTAGTAAAGAGAGACTCTGGTCTCCTGCAGACAAGCGTAGAGCTTTAAGGGATTAGTTTAAGAAAAAAACTTGCATTGTGAGAACCGGAAATTAACTAGAACAAAGACTACATTAAATAAATTTAAAAGCAAACTATTTTTATTTAATATTAAGCAAATATCTTCAATGCTTTTTTATACACTTTTTATATATTGCACTTAATCAACAAGAGGGTATTAACTCAAAATTTAAAAATTTAAAGAAGAAGCAAAACAATTTTTAATTCAATATTGAAGGCATATGAATAATAATTTTAAAATCAACCGGTTTATTTTCGAAAAGTAGACAAAATAAGCGGGTAGATGTGAATATAACGCGTCGATTTTTTTTCGAAAAAGTGAAAAATAAAAACTTTTGAGCTAACACTAGGGAAGTAACGATACGCCTTTTTGCCAATACGATACCGATACTGAAAAAGAAATATCGCCAAAACCGATACGAATTTAAAATTTAATTAACAGAACTCAAGTTGAGTAATTTCTTTACTATATGAAATTACAGTGTAAGAGATTATTAATATTTAAAATTGATTTTAATAAAATTTTAAATTCATGGTAAAACTAATTATTTTTTTTAACAAGAGATTTTAAGAGATTAAAAGTATTCAAAAATAATATTCATAAGATTTTTGTTTAAAAAAAAAGTATTCTGAACTTTTGTGGAGATAATTTCGCAACTCCGTTTGAAGCAGACCTGCAGTAACAAATCGTCTCTCAGATGTGATTGAACTCATTTGACAACTTAAGTATTTCTGAGTATAACATTTTATTGCACCACGAAACAAACGGATCTGCGTCTATAGAAAAATTGGAAATTTAAGGTACATACATATATCTAGACTTATTTTTTAGCTGAGCCACAGCGTGGGACCGAACATTCTCCAAAAGTTCTTTTAAAATTCGCTCAAAGGCTTCAAAGGTCAGTTCTTGTAGACTTATCAGAACTTTTACTAGATGTGGGGGTGATCCAGTCTTCAACACTTTCGGAATGTGGAGTCATGTTGAGTAGCTCGAAAAGACGTTTTTCGATCTATTATCTCTGAAATAAATGATTTCATTATTCTCTTAACACTCAAATCTTTCATTCAGAGCTAATGCTACATTAATCGCCAATTTTTGGGACTCTCAATTATTCTAGATCTCAGTTTATTAATTTATCGTATTTTCTAATAATGTTCGAAGACTGTTAACTAGCGAAATAGCAACACAAAATGTTGCTATGTGTAGAAGTGATTTTTCTTATGGATTACGTGTTCTCTTAGAAGTTGTACCGAAGTGATTGTTATTTTCATGAAAATTATTCAAAATTAGCGCAAAGTTCTGCTGCAGGTCCAAACCAAGCGTTCAATGCGTTTTTAAATCAGTGCAAAAAGTCGTATTGTAAAATTGTACTGACAAGTTACACAGAAAACGCATAAAATGCATATACGTATCGGAAGCATGAAAAAAGGTCAAAAAAGAAACATACGAATAAAACACGTGTTGTGGACCGACCTCCAGTTTAAGAATTAAAAGAAACAATCTTTTATTCTATTTGATTTTTTGCTCTTAGTTGTTATGCATAAGCACTGAAAACTAAATTGTTTGTTCAAAAAAATTATAAGAAAAGTATCGGCGTATCGACAGTAAAATATCGCCGATACCGATATATCGGCAAACGTGAAGTATCGCCGATATATCGGTATTCGTTACATCCCTAGTAAATACCCTCTTGGAGATTAAGTGCGATATGTAAAAATAAAATTTCACCCCAGTTACTTTATCCCCCACCCAACATTATTTTCCCATAAATCTGACGAGTTGAGGAACAAAAACATAAAAATACATTAAATTTGATACAAATCAACTACAACAAGAGCAACGACAACTAAAAAATGCAAAAAGGTGTTAATTAATGCAACAACTAAAACAAGAATCGATAGATGAGAAAAAAAAACAGCAATAACTGAAACAAGAATCGATAGATGAAGGAAAAAAACAGCAACAACAAGGCCCATTTGCCTTTCAGTCCATAAATGTGATTTTGGTATCGATGTAGAAAACAGGAATTAACTTTAAAGCTGCATTGGATAATCAAAACTTTGAGAAAAAAAATTACACTAGCAACAAGAAGAAAAACAAATGCAACATGTTGAATGTGTTATGATATGACACACAAACATAAATACAATTATTAGTGCGTACGCAATTGAGTTGACATTTGATTTATTGCTCTTTTGCCAATCAATGAATGACTGAAGGCAACCAGCCAACGAAAAAGACAACAACAATGACTCAATAAATGCATCATGAATGGGCCGAAGACGGTGGTTGCCGTTGTTGACTTGTGTTTTGGCTGGTAGATAGAATGTCGCTTACGCATATCCAATGCATTTGTATTATATTGACTCGTCCATCATTGTCAAATACACAGCTTAAAAAAGGTACGACGCACAGCATCTAACCAAACCAAGAATGTTGGTTGATTAAATTATGATTACGCGTTATTTTACGCATTTTTTACCAGTTTTTTTTATTTGTTTATATTTTTTTAATTCAAAATGTTTTATGACATTTACACTTTGTTTAGATGTTGTTTTAACAGTAACAATCTGTGTTTAATATCATGTGCGAGACTAGGATTAAAAGTCCCCCAAAAATATACATAGTCATATGCATAGACGTCAGTTTGAAGTGTTTGTCACTTTCAGAGGACAACCATATCACTTCGGCGTTTATTTGGCATTTTCTAAGAATGTTGTGTCTGTCGGTGTCGACTACAAATATGATCTCAATTAAAAAAATAAATTAAATCAAAGAGTGTGTTGTTGTCAAAATTAAAAGAAATGTATGCGTCCCGACAGCTTTAAGTTCTCGAGTTTTTTTTTATAGTGTGCATTTGGCCGAAGTTTGAAGTTTAAATTTCTAGTAAGTGGTAAATGCTTGGGAGACTAATTTTTGCATTTAATTTTAAGAATTACGCAAAAAAGTGTGTATATAAGTTGTTTTTTATTTTTTATTTTAAACGTACATATCTAATAAACATAATATTTTCTATCTCAAATTGATCGTTCATATGAGGCATCGCGAAATTTCCTTTCGACTGAAACAGAGTCAAGTGACTGTCCATAGCAGTCGATTATTGTCAATAACGACTACGAAAATGCAGTTATTGTAACGTTGCAGGCGACTCGTTTCCACGTTGACGTTCATAGCGGGGGTGATTATCTAAAAAACTCTAAAAAGTTTACTACAGTTTTACACTGCGAAAATATATAAAGTCCATAAGAATTTAGCATTGGTCGTTAACAATTTAAAGTTAATATCTCTATATGGAATTTCTAATTTTAGAAAGCGAATACGATATAAATTAATAGATTTGAGAAATCCTTTAAGTTGTAAAGACAATAAGTAGAGGCATAATTTTAATAGAATTAACAATGTCAGAAATGTTGGTCGATCAAAATAATGTGTCCCTTGATTTTGAAAAGTCTTCTAAGACTATCCTCATTTTAACACATCTATGAGTTTACCCTATTCCAGTGTAACAGTATACGTTTTGCGTATTTTTTTTCTAAAGTGCGTATCTGTGTGAAATTAGCCATCATGCTGTTTCATGTCCGTAAATTGCGTTGCGTGTATCAAATTGCTTTATGGTGTAACTGCTATTTTTGGTTGCCAACCA
This sequence comes from Pollenia amentaria, assembly GCA_943735925.1. Taxonomy (NCBI): domain Eukaryota; kingdom Metazoa; phylum Arthropoda; class Insecta; order Diptera; family Polleniidae; genus Pollenia; species Pollenia amentaria. The sequence continues at coordinate 248,114,950 of OX031007.1, read as the reverse complement.
AAATTTTATGTTAACTGATTTGTTTTGGTTACATGTCCCCTGTTTTTTTTTCTTAAATTTTTTGCAACTTTTCCGAACCAAAACTCTAACACAAAGTACAAATCGTTATGAACTCTAAACAGGTTTCTGGTTTTTGTTTTTGGCTTTTTCAATTCATTAAACTTTTTACTCTGGTTGATAGTTTTTTGTTCCACTCACACTGGTGACCTGCCAAAGAGTTTTCCTCCTATTTCAACGCATTTATTTGCGACAACTTTTGATTTGCAATCAGCCTTTGGCTGCGTATTTTTGAAATTTTATTTAGTTTGCGTTTTATGTGGGGGTTTGTTGGGGGGAATATCGTGTGTGTTTAAGGGGTTAATGCATGCGTTGATTAATAAATCATGTCTGCATGCTGTGTGTTGTCCACCGAGACTGGTCTCAATTGCCAATTATAATATGGTCAAAAGAAGCCAACAATTTAGATAAAATGCACACTTAATTTCAGGTGTTTTTTTTTCTTTATTTTTCCAAAGTTACAGACATATAAAATAAAGTGGCAGCTCAAATGTTTGGATGAAAATTCATAAAATGATACAAAAAGCATCTGCTCACACCAAAAAGTATATTCTTAAATATGAAATTAAAGAAAAGGCGCGAATAACGATGTAAGTGGCAATTTTAATCCAAGCCAGCATTTTGTATTAAAATCGAATCAAAAAAGAAACCTCATATGAGCTCATATTTCGATCATAAATGATACTTTCGTTGTGAGAAAATTTTACCCTACCGATGAGTCATCTCGAAGAATCAATTGTGCTACAATTTTCTGATTCGTTTTTGAGAATATGAATGAATCATATTTAAATCCTTATTCAATGGCTCTATTGATACATCAGTTTTAAATTAAAAATAATTAGAAATCCTTATATGAACATACATACATATGTAAGAATAAGTCATATATGCATCCTGTTTCAATCGCTCAAGTAATACATCAGTGATCTGAGAAGACTGATTTAGGTGATTTTTACCAAAATTGATCATCAAATGCTAGTTGGGATTGAAATCAGAAGCAAATATTTTTGTGCTTTATATTTGTTTTTTTTTGGTAAATTGTGGTGTTTTTTGTGTTTACCCTACGTTGCCACAAGCAAGTTATTACTTGCAAGTAGTGTATACATATTACTTACGAAAATTAGGAGAAATGTCAATAAAACACAACAATTTTTTGAGTGGCTACACAACACCACAGTGCAAGTTAATTTTTAAAATGTCCTCAACAACTAAACTTCAAGCAAAACTTCAATTTCTCAATTGTTAACGAAGTTTTGCCAAGTAGTCAATATTTATCGTTACCTGTAGACACAATATTTGGTAATATATTTTTTTTATAAAAAGGTGATATTAATGTTAAAACTTCCCTTCAAAGTTGTACTCTTTGCTATTTCTAAATATTCTTCATATACATATTTTTTATATATTATAAATACACAGAAAATCAGCTAAAACGTAATTTTATTTTACTACGTACTAGTAAATTGAAACAAAAGACATCTACGGTAACACTGTTTCTTAATTTGTCATTTTACTTGCTGCAAGTGTCAAAAATTTACTTGCAAGCAAATTCTTTTGCAAGTGGAGTTGCAAGTACTAAAATTGTGATGGTGTAAGTAAAAAAGTGTAAGTGTATTGGGTTTTTTTTCACTTGCACTTGCGTTTTTTTTTTTTAAAGGTCAATGTTTGAATGTTGAAGTTGCCATATCTTCAGCAGAAAATATGGCAGCTTAAAATTCTTAAAGTGCATTTGTAAAGTTATCATGAGGATAAACCTGTTGTGAGCTTATCAGTCACTTGTTTGGTTAATTTAAACTTGTAATAACCAAAACCATTTAAAAAATGAGAAGTTTTGACATAAAAAAGACGCTTAATGCCCTTATTTAGGTAGGTTATTTATATCGGAAATATTAGTAACTTATGAACCGATTATTTAGAAAATTGGCAATGTGATTTCTAGCCATATATAAGGAATTTGTGCACAATCGCCGCTGTTAGTGCTGGTTTGTTGTAACAAAATTATCAAATTTTTTTTTTTAGTCTACTGATTATTAATTTTAGTCTACTGAGCCGCTTTTCTGGATTTCAATCCTAAACTGCTTAGGAGCAGCGTCACCGTTGTGATACTAAATTAATTTTTCGACAATATTGATACCATTTATAACCCTTTTACTAAATTACCCTCTTATATCATATTTAACTTATTTTTGTGCCCCTTTTGACCCTTTTTGGAAATATCACTCACATTTTGTTTTTTGCTTCAAAATAAACTTTGGAACAGACTCAAAGTAGAAATTGACAATTCCATGCTTTTTTCTAAATTTATTCGAAGCGGAGATGGAGGAATGGACTTCAAGTGAAGATTTTATAACAAAACGATCCTAAAAAGTAGTTGGTTTTCGTAAAAAGTTTGTGTTAAAGCATTTTTTAAGACTTATAAATTTGATTTCTGATAGTGAATTACAAATTAAAGTACACTTTCTCTAACACGAAACGTAACTCATATACATACATACATATTTGTTATTTCGTAATTATTGAATAACTTATGGTGTTTTATGTTCTACAAAAGGGTAGCATGTTTTATTTTAAAAAACTCGCCCTTACTAATGGCATCAGGCAATTGCACTTTTAGCCCCATATAAATCGACAGTGTTGATAGTAACCTTTCAAATAGATGACTTCGGTTTATATATGGGGCTATTTTTAAAACCGCGAATATTGCCTCTAAGAGCAACAAAGCTACGCAAAAATTTAAAAATTCGAAAAGTTTGCATAAATTAGCGAAAATTTATAATATTTCAAAAAAGCCATTAAATCTATTTTAAGTCCCTTAAACTAAAAGAAATGACTTGCCATATAAGCGGAAACTCCCAAAAATTTGGTTACTGCGGTGTGATAGCAAATCCTAATACTTATTAAAAATCTTAAAAGCTTTAAAGAATACGAAAACTTACAGAAAAAAATTGCTTCTATCGCGAATATGGCTAAAATTTGCAAACAATAGCAAAATTGAAAACAACTAAAATGTATTTGAAATCACCACATCTGTAAAAAACCAAGATATACAATCTATCTTATATATAAGGGGGATTTCATGTCAAGTGACCCAACTTTTGAAATCGATGTCTTCCGATTTGGATGAAATAAGCACCAAGGTTAGTCCTATTTGATAGTAGTTTATACACAAGTTTCTGAGTTAGATGGGGTCAACATTTTACATTTTGCCAAACAGATGTTCTTTCTCATCCATGTAACTTATTATCTATTGGTGTTAGCAAAATTTGTCCCATATGCACTATTTTGAATTTTTTCCTATTTGTATGTAAGTATTTCTAAAATCAAAGCTCTCTTTTGAGCAAAAAAAAACTCCCCTAAAAAATTAATACAAAAATAGTTTTAAATTTAAAAAAAAATAATTTTAAAAAATTAAAAAAAAAGTTATTAAAGGATCTTATGTGATTAAGATAACATTTTTTAGATTATTTATCTTTTTGTTCTTATTATTATTATTTTATATTAATTCAATTATTATTACAATTAAATAAAACAATGTAATTTGTCAACATTTCTATAGAAAAAAAAGTGATTTTATTCCTGGGATTAACATATTGTGGGTATTACAGTATCGAGGGTATGAAATGCTAGTTAGGTATGTTATATACCGTCGGAAAGGCTAATTTGTCTAGTTATGCTGATAAGTCTTATTTTTAAGGTTTAAGAAGCACTTACACAGAAATAGAAAAAAATTCAAAATAGTGCATATGCTAAAAATTCAAAAATCCTCGTCTTAACTTAGAAATTATTTTTTTTTTATACATAACCCACTCGCGGCGAAAAAGCGACCAGAACTAGCCTAGGGAAAATACCTAAGCTTTCTTTTGAGCAAAAAAAAAAAAAAAAAAATACCCGCTTCAAAACAAATAATAAATAAGTTTTAAATTTAAAAAAATTTAAAAATAATTAAAAATAAAAATTTTTCGAAAGCTTGAAGAAATAGCTATCTAATTTTTTTGAAACAAATTTTGCTAACACCAATAGATAATAAGTAACATGGATGAGAAAGAACATATGTTTGGCCAAAATGTAAAATTTTGACCCCCTCTAACTCAGAAACTTTTAGACCGATCTTGTTGAAAATTTGTGTCTAAGCTACTATCCAATAACACTAACCTTGGTGCAAATTTCATCCAAAAAGTTGGGTCACTTGACATGAAATCCCCCACATACATATATATCATTAACTAAACTTCGCAAAAAGAACGTCTGCATTGAAATTGGTTGTGGCTTAGATCTATCTGTTCTCCAGGAGTAGGGTTTCCCGGAACTGTAAATGACTTACATATAACGAAAAATGTAAAAAGGCACCCCTACGTTCGGCAAAAAAAATATTTTTCGAAACCTTCTTGCAAAAACACTTTATATTAGAGGTGGTACGGAGCACTTTTTTCCTTATGAGGTGGTACACTCTAATGAGCACCTCTTTTTAAAAGTATAAGCTTTTATCTTAATAAAAAAAACAACTACATATTTAAAATATCCCTCTTATCCACCTTCCACTGTTTCATGTTAGAAACATTTATGGATTTTATTAAAAACGCAATTATTTATTGTACATGAAAAGCTAAAATTGTTTATAAGTCATGCCTGCACCACAAGAAATAAAATTGTAGGGCAATTTATGCAGCAAAAGGCAACAAACTAAATTCGATATCAAAGAAACGTTTCTGTAAAATAATAAAAATAAAAACTTATAAAATATTGTCATTCATGTTTTAGTCTTATGAAAATTTTTCAAATAAAATTTACAAAACAAATTATTTTTGTTGAAAATTTTGCCACATTTTTCACCTCTAATCGTTGGCAATTATCGGTCTTTAGTAAAGAATGACAACAACAGCAAAAATTGCAACCCGCTTCGTTTGCTATATTAACAATTTGGGGGCTCAATAAAGATTGATATAAATTAATGAATGAAGTTTGTTTGAAAGTAAATATGTATGTGCATATGTGAGTGTTTTAAAACCACTGTTACATAAAAAATACTCGAATACGAGCCTGCGTTTGTGTGTATCTTTTTTCAATTTGGAAATTTGTGATAAATCTCAGCTTGAACGCTTGACCAAACTTTATTTGCTTTTCAATGCTCTTTAAGCAGTCAAAGTGTTAAAAAGTCAAGAAAGAAATAATTTGATTTTCATTAGACAACAATTTAAAAAAAAACTTTTATTCCAACGATAAAGTGGCTTTGTGCAAATAGGATCGTGTTGTGTTTAAAAGATTTATTTTGCATAATTAATTCAATTTAATCCGATAGATGTTTTAAGGTGAGTTTCTTTTTCAATTCTTAATAAAATTTGGTTTTGATTTTTCGTTTGAATGAATTAAATTTGTGTGGTCTTGCTGAAATATTTGTGGACTTTTTGTTTGAGTTTAAATTTATTAAAGCCTTAATGGCTTCTGATACACTTACGTATAAACATTATTGTTAAACTAAATAAAAATCCGTGTAAAGTGCAAAAAATGTATTTGAAGCCGATAGAAAGGTCTTACAAAGATATTTTTCAAAGTGAATCAAACAAGTGAACTGGGACGAAGTTAACAAATAACCACTTCCTAAAAAACATTAAGCATTACCTAAAATGTACTTAAAAAATTAATGGTTTTTTTAAACGGGGTTTGACATTTTGTATTTTCGGCCGCCTTTACAAAACGTTGCGACGCTGTTAAAAAAATGCACACAATAGCATGGGTAAACGTAAAAGCGAATCCACGCCGTAAGTCGACTTCGATCTTATTCTTTTTACACGCCGGTTGCGATTGTATTACGATAGGGAAAAAATGTTGAGGGGCTAAAAAGCAAAGGCGTAAAATGGCAAAACTAAAAAACTACTTATATGTATCATTGTATAGAAATGAAGACCTGTATAATATTCACAAATTGCGCTTCATATCCACAAATTAAACTTCATATTAAGAACAATGCGAATTCATAGAGGTGGCCGCACCGTTAGAGACAGTTATGCCAGCTGCCACTTTTTTGTATTTGTTTAAAGGTATTTTACTGAGGTACCTAAACAAGTTCGGCAAGCGTAATTTTTTAATCATGAAAAGTCTGTTGCCAATACATTTTCAATAACACAGACAGACCTAGCGATCTGTCAAATAAGATTGAAGGTGTTTTTTAATTCGCGTTCTTAAGATTTGGTTCGTATAAACTGTATAAAAATTAGAAGTTTTGGCACAAAGAAAATCCTTTTCGCTATTATTTAGGTAGCTCAGTTAAATGTCTAATGTCTAACTCTCACTCATGCGGTCTGATGCAGTCAGCTACGGGCAATTTACCTCAGCAAATTTTCATTGAGTTTTTCTAGAGCCCATTAATTGAAAATAAAAAGCAAATTAAACTCGGCTGGCTTCAATTCTTGCACAAGTTGTACGCCTTAAGGCCGAGATCGTTACGTAAAATACGTCGAATACGACAAGTCAAGCTGCTGAGAACGACGACGAATTTATATTCACTACCCAGTAAAAAATGTCCTCCAAGAGGGGCAGGTTTTATGTATGAATTCATACCTCAAAACGCTTCAAACTGCTGATGGTATTCCTGATTTTTGGATAGGGTGTTCCCGGTTTGGAGGACTATTTTCTGCTGACAATAAGCGCTTCTTTAAACTTAATAAAACATGCAAAAAACAGCACTCCTACAGTATTAACATATTCATTACTGTTTTGCTTTTATTTGTTTAAATGCCTTTTTTCAAGCATTTTTGTAAACCATAATTTATTATATATAATGGGTGATTCAAGTAGAGATACTTTTTTAAATAGCCTTTTTTGACAGATCACGTGTGAGTCGGGTCATGCTTTCATGTTATTTTTGTTTAGTATTGTTTGGCACTTCATAATGGAAAGACTTACCATGAACAATGTTTACAAATCGTTCAACTTTATTACGAAAACTCTCGTTCTGTGAGGAATATGTTTCGTGCACTTCACTCAACTTATGGTCAACATAATCGGCCTACTGAGCGTACTATTCTCAACACCATTACCCATTTTGAGACCCAGCATTCATTATTGGATAATATTCGACCGAATAGACCACGTCCAGCACGCTGTGAAGAAAATATAGCGACCGTAGCTAAGAGTGCACACGAAGACCGTGGAGAGTCGATTCGGCGCCGTTCGCAGCAACTCGGACTGACGTATGGAACTACTTGGCGCATTTTACGTCGAGATCTTAAATTAAAAGCGTACAAAATACAGCTTGTGAAACAACAGAAGCCGCTCGACCTTCCCAACCGACATCGCTTCGCTCTATGGGCTCTTGAAAAGTTCCAAGAAGATCCGACGTTTTCGAGGCAAATTTTGATTAGCTCATCGCTAGAGCCCATTTCTGGCTCATTTAAAAAAACAAAATTGCCGCATTTGGGACGAAGAGCAACCTGAAGAGATTCAAGAACTGCCACTTCATCCAGAAAAAAGTACGGTTTGGTGTGGTTTGTGGTCCGGTGGAATCATCGGTCCATATATCTTTAAAAATTATGCCTGTGCGAACGTAACCGTCAATGGCGACGTTTATCGTGCCATGATAACCGACTATTTGATGCCTGAAATTGAAGCTCGTGATCTCGGCGACATTTGGTTTCAGCAAGACGGCGCCACTTCCCACACATCGCATCAATCAACAGATTTATTGAGAGAACACTTCGGTGAGCACATAATTTCACGTTTTGGGCCGGTCGAATGGCCCCCAAGATCGTGCGATATCTCACCATTAGACTTTTTCTTGTGGGGATATGTAAAGTCTAAAGTTTATGCGGACAAACCCGCTTCAATTCAGGCCTTGGAGGAAAACATCACTCGTGTCCTTCACCAGTTACCAGTCGAAATACTCGAACGAGTCATCGAAAATTGGACTCAACGGATGGACCATCTGCGACGTAGCAACAGCCAACATTTGATAGAAATAATCTTCAAAAAATAAATGCCAAAGAATGTTCTTTCAAATGATAATAAATATTCCCCATTAAATTTGAATTTTCTGTTTTTTTTTTTTCTTTAAAAAGTATGGAACCTCGAAATGGGTCACGCTTTACAATTATTTTTTTCGCTTTACAGCCTTCTTCGTTGTCAGCCTTAAAATAGCAGCTTTTTTATATTTTATTCATTATCATTTACTGCTGCATAAGAGCTGTCTTCTTGAAGAGCTACATTATGCGCTTTTTCTCTTAAGTGCTTTAAAACACACGAATTATTTTTAACTGGGTACATTCACTTCACTACGTGCTGGATGTGGTATTACCGGTCGAGTATCATCCACTTATGTAAACGGTCATAAATTTGCGAATGGTGTTGGCACTAAGGGTTTCAGAAGGTCGATCATGCGCACGGTAAGTTCCTCGAATCGTAGTACAACTGAATAATTTGGAGACGCTGTTGTGGTGTGAGGGTTTCCATGATGACTTGCCAAACGATACTAAACAAAAATTACAAAAATTAAAAAAAAAAAAATAAAAAAACCATATTGAAAATCAAACCGGACGATGAATCACACTTTATAAATTTAAATGTTTAAACAAAGGCGAATTCAATACTGGTGATCTTAAAAGCCTTTGTCGGTTGTCAACATTTGTGCGAGTTGTAGTTGTTGTAGCTCTGAGATTATCTGTAATGAATTTGCCGTTGTTTTAACCTAAATAAATTACTCAGAAGTTTTATTTTGATAAAATTGCAGGTGAATCTCAATAGAATGAATTTGATAAATCCGAACTGAATTTAAATCTATGAAAAGTCATAGTCACCTAAAATTATTTTTTAATAAATTCGAGCCATTTATTTTAAAACACCCATAAGCGACAAAAACAACTTGTCAAATTTAATGTCAGATTACATTTTCTTAAAGTTTAACACGAATTTTTTTATTCATTGCGTTAATCAAATTTTTTGAACACAAACTTACATTTGAACAAGATTGTAATCAAATTTGTTGATATTCAATAAATATTTTGCCTGAGTGAAACATTGTAAACTTTCAATAACAATTTAGAGTCAATTTAAGTCAAATACTTGAGACAATTTAGCCTAAAAACGTCCATCAGCAATGACCATACTATTTACACTAAAAGAAAAATGTTTGTAAAAAAAAGTGTATTTTTTTTTTTTTTTATATGAAAACAGTGGGATAAAATCTAAAACCTAATTTTTGTTTAAAAAGCAGGGCTGTGGAGTCGACTGCAAAATTTTTCGGCATAAAATATTTTAAAAAAAATTCTAATATTTTCCAAAATAAAAATTCTTCGAAATTGGCGATGCAATATCTATTTCAAATATTGATTTGAAATTTTTACGGAATCATTTTCGTGCTTTATTTAACCATTTAAAAGGTACTGCTGCATTAAAAACAAGTAAGAGTGCTATACTCGCCTGTACCGAATCTTTGATACCCTCCGCCGACAGTTAGAATATATGAGAGCTATAAGTTATTAATTAATCATTTTAAAACGGACGTATAAAAATTGGTTCCGGCTTAAATCATTTGGGCGACAATCAGACAGTGTTATGCTTTTTTTCTATAAATTTTAATTAACTTGAATAAAATTTCATGATTCGTAACAGTTTATGCCGAACTAAAATGATTTTCAGGAGGGTAATTTATATTAGACCCATGGTAAATTATGGACTAATTACAAAGAAATCCGGCAGAGTGATTTCTGTTATTAAAAATCTAAATGGAACAAATTTCAATATGGTAGTGAAATATGTTCTAGCGTTTAAAGTGCTTTTCAGAAGGCTGCTTAATATGGGATCTAAGGTGAATATCGACCGATAATCAGAAAATTGCATGATATTACCACAATATCTATACCTGCTACGGTTTTAGGCGTATTAAAATAATTTATCAGAGAGCCTAATATTGGACATTATATGGGCATTTCCATGTCATCGTACGTGACATTTGTACGCCTTCGGAGCGATGGAATTTTTGCGCAAATAGTAGTAACTGGAAAACTTATTAATCATTATGTTTCTTTTAGAGGGTACTATATATGAAAAAAAATCATTACATTCGAAATCTTGTTGTCCAAAATACCTAGCAAAATAGGTGTATATCGTACGTGACATAAGACGGAAGTGATGTTGGGGTGAATGTAAAAAAATCCGAAAATCTGCGAATTGTGGGATGTATTTTTCCTTTTTTAAATTTTTTGCATTAAACCATATATTTTTCCGTTATAATCCGTAATTGGAAAGAAAAGCATTTTTCTGGATGGTTTTATAATGAACCAAATGTAATATCGTACGTGACATACCGTACGTGACAGATTTTTCTCTTATAGTATTTACAAGATATGAAATATATTTTTGGGAAATTTATGCATACAAAAACTTAAAACAAACAAGTCAGAAAGTATAGTCGGCCAAGCCCGACCATATAATACTCTACACCATAATATTTAAAAAACACATTTTTGAGTGTCCCTATTTTTGACCCATCGCCAATCATGGTCGCCGGAACAGAATTATGCTATGACGTAAAGAGTTATATAAAAGTTATTTGTGCCGAATATTATTCAGATATCATCATCTATATGAGATTTTCTTGCCTTTCAGCGATTTTAGGAAGGGGGTTTATATGGGACCTATAGTTAATTTTGGACCTACCAGCACAACATTTTATCACGACATAGTACTTGTCGTAAAAGTTATTGTCGCCAATTTTTATGTCAATACCAGCATTTATTAGAAATTTACAACATTAAAAGCTATTTTCTGGAGTAGTATTTGAATGAGTGGTCGGTCAAATATGGACCGATACCAATTATATTTGTTTAGATCATTAAGACTGCAAAAAAATAATTTTTGATCAAATTTCAACCTAATACCAACATAATAAGATGATACATTTAGTTGAATTTATAGTAATACAATATCGTACGTGACGACGTTTAACAGCTTATTAAATTTTTATTATACCTATTTAAAAAAAAATTCCGGTCAATATTTTTTTGCAACAAATATCTTGCTTTGAACCTTTATTTTGAAACACGTACGACTGATCAAATACCAATGACATAGACAAATGATGTTTTCGCACCACGTACGTGACATTTGAATTGCACCCAAATTTGGTCTCTCCTCGTGAATTTTGTTCATTGTTGTTGTAACATTAATTTTAAGGTATAATTCCAATGTTACCAGTATCTGTATTTAATCGGCAGAAAAGTGAAAATTGTTGATAGCAATTACTTAAAATGAATCAAAGAGATAATCAGTTTTAACTTTTATTTTTAGCTCTTTAAAAATTGTAATAAGCTGTAAACCCCTTTGCATAGTAAAGTTTGAGTGTTTTTTTACTTTCTACCATATTCGAAAAATAGTTTCAAGGCTATTTATTTTTTGAGTCGTGGTTGACATTCTCATGGAAATGCCCATATGGTAAATTATGGCCCGAGCTTCACGAAATTTTATAGTGTGATTTTTAGTCCTATAAATCGTTGACATACAAAATTGTATTACAATAGCATTGTTTATTACGTTTTTTAACAATCTTAACAGTTTTCCGAGTGTAGGGTTTATATGGGGCTTAGGGTAAATTATGGACCGATCTTTACGCAATTTGACGGTGTTATTTCTAGACCTATAAAACCATGACGTAGCACATTTTAACATGATGCAATAGTTATAGCGGTTTTGGGCGTACAGTATGATTTCTGGTTATATAGAACGAGTTTGTGCAAAATCGTATATCACGCCGCGCATTATGCCACCTTTTTTGTTAGTTTTTGTAACAAAATTGTAAATTTTTTTGGAGGTGGTTCTACATTTTGATTTATTACTCTGATCCTACTGATCGGATTTTGCTGGATTTCAATCCCAAACTGCTTTGGATAACTAGAAGCAATTGACACCAACATTGTTCTTATCTTTTGAGTTTTTCGAAAGTGAGAGTGATTTCAACAGACAGACAGGCAATCCAAGACAACTCGGACAGTTTCCGATCAAACAGCACATTTTAGCAAATTTTCAGATTTTTCGGGCTAATGGTTGTAAAGATATCGAATATTGAAAAAATCTCGGTTTTAGAAATTTATGTTCAAATAAATACTCATAACTTTTTCAATATTAGTCCAAATAGAATAATTTGTCTTCTATCCAATAAAAACTAGAAAAAAAATTGGCGCAGTGGGCTTGGATGCGATTTTCGGGATTTAATATTTTAAATAAATATTTTTCACTATTTGAACTTTTTGATTTCCTTGATTTTTTTGACTGAAAGAAAGTAAAAAAACATACAAATCAATTTGCCATCACAACTTGTTAACTTAAGGCTCAGCTATAATATGCATAAGCTGCCTTAAGCTTCTGTCAAATTGGCAAAAAGTCCCGCAATTGCATTTAAAAAACAAAATCCAAAATATTTGATTCCGTAAGGAAGTGCGATCAAATTAGCACTTTGCTTAAGCAAATGATAGATTTATTAAACTTAGCAAAAAGTTTCCTGTTCAACATGGTTTGACACACATGATTAACATGTATTCGCACCGTTACTTATACCAACTGAAGCATATTATAGTTGGTCCTTTACTAAGCTACCTAAATAATAGAGTCAAGCATTTGAAGCAGGTTAAAACTTCTCATTTTCATATAGTGTATATGAAACAAACCTTTAAAACGCGAATTTAACACCACCAGTCTGAATTTTTTTTTACAGATCGGTTTGTCCATTTGTTTTATTAAAAACTAATTGAGGAGTTCCACTACAATTTTTTTTGGATAAATGAAGAAAATTAATAATAGCCAGATCGATGACTCTTTTTAAGACTTGTTGTGGTAAAGGTGCATGTATACGACATGTTTTTTACATCTGACTTGTCAACTTTTCAAGTCACATGTAATTGTGCATGTCTGACAAAATTGCTTTTTAACATAAGGTTTATAATATTTGATTACACACGTACATGTAATTTGCTTCTGACATTGTCTCTGTTTTTCCGCATAGTTATTGCAGAAACCAGAGTAGGTTTCAAAATATCGTGCTGCCGCCACAAATATTTTTATTTGCGCTGTAAAAGAGTTCAGCCATCTTAACATTATTTTCTTTAAATTCGAAGAAACCAATTTAGGATATTATAATAAAACGTTTATACATATATATATATATATATATATATATAATATATATGAACATAATTTATATTCAATGGTGAAATTATCATACAACATCGGTATTGTAAAATATTAACTTCAGCCGGCTAATGATTCTGTCAATAGTGCACCGCCGCTGCCGGTTTTTTCCCGGCATATATTTCCGACACAGCTGATGTCAGACGGTTTGTTAGAAGAAAATAGAGCACGCTCTAATTAAAGTTTTGTCAGATGACATTGCTCGTGACTTTTACTGATGCCATGTTTAAAAGGTAACACACGACATGTATGTATTTTACAGTGGGAAATTTGACAAGTCAGATGTAAAAAACATTTCGTCTACGGGCACCTTAAAAGAGTTTATTACCACAAAACAATTCATAAATAAATTAGTTTGTCTGGCAGTTAGTTATTAAGTTAGAGTGAATTTACATTATGTAATAAACGCCGCATCTTTTGCATGCAACATTTTGTTTGTTAGAAAGATGTGTAGGGAAGAAAACGGGATTGAAAAAAATGCACGACGACGTCCGTATAGGCATTAATTCGTTTTTGTTCTGTTTGATTTTTATATTTTATTGTAAATGTTGTCAAGTTTTGTGCTGAGGAAAAAACGCCAACTTTTTAAAAATATTTAAAGTTTTATAAATGTTTAAAAAACAAACTGAAGCGAAGTTCGAAGTTTTTTTGTTTTACTATCAAGAGGTAAAAGCAAACCAAAATGTTATAATTTGTATAATAAAAAAAATGTTAAGCTTCTTGTAATTGGCGTGTTACCTCTCAAATATGTACGTTCAAAGATATATTTTTAAGAATATTTTTAAAAAGAGTTAATTAAGAGTAAAGACTCTTAATTTTTCGAGAAAGCCGCTTTCTTAAACATAGTAAGTTTTAAAAAAATTATTTTTTTCAGAATAAGTACGTAATTCAGGAAGTAAATTTTTTAATTATAATTAATATTAATTATAGAGATTATTTTAAATCCAAAAATAGAGTTTTTTTATTCCCGCACTTTTTCGATTCCCGGGAAAGCGGGAAATAAAAATCAAATAATTAGAATGAAAGAATTGAAGTCTTACAGCCAATTTCATCAAGTTCAGTTAAAACTCAACTGTTACCTTACCTTCCAGCTAACAATATATTTTCGACAGTTATAACTGGTAGTTAATTATAACTGAACTTGGTGAAATTGGCCGTTAGTGGAATTAAATTTCTGGAAGGGCGATTAGGAACTGAAAGCATAACATTACGAAGTAGGAATTCTGAAACAATTTTACCGTTCAACAAATTCAGCAGGAAGCAGAAATTTTATTTGCTACATACATATATTTAATAACATATTTTTTTACAAAAGGTATACTAAGTTTGCCATTCTATGTGAATCTTTTTTTAATATTCATCTAGGGTCCCATAAAGCATTTGTATTGTGAGTCCTTCGTTTATTCTAAGCTGATTTCTCCATACGGGTGCCAAATTGTTTCCAGATCTTCTAGGCTATTTGGGGCTTAATTGCAGCAGAATCGCTTCAGTAGGAAAAGAGTTATGCACCCAAATGTGGAACTACCTCCCTAAAAACTCAACAAAAACTAACATAAATTTGTGGCGAAACGCACCTTTTGTCATTAAATTTCAACAAATTCGTTTTATAAGGCACCAAATTTCGTGAATATCGGTGCATAATTTACCTACGGCTCCATGTTAATCTCGTAAATCATGTAATTATGGCTAAAAGCGTAACGAATACTGCTTTTGTGGTGCAATTTAGCATAATCTAATTTCATAAGACTCAAAATTACTTGAAATGCCGCATACACAGAAAAAATTATTAAATTTCTCCTATTACCAAATTTGTTCTAAATTCATAATATCAAGCAAACAAGTTGTTGATTTTGCACCTATTACCAAAATGATTATATTGATTTGATATTGATTACTAAAAATTTTAAAATTTTGAAAAAATATTTTCAATAAATGATATTTTTAATTTTAATTAAAAAAGTGATCAAAAAACTTTTAAATTTTAAACAATGTGTTAATTTATTTAAATAAATATTGACAATTCCCAACAACAATTCTACATGTTTAAATTATTTTATTTTAAACGAAAAAAGTCAATTAAGATTTTTTGTTATTTAATAAAAATTTTAATTGAAAATTTATTTCAAAACAACTAAAATGTTAATTAAATCAAAATTAAATTTTTAAATTTTTTCAGCTAAAAAAATTATTGATTCAATTATCACATTAATTAAGTTGAAATACATTTTAAACCATTTTTTTAATTGATAAAACACTTTTTTCTGTGTATAAAGAACAATCTAAGAAAACACTTTACTACGCCCTTAACCGCAAAACCGTATAATATTATTGTAAAATTTACATATTAGTTTGCTAAGACAAGAAAAATAAATTTTGGATGATATGTCTATAATTTATCATAGGCCCTATATAAGCCCATTCTCAAAAATTAGCTTAATAAGACTTAATCTGTAGCAAATTTAAATATTGTGGTAAAATTAAGTTGGATTAAACTACTAACACATTCTAGACAACAGTCCGACATAGATTTACTAAAGTTTGAAAAAAGATGTTCTTCAAAATTTCCCGGGAAAAGCGGGAATTGAAAACAATTGAAACTCTATCTAAAAACTATATAAATAATTATATATACATATATAAGTATTTCTAATATAATATAATATAACATATTAAACAAGTTGCTTTTGCCACTGTTTTTTATTTGTATCTGTAAGAATTTTTATCGTCTAGTAATGATTGAAAACGGTTGGGGAACAACACAGTTCATTTGACTACATTTGATTGAAAAAATGCATAGAATTTTTTTTTATGTAAATGTGATAAGAGTATCGAAGCAACTTTAACAGAGAATAAAAATCTCGGCGTTAATTGCATAATCGAAATGCGAAAATTTGGAATTGTTGCGTTTTGAAAAGTGGAAGTGTTGCATTTTGTTATGGAAGTCCTCAATTGGAAATAGAGTTTTCATGATTAAAAAAAGCTTGACGCTTTCATTTAGGTAGCCCATTTAATGAAAAGTGCACGAAAAACTCCCTTTCCACTTAATACTTTATCATTTAAATCACATCTTTTTTCGGGATTATAAATCTATTCCAAAGCGCTACCTCTCAATTCTAGCAGGTTAAATAATACGAAACAAAATAATTTTACTTATTAACTAAAAACTTGCTGTCAAAATTCAGTGTGAATAGGCAAACAAGTTGGTGATCCCACTGCGAACATTATCCGTGCCGTAGCACATGATACAACGGCAGTTGTTTATTTAAAAAACTGGCATAAAAGCTGAATTATCAGCCAATTTCACGGAGAATTGAAAAGAAATTTGTCGTTGTTAGGCCTTCTAAATTTCATATGGAGATTAAAAATGGCAAGATCTCCAAGATTTTAAAGTATTAATAACAAAAGACTGTCATTCATTTTATGACAATATTCCTTATGAATATTAAATATATAAATTTAACAAAGAGTTAATTAACCATCTATAACTCAACATCTACAAATTACACATTTTCAATTAATTCCCATAGATGAACACATTAAAAAATACGTATTTTTTATATATCAAATTTTTTTTTTTTTTTAAGGAGGAATTTCATACAAAGGGAGTATAGGTTACAGGCAACAACGAGCTACAAGGGAAAGCAAAAGTCACAAAGTTATGAAAACCAAACTTAACGTAGCAATTCAAAGCATTTCATATTTATTTTAATTAAACCAATTAAGACGAGTGATAACTCTTAAAATAGTTTTTTTATTTTCGTATAGCATAAATCTATGATGCATTTCCCACTCATTAGGTGTAAATTTATCTGGATAGTTGCGGCGATTTCTTTTTCGCCCATTGAGGCCAGTGACATACTTGATTCTAGCAGACTAGTTGCGGGGTCAAGTGTTGCGCAGGTGTTCTATTTCCTTCTACAAGGCGACGTGTAAGGGTGAGTTAAGTCCCCTTAAGTCTTACATAGAGATTCGCTGGCTTCTAAGCGAAAATTTCTCGATTACATAGTGACCTTGATTGGTAGCTATTCATACTTGCAAGCGCTTTTTTAACGCAGCTAAAATTCAGACAATTTATAGGAAATAGTGATTCTAAACCAAAAAATATAAAATAACATTCTAATAAATTTGCTAGTGGCTGCTAATAATAGACTCCTTTTTCGCTCAATGTAACCCACAAGACACAAACACTAAACTTCATGTTCTACGCAATTAACTCTAAAATATCTGTGTCGTTTTATCATAAAATCTTATGTGAAGATAAGATACCAAAAAAATTTAAAAAAAAACTCGTTGAAAAAATTATTTTTATCAAATAATAAATAAAACAACGTTAAAGAAAAGTTTTGTTTATAATACAAAATTATAAAAACGTAAACAAAAATGTTTTTTGAATGATAATTCGTATGATTAACCAATTTTCTTTCAACTTTTTAAATTTGACTTAAGATGTTATGATAAAATGACACAGATATTAAAAGTACCAGAGTAATGACTGATCTTTTCACATTACATACAATACAGATTCTCACAAAAAAAAAATAATTTTTATTAAAAACTTATAATAGGATCGCAAGATTTAAAACAATCGGGCATGTTCTTGAAGTCCTAATGATTTGGAATTTAAATCGAACGAGATTTTGATTTTAATTATTTAAAAAGTGACTGTAGTGTTGTCGGTTTCTAAGAGATATTCTTGTTAAGATAATTGGTACTCAAAGCCAGGGGTATAAAAAAAGGATTATTTTATGAAATTTCTTTAAGGGCTCGTCTTTAAAATTGGTTCGATATTTAATCAACTTCATTTCGAATAAGAGAACATGTCCGAAACAGACAGCTTATGATTTTTTGCACTTGACGTAAAGAACAGAGTAAACACTACTTAACATTACCTGATAGGTCACAGTAACTGTTACCATGGAGATTATTGGATGACGACCAGTATATTGCCTGTAGTATAATTAGGCTTGCCAGATTCAAATTTGGAAAATTTTTGGCATTCAATTAAAAAAATCTAGATTTTGAAAAGAAGTTTTGTTAATTAAAAACTTCATTAATTAATCGTGTACAAAAATATCACAATTGTTTAAACCAGTTAAAACCAAAAAAAAAAAAAACGGCAAACTTACTCACTTTTTGGAGCAAACATGTCCGTACGCTTTTGTTTTGCGTCAGCTATTCTCATTACACAGTTCTGAATTCCAGTTTTATGATAAAGTAAAGTATGACGAGTGGCTAATAACTCCGAAGCGAGCCTTCGAAAAGGTCTACCACTTGTGGTCCTTTCAATAGTTATCGCTGGGTATATATTTATGTAGATGTATATACACATACATATATATGTCTGTATAACAAATATATATAGCAAATTTAAGACATTTTATATTAATGCACCACTTGTTTCTTTAACAAGTAGACGACTGTTTAAATCCCCTAAAATGCCGTACAAGAAAATAAGCCAAATTAAGAAAAAATAAAATTTTTTCAAAAGGAAGAATTAAAAGGTGGAAGCTGCTTTTATGCGTGTCTTTATGAGTTTAATAACGATTTACGCTTCTGTAAACTCAGCTCATGTTATTAAGCGGATGTGAAGTTAAATAAGTAAACATCTGTACATACATACATGCACATAAATATTTATGTACATACGTATATGTGTATTAAGGTGGCCCATAAGAAGAAAAAAAGAGCTCAAACTCTCGGTTGGCCGATTTCATTTAATTTTATGATTTTGGCCATTTTAGATAGATAATAAACAATAGATTGTTAGAGCAAGCTGACAAATGGTATTTCAGTTTCATGAAAATAAAAAAATTTAAAAATCTTAAATTTTCAAGATTTCAGTCGTTTTGAGCCCCCTCTAATGTGCTGTTTCCAGGTGGCAAGCAATTGATTGTGTAGTAAAATGTATATCAAAATCACACAATTTTTTTGATTACATTTCTTAAAAATTAAACTACACATTCAATTGCCTGTCACCTGGACACAACACATAAATGTCTTTTTTACAGGCCCAAAAAGTCGTATTTCTTAGGATTTCTGGAATTCGCATACTTCTAGGAGACCCTAAATTTGAACACTTTCCCCCCCTACATAATGAAGGGCAATACCAATGTGTATGTGAAATATGTTTGTATCTTAAATGTTAAATTAAAAAAATTTAATTACGAGAAAATCCTAAAACAAAAAAATACTATTTTCTTTTCCACTTGATTGCATTTTATTCTCGTGAATTTTTTGTAAAAATGATTAAAGTGCTTTTTACACCTGATATAATTTTCAAATTAATTAATGGATTTCTTTTTTTTCTTTAATGAATTTAACCTTAAAAATAACACATACACACAACATCTTTAGCTTTCTCAGTGGGAAAAGCAGCAGTACGGATGCCTTCTAAAAGGCCTATGTACTGCTTATTTTGGATGTACAGGACCTGCTCAATACATTCCATACCCGTATCTTTTTTATACACATTGTCATTGCGGGGTAGGCCTTCCGCTCTCGCATCTTTCACAGTTACATGTAAGTGGTAAAAAAAATACTACTTTTGCTTTTGCTTTGGCAAAAAAACAAATCAAAAATGTTACTCCTTCCGTGGGAATGTGGACTGTGTATCTTATGTTTTACACGAAAGAGCCGAGACCTTCTTTGAGGCATTCTTTAGCACACCCAGAGAAAAAACATGTTTAAATATGGTCACCTCCAATAAAACTATTTTTAGATAAAATTGTAAACATAATATCTTTAATTTAACCATATTATTGTCACCGACACCCATATTATAGTAAAAGTAGCCCTCCATCAAGAAGGCACAACCATATAATGGTTGACTCCAAAAATGTTTTGGTTAATAATAACTAGAATATGTTTAACACCTATAATAGCATGGTTGGTTTTCAACCATAGAATGTTGCTCTTGGAAAAGAGGAAAATACTATTGTTAATTTACAAACAAATTTTTGCCATATTTAACCATAGCGTGTTAAGAGGCAACCATAATAAGGTTGTGGCCTCTTGATGGAGGACTAATTTAACAATAATATGGTTGTCGGTGACAAAAATATGGTTAAATAAAACATGATATATTAAACATTTTCTTTAAAAATAGTTTTGTTGGAGGTGACCATATTTAAACATGTTTTTTCTCTGCGTGCAGTGAAACAAGAATGTTAATTTAAAAAAAAATTTAAGCAGGCATTTAATAAGGCCTGAAGTAAGAATGTCTTCTGAGTTTTCCCTCTGGGTTATTACTGAATGTGTATCTGTATGTGTAGGTACATATGTATTTGTGTTTTAGCATAATTATTCATTTAAATAAGCAGGAAAATTTAACATTTGTTTGAAGATTAATATGAACTCATAAGTACGCAAGTATTTACGTACACTTGTATGAAGAATACGTTAAGGTTTCTCACACAATTGAATTCCTTGTGTTTATTTTTATTTTGCATACCTATCTTTTGTTTTTTCCTATTTTTGATGCTGCTTCTAACTTTCACTTCCGAGACATCTACAAACACATTTTGTATGTTTCTGATTTATATTGCTTTGATTGTAATCACAGTTAATGTGTTATTGTTGTTTTTATTCCCGGGATATTTTCATTGTTCAACCTGTTGACAATTTTTAAAATTTTGTTGTTAATAGCCAATGCTGGCCGTTTAATTTTGCAATGAAGCCTAAAAGTAAGCAATGTTATTCTCTATTGAATTTAAGTGTGCTCTTTTTAGGAGAGACAGAGAGAATGTATTGAGAATCATGTTTTTGTTGCAGAAAACTAAGCTTTTTTTAACAGTTTACAGTTACAAATACACTACGAAAATTATTTCACTGCAATTTTAAACAGGGTTGTCAGATCTGGCGATTTCTCGTCAAACGTGGCATTTTTTTTCAAACTTATTTGGCGACCTAATTTCCGACTTGGCGATATTGCAATTTTTTGGCTATTTATAAAATAGTTCGCGGTTTTGTTGGCTAATTAATAAGCCTTAAGTTTGTTTGGAAATTCGTTAAATTCAATACGAAAAAATAATATTTTTATTATAGTATTTTCAAGTATGAAATTTTAGGCAATTATATGTACACTCACAATATAATGTAGCTAAATTCCACAGAAAATTCATTTTAAAAACCTAAAAGTTTATTTTAAAAACGGGTCATTTACAATTCATTCAAAACAAAGGAATTTTACAAACATTTTTTATTTTTTTTTTTTATTTAACAGCATATTCTGTAAAATTTAACAGTTGTTGCTTTAAAAAAATAAAATTTAACCGACAAAAAATCAAACTACATAAAAGCTTCAAAGTCTCGCAATCTGTTCAAACCGTGCATTTTTACGCCTGTTAAAAATTATATGAGAATTCATTTACACTAACTTCGTAACTTTGCCCAACAATTGACTAGTAAACTTTCGCTGTTCTACTGTGCATTAATACGCACCGATTTTTTTCAAGTGCTAATAAATCAAAAAATGTATTATTTTTGCAACAATTTGAGCAAATAACTCCTTGGCTTTCTTTATGTATTAAAAAAAAAAACATATTTCACTTTTTGATCACAAATTTCAACTTTTATTTTATATATTGACGTTTCATAAAAATCAAAAGGCTCTTCATGAAACAGTTTTAAGCGATATAATGAAAATCCTTATTATTTTTTGGTAGCTTGTTTTTTGAATAACAAACATAAATATCAATAAATTAAGTTATTCGAAAAATACCTTAATTATTATTTAATTTTAACAGTACGAAAAACGAATTTAATAGCCCACAATCATTAACTGTAATAATTTTATGAGTGTACTAAATTATATAATGTTGTTTGATAAGATATTGAAAATTTTCGAAACAACTGGAAAATATTTAAAGTTAACGATTATTTTTCAATTATAAAATTTGGCGGACTTAAGCGATTAAGAACAAATTTATTTTTCTTGATTTATAAATTTTTTTTTTATTTGTTTTGATAATTTAAAAAATATATATATTTTACAGTCAAAAACTAAAAACTAACGTCTTTGGCGATTTTTGACATTGAATCTGCTAATAAAGACCAAAATTAATCTAACAACCCTGCTTGTAAGACGTTGAAGCGTTGGTGTAGATAATTGGAAGATGCGATGCGAATCCGCTACAATAGGGTGTCTGTACAGGGAAATTACTTGCCAAAAAAAAAAAAAAAAATCATATTAGGCTTAATCATATTGGGTTTACATATTATTTTTTTATTTTTACATTTTTGATATATACTTACATTTCTTTTTTTATAATACACTTTAAAAAACATTTTTAATATCCATAATTTTTAATTTTTAATTTTTTTAGGTACGTATGAATGAATGTTCTTTGTGTTAGAAATTAACCTCATCACCAAATAAGTTTCGGTAAGTTTGAACATTTATTTACAAAATTTAAAAATATTTACAAAATGTTATACACTTAAGGGTTTGTTAAAGGACAATAAAATAAGAAGTTAATAAATAATACAACAAATGAACTTTAAGATATTAAAATTATTTTTCTTCGCATATGAGGCATTATTCGTGAAGCGGACATAATTAAAAAAAAATATAAATTCCTTAATATACCTCTTTGAATGTGTGTGCCAAATATTATTTTTGTATGATGTTTGTTTGCCGAGTAATAGGATGCTAAAGTGCTGCCGTTTTTGGAAAATAGTTTTTTAAAATTATTGTTGCGAACTAGAAACAAATAAAACAAAAAAGTTAAGATAAAAAATTATTTTTTGAAAAACAAAAAATTCAAGCTTTCCCACCACAAAACCTAGGAAGCCTTCCGAAATTTTGTAAAGTAGTTATATGTAGTAACTTTAATTAAGAATTACTTACCTACCGCCAATTAATCTTAAGTCTGTTATACCTATTAAAATCGCACTGTAAAGTTTGTTTTTTTCAACAACAGATAAAGGGAATACTGGTCCTGTCAAGAGTTGTTTAGAGAAAACATGCAATAGCTTTTAACTGATATTAAAAACTTTACGAAAAAATTCAAAAATTTACAAAAATATCCCCTTATTTAAATATAAAACTAAAACAGATATACATAAAAAAGCCTAACTTAACAACCTGTTATAGAAAATACGTTTCATAAACCTTTTATTAACCCGTAAAACTATGATTTCCATATCTGATTGGAAGTCCAATTAAGGCAGAAAATTTATTTAAAAAAATGTTCTAGATAAAAGCACTAAAATTTATTGTTGAGAGAAAGTTAGTTCTATGCGCATGTCGCTGGTTGCTTAGGCCAGCTCCTCAACAATAAATTTTAGTGTTTTTATTAAAAATAAAAATTGGAAATTTAGCGCGTCATACAGAAATCTTGTATTTTGTATTCCCGAAAATAACTTTTGAAAAAAAATGTTCTCATTCGCTTCCTTTTTCCTTAATATCAACTCGTTTTTTCTCGAAGTGTATAATTAATAAAAGCTTTTTTATCGACAAGCTTTTTGCTAAGTACGTATGAAAAGGTTAACACAGATCCAGGGATGGAAAATAGCTTTTCTATTTTCGTACCAATTTAAAACAAATAGTTTTTAGACCATGACGTATGTATATTACACGTTATTTATTTATTATACGCTCTGTTGTTGTTTCTTCAAAATGAAAAAATCAGCTGAGTTATGCTTGAAAACAAAACCAAGTTTTTTAAATACGATACATTCTAATCAAAATACGAAACACACAATTAGAAGAAAACAGGCATATGTAGCATTAAAACAGACATATGTATTTACAGTATTCTTTGTTAATCTTTGTGTTACTTCTTGTTTAATTTAGCTTGTTTCTTTTGTTTATTTTAGTAGATTATAAAAAAAAATATCTTAATGTTAAAAAAACAGAAACATTGTCATGGCAATACACAGAAATAAAAAAAACATATGTATATAATAATGAATGTCTGGCATAGCCAAAAGATGAGGTGTACAGAAGATGAGTTCGTAACCCGGATCTTAGAGTTATCTGAATTTTTTTTATTATTATATTTAATCAATTTCAATAACCCAGCATATGGGCCATAATCGGTCCACAAATTTCTTCTAAATAATAACATAAATTTTCTCAAAGTGGCCAGAATAAATGCGAATTAATAATTTTATAGGAATAATCCAGAATCAAGTGATGGCACCTACTGAAAATGAAAGAATGTCCTATGTAGAATAAAAAATTTTGGTTTAAAATTGTACCAAATAACTATGGATAGTACCACAGTGCCAACAAAATTCTATATGTAAAAAAAATTACACACAAACATGTTTACCATGATTTTCATTTCTGCACAGAAACTGAAAATATCTCTGATAAAACACATTTTCTCTAAATCTTAGTTCTCTTAAAAGTAAACATTCGTTGTGAGAAGAAATAAAACTAACAACAAAGATTTTTATCTCCTGTAACTTAAAGCCAGTGTTGTCATATTAGGCGAGTTAACGGAAAAATGAGGGATAAAAAAATTTATATTGGGACTGGAGAATATTTTGGGGATTTTTCACATTTATTTTCTAGATTTTTTATTTTATTTCCATTTCAGTTATAGAAAGGTAAATAATGTTTTTTTTTATTGATTCATAAAAATGTATCTTCAATATAATTTGAGGTAATAGTTAAGATCAATTAAAAGGCTAAATAAACAATACTACCGGTCAGGGGTGCCAGATAATTTTGATAAAAAATCAGCATATTTGCCAAAAAAAAAAAAAAATCGGCATTATCGGCACTTCAATTAAAAAAAATCGGCAAAAATAATTCAGCATTAACTTACATATAAACAATATACAAACATCAAAATTAATGAAAAAGAATATTTTTATAAATAAACTGTAGTTTATTTAAAAAATTTTGTACATTAGGTAAAAATTGTTTTTATAGTTGAAATTTTTTTTTCAATATTTTATTTTAACAAATATTTTATAGATACATATTTGAGTTTAATAGTTTAATTAAATCCATTTTAATATCAACATCAAAACAATTTGCATTATTAAATTGTAAGTAATCTTTAGAAAAAAAGAATTCCTTGCAATGATTCATTTTCCTGGGAACATCGAAATTCGGTTTTATTGTGGTTCACTTGGCTACAAATTCATTTTACATTTCCAGAAGAATGTGGAAGGATCATAACTTGTTCGACAAGCAAAGAATTCTTTCGCACATCGGAAATAGGCTATACGAGTTTAACAACAACAACAAAGTGCTTGTGTGAATATTAACGGCCTTATTCATAAAAAATAAAACAGGTTAATAAAAGTTTTGTGAAACGAATGTTCTATGGAAATTTATTTAATACCCCTTTTGTAAATCATCTTTATTTTTTATGAAAAACGGATTAACAATTTTGCTATTCAAACAAACATGCTCAATACTTTTTTCATATGTTTGCGTAACCGTTTGTATGGTTTATTTGGCCTTTAAAAGTACGGCTTTTTGTACTTTTAGTTGATTTTTTCGACATTAAACCTTTAATTTTTTTTAATAATTGAGTATGAATTAACTAATGTATACTCTAAATTAAATTTTGATATACATTATTATGTCATTGCGTAAACATTTTGATTTAGAAAACGAAAACGGAAGATTTAATTCTAAATCTTATAATTTTATATACCTACAAGATGGCCAAAAATCATGTAAAAAATTTAATGAGCTAAAGTGCTTTTTAAAAAAGAAAATTTATCGAGAAAAACTTAAACATACGCCTCGCAAAACACTTGAAAACCCTGCTGAGAGCAAAGCAGATAAATAAAAATAAATATATAAATACGAAAAGTTCTGCAAATGTAAACAGTCTTTTTAAAAAGACAATTGGGAAAAAGATTAGAAAGAGACAAATTAAAAAGAAAATAAAAACACATATTAAATTAGAAATTTAAAGCAAAAATCTATTAATCATTCGAATGATAAACGATTTGTTTTTATTTCTATAATTTTAGCGAGAAAATGTTTGGTATTGTGTGATATGGTTTCTCTGCATGTGTTATGTACACATAAGCATATGAAATTTTTTTTTTTTTATACAGATGTGTATCTACACGCAGAGAAATTACATTGTTGAAATATGGTATAAAAAAAAACAATATTTTGGTCCCCTTAATGGCCACAAACAAACTGTTGTTGTTTTTCACATTTTTGTTTTCACGATTGATACAATTTTGTTTCTATTTAACAATAACATGTTTACCTCGTTTAAAACTTCAAATATGGTTGAATTTAACAACGTAATGTTTTAATAGAATTTAGCTACTGCCATACACTTATAGATATAACAGTTACTTTAACCATATTATTGTCATCGAAAACAATATTATGGTTAAATAAGTCTTTCATACAAAAGTCGCAACCATATTATAGTTGTCTTTGAATACTTTATGGCTAACAAACATAATAATATGTTTAAAACTATAATATTTTAAAACATTATTCCCCGTATTCATAAACAATTATTAAATTTAACAAACGTTTATTAAGAGAAATTTGCATAGAAAATTTGTTTAGTAAACCTTTATTAAGTTAAAAATATTTTTATGAATACGGCAGTATATGTTTAATTTAAAATTTTGTATAATGTGTTTTAAAGTAACAAAATTATGGTTGTTTTTGGGTAAAATTGGAGGCAGTCGTTATTTTTAGCTCATATCTCAGTGATTTATGAACCGAAGAGGTTGAATTTCAATAGCAAACTTAAACGGATATATGTAACATAAATATATATGTAACATCATTGTCTCCATCATTTCTGACACACGGGCAGACGGTCTGTATTTCTCAATTATATTAATAAGGGAATTCACTAAGTGTTATATTGTGTTATATTTGCTGTATTTGCTATAATATAATGAATGTTATGAATATGACATTCATAAAAGTGTAGCAAATACAACCAATACGACACAATAGAATTCCTTGTGATTTGCCTTAATGTATGTATAATATACCCAAATATTACCTATTTTTTCTTATATTTATTTATGTTAAAAGCGTTAAAGAGAATTAACTTTAATATAAGTTTATAAATTAAACTTAATTTGTTGAAGTTTCATCTTATTGAATTCTTTAATTCAAAAGAACGTTAAAGTTTGAGTCGTACTTCCAAAGTATCGAAAGAAACCAAGTATTCAAATGTATTGAAATTTTTCATCACTACAGTCAAATTGAAAGAATACTGTTCAAGGTCGTCAAAAGCTGCGAAACTATTGAAAAAATAGCTTATAAAAGTGAAATATATTATCTAAAAGGAATAAACTTAAAAGCAAATTGATGAAATAAATAACCATAAATTGTTAACTATTATTGATAATACTAACCATAAGATGGATACTTGTGACCAAACTCTGGGAGATTTTCACCATATTTTGGTTGACTTTGACCATAATATGGCTAATTTGGACCAATATTTGATTACCCTCTACCATATTTTGATTGATTTTAGCTAAATTATAGGTAATTTATAGTTAATTTTAGCCATTTAAAGCTCATGTTTAGCCATAATATTGTTACCTACAAACATTAACATTGAATAGAATGTGGATACCTCAAACCATATTTTTTTTCTGCGTGTATACATACATATACCTACATACATACATATATTTTTATTTCATTAATTAAAAAGAAAAACCACCTCCACAATTTATAGTCAAAAGAAAGACGAGGAATTTTTTTAATGTCAATTTATTTTGCTAATATTGTGAGGAAAACAACCTAATTACTCTTATTTATTATATTTATTAGCTTATTAGTAATTTTGAGATTTGGGGGACTCAATATAAAAAGGTACTTTATAAAAATAAATATAAAAATATTTACTACAAAAAGGAGAAATTAGTTTGGACTAAATACCCTGATTTTAAGACCTTAAATCATTTTTGTTTTCGCGACTTAGTTCATTAGGGACTGAGTGTTGTACTAAGTTTGTTTTGGATCCATGAAATGAGTCCCCACTTAATAAGCCCCCAATGTTTGAAGTCTTTTTTCATATGAAATAAATCCTCAATTTAAAACCCTTAAGGAAATGGGGGACTTATGTTATATGAAATGTATGGGGGACTTATTTCACATGAAATTAAACCACAATTTCCAAAATGAAATAAGACCCCAATAAACTACACATAATTGTACAGTTTTGGTTCTAAAAATCGCGCGATAGATGGTTGGGTTGGGACGTCGGCCGGGCGAAAGGATATCCTCCTCTATGGTACCTATAACAAACACTGGCCTTGCCAACTAAAGCTTCTTAATCCGGGATTTGATATCGGGGTTTTTAAATTCAGGTTTAAAAAATTCGATTATAAACGGATTTTTAGATTCAGAATTCTAAAATTCGGGATTTAAACATTGACATTTCGGGATTTGAAAATTAGAAGTTTTGACATTATTCCATTTTTTATTTATGGTAGTAAACTTATGCAGTAAATATAATGGGATAAAGTTTGCATTGTGAACAATTTTTGTAGGGATAAATTGAAAAATTAAAAAAGGCTTCAAAACACATATTTGGGGTCTTATATCATTATATTTTGTGGTGTTATTTGAAATGAAATTAGAAAAAATTTTATAATTTTCTTGCATTAAAACTTGTACGTTTCGGCCAACAAAAATACCCATCCCTATTTTAAATTGCCAAAATACAAACCCACCACCCAATATTTGACTTTAAATCTTAACATAATATTTTTACATGTGTTTTCTTTTATCAAAAAAGTACAAAAGAATTGCCAAAACGGTGCACGTAGAACCGAGTGTGGAATTTTATTCCTGTAATAGAAGTGGGTGGCTCTGGGAGTTTTCAATGACAAACGAAAGCAGAGTGTTACAGATTTTCATTTATTTTGTTATTGTTTGTGGTCTAAACATGTGAGTATCTCACGGTTTTACTCTCTTTACGGTTGTTGTTGTACTCTGACTTGCTGGGCTCTGTAAAGAAAATAACACAAATTCTGTTTTCTGCTAGTGTTGTTGTTGAGTTTTTAGCTTTTTTCAGTCTGTTCTGTTTATATACAAAATATTTTTCTTTTTGTTGTTGTTTTTCATATTGAATCTGAGTGTATGAATGTGTGTATTTTTGTTGTCATTTTGTCTACATGTAGTTTTACGCATTGCCAGCGATTTGGTAAACTCCGAAAATCCAGTTTATCCCAAGAAGGCAAAATGTTCGGACGTTTTTAACGGTTATAAATCGAAAGACATTAGCGAAACGACAAACGCGAAATCGCCTTCAATAAACAACGTCGGTTATTTACGTTCTCGCATGTAAAACGCAAAGAATTTTTTTTCAAATTTAAAATTGAATGGAAATTAAAGCGTTGAAAAAATTCAAGTGTTAAAGAAATTTAAAAATGTTATAAAATAAACAGAATTTTTTTAAATAAAATGTTTTTTTTTAATAAAAAACGGGTTTAAGTCATGACTAAATTGTTTTTAAAGATTTAAAAAATTGATTATTCAATATTTTTCGTGCATAAATTAAATTGATTGTAAATGATAAATAATAACTAAAAAATTTATTTACTGTAGAGAAAAAGTAAACAAATGAAAAAATAAACAAATAAACTAAAAATAAACTAATGACAAGATAAGAAATATGCAAAAGCAAAAGTGTTAAATATCTTTCGAAAAGAAGATTGAGAAAATCTATGCATTTTTTTATAAAAGCTAGAAAAAACTAAAAATAAAAAATTGATAAATAATAACGATAATTAACAAGTTATTTGAAAATTAAATACAAGTTATTATATCCAAAAAATAAGTGAACATTTTTTTTAACAATTAAAAAGATAATAAAGTTTAAAAAATATTACTAAAATATATTAACGAAGTGTTACTGATGTAATAAATTAATAAAAAAATATTGAAATATTACACAAAACTCTAAAAAATAATAACATTTTTATTTCCTAAAACTTAAAAATAAATTGATATTTTTTCTTCAAAAATTAAGTGCTTAATGTAAAACGCAATATGAAGTGTTAAAAAAGACTTTATTTTCTTAGTGTAATTAAATTAAAAATGTAATAGAAAAAATGATTTAGAAAAATTTAATGAAATGCAGTTTAACCTTCTAATAGTAAAAAGTATCCTATTACGGCATCCAGTCGAATCATTTAGACTAATGTCTTTTCTAGAGTTTTATAAAAATTTTAAAATTTCCAGTTCTCCTAATTTGTAAATTCGGAATGGAAATCAGTGCCTAAGAACTCCAGTACCAAGACAAAGTTATTCCCGTTTAACGTTAACCAAAACTTTTAATTAAATTTATGGGTCGATTATGTATGGCAACCAAAATTTAGTTGAGTTGCCAGTTGCCGGAAATATATTGCAGATGGCAACTCCGGTTGCCGAAAATATATTGCAGATATCAGATGGTAACTTATGTCGGTTTCAGTTGCCAAACAATAAATATTTAGGCAACCGTAAAGTTTCGGCTGCTGTGTATATTTTTAAGGTAAAAAGTCGCCGAAAACTTAAATTACTACGTGTTTTTTCTTTTGTTTAATTTTGGACATTTTATTACATAATTCTTATTTTGGTCAACACGATGAATAAAATTACCATGGGACACAAATATTTACTTACTAGTCGTCTAACAAAAGGAATTGAGTACATATTTAAAACTTGTAACAGTGTAGATATTGCTGTTGACCGATGAATTTGTGTTCAGGTTTTAAAAGTTTAAAAAGTCGCAGAATCCTTGAGAAGACTAAAATATGCGCTTGAGGAAGATAATTTTTTTAAAAGGACAGACGGTGATTGATTCTAGTGGGTTCGAACTGCCTTTCAAGTGTCATTTAACGGATGCCACGATCACACCTTCTTCATATTCTTCTTATATTTATTTTTTTTTTATTAAAAGCCTGGCCCACGTTGTCGATCGATAACTTAAGCAAGCGACAACAAGCCACTCATTATCGTTCTCATTGTCGGACCACTAAATATCGACTTGTTAGTCGTCATGTTTTACGTTTCTAACGTAATCCAATTTTTCATTGTCAATTGACTTTATTGTCACATCAACTATTCCACAAATTAAACGCAAGCTGAGAATAAAAATCGGCAAAACAAGTAAATTAAGCCACAAAAATACAAAATTGATTTGCTACAAATGACAACAAAGCTGTAAACAAAAAACATCTGTTTCAACAATAGAATTTTGTGAAAAATATTTAATAATGGTTGGGTTTTAAAGAAATATTTTTATAAAAAAATATTAAGTGTTGGTATTTCAAGTAAAATTAAAGAAATAATTTCATTTAATATTGCAACAAACTGCCTCTGTCGACAACCACACAACAAGTGACTGATTTTGACATTTGTGGTGGCATGATACTTCATAGAAAGGCGCAAAATTATACGATAACTCTTAGGCTATCGCTCGCTTGCATTGCCGATCCACATTTCGTGCTAAAAATTATTTAAATGGGGCTGATATCAGCGGTTTGTCGCTGAAAATGCAAGCGAGCGATAGCGGTCGACATCGTGGGTCAGGCTGTTAATTTACTAATTGTCATTTGCTTGCGTAAATTGCTTACATTTTTTTGTTGCCGACCTGTCCTTATAGCAATTGACAAAAGTTGCCTTATCTAATACAGCATTTGGTGCTTTGAAACGGGAAGTGTATTCATAATAACTCGCTTATGTGCATATACCGTGCTTATAAAATAAAACTTGCTTAGTTATATTAGCATTATGAAAAAAGGTATTTTAATTGCATCAAAAGTGAATGAATACATTCAAAGTTGGATTAAAATTTCGTTTTGATGAAATAATATTTGAGAATTTGTATCGTATATGAACCAAGTTTAAAGCAATTCTTATATGAGAATTTTTGTAAAGCAATTATTTAAAATTATATACGGCCTTATTGTGTAAGGCATTGTCGATAACGAGTGAGTCTTTTTTTGTAATAGATTAAAGTAACACACAACGTGTATTCTTTAATCTATTACAAAAAACGAATTACTCGTTAACGACAACGCCTTACACAATAAGGCCGATTATATTATGATGCATAAATACGGGACATGCATACAAGCAAATGTTTATTTATACAAGAAATAATTTCGGCTATTTTAAATAACAAACGCTAACTGCTCAAGCTTGGATCCATAAAATGCTTATATCCGGTGTGCAAATAAGCGATGTATATATAAATTATTATTTCAGCTGCGCTGCCATTTGACAGTGCAACTGAAGAACAGTTGTCATACATTATCGACACATTATAAAGTATATTGTTATTATATAACACATTGCCAAAAGTCCAAAAAATCTACATTTTTTTTTAATTTATATTTGTCTGAAGCTTCAATAGATTATTTGCCCTATAAATAACTTAAAAGCTTACATTTAATCGCAAATTTTCACAATCACGATTAAAACGTTTTCTCTTCATTGTGATTATCGACTTATCACATTTGAGATATTTATTTCATAATTTCATTTAAAATACAAACACAATTTTTAATGCCAAGTAAAAATAATAATTTTAAATACTAAAACTAATTTTTTTCACCAAATCGGCTGAAGTAAAATATTAAGCGCGGGTGTCCCCTGTGTGCTAGTCCGTAAATAAGAGGGTTTCCCGCTCTGTTCTGTTTCACTACAAAGTTACAAATGCTCGGTTAGAAAAAAAGAATAAAAGTTGGTAATTTAAGGGGTTCTTTGTTAATCCCTTCACCTTTTGGCGTTGAGAAATTTTTCATATCAAAAGTTTTTTTTAAATTTATAAGACTTTTATGAAAATATTTTTCAAATTAAATAAAATGGGGTTTAAAATACAATTTAATATCTAAAAGAAAAAGGTTTATAATCCATAGACCAAAAGATGTTCCTCTAACTGTAGACCACATAGCCATAAAATATCACGCCAACATGTAACCAGTGTACCCATTAATTCCATTATAAATTTTAATAAATTTTACCTGCACAAAAAAATATCTTATTTATTTTTAATTAAAAATTAAGAAAATTAAATAAATATGCTTATTTTTTCATAAAAAATATTAGTTCCCCGGTTACACCAGATATGTAACATCTTTGGAAGCTTATAGCCATGCAAAAACTAACCTAAATTTTATAATAGTCCATTGAACGACACCAAAAGGCTGTAGTTTTCTAGATCCAAAGTTTCAATACTATGTTAGCATTAATTATACAGGTACAAATTTTAGTGGACACACAGGTACCCGGTTATGCATTCTAGGGTTAAGTCCTTTTGTTTAAAGAACAGATCGTAATTTAAATTAAGTAAAAATCGAAAACTATAGAAATCGATATAATCTTAAACCCTTCTTGTTATCATAATCGCATGATATTAGGTGCAAAAACTGCGTTAACGATTACACAAGGGAACAAAATTGATCTTTTTTTGTGTTGATTGGAACTTTTATACAATTTTTTACTTATTTGAGGTCGTTGATTTCCAATCTAATCTCCATTTTCCTCCATCAGCTCGCATTTTTAAGTTACAGGTACTATTCGTATTTTTGACTTTTTTCCAAAAATTAAAAGACCCTAAAAATCAATGAACGCGTTTCGCTTTTATAATAAAGTAAAGCTACCTTGTTTATAAGTGAAGGAAATACGATTATAAGTAGAACAGCAGCAAACACACACATTAAAAAAAATTTTTTTTTTTGTATGGAAATCGTTATTTTTTATGAATTCAGTAATCTCAGTAAATTGTGAATAACATCAAAAGAAATAAAACTCATTTTATTCGAAATATATTTAACTATATGATTTTAGACTAAAACTGTGATTTTTGTCCCTTTTTATTATCTATGAATTTTTAATGAACAAAAATTTAATTTTATTTTAATTGTTCAAACCTTCAACGATATCTCAGAAACTACTGTGCTACGTGCAGATTTGGATTCAGCAACCCAAATAACCTTGAAAACAGTATTCAGTTCTTAATCAACAAAAACCTTGTACCCTTGTGTTATAATCACTTTATTTTCAAAATTTCACATTTACTGACTATTTTTCTTTTCTAAAATTGCAAATTACAACCGTTAACAGCAAATTGTTTAGACAATATATACTTAACATTTTTTGAAGATCCCTTTGTATAGAATCGAAGATGATTTCATTTCTAGAATTAATTTTAAAAACAAATCGAATAATTAAGAATATAAATATACGACCATGTTCTGAAAATCGAAATCGGGTAAAATTAAAATCGAAGGACATTTTCAGCTTTATTTTTTCATGATTTTTAGAGTAATTCTAATAAATACAAGTGGTACACAGGATCGTTTTGAAAATTTGTTCGAATTCGATTTCCAGTTCAAAAATTGTTAAGAAAATTATATCGACTCGAATCGTTGCGTACTGGGATATGATTTGGAAGATTTTACTGTATTTTTGCAAATAAAAATATACTCTTTTAAAGCATAAATTTATTAATATTTGGTTGATTTTTTATTTAATTTAGATGTAATCTTACAAATTATAAAAAAAAACAATACAAATTCAAAAAATAACAAAATTTGTTAAAAGAAGTGCAAATAAAAATTATAAAAAAAAAACATAAATAAAACACAAACAAAAATCAACTTCAAATTATACGATTAAAAAAAATAATTATGTACAATATTAATTAGCAAATGAAAAAAAGCAAAGGTAAATGGTTGAATTTATAAAAAAAAAATAAAAGTAATTCCAATTATTTATTAATGAAAAACGAAACCAAATAAAAATTAGACAAATAATTCAAACATTTCGTTATAAATAATTAATAAATGCCATTGAAAAATTTTTGTATTTAATTAATGAATTGAAATAATTCAACCAAAACTAAAAAAAAATTTAATCCAATAAAATTACAGAAAAAAAATTCCAAAACAAATAAAATCAACATAATAAATTAAAATAAAATCAAAAAATGTCATTCATAATTTATCTTAATGCCGAAACTAAGCAAACAAATTGTTTTAAAAAAGTAAATAATTTCCCATAGAATTTGTTTAAAAATTGTTTATCAACTTTGTTTGGTTTGTTTTTATCAAATTTTAATATATATTTTTTTTTTTTTTTTTTGGTTTAATAAACAATTTAAACATTGCACGCCTTGTTTTTCAAGTTTTATGGAATTAACAAGTTGTTTTGTATATATTTGTGTTTTTATTTTAAGTTTTTTTTTTTAATTCTTTTATCAATGGAACATAATTATTATTATTCAACTGTTAATTTTTTATAAGCAGAGAACAATATAACACACACACTAATTAATTTTGAATTCAGTTGTATTTTAAAGAGATTCCAAGAAAATTCACACAATTTAAATTAACTAACTATTTGAAAACCGAAAGAATCTGCAGTTGTTCCCAATGTTTTTTTTTTTCATTACGGTAAAATTATTCAGACATGTTGTTTAATTTTATGATTTAATAGACGTAAATTATTTTAATTTACATACCTGAAATCTTAAAATGATTATAAAAATTTGTTCTTGACTTTTAAAACCACACACAGCTATTTATTTAAGACAAGTAAGAATGTTTAGTCGGCTAAGCCCGACCATTTGATATCCTACACCACAGTATATTAAGACATATTTTTGACAGTATTTTATATATGAAACCCAGGGCCAATCATGGACTCGGCAACACACTTTTAAGGCTAAGATTGATATAAGAGGTCCATATGAGATATATTCGCCTTCAAGCAATTTTGGAAAAGGGGTTTATATGGGACCTATGGTCAGTATTGGACCTGCAAGTAAAATATTTTGCTCTGACATAGAAAATATTACATAAATTATCGTTGATTTATCTTATATCAATACCATCATTTATAAGGAAGTTATGACATTTAAAGTTTTTTTTTTAATTTAATTTTATTATTTTAAGAGGAGCTTGGGTCATATATGGACCGGTTTAAAAAAAAAATTTGGTTAGATGATTTAAGTTGCAATAAAATATTTTTGGGCTAAATGTAATCCAAATACCAACATAAAAGATAATTTACGGACTCAAAGACTCTTCGCCGTAAAGAAGTTTGTATGGGCGACATATAAAATTATGGAGCGATTCTCACGATTTTCAATAAATTTGGTTCCTGTGACATTTAAAGACTATGTCACAAATTTCATCAAGTTAACTTCAGAATTACAACCTGTACTTTACATGCACAGACAAACAGCCAGCCAGCTGGATGGATGGACGGACGGATATCTTTAGATCGACTCAAATTCTGAGCCGATCGGTACACTAAAAGGTGGGTCTAGGACTAATAGTTTTTAAAGTTACACACATCAGCACAAACGCATAATACCCTCCTATACTGTGGTGTGGTTTTCAAATTAGTTTCGATAATAGAATCATTTATTTAATTTAAATACGTCTTTATTTTTTTAGTTTTAATGACGTATTTATTTTCAAGTCCAAAGACATTTTTAAAATATGTATGTATTTTTAATTTTTTTTTTTTTTTTTTGTATTTATTTTATTATATATTTTTATTATTTTTGTTTACTAAAATAAACAACGCAAATGAAATTTTGTTGAAATTTTAAACAATAACACTTTGTCTAGAACGAAATATTGCAAAAATTATTATTGAGTTTTATTCAGTACTAGCACTTAACCCGCTACTTCGTTAGCGTCCCCTTTTTTGTGGACATATTTTTACGCCAAAGTTAATGTTTCTAGGTTTTAACCCGCTACTTTGTAATAGGTACGACTTTCACCCCTTAAACGTTCGAATTTCGAAACGCATAAAATTTATATTTATATTTTTTAGATAAGTTACGTATGTGATATATATATTTTATTTTAATGTTTATTGGTTAAAAAGATAGATGGCTTGGCAAAAAAAGTTTTAAAATACAGGTTTTACCCGTTTATTTTTTAATGCACTATAATAGGTATTAAATTTTTTTGTATATCCTTTAGCTTAGCAGATATGATGGGGGACAAAAAAGTACCAAAATGCTCCCTAAAAGAGCAGTACCAGACACCTGTTCTCTTTTTTTATTTAATGAGCAACAATAAGTATTAAGTTAAAAAAGTACCATTTTAATAAAAAAAAAAATAAAAAAATACAAAAAATCCCTTTTACTGATTCTCATTCACTCAGAAACCTGTATGTTGTATTTTAAGTTTCTTGGTCCAATATTAACGAAAATTGACAAAGTACCAAGTAAAGAAATACTCATTCACTAAGGGCATTGCATGTTTAATTTTATGTTTGTAGGTCCAACATTTATTGTTGAATTTTATGATTATAGGTCTAATACTAATGGAAATTTTAATAGTACCAGTTAAAGAACAAAAAAATACCAAAAAGCCCTTTTACATATTCTCATTCACTCAAGACCATGCATGTTTAATTTTATGTTCATAGGTCCAATATTAACGAAAATTAAAAAAGTACCAGTTAAAGAACGAAAAAGTACTAAAAAGATCCCTCTAACGAATTCTCATTCACTCAGGACCTTGCATGTTTAATTTTATGCTTCTAGTATTAGAACTAAAGGAAATTCAAAAAGTACCAGTTGAAGAGCAAAAAGTACCCTCATAGGTTCTTATCCACTCAGGACATTGCATGTTTAAGTTAATGTTTCTAGGTCCAATGTTAACGATAATTAAAAAAATTGCCAGTTGTAGAACAAAAAAGCTAAAGTAAGAAATTAAATTTCACGTATTTCCTCTTTTTGGTACTTTTTTCTCCCCATTGAAGCATAAAAAATTTCGATATATGTCAATGAATAAAAAAAAAAATGTTTTGTAAAAAAAAGTACCAAAAATAGTTACGCTTTTTACCCCTTAAACGTCCGAATTTCGAAAAAGTAGCAAATTTGTATTTGGATTTTTTAGGATAAGTTTCAAATGTGATATAACCATTATTTCTATTTTTAGGGGCTTAAAAATAGATAAAGTGACAAAAAGTACCAAAATACATGTTTCACCCGTTTACTCCGTTAAAGACACCTGTCCGCTTATTTTTCTAAAGAACAACGATAAGTATTAAATTTTTATTGTATCTCTTTTAGTTTTGGAGATATAAGGTTACCGAATTTACCCGTGTTTACCCTTTTTACCCCCTAAACATTCGAATTTCCAAAAATCCCGTCTTAGTGGATCGATTTGGTGAGAGACCAACCCCTGATCCAAATTTCAAGTTTTTAGCTTCAGGCGTTTAGGCTGTGCGATGATGAATCAGTCAGTGGTCAGTCAATTTTATATACATATATGTGACAGCGCATAGAGAAAGGGACCTAAGGGTAAACAAAAAAATCTATTTTCACTTTTTTTGATGTGGACAACATCTGAGAGCATTTTCAAGGTTGACGTTCCTGACGTCATGAGATGTGTCGCTTTCAAATGAGACCAATACCAACACGCTCAGTAATGGTACACCAAAGATACACATATTTAAATCTTTATAGATTCACATATATAAATTAAAATTATTGAAGCCCAAATATTTATGCCTGTATTTATAAGAATATTTTATTTTTATTTAATAAAGGTTAAGAAGACAAATTTTCTATGAAACTTTTCCTTTATAAAAGTTTACAAATTGTTTATTGTGTTTGAAAACTTCAATTGTCTTTGTTAAAATATTTATTAAAACAAATATTTTGTTGTTACGAATAAACAAGAACTTATACCAGTATAAAATAAATGTGGAAAAGAGTGATGTACTCGAACACTTTCCAGAGATCATAATTATTGCGAATGAATGACGACATTTTTGCTCAAGTTGACAGGCATGACGTTGAATTTTTCTAGGATTATGGTACAAAAATGTATGCGAAGAACATAAACCCTTTAACAAACAAGCGAAAATATCATTTTGCTTTATTGGAATTATGCGTTTTCTCTATTATACAAAAAGCCATCATTGATGTTTACCAAATATAATTTCAAGTGTTTAACTTTAATAATTTGGCATAGCAGTTGTTTAACAGGGATGGAAAACATATCTTTTTGATTTTGTATCGACTTTCGAAACAAATAATACTTTTGCTTTGTCCCCATATAATAAATCGGCATAACTAGAGCAGTTGTCGTAGAAAGATTAAATTTCGTATATTGATACTTTATGTCTTAGTTAAGAAAACATTTAAATTTGAGACAAATCAACGCATGAATATGCCAACCTCCCATACATCCTGAAATAATAAATTAAAATTTAAGCCACGTTGTTTGTATCAGAATGTAGCAAAAGTTGCTGTCTGGCTGTAAGATTTTACATTCTAGTGATGTTGTAAATTCTGTTGCATTCGGCGCAAGGACATGCCTACCTCCCATATATCCTTTTTTAAATAGACTTATGGCGATTTCTTTTCTGAGAAAAATGTTGCATAAATGGTACATGCTCTACTCAAAAGAGATAGAGCATGTACCATTTATGCAACATATTTCTCAGAAAAGAAATCGCCATTAGTTATAGCTGCATTTATGATTAGAATGCGCTTACAATTAATAAGTGTTTCGAAATTTATGAGTTAAAGCTCTGTTGTAAATTTGGTTTCATTAGTGAGATACATTTCTATAAAAATGCGGAAATATGATGGGGTTAATAAATAAAATCAAAGTTAATTGCTAATGTTTTTGTTCGTTTTTTTATTAGAGCAGTTTAAGCTTTTATCCGATTTCGCTCCATTATGGAACAAGTTTTGTAATCAAATGGATTTTACTACGAAATTATGAAACTCTCAATATTGTTATTAATTGTGGTAATTTTTTCTGGTTAATTAAAAAAAAATGCCAGTTTTTAAAATTTAAATAAAAATTTGCGTTTGGGAATTTACATTAAAACAACATAAAAAACTCAAATTAGTTCTTGTTTTCAATATAAATTTCTAAATAAAAATTTTTATTTTTATCCCAAAAACAGACAGTAACTACAAAAAATTTTGTTATATTTTTATAGTAGCGAAGAAACAAAAAACGATTTATAACTTTATACTTTGCAATCTTGCCAATAACATAAATTTACCTCTTTTAAATTTTTTGTAACTTAAGAAATATAACTCAAGAAAAGAAAGCAATTTTTATATATCTGGCAAAAAATATCCAAAAATTCTTTACAGATTCTGTTAAAGAACTGCAAAAAGTACTTAAATCTTAAATAAAAAATTAAGTACTCTGAAAAATTTGTTAAAAAAACTATACCAAACTTGAACAGTTTCGTGGAGTTCCAATAAAAAATTCAAAGTTTACGATAAAACAAAAATTTTTCTCAGTAATATTATTTGCCAGCAATAACTTTCCTTTTTTGTAATTATTTTGGAAGACAAAATTACTAAGTTTAAAAAGAATTCGTTGAGATATGAAGTTTTGGCAATTTTTTTTAGTAAAACAGGCAAAAGGCGTTTTATTCAAAAGTTGAGCTCAAAAATTGTTTGACTTTGATGCCCTCCACTGTAGACAAAATGTGAGAATAATGAATTCTTCTTACAAATCTATTTAGGGCACTTTGATAGCTTTACAAAAATGTATATTACAAAATTATTCTAAGAAATTTATTAGTCTTAAGTTTTGCTTATGGAACCGAGCACTGTGCGACTGTATTTCTTTCGTAAGGCTTGAAGTAACATGAATTTGCTTAAATTTAATTGGATTTAGAAAGGACTCAGTTATCACGTTGGCTGACATATGTGAGAAATACAGTGTTCTTGCCACATACTTTGAAAAAACAAACTTCACATCTAGTAGTCATTATTTGACTTTTAATATGTTTTAAGTTCCATGACTTTGGCTACTGATCTACATTGAGATTTTCGTGCTTTAAGCCTGTAACCAACGCACAGTGGCGCCATTTGAGTTTTTTCGTTGCAAAAATCATATCTTTTGAACCGAATAAGATAATTGAACAGTTTAAACAGCATATGATAGATAACTGTTCAGCCTATGAAATGAGCGTTTGGAAAGGGTGCTACGCTTTGTAGGGGCCTACTTATGGGTTATCAAAGTTAAAATTAGTAGAAAAATCAATTTTATGGTAACTAAAAAAAATTTTTTTTACATTTTTAGATTGTTTTTATTTTTTTTCTTAAGGGTTTTATGTTTTAAATTATTACCCAACAAATTAAAAAAAAAATTATTTTTTTTTTTAAATTTATTTTTTCAATTTTCTGTAAAATATTCATCACAATTCGTAAGAGAAGGTATATCTAAAAGACTAACCATTTCTAAACTATAATTATTTTGTAACTCTATTCGTGACTTCACATGCCGCAGGGAAGAAATAAGTGGATCGGAAGATGCTGCCAACATGTTGAAGAGGTCCTCATTTTGCCTCACCCTTGATGCTTTGAATGTGTTCTGCAATCTATATTTTTTATAAAATTTGTTAAGAGACTCCTGTGCTTCTTCAGAAAGCTCTCCAATTGGCAAAGACTGGTACTCAATTATATCTTTACCATGCGCCAATATTTTATGGACGGTCGGGGTCAACTTCTTCTTTGGATACATTTCTGCTAAAAGAGATGCAGTTTTCGACGCATATTCTCCATATTTTGTAGAATTGACATTTTCTTTGCAGTTTAAAACATCCAAGATCGTTCCCAATCTTTTCACGATTTGATTGTCAATTCCAATGATTCTAGTTACTGCCTCATCATTTTCAAAAAATCTCCTAGAAGTGTTTCCATCGTTTGAGTTACCGTATCCGTGCTTGGGACAGTCTACTTTTAGTCCAACTTGTTTAAAAAAAGCATCCTGTATTTGCTTCTTTCTGATCTTTTCCTTATCCTTTATTGATGTATTTTCATCGAAGTTTTCTTCCTCTTGTGGTAGGGTATATGCCAGTTTTAGCAAGAATTCCATACACCTTATCCTTGCGTGCAATGGTGACATTCCATATTCGTAATTCTCCTCATTTGTAGAATCGTTTAAATTACCAAAGTTCTTCTGACAAATAATAATATAAAATCGATAAAAAAAATATAAAAATAAAACGAAAAAAGGGGTTTAAATAGGTTTTTGCTAAATTTTTACCTCCAATATAATTCTGTCTATATATATGTATATGATAACTAATTGAAATATATTATAATTAAGCAGAAAAAGATACTAATCTTAAACTCTTTACAACTAATTATATAAAATTGAGATGTAACATATTATATATGAAATAAATTGAATTGGATTGAAAAAAGTTCTTCTGACTCTTTTTGCAAATCGGGCATGACATTGTTGAGGTTGTTCCTGTCAGTTCGTTTACGACTTTTCCGTCAACCATGGTCAGGTGGAACTCGTAATTGCATTCAATATATTTTCCTTCTCCAATTTGCAGCTTTGTAGGCTTAATCTTGCTTATTTGTTCTTTAATGTCCTTCACCGTAGTCCTTATGAGTTCTGCCGATTCCCTTGCAAACTGAAACATTATTGGTCGGCAATAATGCACTGATGACGGACGTGGATTTTTCCAGTGTAGGGAATCATCCGATTTTAGCCGCAAAGGAACAACAGATGCCATAAACATATTTCCGTCCGATATTGTAGCGTCATCGGGAGATATCCTTTGCTTATAAACGCTTTGTCCGGATGATCCATCGCAGCCTCATTTGCTGATCAATGTCAACTTCTCAGGAAGAATTTTCACTTCCGTGAAAAACTTTGGTGTGGTTGACTTTCTAAACAGTTCAAATAATTTTAAATTGTACAACGCCATGTTTTCAGTACTTAAATTGTTAAATGGTTTCAGTAATTGTTGCGCCAACTTTCAGGCGTAGACTAATCCAGGCATTATGCTTATTTTGCAATATATAGGCTTTTGCTACCATGCCTAAAAATTTACCTCTTCCCTGCATACATATGGATTTAGGCTGAATAATGCAATTTTGATATTATGCACGTGTCCAAATAAGATTTGTGCCTACCTGTAGGGACCATAAGTCAATATTGTTCCTGACCATTTGTACGCCAAAGTATTGTTTATGTGAGGTACGTACCTGCTAATTTCAATGAGTAGTTTTTTTCAAACTATTAGATCAAACTACTGTCAGTCAAAACATATAAGGGATGGACGCCATACAATTTCTGCAACCATGTCTTTTTGAACTTTTTTACCTCTAGAAGCCAAACGGGCACGTACGGGCAGATAAAACCTTTTGAATTATGTAAAGAAATAATCAAAGAACAGGTTTTGCACGTATGGCAAATATAGAAAAATATAGTTTTTTTTTATTTTCCGTCAAAGTTGAAAAATAGTGAAAAAACGGATAGTTTTTAAATAGTGATTTACCAGGAGAAACACAAAGCAAACAGTTAATTTTTTTTTATCATTATACATTTAATAAATACATCAATCAATACAAACAAAAAATAAGGCGATTCGTTACCTATTTTTCGTGATATTACACCTGAAATCGCAACAAATTGACTAAAAATTGTGTGTTTTTTTGAAAACCGAAAGTCGGTCAACTTTGAACGGTTATATCTTCTAAACTAAAAATGTGATATTATTAAGAGTGGCATATTTGAAATCGTTGAAAAGTTTCCTATAACATGGGTTTATTCAAAACTTCGTCGGCATTCATGAAAATTTTGATTTTTGCAACCTCGCTTGCTCTACGGGCGCCACTGTGCAACGGTCATGTTTCGGAAACCAAATTTAGGTCAAATTAAAACCGATCAACTTTTTCCATTAGATAAAAAAAGTAATCGCAGCTTTTTCTGATTGTAAGAAAAGTTCTGGTTTTCAAAGTGAGAGGTATATAAAAGGGAATATTTTTATAGGGTGGGCCATTTAAAATTTTATATTCCAATTTAAATTCTTAACTTAAATCGGCTATAAAAAAAATACTTAGGTTGTTCACGGAAGAATGGTTATCAGGTTACATGGTTATTTAGTTATATTCACAACAACAAAAGACATTTATTCAAATTTTTTTATATATATTTTTTTGCTGTTAATATAACTTTATATCCATAAAACCTGATAATCAGCCTTCCGTGAACAACCAAACTGATTATTTTTTTTTTGAAAGGTTGAACTTTGCCATTTAACAATGGAACACAATATCATTCATATGACTACCACGACGAAAAATAATCAGTACTTTTTCAAATTAAAAATTTTAAATTTATGAACACAAGGACTTTTTTTTAAAATTTGTTCGATTTTAATTCTGTTTTTCACTTTCATATAAATAATATGTAATTTGCACGTAAAACTTACTTACATTATGGTTCCACAAATTAATTTTAATGCTGATTTAGAATATTTTTAACCAGAAGATGTTCAATTTAAATCTAAAGTTCTTTATGGATCAATTCTTCTTTTGATCTCAAAATATTCCAAAATTGGTCGTAAAATTATAAAATTTTTTTTTTTTTATTTTACTATTTATAGTAATCATGACAAATTTCATCGGTCGACACAAACCTTCCAGAATCCACTCAAGAATATTTTGATCTCCACCAATAATCAATCTAAGCTTTAAAAAGTTCTCCACCAAGTCACATTGAGTTATTTAGTGTTCTCTAGCAGAAAAACGAGATGAAATGTAAAACGCACGAAAAGCAGGCAAAAACAATCGGCCTGAATGTGTTTATAAACGTAATGAAATTATCTACCAGGTTTAAAAAAATTAGTTCCAACAATATTTCATTTCATTCTAAGTTCTCATGTAGCTAAAAATAAACACCCTTTACATTTCAATTTTTAATTTTTAATGTTCGCGCCGAACATTATTTTACCCTAAATTCTTATTGAATAAATTTCTGAATTTCGACACTACAAAGATCACCAGCCCTAAAATT
Source organism: Pollenia amentaria (assembly GCA_943735925.1). NCBI lineage: Eukaryota > Metazoa > Arthropoda > Insecta > Diptera > Polleniidae > Pollenia > Pollenia amentaria. Next base: position 248,069,989 of record OX031007.1, on the reverse strand, counting down.
TTAATTTGAATATTGAAATATTAATTGAGCAAAATATAAAAAAAACCTTTTAATTGGCTTTTCAAAAGAAAGAACTAATTACACTTTTATGTAGAATAGATCTTATTCTAGCAAGCCGAGGGACTGATGTAAGAATATTTAACCCTTTCATGCCCCAAACGTCTTTGCGTCTTTTGAAAAGTGAAATATGAAACACAAAAAGCATTTACTAATTTCCAAATTTAATGTAAAGCTAATTTTTTTTTAAAACTTTGATTTGCAAAAATTTACTGCTAGAAATGAGAAATTTACTTAACCCTATAAAGCAGGAACCGTAACAGTTATTCCTTTTTTCATAAAAGTCAGATGATAAAAGTTATTTTTTTATTTTATTTTTTTGAACAAAAATAACAGTTATAAAAGTTATTATTTTATTTTGATTTTTTTGAACCAAAATAACAATTATTTTTTGATTTTTATTTTTCGAGCAAAAATAAAAGTTATTTTTTAAAGAAATGTACGTGTTATAATTATTTAGTTGACTTTAAATATTTATTTTAATGCGCATAAGAAATCCCAATGATGATCACACATTTAAATAAATATTTAAAGATATTAACAATTATAACACGTACATATCTTTAAAGAATGTCTTTTATTTTTGCTCCAAAAAAATAAAAATCAAAAAATAATTGTTATTTATGTTCAAAAAAATAAAAATCCTAAAATAACTGTTATTTTTGATAGAAAAGATAAAAATCAAAAAATAACTATTGTTTGTTCAGAAAAATAAATATCAAAAAATAACTGTTACTTCTGTCCAAAAAAAATATAAATCAAAAAATAACTGTAATATTTGATCGAAATAATAAAAATCATAACATTTTATCATAGAAAAGTTCATAAGGATCAATATGGTTTACTTGAATCAGTTTGCCAGCATTTACTTCTATATGCTTTTTTTGTTTTAAAATTTAAAAATAACTGTTATTTTTGGTGCCTGCTATAAAGCTTATCTGCGTAAATTTTACTCATGCACTTTCGTATTATTGTTATTCCTTTTCAATTAGCATGAATCAGTAGCTCTGCACTTAAGACATTTCATATATTAACATATCATAAATTTCGTTATTTTAATTTAATATGTATGCAAAAGTATAATTCTCATTAGCTTTCTCAAAGGGTTAAGGGATATTGCTGAAGAATATGCACCTATTGATAAGGTGGGAAGAAAAATATAAATATATCTATTTCATTATAATTCACTACTCGAATAATACAATATAACCACCATTTCGATTGAGACAAACCGACCGACATACTTAAATACCCATTCAAGATTCCATTACATTAAGTTGCTACATATTTGTTTTTGGCATCTGCACGACCACAACACAAATCACTTTTATCATTAATTTCCCATTTGTTTAATACATTTCATTGTATTTTTATAAATTAAATGAGGAAAAATACTTCTTGTGGATTTTCTTCAGTTGGTCATAAAATTTTGTTACGCTTTCTATTATTATTTTGAATTTTATTATTTTATTTTTAAGGGGGTGGCTAAATTATCTCGCTAAAATCGTGTTTAAGCAATTTGATTTTTTTTTATTGCTTACAACATTTCTGTTGTTTTTGCGATTTGAGTATTATTATTAATAATATTGCAGTCCAGAGATGGAAAATTTATATTCTGTTTTTATACCAATTAACTAAACGGAACCATGACGATACCATTGTTTTGAAATTATTGGAATTAGTTGATACTGTCCAGAATAGAGAAGGGGGCATGTATTTTTGTCGAAGAATCTGGGATAGATTTCTTATCATATATTTTATAATATTTAAAAAAAAGCTTATCATGGAAACTTCCGACTATAGTCAACTCACAATAAATTCAAACTCGTTAATTTGCATATCTTGATAATTGGAAGTCGGTTGAAAAACATTTAACAAGTTGACAAAATCAAATAATATGATACCCTACAAATCAAGTAATATGGCACCATCGGTAAATTTAAATTAAGTAGGTTCTAAGTAATTGGAATTTGTATATGATTTAAGTTTCATTACATCTACAGTAATAATTTGTTGCCTTAAATATGCGTATTTATGTTGACCATCCTTTATCCAAATTCTTTCAATAAATTGCAATTCTTAAGAAAACTTTAAAAACTGTATAAGCGTGAGATCCAAAACATCAGTTACAAATAAGTGGTCTGCACAATTCCATTTGAACACACACTCAAATCATAGAATATTTTTCAAATTCTATACTGTAGTGTCGCTCTCACAAACCAAAATTTTGTGAACGTGAAGAAGAACCAAAATGTATTAATAAAGTTACCGCACTACTAAAACAATGCAACAATAGAAAAAAAACAGGCATTTTGTTGCTAGAATTGCGACGGTAAATGTCAAAATGCCTTTATAAAATATAACGCTATAACGCCAGAACACGAAGAGAAATGGTGTATGTCGGTTATGTTTTTGTAGGGGCCATTGCAAATTCTCACAGACTGCACGAGGTAATTTTCAAAGACTAGGAGTATAGGGAAAAATTTAAATCTGTATTGAACGGTTTTGTACCCTCACAATACTTTTTAAATTGTTCGCGAACAGTAATGCATAGCATTAGCCATTGCGCTTGTACACAAGCGTTTCGTATACACATTCGATTTTTGTTGTCTGTTTGATTTTCAAATATGATATCTTATGCAGGACTTTATTTCAAAACAATTGAACAGCGTCTACCACTATAAAGTTTAACCGTAGACTTTTACAAATCACTTTTCGTTGCAAACTTTGCATTTGTTGCAATAGAGTATAAGTGCAACCCCGTAACAACTAAATATATGAAACTTTAATTTGCATCACTTGAACAAATATTGTCAAAAGTCATTGCAGATTGCTAATAAAACAGCTGTGTTTATTTTTACACTCTAAAGCTATGTTCACATTATGTGTATTTGTCATGTGGATTGTCACTTTTTCACATGTTAAATTTGTACATATCGTCTGAACACCTCCAAACAATATTGTGTGTTATTTCTCTGTATACAACACTGATGACATTTTTGATTTAGAACGAGTTCTATTTCCCAATAACAAAGCATCTGACATCAGCTGTGTCGTATTAACAAAATCGTTTGTGGCGGCAAAAATTAATTGAAATATTGACAAATACAAATAATAATAGTAAATAAATAATAAAAAAAATAAAAACTACACAAATAATTATTAATTTTTGTACATATAACCACTCAGCTGTTTTAAGATTTGTTTTCTTGAAAGGTTATGTCAAATGTACTTTACATACCAACATTTAAACATGGAAATTATAAACCTTATGTATTACTCAAATTTTGACATACAATGAAATTACATGTGTGTAGAAAAGTGACATACCACATGACAAATATACATAATGTGAACAAAGCTTAAGCAAGTAGATACCTATGCTTACAAAGTTCTACGCCGGCAGAGCCGTGAAAAATATGGTAGGAGGAGGCTTTAAATTAAAGCGAAGACTGCTCAAAGAAATATTAGTTAAATAGTAAAAAATTTAAATTTCAAACTGATATAATTTTTTTTTAGTAAATTCCAAAAAAAAAACCTAATGCTTTCTTTGCTCAAAGCAAATGAATGCCAAAATTTCAATTATGCAACGAAGAGTGATTTCCGTTAATGTCAAGGAAACTGTGAATTGTTTTATTACGGTAGCACTGCCGCATCGCTGCAAAGTATTATTATGTTTTGGAACTCAGTTTATTTTTAAAAACTTAAGTCCATTTTACGTTACAGAATATACTAAAAATGTACATTAAATTTGTCGAACTAATCGTTCTTGATAAAATTAAAAAATTTTAATTTTTTATTCCAAAAAAAAAAAACAATTAAATACAAGAAACAAAAAAAAAACCGTAATAATAGTTCAAAATCAGTGGTTCAAAATCTCCAGAAAAAAGAACAATTGTACCGCGATTTCCATTCCTGATGCAGTGACAGTCAAAAAATCCCACCAATCGAAAATGATCGGTTCCTCTTTTATACCCTTCATTTTTGTTATAGTTTCTTCAGCACTTGAATGTGGATAATTTTATTTATTTATTTATTGATAAACTTTTGCTGTTTTTGTTTTTATTGCTCTGTTAATGTTTTTGTAGTTTTTTTTTGTACATTGAAAACTTTTAATGACAATATGAATTGGTGTTGCTGGGAATGTTTGTTTTTTATGTACTGGTTATAAATGCGTTTTGTTTCGAGCGATTAAGTTTTTTTTTTTTTTTTGTTTATTTATTCAAATAAATCGATTTATTTTGTAGATTATTTCGTTTTGTAGAACGCCAACAAGCGTTCAAGTTAATGAAATATTTGTTTTGATTTCTTTTTATTTCGATAATTATAAATCAGATAAAGTGCTATTAATTAAAATACTGCAACTGACTGATACTGACTATAACACGTTATAACTGAAACTGATATACATTTAAAAATTAATTTGAAATTTAATTAGCAAATAAAAAAATTGCTTTTAATGATATGATGCCTTTAAACATTTGGCAATTTGTATTTAAAAGGTGTCAAAATATAAAACTAAAAGTCCCAGTTTTACTCATGCAAACAATTTAGAAAATTAAAGTTTCAGGTACGTGATAAAAATCGATCGTTTTTACCAGGTGTGATAAATTTCATTTCTGAATTATTGTTTTAATTTTTTTTTCAGTATCTTCAAAAATTGATTTTTATACAGTTTCCTTTTTTCTTTCTATATTCTTTGAAATTCTATATAATATTTATTAATTGAAGTGTATTAATAAATATTATATAGAATTTCAAAGAATATAGAAAGAAAAAAGGAAACTGTATAAAAATCAATTTTTGAAGATACTGAAAACGACATCATCGATTTTAAAATCGTGTTCCAGCACATACCTGATTATGTTGGGACTTATATACTAACTATTAATTAATAAAAATATTATTATTAAAAAAATCTGTAAAAAGAAAATCCTTGCAAGTCCAACTTTTTTATTAAAAGTTACGAAACTTTATTAAATTTAAATACTTTCTTAATTCCCAGAAACACGGAAATAAAAAAATGAATAATTAAGACATAAAATAAGAATAATACATAAAATCTCGAGTAAAAAATTTCTTGATGAATAAATAGTTTGACATATTGGCCCACTAAGATCGTGTGATTTAACCCTATTTGATTGATTTCTTTGGGGTTTTTTAAAGTCACTCGTCTACGCCATCCAAAATCAAACAAGTTTTAATAAAATATTTTATCAAGTTAATTAAATGTTTACATATATCAACAACATAACTGCAAAAAATGTTGTTATTATCAAAAGAGATTTAATTTATACCATTAATTTGTTCAAGATTGCACTTAATTAATTTTTTAATCATTATCAAAAAATTTTTAATTGAAATCTAATTTTAATTTTATGTCTGTGCGCCGATAAGTTAGAGAAAATCGAACAGCTGGAAATCAACATGCGACGAGTTAAAGACAAAATACGGCCGCAATTGCTGATGTCACATGCTCCAAATCATATTTAAATATTAATGTCATAACATTTTCTAATAATAATAAATTTAAAAAAAATTTAATTAAATCCATAAAGAATTATAATATAAACTGGGGACTTAACAGTTTCCAGACCGTTTAGTACCAATCTGATTTTACTGCAAGTAGCTTTAATATCGTGATCAGATTTCAGAAAAATATATATCGTAACTCATTTCCAAGCTAATCGATTTTGAAAATTTGTATCAATTTGGATACTATCTTGTATAAAATTATTTTCCTCGAATATTATTTATCTATAGATTTTTCTTGTATTAAATTGATTGACGATTAGTTGTGTTTTTCGTATAAATTAATTTATTTAATTGGAAAATAGGGCCACAATCGAGCGCAATTGAAATCAAAGAAGAATTTTAGTACAATATTCCTAAAAATGGCCATGAGTGTAAAGTTAAATCTTAAAAATTATTGAGCCTAGACACATTGTGTTGTGCTTACGGAATAATGTTAACTTATTAACAGAATTTATAATAATGTTTTCACGTGGGCGAATTGAAAAATCAATGTGAACAAAGAATTTTTCAATCGTTTTCCCGAAATTTAAAAAAAATTTTTAAATAGTAAATTATCAATAAGTCGATTCAACTCGCTCAGTTACGACTTCTGATAATGGCAAACGATGGAAAGAACTCTTTACAAATCCTCTACATTGTTTCGCCCCCTTTGACTCCTATTCCATAAATCTAGATTCTAGACTAATCCATAATAATAATAATGCTGGATACACACTATGCAATGCATTTACGCAACCAATTTCTTATTCAGATTGCATGATTTAACACACTGCAATCAACAATGAAATCATAAACACAATCGTCGTTTTCTTTTTTTCACGTACTGGACTTCTGTTATGCGGTTGAGAAAATTTTGAATGAAGATGTATACACGATACAGACAGTGCAATCCGCATCAATGCAATCTCAAAATATCGAAATGAGACAATAAACACAAATACAAACGATGCAATCTACAATGTAATTTACCAGATTGCGTAAATGCATTGCATAGTGTGTACCCAGTATAAAAGCATTAACATGAGTTCTGTTAAGTTAACTTTATTCTGTAAGCAAAACGAAATGTGTCTAGGTTTAAAAATATGAATTCACCCACATAAAATCGCCATAGATAAGTAATACCAAAAGTACACATAAAGTATAAAAAATGGAATATTTTTATGAACTTTAAAAAATAGAATAATTTTCAAAATTTGGTCGATTTCAATTGTATTCTAATTCGATTTCCAGATGAAGGCTGATTCATTTACATTTCTTCGAATACATTATTTGAATACTTTTTTTATACACAATATTAAAAATGATAATCTCTTCATTAACGTTGTTAAGTACTTTGAGCCCTTTTGGTACCATATTTTAAATAGTAAAAGTGCTTATTGTCGCCTAATGGCTAATAAACCAGTAAGTGTTTAAACGCTGGTTTAGTTGAACTAAACTTAAATTTATATGTAGTTTAAACTCAACAGTTGTAAACCAGTGTCCCATGTAGTATATGTAGTTTAAAAATGTAGTTTAAATGTTGTTAACTTCTTGTGGTCATTTATTTATAGATTTGCTGGTTTAAACACATTTTAAACCAAAAAGAGAGTTTAACTTGCTCTGATTTATTAGCCCTAAATATTTTGGAAGCGAATATTTGGATTGAATTGGGCTTAAAAATGCGAGATGCTGGCAATAAAATAGTTTACGTGAAATCTTGAAAAAAAAATCTTAAATTGAACTTGCAGTACTTTTGTTATAGCAAAAATGTTTCAATTAGACCAACAATGCCTAATTAAGAGCCCTTTAAAAACATATTCCTATTTGTTAATCGATATTTATACCCATCACAGCAGGTTATTTATACAATGATGATATTAGACCCTATTATATATTCTGGGCCCTAATGAAACGAAGGTGTCCGCCTGTTCTTTTGTATGTTGAAATGGGTTTTCAGAAGACTCCAAAAATTATGGGGACAAGGTTTTTATATATCTAATTATCTTGTGCTCTTTTACATTTTACTACTGAAGTGCAGCCAGATTGGTCTATAAATAAGTAAGATATAAGCAAAATACCACGATTTGTTGTTGTAAATTATTTATTGTTTTTGCGCGTATAATTTTTTCGGTCGGTCCTAGGACTAAATCTTCTATATATTTATTTATGTTCTTTCTGTTCTTATTCCACCATGATGAAGGGTATATAAAATTCGGCATAGCCCTAATATAGCACTTTAACCTGCCTTAAATCCAGTTGTACTTTTCTATTTGATTAACTTTTACTGTTCATTTTTAATTAAATAACACTTAAATTTAGCAGCATTTAAATTCAATTGTCATAAATCTTTTGGTTTTTTTTCCTATTCGATCGTAAAAAGTCCATAGCAGTGACTATAATTCGTGCTGGAGAGTATCGTTTATATTAAAATAAACAATAAAGATTAGCTAAATATTTACAACAAAAACAAAAATAAATAAAATATATTTATGGAGGGAAAAAAATAAATAAAATACAATAACTAAAAGCAAATTAACAATTTTTTTTGTAAATTAAAAATGAATACGTAAGATGACATAAATTGTCTTAATTTACACGGGTTTTTAAATGTTAAAAATGTTTTTCTAACGCTAACAACAATTTAAACAAATGAGGGGTGTAAGAAGATGGTGACGTTAAATTTGTGTAATCAATTTGGTTTATAGAAGAATGAAATATGTAGGGGTATTAGCGAATTGAGAGCAGCAACGACCTGTAAATGGTTAATGGAAAATATTTCGAATTTTTTTTTTTTTTTTTGCAATTCATGTTTCTTTAATAATCCATAGCATATACCATTTCGCTGCTATTAAGAATGACATCTAAGAAGCAATATTTTATTATAACAAATTCATTGCTTGTTTTTTTACATGAAAATTTTGCGTTAATACTTTTAAAACTTTTATTGCTTTATAATACCATTTTAACTTTTTTTCTTAACAAACTACAGCGTTCTGTTATTCATTAATATGAAGCTTGATTTTATATATTAGGAAAAAAACAAGTAATAGTGCTATCTTTAATACCCTTCACTGTATTATGAAAAAAGATTTAACAAATTAACTCTTTAGGCACACTTTTATATGGGAAACTTTATAACTAAAGCAGACACATATTTGTATTATTTAAAGTTTATTTATTGTAAAACTTTTGATAATTTTGGTTGGCATAAAAAATAATTTTGGGAAGAATCTGAAAAACATGTTTTATTTGTTTGTGAGAAATTCCCCTGTATTACCATACAGTGTGCACTGGACGTTAACTTTCTTAACAAAGCAAACAATTTACACTCACAATATTCTGTACGTAAAATTAACTGAAATTGTAAAATAAAATAAATGAAAATTCAGTTAAAACCCGGTCTACTTATTTTTCATTTATTTTTAACGAAAAGTTTATTTAATTTTTTTACTTTAAAAAATTCAACTGCGAATTCCGTAAAAACAAATGAACTTTTAGTTATTTTATATAATTCAACTTTCAAAAAATATCCGTGAATTCCGTAAAAATAAGTGCATTTTCAAACTCGAGTATACATCACCTGTTCGCTTGTTTTTCTAATGAGAAAGACAGAGAAGAGAGTATTATTATTTACTTACCCCGTTACATAGCATATAACTAGTATGCCGACTCTTTGATAGGTACATAACTCAAATGTTAGTGGTACCTAACTCATGTTTGTATTAGTAAGATTTTTTTCAAATGTATTGGTGTATAAAACTATTTCCACCACTACACAAAGTTGCTTAAAATCGTTAATAATGTGACAACAATTATTTTCAAAAATAAAATTTCCTTAGTTCCATAAATTTTCAATTTATTTAATGTTGGCTGCATTTATAAACTTTTAAAGACAATGTTTCTTTAATATTTATTCTGCAATATCGGAAAATATATAAATAATTTATGATTTCAAATATTTTTTCATACCACAAAATACTACTCTGATGGCTTTTAAAATATTAACAACAGAAAAAATTTGTGTCAAAAAAATTCATTTAAAAATGTTTAGTTTGTGAAAAATAAAAACATTTTGCAAATGCAAATTGTGATGGAAAAAATTATTAATTATGTGTTTGTGTCATAAAATTAAACAATAATAGCCTATTTCCGATATGCGAAAGAATTCTTTCTTTCGAACAAATACATTTAAAACAAAAACAAATTCTAAAAACTCTTTCGCACATCGGAAATAGGCAGTAATTTATTTATTGTGAAAAATTTTAAATAGAAAAATTTCAAATTTGGTTTTGTTTTTGTTGTTTTTATGTGTGTTGAATTTACACAGAACGTATATGTGTGAGGGGTGAACTAAAAAATTGAGAACGCTCTCTCCAGTTGGCATACTAGTTTTATACTATGCCCCGTTATACATGTTTGTTTTACTTTTGTTGCAACGACCAAAGTTGCCAATTTAGCGCTTTTTAACTGTCAAAAAGGCTTTGAAACAAATGAACAATGTAAATGTATAAATATACATATGTATATTAATATGTATAATTGTTATGCTGCAATTCCTATTTAAGGAATTTAGATCAAAATATTTTATATTGCTTGTTCATATAGAAGATTAATTTTTATTTAGATATTTTAATTAGGCTTAAGTTCATTGAATTTAATTTGCATTAAATTATTTTTATGAAGAAAGGAATTTTTACAACATGGAAGATTAATTAAAATTGTTATTGATAATTTTCATTCTTGACTGACCTGGGATTCGAAGCCAGGCTGTCTGGCGTGTGATTCGAACCCAGGCGGCTGGTTACCCTGACATGTTTCGACCTCAACCACTAGGTCTCCTCAGAGGGATTTGCCGTCTTACACTCGCAGCCATCGATGACTGCTGACGTCAGTAGTCAAACATCAATCCTTAAACCAAATTGTATTTTTAACCTTTGGTAGATCGAAATTTGCTTTTTGAATGATTATCCATTTTTAATTGATCTCATATGTTTTTCCTTACTTCTGTTTTTTCGTACTTTTGTCAAGAATTCTTCTTGAAGTCCAAAGTACATTTTTTTGTTTTTCCTGTTTTTTAATTAAAATATCTAAATTTGGATTAAAAACCATTAACAGTTCAATAAAATAACCACAATACTAATTATTGATTAATTTTTATACTTAAATTTTAAAGAATTCAAGAATTTTCAAACTGTTTGTTAAGGGTTTCTTTGTACTAGGACCGAGAGGTGGAAATTCGACCACCAAAGATTTACAGTTAAAATAAATCCTTTTATGCACGTATGGAATAGGCAATTCTGATTTAAAAGTGCTACCTAAATTAAAGAGAAAAACAAATGTCTTTTCTTATTTCCTTTTATTGGTTATTCTTAAAGCATTTCTTTACTATTTTCACAATGTGTATGTGAATAAAAGGTAAAATAAAGTTTAAATTGCCTACTCTTAGAAATAAAATTTAAAAAAAAAAATATCTGTATTGAAACAAAAATAGATTTCTGAACGAAAATTTTCATTTTATTTTCAAAACAAAAATTATTGTATCTGTGTGTGTTTGCAAGCAAATTTAAAACACTTTTTACGGCCAATTTCGCATAGTTTAGTTAAAATGAACCATCAGCTATGACTATCAAAAACCTATTGTTAAATGCAAGGTAAAGTAATAGTTAGTTTTAACTGAACTTGGTGAAATTGGCCGTTAAACACTTTAATCCTAAAAATTTTGAAAATAAAATTTATATTGCGCATATCTATACATTATTTATTAATTCTTTCTTTAGTTTGCCTATAAAATCAGAAAAGGTTTTTTGTAAAAAATGTCATGTAAAACGCAACGAAACGCCAAAGAATAATATTGAAAGCACAAACAATGTCATAAATATTTTGTAATTTTGTTGTTGCTTTCTACGGAAATTCACATTGCGCCTTAAATTTTCAAACGCTGCATAGCTTGTAGCGTTGATAATTTTAGAACGGTACATGAATTTCTATAAAAAGCAACAACAAAATCACAAAATATTTATGACATTGTTTGTGCTTGCAATGTAATTCTTTGGGAGTGCCTTGCGTTTTATATGATTAGGGCCTTAATGTTTCAATTACACTAGTCGGCAAAAAAAGTCAGGGGAGAAAACTTTATTATGTGATTTTAATTGAATTTAGCGTGCTGATCCAAATCTGTTCACAGTTTTATTCAATAACCTCTTATATCATTTTGTTTACAGAGTTTCATAAAATTTGACAGTGTGATTTCTAGTTCTATGAAATTGTGACGTACAAATTTTTATTACCATTGTATAATTTATTACGGTTTAATCGTACTTAACTGTTTTCCGGGAGCAGGGTTAATGTGGGACCTAGGGTAAATTATGGACCGATCTTTATGTAATTAAACACTATCGGGCCTGTTCTGAAAATCACGTGATTTCAAATCACGTGCTTTTAAATCACACGTGTGATTTTGTGGTGTTCTAAAAATCATTCCGCTTTTGTGTTTCTCGGTGTGCTTTCGGCAAAAAAACTCAAAACTGGAACAAAAAACTGTCACACGTGTGATTTTAAAAGGCGCATGTGATTTGAAATCACGTGATTTGAATAAAAGTGATTTTCAGAACAGGCCTGTATAATTCCCAGTCGTATAAAACGATTTTGCGCAAAATTTGAAATCATTGCGTGCATTATTTCACCATTTATGTGTTCTTGTAACAATATTATATTTTTTTTTTTTTTTTGGTGGTGGTTCCACATTTTAAATCATAGCTCCGATCCTACTCAACCGACTTTGCTGGGTTTCAATCCCAAACTGCTTAGGGTAACTACAAGCAATTTACCACCAAGTTTGTTCTTTTCGTTTGAGTTTTTCGAAAGTGAGCGTGATTTCAGCAGACGGACAGACATGGCTCAAGGACACAGAAAATATATTCGTTATGGGGTCTTAGATGGATATTAAAAAAGTTTCACCCAGAATGCCAAACTTAGTATACCCACTTCACAACTAGTTGTACAGGGTATAAAAAAAGCAAGGGATCATTTTATGGCAAAAATTAGAGGCAGTTCTGGGTTTTTTTTTGGTCATATCTCAGCCATTTGATGACCGATCTGGTTGAATTCCAGCAGCAAATAATTTTTGCGTAAATGTGATATGAGAACGTAGCAATCTAGTCCCCACACAGACTGCCGGAAATCGTAAAATCAACTTCTACTACTTATAAAGATCCATAATATACATAATTTATAATGTCTAAGATAAATATTATAGAAGTTGCAAACGGAATGACAAACATATATATACCCTTTTACCTTCGGTGAAGGGTATAACCCCGTTACCTTCGGTGAACGTTATAATGAAATAAAGCTGGTACATCTGGTACGATTAAAAACAAATACTGATTAACAATTTTTTTTTTTAAATTTAGGTACAATTTAATTAAACAAGCCAAGAGAAAATAAATTAAAACCATTAATCAGTGTTACTTATAAGTAAACAAGCAGCAAACAGTATTTACAAAACAAAAAACAAATTTTTACTATTTCCACTTTTAAGAGAACTATTTAAAAAAATCTATCCAATCCGTAAATTGTGTAACACTAGCAGATTTTACGTTTAAATTTCACTTGTGCTTAACTCTTTGTTACCAGATGTATTTTATAGCTTTTGGTACCGTTTTGGTTGCCATACAATCACATCCCAGAACCGTCCGTCACCAGTTGAAAAAAACTTTTTTTATTTTGTCTATTTTACACCATAAAAGTTTTCCATGTAGTTTTAATACTTGCACATACATGCGAGTACAAACATTTGGTATTTTACAACATGAATTCTTAGAAATCGAATCTTGTAAACTGCCAATCAAACAATAGTATATCGATTCGGTTTCAGTTGGTCCTCCAACTAAAAAAATATTTAAAGGCAAATAGAGAAAAATAAATGGAATTTGTTGACTTGGCCTTTTGTAGTTGTTGTAATGTTATAAAATTCCTTAAAAGCGTAACACTGTGTGAAATATAAATATTTGGAAAAATTATTAAGACTTTGGGAATTGTAATGTGTGGGATGTTGGGATGACAAAACAATATAAAATGTATATAATATTCATGTGTGTCATCATGACATACATAAATATTATATGTAGTTTTTCTTTTTGTATTAACTTTTAAATAAAATAATAGAATATCTGGAAAATGGAAATTTTTAAAAGAACATAAAATGAAATTACAATAAATGTCTTATAAATAAATTTCTTTTGGACAAAACTCCAAAAAGGTTACAAAAGTTCAAGTAAATGAACCTTTAATAAAATGTATATTTTGATATCTGTATAAAGTCATACCGAGGTACCACTTAAACAATATTAAATTTTTTTTTGTAAAACCAAGAATTTTCCAAAAAAAAAAGGATCTTTTCATATTCAAGGCACCATTTGAGTAATAAAAACAAGCTCTTACAAAACCAACTTTAAGTAATTTTTATCAAACTACATTCTTACTAAGGGGATTATTTCCTAAAACATTTCACCTCAAAATATGTTTTAAATTTTCATACAAATTTTTTTAAAATTCAAAAAATTTTATATGAAGAATTTTTCAACGCAAAGTGAAGTGCAAAGTAGGCCCCTAAGAAAATTTTTTATCAAAAACCGTCCTTATAAAATTAATAAAAAAAAAAAATATTTTATAAAAAAAATATGCTTTTATGTTGTACCCTTTTTTCAAAAAATAAAGTTCTCTTAAAAATATACATTAAAAAAAATATGCATTACGAACACAAAATATTAAATTTGCACAAAATTTCAGCAAAAGTAATCCCTGCAAAAAAAATAGGACCTCTTACCAAATATATCTAATATACTAATAACAAGTGGATGCTGGATGTTGGGAACCGCATAAACAAGGCCAGGCAAACTTATGGTCAACTAAACCATGTGCGGAAGCCACCTCTACCACCCCCCCGCCCCTCATATAACCAAGCGCACAAATATAAACGTCTTTAATAGCTACGTGAAATCTTTTGCAATTTACGGCTGCGAGTCTTGGAACTCAAATAAAAGCGGAATCAATGCCGTGCAAGTATTCATTAACCGTTACCTCCGTTGCATACTAAAAATTGTCTGGTCAAACATAATCACAAACGATCGTTGATGAGCCGAGTGCGGACAAACACCAGTTGAGTCCGAAATCAGAAAAAAGAAATCGCGGTGATTTGGTCATGTCCTACGGAGACCTCAAGCTAACAAAACCAGAATCGTAATAGACTGCAATCCCCAAGGCATCTGCAGGTAAGGGTTGCCGAGACAACAACACGTAAAATGGGCTGAAGAGTTTAGCAGCAGATAAGCAAGAATCCTATGCTCTTTATAGGAACAATTATTAGTTGTGCGATACAAAAAAGTACCTTTTTAAAAATATATTTTTCATAAAATAGAGTTGTATTGTTTACGCCAGTTAAAGCAAAGTATCCCTTCCTTTTTCAAAAACATAAAGCACGCATATACAGATTTGTCTAACTAATTTTCATAGAAAAGTACTTTCATAAAACTTCTATTAACCTGTTTTATATATTATAAATAAGGCCGCATATCTATAGCAAACCCCTTTGTCGGTCACAATTAATTTATTTTATAATTTTTAATACGGACACCGTGAACGTCTTTTATAACAAACTAAATTTGTTGCTACTTATAACCCTGGGGGTGTAGGGAACATCTTACGGATATTTGAATTTTCGGTGTTGCATCCTTCGGGGAATAATCAGGTGCAGCCTGTACCTGTGCTTCAACCAAAATTAACCGGACTCTTGAGCTCGCGGCTGACCAGAGATCATATTGGTTAAGCCCTTCGTTAGTATGGTTCTTGCGGGAAAAACTTTTCTCGGAAGTTTTGCCTGTCCTCTAACAGGATACTTTCGGGGCGCTCGTGGCGGTTGTGGTTTGAACCCAATGTCGCTGCTAGGAAAAGCCTATTAAGGGACTGAGTTTTTACGACTTGTGGTGTAGTTTGGCCTAAGGAAGGACCATTCCTAGGTACTATTGCAATTTAACAGAAGGCATTTCTCCGAAAGCAGTGGAGGTTACATAGCTCCAACTCCTAAACAAAGGGCGAGTGTAAAGTTTCAACAGATAATGCACTCAAAATTGCTGCCTTTGTGTGGTGCTGGCTCTCCCACACGGTTGGCTATAGTTCAACGCATACTTTTTCACCCAGTGGTCAGGATCCACCATGAGGTTAGGCGAAAAACGGCACACACCCCTATAAATGTTTTCCACGTCTGTTCCAACGGGTTCGTAATATTAAATTTTGTTTGGCAAAAATCCTTTTTTTAAAACAAACATTTTTGCTTTAATAAAAATTTCCTGTTTAGCCAGTTTATTTTTCAAAGAAAAAGTTTCTCTTTAACATAAAAGTTACCTTTTCCAAAATATTGCATCTTAACAAAAAAGTACCTCTGCAAAATTTGGGTAAATCTTAAGCTTAAAAAACAACTATATAAAAAGTACTTTTTCTCAAAAGTATACACTTTTACCTTTAATTAAAGCACATTTTTATCACTTCAATGTTTTAGCAGTTTTCCTTAAAAAGACAACCCATCAAAATTACACGCTTTCCAATATCAGTGTGGTAAATTACAGCATTAACTTACACGATTACCATGATACGCCCTGTCAGAGAATAATTTATTATTTTTAATGTAAATAACAACAATTTCAACTTACAAAAATAAATACATTAAAAAATTTCATTTATCAGCGATAAATTTGTGTATGTCCCCATGTAAAAGTAAAGCAGTAAAGAAACAAAAAAAAAGGAAACTGCGTTAATATTTAGTATAATTAACGCTAAAGGGCATTGTTAACATTATGTACACATACAATTTCAATTCTGAAGTCTTCTTTTTTTTAATTTATATATTTAAAAGAAAAAGGCGAATAAATCTCATTTTGAGTGCTCTAAATATGTTAAAACAGACAGAGATTGGCGTCCAATAAACAAGATCATGTTGCTAATACCAGACCTAAATCCACCATAAAGGGCAACATGAAACCGCTGATGTTTTTAGTACAAGACAATATTTCGTTGGTACTCCCTTAAGAAAAAACAGAGCAATCAATGTTGCTGATGGCAATATTAAATCTTATGATGATAATGATGATGTATTAAAAAACAAGTTTTCAATTTAAAACAAAAAAAAAAAAAATACATTGCAAACAAATTTATGTGATGCCGCCGACTTCACATTCAAAAATAATGAAGATGATAATGATGATGGTGACAAAAGAGGTTAAACAAACCGGGTGAAGAAACTTTTAGTTTGTGTTTTTAGGCTTTAAATTTTGCTAAAACAAGTGCGTATACGAGTACAAGTTTTTCAATATTTTTGAACATAATGTTTGCAACATCAGCAAAGCTGCTATGAGTTCTTTATTATTACAAGTTTAAGTAAACGCTACAAAGTTGTTGGCCTGCATCTTGTCATAAATCTGTTTTTAAAAATATTTTTGTGTTTGACTACAAAAGTTCAATTCATCTTTAAGAATTCAATAGCAAAAGGTATGTTCACACTTAACAACTATTTGACGACGAAAGTGATTTATTTAAACTGATTTGTGGATTTACTACACTTTATTTCTGAAAAATTGTAGACGAATGTTATTAAAAAACTTTATGCAAAAGTTATGCAAAATGAAACAAATGTCTAATAACAAGTAAATGTGCCGTATCCGGCTGTGTCGAATATGTAATACCCTCCATCGAAAGTTAGAATATTTCAGGAGTGAGCTTTATATCATTAGCTGAAATTCAAAACTACGAAACTAAAGATTTTAAATCTAGTACTCTGTTTAACATCTCACGTGAAATGCTGTCTAAACTCATATGAAAATAACTTGTATGAAATTTCTATGAAATTATGTTGATAGAGTTTTAATCTGTTCATTTTCTGAAAAAGTTACAAAATGTTTCTGCCAATATTTTTTTTACAAGTGCGAAATAATACAAGCAGCACTTATTTCGCGTGGAATTTTAATCAATTGGAAAAAATTTAAACTTAATATTAAATAAGAAAGGAAAAATTTAAATAAACACAGCCGGTAACTGTTTTTCATCCATAATTATTTTAATTTTTTTTAAATTTTTTATTACAAAAAAAAAATACCTTTTAGTAAAATACATTTTTTACATACACAAACAATTGATACATGTCAAAGTTTTTGTATCAAATAATAGATATTGCGCAACATTTTCCACAAATGTGAACAGAGTTCTAGGCTTAAGTGTTGGTTCACACTCTTCAAGTTTTAGCCATCAAGTCTTGAGCTTTTGGGAAAGAAGCGAAAATGCCATTTATTTTCCTCTCTCTCCTAAAAACTCAAGACTTGACGGATAAGACTTGAAGAGTGTGAACCAGCACTAACGTTAGAAACAAAATATGTTATACAGTAGAATCGCGAAAAGGTTAACCGAAATGTCCCAAGGGTTGTTAAGTTTTTCGGACTACTATCTTTTCTTAGTGGTTTTAAATTGTCAGAAAATACAATCATAAAAATAAAATTAGATTTACTTTGTACCGGCTGGTTTAAAGTTCACCATTCCTCTTGTATATAATTATTAATTATATAAGTAAAATTACTTATGTATTATAAGCAGTGTATTGAAAGCAGTTCTTTACAAATTTTCAGTTAGCGAACTCTGTGTCGTTTCTAAAAATTTGCCAGCCATCCATTACTATCATTACTGTTTCTTCAGGCTGCGATAACGCGAACTCGTGTTTAGCTCTTGATATTGAAATTGGACCAGTTATAATGCAATTGCTTACCACATATACACATATACATCTATAGAAAACACCCTTGATTTTCCGAGAGTGGGCCTATATTGGACCTAAGTGTTTTATGAAATATGCACGATCTTCACCAAATTTGGCAGCGTACAACGCAAATTTGTGCAAACTTTCTGTCAAAAGTGGAAAAGTCAAGTTTTGAAAATACATCCTTAATTACTCAGGGACCCAGACAACATAAACTCTTTGATCTCAGATGAATATTAAAGTTATACATGGAACATCAAACTTAAATATTTGTTTAAAGCTGTTTTACACTATCACACAAGTCTTATGTATTTTGGTGAAAATACATGTCTTATCTGATTATTGTTTGAAAATGAAACGGTTGTGTTTTCCTTTAGCTTAAATTAAATTTCATGTTTAATTGCACGAATTTAACAAAATAATGAATCTGAACTTAATTTCTATATATCATAAATCACTTTTACGTTGTTTGTCTGTTTTAAACCATTTTTAGACGGATAGTGTATTTTGTATAATTTTTATTTATTTAAAACAAGTTTTTAAGCCTGCATTTTTATACGATTTGAAAATTTATTTAAAATTGATTTAAAATCAAGTTAATACCTCAAAAGTTTCGTTTATTGCCAAATATTTATTTTAAACTCATGTAGTGCTAAACAAATTCGTCGACTCTTTCTAAAAATTCCCCAACATGACCAGTTTTTTTCTTTGCACTTATCTGAAAATGTTGACTGTAATGCAGATAAATAACTGAAATGGTCAGCGGTAGCAGGTTTTAAATGTTAAAAGATAAATAAATCTGTTTCCTTTTATGTTGTCGACCCACTAAAAGGTATTTATCATTAAATTTTAATTAAAAGTTAATGAATTTATGAACATTTTTGTGACTTGTTAAAACGATCATGGATCATGTCTTCAATGTAGGTCACCGGTGTAATTATAAAAGTTGTCTCAAAATATTTTTAATATAATTTCAGCGAAAATTGTTAATACAAAATTATTTTGCAGCCAAAAGGAAGGAGGACCACACAGACGAATTAGTTTTTATTTTTTTCATCTATTAAATGAAAAAAATTAAATTTAATGGTATTAAGGCATTAACTGCCAAACCAAAATGAGCAACAGCAGATAAATAGACAAACAAACAGAAAAAGCCAAAAACACAGTCTGAATTAAAAAGTATCTGTACACAATCGTACGTATCGACTTGTTCATTGTACGTGCTTATAATTTGCAATAGCTGACACTTTAAAAAAAGGCACTCAGACGCATTCAGGTACTACAAAAAAAAGCAGAACAAAATACGACAAACAATTACAAAATAAAATTAATAAAATTTAAAAAAAGAATGTTGGATTTTACAAGCTGACAAATAGTTTAAACAAAGCAAAAATTAAAAAAAAAAAACTATTGAAAAAACAGTCTGCCACAAATTGTTGCTCTACGCGGATTTTGATTCAAATTATGTTCAACCAACAACATCATCGTCATCTCAGTTTCCATTACATGGACTACTGTAAATGACGTTATTGTTTTTAATGATATCAGTCTCTGTGGCCGATGCTGTGTTGGTCGGCCAGTCCGTCCATTGATTGCAATTCATTCACTCATTTATACATTTAGCTAAACGTGTGTTTATTGGTTTTCTTTTTAATGCATGTCCATAACACATGTTTGTTTGTTTGTTTGCTTGTCTGCTTGTTGCAGTTGTTTTATCGCAAATTGCATCTGTTTTTTAAACACTTTTTTGTGATTACTTGCTTACAAACGCATCTGATTGCAATTATTGTTGGAATATGAGAACTACAAAAAAACACAAACCCGCACTTTTAAGTTCGCACACCAAGCCAACAATTAAATAAATATAAACAGTTTATAGTGTTTTTGTTTGTTGATGAATAGTTGTTGTACAAATACTTGGCTAATAACGAATAATTCATTCGCTTTTCAATTAAAAAAAAAAAACAGATCTGTTTACACCCACACCACTATAGTGGAGAAGGTATTATCGAAAATAAACCTTATATACTGTTCTTTAGTGTTCGTTTCGGTAGATATGTGGAAAACATAAACGCTAAAAGTGTTCGTGTATTAAAGCATTAAAAAAAAGTTGCTTTGCCTCAGATGTTCGAAGACAAAAACAATAATATACTTATGCAACTGAACAAAAAGATGAGATCATTTAATTGGGTTCTGCTTTTTTTAAAAATCACAAACTACGTTGTGTTCGGTTCAGCACGTTAATGTTCGGTCGCTTCAGTTGTGCTTGGCACCCTTTAAGCTGGTAAAGAAAACCAAATTTTTTTTACAAAAACAAAATACATATACGAAAAAAACCCGCAAAAAATTTTACACAAACAAATCCTGTACACAAACAATACACACACTAGCTATGCATACTGTGGTAGTTTCAAAACTGATTTGTTTGCTCATTCCATTATCAATGTAAAAAACACTATAGAACAATAAAATTTAGTGTATGTCAAAAGATCCACTAAAATTGTTCTGTTTTATTACGAAGAACAGAACACTACATAATGTTCGTTACTTTCATGAAAATAGTAATGAACAGCATTAGGGGGTGGGTATTAATACACAAATAATTAAAAAATAGATATCGTTTCTGGGTTTTAAAATACTATGGATTATTTAACCACATAATTGTCAGCGGCAATGATATTAAATTAGTTCTCCATCATGTAACCAAAACCAAATTATGGTTGTCTGAAAAAATTTGGATTAATTATTATATTCTGAACTTAGAAAAAATTCCTCAAAATATTCATCGCTTTTCCCTCTACTAATCACTGCGAGCATATATTTTATAACCTAAAATTAATTTTAAAGCAACGCAATAAGTCATATTAAACACATTTTATTATTATGAAACTCTCGTAAAAGTATAAATGCTGAAAAGTTCATTGTATAAATACGTTGTGTTTGCTGGGTTGTTCGCTATCAAACACAACTTCATTTTAAGCTTGGCCTGACTATGCCATAAAACTTCACACTATGTTGGTGTTTCGATTAAATGTATTCCAAACGTATTCTATTGCCATTTATATCATCTTACAAATTTTTGGCGCTACAAAATCACCTCAAAATTTTTAATGAATTTTAACCCTAAAAAGAGTTAACTTAAAGAAACACAAAAAAAAATATCGTCCGTATAATTTGCAAACCTGCTAAATCCACATTTTATGTAAATTGAGATTTTGATGCCGTGTGGTAAAGAAAGGTACGTTTTTTCGATCAGCATGTAGTTTTTCTTCAATTTGAGTCTTGAAGTGTGTAAAAAGGTTTGAAAAGAACAACTGCTCTCAAGCTGTAAATATTATATATAAAAAGTTTTTTGTATCTCCTGTAAAATGTGCTGAAAGAGAATTAACAGACTGGCATATTAATCCGACGTTATATTAAAAATTAAGGTTGGGTTCAAATGCCCGAAGCTTAAAATCCCAAATTTGATATCCCGAATTTCAAAATCCCAAACACCAGAATTTCAAAATCCTGATTTGTAATAACCTGGATAAGTATACAGTTTTGGTTTTAAAAATCACACGATAGATAGAATGGTTGGGCCTTCGGCCCAGGATTTTCTTCTCTATGTTATAACGAACAATGGCTGCGCTAACTAAAGCGGGAATTTTTTCCCCTTTGGTATAAGAAATCGGGATTTTGATACTATTCCTAGGAATTCTTATATATTTTACAAAATAATATTAGTATTGTGGTTAATGTTTTTTAATCCAAATTAAGATATTTTAATTAGGCTTAAGTTCATTGAATTTAATTTTCATTAAATTATTTTTATGAAGACAGGAATTTTACAACATGAAATTAATTAAAATTTTATTGATAATTTTTCATTCTGCCTGCGTTGAGATTTGAACCCAGGTATTCACGGACAGGTTGCCCAGACTAGTTTCGAGTGTAACCACACAATCTCGTCGGTGGGGTTTGCCGTTTTACTCATTCGGCTATTGCAACCGGATGACGTCAATAGTCAAACATCCCAAACAATCCCTATACCAAATGGTATTTCACTTTGGTAGATCGAAATTTGCTTTTGAATGAATGATGATCTATTTTAATTGATTGACATGTTCTTCCTAACTTCTGTTCTTTCGTACTTCATAAAAATAATTTAATGAAAATTAAATTCAATGAACTTAAGCCTAATTAAAATATCTAAATTTGGTTTAAAAACTATTTTACAAAATTTATATAAAATTGTTTAGGGTCAATTTTCATTTCTTAAAATTTAAAATTTATATTAGTAAATGAAAAAACGCATCAAAATTAAAATTGTGATTTTATTTGTGGCCATTTTTTTAATTCCATGATATTGGGGTAATTTTTCATTTCACTAAAAATGCAAGAACACCCCAAAGAAAAAATGAAAAAAAGCAAAGTTGTATTGTGTCTCATGTAAAATTTTGGGGCCATTCCTCATTTTCTTTTAAGGGCCATATTTTCTGGTATGGGCGGTGCGCAACCCAATTTTTATTGGAATCGGTCCATATTTGACCATACCTCCAATACAAATACCACTCCCGAAAATGACTTTTGATGGTATAAATTCCTTAAAAATATTAGTATTCACATAAAAATTGGCGACAATAACTTGTGCTTGTCACTTAAAGACAAGCATATCTTATATTGATAAAGATGTCTTAATTATATTCGGTACAAAGATCTTTTACATGCATCTTAACCTCATAACATAATTTTTTTCTGGCGGACCCAAAATATGATACACTCTCGAAAAATTTATGTTTAATACTGTGGTGTAGGGTATCATATGGTCAGGCTTAAGCAAGTGTGCTTTCTTATATGTTTTCAAAGTATTTTATGTAATAAAGGTTCTTTTGGAAAGAGATTGTAAAAAGGTATTTTTGTATAAAAAAGTGCTTAAATTTGTGTAAGTGATATTTATTTGCTAATAATTTTTTTATTACCAACACACGTTTTGCGGTAATTGTAAGGACAAGTTTAAAAAGGATAAGGCTTTTTTCCTTCATATTTCATTTTAAAATTTTTGTTATTTATATAAATAACACTCAATTTCAAGGCTGCAACTTTTTTTTAATTTAATTTTTGTAGTTTTTATAACTTTTTAGCTCAACATTAATTAAACAATTTTGTTGTTCCCAAAAATGTTTAACTTTATTTAAATTTGTGTTTGGCTGGGGAAAACTTTTTTCAGGGTTACAAACTCAAGCATAAACGGAAAATCACCGCCAGCTATGAAAAATTTTTGAGTAGGGTATAATTTCACAAAGAACAACGACAAACAAGAAAAAAAAACAATTTGCCATTTGTATGAATTCTTACAAAAACAAAAAGAAAAAAACAGTTGTATGGTTGTATTTGGCTGTTTAGCTGCCAGTTTAACTTAAATTGGTTGCGTACAATTGCGTTAAAGTGGGAAGGGGGTGAAATCTTGGGGGAGCTTAAAGTTGGTATCAGTGGCCTAACTTGGTTTTTATTACGTTTTGTTTTAAGTTTTAGACTCTGCCGCCGTAGCTGCCGGGCAAGATGTCGTTATGGTTGTTAGAGAGCAAAAACAGATAAAAACATTTTAACCAGTGTTAAATTATAGTCAGCTAAATATTTGTGGCCGATTTGTTTTTTTATTATAAGTTTCAGTTTTTTTTCACGCATAAAACATATGGATTTTATGTGAATTCAAATGCATTAATAGAAAAATATTTGCAAAAAAAAAAAAAAAAAATAGACAAGTTTTATGGTTTTCATAACATAAAAATTCTTAATTTACACCCAATAAGATTGATTGCATAGAGGCTTGATTTTGAAGAACAAAAAAAAAAAAACATTATGGAGAATAATGTATATGAAATTGAGTTAAAAATTCTTTCAACTGAAACTGGCATGTGAGCAATTAAATCTACAATGTTCTATTAACCAAAAACATATTCAACTATGCACTAAATTTTAAATTATAATGATAAAATTCAAGAGAAAAAATAAGTAAGAAAGTATATTCGGTAAAGCCCGACCATATAACACCTTGCACTATAGAATTAAGAGATACATTTTCGAGAGTGAACCCTATTTGGGACTCATGAACAATCTGGGACCAGCTAAAATAACATTATGTTATGAGGTTAAGATTCATTAAAACGTTCTGTGTGCCGAATATTATTTAGATATCTTCATCCATATGAAATTTATTTGCATTTTAGAGATTTTCGGAAGGGGGTTCATACGGGACATATGGTTAGTTTTGGATCTACCTACCCACATACATTTTGTTATAACATAGAAGCTCGTACAAGTTATTTTTCCAATTTTTGTGTATATATTTATATTAATAAGGATGTTATGCCATTAAAAGCTTTTTTCGGGAGTAGTATTTGTATTGGAGCAATGGTCAAATTTGGACCGGTTCCAATAAAATTAAGCAAGATGATTAAGATTGCAATGAAAAAAAGTTTGGACCAAAGTTAATCCCAATACAAAAATAATCAGCCTTATTGCGGTTGTCGTTGTCGTTTCCGTTAACGACTAAGTCGTTTTTTTTGTATTACACAGAAAACATTATTAAATTTCTCCTATCACCAAATTTATTCCAAATTCATAATATCAAGCAAACAAGTTGTTGATTTTGCACTTATTACCAAAATGATTATATTGATTACTAAAAATTGAAAAAATATTTTCAATAAATGATATTTTTAATTTTAATTAAAAAAGTGATCAAAAAACATTGAAATTTTAAACAATGTGTTAATTTATTTAAATAAATATTGACAATTCCCAACAACAATTCTACATGTTTAAACTATTTTATTTTAACAAAAAGTCAATTAAGATTTTTTGTTACTTAATTAAAATTTTAATTGAAAATTTATTTCAAAACAACTAAAATGTTAATTAAATCAAAATTAAATTTTTAATTTTTTTTTAGCTAAAAAAAAATTGATTCAATTATCACATTAAATAAATTAAAATACTTTTTAAACCATTTTTTTAATTGATAAAACACTTTTTTCTGTGTAGATTAAAAAACACAGGTTGTGTATTACTTTTATCTATTACTAAAAACGACACAGTTGTTTACGACAGCGACAACCGTAATAAGGCTGAATATGATTATTCATGGGCGCAAATACCCTATTCCGGAAGGAGCCTTGTATGGGGACTATGTGAAATTGTGGACCGATTATCGCCGTTTTCAATTGGCATGGTCCGTGTGACAATTATTAACCAAATTTTATTATATGCCCTATGCACCTTATAAGATCAACAGGAACCAATATATAAATATATATATGTTTCCAAAACTGCGACATCTACTTGGCGCACAAGGTTTACATGTATACCCAGCTACACAACCTGCCAGCCGGACGGCCGGACATCGTTTGATTGATTCAAAAAGTGATTCTGAGTCCATAGATATGCCAAAAGGTGGGACCAATATTTGAAGGTGTTTCAAACAGCAGCACAAGCGCATAATACCATCTACAATATTGTGGTGTGGGTATATAAATAACCGCATGATCAAATAAAGTTTCTAATAATATACATATATTTATTTACTCAGGTAGAAGTAAATAGGAAAATGATTGGATTATATTTTCTACTCGAGATAACAATTTCATTCTTTTCTACACGTTTGAAATATCACCCATCAAAATATATGAGAATTCTCCTCCGCTACTTTATGCGGCATTTAAAGTTCAGAGCCGAACTGGAAAATTGCATTTAATTTAAAGATCGATATAACTTAAAACTAATGCAAAAAACACTTTTTCCAATACTTTTCATTAAGCGAATAAAAAATTGTTTTACAAAATGTCGAATATAAATAATCCTAATAAGCAAATTAACCTGCAATTGGAGTTAAACCCCAATATCTGAGAGCTAATTTAAAATTTTGTGCTGTTTTAAAATGACTTTTTAGAAGAAATTTATTAAAAGCAACAGAAATAGTCTTCATATTATTTTCATCCTTAAATAAAATATTTCCTTATTCATTTTAATCGTAGGGTACATTAAACATTAAAGTAATATTTCTTTTCAATCCAACACAGACATCCGGTTTGTTTTTTTTTTTATTTACACAAATTTTTTTTTTTTTTTTTTTGCTTAAATTATCGAAAATGATCTGCAACATTTTTAATTTACTTGACTGTATTAACAATCACACACATCAAACTAAAATCCAAATCAATTTCAATTTGATTCAAATGATATAATTATAAACAATTCAACTTTATTATAAACGTAGCCAACAAAACCAAGTGATAAAAAAAAATTAAAATTTTATAAAAAGGAAAATGTGTTTGTTGCTCTTTCGCATCATTAACACTTCATCATGTTTATAATTCAATCAGACGATTTTATTTATTTATTTCTTTCCAAATCAATTGGCTCAATGACTTTTAAGGGGTTGTCCATAATTCAGGTTTACCTCCTCCCTCCCCATTTTCCGCACATAACACTTAAAAACATTTTTCCAATTTTTGGTAACAGGCAACTCGTTAAATACAAAATTGTATTTTAATGTAAAGGGTGTTCTTTTAAGCATGGCATAACTTCATAACTTCAATTGTCAACAGTTCTAATACAAATCATGGCATAAGCATCTGAAAATCCTTTCGGCCATATTGGCATCGCGGTCTGTTTTCAACGAAGCGAAGTCTGACTTCCAATTTTGCTACACTTTTTCTAGCATTACTGGCTTTATGTCAAGAATCAGCGTTAAAAACTGCAATTTCTTCCACTTCTTCATTTGTCATTGGCAAAAAAAAAAAATGTGGCTTTTACTTCTGATTCATTATATGTAAACAGTCGTTGTCAAACTAACTAAAAAAGTTGTACACAAATTTTCGTATTTTTATTCGACAGTTTTTGGTTACGACTGCAGTTTTTTAAACCCTGTCAAGAATATCACGAAAAATTTAAACCTTAAAGACGTCGATTGTTGCTGGCTTAGCGGCATAAACGATTTACCTCAAAAAGCCCCGCAAGAAATAAAATAACTTCTCAAAGCCAAATTATCGCCAAATTCGATAGTTGCCATAATGTAAAAACCACAGAAACCAAAAAATCCTTGATTAAGGTGCAGTAGCGATCCCCGTTGACCGAAACGAGAGCTTTGGCTTCATTGAAGATATAAAGTCCGCTGACGCCACCGTAAGCCGCACCAGACCACCGTAAGCCGCACCAGACCACCGTAAGCCGCACCAGACCCGTGAAGCCAAAAAGCTTCTTCGCTGATCACATATTTCCGGTAAAACACCGATGACTGACTTTCGAAGTAAATTTGGATAATTTGGTAGCGCTGTTCAAGCTTGAATCTATTCATGATAATTTTCCAGATCATACATTTGAAAAAGTCAGCGCAGTATTCTGCTTTCAATTTATTTATTTATAAAGTCTTACAAATTAACCTTACAGACTACTCGCTTATATTAAATTTAGTTAATAAGTTTTAAACTCTTCTTCAGAAAAACTAAAATCTAATATAATATTTTCACTTATTCGTAAGTTCCATCGGGCTTAAAAAACACCCTTTAGTTTTCATAAAATTTTTGTTTTTACATTGGATGTGTACATGAGTGCATTTGATTTTTATTAGAAATATTTTATAATCACACATTTCTTAATTCTAGTGTTTTATGTGTTAATTAACAATTATTTTCTGATTTTTTCTAATTTCCAAGTAAATTTTAATAATTAGGGCTCTCTGTTTATTAACCATATAAAAACCAAAGTAATCATTTATTATTATTAATAATATTGATAAAATTATTAACAGCAACAACAATATAAATAATAATTAAAATAAATGTGTTTTTATGTGAGAGATATCTTTCAAACACACACATATTATTAGTTTTGTAGACATAATTATAATGTCACTTTTATGGAGAGACTCTGGTTGTACGTGTTTGAACATGTGTGAATTATTTATTTTATGATCGTAATAAACTTTAGACACAAATTAATGACCAATTGACGGGCTCTGTTGTTTAACAGTCAAATATGTGCATAATTGGATTTTTTACAACAAATAGCGAATATATTGTGACTTAAGTGATTATAACCATTTTATTGATTATTTTATTAATGGACGATACTAGAATTATATATTATAAAAATTAAGAGATTGTTGATGAAATGACCTAATATTATAAACTGTCGGTCATAGTTATAGCTTCTCTCATATTATCGCAGTGTTGCCAGAAGTTTTTTTAATGTAACACATCTACACAAAAAAGCTTTACCCTTCACGCCAAAAAAGTATTTCCCGACATAATGCCCTACAAGTTTTGTTAAAAAAAATAATTGAAAATTAAAATTTTATTCAAAAAAATTTTTTTTTAAAAATTTCAAAATTAATTTTCTTCAGATTATTTCCGAAAAGTTTGGTTTAACACAGATATAAAATTACTTTTAAAGCATTTTTCTAGAATAGAAATACCTTTTTAAAAAAGTACCTAAAACTCAAAGAATTGAAAAAATTGGACTTTCGCAATGTCCAGTTATTCATCTTCTTAACTGTTTAATAATTAAAGAGTTTCTGACTGATTTTCTCGGATAAATGCCTCTCTTTGGACTCTGGGCCGACAATATTGTGATGTGAATAACATGCGAGGTGGACCTCATATAAATATTTATATCTATACCACAATAGTGGAGATGGTCCCTGTAGAAAATGTCGCTATTGAATCTGTACTGATTCACTGATGACACGCACATTTAACATGTGTGTGTCATTGGAAATCTACTTCTGAGGTTAGTATTATCGACCAGGTAGATCTTTTAGGGACATATGTAGACATTGGAACCAGAGAATCACTAGTACCTTTAAGAAAATCTAGTCTACACTTTTGGCTCTTTAAAAATATCGAAGGCTTTTTCACATTTAATTAATTTATTTAAAAATAAAAATGCGTATTCATAACGACATTTTTCTCGTCTTAAAGCCAAATATAAAAGTGTAAAGACTTCGTTGACAATGTCGCCAAAAAGTCACCAATATAGTTGACAAAACTAGTGACATGTTTGTACTGATGTGTGTAACAACGACGCCCCTCTATCCGGTTGATAAACTGTTTATGTTACCTTGTGCGTATAGAACAGGTCGCAATTTTGAAGATAATTTTATGAAATTTGGTACATTTGTTTAGATTTCCATGAGGACTGAGCCTATAGAAAATGGTGATAAGCCTTTCCTAATTTAACATGGCCCTCCATAAAAACTATTTTTCCGGAAGAGAGTACTTGTACCAATTAAACATCCTATTAGTTATATTGACCTTATGATTCAATTTGGCTCTACAATGTTTTGCCAAATCGTCTCACCATTTTTTTCCAAATCGGTCCATGTTTGGCGATAGCTCCACTTCTGCCGGAACCCAAATTCAATTTTACAGAGACAAACCATCAAAATTATCCAAAATTTTGTAAATAACACAAAATAAATTTTGAGTTGAATAATGACAAACGCTTTTTTACGAATGTATACAGGGTGCGCAGAATAAGCTTTATGGCTTAAATTGCTGATGACTTCTTTATATATGCGATTATTACTAATATATTTTTTATTCGGGAATTTTTAAAATTGATATCCTATTAGTGGTTGCCATTTTCTATATCGTACATCGTGCTCTTTTTACCATATTCTCGCATTACATAACGTTTTGCAAGATTTAGGGTGCAATGGCTAAATGACGACTTGCGAATGTTAGTTTTTAATTGGAAAATGTTTTTTGGCTTGTTAATATTTACTTTGTCTTTCAAATATCTCTTAAGAAAACTGTCTGGAACTGTTAAATTGGGTGAACGTGGAGCCAAGCTAAAATCGCATGTGCGCAAAACAATGCGTTTACCGAATATGTCTCTTACCAAAGCCAACGAGGGACCTGTAGTGTAAGCTGTATAACCACAGCTGGCCTAACAAAATTTTCCAACAACTTCCGAAATGCACCACAGGTGACGGGGACTAAATCACCAATGTCATTTTCATGGGCAAATTGACCTTTAGGAGTACACACTGCACCAAGCAGTACACTTGAGTAGGTGAAAGTGTCTGTTTAACTGCTTTTGGATTCTTTGTAGCAAAAAAAACCCGCAGTTTTGCTTGTTGCCGCATCCATATTATAGGAATGGGCTCCATCAAGTATTAAAACTAAACAATGGCCAACTTAAATTCTGGACGCATTAAAATAGCTATACCTTTTAAAAGGAAAGACAGATTTGTATAAAAAATATATTGAATTGAAGGTAATTTATTAAGATTTATAGAAAATAATAAATTTGATTAAATTTTTGCTTCAAATCATCTTTTGAGCCCACCTCTGCAGCGTAATTTTTCCATTTTCTTAACATTGAACGTTCGTTTTTTGCTTCTTCTTTATATTTCTTTAATTTATTTTTAACATTTGATCTATATATTTCTATAGGACGAAATTTTGGGCAATTAGGAGGATTCATGTATTCCGGTATAACATCTTACCCATTGTTTTTGTACCACTTAATGGCAACATTTGAATAATGTCATGAGGCAAGATCAGGTCAAAATTTTACTGAGTATTTGTGTAGTTGAATAAGTGGTAATTTTCTTTTTTGTAGACACTCATTTATATATAATTCTGACGTCATTGTTGATGATGTCACAAATGCAGTAGTCAGAATCGCTTGTCATACCATAATTTTTTTTTCCAAAATTTATCCAATTTGGTGTACTGGTATTTGGAGGCGACGTTTCTACGCTTCGCTGCCATATAAAATTTGTTTCCAGGTAACTGCTTTAAATCACATTTTACGTTTGTTTCATCATCCATCATTATGCAACCTTTAAACTTCGCTAAAACTTTGATGTATAATAGACAAGCACGTGTTTTTCGCAATAGACTCCGGTTTTTCTGTGTGGTTTGTGTATTTAATCACTCAGCAGGAGCTTTAATCCACTGATTGCACGCATATGCTGAGTGGTACTTCTACTTGTATTAAATATCTTAGCTCGATCTCGCTCGGCCATCCCAGAATTATTTTTAATTGAAATTAAAAGTTTAAAGTTGGGTTGTTGACCTTTGTTTTTTTCTTCAATTATTTTGGTTTTCTGTTTATAGTCCCTGTGGTCATGGAATGATTTAAAACACTAAATACTGTTGATTTAGGAATTTTTAGAAGTTTTGCAATTTTACAGCCACTTAATGTTCGGTTTTTTAAGAAAGTGTGCAAAATTTTTTCGCGTCTATTTTGTTCCATCGCTTCTGTTCTAAAGAATGTTTAAATTATAAACTGGATATTTATAACAAATAACTGTATATGTATGTCTTGTCAATAATATATAAAAATACCTGTGAATTTTATCTACCAGGGGGCGCTGTAATAAGTTTTGAATGCGTCCAGGTTTTATAATACTGTTTAAATGAAATGAAAAGGTTTATGTAACGAACATAAATAAAGAAATAAATGGATATTGTATAAAGCGCTTAATTCCTCTTTCTGATACAGATCCCATCCCCACACATTTACAATACATTCGGTATTTTTTAATTAAAAACCAAAATATAAAATATAAAAAAAACCTTTGCCAGATCAGCTAAAACTTTCACTTGTATCCATGTTGGTACGAGAATAAGACTTTAAATAAATGTTTTAACAAATTTTAATATTTTCTTTTTTAAGTTCCTTTCAAAGGCTTTCTGATATGAGCTTTATGAATTTTTTTAGTAATTGATTATTGAAAAGGGTCTGGGATATAATTTTCTTTTTTATAATGTCTTCAATAGATTAAGTAAACTTCAAAAATTTGTGCACTTGTCTTACAAATAAAAATTTGTTGCCAGGCCCACAATGTCGATAAGAACATTTCTTTCGCATTTTAATATTGAGAACAATAATAAAAAATTAAAATTTGTTTTTGTTTTCAATATAAATATAAGAAAGAAATGTTCTTGTCAACATTGTGGGCCAGGCAGTTAATTTATTTTCTTGCTTTGGAAACCATTTTTATTTAAATAGAATTGGTTAAGAAGTTGTTATCACTTACCTTATTTCTATGAAAACGTTACTAACTTTCTGAACACATTTTAAATCCTTGTAATTTTTTCGTGCTTAAAGCTTAAATAAAAGTATTTTCATTTAGCTGCTTTTGACATCTCCCAAAGCATATGATCTTTTTAATAAACTCTTAAAAGTTTTTGAAATTTCTGACAGATGAAAAGAAAAGTTTTTTAAAGCTTCATAGCAAAATTTGTAAATAACGTTGATGTCTGCC
The DNA here is from genome assembly GCA_943735925.1 of Pollenia amentaria. NCBI lineage: Eukaryota > Metazoa > Arthropoda > Insecta > Diptera > Polleniidae > Pollenia > Pollenia amentaria. The sequence continues at coordinate 248,037,359 of OX031007.1, read as the reverse complement.
CTAAATATGTTTATCAGCTTATTTTCTACCTTTCAGTTATTTTTAATCATCATACTTTAAACACACAAAAAAAAAGATTTAAATAAATTTAACTTTTAATATTTCGATGTAAAAGAACTAGTTAAGATTCCATTATTGATCAAAAATATTACAGAAACGTGCTTATATTTTTTATGTTCTTTTAAAGAGCAACTATTTTCTATTGGTTTTTTAATTTTTTTTTTTTTTTTTGGCAGAAAAAGTTTGTCATTTCATTTGTAACTTTAAAAAAATCACTTAAAAAGACTTATAAGTTTTCGATCATTTGATATCAAAAAATGTCTTCACATACTGATGCATGTCAGCTAAAAACAAACGGAGACAAAATCTCAGCCAAAATTAAATCTACAAAAATTAGAAAAAATTAAAATATTCAGCAGCTGTAACTGATCACATAATTAACTTTGCCCAAAGTTCCAAACAAAAGTTTCTAAAAAAAAGCTTCTTATGAAAAATCTTTAATGTATTATTTTTTTAATACTTCCTTTGTTTTAATTTTCTTAAAAAATATTTATAAAGTACATCAAGGATTCGTATTTTGTATTTTGTTTACTTTTGTTGTGTTTTTCATGTCTTAACTTAAGTCTACAGCAGGAAGAGCCTTCAATTTTGTTTACAAAATATAATCGAATAGCCCCCTTCCTACAACAACAAAATATGCCAGTTTATTTTAACGCGTTTCTCCTTACAGCTGAATGCACGTTTTCTCATCGACTGAAAGAAATACATTTTTATTGAAAAATTTTTTATGTCAATATTTAGACAATTATCTTCCCACTTGATATCTTGTACTAGTCCTTATGCCAATTGGCTAAATTATGGTTGTTTTAATTGGCTCAATACTTACAGGATGCCAAGAAAAACAATATTCAACTTTTTGTTTGAAAATGGGTTTTCCCTTTAAAAGTAAAACAAAGCGAACCAACAAAGCAACAAAATATAAAATGAAATGATGAAGTTGCCTCTATGTATGGGTGAATGTTTGCGTTTAACTTCCTCTTTGAGAGTTTGTGTGAGTGTGTACGAGTGTTGACACTCATTCATCTTCATTTAAATTCATCATCAACTTTGATGTTTTTTGTAATTTTGTTGTTGACAAACAGAAGGACGATGGCCATTGACAACAATTAATGACTTTTCTTATGGAAAACTTAACAGTAGCCACTTAAGTTTTAAGGGAAACAATGAAAAATTTACCATTTAAATTTTTGTTGAAAAGAAGTAATAAATAAATATTTTGTTTTAAATTATTAATGCTTGAAAAACAATTAGGTCATAAAAACGTATGGTGGGCCTAAGGCCGTTAATGTCTTAAAACACGCTCCATTTGGCCAAAATTATGTGCGTTGTTAACGTATTTTGTTTGCTTTTGAAAACATGTAAAGTTAAAAAACTCAAAATTTGATTTTAAATTAAATCTTCTTTTATTTTGTTTTCAAATATTCAATTTAAAAACACAAACATACTAAATCGGGCATGTTATAGAAATCGAAAAGAGGTGGAGTTGAAATCGAACGAGATTTTTATTTGAAATATTTACAAAATGACTGTAGTTTTTCCTGTTTTTAAAAGTTTCTCTTGTACTCAAAATATGAAGTTTAGAAAAAGAAATATTTTTATGAAATTTCTTTAGAGGCTCGTTTTCAAAATTTGTTTGATTTTAAATTCACTTCTTTCGATTTATAGAACATGCCTGATAGCCTGTTCAACACTTTTTCGAATAGAATTTTATATGAAAAATATTTTTAAAATTTAAGGCCTAATTAGTTATACATTGCGGTTGACTTTAATGGTTGGTATTTACTAGGGTATTCATTTGGTTAACCGGTAATCGTTTTAACGATTAATTTCTAACCGATTGGTTAATTTAACGAATTAACCGGTAATTTTCAGTCGATTAACCGATGCAACGAAGTTTCTTAATATTTTGAATTATTGTGTGTTTTTAATTATTTATTTCGTCTCATATACAAAAGGTATCCGTCTAAAAAATATTTTTGGAATATAAACAAAGAAGTTGTTCAGTGATCTTTATTTTAAATAACCCAGCTAGCATTTGGGTGATCATTTTTTTAAAATAACCTAAGTGGGCCTTTTCAGATTACTTTTGAGATTAAAAACTGATTTATCACTTGAGCGATTCACAATGGATTCATTCATATATTCAAATAATGATTTCTTAATGTTTTGAATTAAAACCCGATTTATCACTTAAACGATTGAAAACGGATTCACATATGATTCATACATATGATCAAAAGGGAACCAGCAAATTGTATCACAAACGATTTTTTGAGTTGGTTCATCGGTAGGGTACCATCTTCTCACAACGAGAGTATCATTTATGATCGAAAAATAAGCTCATATGCGGTTAGTTTGCTCTTGAAGCTGATTCCTAAAAGATTCGATTATGATACAAAATGCTGGCTGGGAAGAGTTTGCTGTCAACAGCTTTTTGTTTCACCTACTTTTTAAATGTATGTGTTTAGATAGTTGTTTCTTCTCATATCTTCTAATATCAATCTTTTAACAAAATTAACCAAAACAATTGGAAGTGTTAAAAATTTAAAAAAATAAAAGAGGACTCTAATGACATGATGGAAGATTTCATATGTTTAGGGAAATCCAGGGAAAGGACTGAAAAATTAGATATTCTGTATTCTCGGTTGCTTTCGGTTTCTCCAATATCAACGATAAATGGAATAATTTTTTCCAAGTAAAAATTTATCAAAATTAAAAAAAAGAAACGCTTAAACATTTTATTTGTCTAAAAGATTGTTTTATAAGATGTCCTTAAACTATTGAAAAAAACTAATAAAATGATCTCACAGTTTATTTTTCAATTAATACATAATATTTATGTATTAATTAAAAAATTTGTATTATATATTTATGAATTAATTTTTTTTTTTTGTTTGCTTGTTTCTTTTTATGTTTGGCATGTTATTGTTTTATTTTACTAATTAACTCCAAATAAATAATTTATGCATTTTTATTTATTGAAATAATTTAATTTATAAAAAAAACTTAATTAATCCGTTGGCCGATTAATAACAAAATTAAGCGATTATTAACCGATTAAACCAAAGCATCGGATAATTAATTGAGCGATTAACCGATTAAAGCAAAAGCCTGATTAATTGAATACCCTTGTATTTACAAAAAATAGATTAACGTGTTGAACTGTGTCTTAAAGAAAACAGAAAGTTTTTCAAAATTTATATAATTTATTAATTTTAGCTTCTGTTATTTCTGCGCTTTTTATAAAAAAAAAACGTCCTTTATAAGATTTACGAGGTCTTAATGATTTTCCACAGAAATTTTCTATGCGTTAACGTTCGAAATTGTAAGCAGTTAGTTTTATTTTAATAATACATGTTTGTAAGAATGTCCATGTACAACGTAGATCCGCCTTTAAGTTTGCGCCAAGGCATACAATAGGCCTTTACAAAAAATTGTACATTCTTCAGTGTGAGAGCTTTTTCGTTTAAACGATACAATTGTGTTACTATCGTAACATGATATTTTAACTTTAGGTTATTTTATAAACAAAAAAAAGCTTAATATCATTAAAAAGAAACAAATTATTTAAAAAAAACTTTTTGTTCAAAACAAACTCTTTTATTATTTTCCCCAAAACTAAGTAATCTTAGATATTTGTGCAAAATAATTTTGTTAACTGTATTTAATTAAAAGATTTTTCTCTCCTGCTTCAAAAATCTTCAAGATTTTGTTTGACTTTCATAAAATGTCTCTAAACAAATTTAAAGTTAATTTTTTTGCTCTAACAAAAAAAGGAAATTGAGGAAAATTCTGCCTTGCGACATTTTCAACTTTTTTCTTTTATTTTTTTTTTTTTTCTAATAAATTGTGCAAACCAGTAAAATTTTTAACGATGGTGAAAATATTGGGGTTTAAACAAGAATATGTTTAAGAAAACAAAAAAAGATCGCTTTCATTTGATTTTTGTTTTGCTTTTTTTGTGAAAAATAAATATTTCTCGTTTAAACGCCCCACAATAAGGACATCCGTTAATGAAAGACTTTAAAGAAATTGTTGGTCAGTAATGAAATTACTTGAGGAAATGATTGGGCATTTAACTTAAAACGTCAGATCTGCGATACAAGAAAAAAACATTAATTCTTTTTGAATTTTTGTTAAAAAGTGATGATTGAATGGATATAAACACTCTGGTTAATTTTAAGGAGGAACCTTTTGACAGTAAAAAGATTTTTCCTTAAAGTTGTCCTTTTAACTTAACTGGAAATATCTACATTGAAAAATGTATACCATATTTTATAAAAAAAAAACAGTTTGAGTTTTTCGATTATATATTCTAATAGACCGAATAAGCAATCTTCAAGTTTTCAAAAAACATTTTTTAAAATTTGCTAAAAAGCGAAAGCTACCAAGTAAAAGTTCTACATTCGGTTGCGTCCAATCGTATATGCCCTTCACCCTATCATTAGAAATTGTATCAAAACCATAAGTTAGGAAAAAAGCATGTGTGGAGCTAGGAAAAATAATGGAATAATTTGGCTCATTTGGAATGGGCGCTATTTGCGAATGGGCGATATAACACGGTCATTTATGAAGCGATCGTTTCCTCTGCTAAGTTTATTTAAGGTTAAAGGCAATAAAATAAAGTTCATAGATTAAAAAATAAATTATGATGGATAAAAGCTCTAGTTCTATAAAATAAGAGGCAGCCGTAGTTTTTTGCTCACCAATCTAGTTATATTTCCAAAGGAAACTATTTCAGATTATATGTGATATAAAGATATATCAATTAAGTCCCCATATTATCTGGGGTTTCCGGAATATATATTTCAACATTCACACGGATATACAAACTGATGGATGGACAGACAGATGGACATCGTTTAATCAGCTCCGCTTTTCATAAGGATCCATAATATATGTGTATATATATGTACACTTTTTATGGTCTAATAAACATATTGTAGAAATTACAAACCGAAAGAGAAACTTATATAAAAACCACGGCTGTGGATTCGAACTCTGACTCCAACGGCAAAAGTTTCTTTGAGTTTATTTGACTTTTAACTCTTATTTTTAAATAAATAAATATAGGAAGAATATGATTCTGTAAAAATTTCAAATAGATATTTGAATTCTAACACGTGCCGCATTGAGCTTTAATATGGTTATTTACATATCGCACTGGTTGCCATAAGATTTTTACAAAGGGTAGATATGACCACTGTACATCGATTTCTTGCATAAAGTATAAATTTAAAAATGTTGAGTTGACTCTCTTTAGAGGAACCATTGTGATATGTAAAGTATATACATGTTGGAGTTTGAGTCGCAAGTTATTGTGGGTACTTCGCCTCCGACACCGAAAAAAAACCTTAACTCCGACTCCACAGCCCTGATAAAACCCCGTTCCACCTGTTTTGAGGGGTATAAAAAAGTTGGATAATTTTGTGAAATTCTTGCTTAGGAGGCTTATTGAAGAAAGAATGGTGATTTAAATTTTACAATTTGGGTCATGTTATCTTAATTTAGTACTTAAAAAATGAGTTACATTTACTGAAAAATTAATTTCTCAACCACAAGCCAAAAAAAAAAAAAAGAAAAAAAATAAGTATATCGTTTGTAAATTTCAATTATTTTTGCGTTATCAAAAACCTTTTGTCTTTCCATAAAGTTTGCATTCATCGCAGAAGCTCCATGATTTTTTTACTTTTTCCCCCCTTCTTAAATTTTGGTAACGAATAAAAAATTCTGGAAAATTGCCCAAAAAATACTAGATGCGTGTGAGTAAAGAGCCAAAAACATTTTCCTTTTAATTGGGCTTTTTTGGTAAAACGCGAAAAGAAATTGGCAAAAAAAATTATTATTCGCATTGTCAACTGGGGGGTTTTTTTTTTTTTAATTTTAGTAAACATTAAAGTCGTTGGTGGATTTATAAAAAAAAAAATAATGAATGAATAAAACACAAAAGAGTAAGAAAAACTCTCTGGGCTTTTAGTGTCATCGTTTCAATACTTTTAGTCCTGGTTCACACAACTCAAATTTTTCTGGTCAGTTTTTGTTTAATAAAATATTAATATAAATGTACATATTCATTCTTTGTATCTTTGTGGGGAGGATTTGTTTAGGTATATCAGTATGTATGTATAACTTAAAAATGTATTTTGAATTTTATATTGAATTGTATTGCCAAAATTTTTTGTGGCAGAAATTGGCCCTATTCATTTTTAAGAAATAAATAAATAAATAAAATAATTAAAAAATAATAAAATCTGCGTTCTCAATTCAAAAACTTTGTTTTTCTTAACCTTAAATTTAATCTTGCAGAATATTACGGATAAGAAGAGAGAAGGAAATGGCAAACTTATCTATTACGGCCTTGTCTGTACGTAAGCAAACTTTACACTATCACAAAAGTCTTACGTATTTCATAATACTTTTTAAGATATAAATCGAATGAGTTTTGTTGTGACTGTCAAAAAATCTAATTTTACTTTACAGGTTGTATTCACACTATCGAACATGAACATGCTTTTGTTAAAATGCATCACCGATTTCAAAAAAAGGACTTCATTGTAAAATTTGTTTTTTTGATTCTTGTCATATTCATAACACAGTGTAAAGTAGTCTTTAGCAAAAATTATAGAATAAAAATTACGCCATCCTGAAAACAAAATTGAAATCTTCTGCGCATATTCACAAATGACGTCAGGCAAACTGCATGCCTATTGGCAAATTATTTCAAGCAGGCAAACTCAAGATGGTTGTTGTTTAATTTCCTTATCATGATACAAAGAAAACAATAGAGCGCATTAAACACGTGTATGTGGTACGCTAAATGTTTGTTCTCATTTAAATCTCTTTACTACAGTGAAGTAAAAATGACGTCATTATCTATCTTTTTTTTTTTTTTTTTTTTTTTTTGTTTCTTGATAATTCAAAAATATAAAATTGGTAATTCTTGCAATTTACAGACTTCGTTATCTAACGGGAAATTATGGGTATGTCGTAATCTTTATTGCGATCATTCTTGATACTAAGATCCATTCTCTTCACCTTTCCTTTCCCAAAACTTTAGATTTACAGGGTCAAAGCTGATGTGTGTAACACAGGATTTACTCGAACTTTTTGTACTACGTTCTTTCATTTCTAGTTTGTTTTTTTCACAATGGAAATAAAAAAAAAATATATTACAAAAAGGAATTGTATTTTTATTTTGGTTTTTTTTTGTTGAAAAAAGGAGGTAGAGCAGAAGTGCAAATAAACACTATGGGTATGTTTACAGTATCAGAGAAAAAAAATTAAAAGGGAAATACATTGTGCCAGTGCTAAAATATAAACAAAAAAATTTTTAAAAAAATATTATTTGTTTATACCCAGCAGTTCGGAAAGTATAATTATAGCATGATGGTATTTTGCGTTTGCAAAATAAGAGCTTTTTATGGGTTATGCCTCCCTTGTAATGCAAAAGAATAGAACAATTACCTGATAATGGGTTAAGTGGAAAATTGGTTCTTCTAAACAATTCCTTTTATCAACCCAATGGTTTTGTCATATTTTAATAACCAGTTTGAAAATGAGCGTTATCCAAATAGTTTGTTAACAAATTTCAGAACTACCGAACAATTCTTAATGTATTGAATGTTAAAGAAGTATTTATGTTACAGATTTTTTGTTGCTTATTTCTCTTTCAACTGACATTTATTTAGCTTGAAAGCTCCTCCACTATAACAACTAATGAAGTTTTAATTAGACCAACAGAATAAATTTATTCCATAAACCATTTGGAAAACCAAATCAAGGTTGTTTCGTAAAACACCGTACATTTTTTTTTTTTAACATTTGTACTTTCATTAAAATAAAGTAAATCAAGTGAAAAAACAAAAAGCCAAACTTTGAAATGTACAATTAATTCTGTTTACCAAAAGAGCATAAAATTTTAAATTTTTTATATTGAAGAGAAAAACTTTAAATGCTAAAGTTCTAAATGTTCTACTAAGTAAAAAATAAAACAAAGAAATTACATTGACTTCGCAATTTATTTTTATTTTAAATAAATACCAAATGAAATAGAAAATCCAGACCTGTTTTAAAATGTTGCTGAAGAAGAGAAAACTAATACTTATTTGGAAAAAAGTACAAATTAATTTGATGCAGAAAAATAAATATTTTCATATATAAAAAAAAAATTTTATGTGAAAGCTTAAAGTAGTAAGGAAGCCCAAGCAAGCCTGATGTTAGTGCGACACTCTACCAATGCGTGGGTTGCGGGCTTAATTTTCGCCAGAGAGTGGCCTGTTTCACTACAGCGGTCTAAAAGTGTACGTGAAAGTGTAATTTTTTTAATACAAATGTTGAAGTAAAACAATGGAACTCTTTTTCAAGTGTTATATTTTACTTGGTTGTAACGACGCAGCTGAAGAACGGGTGGCTTCTTAAGCTGGTTTTAGACGACATGTATTTTGCAGTATCAAATACAAATACAGAAGATTTATTGTTTTTGCTTTTACACGTTCATTTGACATAATCTTAAATAGTTTACAACAGCAAACTATTTACTGATTTATATCTCTATTCACTGCTAATGGTATATCAGTTAATTAAAAATGTTTTTTTTTTAAAGAACATTTGTAATTAAATCAACTTTAATGTATATTTGCCGCCACAAACATATGACTCGCAAATTTCAGATGGTATGTCAGTTTAAAATAGAACACGCTCTAATTGAAAATTTTTTACACTTCAAATTCGAGCTGACATTTAGAGAAGTAATCTTTCTTTTTTTTTTTTTTTTTTTTTTGCTTTTACTCAATTTGTGTGCATTTTGCAGTGGAAAATTTTATAAACACACTGCAAAATACATGTCGTCTAAAGCCAGCTTAAGTTAGCTACCCATTCTTCAGCTAAGATATACTAAAATCTGGTTTGACTATTGCCTACGAAGATGACGTCGAAATTATAACAATTATTGTCCGTCACATGGAAGAGTTTATCACAAAAATCGAGAAGTCTTGGAAGGACGTCGGCCTCAATATAAATGAACGCAAAACCAAATACATGGTAATGCCAAAGGAATCGGAACCTACAACTTTAAAGTTGTAGCGAGCTTTTTATTCCTTGGCGATCTGCTAAAAGACGGAGTAAATGACCACATATCTATAAAAAATAGAACGTATTTTGCCCAGAAGAATAGCTTCACGTCCAAAAAAAAAATGGAAAATGTGCAAACTAAAAATCTAAAGACGACGGGAGACCGCCCGTCCAAGTGGCGAGAGGGAGAGACTGCTTAGAAGACGACTCAAGAATAAAGGGTGTTCGAAACTGGCAACAGAAGGCCGAAAATAGAGAAGTGAAAAAGCTAAAGCTCACCCCGAGCTGTTAACGAATAAAATGATGATGATTTTTTTAAATACATTACCCTTTTTAAGTTTTCTCTGAATTTTATCTTGTTTTATTAAATTTTATTTTAACAATCCGACCATCTGACCATCTGTCGGACTTCCACAAGAAATTTATACATTTTTATAAATTTAAATAAATTATATTAATGGTCAAATGTGTTCTTTGTTTAACGTGAGATTACAAACTTTTATTTTTATGTTTGTAAATAGAATTTTAACCATTTTCATATAAAAAAATACCAGCATCAAATAAATGTGTATTTTAAATTATAATTCCTTCATAACTTAAAATATTTTTCATAAAACATTCTCAAACGTGATCATGACCCTAAAATGTGTTTGTGACACACATACTTACAAACATCTATGGGAGGTGTATGTGCGTGTGACAGAACACAATATAATGTCAAACATCTACAAATAAAGAAACACAAATTTAAACTGAATAATAAAATACAAACACTTTCTCAGAATTAACACAAGTTAAAAAAATGCACTGAAATAAATATCAGTATATAAGGAAGACTTTTTGGCACTTCCTTTCTTAGTTTGGGGGTATTTTCAAAGAATTTTTACGAATTTTAGTGGTGTGTGACAAAACCTTAATCATAAAAAACAGCTACTCAACCCAACCTTATGGGCAACATTGTAATGGATTACACTTTGCAAAAAAAAAACCAGCCTCAATAACTGCAATGCGGAATGAAACTAGACTACCGGTTGAGCAAATCTGCCCAAGGGTTTTGAAAATTTAGCTCGGGTTTTCGAATTTTTGGCCCTTGAAATTTTTGAATTTGTTGAAAAGGCGTTTGGAATAAGGCAAAAAAACATATACTTAATGTACTTCGTAGATAAAAAATTATTTTCGGTGTCTTTAGTAGAATTGTATAGCGATTATTTTCTTAGAATATATTAATACTCTAACACTCGTTTTAAGGGGTTATTTTTGTATTTATTTCCAACTTCCACACAAAAGTATACTAAAAAGGCACTTTAGAGGGTTAAAATTTTCTAAAAATATTTTCTGCGTCAAACTTCGCTAGGGATCTTCTAACACCAAAAGTTCGTGTAATGAATGTGAAACGCTTAATAAAGAAAAATTTTAAAGAAGCTGTTATTATTATTTTTCACAAAAGTAGTGGTAATTAAGTCAAAACAGTGTTTAGTATATCTGAGCTTAATGGCTCGTATATTAGCTGTTATAAAAAAAAATCTTATCTAATTTTTTCTAGAAAAATTTTCATATCATATATTTTCATTTTATGGGGTCTTTTTGGTTTTGTTTAAAAAAAACTTTAAGTCATACAATAAATATGCATAATTAGCTCCACAAATATTTTTCAGAACAAATAATAAAAACTATGTGGTTAAACTTTTTCTTAATTTAGCGTTTAACGTACATTGCACGAACTTTTGGTCTAGTGAAATTTGATGCAAAAAATATTCGTGGAACATTTTAACCCTAAGAAGTGCGTTTTAGTATACTTTTGAGTAGAACTTTTAAAAAAGGAAAAAAATTACCCCATTAAATGAGTGTTAGAGGGTTAATATCTTCCTTACAATTCTACTGAAGACATCTACAGTTTTTTTTTTTGTTTGCTAAGAAGTACATTAAGTACATCTTTTATGACTTATTCCAAACGCCTTTTAAACCATTTCAAAAATTTCAAGCGAAGAAATTTCAAGAAACCCGAGCAAACTTTTCAAAACCCTTTGGCAGATTTGCTCAACCAGTAGTCTAGTTTCATTTCCTATTTCAAGAATTGAGGTTGGAGGCGATGATCCGAATTTTGTTGCACTGTGCTATAGGTGACTTGCCTTGACCATAGATACCAATTGAATTATGGTTTTTTCCATTACCATAAGCAGCTGATACAGCTACGGCTTTATGGGATGGCATATCTAATTGAACCATAATAAAAATTTCTTCAACCATTCTGTCATTCAGCTATTTTTTTTCAGTGTATTTAAACTATTTAGCCAATCCTTGAACTCTCATTTTTGTTTCCGTTTCGTTTGGTTTGGTTTACTGTTGCCATTTATTCATTGTTACAATTGTTTTTGTAGTTATTCTTGTTGCTATTGTTGTGTTTGCCATGCTTAAGTAAATGACTTTTAATTTAACGATCGTTGTAAATGTTGTAGTCGCTGTTAATGTTGCCAGTATTGCTGGCGCTTTTGTTGCTCTACTTTAATTGTTGTTGCCGATACAGCTGCATTACAAAAACAAACTTGATACGAGATATTTATCCTGTTGTCTCATATCAGGCAATATGACAAAAATAATAGAAATGAAAATGATAAATATGTAGAATACAGAAAACAAAACAAACTAAAATACAAAAATTTATAAAATAAAATGAAAAATATGAAGCCATTTTCATACTTTTTAATTTTTTTTACTTCTTTGTTGTTGTGGGTTGAATTCATACACATTTTGGAATTTGTTCTTGAATTATTGTGATATTTATGATGTCGACATACTTTGTGCGACACAAAAAGAGACACATAGACTTTAGATATTAACTGTGGTGTCATGACATTTGTCATTAAGCTTTTAACACAAATACATATAAAAGGTCACGTACACAATAACACACATTTATTGAAATAAATTTTTCAACTCATTTAAAGATATTTTTTCTTAAATCATTGTTTAATTTTATGCAAACATGAGTAAAAGGTCTTATTTAAACAATTACTCAAAAGATAAGTTAAATATGTAAGCGATTTTTTTTTAATTCAATAATAAATTCTATTTTAAAGAATTATACTTTTCGCTGGTACTTTGTATAGATATTCCCTTTCATGATCAAATAGTTCTTTGTGTAAAAAAGTATACTCTTATAATAAAAAATGTGCAAAAACTTTCAAAAGGCGCTTTTGATAAAAGAAAAAAAATAGTTTTTATTTTACTTAATGTTCTATAAAAGTGTCCTTTTTAGGAAAATGTACTTAATTAACCCTGGATAGTTATTGTTCGCCGAATAGACGAACCTTATTTACTCTTTATCACATAACTATTTTATGTGTATTGAAATTACACTCTTTTTTGCAATAACGTTAGCTGATGGCGAAAGCTTTAAATATTTAATTAATTTGAAAACACAAAAAAAGAGTTAAAATTCGTATCAAATTTTGAGAGAGAGAAACCACTTGTATTTTTTATGCTTTATTAAATTTAAAATTTTAATAAAATGCTTTAATAAAAAAAATTTTGTGGATTTCTTGCTTCAAAAATCGTTCCGGTAGAATTTGTATTAAAAAGTTCGTGGATACGACGAAGATTAACCTTCCAGGGTTAAGAAAACTACTGTTTTGTAAACAGTTGAACGTCTTGGCAGCTTGAAAAAGTTTTCTGGTTTTTTTTTTTTTTTTTTTTGGTACAAAGGCACTAAAAAAATGATGGTACATTTTTTACAAATATACTTTTAAAAGCAAACGACTTTCTTTAAACAGAAATATACTTATAAAAGATTTTTTATTAAAAGGAACTTTAAATATTACATTTTTTGAAAATGTTTTAATAAACAGGCCTGTTCTGAAAAACACTTTTATCCAAATCACGTGATTTCAAATCGCATATGCCGTTTAAAATCACAAGTGTGATATTTTTGTGTGTTTCGGTGTGATTTTCAATTGCCGAAAGCATACCGAGAAACACAAAAACAAAATGATTTTCATAACACCACAAAATCAACCGTTCGATTTTAAAAACACTTGATTTGAAATCACGTGACTTTCAGAAAAGGCCCGATAATGAATGCAAAGAAATTGAACAAAAAGTTTAATCAAAAGATCATAAAATCCAACAACATTCTTATTTGCTATATTCGGCAATGCTGAATCTAATAGTACCTTTACTACTTTAAGAACAGAAAGTTTTGTAAATACCGTTTCTTAGATATAAATAAATCTATTTTGTGCCAGGCCCACTGTTACTACCCCGCCCACATATTGCTGGATAACCAAGATGCATAAAAGAAGAAAAACAATAACAAGGGATTTATGGGTAAAATAAGCGGCAGTTGTGGTTTTCTGTTCATATCTCAGATATTTGTAGACCGATCTGGCTGAATATCAAGAGAAAAAGTAAACGGACTATATGTGATATACATAAATATATAACCAGCCTTATTGTGGTTGTCGTTGTCGTATACGACTGTGTCGTTTTTTGTAGTAGAATAAAGAACAAAGGTTGTAAGTTACTTAAATGTATTAAAAAAAATGACACAGTCGTATACGACAATGACAACCACAATAGGCTGAACAACCTAGTCTCCATCACTTATGGGGCCTTCGAAAAATCCATTTAAACATAGACAACTTCAATAATTAAAAATATGTTAAACTTCTTTTAGTAGGACGTAAATCATAAGCATTCGTAACTTTTACGACTTTTCTTGAATTAAGTCAAAACTACGTTTTTTATTAATTAATTTCTAAATTGTTACTTCTTAATTGGCCCATTGACCTTATGGAACAAAAGTTTTTAATATTTAATTTAAAATTATTAGCATTTAACAATCAAACAGCCTGATTGCAAGGCATGCGGAAAATCGTTGATATTGTTCCAATTTTTACGGAAATACGAGTATAAGCAAATAGTTTATTTTAGTTGAGAACGATCCCCTGCTTGCACAACGACCATAATAAAAAATATTTGGCTCTTAATTTGTGCAAGTGAACGTTGCAAAGTTGGAATTTTTAATCGCTGCCTAAGTCAAGATGTTATTTTTTCTTTGTACGAAATTGTTAAAAACTCGTTGCGGCGATAGAGTTTGACATTATCGCTTAGTAAATTATCGTTTTAAATGATATCATAGATATTCGATGCTTTGACAAAAAATTTTCATAGGCAACCATGAGATTTGCCTCAGCATTTTGAGGTACTTTAAGGCTAAGCAATCGTAAATTTTACGACTTTGGAAATTTTAGCTGTTTCTATGCAAACAATATCCTAAACACAAAAGGCCCTAACTAGCCAAAAATTTAAAATCGACTTTTTCATCGATCCTGATGTATTGCATGCAAATTAGCGATTTTATTAACAAAAAAACAATCGACCTTATCTACAAAAGATTATATGAAAAACGCTAAAAGACCTAACTAACAGTTTTGCATAATATGCAACATTGTCCAGTATCAAAAAAACTGGTCGATTTTACAAGAAATATAGACAAGAATAAAATAATTAACTGTTTAATGCAATTTATCAATTAATCATTAATTTATTTTTTGCTTCTCCTTTAAAATTTTCAAAATGTAGGTTAGGGCCTTTTGCGTAGAGGTGAACGATATGTACTTTTTCACACACAGTAATTGTTGTTTCTTTAAAAGATGAAGCTTTACTGACTTTCAGTACCATTTACTGTTTTTTATGCTGTTACTTACTTACTAATTAAAACGAAATCGCTAAATACACGAATGCTTATGATTCTAGGGTTAAACATTGTTTTCTCTCTGATATAAATATTTTTGAAATCTCTTAATTTAAAAAAAAAAACAATTATGTGTTTGTAATGATGGTGCATGTGTTCCAATGTATCAAAGACATTTTCTATAACAATTGTTCCACTAACACAAATTCTTTGTCGTTCATGATTTCATTCCGTTTTGCGATTAGTAAGCGTATAAGACAAATATGAACATATCCTTTTAAGACTTTGAAGTTTCCCTTTCCCCGATTTCTGTTCAGCTCTCTTTGCTTTTTATAGAACCCATTAGGATCTTTGTAAAATTTTCAAGCTAAAACGCCTGTTGTCTGAATATATGACTAATTGTGGCAGGAGTATGAGTACATATTTCTTATGTGTGTATACCACACAGCAAGCAAAAAGGATGACATTAATATACAACTTCAAACCCCTAAAAATTTAAAACATTTAACAAGAATTAATAAAAAAAATTAAATTACGTACGAGTACGAGTAGACAAATACTCTTTGTTATAAGAAATAAAGCTGTAAAACATTCAATTTGTGTGAAATTCCAAGGATTTTTGTGTCTGAAAAAAGAAGCCAAGAAGCAGGGGAAAAACTAATGCAACTTAACATTTATTTACTAAGAAATATTTATCTGACACATTAAAGGTCAAACTGGTTTTAAAACGGAATATGTAGTTCAACTTTCATTTTGTACACCAAAATTTGTTTCATTTCTAAACTCACATTTTATCGTACATTAAGTAAATAAAATTAAACTAAATTTTCCCAAATATGTAATAATAAGCAAAAAAAATTTTCTTGTCTATCAAAAAAAGTCGATATAAGAAAAGGCAACAGTAAAATGACAATGAATTATGTCTAAATAAATGAATTCCTACCGAAAACACGCTTAAAAGCTTTAAAATATACTCTTATTTAATAATAAATGGTATAAGCCTAAAAGTATGTTAAATTTTTTTTTATTATAACGTTAAGAAAAATTCATTTTTAAATATAATAAGGCTTTTAGCACCTGCCGTAAATACGTTTACGTGGGGATGAACATAAAAATACATATTGCTTTTCTTATTTACATATTTTATAACGTCAAACACCTCCATGAATACATATTCACACACATAGTCATATACACATGCAGGAGCACACGATGATAAACTTTTTTAAACTTCATTCATCAACACTCAGATAACATACAGTGAGTGTCAAAAGGGATTTTTTTTCTTCTTTAAAGTAATTGTTAAAAAAAATTTACAATAAATATTGTTTTTTACAAAAAAGTAATTATAAAGAAAAACGTTCATGCATTTGCCTACAAAAGAGTTTTTAATATTAATTAATGTTTTTGTGTAAAAAGTAACTTTTATATAATATAATAGCAGCTTTGCAAATGCAAAAATGCGTTCTCTTACAAAATGAATACGGAAAGAACTAAGAACCTACACCCCAGAATTTCCGAGAGTGTGCCCAATTCGGGTCTCATGGGCAACATTGGATCTGCCAGAACAAAATAATAATATGAGGTTAAGATTTCTGTAAAAGTTCTTTTTGCCGTATATTATTCTGATATTAGAAAAAAAGTGTGTGTGTGAGGGGTATGGAAAATAGTGGACCGATTCCCACAAATTTCAATACACTTGGTCCTTGTGCCAGTCGGAATCTATGTAGCAAAATATCCTCAGAATTGTGACCTGTACTTTGAGCACAAGGTTTACATGGAGAGGCTGCAGCCGGAAGGAAGGACATCGCTAGATCGGCGCAGAAAACAATTTTGAGTCGATCGGTATACTTAAACGTAGGTCGATGACCAATATTTTAAGGTGTTAGAAGCATCAGTAATTTCAATCGATATCTATTGCCGTAATTTGAAGCCTAGAAATTAAAAAAAAGTACTAATATTTAGTAAGAGCATTTAAAAATCTCCTCTTTTAATGTAAAGGTAAGAACGATCCTGATACTTAATACGTTTGAAAGGGAAATTTTTAAGAAAATAATGCCTTTTTAAAAGAACCTTTCAAAAAATATCTTTATAAAAGTTAATAAAGTTAATATTTTTTTTTGTTAAATTAGTATCTCCTGAAAAGTGCATTTTTTTAAAGAAAACAGTTTAATAAAATAATAACTAATTTTTGTATCAAAGTAAATTTTTCAACAATCATTTAAAATGACTTTAACAAATAAATTTTAGAGCGAATCTAGTACAAAACACTTTGCAAAAGGATATTTTTAAGAAAATACATTTTAAAAATTAATATTTAGTTCGTTAAAAAATACATTAAGAAAAATTAGGTTAATGCTCTTAAAAAGTATCTTTAAAAACGTTCATTCGAAAACTTTGCCTTGTTTAAAAAATTATTTGAAG
Organism: Pollenia amentaria; assembly: GCA_943735925.1. NCBI lineage: Eukaryota > Metazoa > Arthropoda > Insecta > Diptera > Polleniidae > Pollenia > Pollenia amentaria. The sequence continues at coordinate 248,020,114 of OX031007.1, read as the reverse complement.
AATTATTTTTTTTAGAAATTCGCTTATAAGAACAAATTCGTCTTTATCTTCATTATTTTCTCGTCCGTTTTTCGGATGTAAAAAGAAACGATGAGCTCTCTGTATAAACGGCATATAAGAATGTATTTCCATCTGCATATTCTGTCCATTCTTGTATATTTTTAGCCATGATATTAAGCATCCACCAAAAAATTAGATCCTTAAAAATCAAATTTTTTAAAACATTATTTATAAAAATAATCCTTAAATTTTGAACCGCCTTTGTAATGTCTTAAAAAGCAAATTAATAAAAGGCTCTCTTTTAAAATATTATTTACTGAGAAATTTTACGAAATGTATCAAATATTTTTGCTATCCACTGTTTTGTGTAGAAAGTACCTTTTTGCTTCGCTTAATATTTAACAGTCAATCTAAATATTTGTAACACTCTTTAATGTTTTCAACAACATTTTTAGCCATTTTGCTGATGCTTTCTCAATAACGATTTAATGTCAATAAAATATTTAAAATGAAAACTAAATTCGAAATGAAATCTCTCGAAAACAACCACATGTTCAAAGAAGTATTCGCGAAATCATGTACGTTTAAGGAATGATAAGTTTAAAAAAGGGGCATTAAAAATGTTTTCTATTAAAAAAAAAAAAAAAAAAAAAATAATCAAATTGCGACAAATATTTTGTTCATAATTGTTTGTTCAAAATAAAAATATTTACTTGTAAAAATTTGTGTCGATAAGAAAATTTACTTGTAAAAACTTGTAAAAACTTATGTGGATTATAAAGTGAAAATAGCCGCTTTTGAGAGAATTGATATAATAAGATTGTTTTTCAGTTTGAACCAACCAGTGTAAAGTTAAAAACCCAAGTTCATATTATTGAATCTAATTAATTTTTTGGCGAATTTCAAGTTAATTTCAAGTTAATAAATTTAATACCCTTTTTTTGTTTTTTGTACTCAAATTATAGTGTTTTGTTAATTAAATATATAATGGGTCACATAAATAATTCTTGACTATCAACGAATCGCACATGTATCTAAACAATAATATAAATCAGGGTTGGCAAAATTGGTAAAATTTTACTTTTTTTGGTACCATTTAAACTCAAAAAATATAATGGTACACCAATGGCTAATAAAGTACAATTAACGAATCTTTCCAGTTTTAGAAATTTCATATCTTTACCTTAGTCGAACATTTTTTCAAATTATTCAGGAGAGACAAAAAACTTTATTTTTTTAGTAGACTTCTTAAAAATTTGTAAATGCAGTTCTTTTCTTTAGTCCATCCTCTTAAATTACCAGTAGTCGTAAGATTTTAAAATAAATCATTTGCGGACTTATAGGCTCTTTTGGACTTAGCACATTTGCTCTTTAAAATTTCATTATTTTTGTAGGGACTTTGCATATTTTCCTTAAATATGTTTTCTTTTATTTCTGGAATTTAATAAAAGGAATTGCTCCTTATGAAGCATAATTCGTTACAGCGGTGTTCGCTGTAACTAAAAAAGCTCAATAAAACTATTAAAAAAGTAAATGTATTTGGTGTTTACAAGAATGTAGTTATTTTATTGGTGTTGATAAACAAAATATTTATTGGTTAACAACAAATAAGAAAATGAATTATTAGTTTAAAAAAAAGAAATAAATAATAATAAAAAGGTATATTTTTGCGATATAGGGAACATCCAATTGCTTAAAATTATACGATTATGTTGAATTCAATAGTGTATTTATTTTAGGCGGAAGCTTCTTATGTTAAAAAATAGGTACAGAATATTTAGAAAAACAAATCATAGATGAGGTAGATCATCATAAAAACGGTGATGGTCCTTGGGTAAAGTTAGTTTTAAAAATTGCTGGTCTTCACATTTTCTAGCCTTCTTTCGTTATAGATTGGTTCCAAACTCGAAAAATAAATAGGTTTTATATTTTTATTTATTTTCTGTGGTAAATTTTTTCACTCTTCGCTGAAACGAAGTTTATACGTTGTTTCACAATTTTTACCTCGTCCAGGCGAATAAATAATACAATATAATAAATAGTTACCCTCGGTGTCAAAAAACTGTTTAATTATAATTAAATATAAATTAAACCATAATTATGGTATTTTGTAATATTTTATATTTTTTAAAATTCACAAAATTCGACTGAAGACAGTAAATACTTAAGATTGTATCTAGATGTGTGGTTATAACAAGGTCGAAAAAATATCGAAAATAACCAAAATGCATTGAAAAGCAATTTAAACTGTAATCACTTTGATATAACGAATTCTATTAAATGCAAAGTAGATATTTAATATTGCAGCTTTTGCCAAATTGCTGTAATTCTTTATAATCCAACTTGAAAAGAAAAGACTTTATTAAAAAAAAAAAAAAATTTGTTCCTTTCAACTGGACTTGGCATATTTCCTTACTTTTTAAAAATTTTTTTTTTGGACTTAGCATATTTGCCTTCCGCAGTATTCTAGCAAGAAAAAACAAAATAATGGTATTATTTTTGCTTGTAAATTATGTATTTTGAATTAAACTAGCAAGCTACATCAAAATCTCGATTTCGACGAAAAGTGGACTTAGCACTTTTTCCGACTAAGGTAACGATTTAGCAACTCATAATTTCAGTCATATTACTACACAGAAAAAAAATGTTGTCCCAATTAAAGCATTAATCAAAAATAAAATCAGTTTTAATTAAAAATTTAAACATATGAATTAAACGTTTAATCAAGTGTATTAAACATTTAATTTGATATGTTTACTGGTGCAAATTAATAGTACCAATTAAACTTTTAATTCACTTGATTTAACGCTTAATTCACTTGATAAATTTTTTAATTAAAAGGTATTTTATTTTTGATTAATGCTCTAATTGGTGCAAAATTTTTGGAAAATTTTTCTATGTATGTGCAAACGCATGCATATAAACGTGCAAATGGAAGTATATAAGTATACATTAGTTATGTTACGAAATAAAATTTTTTATATTCGCGAAAACGAATATCTGCAAACCTGCAACAATGAAGCTTTATTCTTATTGGATAATTATTCTACACGGTAAGAGAGATTTTACACTTCACTTGAAGTAATAAATGGTGTTTTATTTTCTACAAAAAATGTGACATTTTATTTAAAAAATGCAATTTGGTTTTTGTTTCTTAAAAATGTTATGTTCTCTAAATGGTGCCATGTTTTGTTTAAAATCACACTTAATAATGGCATAATCTATTGATTGCATTTTACGCCCCGTATCAATCGACAGTGATGTTAATGCCCTGTAAAACAGGTCACTTCTGTTTATATAGGGCTTACAGGCGAAGTTAATTAAAGCTTTTAAAGTTATTTTAAGGGATGTAACGATATGCCTTTTTCCGACACGATACCGATACTCAAGAAGAAATATCGCCAATACCGATACCGATACGAATTTCAAATTCAAGGTAAAATTAGCAAAACTCAAGTAGAGTGATTTCTTTATTATACAAAATTACAGAGTAAGAGATTATTAAAATTTAAAATTGATTTTAATAAGTATTTAAAAAACAACGAAATGAATTTAAATTCATGTTAAATTAATTAATTCTTTAAAGAAAAAAACAGTAGCGGTTTTCATGATATCGCTTGTTTGTGTCTTTTTATTATATTACACTGAAAACAAATTCTCCAAAAATGTTCACCAATAAAAGCATTAATCAGAAATCAAATCAGTTTTTATTAAAAATTTAATCAAGTCAATTCAACGATTAATCAACTGAATTCAAGGTTTAATTGATACTACTAATTTGTTTACTAGTGCAAATTTAATTAATTTTTTAATTAATATCACACACTTTTTAATTGAAATCAATTTTAATTTTTTTCTGTGTGCAGTAAATACAAATAAGATTTTTAATACCTTTTTGTCGTGTTTTTTATGAATATGTTTAGGTAAATAAAAATAATTTAAACTTAAAAAAAAAACAATCTTATCGTACAATTAAGGTTAAAAAAGTAAAATTTAAGGTTTTTGGTACATTTGGAAAATTCTTAATACCATCCCTGATAAAAATTTATTTAGTTTTTATTATATTATTAAAAGACTTCTCTTTTGCTTGGTTTTTCTCTTCTAGCCTCTCTTTCTCTCTTTAACTGTCGTTGAATATTTCGTCATTAAGAAAATTTTCATATTGTTGGGAAAAAAATATTTTTTTTAAATCATTGGTCTAGTCTTTGGCACGAGTTTTCATTCATGCGTTTCCGAATAATATTTATTTGAATATTTCTTTTTTTTAATTCTCTGAAACGAATGATGGTTTAATGATCTTTCTCAATGCCACTGCTGAGATCTTGAAATATCTTGTCAATGATGTTTTTGTTTATGTTTGTTTTAAAACGACAATTGAGGAGATTTTGTTTTAATTTTTAAAAAATATTTTATGACGAATTTTAAAATTAACGTCTTGCAAATGAGAATTTTATGGCAAATCCTATAAAAAAACATATTTTTATGTTTGAAGAAAATCCTTTAATATAATAATTTTCATAAAAAACTTTAACTAAAAATCTTAAATATAATTACATTTTATTTCTGTTGAATTCCTGTGAACAAAAAATAAATCCCAACATTTAGTTTTCTACCAAATTAATCAAAATGAAAGTTTCCATTTAACTTGTTAAAACATTTATAAATAATTAAGTTCATTTTTTACAACCAAAAATTAATGAAAAAAAAGCTTAAATATTTAAAATTAATTGACTATGATATAAATAAACTAAATTAAAAAACTTAGTGAATATTAAACTGAAGTCTTACTTTAACGAATCGAACTTAAGGACCTAAGAACAATACTTGGAATGGAATGCACTGTTGCATTGCAAAGTTTTAAATTTTTGTAGTCAATAAATCAACGAAAGTAATATTGACATAAATAAATTATTAAAAAGTTTAGTTTATTTTATATTTAATACACATATAATGTACGAGTACATTGTACATACATACGTACGTTCATATTAGCTTTTTGAATTATTTCTCTTATAAATATATTTCTTGTCATGTGTGTCGCAAATCATACGAATAAAATCATCCCAAAATCCAACTTAACATTAACAAAGTTATTGAAATTTATTATTTATGAAGAGTGATTGGAAGTTTTGGAAACTTTAATAAGCTTTAAATTGCTCTACTAAGTAAAAACGCAGGCAAGGGCAAAAAAATAGAAATAAGAAGTGTGGTTTTTTATTAAAAATGGTACATCGTTATTTTTTTTTTCTGTTGTACGAGTATTACCATAAGGTATTAAAATGTTTGCTTGGAGTCGGACTTTGCATAACCAATTTTGTAATGACGGCCCAATTTAAACCCCACAACAGAAAAACTGATTATTAAGTTCAAGAAATATTTATAAAATGTTTATTAAAAAAAGAAATAGTCTTTGAAACCCTTGTTATTGTTTTTTTTTTTTTTTTTTTTTGTAATCGATCTATAATTCCCACAGGTTCAATTTAAAGTACATTTCCAAAAATTTTTCATGATTAATAAGAAATAAAAAATTGATTGCAATCTTTTACTGCTCTGAGGATTACTTCAACCATATTATTGTTACCGGTAACAATATTAGTCTTTAATTAACCCTCTATCAAAAAGCCACAACAATATTATGGTTGCCACCGAAAAAGTATATGGTTGGTTTGTAATAATAACAACAATTTGAAAACACTAATATTGTTTTATTTTAAATTACCAAGTAACATTTTCCTACTCAAACAGCAACATATTATGGTTAAATAACAGACATACTATTATAACTGGTAAACATATGTATATTATTATTAACATTAAGACATTTGGAGGCAACCACAATATGGCTGTGGCTTCTTAATGGCGGACTCATTTAACCAAAATATAATTGCAATAATTGTAATAAAAATATGGTCAAAGTAACCATTTTGGAAAGTTTTTGGTTCAAAAGAGTTCTGTTGGAGCTGACCATATGGAAACATATGTTTTGTTTACGTGAAGCATCTAAAAAGCGTATTTGCTTACCAAAGGGTAGCTAAAACAACAGAATGTAAAATATTGAAGGAATAAGACTACTAGCAAAAAAAAACAGTTTACAAATTGAATTTTGGTTTAGAAAGACACATTTGATTAAATGTTTAAATGATAGTGGTTACGTTTATTGGTTCAGCAGATTTTCTAATCTGTTCGTACGTTTTACAAAATTCTACCAAAAAAACAGTTAAATGTTATACTTTATTATCCTCTGCAGGTCTTCTAAAACATTTGATGTCTATCACACATACATATAATACAAAACATATGTTTTGCCAATATTTTCCATTAAAAATTGTGGTTGCTGGTGAAATATTCATAAATTTTGTAAATTATGTGAGTTAAAAAAATTGTATTTGAAAACCCAATTACAATAGAACAACATACAAAGTAACCAAAAAATTAGGCAACAAATTCAAGTTCGAAACCAACAAGTTTTGATTAGGATTTAAAACCAAGAAGTTGAAAAAGTTTCTTTAATATAAAGGGAAACGAATTTTCTTTAAAGACATAAATATTTTTTATTTGAAATTTTTCTTTAATTTAGAAAAAGAACACGTTAAATTATTTAAGTGTAAGTAGATGTTTCTTAAATTTCCTGTTACATTGTAAATTGCTTTTAGTATCATGTAAAAAATTTTGTGGCTTTTGCGTGTAATCCACAAATAACAAACACAAAAAAAGGATTTTTTTTATAAGTTTTACAGTTTAAAAAAATAAATTTAGCAATTAAGTTCAAATGGTGATTGGATTTGTTTTTAAACAAATTGTAAAACATTTTTCTAGTTTTGTATTTAGAAAAAACATTTAACGAAAAAGACAAAAATATTAATTCGTATTCAAAGAGATAAAAATGAAATCAAAGCATTTTGCATATTAATGACTTTTTATTTTGGTTGTAATTTAAAATTGTTTGTGTATATATGAATAGTAATTAAAATACTTTAAAGATTATAAAATGATTATACGAAGAAAAAATATGGTTGGAGGTTTTCTAAAAGGAATGCACTGCGGTTTAATTTTTATAATGCTAATGTTTGTAGGTGACCATATGGCTAAGCATGACCATAATAAGGTTAAATATCAAGGTAATATGGTCTTAATGAACCGTATATCATCGAAATTAATCCAATTTTTGACTTAACTAACCATAATATGGTCAAAATAAACAGAAATATGTTAAATATTTACCATATTATATTAACCAATTTTTCAGTGTTTTAAAACTTCAAAGCTTCAATACAGTTCTTCTACAAATTTTTAATCTTTTACTGTTTTTACATATAAATAAATAAGTTTTATCTTTATAAATAACTTTTAAGGACAAACATTTGCCAGAGTTCATAAAGAACCAAACAGAAAATATGTTTAACATGTAGAAATTATTCTTGTAAATACTGTTATCATACTATGAGTGAATATTATTCCTTCGCATGTCCATCAGAATCATATTATGGTTGCCTGACAATTATATCCTGTTCACTGTTACCAGGTTAATAACAATGACGTTTACACAAGTTTACAGCTAATTTCGTTGCGGGAAACTTTCATCAGCTCTAGTTTTCGCTTTATATTCTTAAAAACAAAAAGTTTTAAATATTTAATAAAATTTTGATTGTTTTGGGTCAAGCTTATATGAAACTACTAAGCAAATTTAGAAACAGTGTTTGCACGATCTGAAGAAAAATTTTTTTTTTCTTTCCTGAATGGGGAAAACCGTTCTTAAGTTATTCTTTTATATGTGGTGAACGTCCCTTTATTCTTAGCATAACGCTATATCGTAAAAACTAGAGCTGATGGAAAAAACGGTGTGCATATTCGCGTTCAGCATTTCAAATAACTAAAGAAACAACTTTTTTATCTAGCAAACGAAAAATCTTATCGAAATTTGTAAGCTCTTCAATTAACAATAAGGCTATTTAAACGATTAACCGTTCTTCGATTAATCGATTAATTTTGGGTGATAAACTGTTCGAATAACTTAAAATTGCTTATTTTCGATTAACGAATATTTCGACTAATTTATGTCGATTAATCGATTAATCGAAAATTTGTTTTTTTACAATATTAGTTTTTTTCTTTTATGTAAAAAAACAAGAAGGTACGTTTTAAGCACACTTTTATTGTTTCTTAACTTAGGAACATTTTCTTCGAGCACTGATTCAGATGAAGAATATGATTTTTTTCAGACAAATGAAAACAACCTTCTACCGACCTCTACAAGACTATTAAATGTATTAAAATTGTTAAAAAAAAAAACAAAAAGATATTCAAGTGGTATAATGGAAGACTACCAATTTTGAGAAAAGCAAAAAAAAAAAAAAAAATAACAGAGAAATTGGATATGCTCTATAACGCTTCACTTTTAATCTTTCCAACATCAGCATTAAGAGAAAGAATCTTTTCTAAATGAAGTTTCATCAGAACAGGAGAAAGAAATTTCTTGCAACATAAACATTTAAACTGTATACTCTTTTTTAAAGATTATTTTAGCTTAAATTTTGATGATTGAATAGAAAAGATTTCAAAAGTGTTCCCCTTTTATTACATGAACTACATTTTGTTAAATTGTTGTTACTTTTTTGATAAAATTTTTATGTTAAAATTATAACTTTTGTTCATTTTTTTAACTTCTAAACTAAACAAAATTAAAATTATGCGATTAACCGAAAAATATTAAATTCGTAAATTTTTACCTCGAATAATTATTTGCGCGATTATTCGATTAATACAAAACATCGATTAATTGAATACCCTACTAACAATACATGCTACAATTTACGGAAGAAATTTTCATAATTCCGTTCATTTAAAAGGCTTTTAAAACTCAACAACAGTAAAGGGCAAAATAAACTACACAAATGGCTTAGCAAGTACTCTTCTCAGGTCACACTGATTTCAAAGACAACAAGACAACACCAAAAAAGCAAGCATTGGTTTTTGCAATGCCAAAGAACGCCATTTATACGAAGTTGTATGTAGGGCATACAAAAAATTATTATCCAATTCACAAGCTCGTAGTATCGTCATATTCTTTATATTATCGCTTAATTATACAATATTGTATATTTGTTGTTGGCAATTTTCATATAAAATTGTTGTCTCATTATACGCCTGATTCTTACACAGGGTCTCCACCTGAGATAAGATATAAGATTTGTATATCAGCAAACGTCAAATTCAATCGCAGAGAGTATTATCTTACGTGTGGACTCTCAAATAGTGTTAGTATTAATATTATAATAAATGTTATGAGACAGTTGTTATGAGAAATCTTATAACAACTATCTTATAAGATGAGCTGTCAAAAATACACATACATACATACATATAAATTAATATTAAGACGCTATCATTAAAATGTTTAATTTTTTTAGTGCAAATAGTGTAAATCTTGTAAAAAGTGCTTACAAACAATATTAAATACTAAAAACAAAGAAAAAAACTAAAAAATAATAAAAAATTACACAAGTTTACTGTAGGAAAATCAGTAAATTATGAAATCTTATAAGATATATGTTCCCCTTGTTTAAGATTAAGATTAACATGAAAAAATGTGCTCTCTCATTCTGCCGACGTTCTCTCACATTTTATATCAGATATTATCTCAGGTGGAGTCCCTGTGTTATGTGATTTAAAAATGTCGTATTTATGCCAGGCCTGGAAATGTTCGATTTGTTTGGGGAATTTCCAATAATCTTATATGCTTGATTCGTTTCAATTTATTTTGTTATTAAAACTGTTTTTCAATTAATATTTATTACCATTTTATATAAAATTTAGACTACCATAACTGGTGAAACTTCATGTTATCAACCAATATAAATTATAAATTTTATTAAAGAAGAAAAAAAAAAAAAAAAAAACCATGAGTGAGGTAAATGTTATAATTATTTACCTTAAATAATTGGCATTTTTAGTTAAATTTTTCATATTTTTTTTTTATTAGTTGGAAAAAAGAAATTTTTAATCTTCTTATATAGTTTACTAGAAAGTGAATTATCAATGTTCATTGAATTGATATTTTCCATTTTAGACACACCGCAATACGATAAAATAACTTTACAGCAAATTTGTCTGTCTATTCACAAATGCATAAACAAAAATCGTATTTTTTTAAACGACATTAATGCATGTCCTCATCCATGTTTTTCCAAGGACATGTATTGATACATGATTGCAATCAAAAACTTTCAACTTGAATCTAATGAATCGCTCGCTCTTAAAAAATCTTGTAAACTAAGAAAGTCTTAAAAAATTTGTGTGTGTGATTGCAATCAGTATATTTCTTCTCATAAAGCGCCAAAAGAACTGTGAGAATCATTTGCCATCTCGTATTTTTAATTTTGCAATGAAAGAGTTTTGCAACTCAACTACTCATATATTTCGAAACTATTCTAAATTCTTAAACAAAATTATAAAGTATTCTTTGCAATGCAAGAAATAAGGAAATAATTTCGTTAAATAGTTGAAAGAAATAAAAATTGTCAATTAATCTAATATTTCGTAAACTTTTTAAAAAATGTCTTACGTTGTACTGGTCTCGTGCATTTTATGAACAACACATTTCGTAAAGCAGAAAGTGTGTTCTTATATGTGTAGTGTGTGTGTGTGTGTGTGTGTATGTATATGTATGTGAGTTTGTGTGTTGAATTTTTATAACCTTTCCATATCCCTTTGTCTTTGACAGTTTTCATAATATGTATGCAAATATCAATAAATACAAAGATAAAATATCCTTTCACACATAAAATAATAATTATTTTAAATATTTTCTTTTATAACAAATTTGTATACAGCTTTTCTTCTTTTTGTTAAGAAAACACTGTTATTGTTGTTTTATTATTATTTTTGACATTTAGTATCAAATAGTCTGTTATGACTATTTATTTAATAAAATAATATGTAAAAATATTTTTTATTGTGATATTTATTCTTCATCAACCATTCATCTCTCATTTGTTAACAACAACAAAAAAAGTCAATACTTAAAAACTACACATATGCATACATTTTACGTATTTATTCAAATATATCTGTATAGTTGTACGTGAACTTACACACACGTATTCAAATCATGTATTTATACTTGCAAATGAAGAAAATTTTATTTAGATTACAATGGTCTGTTTATATTTTGTTAATAAAATCATGTGTATGTGTGACAATGTGAATGTGTGTTTGTTTAGGAAAGACGAATCCTTTTGTTAACTGCAAAATAAATATGTATTTTTTTACTCGTATTTAGGAATGTAATTTGTTTTCTCTTCATGTCACTTTTCCTCCCAGCCTTGTGGACATTTACCTGATAATAGAGTATGATTGTATGTACATATTAAAAATATTATTTCTTCATCCTTTTATAACATGAACATAAATTTGTGAACATGTGTGAGAGTATTTACCCAGCAATTTTATAAGAGACTCTTCACTTACCTTAGCCTATACAAACTGTTTCAGAGTTTCCAGAACTGCAGGGCTCAACAAATTTTACTTATTTTAACTTTTACTTTATTTACATACATACGATGTACATTGTACATATAGTTATAATAAATTCACATATAAATTTTATTTGAAATTTAAATAAGAAGATGTCAAATCCACAAAAAGTTTAAAAACATTTCAATTATTTTCAACTGCCATATGCAGGGTTTATAATGTAAATTAAATGTTTTCCTTTTTTTCTTATTATTTGATTTACTTTACAAAAAGGTTGAACTTTTTTTTAAATATGTATGTATATAATACTAAACATATTGGTATAATTATTCAGTAAAACAAAACCTCTGAATTATTTCTGCCAGGATAAAATGTTTCTGTTACTAATTAATTAAAAGCATTCAATTAATTTTTCCTGCATAAAATCATTTTAAAACAGAGTTTCGACTTGCCATAAAATTGTAAAGCTTATAATTTTTATTATTTAGGGCGTGAAATAGGGCAAGAAGGGTTAAAGCTCTTCCTTTCTATATATTCTTAAGTAATCAATTTGTTTTCTTAAAATTTGGCAAGCAGACATTTAGAAATTCCAACATTTAGGGCGTAAAATAGGGCAAAACGAGTAAAACCTCCCCCTACCCGTGTATTTTTAATTAATTATCCAAAGATAGTCTAAAGTCTTGAAGGAACTAAATGCTATAAATTTTTAGGGCTATAAAAGAAAAAATTGCTCGTTTGTTTTTTTTTTCACCGGCAATTATGGTATAAAGCGCTTCATTCCTCTTTCTGATGTAGATCCCATCCTCACCAAATTACAAAACATTCAATATTTTTTAATTAAAAACCAAAATATTCACTGGAAATAAGTTAAATGAACAGAAAAAATTATTAAATTTCTCCAATCACCAAATTTATTCCAATTTCATAACATCAAGTAAACAATTTGTTGATTTTGCACCTGTTACCAAAATGATTATATTGATTACTAAAAATTGTAAAATTTTGAAAAAATATTTTCAATAAATGATATTTTTAATTTAAATTAAAAAAAATTATCTAAAAACTTTGCCATTTCAAACAATGTGTTAAAATATTGTCAATTCCCAACAACAATTCTACATGTTTAAATTATTTTAAACGAAAAAAGTCAATTAAGATTTAATTTAATTAAAATTTTATTTAATTAAAATTTTAATTGAAAATTTATTTTAAAACAACTTAAATGTTAATTAAATCAAAATTAAGTTTTAAATTTTCTTTCAACTAAAAAAATAATTGATTCAATTATCACATTAATTAAATTTAAATACTTTTTAAACTATTTTTTTAATTGATAAAACACTTTTTTCTGTGTGGCAAAACAACATTTTTCGGGCCAACTAGTAATTAAATATCCTTAAGAAATTTTAGATTCCCTATCCACAGCAATAGTGAATGCTAAGTTTGTTATTATGACAAAAAAAAAAAATAGTAAATTTATACAAAGAAATATCAGATATATTAATTTGAAATGCAGATATGTCGAAGATTGAACTATTAACTTTTGTTTATTAGAAACATCACATAAAGTAAGCATGATTTGACAAAAATTCTCTCCAATTGAAGAGCGAATATCAGTTCTTAACACGATATCTTAAGACCGCATTACTTTAGATATAAACCACAACGTCTACGAAAGTGTCTAACAAACTATCAATTCTGGACCGATTTTCTTGATCCAAATTAAACTCTTTCTTAACAATCACGTTCCATAAGACGATCTAGTAGGACGATTTAGTAAAAAAATATGCATATATCTGATACAGCAATTTTATAGCCGACTGCCCAAGTAACAAGTGCTAGATATCGTCACCTAAAATAAAAAAGGGCGTAACAACAAAAAAAATTTAAATTGATTTTTGTTCGTTTTCACAAAAACTGTAGTTCCCTGCGAAAAAATGGCGACTTAATTAAAGAAATTCAACCGCCAAGTACATCTCGTTGTTTTGTGCTTCTCCTGTAAAAAAAAAAATTAAAAGTATTACTACGCCGTTTTGCATTTTAAGTGACGATATGTACTTAGGTATACATATTAGTCTTATATATGACTTATTAATCGGCTCTGATTAATCCTCAAGCTTGTCATAAATGTGCACCACACAAAACTTGGCTGAGTTTCAAGTAGTTCTTAAGAAAAATGTAAGCCTTGGGTAAAATATTAGCCCGCTGTATTGCCGAGGACGAAAAGCCCGTTAAGGCGCTAAAAAATCTTAAGAAGTTCCAGCATTTCTTCATGCGAAAAATTGCAACATCCCGGCGGAGTCATTAATATGGGAAAAAGTCATCAGTTTTATTTATTAAAACCCCAATAACTAAAAAATATTGAAGAAATCAAACAATGTCATGGAAAGTTTTTTTAGTTGAGGTCGACGAATGGACAGATATTTCATACAAAAAACATGTTCATAATACTATTCGTTTCTATAATGCTTTAAAAAATATGGTCGAAATCACAATTAACCACCTCCTAGGACATCGCCATAATAAAGTGACAAGTCCCTTTCATATAAAGAGTTAGAACAAGAACCAGTCCCTACCACTTTAGGACTATCACGTGACAACCCCCTAGGGATCTAAGCATTTTGTTGGTTTCTTACCTTTGTGAATTGTTCAGTTATTGTTCAAATTAACTTTTTATTCCAAAAACCAATTAGATTTTTGTGTTTTTATTTATTCGAATTGAAACCAGATTTTAGAAATAGGAAATATTCGTAATATTCGAAAACCGTTTTTTGAAAAAAGTCGAATAATCGATCTTCCTAATCAGCAATTATAATTTTTGGCTCAAACGTTTTACGAAACGTGAAGAACATTTTGGCTTAATAAAATGGCTAAAACAAATGGCCAAGTATAGCCATTAAATGGCTTAATTGTCAATCTACTGGAAATCAGTAGATCTATTTTTACATTTTCTAGTCGTAAAATAAATTTAATTTTTAAATTTAATAAATTTAAAAATATTTTGTTTTATATACAAATGGCTAATTTCATTTGTTTGTGGCTAAAGGCGATAAAAAAAATTGCTAAATGGAGCCAAATAAAAAGCTAAAATGGCAACAAAGTCAATAGAGTATGTTTTCAACGCATTGCCATGAAAAGGGTTTACAAACTCTAACGAATTAAATTAAAATTGATTTTAGTTTTTGACGGTCATGACTCATGAGAAAGGTTTTCTCTTTTGTATGTTTTGGTTAATCATAAAATGTGTAAACAAAACTGTTTGCTTTGCTCAATGTTATAAATTTTACAATTCTTTTAAACAATACATGATTGTGATTCAGTGTTTTAAAAATATCTTGTAATTAAATCTACATAATGAGTGTAATGTTGAAGGAAAAACGAATATTTTTTAATACCCTTTTTAAATTTTTTAAAAATTCTCTTAAAGTAACAAACAAAATAAAACTTTTATTTTAATTTTATTTTTATATTCCAACAATGTAATTGTGGTCAAAAAAGAAGATCATTGTTTTCGAACAAAAGCACCCCCGGAACCCAGCAATAAAAAAGCATATTTATATCTCTCCCAAGAACAAAAGAAAAAATAAAATAAATTTATAATTTTAAACAAAAACTTTCCATAAAATGTTCTTGTGGGAAAATAAAGAAAAACTACAAAAGAATTTAAAAAAAAAACATACAAATCAAGTAAAACCCAAAGTACACACAAACAAACCCACAAACAAACAGCAAATGTTAAAAGTTACTTTGTACCACAAATCAGTTGCAACAATAATTTGAAATAAAAACTTTGTGTTACAAATAGAGTTCTTTTTCCCAGGATTTCCCGGTAATTTCAATTGTTCCCGCTTTTCAGGAATTAAATTTTTTTTGAATAAAAACCAGGAAAAAGTACAAAGTAAACTTACAAACTCAGACAAAAACTACTTAGTCCCAATTTAACTAACATTTACAATGATTTAAAATATTTTATGTAATTTATTATTAAAATATATCGACTTAAAAAAACTATAATTCAATTGCTACAAAGAAAAAATTACCAGTTGTTTAAAAAGTATTTCAATTTAATTAATGTGGTAATTGAATCAATTATTTTTTAATTGAAAGAAAATTGAAAATATAATTTTGATTTAATTAACATTTTAGTTGTTTTAAAATAAATTTTTAATTAAAATATTAATTAAATAACAAGAAATGTTAATTAATTTTTCGTTTAAAATAAAATAATTTAAACTTGTAGAATTGTTGTTGGTAAAACCTGAGTTATATTTAATTAAACCAATTAACACATTGTTTGAAACGGCAAAGTTTTATGATCTTTGTTTTTTAATTAATATTTAAAATATCATTTATTGGAATTTAAAATTTTCAATTTTTACAATTTTAAGTAATCAATAAAATCATTTTGGTAACAGGTGCAAAAGCAACAAATTGTTTGCTTGATTCTATTAATTTAGTATGAAGTTGTTTATTATAGACAATTTCTAATTATTTCTGTGTAAGTGCAGAAGAGGAACAACTGCAAGACATTCAGTTTGAGATAAGTTGAGACAGTGAAGTTAAAAATAATAAATGCAAGTTTTATGTTCTTAGCTCGTATACGGGATAACTGACTTTAATTTGAATTAGTTTTGTTAGCAACACGCATTTAAGGTAAATGCGTGTAAAAAAGTAAATATCAATCAAACTGAGAGCTGGCATTGTCTGATCTTCGGAGTGGTGTCAGCACTTTTTCCTGCAACCTTTTTTTTATTGTCATCCAACACGACCCCCAAGTGTTTGTAAGGATCATCTTAAGGATATTTCAATTTCTGGTGTTACAGTGTCCAGGGAAATCAGGTGCAGTTAATACCTGGGATTAAGCAACAATCCAAAACTAACAGATCTCAAGAGATCTATATGATATATCTAGTGCCACGAGACTCAGTAGTCCCTAGTGGTATGGCACCAAAATGACTATTTGTTGAGGCCTCCGAGAGTATACTTCTTGCAGGAAATGCTTTCTAGCGTTCAGAAAGATTGTCGTTGCTGGGAGTTTTCATTTTCCTATGAAAAAATATTTTTGGAGATCGGATGGTGGTCGTGGTCTAAACCCAAAGTCGTGGGATAGCTAGAAGAAGGGCTGATTTTTGACCACCTGTGGGATAGTTCGGCCTGAGTGCCACATCGCCACTAGATGGTGCCGCTAGCATATTCATATTCTCAATAGTAAAAGATTAAGCTCTTCTCTTAACAAGGGGCGAGTTTTCAATCTTACTAGATCTTGCACTCAAATTGCTTCCTATGCGAGCTAGTAAACGCATTGATCCACCATGAGATTAAACCATATGGTACAAGAGTCCCTTTATTAATCTTTTCAAGATCTGTAATCAAATCGTAAATCTAATTCCGACTCACGTTAGCGGTGCACACGATACAAGAAAACACGCTTGATATTGATATTAAGTAGAATGAAATATCCATCTTCTATAATGGGTAGTAACATTTATCCTTATCCCTAATTTTTATAATAAATCAGCAAAAAACACGGAAGCCTACATCTGTATTAGGATATTTTCGTTTCTCCAGCTCAACTCGTAACCCTGAAATAATTATACCGCGAATAAATAATAGTATTTTCGAAAAATCATTTTTAGTGAAATCAGCTAGAATATGGAATAGACTTCCACGACAACTCAAAACTTTTAGTTATACAATATCAACAATACGACCTAAGCTTTTGGAACACATTAAAAATTTCATAGATTAGAAGAAAAAAAAAAAAAAAAAAAAAAAAAAAAACATTTAGATCTTTAGGTACAAAGTATATTTATTTGATCATATTATCTTACTGTATTAATCATATATGGCCCTAAGGGGCTCGATTAAGTAAATAAAAATGAAAATAAATAAATAAATAAATGTTTAAAATTTAAGTAATACTAAAAATTTTTCAATTGCCAAAAAATTTTCAACCTTTAAAAGTTTTTAAAATTGATAAAAAAAATTTTTCGTTTATCTGTAGATAAGGAATTTTTGGGATTCCGAAAAATTCAAGGAGATTTTTCTCGTTTGCCTTGAAAGTAAAAAAAAATCTTGTAATAAAAAAACCCCTAGTGGCACTTTTTTAGTTTTTTTCAAGACTTCAAAAGTTGTTGAGTTTGTTGCATCTTTTATTGCACTCATTGCAATCAAGTTGTTGATGATGTTATTTTTGACTTTAAGACATGTTAAACAGATACTTATTCTATTTTATAATAAACTGAAAGCCATTCTGAAAACGCACACTCTCTCAGTGGTATGTGAACACTTAGACAATGTTGTGGCACATCAGCCATTGCAACGGCAGAAGTGAACATAATGGTCCTTTTGTGTTTTACTAAAGCTGCTTTAACTTCCGCTTCTTAACACAATTATAAAAATTTTGTTTTGAACAGTCGGTCTGTAAAAATAGTAAAAATAATGTGGTGTTGAAGGGTCTGCAGTAAAATTATAAGTTTTGTTAGAATTGAAGTTGGAAAAATGTACTTAAAGAAATTTTAAAAATTTCTCATTTTACTTTTCTTTTTACAGGAAAATTCTTGCTATAAAGCATTTTTGTATTAGGTTTTGTAATTACGGTTAAAAAAAGATTTCAAGTATACTTAAACCACTTTACCTACTCAAGGGGTCAAGCTTTTTTTTGTGCTGAGATGTTTGTTTGTGCATAATTTAAAGAAAAAACAAGTCAACATAGAATGGGAGTAGATAAAACTATTTCTAAACAACAAATTTTCTTGTTCCTTTTAGTGATAATGCAATTGCATGTTAAAATAAACAAAGATACATTAAGGTGGCTCCTCAGTGCATGGAAAAAATCACAACTCTTCTTATTCAAAAAAAAGGCAATTTTTTCTGAGGTAAGATAAAAAAAAGTGTAGCAAAATTTTCAGCTCTATCTCCGGCAGTGTTGGAGGTAGAGGAAAAGTTTGTTCTTAAGAAATATTGAGGACACAAAAAAAGGGAAGGAAGCTCGTACACTTTACATCTCTAAGGACGAATCCTGAATATATACGATCCTTTTTCTATCCATTTTTTCCAATTCCGTTCTCCAGAACTTTAGCCCTCATGCGGCACGCTGATATTTATGGATCGAGCTCAACTTTTTTTCAAATTTGTTGTATCCTAACCTCGCACGAAAGTGCTTTCATTTTTGGAAAATCATAAATATAAAGGACAACCTTAATATACGTACTACATATATATTTATATTAACTACAACAGTCACTTAAAATCAGACAGATGTCCCAGCAAACACTGCAATACAAAAATGTGTTGCCAAACGTATTGTCAGATTGGTAATTTTTTTTCTTCTACGATTATAAACTTCTTTTTAATAAACTGGAAATAGATATTGTTTACTGGGACATTTGCTATATCCTGATTCGATATAGTTTTGTATTATGCTCATTCCCAATTAAAGTCGGTATTAGGGTAATATCTAAGTCGATTATCTTCCAATAATTCACCAGAAGTTCCATAAGGAAATAATTACAGCAAATCTCGCAAGTCTTTCGTAAGTGCCAAGATAAAGTTAAATGTAGTTACAATACACCTACAGTCATTTTTGTATTGTGATTCATAAATAACCTTTTGTTCCCAAATAAATACAGATCTCGAAAAATTCTACAATTACTCTTAATACGCCTCAATTCGCTTTAGAAAGGATCTACTTTGGATGTCAAAATCAGTTGTTGCCTTAAATGTATTTTAAAGAATATTATTCATTCTATTGAAAAATTTGGCTCAATTCAGAACAATGAATTGATTTTTAAAAGACAATATTATGTTCACCTTAAAAACGAAATGAAGAGCAAACATATTTCAAATCAAGAAGAAGAATAGAAACCAATGTTGACAAACAAACTAGATAAAATGCAAGGAGCAAAAAATAGTCGCATGATGAGCTTTCAGGACCACTTGTTATGAATACGACTTTGTTAAATAGTAAAATGGACTTTTCTACTCCTTCGAACAAAATTATTAATTAATACCTCTGAAATTTTGTGGTACCAAGATGGGGTTTTCATTTGGTACTACAGCTTAAATCCGATTCTTAATCGCAAAGTCACGAAATTTGCTTGTTTCCATTACAATATTGACTTGCATGTCATGAGTAGATTAAACCAGTTTAATTTATTTTCATGACTGCCGCCGCCTGCTTTGTTTAGACATCAGTGCAATCAACCACAAAGTCACATAGAGAACACATTAAAACACACACATTAACCAAACTAAACATCCGCCCATCCACTTGTGAATAAGGAAAATTAAGTCCGAGAGTGATTTGTAAGAAGTGATAATGTCAGTTCTATATTTGCATACACTATTCGTTAGTGGACGTAAGTTTGTGTTCATTATGTACATTGTTTTTGTGCAGAAATGTGTGAGCAAATTTTCTAAGAACCCTGCAACATTAGAAATATTCAATACTAATTATGCTCTACTACGAGTCGTAATTGCCAGGTATAATTTGTCGAAAATCGTAAAATTTCCCAATTAAAAATCGACAAAATCATCTAATTGACTTTCTGAAATAACACTAAAGCTTTGGTCGCATTTAACAAACATTCGACGTCCTACACGTTAAGACTATTTTTATTAAATATTTTGCATAACGTTTGCTAAAGCCAAGAACATTTAACATTTTCTTAATTATATTATTTTTTAACGTTTGTCGGAAATAAAGTTTAGTACAGCAAGAAAAATGTTATATTAGATCAATTAGATAGCGGCCAAGTATTTGTTACTTTTTTCGTCAAATATTTGTTAAATGTGAAAATACCTTAACGTTTGTTAGTTTTTAAAAATGTTTAGCTATTTTTTCCGCTTGTTTTGCTAGAAGTAAAATAAATGTGTTTTCCTCACAAAAGCTCTAAAAAACTAAAACTGCTAATTTCAATCCAATTTTATCCTAAATATGCCAACCTTAATAAGAGCGGCAAGCGTTTTTTTTATATAAAAAAAATTTAGTTTTTTAAAAATCTAAAATAGGAAAAAAAATATTTTGGTAGTATCTTAACCAAAACTTACATTGCAAGGTAATGAGCTAAAAAGCTAATATAAATACTTTTTACTACTAATATATTGGCATTTTAAGTCATTATTTTAACAAGGAAATGTCATTGGAGGCAAGTACTTACCTCCCTCGCAAATAGGGAGTTAAATACGTCAACCACGTTCGCCTACAAATAGGTACTTCACTTATTGTGTTTTTAATTTAAGTTCCTTTATAATGCAAAATTTGACTACCCTGCATTAAGGACATATTCAAACCCAATAAACCAGAAAACAATATGATTGCAAACACAATACGATATTTTCATGGAAAAAGGATATTATAAGGGAAGGTACAATTAAAAAATAATATCGTTTATGATACAAGATCGATATCATATATTATAATTCATATCACCTAGACGATATCGTTATAATATCGTTTGGTTAATTGGGTATTGTAGTTTTCATTAAAATTTTTTAGTTTAAAATACATTTAAAAATCAATTAAGTATTAAAATTTTTCTATTAAATTTATAACAAATTAAAAAAAACAATTTGTCGGCCTAAGTTATAAAAAATACAACAGGTTAATAAAGGGTTTATAAAACGGATTAAGTATGAAAATCCTGTTTTAATTTTTATAACTTAGGCCGTGTTAGAATAAATGTGTATTTAAAATCAATTTGTATTAGATTTAAATAAATAAAACCTTAAATGCATTTTATTATGAATTAATTATAAATTTTGCCAATCAACTCATAAACACGTGTATTTCTATCGGATCATATATCGGCCATTACTAAACTACTTCTATGTAATGCAGATTGTGTGAAGTAGTCATTGAAAAGTAAATTGTCCATTAATTCCAAGTCATTAGCTATTTTTTGCTGAGATAAGTTAATTCTTGAAGTTTGTCAACCCAAGGCTAGAACAAATCGTCGTGCGGGAGTTTATGTGCTCTATCCGCCATTTTTCACATTTCGAGTTAATTATGCCACTTTAGGTTTTCGACCCCAAATTTTTCAAATATGTAATCCGTTTTCGGCTATCTCATCTAGTTTCTGAGATAAATAGTGTCTGTTTTGTTCTATATCCTTCAAACCAGAATTTTTTTGTGTTTTTTTGCTCTATACGCCATTCAGTGGCATATAGAGCAAAATTTCAATGTAAAAAGTTGAAATTGATTTTTGATTGGCATTTTGCTCTACGTGTAATTAATATTGCTGAATATAAATATTTTTCAAAATATTTTTCTCTTATAAAGAATTTATAAGAGTTTTTTCTTTCCAAACAGAATACTGTTGTAAAGTATACTCTCTCTTTCTCATTAAGAGAGTATTGTTCAAAAATTTTCTTAGCCTGGACATTCACAAATCCAAGAGGTCGAATGCGTTCACAGTGCCTTAGATAAATATCTGAAACCTTTGGAAATTCACAGTACTTTGTCCCTCGTTAATTATTTGAAAAATTTTGAAACAAATAAAATAAAACTTAAAATTATTGAAATGCAATTCTCAGATTTTAAGAATTTTTCCAGGATATCCAACCAATTAAATTTTTCTATTGTTCCATTTATTAAAATAAAACTTATTCAATATATCCAAAATAACTTATTTCAAATATCATATAAAAACTCAATCTTGCAGCCCTATTTCCAATTAGCGAAAATATTAAAAAAAGGTTGTCGAAACCAATTATCAGCAACGTTAAATATTTTCAAAATAGAGTTAGATATTATTAAAAAGAAAGAAAGAGTTAAAAATGAAAAAATTTCCGATCTAAAGTTGTTATTCAATTTTATATCTGAAATAGACAAAAATTATTATCTGAGCCAGATAAATTAATCTTAATTTAGTGCTTTTGTTAACTTTGTTAAGGCCCAACCATAATATGCATAAAGTCGCTTAAGTTAACTTAAGCAACTGTGCGAATACATATTAAACATTTGTGACTAACTATAATGTACTTAATGAAACTTTTCGTTAAGTTTCGTCAAATGTCATTTGCTTAAGCAAAGTGCCAAACTGAACGCACATTCCGTACGGAATCAGCTGTTGGTGCATTAAAAAAAATAAATTGAAATGAATAAGAAAAATAAGAAAACAGAAAAAGTGGAAGTTTACATATTTTAATTTTGTAACTATTTTATTATTTATTAATAAGTATTAATAAGTATGCACAACAAACACCATTTTTTTCTTTTTAAAACGTTGCATGCAAATAAAATAAAACATAAAATAAATAAATACAGGGCTGTAATTTTTGGTACTTCTTTATTTGAAGAACTCGCAAGAAAACAAAATATTGCACAAATATCCAACATGGGCCTTAAGTTTATGTAAGTAGATTATGGCCACCTTAAAGTCTTCTTTAATTTGCTTATGCATTTGACAGACTTTTCGTTAATTTTTGACAGCCCCTTAAGTTAACTTATTATGGTTGGGCCTTTATAATAATTTGAATATATTTAGCATTTACTTTGTGAATAGTTTTCATTTTTGGTTTTATCAAATGAATATATCGTTTTTTTAAAAAAATTTCAATTGTGTTTTATTTCTTTGTTAATGTCGTTTTGCTCTACGTGTATGTATTTGCAACGAAATTTGTTTAAGATGGCCTATGGAGCAAACAGGATTTTTATTAACTTTAGAAAATATCCCGTTATAAATGCCGTCGAGAAATAAAAAACATTTCGTCAGAATCATCTTTTCAAAACAAATATATGGTGTACAAATTTCAAAATTCTATCGTATAGTTTTTTAAAAAATTATGTTAAAACTTCAAGATCGATTTTCTCAAAATACACTTTTGGCATAAAGAGCACATAAACTCCCGCACGACGAAATATTGTCATAAAAAAATTCGTAAATTTTCGTGCATAAATCGTCAAACTGGCCCCTAAAATCGACGGAAAGGTGATAAATCGTCAAACAAAGCAGTTTAGCTTTGTTTTCATGCTATAAAAAAGTTTCCTAATGTATTCGGTCATACGTATGTATACTTCACACTTAGAATCTGCCGGTACCCTTAAAAATAGTTTAGTTGGTTGAATGAAATAGTTACGTCTCAACCCAAAGTAGTAAATAAATGTGGATAATTGTTGCATAAAAGAAGTTTTCAATAACTGTCAGGTGATAAATTCGTCAAAAACCAATTTTGTCCTTTGAACTGCTGGGTATGTACCTAAACATATTCATTTATGACTAGGGCGTGGAACTTCATGCAAATGCATATTTTTCCTCGAACGTTCTTAAACTTACCGACTTATTTAAAAAAAATAAAACAGGTTTATAAAGGGGTTATTAAACAAATTTGTAATAGAAAATCCGTTTCTTAAACCATTTATAAGCCAGTTTTATTTTTTACAAGTTAAATCACTCAGGACCTTGCATGCTTCATTTTATGGTTCAAGGTCCAATACTTACGGGAAATCAAAACGAAAAGATCAAAGAACAAAAAAGGACCAAAAATTTCCCTTGTATTGATTCTTATCCACTCAGGACATTGTATGTGGAATTTAATGTTTCGAGGTTTAATATTAACGATAATTAGAAAAGTACCAGTTGTAAAATCAAAACGCTAAAGAAAGAAATTTCCCGTTTTATGCCTTTTTGTTTTTTTTTTCTCCCCAGTATCAAAAGTTTCAAAATTGTAATGGGAGCCCATAATTTAATACGTATATGCCAATGGATGGAGAAAAATGTTTTGTAAAAAAAGTACCAAAAATAGGTACAATTTTCACCTCTTAAAGGTTCGAATTTAGAAAAAGGACTTAAATTGTATTTGTATTTTTTAGATCAAATGTGATATAATTATTTCTACGTTTATTGGTTAAAAAGAGAGATTAAGTGACAAAAAAGTACCGAAATACAACTTTTTCTCGTTTACTCGCTAAAAAGGGCCACTGTCACTTACTTTTAAGTGATGTTGCTAATTTTCACATCACTCAACACCAACAAAATTATTGCAATAATTTTCCACTAACTGTGAGTTGAAACTGCAAAATTAGTGCACTACCTCCATCTATCATTGTTTCTCCTATAACGTTTAAGAATACACACAAGCTCGATTATATGAATTTTTAAAAAAAAAATATTTTTTTTTGCATATTGGTTTTATTTATATGATTTTTGTTTTTTATTCAAACAAATAATAAACAAATTACAAATACTAAGCAAATAACTCAAACAAAAATTTTTAATTGATAAAATTTTGGGACAATAAATCACTGTTAAAATTTCAAAATATTGTTATTTTTATACTGCTTTAACCATTACCGATGTGCAAACCAAAATTCGATTTTTATCTGCTGTGTTTTTTTTTAAAGATTTCAAAAAACAATAATTAGTATTGTGGTTATTTTATTGAACTGTTAATGGTTTTTAATCCAAATTTAGATATTTTAATTAGGCTTAAGTTCATTGAATTTAATTTGCATTAAATTATTTTTATGAAGAAAGGAATTTTTACAACATGGGAGATTAATTAAAATTGTTATTGATAATTTTCATTCTTGACTGACCTGGGATTCGAAGCCAGGCTGTCTGGCGTGTGATTCGAACCCAGGCGGCTGGTTACCCTGACATGTTTCGACCTCAACCACTAGGTCTTCTCAAAGGGATTTGCCGTCTTACACTCGCAGCCATCGAAGACTGCTGACGTCAGTAGTCAAACATCAATCCTTAAACCAAATTGTATTTTAACCTTTGGTAGATCGAAATTTGCTTTTTGAATGATTATCCATTTTTAATTGATCTCACATGTTTTTCCTTACTTCTGTTTTGTCGTACTTTTGTCAAGAATTCTTCTTGAAGTCCAAAGTACATTTTTTGTTTTTCCTGTTTTTGTCTTTCTTTTTTCCAGTTGACCTTTTTCAGCACAACTTGAAGGACAAATGTAAACATAGCTCGTGCCTTAGCTGTTAACAATAATTAGTATTGTGGTTATTTTATTGAACTGTTAATGGTTTTTAATCCAAATTTAGATATTTTAATTAGGCTTAAGTTCATTGAATTTAATTTGCATTAAATTATTTTTATGAAGAAAGGAATTTTTACAACATGGGAGATTAATTAAAATTGTTATTGATAATTTTCATTCTTGACTGACCTGGGATTCGAAGCCAGGCTGTCTGGCGTGTGATTCGAACCCAGGCGGCTGGTTACCCTGACATGTTTCGACCTCAACCACTAGGTCTTCTCAAAGGGATTTGCCGTCTTACACTCGCAGCCATCGAAGACTGCTGACGTCAGTAGTCAAACATCAATCCTTAAACCAAATTGTATTTTAACCTTTGGTAGATCGAAATTTGCTTTTTGAATGATTATCCATTTTTAATTGATCTCACATGTTTTTCCTTACTTCTGTTTTGTCGTACTTTTGTCAAGAATTCTTCTTGAAGTCCAAAGTACATTTTTTGTTTTTCCTGTTTTTGTATTTCTTTTTTCCAGTTGACCTTTTTCAGCACAACTTGAAGGACAAATGTAAACATAGCTCGTGCCTTAGCTGTTAACAATAATTAGTATTGTGGTTATTTTATTGAACTGTTAATGGTTTTTAATCCAAATTTAGATATTTTAATTAGGCTTAAGTTCATTGAATTTAATTTGCATTAAATTATTTTTATGAAGAAAGGAATTTTTACAACATGGGAGATTAATTAAAATTGTTATTGATAATTTTCATTCTTGACTGACCTGGGATTCGAAGCCAGGCTGTCTGGCGTGTGATTCGAACCCAGGCGGCTGGTTACCCTGACATGTTTCGACCTCAACCACTAGGTCTTCTCAAAGGGATTTGCCGTCTTACACTCGCAGCCATCGAAGACTGCTGACGTCAGTAGTCAAACATCAATCCTTAAACCAAATTGTATTTTAACCTTTGGTAGATCGAAATTTGCTTTTTGAATGATTATCCATTTTTAATTGATCTCACATGTTTTTCCTTACTTCTGTTTTGTCGTACTTTTGTCAAGAATTCTTCTTGAAGTCCAAAGTACATTTTTTGTTTTTCCTGTTTTTGTCTTTCTTTTTTCCAGTTGACCTTTTTCAGCACAACTTGAAGGACAAATGTAAACATAGCTCGTGCCTTAGCTGTTAACAATAATTAGTATTGTGGTTATTTTATTGAACTGTTAATGGTTTTTAATCCAAATTTAGATATTTTAATTAGGCTTAAGTTCATTGAATTTAATTTGCATTAAATTATTTTTATGAAGAAAGGAATTTTTACAACATGGGAGATTAATTAAAATTGTTATTGATAATTTTCATTCTTGACTGACCTGGGATTCGAAAGGTTAAAATACAATTTGGTTTAAGGATTGATGTTTGACTACTGACGTCAGCAGTCTTCGATGGCTGCGAGTGTAAGACGGCAAATCCCTTTGAGAAGACCTAGTGGTTGAGGTCGAAACATGTCAGGGTAACCAGCCGCCTGGGTTCGAATCACACGCCAGACAGCCTGGCTTCGAATCCCAGGTCAGTCAAGAATGAAAATTATCAATAACAATTTTAATTAATCTCCCATGTTGTAAAAATTCCTTTCTTCATAAAAATAATTTAATGCAAATTAAATTCAA
This sequence comes from Pollenia amentaria, assembly GCA_943735925.1. Taxonomy (NCBI): domain Eukaryota; kingdom Metazoa; phylum Arthropoda; class Insecta; order Diptera; family Polleniidae; genus Pollenia; species Pollenia amentaria. The sequence goes on along the minus strand of OX031007.1, from coordinate 247,993,044 downwards.
TGAACTTAAGCCTAATTAAAATATCTAAATTTGGATTAAAAACCATTAACAGTTCAATAAAATAACCACAATACTAATTATTGTTAACAGCTAAGGCACGAGCTATGTTTACATTTGTCCTTCAAGTTGTGCTGAAAAAGGTCAACTGGAAAAAAGAAAGACAAAAACAGGAAAAACAAAAAATGTACTTTGGACTTCAAGAAGAATTCTTGACAAAAGTACGACAAAACAGAAGTAAGGAAAAACATGTGAGATCAATTAAAAATGGATAATCATTCAAAAAGCAAATTTCGATCTACCAAAGGTTAAAATACAATTTGGTTTAAGGATTGATGTTTGACTACTGACGTCAGCAGTCTTCGATGGCTGCGAGTGTAAGACGGCAAATCCCTTTGAGAAGACCTAGTGGTTGAGGTCGAAACATGTCAGGGTAACCAGCCGCCTGGGTTCGAATCACACGCCAGACAGCCTGGCTTCGAATCCCAGGTCAGTCAAGAATGAAAATTATCAATAACAATTTTAATTAATCTCCCATGTTGTAAAAATTCCTTTCTTCATAAAAATAATTTAATGCAAATTAAATTCAATGAACTTAAGCCTAATTAAAATATCTAAATTTGGATTAAAAACCATTAACAGTTCAATAAAATAACCACAATACTAATTATTGTTAACAGCTAAGGCACGAGCTATGTTTACATTTGTCCTTCAAGTTGTGCTGAAAAAGGTCAACTGGAAAAAAGAAAGACAAAAACAGGAAAAACAAAAAATGTACTTTGGACTTCAAGAAGAATTCTTGACAAAAGTACGACAAAACAGAAGTAAGGAAAAACATGTGAGATCAATTAAAAATGGATAATCATTCAAAAAGCAAATTTCGATCTACCAAAGGTTAAAATACAATTTGGTTTAAGGATTGATGTTTGACTACTGACGTCAGCAGTCTTCGATGGCTGCGAGTGTAAGACGGCAAATCCCTTTGAGAAGACCTAGTGGTTGAGGTCGAAACATGTCAGGGTAACCAGCCGCCTGGGTTCGAATCACACGCCAGACAGCCTGGCTTCGAATCCCAGGTCAGTCAAGAATGAAAATTATCAATAACAATTTTAATTAATCTCCCATGTTGTAAAAATTCCTTTCTTCATAAAAATAATTTAATGCAAATTAAATTCAATGAACTTAAGCCTAATTAAAATATCTAAATTTGGATTAAAAACCATTAACAGTTCAATAAAATAACCACAATACTAATTATTGTTAACAGCTAAGGCACGAGCTATGTTTACATTTGTCCTTCAAGTTGTGCTGAAAAAGGTCAACTGGAAAAAAGAAAGACAAAAACAGGAAAAACAAAAAATGTACTTTGGACTTCAAGAAGAATTCTTGACAAAAGTACGACAAAACAGAAGTAAGGAAAAACATGTGAGATCAATTAAAAATGGATAATCATTCAAAAAGCAAATTTCGATCTACCAAAGGTTAAAATACAATTTGGTTTAAGGATTGATGTTTGACTACTGACGTCAGCAGTCTTCGATGGCTGCGAGTGTAAGACGGCAAATCCCTTTGAGAAGACCTAGTGGTTGAGGTCGAAACATGTCAGGGTAACCAGCCGCCTGGGTTCGAATCACACGCCAGACAGCCTGGCTTCGAATCCCAGGTCAGTCAAGAATGAAAATTATCAATAACAATTTTAATTAATCTCCCATGTTGTAAAAATTCCTTTCTTCATAAAAATAATTTAATGCAAATTAAATTCAATGAACTTAAGCCTAATTAAAATATCTAAATTTGGATTAAAAACCATTAACAGTTCAATAAAATAACCACAATACTAATTATTGTTAACAGCTAAGGCACGAGCTATGTTTACATTTGTCCTTCAAGTTGTGCTGAAAAAGGTCAACTGGAAAAAAGAAAGACAAAAACAGGAAAAACAAAAAATGTACTTTGGACTTCAAGAAGAATTCTTGACAAAAGTACGACAAAACAGAAGTAAGGAAAAACATGTGAGATCAATTAAAAATGGATAATCATTCAAAAAGCAAATTTCGATCTACCAAAGGTTAAAATACAATTTGGTTTAAGGATTGATGTTTGACTACTGACGTCAGCAGTCTTCGATGGCTGCGAGTGTAAGACGGCAAATCCCTTTGAGAAGACCTAGTGGTTGAGGTCGAAACATGTCAGGGTAACCAGCCGCCTGGGTTCGAATCACACGCCAGACAGCCTGGCTTCGAATCCCAGGTCAGTCAAGAATGAAAATTATCAATAACAATTTTAATTAATCTCCCATGTTGTAAAAATTCCTTTCTTCATAAAAATAATTTAATGCAAATTAAATTCAATGAACTTAAGCCTAATTAAAATATCTAAATTTGGATTAAAAACCATTAACAGTTCAATAAAATAACCACAATACTAATTATTGTTAACAGCTAAGGCACGAGCTATGTTTACATTTGTCCTTCAAGTTGTGCTGAAAAAGGTCAACTGGAAAAAAGAAAGACAAAAACAGGAAAAACAAAAAATGTACTTTGGACTTCAAGAAGAATTCTTGACAAAAGTACGACAAAACAGAAGTAAGGAAAAACATGTGAGATCAATTAAAAATGGATAATCATTCAAAAAGCAAATTTCGATCTACCAAAGGTTAAAATACAATTTGGTTTAAGGATTGATGTTTGACTACTGACGTCAGCAGTCTTCGATGGCTGCGAGTGTAAGACGGCAAATCCCTTTGAGAAGACCTAGTGGTTGAGGTCGAAACATGTCAGGGTAACCAGCCGCCTGGGTTCGAATCACACGCCAGACAGCCTGGCTTCGAATCCCAGGTCAGTCAAGAATGAAAATTATCAATAACAATTTTAATTAATCTCCCATGTTGTAAAAATTCCTTTCTTCATAAAAATAATTTAATGCAAATTAAATTCAATGAACTTAAGCCTAATTAAAATATCTAAATTTGGATTAAAAACCATTAACAGTTCAATAAAATAACCACAATACTAATTATTGTTAACAGCTAAGGCACGAGCTATGTTTACATTTGTCCTTCAAGTTGTGCTGAAAAAGGTCAACTGGAAAAAAGAAAGACAAAAACAGGAAAAACAAAAAATGTACTTTGGACTTCAAGAAGAATTCTTGACAAAAGTACGACAAAACAGAAGTAAGGAAAAACATGTGAGATCAATTAAAAATGGATAATCATTCAAAAAGCAAATTTCGATCTACCAAAGGTTAAAATACAATTTGGTTTAAGGATTGATGTTTGACTACTGACGTCAGCAGTCTTCGATGGCTGCGAGTGTAAGACGGCAAATCCCTTTGAGAAGACCTAGTGGTTGAGGTCGAAACATGTCAGGGTAACCAGCCGCCTGGGTTCGAATCACACGCCAGACAGCCTGGCTTCGAATCCCAGGTCAGTCAAGAATGAAAATTATCAATAACAATTTTAATTAATCTCCCATGTTGTAAAAATTCCTTTCTTCATAAAAATAATTTAATGCAAATTAAATTCAATGAACTTAAGCCTAATTAAAATATCTAAATTTGGATTAAAAGATTTCAAAAAACTTAAAATCTGTGTGTTTATTTTTTAAGTGTCAAATTCACAATCTTTAATCGGTTTAAGAAAGAGAGAATACGTACCATTAAATTTTTCGAAAACAGGTTGAATTTCTACAGCACTTTTTTAATAAGAAAAATTTTTATCAGGAAAATGTTAACCAATTTTTTAAAATTTTTTAATGCAATAATAATTGTATTTTTGTACACAGAAGAAAGTGTTGTATCAATTAAAAAAATGGTTTAAAAAGCATTTAAATTTAATTAATGTGATGATTGAATCAATTATTTTTTTAGTTAAAAGAAAATTTAAAATTTAATTTTGATTTAATTAACATTTTAGTTGTTTTCAAAAAAATTTTCAATTAAAATTTTAATTAAATAACAAAAAATCTTAACTGACTTTTTTCGTTTAAAATAAAATAATTTTAAATTTTGTACAATTGTTGTTGGGAATTGCCTTTATTTAATTAAGCAAATTAACACATTGTTTGACATTGCAAAGTTTTTTGATCATTTTTTTAATTAAAATTAAAAATATCATTTATTGAAAATAAATTTTTAAAATTCAAATAAGAGGATAAATTAAACATTTTTTCAAAATTTTAAAATTTTTAGTAATCAATATAATCATTTTGGTAATAGGTGCAAAATCAACCAATTGTTTGCTTGATATTATGAATTTGGTATAAATTTGGTTATTGGAGAGAATTAATAATTTTTTCTGGGTATAATTAGTATTGTGGTTATTATGTGAAACTATTTTATGATTTTTAATCCAAATTTTCATATTTTAATCAGGCTGAAGTTCATTAAATTATTTTTATGAAGGAAGGAATTTTACAACATGAAATTAATTAAATTTTGTATTGCTAATTTTTCATTCTTGACTGCCGCGGGGCTCGAACTCACGTTCATCGACAGGTTGATCTGACGTGTTTCGATAGTAACCACACTATCTCTTTAGAGGTCTTTACCGTTTTACCCTGACCGCTATTGACGGTGGCTGGCAGTCAATAGTCAAATATCAATCTTTAAACCAAATGTAATTTTCACCCTGTGGTAGATCCAAATTTGTTGTAAATGACTATTCATATTTTAAACAAATTTGCATGTTCTTCATTACTTCTGTCATTTCATACTTTTTGTCAAGAATTCTTCTTGAAGTTCAAAGTACATTTTCTGTTTTTCATGTTTTTTAACTTTCTTCTTCTCGTTGACTTTTTTCCAACACAACTTGAAAAAAATATTTGTGTATGCAATTCGCTGTAGACAGTTTTTTTTTATCTTAAGTGCAGCCAACAACAATTCAGTTTACTATTAAAAATGTGTAAAAGTAATTTCAATTATTTTAAAATGGATGTCAAAATTAAAATAACACAAATACGGAAAATGTATATACAGAAGACTGTGTATGGATCTTTTTTTGATAATTTTTCTTTAAATAATAAATGCATATGGTTTATGCGCATATTTTCCAATATTAAATGCATGAAATTTCACGCCTTTTTATGACTTTACTATATGACTATATATACTAGTTGATCAAGTATTATGTAGAATATAATATGTTTGTGCATGTGTAAATATATACTCGTTTACTTAACAAACACTCGAATAATGAAGATAGTGCATACATACATATGCATGTGTACGTGTGGAAATAAATTTAGGAAATTGTAATTACAATTATTGTTGTTGTGTTTTGTTGATATTTAATTATAAAATTTATAGTATTATTGATTTCCTTAAAATAGTAGTAATTTGTAATACAGATGGAAAATAGATTTAAATGGTGCATTAAGTAAATTTTAATTTGACTTTTAAAAAAATATTTGCTTAGCAAAAAATTCTTTTGGTCCAATTAAGACAAATGAAAATTAGCACTCAATATCTGAATGAAAGTATGCAAAATAAGTCTATTTTGATATAATAAAATATTTAATATTTACTTTAACCATATTTGAATGAAGTAGATAATAAATTATAGATGAAGCAAATAAAATACAAATTAATCATCATAAATTAATTAAGCATAAAATCATTGAGGTATTTAATGAAACTTTATATCTGTCAGGTATCACAAAATAAATGAATGGTAATTTAATTACAAATAATATATAAATTAAATATGTAACATAATGAAGAAATTTTTCACAATAGGCACATTGAATTTAAAAATTATTGTCTTCATAATGTAAAACAAAATTATTATAAAATGTATACAACCATGGGTGAGCGTTTATGCTGGTACTTGCAACAGTCGAAAATACCCACCACTCCACTTAAATTATTTTATAAATCGATTTTTTTACCCTTTACCACAGGTGGAAATGGTACACATAAGTTCGCGTTGTATGTACAAAAGTTTGTCATTTCATTTGTAATTTCTACAATATTGTATATTTAAAATATATTTAAATATACGAGCGGATACCCAGCATGTGCTGCAACGCTCCCCTGCCAACGTAGTCCTCTTTATGAAAAATTAACTTAACTTATGGATCTATCTTTAATTCATTCAAATCGGTTAGATAGTTTTGGAGAGGCAGAAATTCCCTTCTACCTGCCCTCATGACAAAAATATATAACCTTAAATCATCTTGAAATGGTTTTTGTGAAGACTCCAGATATAATAGGGACTATATTGTTACATATTGTTATTACATATGGGAATTTTTTGCTATTGAAATTTAGCCAAATCGGTCCACAAATGGCTGATATACGAGCAAAAAACCACGACTGCCTCTAGTTTATACCCATAAAATCCCTTGTCGTTATTTAAAAAAAAATAGCTAATGTGTTGAGTTTTTTATTTTTTTACATATAACACACACATACATGATTTGCTGCTTAAATGGGAACTATCGTAATCAATATATTTTATTAATTTATTTATATAATTTTCTGTTCCTATCGCGCCATGGTGATGGATATATAAGATTCGATAGCCCAATAAAGCACTCTTATTTATTTTCTTTCATTTCAATGACATTATTAACAGAGTAAATCAAATAATTGAAAAAAGATCAATATTGTGTTCCCTGTCTTCTCATTGACGAAAGTCATGAAGAAATTGTCTTTATAAAACAGGTTAAACTAAAAAAATCAGTAAGCAATCCCAGAATTCGGGATTCACTGTCCCGAAAATTCCGCAGTTTTGAGATTGGCATCCCTACCGAATACTAATATACTTAAGTTGTCGGTATCATAGCCATGACTATCAGCCATGTTCTGAAAATCGAGTTCATGTGCAATTGAAATTAAACAAATTTTAAAAACTATCTTGTGTTTAAAAGTCATAAAATTACTTGCTTTTATATACTTCACACTTTCAGGACCACTTATTTTTACCAAAACTACTTTTTAAATCAAAAAAAAGTTAAAAAGATCTAAATCGATTTCCAGAACATGGCCGTATGTTTAATTTTGATCAAAACCAATGTTTTTGCTATTAAATTTTTGTCCTTTGGTATCCCTAGGGGAAAGGGAACTAACACTAAATTTGTCACATGACAAGCCACTTTTACATGGCGGGGGGTTAATTAGCACCTTTTTGACACTTTGTAACAGGTCACTGAAATAACCTTTATGGGTACATCCAATTTCGGTTAAGATAATTCCTGTCGCAGATATTGTCCCAAATGAGCCATGTCAATATGATAGATCCCCATCATATTAAGTAATAGAACTAGAGAGAATCAGCCGCTACCCGCACTAAATCCAGTCGCATAAGTAGTTTTGTGCCAATTACCTTTCCTCTGGACTAACTATATTATAAACATATTATCACCAGTTAAGTGATATGTCTTGCTTTCCCCTATCACAATTCCTTCCTTTTAATTATAAAATGTTGTTCACTGGTCACGGGATAAGTGCTTTAAGAGCAATTGACACAAATTTCCCGCAGGGATATTTCTTTACACACGTTTAATTCAATTGAATTCAAATAAAAAAACGGAAAAAAATCAATTATATCTTTTTTTATGGAACTCCGCCTTTGTCCTTACCACTTGAATAAACCAACCGAACATAAAGTAATTAGTAAGACTTTTTTAAGCAAAAGGTAACTGTCTAAAACACATGTTGGACTGAATATTTTTTTGATTTTACAAAAAAAAAATTATGGTAATTTTTATGAAAACAAAAAAAAAATAATTTGTTTTCATTTAAACAAAATAAGCCAACAAATGGTTTTTGTAAGAAAGAAGAACCAACACAATTACAAGCAAAAATAATTTACAAGCTCACACACATACTCATACAATTATGTTAAATAAACAATCGACTGGAAATTTAAAAAATATCGTATTGCTATGACGTCAGACAATAAACAAATTCCGCTTAAAAAAAAAGTCTAACATTTATAGTTATGTCCAAGACACACAAGCACACAAAGGCTGCCATTGATTATATATAGAGACACTAAGAGCCTTATGCCGCACCGGTGATTGCCTATTATGTCCATTAATATGTGTACACTTAAAAAATTTACTACGACATCGTTATAGTGTAAGAAATATGTTTGTTGGCTGAGGTCCCTTTGGTCAAAATACATAGTAAATTTCGCAACAATTTATTATCAAAATGAACTTATACATTAAATGAAATGCAAACATTTGAATCATTTTCTTGTTACGCTCTACGACTTTTAAGTTACACAAACGTTGGACTGACTCCCAACTAATGAGTCCTACAAATAGTATCACTAATATAAGAACACACACACACACACTGGGCACAATCATCAAGACACCATTAAATTGTGGAAGCAAAAAAAAACTAAAAAGGAAAACGCAAATACTTTTAAAATGTTGCCCTCATTTGTAATGCAAATATAAACAAGTCTGGCCAGACCACACACATCCTGCTACTGGGAATGAATAAAAAGCAAATTACACTAAAACAAATGTGGCAAGTTTCATACCATTTGTGTATATATTACGCCCTCCACCACCACTAGTACTAAATGAGGGTATACTAAGTTTGTTATTCCGTTTGAAACTTTTTTATTATACATCTAAGACCCCATAAATACATATATTCTGGGTCCTTGAGTAATTCAAAGTCGATTCATCCATGTCCATATGTCTGTCTGGCTGAAACACAGAAAAAAATTACGACAAATCAATTGTCATATTGAATACCATATTCGTCAATAGAATAATTTTTTTAATTGAAAAGGCAATAACAACTGAATTTTTAAATATAAAAAATTATTTTGTTAATAAAAATTGTTAAAACTCAAATAATATTTCTAACAATGAATTTGTCATATTGAATAAAATATTTGTTAACAATTAAATATAAATTTTTATTACGAAATTGGAATAATAACAAATTATTTTGTTGCTAACTAAATTGAAATTAAAGATAGATTTTCAAGTTGTTTTTATTAGTTTATTTCATTCAACGTTTTTTATTTTTCGAATTTATTCTATGAGCTAAATTTCAGTTATGTATTTTATAAAGCTTTTTGTAATAGTTCTACTCCTTAAACTTTTAGGAATGACTTTATATACTACCAGAATAAATTCAAAAAATAAAAAATGTTGAATATAATAAAGTAGCTTACGAAAAGAAATAATTCCCAGATTCTATTTGTTAAATTAGTTTATTTCAGTAAAATTAATTGAAAATCATATCAGTACAACCGCTACAACTTATTTAAGCACCAAATATAGGCCTGGATTGCACTATGAGGTTGTTACATCAACACAAATCGGAATCTTGACAAAATTAACAGTATTATTTGAAAAAACTAAAATTTATAACAGACCCGTTAACATTTCTTAATGAAGTCATAAATAATAACTTTACTTAACGCATAGATTGATTATATTTCAGAACAATCATCACATTTTTATTCTTTTAAAATTTTTATTTGAAAATAATTTTGCTTTTTTGTTTTCAATTTTTTACACACAATAACTTTTTTCTATGATATACATAAAATAGATATTAATTTTCCATAAATAAAAAAATTGTTAATACGACAATTTACAAACATGTTAACTAAACAAATTGTTAAAAATATTTAAAACATTTAACAAATTCCTTTTATTACTTAATAACTTTTGTTATATTTTCTGTAAAAGAACAAACTTGCTGTCAAATTGCTTTGACAAAGTCGGTTCAGTAGGATCAGAGCTATGAATCAACATGTGGCACCACCACCCTAAGAAATGTATATATTTGTTCAAAAACTAACAGAAATGGTGGAATAATGCACGGAATAATATACAATTTTGCACCAATTTATACGACTGGGAATCGTACTTTTTAATTTACCATGGGCCCCATATGAAGCCCACTTTGGGAAAATAGTTAAATACTTAGCTTCATATGGCCAGAAAAAAAGTCATGCGATTTTGTGATATGCCGTTGGGATGGGCAAGTATATCGATATATATCGTGTCGATATTTTTTAAGAGTATCGATATTTATTAATCAAAAATATCGATATATCGATGTATCGAACGTATTAAGCTGAAATTATTACCGATTTTAAAAACTTAATATACCTATGTAAATACATATTTACATGTGTGCAAACATTTTACATGTAAAATTCCATTCTAACTGCCTGTTTGTAGAACGCGAGCGCAAAAGTGACTCGCTTAACAAAAAAAAAAAACAAATTTTGAAATTTAGTTTTTTTGTTTTTGTTTCAAATGTAAGCGAATCACTTTTGCGCTCTCGTTCTACAAACAGGCAGTAACTTTTTATTGTTTTTTTTTTCAAATTTACTAAATCTCCCTTGATTTCGAACGAATCTTTCATTCTTTCAGCTAAACTTCCATTTGAAACAAAAAAATAAAAAATAAAATTTAGGTTTTAGTGTAAGTTAGGCAAACGAAGTTTTCGTTCGAGATCGCGGGACAGGCAGTTAATTCTACAATAAAATAAAATTCAGTATAAATAAAAAAAAGTGAATTTATTCCCAAGATCATATTTTTTTATTCGCCATATGAAATCTAAAAAAAAATTAATTACGAAAAATTTAAATGGGATTATATAATGCCGGTAAACGAAACTTGTGACACATACGAAACAGGTAAACTGTGCGATATTTTATTTTTAATATATTAGCGAACAACATGTGCAAAAAAAAACAAAGAACAAAATATTGCTTTCTTAACATTCCAACTTTCACTAGTCTTTTGCTGCTTTTAATAAGGCGATTCTTTGCATAAATCTAGGAAGCTTGTCCGAAATATTTTTCCCCGCTTATTATTTTGTTGTCATCTTTTAAAAAACTATGAATATGTACAAAGGAAAAGGGCCGTTTTCTTTCTTATTATTAGTCAAAAAAATTCTTAAAAAACAACAGTATTGTAAGCAGTGAATCGGTTAAAATGTTGAATTTTATTATAAAGAGTTCTTTAAAATATGGAATTCGATAGTAGTAAATAAATATCGATGTATCCATATATGGGTATTTTAAATATCGGCGATATATATCGATTATTATTTTTTAAAATATCGATATTTTGATATATCGATATATATTGCCAATCCATAGATCCCATATTAAGCCGCCTTCTGAAATTCACTGTAAACACTTAAACTAATTTCACTGCTGTATTGAAATTTATTCTTATTTGTGTTTTTTTTATACCAGAAATCACTCTACAGAATTTTGGGATGATTGGTCCATAATTCACCATGGCTCCAATATAAATTCCCCTCCTGCAAATAATTTTAGTTCGGCTAAAACTGTTAACAATCAGGATATTTTACTCAAGCAAGTTCAAATTACTAAAAAGAAAAGCATTAAACTTCCCGATTGTCGGTTAAAAATTTAATATAGGTCTAAACCGCAAATGTCCGTTTTTATAAAGATTAAATAATAATAAATAGATATCATTATTTAATCTTTATTTTATCTTAATAAAATAATCGAAATGTCGGTGGAGGGTGTCAATGATTCGCCACAGCCGAAAATAGCACTCTAACTTATGTTTTATTTTTTTTTTTTTGTTTTTAGTAAGTTATTTATTTATTTTATTAGCAAATATATTACCATAATTGATTTCAAGACAGATGAATTATTTAAAATAAATTGTTTGGAAGAATTTGTATAGTTCTTTTCTAAAAGACATTAACCGTTCGGCCATTCTTATGAGTTTTTATCAATACATTAAATAGGACAATTTGTATTCAAACAAGTCCACGTTTTAATTTATTTTATATTAACATCGGGTTTTTCAACAAGAACTTCGATTTTTAACTGTGGCAACATGACAGTTTTAACATTTTTTTTTTTTTTTGTTGCAATTGTTACAATGAATTCAATTTCGCTCGAAAATCGCATAAAAATAATGTTGGTTCTGTTAAAGTTAAATTTCGTAAAACTCGTGACATTTTCAGACAACATAATCGTTTTTCTGAGACCGCTTTTAAGAATTTGGTACAAAATGTGCCAACACCAACGCGTGTTCGACCGGGTCGTTCCCAGTGTTGAGCCACAGTGTTGCAGCAGGTCCAAATTTTTCAATTCCTTGACGTACACAATAATTGGGGTTATCCAAAACCACCACATGGCGAATTTTGTGTAAGGATTTACCCTTGAAGCCTTACAAGGTTCAACTGTAGCAGGTATTGAAGCCGACCGACCATTCACATCGCCGTAGATTCGCTCAATTCATTCGGTTACAACCCACTGGTTTTCATTTTTTCAGACGAATACCAATTTGCCATTTGCCAAAAACTGATTAAAACCTTTGATGAAAAAATCGACATCTGTCAGCGTGATGGTGGTAGACATTTGCCAGATATAATTTTTCATTCATAATTGCCGAACTTTCCTCTTAGTAATACAATAAAAATTTTAATCATATTTATCTAAATTTTTTTTGATTCTGTTTTTTGTTTTAGAAAACAAAGTTCTTGTTGAAAAACCCGATATAATCCAGCGAAATATTTCCTTATATTTAACTGAATCCATACGAAATATCCCCCATACGTTCTTAATAAAAAGGCTGTATATTTTTTTTTAGCTTAACAATGAGTAAAACATTCCTATTTTAATAGCTGGAATTGTAATTTGAATTAATGTAACATTTCTTGTGTATTTCTACTATAATTTCAAAAAAAAAGTAGATACAAAAAAGTTACATCACAATATTTATGATATTCAACAGAATATTTGTTTTACTTTTGTATACTTTTCTTATGTCTGCAACAGCACGTGTTTCCGTAACTGTCACGAACATGTTAAAATAATAGAGGCAATAAAACTTAAAAAGAATTCGCTATTAAAATAGTTAACCAGTTAAATTAAAAAGAAAAATTTACGGCAGGTTTTTTTTTAACGAAAGCCAATTGAAAATAAAAAAACTAAATTTTAAGCAAAATATTCTAAAAATATACGGAAAGTATTTTAAAGCACTGCCAAAAATGAATAACCTTCAATTTAAATTAACATAATTTTTAGGCAGCTAATGCTTTATTCATAAGACTAAAATGGAAATAAGGAAAAGTTTTGAAAAAAAAACTTTTACGTTTTGAAGATTGTAGATTGATTGTACTATAGAGGTATGAGGACTTTATTAAATGTTAAATTCATAAGAAATTCAAATACTTGCAAACTTAATTTTAAAATGAGATCTTAAGCAAAGGATAAATCTTGGGGGGAAATATATTAGCCATGTTATACTAAGATCCCTAAAACACTCTATTTGTAATAAGACTGAATTAAATTAATCACTTTCTTTTGAAATACGAATGGGCGGTTGATCTCGATTTACCTTTAGCATATTAAAGAATTTAAATGTAATTATTATTATAATTAAATTCCACATATACAATTACAACATCTTAGCGGATCAATAGTAAAGTAGACCATTAGTCCAGACCCGTGGCTCTCCTATAGCTCCTATAATTTTGTGCTTAGGAAAAATGCAGTAAAGTTTTTTTTTATTATTATTTTATTAACAGTTAATGAATCATTTTACATTCTTTTCTATTTAAATTTTTGAGTTACTATCATTAGATATTACAGCAAATAAAAACATATTAAATTAGTAAAGATATCTTAAAAAAACCTATTATATAGGAAAAAGATAGTGAGATCCTGTATATAATATCACAAGTTAAGTAATGTGAAGCTTAAGAAAACAAGGACTAACTTTATAGCATACTGTATATGGTGTATGTAGACAATTAGTCAATGTTATATAAACTTCTCAAATGGGCAAAGTTTGACCTCCTGCAAGTATCACTGAATGACAGGGACATATCATTAATAAATTCGTCTATTGTCTTTTGCCCTGATAATTCATATAATTCTGCAGTAGAAAACGTCTCGGTAGGTTGTATATGATTTAAAATTTTTATTTTAAATTATTTGGTTGTTTCTTAAGAGTCTTTGCGCAGTTTTCCCAAACAACACAACCATAAGAAAGAATGTTTCCGATAACACACACGAAGAGCAATTGAGCAAACATTTTCCAGGTGTTCCCTGAATATAAGTTTTTCATCGAGTTATAACAAGAGATTTTATTGACTTTGAGAAAAGTATTTATGTTCCCTGAAAATATAATTTTTAAAAATGCACTCTTTTTGGGGATTTGTTGAAAGGGAATAAGGCTGCCTGCGACTTCCCTTCGTTTATCTTAATTTTCCAATTTATCAAAATATTTGGAAGCAGAAAAAAGTGCATTTTGCGTACGTTTAACAATCGAGTGAAGTCGAAAATTATTTTTTCAGTGTAGTAAAGCATTTATTTGAGTTTTCACAACATTGAAGAATTATTTCGATTCGTTCAGTATCGACTAATAGAATAAGAAATAAAATTGCTTTCGAATCGAAAAAGTATTTGATCACGACTGCCAGAATTAGCCCCCAGGTCAATTTTATTTAAATTATTTAAAGAGTATGTAGTTCTGGTAACGATAAGTAGAACTTAAATTATGAAAAATAAAAAAATTATAATATTTTTATGAACTTTCGTTTCGATTCCAATTTCACTCGAATTTGACTTGCAGAAAATGGCTGAAAGATGTTTCTTTTCCACTAACAAAAAAAAACTCATATTTTGCTTTTATGTTGAATTAATACATTTTTCACATTTTCCTTTGAATAGTATTATCCCCAATATCTGCTTGAAATAAAATTTTCATTTAACTCACATTTGCAGCTGACCTTTTTCACAGTTTCCATGGAAATAATGATGGATATCGCATTACAGGTATTAAATCCTCCCCAAGTCTGTTAAATTCTGCATTATTTTATTATTTAATATTACAATGGTCATACAATAACAAATAAGTATTTGGAGCTTTTAAAGAAAATAAAAAAGGTAATCAAATTTTATTACAAATACATAAGAAGTTCATTTTAAATATAGAAATAATCCATATAAAAATATGCAAAAGAAAGATAAAGTCCTTTCATTTAAAATCGTTTTAACAAATAAAAATAAAGACATAAATAAAATTTCTGGCAAACATGTTAAATAATATGAGATGTTCCATATCAAAACGAAATAACTTCAACGTTCAAGCTATTTTGTTTTTTTTTTTCTCTGCTAAATTCATTTCATAATGCCAAAATTGTTAAATGTTTTGCTGTAATTTAATAAATAAAAATAGTGGTTCAGATGAAATCAGCAACTTCTAGAACTTAGGAAAAAGTCAGTGAAAACCGGAAACCTGCCCTTCACATCTTTTAATCATATTAAGTCTTTTTAAGTTAATTGGAAACAAAACTAAGATTTTTATTTGAAAAAGAATCTATGGTAAATTATGAACCTGTAGACAAGAAACAGATATTCTTTATATCTTAAAAGATATTTGCATACACACGTGTTCTAATACGTACACGATTAAGTGAATAAGGTATTATAAGGGAACTTTCCCAGCAAAAGTTCTCGTACCAAGTTACGTATTTATATTGTAATGGCAAATTTTATTCAAAGCTGCTTACCTTTCAACCAATGCCGTGGAGTCGTAAAAAATAGTTCTTATTCCGACTCCGACTCCAATCGCTAAAGTTTTATAAGTCCGACTCCGACTCCAACTCCGACTCCTACACTAACATTGATGAAAAATGTATATGAGACTGGACATTATTTGACTTTAAACTCTGTCTTTTAATGCAGCACCTTTTAAATAGTTAAATATTGCAAACAAATTATTCTATAAAAAATTTTAATCGATATTTTAAAAATTGCATCGCCAATTTCAAAGAATTTTTATTTTGGAATATTTAAGAAAGTTTTTTAAATTTGTTATGCCGAAAAATTTAAGAGTACTTCGACTCCGACTCCGGTCTAAAACCTCAACTCCGACTCCGAAACCACAGCCCTGCTTTTAACTACACATTTTTACAACGGATGCCGCATATACAGAAAAAGTTATCAGGATTTTTTTTATCAATTAAAAGATTGTTTAAAAATTATTTCAATTAAATTAATGTGATAACTAAATCAATTATTTTTTTTAGTTAAAAGAAAATAAAAACATAATTTTGATTTAATTAATATTTTAGTTGTTTTGAAATAAATTTTTAATTAAAATATTAATTAAATGGCAAAAAATCTTAATTGATTTTTTTGTTTAAAATAAAATAATTTAAACTTGTAGAAGAAGAACCGAAGAACACGTATTTATTTATTGATAGAAAGTATATTTTGATAGTTTTTTGGCCTTTAAGATACAGAAAACACCCATTCCGTTCATGAAAACAAAAATGGTTTCATTCCGCAAAGTTTTTGCGTAATATACTGAAGCATCAATATACGGAATGAATTCCGCTTCCAAACGAATTGTACTCTGTGACATGGCTGATTGTTTGAAACGGCAAAGTCTTTTGATAACTTTTGATAAGCAAATTTCGATCTACCAAGGTAAAATACCATTTGGTTTAAAGATTGATGTTTGACTATTGACGTCATCCGGCTTCTATGGCGGTGTGAGTAAAACGGCAATTCCCACCGAAGAGATTGTGTGGTTACAATCGAAACTAGTCAGGGCAACCAGTCCGTGAAAGCCTGGGTTCAAATCTCAGCGCAGTCAATAATGAAAAATTATCAATAAAATTTTAATTAATTTCATGCTGTAAAATTCCCGTCTTCATAAAAATAATTTAATAAAAATTAAATTCAATGAACTTAGGCTTAATTAAAAATATCTAAATTGTTTTAATTAAAATTAAAAAGATCCTTTATTGGAAAAAAAATATTCACAATTTTTGTAATCAATAAAATTATTTTTGTAATAGGTGCAAAATCAACAAATTGTTTGCCTGATTCTATGAATTTGGTAGCAATTTGAGGATAAAGACAAATTCTAATTTTTTCTGTGTATCAGCTGCTAAAGAGTTTTAGGTGTGTTTATGTTCATTGATAAAGCCAACGTTTCATTGGTCTAACGAGCGAAGTAAAAATAATACTCCCAAATCTATTATCTGCCCAATTATGAATAAAAATTCCACGGGAGTTTTTCCCTTTTTCCCATTTTTACAATTGAATTTAAATAGGTAAAATGGGAGAGGGGAAAAAAACTCCCGGGGAATTTTTATTCATAATTTGGCTGTATATCACTAACAGATTATAATTTACAGCCATCAATAACGTATGATTAAGCACCATTTTTTACTCTAGAAAATTTAGATTTATTTAAATTTAGTCTTTTTAAGTTAAGTTTTGTATATGTAAAAATTATCCCTGTCATTTTGCAGATGTTGTTGATCACAAGGAAGTTAAACACTCAGAAATGATCTGACGTCGTCTGTGTAGATTTACACATTACAATGTTGAATTGCTTCAGACAAATAAATAAACCAAATCTAATCGCATCTTTCATTAGGCTAAGAAAAAGCGCTTAGAAAGTAGTCCTCTAAACCAGAGCTCTGTAAAAATCTACTCTTTCTTGGATCATATTTACTAACTGCGTATTCGTTTTGTTTAAAGGATATCGTTTTGTTATGGAACTCCTCATACACTGTAATAATATTTACAATAATATGTGTAAGTCTTTAGTATGTTTTTTCTGTTAAAAACAAAATAAAATATTTATAAAGAAATTGTTGTTAATAAGGATTTGGTAACAATTTGAAAAAATTATAACATTAAAACTTATGTATGTGCCTGTCATCCTTTTAACACTTTAATCTAAGGCAATATATTTTTAAATTAAATTTTGCTTTAATTAACCCAAAATTGTTAAAAACTCTTTCTATTGGCCATCTAATAAAATAATCTAGACATTTTTAACGAACATGTTTGGGACAACCTTTTTATGTACATTTCAAAAGTTCAAGGACAATCGTTTGACGATTTGTATATTTAAAAAATTCCCTTCTAACCCCCTCTAATTTGTGAAACGTTTCTCCTCACTTTAAAAATATTTTCATTAAAATTCTATTAGGAAGGGATTTAAAAAAATAACCGCCTAAACATCAAAATTCATTTTCTAACAAAATAGCCCTAAAAAAATTCAAACCTTTAGTTTACAATATTTAAAGTTTTCTTTGCATATTGTTTTTCCGTAACTTTTCACCACGTTTGTCCAGTATTTTTTCATGTCATTACCCTAGAAAATAGTGAAATAGAATATAATAAAGAGTATATTAAATAATATGTCCGCTTAAACCTTAAAACCCACTTTGAGTTCTCATTTTTCACCCAGATAAAAAAAATAATAACAAATAGCAGCGCATATAACGCAGAAAGGAAAACAATTGAGAATTTAAAACATAGAAAAATGAAATACATAAAATAGATATATTTGACATATGACGAATCTTTGATACCCTCCACAGAGAATTTGAATTTTAAAATATAGATTTTATATGGAAAAAAATAAACAAAGAGTTGATCATATGGGTAGTTTGGAATATAATAGGTTACCAGAAGACATAAAAAATATTCAAAGAATTTCAATTTTTAAGAAAAACGTTAAAAAATATTTATTTGATAACCTGGAAATGTTTCTATTGTAATGTTAGTACATTTAAAATTTTTTTTTTTTTTCTAAAATATATTTTGAACATTTTATAAGCTTTTAAACACTTGCCAATTGGCCTCAAAAATGTCCCTATGGACGCTGAGGCAAAAATAATTTTTTGTAATAATTGAAATTTTGTATATGAATAAATAAATAAAAAAAAAAAATTATGAATCAATTTCCACTAAATCTGACATCACAATTTCTAGTCATAATCTCTAGAATAATTTCAAAAGTAATCTGAAAAGGCTCATTTAGGTTATTTTTACAAAACAATATCACCCAAATGTTTGCTGGGTTGTTTAAAATAAAGATCACTTCTTTGTTTGTATAAAAAAATATTTTCTAAACACATACCTTTTGTATATGAGACGAAACAAATAATTAAAAACACAAAAAAATATGTTATAATAATACAAAAAATTTAAAATTTTGTTACATCGCTTAATCGGTTAATCGACTGAAATTAACCGGTTTAATCGTAAATCGAAAATAGCAAATTTTAAATTAACCGATCAGTTAATCGTGCAGTAATTAATCGGTTAACCGATTAACGGTCAAACCATTCAGATGTGAAAGTGCTTAAAGAGAAATGCAGATTAAGATACTTTAATCTTCTGGGGATTATTTAAGCACCTAAAATGTGTAAATTTACCTAAAAGGCCCTAGCTAACATTTTAAAAATTTTTCAGGAGAAGCATAACACTATTTAAAACGGTTAACTGATAAAATACCTTAAACTGTTTATAATTTATTTTTCTTTAATTTTTCTTATAAAACCTAAAAGTGGTTTTGACAATTGACGATGTGGTACTGTTTTGAAGATAGGACCGTTTGTTTTTTGCTAATAAAATCGCTTGTATTGGTCGAAAGATTCCAAAATTGTGCACATTTTTCTTGATGCAAAACGTCAGAATCAATGAAATAGTCGATTGTAAATTGTTGGTTAGTTTGGGCATTTTGCGTTTTAGATAACGATATATTTAATATTTCTCGGTGTTACGCTCTCACTGGCTAACTTAATACATCTACTCTTGGTGGTAGAGGATATGAAAATTACTTCACAAACTTATTGGCGTCGTCATGGCGTCAGAAAAAATCGTTATTGTTACTATTGTTGTAGTAGTTGATGATGTTGACTAGGACAACACAAGGAGCAGGAGAATTAAAACGCAGATGATGATGTTGATTTTTATTATGGGTGATTGTAACTATAAAAACTAAATAAACAATTAAAATATATTTACTCAACTGAGTTTAACGAAACAAAAAAAAACTGCTTTGGACTATAAAGTCTACATTAAGTGGAGTCTGGATGAAAAGTAAATTCTCTTTTCTTTTTTAATATAAAAAAAACATTAGAAAAAGTAGGAAAATATTTTTGATTTTTTCAATTAATTGAAGTCGAATTCAGACAAGGTGGTATAATTTTGAAAACGGATACAACACTGTAAAATACTTTAACGTTGTGTCAAAATAACACATCACTGTAGTAAACAAATTAGCTGTGTGTCAAAAGTATATGCCGTCACATTTAATTTGGTTTTTGTTTTAAATTTGTTGTTTTGAAATTTAATAATTTTTAAAACGTTTTAAATTTCATAATTCGAAGTGAAAATTATAGAATTTATGAAAGATTTCCCAGAACCACCAGAACTGTATACCATTTTGACATATGGTTAGTTATCAGCTGTTGCTTACGTAGCAAGCTAAGCTCACCTGAAGTGAATTTGCCTTGATTCAATTAAAAAGTGACTTTTTAAAACATATTTTGACATTTCAAGAAGTTGTTTAATTCTTTGAAACTGTCATTACCCTAAGCAATTGTCAACCTATATTCAAAAGTTTTTATCCACAACTAGTTTTTGTTCCGTGTGACACTTTTTTAATATTTATCACAGTATTGATATTCGAACTCCTTGAGTAATTCTACGTCGTCCGTCTCTACGTCGGCTAAAATCACGCTTATTTTCCAAGGACTCAACAAAAAAAGACTCAACAGTTTTGTTGCCAAATTATTTCTTGTTCTCCAAAGCAGTTTGGGATTGAAACCCAGCACAATCGGCTCAGAAGGAAAAGAGTCATGAATTCAAAGGTAGACCAACCACCTTAAAAATTTGGTATTTCTTTTAAAAAAAAAAACTTACTTTAAGTGATGGCGGAATGCACCAATTGTACTTAGAATATCGTTTTATATGGCCAGAAATCACACTTCCAAATTTCATAAATATCGCTCTATAGCATACAATAGGGGTAATATAAACCCGCTCTCGGAAAACACTTCAGTAAGCCTGTCTGCCATAGTTTTATAATACTTTAAATTTTGTTTTTTTAGGGTTTGTATACAAGCTTGCAGTTTTTCGCGAATTTTAGCCATGTTTGCGAAAGAGGCGATTTCTTCCTGTGATTCTTAACAGCTTTTTAGATTTTTAATCATTTAAGATTTTTAAAGCCTGGAAGCCGGAAATCGCAACTGATGTCACAAAAGAAAATATCATTTTTGTTGTGTCATCGAATTTTCTTAATTCTAAATAAATGATTTGTTATAAATAAAACAGCTTATTGCATAAAAAATTAATAGACAAAATATTGAATATTTTATTTAAGTAATTTATTATGACGGTCTTTTCAGAAAAACGAATTTTATTTGCTGATTCAAATTCAAGAATGAAAGATATTTATTTTTTATAACAAATAAAACAAATATTTAAGTAACAAAAAATACAAAACATATTCAATTGAAATAATTAAATTTTTTAAAGTAAAATTATGAACGAGTTAAATTTTGAAGAAATTATTTCAACATGGTCATCTACAATAGTCGCAAAAATAACAAAGTGATTTTAAAAAGTGGTTTACGTATCTGAACGTTTTGAAATCACAAAGTAGCATACCCAGAACACCGTTCTTGTGATTTTAAATCACTTTGATAAAATGTGATTTTCAGAACAGGCCTGATTGTCAAGTAATTGAAAAACCAAACTTCTAAAAATTTCTTAATTAAATAGAATTTCTACAGCAATTTTTCTTAAGCACTTAAAATCCAATTTTTTATATATTAAATTATAAATTTATTGAGTTTAGCCCCCTCTTGCGACAAAATAGGGAAGCAACCGAAAAATAATCCTACAGTGTTTTCTCTGGCAGATAATAAATTAAAAAAAAAATATATATTATTAAAATCGTGATGAGTGATTTTTTGATTTTTGTGTATGGGACAAACCACTGTGCGTCCTGATCACATGTGTCTATTGTTATTAAGGCGGGTTTTTTGGTTATTGTTAGACCAATTTTCTTTACTAAAGACCCAATTATTCTAAAATTAACCCTTTTTATTGAGCTTTTTAGTTTAAGATATTTTTATGACAATGAAATTAATGTGAAAACGTGACAGGAATTTGCCAAAAATATTAGCAATAAATTTAAATATCAAATTTATTTAGAAACATCACTTGTGTTTCCTTCCACTTAAATATTTTATTTTTTTCTTAAGTATAAATAAATAGTTTCCGAAAAGTTAAGAAACCAACGACTTGAGTATATTTTATCTTTTTATATTTTTTCTATACATTTCTCTGCAAATTTTCCTTCATAGGAATTATTTAAGAAGCAGATGAGAAAAATTAGCATGAAAAACTTTTTTCTGCCAAAGTTCCAAACTTATTTATTGATTATTTGCTATTATGAGAGAAGTGTTGGGATTTTGGATATGAATTTATGTATGTCTGTATGTATGTGGGGCTTCAATATTCAATACATCAAAAATAGTTTTATTGTCATTTGATGGCAGAAAGTTTTTATCTGAATTGCTCTTCGACTCATGTCATTTACATACGCTATGTCTATTGTCAAAAAAGTAAAATAAATGATGGGTAAGTGGCCTTTTTTCTTTTGTTTCTAAAGTTTCGTTATAGATTCCTGACAGTGGGAAATGGGAATATTTGAGTTAATAATGTAAAGAAACTTCTAAGAAAATCGTTGTTAGACTATTTTGGTAATATTATAGTTGTTGTATAAGTTCTAATATTAATCATACAAACGGTGAATATTCTTTTTTTATACAGAAAAATACTGCATTTTAGAGCTTTTTTTCTATGTTAATTATGTTTTTTTAAATCTTAAATTGTTCTGTTTTTGTACTGAATTAAATTAAATAAAGTCAGCAAATATATTTCTTATTACTGGTAACTAGTATTTTTTTTTTCTCGAAAATCCAAAAAAAACTAACTTGAAAAAGTTTCTAAGATCTGTATGCCTCTTTATTCTAAAATGCATTCCATTTAACGTTTTGTAAAATTATTACTGGGTACTTATTTTCCAATATCCTTTTTTAAGATATATATTATTCTTTTTCGATTTTCATTAAATCTCTTCTGTGTTTATTTTATAACTTCAAGTTTATTCGCTTGAAATCCAAAATATTTAAAACCAAAATTAAGGCCCTAATCACGAAAAAATATTTATGACATTGTATGTGCTTTCAATGTAATTCTTTGGCGTTGCGTTGCGTTATACATGATAAGGTCCTAAGTTTTCAAACAGAACTGCTACAAGACCACATTTTCCATAAAATTTGACATAAAAATTTGTCGTTAAAAGCAGTCGTGACATAATATCTCTTTAAATTTTGAGAACGTTTTTTCTAATGCTCTCACATATAGACACCTTTTCTCCCAAAAATGCTACCACACTTTCATTAAATTTCATACATTTTTTATACAGTAGAAATTGAAAAATAAAAGAAAATAGTAGTTTAAATCAATAAAAAGAGAGAGAATTTGAAGTTACTGCCGACGTTTTAATTATGGGCTTTAGGATTTTTGCTTGAAATTGAAGACTCAATTCTGTTTAAACACTAAGATTTGAAATATATCAACAAGAGACCTCGAGCTTGAGTATTTTCATTTAATATTGAATTTTAAAGGTCAAATTAAAATATAACTTAAGGAAAAAACAATAATTTTTTTAAAATGTTCTAATGTCCTGTTTCTAAATAACAGGCAATCACTAGGAAAATTTATATGAAACACACTCAAAAAATTGACTGCTTTTCATATTAATTTGTATACACAATCACTTGCCTGTCATTTGGAAACAGCACATTAATTTGTACAATATACTCGTGGTTGCCTCATTACGGCAAAGATCCGCATTATCCCATCAATCCTGACTAAATTAAATCTGTCCCCAAGTCGCTAGTAAATAATGCCGCTATTACGGTTCACAACTCAACTCAGTTGAGTTGTAATTAAAACAACTGGTTGCGATGAGTTGTAATTTTTTAATGTTTTTGTTGGTAGCAATATAGAAGAGTTGTAAACCAAAGTACAAAAATTAAGAAGTTAGTTGAACCGTAATAGGGGCCTAACTCGTTTAAGAATATTTCCCAAAAACACTAAATGCAATCCTAAAATCGACAAAAAAATGTTTTGAGGATAATAAATATTTGTGTATTGCATTAAACGGAATGGATTAACTGTGTGTCTTTTCTTTCTGGGCAGTTATTTTCGGAATGTCAAATTGTTGTGCTCTGTAGTTTGCTTTTGAAAATATGGTCACCGTAAAAATAGAATATGATTTATGTTAATACAAATATTTAAATTGAAGCTTTTGATGTTAGATGAGTAAAATATTGCGTTTTAAAAAATAAGTTTAAAAAATTACTTTTCTTTCCAACAAATTTTTTAAAATAATATTCAGCACAAAGAAATTTTGATATGGTTCTTAACCTCATAACATAATTTTTTTTCTAGCTGGTCCATAGTATCTTAAAAACACGATTTCGTTCTATGATGGTTTGGACTGTATGTGGGGGTTGATTTGTGGTATGAAGCCTAAAACGGCCGCCAAGCCTCCAGACAATTTGGTGATATTATAAAAAGAAAGATAAAAAAAAAATTCAAAAACCAAAACATACAGCAAAATAAAACACTTTCCGGTTTCTTAAGCGCTATAAAACTTATTTATTTATTTGTAAGATTATATCTCAAAAATACAATCAATAGCTAATAAACCTAAGAGCTGAGAACTTAGCTGCCTTAAGCTTAGATATAAACAGTGTCCATAGGGTTACTCTCAAAAATTAGTTTTCAAATATTGTGGTGCAGGGTGTCATATGGTCGAACTTAACCGACTATAGGTTCTCACTGATTTTTACATACAAAAGGTTGGGAGTTTTAAAATTATGCTGTTCTACATTGTGCAATTAAAGGGCATCTCGAAACATTATATTGGAAAGTATAAGTTTTTAGCTAGAAAGTACAATTGCTTCAGACAATTTGAGGTTTTCATTTATCACCACTTTTTTCTTTTCACTTCTGTCTCTAATGAATCAGTTAAATTTTAGTCTAGACAAAAATATATGAATATTTGTCATGCCGACAATTTTTTTAAATTATCAAACAAATAGGCCTTACCTTAAAAAAAATAATAATATGTTAATAACTTACACAAACTACTTTACTATAATCTAATTATTGGTTCATTTAATCTATAATTACCAAATATTCGCCTACCTACAACTAAATTAATGTAGTTTTGTTAATTTATTCCATTTGTTTTTTATACACAAGCAGTGTTTCCAAAACTTTATAACCAAAAATGGCTAAATTTACTGGAAAAAATGGCTAACAACTTTTATATTAAAACACATTTAAATTCAATAACAAAACAACAGATCATTTAAAGTCGTTTACAAATTCGATTTGTTACATAAGAATAAACGTTATTAAAATATTTTAGCACTTATCAAAAAAATTGTTTTTTGGGAATACGTAATTTTTTTCATTAAAAGATTTGTGCTTAATTCCCTTTTTTTATAATTGATAAAAATACTGTTATTTTTTGTTGGAGGATAAGTTGTGCCTATGCGCATTTCACTGGTTGCTTAGGCCAGATCATCAGGAAACGTTCTCCTAAATAATTTAAGAAAAGACAAAGCTATCAGCAAACAAGACTACAGAGGGAATGGGAATTAACTACACTCAAAACGTCTTGTTTGCAACGATATCAAAGCTTAAACAAAATACCAACAATAAAACAGTGAGTTTATCTTTTCTTACATTACCCACTAGAATTAGTTGGAATTCTCCCAACATTAATTGTAGTTGTAAGTGAGTAAAGAAAAAACAAATACAAATTGCTTTTATTGTTTTCGCAAGAAATCAAAATAAAAACAATATGCCAGTTCAGTTTTTTATGCACGTGCACTTGCAAAAATTAATTATTAAAAAAGTTGTTTTTGGGAATCCATGATTTTTTTCATTAAAAGATTTTATTTATTGTGCTGAAAAATTAAATCGTCGATAAATTCAATGTCGTTATAGTTCATCTCAAAGTAATCACTTGTGTCTATTAGTTTTTTAAAGCAAATCATAATCATGACACATTTACCCAACCTTTTGATTCCGAATCTACAATAGAAAAAGATAAAAAATATTTTATTGTTATGGTAAAAATATTTCTCTAATTGATAAAATCGAATAAACGGTTGATACTTTAATGTAACCTGTTTCTCAAATTACTTTTAACGATGTTTATTTGGCTAAATACCTCCCTCTAATTCAGCATAAGACCATGGAAGTGAGAGCAACTTTATAGTAAATTCTGAAATTTTTAAAAGTTTTTTGTTGCCGCCTGAATTTTAATCTTGAAATACTTTCGACCAGAAAGAAACAGTGTTGTGTGTGTTGATCAGATTTAATATTGGAATGAATACTGTTCCTCTTTTTTGAAAGATGTTTCATTATCATCGTTTATAGCGATTTTAAATATATATAAAAGTTGCGATTTAAATTAAATGTGTTGTAATGGTTGGAAAGATTTATTTTACTTTTATCAATTTTATAAATTTGTATAAGAAAATTATAATCATTATTTTAAAGGAAAACGGCAAAAAAACGTATGCATAACAAGGTGAAAAATGGATAAATCTAGCCACTAAATGGCTAAATTGACATCACTGTGCACGAACAAAAAATTGATAAAATGATAAAAAAAAACATACAATTTTTTTATTAAAATGTCTTTTTTATTGGCTTTTTAAAAGGCGTGTAATAAAAACAAAAAAAGGAAACCGAATCCACAAAATCAAATTATTATAATTATATTGAATGTAACAAAGAGCAAATAATCAATGACAAATTCCTGACATTCATGTCATTATTATATCGAGTATTTTATATTAATAAAAATAATTGTTTGCTATTTTGCTACAACATCAACAATTATTTAAATGTACTAAACAAATGCCTTGGGGAGCTGTTTTTAAAAAGAGCACAAATACAAACAC
This sequence comes from Pollenia amentaria, assembly GCA_943735925.1. Taxonomy (NCBI): domain Eukaryota; kingdom Metazoa; phylum Arthropoda; class Insecta; order Diptera; family Polleniidae; genus Pollenia; species Pollenia amentaria. The sequence goes on along the minus strand of OX031007.1, from coordinate 247,966,233 downwards.
CAAAAACATGCAAGAGAATTACAAATTCCAAACAATAATTGGTCATGTTTTATTGCGTGTAAGAGGAGAGTGAATACTACATACACACTCGTACATATGAATGTGAGTAACTCAAACAATAGCAACAACAAAAGCGGATTCCATCAATTACCATAACTCCATTCTAATGTTCTGGTTATGTTTTCATGTGTGATTATTTGTGTATGTGATAAAAATATGAAAAATGGCTGAGTACAACATGGCGTATGATTGTTATTCATTATTTATGTTCACATAAAAAACAAGTAAGACAATAAAGTCGGGCAAGCCTAAACATATGATAATTTATACCCAATTAGGGTCCATTCAGTCAGTGGACCTACTATTACAAAAAATTTTACTAACGTTTAGTTTTATATAAAATTAGTAATAAACCCGCTACTTTCTAAGCTCTTTCTTTCTTTCATAGATATATATTTACATGCCAAAGTTTGCTTTTAGGTTTTAACTATCATTCACTCTGGGTCCTGCTCCTATAATTTTATGTTTCTGTGTTCAATATTATAGAAAATTCAAAAATTAAATTAAATAAATTTAAATTACCGTATTTCCCCCTTATTAAACTCTTTTTCTCCCCATTGAAGTATCAAAAATGTCAGTATTGTAGTGGGAGCCTATAATTTGATAAGTTTAGGTCAATGAATGGAAAAAAATATTTTGTAAAAAAAACTATCAAACCATTAATTTGATTTTCACCCCTTAAACGTTTGAATTTCGAATAAGTACCAAATCAATATTTGTATCAAAAATTATTTTCGGGAATGAAATATTTTATTAATAATTCATTTAATGAATGATGTGCTAATAATCCCAATTTATGATAAAAAACACTGAAATTTATTGTTGTGGGAAAGCTAGTTTCTATGCGCATTTCGCTGGTTGCTTAGGCCAGCTCGTCAGGAAACTTTTTCTAAATACTTTAGAAAAGCTAAAAATATTATACAAGTAAGACCATAAAGTGAATAAGAATTTTAAAACACTCAGGTCTTAAATGTAACAATATCAAAACTTCAACAAAGACACAACAATAAACCGTCAATTTTTTCTTTCTTACATTCCCCTACAATTGGATAGTTTTTTTCCAACACGAATTGTAGTTTTAAGAGGATAGAAAGAAAAAAACAAAATTAGGCTAGTTAGGAACGTCATTTAATTTTTATTTCTATGTTTATTGGCTTCAAAGAGGGATGGGTTGACAAAAAAGTTCTAAAAGGCAGGTTTTACCCGTTTACTTCGTAAAAGGCCCAAATTTCAGAAAAGTAATAGACACCTGTTCGCTTATTTTTTTAATGAACAATAAAAAGTGTTGTACTTTTTTTTAATCTCTTTTAGTTAAGGAAAATTGATTGAGATAAGGAAATATCAAGTGTCTAGCTTTTGCCGTTTGGGCTTGGCTTTGATGAGACAGTGAGTGAGTGAATGAATAATGTGCTGTTTTCACAATACAAGCGATTGAACGTGTGTAAAATTAATATAAAAGGCACTTAGTTTTTTGGGTGTTTCTCATATAAATTTACTACATGTTCCATCACTTGTGTTGTAAAAAAAAGCACATAAGTCCGGCCTTGTATTTTTATGTATATGTGGTAATTAGGAAGAATCGATTAAGTCTATCTTTTGAGTTTTGTAAGAAATCCAGTTTAAACTTTGAAGGTTTTTTTTTTAAAATACATTTATTTTTATTTATATAAAATCAGCACTTCTCTTCGTTTAAGTTTTTATTTCTTAAATCTCCTATGGCGAGCTAGCGGAGGAAAACATCAGTTGTTCTTCCAAATTGTATTGTACATTAAACAAATAGGCAAAAAGTCATATACACAGATCATCAGGAAACCTTTTTCCATAGAATTTTGAAAAGCTTAAGATATTTTGCAAATTAAGCTGTAAAGTGAATGAGAATTACAAGCACTCAAGTCTTACTTGCAATGATTCTTACAGAATCATATTATGATTCAAAATATGATTCCAGTAATCATATTATAATCGTAGGTTATCATAATATGGTGTACTGGTTTTAACTATCATTAAATGGTTGTCACTAATAAAATATTTTTTCAAAGTTATCAATATTTAGTTGTTAGAAAAATAATTGTTTTTCAGTGAACCATACCCAAATTTAAAATTTCGATAGACATTTTAATGTTAACAGTAACTAAAATATTGCTGACATTCAATAAAAATAAAAATTTTTTGTTTACGACAACAATATTTTATTACAATAAACATAGTGGAGTTACTGTAACCGTGCCGAACCATATTTTTCTCTGCATGTAATTAGCAGTCAAATGTAACTTAACCGTGATTGATTTTTCTTACTTTCTTTTTCTTACTGTTACTGTCAGCTAACTGGGGCTTAATTCTTTATAAACTTCAGCATAAACCCATAATACCATGGCCCAATTAGTAGGCCTGCGCACAACTAAAACAATGCAACAATAGCAAAAACAACACGCGTTTTGTTTGTGTATAGAAATGGTAAAAATGTCAAAAACTTGTCACCTGTTAAGAAAAATGTGTTTTGTTTTTATCATGTATTTATTTTGTTAATTTTCAACCGGAATTTTGGCGTTCAATGCTTGCTTCCGAGAAATGCTCTGCGCAAATTTCATGTGATTCCCAAATTCCTGCCACAAATTTCACCCCATTTTGAACATTCCACTGGGTCTTTTGGCACTGAAAATAACGTACCGCATCCACTTTTAAAATGTTTTTTTCACACTGCACAATAACGCATTTTAATGTTATTTCACTTTTTTTTTATTATTATGGTTATTTAAAATTTTTATTCACAATGTTTTCCACAATTATTATATTTAATTTTTTATTTCAACAATAAGAAAACGATTTCTTGAAATCAAAAAGAATATAATAAAAAATGTAAGCAACTTTTGACATTTTGCCCATTTATGCCTACGTATTATGATTGAAAACACAACTCTATAAAAAATCAGCAGGCGTTTCGAGCAGACCTACTAATTGGGCCATGCATAACACATTCCTCTTACGGTAGTGGAGAGTAAAAATATCACTCATACGCAGTGTTGAGGCGCCCTCTGAGGAGATGATGTTAGATCAGGAGGACGACTTTCTTGATCTAGATATCGAGCCCCTGCTGTAGGTTGCTATTGTGAATGCAGTTTGACAGAGGGGATTCGCCTTAATGGCGGGGAGTTTTTTTGTTGGGTGTTGTGACGTTTTTAGCATTGTACAAAGTTACTTGCAGGTGCACTAGCTCTATTTTTCCTACATTTTTATACTTACATATAAAAGGCTTATAACGTGTAATCTCTTCGAGTTTTCTTGAATATAACCTTGGTTGAACCGTGAGTAGAACTTACCTCTTACCAAATTTAACTTCTTTATGATTTGGTTTTCCTGCTTTTCAACCCCGTTGAAAAGCCTACAACAACGGATTTCTAGCCAAAAGGTTGCAAATCTGTTTATGGTCCTTCGAACCGGATCTGAACCAGTGACCCAGTGACACTGCAGTGATTTGCAGTGAAATTTACAAAAGGCAAAGAAAATTAATTGAGTCTTGCATTCGGTTAAACTTTTTTACTTAAAATTTGCTTTTTTTTAAAGGTGTACGCATTCAATTAAACTTTAGTCTCACGTGATTTTCCTAAGTGTTTTACTAAGAAAGTTATACAAAAAAAAGTATGAAAACGTAAGTTGAAATTTATGTAAAATAGAAGTAACTTCAAAGTAATTTTAATGCTTTGGGATTTAAGCGAAACGTTTGTGACATAATAATGTTTTATCAAGTTAAAGTAAAAAAAAACTGTTGAATAATATTTTGCAAATTTGATTAACTTAAACCAAAATGGTTGGCACGTTTTTAAAGAAAATTGTTTTCAAAATAAGTTTTGTAATGTTTTTAAAAATACTTTGCTTGATGTAAAAATATTGCTGGGAAAATGTTAAAATTTGAAATTAAAAATTATTACCGTTTTCATTTTCTAATATTCCATAAAACTTTGTTTATTTATATTAAGAAATTCTTGTTTGCTTTTTATTTATTATTTTATAAATTCTTTTTCCATTATTCTCCGTCTGCAACTGCAATGGAATTATAAACATTTAAGAATTGTTAGCAAAAAAGGATTTTTAAATTACAAAACAAAAAATTCAATGAAAGTAAACGATGCAACAACACCGAAGATAAAGTAAGACAAGTAACCCGACTCTTTGTTTATTTAAAATAGTCTCTTACATGTACTTTTGACTTCGATATGGTATTTTTCGATAAGGAAATTGCACAAATTGAAGAAGCGTTAACGAAAAAACTATTTTCAAAAGTTCTGAGAATTTTATTATTCTAAGAATTGTAAAAAAAAATAATTTTTGTAGGATCATAACTGATTACACTGATTTGTGTTATGTCCATTTTTATTAAACTTTTGTGAAATCAATCGGCTAGATCGTCATTCTGAAAAGAAATTCATTGAAATTGATTCACGTTTGCACAAGTTTCAAAGGAGTGTATTTAAACGCGATCAAAAAGTCTTGGTCCTTGGCTGAAAATTACAGTTTGGTCTAAAAAACTAACGTTTTCTTATCTATATCTATTGGATCTTTATATACAAACTATGAACTAAGAGTTATTGATCAAATTTTAATCTATCCCCCATATTCATAAAAAATATTTTAGCTTTATAGCAGGTATATGAAACAAATTTTCATAGAAAATTTGCTTAATAAACGTTTTATTAATCAAAAATATTTTTTATGAATATGGGGGTAATACTTTTTTATGAAATTTCCAGTATGTCTTCTGAAGACAAAATATTTTATAAAAAATTTCTAGCGAAAGTATCAAAATCCCTAATTATTATTCCATGGAGGCGAAAATCCTTGCGTCCGGCCGAATGTCGAAACATTCGATTTTTAAACCCAAATTTGTACAAATGAATTTAGTATTTCAGAAACCCGTCAAGTTCGCTATTTACCTTATCGGAAAACTAAAGAAACATCCTTGTCTTAGAATGAGAAAATGTTTCTGCAACTAACAGAAACTTCAAAAAAAAATACATCCCATTGAAAGGCTTGATAGTTGACGGGCTTATGAATAAGACGGTGTGACTAAAGTACGCTATTCATAACACTGTGTCACAAATTTTCAACAAAGTCGGGATCAAATCAATCTTTCACTCAATCGTCATGTAAAATTATCTGCTTAATCCGAATGTAAAGTCAGAATTGTAAAAAGTAGAAGAGTTTTCGAAATATTGCAAAATTGCCGTTGTTTGCGTTTAAAGAAAAATGATTCGGATTCAGCGGACAGTTTTACATAACGATTTAGGAGAACGTTTCCTGATGATCTGGCCTAAGCAGATCCTCAAACAATAAATTTCAGTATTTTTTATCAATTATTAAAAAAGGGAATTAAGCACAACAAACAAAATCTTTTAATAAATAATAGTATTCCCAAAAACAACTTTGATAATAACGATTTAGTGTCAGATACATTTGGTCAAAACCTGTCACGTAGTATTATCTATTTTAATATCATTTTAAAAAAATGTCAAATAGAAGCCTTTTTGAAATCAACGATTAAGTTAATCGAGATATTAAAATTTAGGATTTTGAAATTCTGGATTTTTAAACTTGGGATTTTGAATTTAAGACTTAAAGCTATGAACCCAACTTAAATTTTCAATAAATTTTCAAAACTTTGTTTTTGTTTGTTTTTTTATAATGTTAATTTTTTGGGTTAAAATTCTTTAAAGTGATTTTTCATAATGAATGAATTTTTTTATCCAAAATGGCTCATAATTTTTTTTTATTTTAGTAATTTTTAATTTTTTTTTTTTTTTTTTTTTTTTTGGGTGACATTTTATTATTTTATTTGAAGTCATTTTGCATTATAAAAAGTTGCCTAAACTTGCGGTAAATTTTAATTTTCTTTTTGAGCTCATTTTTGCTGGGGCCATATTTCGCAGCGCCGGCATACAAGACTTGTTAAATATATAACCGAATATTTCTCGATTACAGTTTTTATTAATGGCAAGTTATGATTAAAAGCGGAAGATTATTCAAAATTTGATAAATTTTTAAAAATTTTATTTGGCTCCTTTGCATGTTTCAATATTTGACAGTTCAATATAATTGAATACAGTAGCAACAGATTGGCTTTAAGAGGCTTTACGTTTGCAATAAAGACTAGGGCCAATTAGTTTGAATTGCTTTAATCAGCTAATTTTGCCTCTATATGGCATTTCCACCTTAAACGCGAATCCAAATGTATTGCGAGATATTTTACATGATAGTGTTTTGGTATTATTCAGCTATATATTTTAATAAGGGGGCATGACTCCCTATGCAATGTGAATGTTATTTGTATGCAGTTTGGCTCACAGACCTTTAGGTTATGTTAGAAAGGCTGGTGTGAAGCAAACTTCCTCACCCAGAGACCAATATGGTCCATTGTGACGCCTTAATTAGTGACAGAAAGAAGGGAAAGAAATCTAGTGTGAAAAAGTGGTGAAAGCACAGGTTGGCTCACAGACCTTTATTTCCCATTGTTTTAACCATATTTCCAATTGAAATATATGGTCGGTGGAGAATCGAGATGATTCATGACGCTTTTTGTGGACACTGTATCATCATCAAGAGTTGAAGTCTTTTTGTGGGTGTTTGTTGGCTTGTCCAAAGTTTCTACGAAATAAAATAATAGTGGTTCCAAGATGCTTCCCTTAAGGACTCCATCATCAATTGGCTGAGGTGAGCTTGACCGTCAAAAGTTATGTTCAGACCTTACAAATATTTGATACCAAAAAAAGTGTGACCAGTAAATTAATCAGACTTTAGCTTTATTCTTAACAATTTTTATTGAATTACTTAACTTAATTCGTAAGAAAATAAATGTATAATGTAATTAAGATACTTTTAAACGAAAGTTGATAGCAAACGTTTTACAAAAGCGAACAATTTTTTAATAATTCTAGGGGTTACGTCTAGGACGTCAAATATTTGATAGGCTTTAAAATTCTTGAATAACTTTCAAAAGGCTTGTGAAATTTACTGAACTTGTATAAATTTAGCTTCAATTTTTTTATCAAGTCTTCTTGCTTGAGAATCATCAGTGAAGAGTGCAGAGCAATATTTTAGATTTTCAACATTCGCAAGAACAAATTTTGAGCCTTATGCATAACAAGTTCAAACAAAAATGTTAATTTTCTTTGTAACTTTATCAAGTATCTGAACAAAGAAATTTTAAATCTGAATAAAAAAGTACGTTTTCTAAGGTCATTGACTGACTAAAGTTCTTTTACTTTTTCAAACTTAAACCAATGCATGTTCTTATTTGAATATTTTATATGTTTTTTGACCGCAAAATCAAATTAAATTAAGATGTAAGATAATAACAATAAAAAAACCCCTTAAGCAAAATAGCAGTGTCAACAATATCCTGTTTTTTTTTTCTTCTTTAAAGCACAAAGCTCGTTTGATGCTTAACAAGAAAAAATCACTTTTACAACAGATAGAAAAAAAAAAGATATAAAATGAAAATTTCAATAGTTTGTTTAATAGAAAAATAAACAAAAAAAACCAATAAACTTCTTAGATAAAATGCTTTCGCTAGATACACGAGAAATTATCTTTATATTCGATTCTTTAAACAAACAGTTTTATGAGCAGTCACCGCTTAATTTACACATTTTCTATGTATGCACTTTCTGAAAGCAAAAACAACTACAACCAAAAAAAATCAAATATTTACGAGTTTTTTGCCATTAAAATAAAACACAGCATGAATTGCTGCTGAAAATTCAGCAAAAATATAAAAAAAATGTTGCTGTATGATTAAGTTATTTTTTATGGGGTTTTGCTTAACAAGAACAAACTGAGATTGTTAAAATCATTTTCCCAGAAATTCTTTGTTTTTTTTCCAAGAGCTTTTGGCAGGAAGTTTTTAAATGAACCAAAAACAAACAGCAAATAAAAGCAAATAAAAACCGTGAAGACGATATAATAAAAATTTTAAGCGTTTTAATAAAGTTGTACACCCACAAAGACGACATAAAGTTCAACTGTTTATGAGCTACCAAATTCACTTCATTTGCCGAGAGTTTTTAAGAGTTTAATGATCAAAATGTTTCTGTTTAAATTGCCAGCTAAAAGATTATTTCATATGAAAATTTTAAAGTTTATATGGAAATTTTTCGGTACAAGTAAATTAAGTAAAACACATGTTAATCATGTTCAGTTTTGCGCTGACTTTAACGAGTCTGCTTTATGAGTCTCTGTGTTAGTCTAGCTTTTTAAGTTTAATGAAATTTTCTGCCTAAAGACACTTATAACGCAAATTAGACTTGTAGTTGCACTTAATGTACATTTCAAGCTGTGTTAAGCGGTTTAATTTTAAAACATTAAAAATGAAAATTTAATTAAAAAATTTCCTCCATCTCTCTCTTTTTTACTTGACATCAGGAAAAACACTGCTGGAGATGTCTAAAAGTGTTTTAATTTTGTTTTCCCTTTCTGCTGGATGTAAAAAAGTGAAGGAAAAGTTTATTGATTTAATCAGACAAGTGTTATTTTATTTAATATCTTTTTGACGGAGTATGAGTATTATTTATTTTAGAATTGATACGTTACTCATACGTCGTGTAGAATTTTATGACGAGTTACTATCAAAAAAGTTTTGCAATTGTATCATTAAAACGATTACAGTTTACGTTAGCTCAATAATAAGTATTTAAAAAAAGTACTCTAGGGAATTGAATAGTTTTTGAAAATAAAGTTTTCATTAATATAAAAGTAGTTTGAAATGCTTTCCACTGCACACACAATTTAAAGAACTTGATAAAATTTTACATTTTATAATTTAGCTTTTTTTGTTATTCCGTCATTTTGGACCTTTGTTTCCATGGTACGGTAAGAAGGATTTAACTTTCTTCAACACAGATTGTTATGTAATCTGTAAAAACCCCCTTCGGTCTGATTTCTCTTGTAGTAGTTATACCAAAACTACAATAGTGGAAAGAGTATTATGCATTTATGCTGAGGTCTGCAACACCTTAAATTATAATCCCAGACCCACCTTCAGGCATGCCAGAATCACTTTTTGAGACGATTCAACGATGTCCGTCTGGTTAGCCATTTAAACCTTGTGTACAAAGTATAGGTTGTAATTTTAAAGATAATCTGCAGAGAAAAAATTATTAAATTTCTCCAATCACCAAATTTATTCCAAATTCATAATATCAAGCAAACAAGTTGTTGATTTTGCACCTGTTACCTAAATGATTATATTGATTACTAAAAATTTTAAAATTTTGAAAAAATATTTTCAATAAATGATATTTTTAATTTAAATTAAAAAAAATTATCTAAAAACTTTGCCATTTCAAACAATGTGTTAATTTATTTAAATAAATATTGTAAATTCCCAACAACAATTCTACATGTTTAAATTATCTTATTTTAAACGAAAAAAGTCAATTAAGATTTTTTGTTATTAAAATTTTAATTGAAAATTTATTTCAAAACAACTAAAATGTTAATTAAATCAAAATTATATCTTAAATTTTCTTTCAACTAAAAAAATAATTGATTTAATTATCACATTAATTAAATTGAAATACTCTTTAAACCATTTTTTTAATTGATAAAACATTTATTTCTGTGGATGTTGAAAACGGTTGTTGCATGACGTTTCCATTTGACGCCATTTTTTGCATGGATTCGAGTTTGTTTGTGCTTTGTTCATCTAAGTTATTTAGGGTGGGTTTTTAACATGGAGATCAGAGATTTCGTCATCTTTAATCTGTGTTTTTAGTTTTTAAGATGAGGATTAATTACTTTTATTTGCTAGTTTAAGCGGTCAATGTTAGTGGCTTAAGCTCAACAAATATCAACACATACACATGTTTGTATGTATGAAATAGCAGCAGTTTAAATATAAACAAAGAAAAAGTATACATACATACATAAAAGAAAAAATTTTTTAGAACACAGAAAATTGGATCAATCTATAGTGAATATGAAGACTTTAGTGATTCTAAAACATATGAAAACTTGAATAAAACAATTATAAGAAGAAATTTTCTTTTTTAGGAACTAAAAGGGTGGATTTTCTTCTTCTGTATAAAATGGGAAGGGCAGTGGTAAAAAGTTGACATTTTCCTTTTAAAATAATTTTAACTAAGCAGGTCCATCTTTTTCTTATGAAAAATATCTTAAAGGCAGTATTCGTTTAGATAAAAATGATTAAATATGCAAAAAATGCAATGTTTCTCTCTACCCATACAAATACTTACATTTCATGGTAAATATATTTATTATATTATACTATATGTGTTTTCAATTTGTAAGCTAACTGCCCTTAAGTTGCCGGGTTAAAACACACCATTACCAATTTTTTTTTTTTTTTTTTTTTTGGCTGGCTGATTTGTATTTCTTAGCCAAAAAGAACCATGTGTTCCAAATTTCATCCCAAAATTCCAAAAAAAAAAAAAAAAAAAAGAGTTCTGGGCAGTAATAAGTTAAAGTCCGCTTATGCATTTCCTTAATATTAAATTCGCAAAAAAAAAACACAAACCTTATTCACAATTTAGTTCAATATATTCCGTTTTAATATAGTTCTAGTTCAATTTTATCAGCGCACGATATATTAAATACACATTCCCATTTGAAATCACATGCCAGCTGATAAACAGCCAGAGATAACCATATTTACAATGCAACATTTTTAACTATTTTTATGAATAACCAAACAAATTCCCAAAAAAGAAATATACCTGGTATTAACCCGGTATTTAATCATACATCGGGTTTAAAAATACTTTTAAAGATTTCAAAGCTCGAAAAGTAGTTTTGAATAAGTTATTTTTTATCTAGAGAATGAACAAAACTGAAAAAACACATCAGACACTGTAAGACTGTGTTTTTCTCTCTTCATAGATAGTGAAAGAAACTTTGAGAAATTGACTTTCTCCAAATAATTCTTACAAGGCTGTAGAAAAACCTTTCTACAACATTCGCCTTTAGAATTTAAAGCCATGCCTGCAAGAAAAAGAGAAGAACTGTGGAGAAGAAATTTTATTCCAAACGGCGGAAACATATTTTAGCTCCTTTGAGTAAAAATTTCACACATAAATTGTCATTATTAATTTAACAATTTTTCATGACAACTTATTTAATAAAAAGTTTCTCTCACTACTTTTCATTTAAAGCCAGCATATGCACACGACTACGCCATTAATAATTATTCTCAATATCAATCAATGTCATGCGGAATAAAAACTGCACAACATTCAATTGTTTTTAAACGAAATCCAGTTAAGTGGCGAGAAAAACTAAAATATTAATGAAACTTTTAAACCAGTTTTCAAAAAAAAAAAAAATTCAAAACTGTTTAAAACTAAAAGTCCCCCAACATTTGTCAACTGGATTTTGACACATGATATATATTTTACATAGAAATAAATTTAAAATTTTCTGCTAGAAATAATTAAATTTTAAAACAATTTTATTTCACGAAAAATCTTACAATTGAATTTTAAATGCTTTTTCTCCGAATACACAACAATCACTCCTGTGTATTCGATATTCGTGTGCAAAATAAAACATTTTACATCAGAAGAAAAAATAGAAATATAATTTACACTAGAATAAACTCAACTTGACGAGTGCTGCATAAAAGATTTTTCGTGCACACAAAAAGTGTGTCACCGACACTTGCACACGTTCACCTGCAAACAGGAAAAACTTTTTTTTCGACTTGTGCATTCTTCTTCCTGATTCTTTTCAAAAAAATAAAACAGCAACAATATTAAACTGAAGTTGGTAAAGAAAAAAAAACTTGCAAAAGAAAATGAAAAAAAGCAAAACTTGAAATAAATTTCTAAAGAATTGTATGAGGAAATGTTTGTGTATCTGTAAATAGTTCTTTATCATGTTATCAGATTTTTGTTGCATGCCTGTGCGATTCCTTACAAAAAATATTGGCTGTTTAAAAAAAAACAGGAATGTTTCGTTGAACAATTTTGTAGTTTTATGAAAAGGGTATTTTATTTTTTTAAATACATCACGACAAGAAAAATGATGATTAAACTTTTAGGTGAAAATTTGTAAATGTATTATGATTACTTTAATTTAATTATGATCATTACAACAATAGTTTTTCTTTTTCCGGACTTTATCATTTCCCGGAAAAGCAAGATTGATCTTTTAAGTTTCTCGGGAAATCCCAGGAATTGCCGCCCAAAACAAAATTAAGCAAAATATAAATTTAATTTATTAACTTGAACAAAAAACAGATATTGGGAATTATTTCTTTTCATAAGCAACTTTATTACATTCAACATTTTTTATTTTTCGAATTTATTCTATGAGTTAAATTTCAGTTATGTATTTTATAAAGCCTTTTGTAATAGCTCTATTCCTCAAATTTTTTTAGAAATAACTTTATACAATACCAGACTATTATATTGTAACAAGAAAATACATAAATAAGTTTATAAATACATTAAACGCTTATCTTTAATGCAAATCCAACAGCATTAACAAGATGCAAAATATTTCCTTGAAAATATGATTTTAGATTTTAGAAGAAGAGTTTTTGTCACTGGGAAACACTTCCACTTTCTACGGATGTTTGCCTTTATAGTCAAAAGAGCATCATTTAGTTTCTGGATACTTTTCCTTTTTCACCACTTCCTTCCTTTGCAACATGTTCAGCTGCAGTAGAGTTAAAATAAAATTTAATTGGTTGCAAATGTAAGTTGTTAAAAAAATGTTTTCGAAGTTTAAAGTTTAGATTAAGTGGTGATTATTTGAATAAGTTTTTGGTACAAAATATTTTGATAATTATTATTTACAAAGAAATCAATTACTTATTTTTTTTTTATATGTTTTTGGTTTTTTATAAATTATTATATGGTATATTTTACATTATAAGCATATGTAAGTATTTGTATATGCAATATTTAACTTCATATTGTAAAAGTTGGGCATGAAGGAGTATTTGTTAAAGCTTTGGCCTTTTTCCATCTATCAATGTTAAAAATAGCTCATGTTTAACTTCGACATGCTGCTAATTTTTCACAATTATATATGAAGACAATAACTTCTTTTGCTTTTCAATATTCTCCATAATTTCTTGGGACTTTGCAGGTGTCTCTTTACATAATTCGATTGATATCGGTCTACAAAATCGTACAGACGATGGAGCTAGATTTTGCTAAACTCTATAGCCTGTATCTTCATCTACAAGTTTAATGGCATGAAGCCATAAAAAGATGAGCATCAGAAATTATGTTAGATTCCTCGGAATATAGTTGTTTACAGTGCAGAGTTAATCTTTGAAGATTTTTAATTTCCACAGCCTCTATCATAACAATTCTAGCTGATGTGTGATCAAGTTAAAGTGCTTCGCAAAATAAGAGAAAAATTATTAGGTTTGTTAATGCACATTTTTAAAAATTTACGTTATATATAATGGATTCAGGTGAAAAAGATACTTTTAAGAATATAAGCTTTACAAAAGTTTTTCGTCTAATTAAACGCACCTTTTTAAAAAAGTGCAGTTTTTCGGAAAAAGAGAATTGTCGAGCATCATCTAGAAATCTAAATGAAGTGTAATTGATATCGAACAAGATTTGGTTTAAAAATTTTTTAAAATGACTGTAGATTTTTCTGCTTTTAAGAGTTTAAAAAAACAGAAAAGTTAATTGGTAATAAAAAAATTAAGTATAGCAAATGGAATATTTTTATGAACTTTCCTTACAGACTAGATTTCAAAATATGTTCGATTTTAAGTCCACTTCATTTGTTAAAGAACATGACCATACGGTACAAATAATTGAAATATAGAGATGCTTTTTCATTTTAAGTTTGGTGTTAAGTCAGTCCGCTTATTTTATTTTACCTCTAATATTCTTACATATATTAGAGGTAAAATAAAATAAAAATACATGCATTTAGTTACTCTCATGTAGAAAGGCATTAACTCAATTTTTTTTCAAAATTGAGTTTTTAGTAATTTCAATGCATTTCACACAAATACAGCTCGTCACTAAAATTTAGTGCGATAGTAACAAACATAACCGCTGCAGTTACAAAAAGCTTCCATTATGTTTTTACCTTCCCCTGTAAAGTTGCAATTATGTAAGTTAGGGCGTTTTAACAAGAGACCATCTACGTTGTCATGCATTTGCATAGTATTTTTATTGTCCATGTTTATGCATATTTATTTTAAACATATGAGTATTAGAACATGATAAATATAAATTTAGTTTTATTTCCATATTTTTTATATATGAGAAAGAAAAGACCCAATAACATTTTTAAAACTTTTCAAGAAATTGAAGGAAAAAAAACAAATTGAAAACTATTTTAAGTGCTGCCTCCAAATGTATAGACCGATATTTTGAAAATAAAGCAAACAATTGTTTGATCGATATTGAATGCCAAATGATAAAAAAAAATAAAATTTTGAAATTCTGAACTTCAAGTTTTTATAGGTCGTTTAAGGAATACAGTTTGAAATAGAAATTGCTAAGAATTTAGTACCATATTTGAGGCTGAAGAAAAAAAATATTTGCTATACCAAAAAGTTTCAAGGGTATTTTATATAACGAAACATACTTGGGTGATTCACATGTAGTCATAAAGCTGTAAGGTCATGATTGCTGTGGGCAACTGCTTATAATTTTGAGTTATACTGAGGAGTTATGACGACTCAATGAACATCAAAATTTTTTTAGACAATTGAAGAACAGCCGCGAATAACGTTGTCAGTTACATAATTAATATTTTTCAGGAGAGCAAAAACCGTTTTTAACACGCAGGATGATTTATTTTTTTAATTCTTTTTTTAGATAATCAAAAATAATGATAATAAAAACGTTAATGCAACATATCAAGAAATTTTTATATTTAATTACATGCAAATTTACAGTTCATATTTTTTCATATCCACTATCGCGATGTCATTTAAAACGTTTTTCCACTAAACAGGCGGCTTTTAAAACGTTCTTCAATGTTGCAAAACCAGTTGGTTTGTATCATTTTGATAGTAACTTACAACGTTCTTGCACTGGCTGCCTCTTTGAATCGCATTTTGACGGCATTAAGGTGCATAATTTTGGTGAATTTGATGTTTAAGCAGTGTATGGGAGTAATGTTAATGGTAATTCACCAGAAAATAGTTTTTGCAAAAAGTGACTTTCATAACGTAATTCGCGGCTTTGCTTCAATTGTAAAATATTATTTAGGACTTTATGACGATAAGAGGTGTGCTATCCTTTTGAATCGTCTAACTGTTACGTTTTTACTTTATAAATGCATTTTGGTCTCTTCCCTTTCGTATTAAATGTTGAGTCCTTTTAATATCAAATCAAAATAAATACTGGCACTTATTCTGATTAACAAACTTTATTGTAAATAAATTATTAAGTTCACAAACTTGATCAAATTCTGTTAGTAACGAACTGAACCGGTTTATGACTTTTATCAAATTAAACTAAACATTTATGTGTCAGGCTATATTTATAATTCGCAACGTTTTTTCCAGAGCTTTCCTGAACCATCATTAACTTATTATTACTAAATAACTTTTATTCATCTGAAACTAAAGTCTTGTTTTAGGAGTAATAAATATTTTTTCTTTACTAGAAAATTCCGTACAGTGAAGGTGAAATACAATTATACATAATAATTTTAAACTAAAACTAACTGCCTCTTTTTCCAAAATAAAATAAAAATTTTCGTTTGGGAAAATATATTGAAACATCAATATAAAACTCAAATATGTTTTTGTTTCCAATATAAATTTCTTAACGAAAATTCTTATTTTAGTTTGAAAAACAGGCAGTAAGGATAATTCTTAAAAAAAATTTATTCTCGTAGCAATTTTTTCACAATAAACAAATTAAATGCGTTTTAGAAAGTTGATGAGAATTTTGTCCTTTTGTTGAAAATACTACTTGGTTATAAATACTTGTTTCTTTATATTACAAACCTAATCTTAGTATGCTTTGGATTTGTATAATTATTTTTAGTCATAGTAACCTTTGCTTTATACATATAAATATTTTTGCTGTATATTTAGATCATTCCTTAATAAACTTTAAATAGTTAAGAAGTAATACGGATTTTATTTAACAATATTTCTTACACCTTTCATAAATTAAAATATGTGCAATCAGTTTTTTGAGTGCTTTTCATATTAATTATATTACGCATTCAATCCAGCGTTTAAAAAACTGCAGTCAAAGTTGAAAAACTACCATTTCTCCACTTCTTCATTTATCATTGGCCAAAACTGTTGCTTTTACTTCTCATTTATTAAATTTAAGCAGTCGCTGTCAAATCACCTTAAAAGGCGAAAAGTTGTTCGATAGTTTTTGATTTCGCCTGCAGTTTTTAAAACCTTGATTCAATCGCTTGTATTGTGAAAACCGCACATAAGTTTCTCAATAATTTTTTTATTTAGTTTCTTAAATGTTTGTTGGGTTATAGTTGGCTGAAGTAGTAAACTGCATGTTTTTATATAGCACAAGTGGTTCAATATGTATATTTTATGTTTGTTACATTTTGTCCTTTTTTAAAAAGATCGTAAGAGGTCCTAAGTTGTTTATTTTATGAATTTGTTTAAACACACACACACACACTTTTATGCATGCAAAACACATGCACACAATTTTAGTTCTTTTGTCAGCATATGCCAATCTGCATGTTTTAAATCTTGCATACAATATGAAGGCGGAAGAAAAGGGAGAGGGTTTAGGTTCTTTTGTTTCCTCAACATTTTTACTTTTACTCAGCCGTAGCATTTGACTATAAATAAGATACCAACGCGTTGCAACGTTAGTTCTTAAATATTGAAAATATCAAATAAGAGTTCAGAAATAATTTAATGCAACTAAGCAACAATTTAATAATCGATTTTGAAACTTTTATTAAATTTTTGCATAATGGGCTTTATATTTAAGTAATGAATTAAAAATAAGATCTATAATACTTTGGAAGTTTTATCTAGTCTGGATAAAGTTTTGAAATATTTCTTAATCTAAAATTTTGAATTAAAAAAAAAATTAAGTTCACTGTCTTAAATTTAATCAAATATTTAATGGTTTAATACAGAGTTCGTAAAAAAAACATTAAATACCGTTCCTTAGTGTTCGGTTCGGTAGATTTTTGGAAAACACAAACTCTAATAGTGTCTGTGTAGTAAATCATTAAAAAAAATGACGTTTCCCTGTTTGTGATCTTCGAACACAAAAATAAAACTGTACTCATCCAACTCAACAAAAAGATTAGAACATTTAATTTCGTTATGGAGCAATTCCATATGAAAACGATCAAAATTGGCAAATTTTTGGACGACCCCTCTCCGATTTTAAAATAAATAGTCTCAATCGATTGCCCAGCAAAAAATAATGTACCTACATATTTTTTTTTTTTTTTATAGTGACTGGTTTAGTGGTGGTGTACACCACTGTCATGTGAAAAATTGAAGAATTCTTCATAAGGGACCTCATTGAAATTTGTTTTAAAAAAAAACTACTAAAGCGATCGCAACGAGTGATAGCTCGTTGGAAAGGTATTGAATCAGGCTTTAATAAAAATAAAACTTTCCTAATTTTTCTTAGAAATTTACCTTTAAATTTTCCCAAGAAAATTTAATTTTCCGATTTTCCACAGAAGCTCTTAAATTTTCCGGCTAATTTTTTTTTTTTTTGGATTCCTCATAATTTTTGCTTTAAGAATCAGCAATAAAAAAATGGGCCCCGACTCCTTGTTTGGACAGGAGAAGAGCATTTAAGAGACCACCTTGTTAAAAATACATATTAAAAATTACACTGTGCACGAAATTGACACTTTGTTTTCGTGACAAGCTGGGCACCTGGCGTTTTAACATAATTCGGGTACGCTGAATCCAGTGGTGCCCTCGGTTTTTTAAGATTGGCTCTGGTTTTCGAGATATACCGTTATTTCTAAAATGGAGGAGGTTGCACAACATATGTTCGCGTAACTCAAAAACGCTTTCGCTTATTGAAAAAACTTAAAAAACCGAAATTCCGCAATAAAATTTTCTTTGAGAAAAGTAAAACTTCGTTCTAATATCCGCATTTGTTTTAGAAACATAATTTTTTTTTTTGAAAAAAAAAATAATTTTTTTTATCAAAATTTTGAAATTTTTGTTTTTTAAAAATTCATAAAAAATTGAAAAATGCAGCGAGGCTTCTCTCTTCGAAAAATTTTGATTAATTTAAGATTCTTAAATTAATAATTAAATTAATATTTAAGATTCTTAAATTAATCAAAATTTGTCGACTTTTGTGAATAAAATCAAAAGTTGCTAACAGATTTTAATCGCTTATGGCTTGTTTTGTTTGCAGCTTCGTTTTTTATATGCCTGCAAAAAATTAGAAGCCTCGCTGCATTTTTCAATTTTTTATGAATTTTTAAAAAACAAAAATTTCAAAATTTTGATAAAAAAAATTATTTTTTTTTTCAAAAAAAAAAATTATGTTTCTAAAACAAATGCGGATATTAGAACGAAGTTTTACTTTTCTCAAAGAAAATTTTATTGCGGAATTTCGGTTTTTTAAGTTTTTTCAATAAGCTAAAGCGTTTTTGAGTTACGCGAACATATGTTGTGCAACCTCCTCCATTTTAGAAATAACGGTATATCTCGAAAACCAGAGCCAATCTTAAAAAACCGAGGGCACCACTGGATTCAGCGTACCCGAATTATGTTAAAACGCCAGGTGTCCAGCTTGTTACGAAAAAAAAGTGTCAATTTCGTGCACAGTGTAATTTTTAAAATGTATTTTTAACAAGGTGGTCTCTTAAATGCTCTTCTCCTGTCCAAACAAGGAGTCGGGGCCCATTTTTTTATTGCTGATTCTTAAAGCAAAAATTATGAGGAATCCAAAAAAAAAAATTAGCCGGAAAATTTAAGAGCTTCTGTGGAAAATCGAAAAATTAAATTTTCTTGGGAAAATTTAAAGGTAAATTTCTAAGAAAAATTAGGAAAATTTTATTTTTATTAAAGCCTGATTCAATACCTTTCCAACGAGCTATCACTCGTTGCGATCGCTTTAGTAGTTTTTTTTTAAAACAAATTTCAATGAGGTCCCTTATGAAGAATTCTTCAATTTTTCACATGACAGTGGTGTACACCACCACTAAACCAGTCACTATAAAAAAAAAAAAAAATATGTAGGTACATTATTTTTTGCTGGGCAATCGATTGAGACTATTTATTTTAAAATCGGAGAGGGGTCGTCCAAAAGGTGATCGCTTTCATATGGAATTGCTCTATGTTTTCTTGTTTTTTAACCACAAACTTCGTTGTGTTCGGTTCGGCACATTATTGTTCATGCGTTTCAATTGTTCTTAGCGCCCTTTTAGCTGGTAAAAAAAAAAAAAACATTCTTTACAAAAACAAAATACACATACGAAAAAACAGCAAAAAACCAGCAAAAAAATTTTACACAAACAAACCATGTTCACATTACACACACAGGCTATTCGTGCTATGGCCGTTGCTAAAATTTTTGGTTTGGTCATACCTTTATCAATGTAGAAAAAATACTATAGAACATTAAAATTTAAAGTATGTCTACAGAACCACTACAATTGTTCTGTTTTATAACGACGAACACAACACTATATAATGATCGTTACTTTTTTGAAAATAGTTTCGAACGGTATTAAGGGTTGTGTTCGTCTACACAAACACAACGGGCCTATTTGTGTTAAACGCAACGCGAAAAAACTACATTGAAAACAAACACAAAGTCAAAAATATTTTATAATTTTGTTGTTCCTTTCATTTTCATTTTCCGTTTTAAAATTTTTCAATGCCACAATATATGCGGCGTTTAAGATTTAAAAATCCAAAATGAATTTCTTTAGAAAGCAACAACAAAATTATAAAATATTTTTGACTTTGTTTTTGCTTGCGTTGCGTTACGTTTTACACAATAAGGGCCTAAAAAATAGATATCGTTTCTGGGTGTGTGAGCCAAACGTTAAATGATGTAAAGGTTTATTTTCGAACACTGGATTCTTATCACAAATTTCTTACATAACATTAACAAAACGTCAGAATATATGATAATTATATTCAATTATTTTCATTATCTTCTTGGCGCTTAAATTTCTTCAATAAAGTCGATATTTTTGATTGAATTTGTCTAAAATTAATCTAAAAAAAAGTTTGTGTAAAACTCGATAACAAATTGTTGTGTCGGTACGTCCGGTAGCATTTCAGGGGACGAAAAATACTTAAAACACAATATTTGAGATATTACGAAAAAAGAATATGCGGTAATTGTGTATTTTAATTCGTACAAAAAGTCATTACAATTTTTTTCTAATCTACACTGAAACTCAAAAATGCTTTACTCGAATTGAAATATTTCATAAATTTTTATATATTAATTAACAAATTTCTTTAGATTAAAAAGAATTGCATTCTTAATTTTTCTTATTTAAATTGAAAACAAATTAATTTTTCACCAAATCAAATTTGCGTTATTTATTTTTCCTTTTGTAAAATTTTATTAAGTTTCTTTTCCCCTAAATCAGATTAAATAATAGACAATATAAATAAATTGATAAAACAATAAAATAACAAAGAAAGTGAATAATAAAAAACTTAAATCAAAATTATAAACTTCATCAGGTGTTTATCGACAGCTGTTTTAAAAATTAATAAAAAAAAAAAACTTTATTGTAAAAATCGTGCGTCAAAATGGATTTAAAATAAACATTTAAAAAACATTCCAAACGGTTCGGGTCAACGCGTCTCCAAACGAATCTTCCCTTTCATCCAGCAGCAATAAAACATGAGTGAAAAAATGGACTCCATAAAACCCTCGCCGCGTCGGGAAAAACCTCAATCGCTTGAGGGTATACAAACTACAAAATCTCTTAATGAAACCTGTGGCTCAGATACATCACTCAATCGTGGTACGGAAAAACGTTTAACGCGAACTCGCTCTCGTGGCTCTGAAAATCGTTCACAACGCGAACACTCGTCGGATGGTGTGATAACAACTGCAGCGAGTGATTTGAAATCAGATGTAGAATTGTGTAGCGAATTTGCTAATAATGATGATGGTCAACGTAGAGAAAGTTTGAATTGTGACGATACCAGTCCAAGTGGTCAAAGCTCATTTACGAAATCATTGCTGGGCAGATCCTTGCGTTTGCCCAGCATGGTGGGTGGTTCGACTACGAGAAAATGTGTTTTAACTTTAGATGGTTATTCGTATGTTATAGGTAAGTTTGATGGTTCAAATAAAAATAATGAAAAAAAATTAAGAATATGTTAAACTAAAAAATTTTAATTTCAGCTAAATAAAAAAATTTTATTCTCTTACTGGTATATTAATAAAAAGATGTAGATTTTAAGTTTATTACACTCATAATATGATGTAGCTAAATTCAACAGAAAATTCATTTTAAACAACTAAAAAATTATTTTAAAAACGGATCATTCACATTCCAATTAAAATAAATGAATTGTTAAAAAATTGATATTTATTTTTATATATTTAACAGCATATTCCGTAAAATTTAATAGTTGTTACCTTTAAAAAATATATATTAACCGACAAAAAATCAAACTTCATAACAGTAAAATTACTGAAAAACAGTATTTTTTGGTAGTTTGTTTTTTGAATAACAAAAATAACTGTTAAAAATAACGTTATTCGTAAAATAACTATATTTTTATTCAATTTTAACAGTACGAAAAACGAATTTAATAACTCACAATCAGTTACTTTAATAGTTTTATGAGTGAACTTTTCTTAAAAGAAGTCTGGGGCCAAATTACGGCATTCGATATCGAGCGAAATTCCCATTTAAATTATATTGTAATTTCGATCGATATCGAATGCCGTAATTTGGCCCCTGGTATTTATCATTTTTTTATTATTAAATTTTTCTAGTAACAAAAAACAATTAATTTTACTAAATAGATTCGCAAGCGAATTCCTTTTGCATTGAAATTTCTACTCTTTCTCAACTATAAAAATAGCGCATTATGCTTTTTTCTTGCCCCAGATTCAGAACATGTGACATAAGTCGCACAGAAATATTTCATAAAACAGAAGATTCGGACAAAATGTGTAGCAACGCTTATGGGGTAACCCATGTCGCACGAAATGTAAAATCAAACAATTTGATGTTCCACCTTAATATGATTTTTTAAAATTTTAGAAATTTAATAGTTTAAATCGAATTTAAGAGTTTAGTAACTTTAAACTTCAGCTTGTAGCTTGCAACAAAAAACGTAATGTCCCCTGAATGTGTAAGAGTATTCGAAAATATACCAAAAGAAAATGCGAATATTGTTGCAGAGTTATGCCGCATAGTCTGACAAATTTGAAGAAAAATTTCTTTTACATAAACATGACCATCCATTCTCTGAAATTTAAATTTATCTTTATTTAAATATAAATTTAGTTTAAATTTTTGACAATGTTTACCGCGATAATGTTGCCCAAATAACGTAATAAACCACTTGTCATTTTGCCCCTTTGCCACATTAAGGCAAAAATTATTTTTAAAGCAATATACAAGGAACAGCACAGTGGGATGGAATCAATCTTTTTTTTTGGAAAATTATCTAAGACGCGTGACTCCGACCTTCTGTACTCTTAAGCTCGTTACAATTTAAATCAGTCAGAGAACTTACGTATTTTTTTAACAGGATAAACAGTTTTAATTAAATTATCCACTTGATATAAAACTGTATAAAGGTGTATGTTTGTAAATAATTCTTGGCGAGGGTTCACAATACCTTTCTGAAATTACAAGATCAGGTAAAATTGCAATATCCCTGAACTGCTGATTTTCTTAATACGCGGTGGGCCAAAAGTGACGGAACATTGTATTTATATATAATTTTTTTATTATAGCCTGCTCTACCACTAGTGGTGAATGAGGGTATACTGAGCTCTTCATTCCGTGTGAAACTTTTTTATTACATATCTAAGACCCCATAAAGTATATATATTCTGGCTCCTTGAGTAATTCTAAGTCGATTTAGCCATGTCCGTCTGTCTGTTCGTCTGTTGAATACACGCTTACATTTAAAAAGCGCAGAAAAAAAGGACAAACTTGATCCCAAATCTCTTGTAGTTATCCTAAGCAGTTTAGAATTGCAATCCAACAACATCAGGTGAGTAGGATCATAGCTATGAACCAAAATGTGGAACCACCACCCTAAAAAATTGATAATTTTGTTACAAAAACTAACATAGATGGTGGAATAATGCACGGAATGATATACAATTTTGCACAAATTCGTTTTATACGACTGCAAATCATACTGTTAAACTTAGTGAAGATCGGTCCATAATTTACACTATAAACCCTACTTCCGGAAAACTGTTTAGTTTGCCTAAAACCGTAATACATAATGCTATCATAATTAAATTCAGCAGGTCGCAGTTTTACGTGACTAGAAATCACACTTTCAAATTTCGTGATGGTCGGTCCATAATTTACCGTATGCCCCATATAAAGCCCACTTTGGGAAAATAATTAAATTCTTCAGAATTTTGGGATGATTGATCCATAATTTACCATAGGTCCAATGCAAATTACCCTCCTGAAAATTATTTTAGTTCGGCTAAAACTGTTACGAATCATGATATTTTACTCAAGCCAGTACAAAGTTCTAAAATGAAGCGGCGAGCGCCTTAAGACCATTTTTTTGGTTCACTGTTGCAATATTTATGCAGTCGACCATGATGACTAGGTTGCGCTTTACCTTCTTCGTTCAGGCGAATAAAAATGTTGCCGATGATTTCGTTAGTAATAACTGCAGGTTATGTGCATTGAAGAATCGTTTTCATTCATCGGGATAGGTTACTAACTTATGTCGGAGTGAAAGACCGCTTGAAGCACGAAGCCAAGATAATTTTGAACTGGTTCTAGATAGCGTAAATGAGAT
The DNA here is from genome assembly GCA_943735925.1 of Pollenia amentaria. Classification (NCBI taxonomy): domain Eukaryota; kingdom Metazoa; phylum Arthropoda; class Insecta; order Diptera; family Polleniidae; genus Pollenia; species Pollenia amentaria. The sequence continues at coordinate 247,942,259 of OX031007.1, read as the reverse complement.
CCCTTAAACATCGACTTGAAAACACGCCACTCAGCTTCAAATATCCAGAACTTCACTGCGAAGAATAACGAAAAAGAATTATTGTTGTTTCCTTCTTAGAAACAAATAATACATGAAGTTTTGTCGTAATACTTTTGGAAATGTAATAAACAATTAAAAAAATGTGGGAAATGTCTTATACGAGGTCCCAGAGACCTTTCGATCATCAAAAATTTCCCAACTTTTCAAAGCCATAAATTTTTAATTGAATTCTTCCCAACCCCTGAAAGGTTTAAGCCAGTTGGAAAATATTACGATACTGCCTCACAGTGCACAGTTATAAAACACATTTATCATTTTGATAAATCTATGGCAATTTTTTTTTTTTTTTTTTTTTTTTGCTCAACATTTTCAGATTAAAGCTACAAAAGAGAAGTAACACTAAAGCTTAAAGATAAATGCTTATGGACAGCAGAAATTTATGCAACTTACTTAAGAATAAAAAGACAAATAATGTATCAAAAGGAAATAATTTAAACTTTTATATAATCATAGATATGTATGTATGTACTCGTGCATGAACAAATGAATGAAATTAAATACATGAACAAAATGCATGTTGTAAAATACTGCAATACTTATAACTCTACTGCATTTAATAAATGTTTCTACTTTTACGTTCATATCTTCTGCCAAAAAAAGAAGAGAATCATAAAATACATTGCACGTGTATTATGTTGGACTGCATGCTGCTGTCAGATAAAATAGAAAGTACTCAATTTCACGCTAAACTTAATATTAAATATTTGGCGCAATATTTGGCTTTAAATTTAGAGAGAGAAAAAATAAAATAAAAAAGATGAAAGGATTTTTTAATAGAATGTGTGTGTTCTTATACTAAAAAATTTCAATTTAATTTTACTTAAAATGTCATTCATATTTCTCTCTTTTTGTAAAATTTATTTGTGTTTTTAAATACAATAGATATTTTCGATTTTTAACTTGTTTAACCTTTTGACAGTCCTTGAAAATTACAGATACTTTGCCACAAATTTAAATACACACAGGCAAACACGTGCACTTAACTTTGACCATCAAACATTTGTAAACTAGCAAATATCCTTTTTCGTATTCATACAAAACTGGCAACAAAAAGCATTTCCGTCAATGTCCGTTGGTAAAAGTAAACAAACACACTTTCAATTTGTCTTTTCCTTATTTTGTGCCTTTCGCTTTGCTTCTCTCTCTATCTCTATCTCTCTGTCTTCTTTCACATACTCTTCATCTCTTTGTTCTAGTCATTCATTTATTGCGTTTAAATCATTTTGGGCGCCTAAATATTGGCAATACCATAAATAACTTAAATAACGAGACAATCTAAAAAAAGCAGCGCCAACAACAACAACCCACATGAATGAAACCCACTCTGTATAAATGAATTGTTGATTGTTCGTTCGTGTTCGTAAAAACGGGTTAACCGTTTGATGAAGAAAATTTTAAATTAAAAAATATTGCAGGTATTTTTGTATCACAGCAAAATTAGCCAAGAAATGTTATTGGCTGGGAAAAGTTTTACTACAGTTTCTAATTGTTATGACGCCATGGAGCTAAATGAAAAGGGTTTTTTTACTACTTACTTTTTTGATTTAAATAAACTGCAGGTAAAGGACTTAGTTTTATTGCTATATTATAAGGATATATTATTATTACTAGAGAACCCCTTTTATTGCACAGGTGTCTTAGTTGACAACATTGATTAGAAAAATCTCTTGAAAAAAATCATATCGAGTGGAGATATATTTTAGATGTGATGTCATAAGATCCAGTGAAATAAATATTATAACATAACAAATATTATAACATACAAAAAAGTGTCACAGTCTCCATCGACATAATAACACATTTAACCCTTTTGTGACATATTTCCTGAAAAACTTTCTGTTAAAATTATATTACTAACCGACACCAACTCACAAATAAAATATCGAACGAACGTTTAAGGATGTTTATTTAAAAGAGGTTAACTTAAGACTACTATACATATAAAAGAATTTGATAAGTAAACGAAATAAGAAACAGTGTTGTATTAAACCGTGTTGCCATCAAGTTACAATTCAATTAGGTGTTGCAACACTTTCAACACTCCTTCTCAACACAATTTTGAATTACATTCATTACAAAAATAAAAAATCAAACATTAAAATAAAAATTTCATATAAGTCCCATAGACTTGACAAATTTATGATGTTTCACTCTACAAATATTCTTGGTCAAAATGTCAGACATCATATCATCAGTGGATTTGTATGTTATTACAATTTCGCCTCTAGCAAACATATCGCGAACATGATGATATTTTATGGCAATGTGTTTACTTCTCGGATGAAAAACTGGATTCTTCACCAGGCAGTGAGCACTTTGATTGTCGTTAAAAACCGTCATCGCACCATTTAGAGGAAACTTTAACTCAACTAACAGTTTTCGGATATATGTAGCCTCTGTTGCTGCTGTTGAAATTGCTACGTACTCTGCTTCAGTACTGCTTAGTGCAACCATATTCTGTTTTCTTGCACTCCACGAAAAAACGCACCCAGCCGCTACAAACACATAACCGCTAAATGATTTCCTGTCGCTTGCATCACCTGCCCAATCTGCATCCACATGGCATTCAACTGGTTTTCCCGTTTGATAGTATTTCAATTTAAAATCGGATGTTTTCTTTAAATATCTCAATATATGTTTGTATGCAGTTTCATGTTCAGAATGAGGGTCGTTGTTTCTTTGTGCTAATTTTGTTACTGATAATAGGATATCAGGTCGGGTAGATAACGCCAAATACATTAAAACACCAATAGCAGATTGGTATGTTGTCTGGTCAGCCTTTTTACAGTTGTCATTGGAACAATTTATTTGATATCCAGGATCCAACGGTGTGGTTACCTCCTTACAATTTGCCATATCAAACCTCTCTAGCATATCATTAATATATTGTTTCTGTGATACAGATATTGCGCCCAAATCTCCTTCTCGCTCGAATTCCATTCCGAGAAAGTGTGATAATTCACCGCCATCCACAACCTCGAATTTTCTGGCAACCAACTTTTTAATTTCCTCAAGTTCCGCTAATGATGAACTTCCCACAATTAAGTCATCAACATACACTACAATTATGCTATAAATTCCAGATTGTTGTTTAGTATTAATGCATGGCTCACTTGTTGTAGGTTCGAAACCTAAATCCCTAAGATCATTGTCCAATTTTGTGTTCCACTCACGACCACTTTGTTTCAGGCCGTACAATGATTTTTTCAGTTTTAGAACTTTTTCTGGGTGACCCTTATTCTCAAAACATTCGGGTTGCTCCATAAAAACATCGTCGTGCAAATCTCCATTGAGATATGCAGATGAAACGTCCATCTGGTGAAGATGAATATTGTGTTCCACAGCCAAAGCAACCACAAGCCTTATATTTGCGTAGCGCACCACTGGAGAGAAAGTTTCATGATAATTTATACCATAGCGTTGGCTACAACCCTTCGCAACTAGTCTAGATTTTAATTTCTGAATACTACCATCCTTATTCCTCTTAACAGCAAATACCCATCTACACCCTATCGCCACCTGACCTTTTGGAAGATCTACAAGATCCCATGTTCGATTCTTCATTAAGGAGTCATATTCATTTCTCATAGACTCCAACCAATCTTCAGCATATGGGCCATTTAGCGCATCAACAACACTGTCAGGAGTTTCAATCCTGCACTCACCCAAGGCATGGAGTTCATTAAACAATTTTCTCGGTCGTCCTCTGGAACCACTTCTAATTATTCTTGGTCTTCCCCTCCCAAATCTTACCGCTGGTATATCGACTTCGTCCTGCTGAGCTTCATCTTCTGTACTGCCATCTTGTCCAAAAATCTCTAAATTATCCACAGCGTCAGCATTCTCATATACATCTGCCCCGGCGGCGGGCAATTGTTTATTATCGGTATGAAATGTAAATACGTCAACTGACTTATCACCGGAATCGCAAGCGTATAACTCTTCTTCTAAAAATATAACATCTCTAGCAACTATTGCCCTATGTTCCGAATGACTATATAGTTTATAGGCCTTACTCTCCTCACTATACCCAATCATTACATATTCTTTACCTTTCGGTGAAAATTTTTTAGAAACCTTCTTATCGAGAACGATCGCCTTGCTTCCAAAAGTTTTAAAATGATGGACCGATGGCTTATATCCACACCAAACTTCGAATGGTGTCTTCTTTGGAAATATTGTTGTCGTTGTACGATTCCGTATATACGCGGCTGTTTGAACTGCCTCAGCCCAAAAATTTTCAGAAAGACCGGAATGCACAAGCATGGCCCGTGCCATCTCAACCAGCGTACGATTTGCCCGTTCCGCGACACTGTTCTGTTGGGGCGTGTGCGGCACTGTTAAATGTCTCTTAATACCGTGTTCACGTAAGAACATACTGAATTCGTTGCTGACATACTCACCGCCGTTGTCAGATCGTAAGCATTTTATTTGTTTACCCGTTTGTTTTTCAACTTCGCATTTAAAATTTTTAAACACTTCGAACACTTCGCTTTTTGATTTTAGGAAATAATGTTCCTTGAAAAATCGTCTATAAATGTTACGAAAAAACGCGAACCGCCCAACGAGTTTTTGTTCATAGGGCCACAAACGTCACTGTGTATTATTTCTAGTACTTCACTTGTTCTCTTCTCAGAAGCAGTAAACGGTTTTCGACAAATTTTGCTTTTCGCGCAAGTGACACATTGTATTGATATCGGAAAGTTTTTTATCTTTATACCACGCACAGTATTTTTATTTAACATGTCACGAAGACAATTGTAATTTACATGCCCGTATCTATTGTGCCATTTTACAGCCTCTTTATTTTCTCCGACACTGTAACACTTATTTGTTTGTGTTTTATAAACAAACAAACCATTTTCCTCATATGCCTTTAAAATACACTCATTGTTTTTGTTCTTTATTTCAATATAATTGTTTTTGAAAACTACACACAAACCATTATTTGTTGCTTTGCTGACCGATATAAAGTTATTTGGAATTTCTTCCACATGCAAAACGTTTTTTAATGTCATATTAATTCCACGAAACTCGACATCGCCGCGACCGATTGCTTTTGCGTACATGTTATTAGGCAAAACAATTTTTTCCTCATATTTTTCATATGTCGTAAACAACTCGCGCACACAACAAAAATGACTGGTTGCGCCGCTGTCGACACACCAATCACTTACACACATACGCTTATTCTCGTTCATACCCAGTAACTGCGTCATAAAACATGAGTTTTTTTCAGTTTTCTTTTGAGTACAGTTTGCTGCATAGTGGCCGGTTTGACCGCAGTTGAAACATCTTCTATTCATTTTACTATTTTTGTTTGTATTATTGTAACGGTTACTAAACTTCTTGTCACATTTTTTGTCAGACTTTGTATGCAATAAAGTTTCAGTCTTATTAGCAGCGCTGCTTACGTTGTCTGCTTCTCTTTGACGTGCTCCTTCTTCAAGCAATTTGACTTTTAATGTATTGAGCAATGGCAGGCTGTCTCTTGTTTCAATTGCCACTACGAAGTTTTCAAAACTTTTTGGCAAACTCGTCAATAAAATAATAACCATTAATTCGTCCGGCAATGAAATGTCCACTTCAGCCAAATTTTCCATTGTATTACTAAATTCATTAAGATGATCAACCACACTTGAGCCCTCAGCCATTTTCATGTATAAAATCTTTTTAAATAGCATGATCTTCCTGGCTGGCCCCTTTGGTTGATGGATCTCCCTTAACTTTTTCCATGCATCTTCTGCCGTTGCGCACGTTTTTAAATTGTTAATTTGAGTTGGCTTAACACAAAGTAAAATTGCAGCCAATGCCTTTTCATCTCTGCTGTCAAAACTTGCAGCAGCGTTTGCTTCTTCAGGCTTTACCTCTCTACCACATGTCACAGACCATAAATCAGAGTGAATTAGAACACTCTTCATGTGGACACACCATGTTCCATAGTTGGAATCATCCAACTTCTCAATTTGCATAAAATTCATTTTACTTATTTTCACACAAAAAACAAATTTAATTATTCACACAGAATATTTTGTCTTTAATTGACTTTCGTATTAAAAGTTAAAAATTCACTCAGAATCTATTGTCCTCTTTTACCGGCGCGATGTTATGTGACCTGGGCCCATAACCTGTTAAAATTATATTACTAACCGACACCAACTCACAAATAAAATATCGAACGAACGTTTAAGGATGTTTATTTAAAAGAGGTTAACTTAAGACTACTATACATATAAAAGAATTTGATAAGTAAACGAAATAAGAAACAGTGTTGTATTAAACCGTGTTGCCATCAAGTTACAATTCAATTAGGTGTTGCAACACTTTCAACACTTTCAACTGACATCATTGGTACAGCTGTACCACCATTTATTGTATTATATTGAAAATATTGTATTAAAACAAAAACTAGATCACATACCTTTTATACGAGATCACTGCATTTATAATATCTTTTATCGCAAACCACAGGCAGCTTACAAAAAAATTTTACTCCAGCTGACGTCTAGATGTTGTGTCAGCAGTTTATTTTTGGTACAACTACAACAGGGCTGGATAGATGTATGCTAGCCACTCCCCATTGATGTGAAAGGACACACACCTACAAAGGGGGAAACTATCTAACAGATATTAATTAAATTTAAAAAACACAGAAAGATCCCTATTCATAAAGCCACATTAGCTACTCAATCAAAAGTAGGTCCCAAATAGGTACACTTGCAAAATTTGTTTTTATATACTGTGATGTAGGGTATTATATGATCGGGCTTGACCGACTATACTTTCTTACCTGTTATATTTTGTATATAAATACAAAGGCGCCTACAGCTAACTTCAAGTAAAAAGCTGTGAGAAAAACAAAACAGAATTGCAGAGTACATGAAACTGAGTACCCCTCTCCAATCTTTTCACACCTCTCATCGATAAACTTAAGAATTGCTACAACAAAAATTGCAAGTCTGGACGATGAAGGAAATTTAAAGAGATATCGATTTGCTGTTTATTTTTTTTTAATAACCTAATTTTATGAGTAGCTCTGGCTAAGAAAAGTTGTTTCTCCTTTTTAAAAAGCAATTTTTTTTAAATATTTTTGTATTTCATTCGAATTCGGTTTCCAGAGCACAGTTTGGGACTAATGAATAAAAGATTAATACAAATAAATAGTTTTATAATGCACTTTTAATATCGCAGATATCTTATTGCTTAGAAATTTATTCTTGTACCTCTTACGGTAATATTTATTAACTTGAACTTTTATTAAACAAAGTCATTCGTTTTGTATTTAGTCTAAGAGTTCGAGATCATATTACAGCCCATGTAATCCGATTCTTGGGTTGCAATTTTTCTGATTTTTTAGCTATTACAATTCTTATGAGTTTTTAAAAAATTATTAAGAATTCAACACCTTCATTTTTAGTTCGACGGTTTGAATTTATGCATTCTTCAAGAAATTGCAAATTTTCATACCCAGAGTTTATCAGGGGTGTCATAGAATCCAAGTAGGTTTTGCTAATTGTCGGTTTTTCAAACCAATATTGGTTTCGTTTGGTGTCATAAGAACAAGTCGGTTTTGTTATTTTCGAATTCGAATAAAACCGATATTCGAATCAGCTGTTTTATTTTTGGCTCTTTAAATGCAATTTTTGTTTGTTAATTTCTAAATTATGATTTTTGGCTAAAATATTGTTACATTTTGTGTTTTTAATAAAAGGAAAATTATACAGGGGTGTTCTGGAAATCGAAAACGCAAAACGCAAGAATTTTAAAGTTCTTTTTAATCCAATTTTTTATAATGTTCTTATAGAATTCTGTTTAATAGAGAAATATTTGTGTTATATTGCATTTGTATTTATTTTACTACAAAAATCTTATTACAAAACCGACTATTAAATTCTTGCGTTTTGCGTTTTCGATTTCCAGAACACCCCTGATAGACAAGAAAATAAGAATGGTAAAACACTAAACATATAAAATAAATGCTATCGTTGTATTACGAACATACATATTTGCATTTGTTGTTTACATTTGTATAATTTTATTTTTTTTTAAAAATATAAAGCGAATTTATTAAGAATACAAAAAAAATGTTGTTTATAAATAAATAAAATAATTAATTGTTGTTGCAAATTTTGTGCTGAAAACGTGAGCTTACTTTTGCGAGTTTGCAGCCATAGCTGCCAGATAAAATGGGTTCAAAATCGTCAAATTTTGAGAAGAAAATCGTCAAAATCGTAAATAACCACTAACGATTAATAACTTTAGAAAATTAATTGTAGTTTCCGTTGGTAGTGAAATTTTAATAAATAGGTACTGCCTGTTTTTTAAATTAAATAAAAATGTTCGTCGAGGTACTTATTATTGAAGTAACAAAACCAAAAATTTAAAAGTATTGGCATTCATAAAAAAATTAAGACAACAAACTAAAACGAAGAAATATGAAACACCTATTTTTCACGTCGAAAATCCTGCTTAAAAACTTAAGTATGGTAAACACCAATGAAATCAGACTTTCTGAAAGAAAAGTTTTATAATGTGAACGCAGACTAAAGATAGTGGTTGTAAATGCCTGTAATAAAGTACTGCTAACTACTCAAATAGAACTCTTAAACATAGGCATCGTGCCAAAAAAATGCAAATTAATCAAATTATCTAAGAAGCTAAAATAAATATGAAATTATATTAAAAACATTTGTAAATTTGAACAAATTTTGTCATTTGAAAAATCGTCAAATTGAGGGTATAAATCGTTCTATCGTCAATATACCATTTTTATATCTTAAAATCGTCAAAATGATGATAAATCGTCAAATCTAGCAGCTATGTTTGTAGCAGCCCGCTGCCGGAGACTGCCAGTGACATGCAAAAATACTATTTTACAAATTTTTTTACTTTCATCTATGCAAAAAACTAACTGTTGAAAAAATAAAATAAGATATTAAAATTTATTATCAAAAAAGTTGTATTTGGGAATACATAATTTTTTTCATAAAAGATTTTATTTATTGTGCTTAATTCCCTTTTTTTATAATTGATAAAAATGCGCATTTTACTGGTTGCTTAGGCCAGATCATCAGGAAACCTTCTCCTAAATAATTCTAGAAAAGCCAAAGCTATCAGCTGCTTGGCTTATTTTCAATAAAAATCCGATAATATTGGTTTCTGTGAGACCTAAAACCGACACGAATTTCAGTTCGAACAAAAAACTCATAACACTGGATTTCATGACACCAATTTTTTTTTTTTTTTTGTCGGTATCAAATCCAATTCCAATAAAATTGGTTTCTATGACACCCCTGAGTAACTCGTTTTTGAAAGGTCGCTCCTTGTAAAGGGTTGTCAGTGAATAGAATCATTTGCCTCATATACTTAGGAGTTATCGTTTGACTCCTTATAGCTATCATAAAGCTTTAAATGAATATTTCAATACCATTTAAATAAAATCGTTAACAAAGTGATTTAATTTGACGTTATATTTATTGATTATATTTGTATTAAAAATGGTTGTAAGTAATTAAAAAAAAATATTTTTAAATTATTAATATATGGAACCCTATATAAAAAGTAAAACTTTAAAAAATATCTGTTGTAATATTATGATTTGGCTATAAATGCTTTTATTATTAACAAACATTTTTAAAATAAAAAAAGGTTTGTTTCATAATTTTTAAGTGATATAATAAAAGAAGGGAGAAGAAAACGAAGGGAAAAAACAGCGACGACTAGCGACATAAAGCCATTAACATTATGACATGCCACCATAATTGATACGTATAAAAGTTGATTCCATCGCCATACGTGGGAAGGGTATTTTCCGCTTTTGCAAATATTTTCTAGGCTAAAGAGTATCGTTTCTTTGTGAACTTTATTGCAAACTTATCCACTCAGGGTAACTTTTTAATAATTTCCGTCCGTCTGACTGGCCGTCAATGAGGCAAGGGAAAACTTATGTGCAATTCTTTAAAAACTAAAATGAAATTGGCATATAAGTTTTAACAAATCTATAAAAAAAAAAACGCTAAAACCAATCTTAGATTTTACCAAGGCTTAATGCAAGTAGTAGCACCTAATAGGCGTTCTAGTTTTTTTTTTATTATTCAGCTAAAATTAAGTATAGCAATGCTTTACCGCAATTAATCGACCAAATACATGGCAATAGCTTATATACAAAGAGCAATCCCGAAAATCACCATAAATCTCTTCTATGTGTTGAAATCGAGTTAAATTTCGTCACAAATAAATAATTTAGGATTCTTTACATCATGGAAAAATGGATCAAAAGTCTAATATTAAGCCACTTACGAAGATAACTTTTTGCTTTTTTTTCTAGCTTAATTTTTATTGATTTCATCCAGAAATTGTTCTCAAATAACAAATAACCTTACCTGAAATATACAATAATTGAGTATAAATTACAAAAGGATTCCTTTTTAAAAATCATTCTGTCTATACTCGCATCTATTTTAAGGTATCATATAGTCGGGCTGGCCCGACTAAGCATTCTCCTTGTTTTTTTTTTTTATTTATTTTTTATTGGGAGTATTTCCTTAATTGAATAGCCCACTGTTTCTTTATTACCCTTCTTCTTATTACAAAAACCAAAAATCACTAGAGTTTTTGATAAGGCAACCAATTCCACTCTTGAGTGCAAAGTCGTGGGTATTGTATGTTTAATTTAATTTGCATATATTTTAATATTTTAAGTTGAAAATACTTTTAATAAAAACTTGTTTTTACGTTATTGACAGGTTTTGAGATACTAAAATACACCTGCTCTATAACTTCCTCAACGCTTGAGCCATTTTCTATCATTCGAACACAAAGTGAAACCCCTGTTTTTGTTGTTTTAATTGATTTTTTAACAAGAAAATAAAAAAAGGAACATTACATTTTATTTCATATAATTTCACTGTTTAAAACCACCATTCCTTAAAACATAAAATTAATATTTAATTTACATAAAAGGATTTTTCGTATTGAATTGAAGCTATAAAAAAGAGAAACAGCGATAAAGTTTATAACATAAGATATTTTTATAACTATTTTATTGCTTATTATAAAACTTTTCCAGCAACAACAGAGTGCTATAGAAATAATTGCACTGATATCAAAAGTACTCTGTGTCCTTGACAAGTCTGTGACAAAATCGTATCTGTTTTGCTTCAATAAGTTTTCAAATCAAAATGCTATCAAATAAGTTTGTGTTTAGTTTTTGGTTTTTTTATTGGAAATAAGTTTGCTTAGTTGATTTACTAGTATGAACAATGAATTTCAGAACACCATTTCCTGAAATGTTAAAAACCACAAAACTCCTTAATTGAAAAGAAAGATTTTGTAAGTCCTTGTTTTTAATTTGCATAGTTACCTGACATTTCCTCTGACAAAAAAGAACCCCTTAATTCAAATTTTTAATCTAACACGCAAAATGTCCTTTGCATAATTTTCATTGCCCAAACAGTGTAGTCTGATTACATTTGAACTCAATTTTGCATTGTGGAAATTGTTGAGGATTTTCTTGTTGTTTGTAAAAAACTTTTATCATGTACAAGTCAATCAGCAACTTTATCTCTCAATTTTTTTTAGACATGATTTGTGGGAACCAAAAATTTTTGTCAAGGTTAAATTTTTTATTATTTTTATTTTAGTTTCATCTTCTTTCATAGTATTCTAGACTGCTTAATTTCAAATCAGTAAATTGGTTTTACCTTTACAATGCGTCTTCCTTTCTAGTGTGTCAATATGTTTTTTTTTTTTCAGTATAAAAGTATAAAAAAAAAATATCTTAATCAAATGTTGACTTTAATTGTATTGAAAAAAAAAGATTTTAGCAAATAATAACGTTGTATTTTTGATTAGAAGAATTATTGAAGCTTATGATAAGATTTTATATGATTTTTCGCGATTTTCTAGGAATTTTTACGGAAGGAATTCTTTTGATGTTTTTTTATAAATCAAGAACTGTAAAAAAAAATCCTGTGGTACTTTATATTTGTTCTTGTATTTGTATTTTTAAAATTTTTTGTTTAATCCAAAGGGTGTTTTTCTTAAGCCCGGTAGAACTTGAAATTAAAAAAAAAAATAATGAAAACTAGCTAGAAAGCCTGTTTTTCCAAGCAACACAAATCTTTCATATTGTAAATAACTCAACTGCTACAAAATTTAAAGAACAAATAAATTTTTAACTGTCAAAAATATATTGTTAACTGGAAGTTAAAGCAACAGTTTGTTTTAACTGAACTTGGTGAAATTGGCCGTTAATGAAATAAATTAAGCATATAAAAATACAATTTAACACAAAACAAGAAGCTTAAACTCATACCTTTGTATGTGTGTAGAGGCTTCTTTACTCCTATAGCTTCGAGGTTTTGCTGGAAGTTGCATTGTCTTCCAGTAGCAGCCGGCATTAAATAAAGAGAGTCTTACTATTATCGTAGCGTATATTTATGAATTTTAGTAATTTATAATTACATTATATGGGGGGTTCCAGTTTGCTCCCTTGTAAACCACCACTATTTTGCGGAAACTTCTACTTTATCATTAGTATTGTGGCTATTTTTTTATTGAACTGTTGAAAAAATACTTCTACTTTATTGTAAAACCACATCCTCTTCGAAAGCCATACTGACAGTCATTAAGCAATTTGTTTACTTCTAAATACTCTGATAGTTGGCAATGTATTATTTTTTCAAAAATGTTATTTATTATTGGTAATACTGATACAATTTAAACCTTTTGGTATTGCTATTACTTTATGTATTTTTAAAACATCCGGATACGTTTTTGTAGCTATAATATTATTAAAAATATTAACCAAATGAGGCACAATAATTCTACTGCAATTTTTCAATACGTTAGGCGATATGTTATCATGTCCACAGCTTTTATTAGACGGTAGACTTAATATTGCATTTTCAACTTCGTCGGAAGTTGTAAAATTAAACGAAAATAGTTTATTACAACGACGTAAAGTTCTTAGAGAATTACAGTTATCTGCTGGATTTTCATTAATTGCTTGCTTCAAATCTTGTACTGATTTTAGAAAATGTATGTTCAAAGTTTTGGCCTTCATGGCATCATCTAGAATCGTATTACCACGGCAATCTTTCAGATTAATTTCTTTTTTAGAACTTCTGCCAAGGTTATCGTTAAGAAACTTCCAGGTCTTTCTAGGATCAATCTGTAGATATGTCAAATTATTGGAGTAGTAGTTATTAATGGAATCCTTGTGTGCTTTTTTAACTACTTTGCTTATCCTCTTAAGTTGATTTTTAATACATTCATTTTCAGCATATATTTTCCTCAGCTTTAACAATTTATTCTTATAAGCAATTATTTTATACAAATTACCATTAATCCAAGGTGTTGTTTTACTTTTTAATACGACATTCTTATTTTTCAAAACATTTGAGTCTTCAATTACATTGCTTATACATGTCAATAAATTTTTTATGTCAACTGACGGATCATGAGAATATATTAGTGATGCAAGCTGCTCCTGTAAACAAACGCTTAACCTTCCATAATCACAAATCTGATAACAATTTAGTATAACATCATATGTTTGAAAATCAATATCAATGGAGCAATGTATTATATTGTGATCAGACAACCTACACTCAATTACATCAATGACTATAGGTGTTGTTATATTGGTGTAAACGTGATCAAGACATGTACTACTGTGAGGACGAGTAACTAATTTATGACAGTTAACAAAATCATAATTAAACTGAAGATTATGCACATCACTGAATAAATTTTCCTCTAAAGCATCAATGTTTGCATCAACAATAAAAATGCTAGCGCTTCTGCCGTGATGAGACAACGAATTCTCCAAAAAATTCATAAAGTGCAATGGATCACATTTTTGGGATTTATAAAATGAAATAATAGTTATTGGTTTTCGGTCTATCTTAACATCACTCAGTTTTAGGATTATAGAATCTATGAATCCTTCGCTTAAACACACAACCTCTCCAAATTTCAAGTTGTCCCGTATATATAATGACGTTCCACCGTACCCGTCAGATCGACAACAGTGTACTGATCTATACCCTGGTATCTCATAAATTTGAACAACATCTCTCTCAAACCACGTTTCCTGCACTGAAATAACTGCAGAAGTTTATAAAAATTAGTAATTACTCCTTTAAATTTATTAAACTTTGTAATTGATGATATGCTTCTTATATTAACAGAAATTATATTAAGGCCCGAGTTGTAGTTTTTTAAATTATTATTAAAGGAATCAAAATTCCGAAAATACTGATTATTTATCATAATAAAAAGAAATAAAATTTAAAATAAACTAAATAATAAAACTTTTTTTTTATTATTTTTTTTTTAAGAGGGCGATTTATAATCGTTATCTGAATTTTCACCAGTACGATGCACTTGTCGTGTTGGGCGGGTTGAAGGTTGAAAAATTGCAGCCTCAACAACATCATCTTCACTTCTTAAAAGCTTTGGCTTAGACAGTTCATCCCTTTTTGCAAAAACTCTACCACCTACTGAATAAACAGCTCGATATCCTACACTCTTCAAAGATCTTGCATACTTCAAAAAACTAATTGTTTCTCTGCTCAAATAATCATTTATATATACGTTTTTAGTTTCATTATTTTCTTTTAATTTCGGCTTGATCGACATCGATTCAGATTTAGAATCTTTTTGAACTAAATTTAACGACAACTGATTGAGTTTTATTGTTTTTAGTATTCAAAAAGTAGACATCACTTATACTTTCAGGTCGAACAACAACACCAACATCGGCAGACAACTTCAATACAGTATCCGCAGCTGATAAGTTTTCTTTTGGTTTCACACCAGTTATCACACAATCGTTTTGCACTCTTTGATTATTAAGAACCTAATTCGAATCTTTCATTTAATTTATCTCAGCTTTTAGTGCCTTATTTTCCTTTTGAAGAGCTTCCAATTTCTTCTTGTTTTCAGCTACACCTTTAAGAATATCGTCATACTGTTTAGACATAAAAGTCATTGTTTCATGCAAACTACTCAGCTGATCCAATTTCTTTAATTCTGTTTTGATCGCATTGAGTTCTATAGTTACAGAAGCATTGCTGTTAATGTTGCTTTTATTATTACATACATGGCACACAAATTCTTCGCTTTCATAAGCCAAAAGATGATTAAACTGACGTTTGTCTAGTGCAGTACAAAGTACATGAAAAGTTTTGTTGCACTTATCGCAATCTATGCTTTCATCATTATCTTCTACTTCTAGATTACATTGAATATACACCAGCTATTTATTTATTATACTTCTCATGCTTGTTGGAGCCATACTTCAATATTACGACTTTCTTTATTGATTTATTAGTTAAAGTCACTGTTATTAAGCAATGGAAAACTAATTTATTATATAAATTTTACGGAATTAAACTTTGAGAACGATATTTACGTACACATTTCGATTCATTTACATTTAATTGCAAAAGTAATTATTTTATGGCAAAATGTTTACAAAAGCTGAAAAAGTGTATATTTTCCCCCAGTAAATGAAGCTTCAAACTTTAGCGTCGTTGCGGCGCCAATTTACTTTATCCTATAAGTCTAATATTCTACACAACGTTTATGTGCAATACATAAAATTATTCTATGGGGAGACGGCCTTTGATTTAATTTTTGTTTTCGTCCATATAATCTTGTAGCACTCCAGTTACTTGCGATTAACTAAATTGCTGTTTATATGTCAATTTTCTTACAGAAAATTCTTATTTTTATGTGATGCCAGATGGAAAATTTAATCATTTGGTAGCACTGTATGTTAGGGTGGGTCAAAAAAAATTTTTCTCGTTACGACTTCTAATATCGTAAATATTTGTCTGCATTAGACCCCTGTAAAATATTATTAATTTATTTTTACTGTAAGAGCCCGCGCTTTGATCTTCATTTTGTTAAATTTGTTATATAAGTTGTGTGTTTATTTTTTTATTTGAACTGTTTTAACTTGTAACCGTTATTATGGAAACCAGAAGCCAAGATTGTTTCTGCACGAGATTCCAAAATGTAGAAGATATTAATGATAATGTGTTACCAACTTACGAATATGTTACGAAATACTATGATTGGAATACGGATCAACTAAAAATAACAAGGAATACTACCAAAGAATCATCGTTTTTAGATATTGCACAACTTGTAGCTCAAAGGATAGAATGCGTTTGGAGAAAATTGTCTCTTCCTACAGTGTCAAATACAAAAGTCGTACAAGTAATAAACGGTTATCATATAAATTACAAAAAATCTCATAAAGTCGTTGAAAAAATGTCCGTTTATTAGAAAGAAAATTTTCTCCGACGTAGCAGAGTTTTGTTTCATATTTGTTCCTGTAGATGTAAACAAATTAAGCTTTTTTTGATGTCCAAGGCAATATAAGGTACCCAAAGAAGAACAGGAGTTTTTGAATGAGATTGGAGGAGAAGTTCGAGATCTTCCAACTAAATTGCAAAAATGAGTAGCCCAAGCACCAAATGCAGAAAGAAAAAACGTTAATAATAGTCACGACAAAACTAACTTAAAACAGCAGGAGTTATCTGTAAGTAATTCCAGTGCTTCTTGTGGCGACTCTTTTAATTTACCTTATACGCCAAAGGCAGAAAGAAACAAAATTTAGTTGGCCTATATTGCCAAAAACTTGTAACCGTTACAGTGTTTCCGATAACGCAGCGGCTGCTATTGCTTCGCCTGTATTGCAAGATATCTATCCTAGCAGTGAACCAATGATTAATCAAAAATAAGACGGGATAGAAAAAAGTACGTGATAAATGTATTCAAGACCAGAAGCAGCTAGACCTACTAGCTTTATACTTTGACGGTCGAAAAGATAAGACGCTTAATATTATTTAAAAGGGAGCTAGGAAATATAGACAAATACTGATTGAGGAACATGTATCTGTTAAGGAGACAGATTCAGTTTATGTTGGCTATGCAACACCAGATCGAAGTACATCTAAAAATATTTAAAAGTCAATTAATGCCCTTCCTTCGTCTCAAAAAATTAATAAAGAAAATTTAATGGCAATTGGTTGTGATAGTACAGTCACTAACACTGGGAAATTTAACGGAGTAATAAGAGTATTGGCAAAAAGACTTCAGCGCCCACTGCAATGGATTATTTACATTTGAACGAATTGCCATTAAAACATCTATATGGGGTTACCAAGGGACCATATTCGTATGCTGGTCCTATTGGAAACTTATAAAAAAACTGCGAAAAACTTGCTTCTGTGAAACAGTGAGAGAACTGGCAGCCAGACGTGTTCATGAAGCACGAAGGTCACCTCATACCCGAAAGCAACATCGCGTCTTTGAGGCCCCTTCTATAAAATTTGACGGAAGTAACTACTTTGAAGTTATAAATTGGAATCAAAAGTTTTTCATTATACTAATTCTTTGGAACATCACTACTGAAGAAATAAATGCGGCAGTTGAGTGTCAAGAAGTTGTGACCAAAAAGTAACCAATAAAATTTCGTGTTTTTATTGTTTTATGTTGTATAGGAACCAAAGTTGTATTTTTTTTTATGTGTAATTAAAAATGTGTTCAGTTTTAATTAATAATTAACAATTTATAAAATATTAAAATTAAAAAAATGGCCTTTTTTAAAATAATTAATTTTTAGAAGCTCTGGCGCGGGCTCAAGATGTGACTTTTTTTAAACTTTTTTTTAAAATTTTGTATTTGTTTTAACGTAAGACAACAAAATATTGCTATTAGAATATGATTCGAGAAGTTTTATTTTTTCTCATACATCAGTGAAGTACCCACTGTGAATGTATATAACCTTTTTATTTTTTCAAATGATAAATTAAAAAACATCTAAAAATTTTTGTGTATTTGTATATTTTATTTGAACAATTTTGAGACAATATTATTTTTGTTGTTATATGGATGATCCACATCGAAATAAAAACTTAAAACGGTTAAAAGTGTGGCAATGCTTAAAATCTTATTTGCAAATAGTGTCGTAAATCAGGAATTATTTTCGTGAGTTAGCTATTCGCAAATAAAAATTTCATTCACTGTTTATGCGGCTATTTTTTATACTTGCAATATATTTATTTGCGAATAAGTCGTACGTATAAACGTAGTAATAGAAAGAATTTTTTTTATTCCTAAACTTTGCAACAAAATTCTGGAAATTTACAAAAAGAAATGAAATAAGTTTCTCTGAAGAAATGTTTAGAGAAATTTTGAATTTTAAATAACAAATAATAAAAAGGTCGAAAAACAACTTCAGCTAACTTAAGCTATTGAATTTTAAATTTTAATTAAACTTGTTATTTATAAAAATATATCAAGGCTTATCAAACAGGTGACTGCAGCAGAAAGAGAGAGAGAGAGTTATGTTAGCTGTCCTTTTTTGTATTAAAAATGCCAAACTCACAAAAAGTATTTACAGACAGCATTACTCTCTCTGCGGTCACCTTTAATATAAATTGATATATATATTTAAAGGGAGACTTTTTTTAGAGTATTTGATTTACTTTTTACTTTAACCTATTTTAATCTTAAGGTTTTTATTTTTTGTAATTAAAAATGTAAATCGACCTTTTTCGATTACTCTAAATAGTTTATACAGCATGAAGGCTTTTAAAGTCGTTAATTTAATGTAAATAAGAGATTATTTATTTGATTCTCAATAAAATCCAACGATTCGCTGGTATTATTTTCAATTTCTTCATGGATTGAGTTTTTATTCCGGTATATGATGAAAATCGATCGATTTCAAAACGAACGCTTATAGAAGGGTGATGAATTAAAATTGATTTTAGAATCCATTTTTGATTGATTTTAAAATCCATCACAGTCTAAATTTTTGACAAATAGAATTTGGGAATTTTAGTTCTCATGTTGAGTAACATTTTTATTATAAATGTGGAGCCCTATTACTTGAACAGCCCTGTTGTACATCAAGTACCGATTAGTATTTATAATTCAATTACTTTTATCATTTTTTATGTAACTAGTTAATAAGAACCAATTTTAATATTTTTTTGTCTATCGCCACGAGCAGTTCAATTTTGTTTTAATAATTTTTTAAATAAAAGTTTAATTAAACTTGTTTCTTATTGGAAGACAAAACTCTCCAAATAAATATTCATATTTACTCGAATGTGTATTCTAAATATTTGTTCAGACCTAACAAAAATTTGACGAAAAAATACAAAAAAAGCATGACCAACAATTTGATCAAACTTTAGCTTTACTTTTAACGATTTTTATTGACTTTCTTATCTTTATTTGTAAGAAGATGATTGTATAATTCAATTAAGAAACTATTAAATGATGTTTGATCCAGCAAACGTTTTGCAGAAGCAAACATTTTTTTAATAAAACTAGTGGTTACTTGTAGGACGTCAAATATTTAATAGGTGTGAACATAGCTTAAGTCAAATTACAATTTGAAAAGCTTTCATACTTTAGTAGTCTTATTCCTTCAATATTTTCGAGGAATATTTTCTATGCACTACCAGAATTTTTGTTTTTGATTATTTCTGTTACTAGGCTTGCTTTATCTATCCTTTGGCTAGCAATGAGGAAAAATTTATACAACTATTATATACCAGCTAATATAATAGCGGGTTTCAACTTCGAAAGTAAAGTCCCTTGTATACCTTGTTTATCTTATTAATTTAGTTAAAGTACTAAGACTTACAACACTGCAACAATAACATGTATTAGACTAAAATTTACTATGATGTGGTTAAAAAATCCAACAAAAAGCTGTATTAAACCGGTGTGTTAATTTTTTGAATAAAACAATTGACGAAATTCTTTATGTGTCCTCTCTCACTCAGCAAAACTCTTTCATTTTCTATACATACGAAAAAGACACCCACACTTTGTAGTATAAAATCGTATTAAATACGGCAGAATTTTGCACATAATACAAAAAAAAATCATTTTTTTTTTTAATTGTTCCAGTTTTCTTATTTTAAAAACTATTTTTTTTTTCTATTTAATCGTTAACGACTTCTCCCAGTTTCATGTTTAGTGACTCAATGGCAAATTACGATTCTCGAAACTTTTACACAATTTTTGTGAATCTGTTCCATTTCCTCGAATTATTTATAATATATTTGATTTTGCTCTGAACTTATTACTTTTACTATCTGAATGCCATAAAAATTTTCAAATTACAGTTTAGTTTGATTTATCCAATTTAATTCTCTCATTAAAACTTAAGAATTTTTGTAAAAGATTATGCTTCAGTCTTAAAACAGACGCAATTAAAAAATATGTCACTATTTGCCTTGAATTTTAAATACAAGACTTTTAAATTAGCTTTCTCTCACAACACTGCGTAGTTGTTGTTGCTTAAATTTTTCTTTAACAAAAAAATTTAAATTAATAATCCTTGTTATTCTAAACAAATACAAACACGCATACCAACACACTCGCTCTTAAGAATTTACGTGATGTTATTTCTATCGTCATCGCATTAATGCCAGAGTTTTTTTCTGTTGCCATTATACATTTTTCCTATTAGATATATTTTTTTTTGTCATATAAATGCCAACATTAAGAAAAATGTTAAACTATTTAAATTAATTAATTTTAAAATCTTTTACAAATGGTTTTCTGCTGTCGCCACTAATGGCGACAAACAAGAAAACCAAAAGTATCCTTTTTTATATGGTTATAATTATATCCTTTTTTAAAGAAACATTTCTTAAAAGTGTAATTGTTGTGTTTAAATAAAATGTTTAGAAAGCAGAGCAGGGTACCATCCATCACTAATAACAATTTAGACTCATAAACATAATTTCTTTGCTACTTGGTAGAAATACTTGCAGGTACCTAGAGACAGCATTAAGAAACTGCAGTACAGATTTTCTTTGAGCAAACAAATTTATTTCTTAACCACTTTAACTGTGAAGTAACACTTATAAATTTATTCATATTCTTCTAACGCTTTAGTCTCATTATATCCACACTATAATAGAAGAGAGGGTACTATGCGTTTGTGCTGATCTTTGTAACACCTTATTGGTCCTGGTCCTGGACCCAACTCTTAGTATGCCGATCGAGTCAGAACCACTTTCTTAGTCGATATGACGATGTCCGTCCGTCCGTCCGTCCGGCAAGCTGGTTGTCTATTTATGTAACCTTGTGCGCAAAGTACAGGTCTCAATTTTGAAGAAAATTTGATAAAATTTGGTACATACGTCTCAAATCTCATATGGACGAAGCCTATTGAAAATGGTTTTATAATAATTTCAGATGGCGCTCATATAAACTTCTTTCCATAATAGTCTTTGTGTCGCTAAACTATCTTATTATGTTGGTATTTAGATAAAATTTAGTCCAAAAATATCTTTCTGCAACATAAATCATTTTACCCAATTTTTGAAAATCGTTCCATATTTGACTATAGCTCCCATACAAATATTACTTCCGGAAATAGTCTTCATGTCACAACTTTATTACATTGTGCTAGTTGAAAAAACAGACAACCCGGGGACCTGGCGTTTTAACTTAATTCGGACACGCTGAGTACAGTGGTGCTGACCGTTTTCTTACGTTAGCTCTTGTTTTCTAGATATACCGTTATTTCGACAATGTCTGGAAAAATTAGAAGCACAGCTGCCCCTTTCCATTTTTGATCATTTTTAAAAAACAAAAAATGTTGCTAAAAATTAATAAAGGTTTGACTTTTCTTAAAGCTTTATTGCGGAATTTTTGGAGTTTTTTTAATCAAATAAACCATTTTTGAGTTAAGCGAATATATGTTTTACAACCTCCTTCATTTTCCAAACAACGGTATATCTCGAAAACCAGAGCTAACCTAAAAAAATTGGCTAGCACCACTGGATTCAGCGTACCCGAAAAAGGTTAAAACGACTGGTGCCCAGCTTATCTCAAAAAAAAGTGTCAATTTCTAGCACAGTGCTATTAATACGTTAGCTTCTATGTCATGATAAAATGTTGTGTACACCCAATCCCTAAGATCACTTAAAGACAAACAAATCTCATATATAGTAGAAAGAGATGTATTAATAATATTCGGCAAAAAGGACATTTACATGAATCTTATGATGATAACATAATTTTGATCGGAAGGGTCCATGATAGCCCATGGATACCAAATAGGTTACACTCTCGACAATGTGTTTTTAAATCCTGTGGTGCAGGGTATCATATGGTCGAGCTTGACCGATCATACTTCCTTACTGGTTCTTATTTTTCTTACACTTTTGTCTCATGTTCAAAAAGAATATCTTAGCACACAACTTTAAGCTCTAGATAAAGAAAAATATGTTTTACACAAAGGAAAGGTGAAAACCATAATAAGAAGAGCTAGAAAAAAATTAATTTTTTTTGTAAGCAAAACAACTTGAAAGGGGAAACGTAAAAAACACAAAGTTGGCAAGTTTTTGCTGTTTTCCCTCAAGGACTACAGTGTCATACTCATGTTGAAATCTTATTTGAAGGTTTGAGCTCAATTAAAGTAGTAACTTAAATTGGAAAATAAATTTATAAATATTTCGATTTTAGAAGCTTAATTTAGTTGCAAAGTACCATTTGACTTGAAGCCGGTACGCTGTTCAACATTTTACGCGAAATGCTGTCAAAACTCATAAAAAAAATCTCGTGCGAAATATGTTAATGGCTTATTTTAATAACATCATAAGACACCCGAATAGAAAAACTGGATATAAGCGTTTTTCCTATTGACCTTTTTTCCAAACGACAATATCAAAAACATATGGCTTTTGTTTAGTGCTGGTTCACACTCTTCAAGTCTTAGCCGTCAAGTCTTGAGTTTTTACGAGAGAGAGAGGAAAGCAAATGGCATTCGCTTTTCGATTCTCTCCTAAAAGCTCAAGACTTGATAGCTAAAACTTGAAGAGTGTGAACGAGCACTTACATACGCAAAACAATGCCGAATACTTTGAAAAAATTAAAGCTTCGAATTGTGCAAACTCGCTAGATAGCTAACACTGATACATGTCAAATTCTTCATATGAAATAATAAATGTTGCTTAACATTTTCCTTAAATTTGAACAGGCTTAAGTAAAAACATAAGATTTTTTATGGGTTTTATAAAATTACAATTAATGTTTCAACACTTTGCTTGTTCCCAGTCATTTCTAAAGTGAACTTTATCAGGCAGACATATCCCAGCTAGCATAGGATGTTTGTTAACTATTATGTCTAAACGATGATTATCTAAAGAGGTACAATATCAAAAATATCTAATTTTTTTTATTTATGACTTTATTATACATTATCTGACACGTTCGTCTTTTAATCTTGGAATGAACCTTTTGCGACTCTGTATGCGCCATATATTGAGCTACCTAAATAAGAGCGTTTTTTAAGCGTGAAATTTTAATTGTCAATTTAATTTTAATAAAACAAATGGATCCAAGGATCTGCCAAATAAGATTTTTAAAACCGATGCAGTTGATTTCGCGATCTAAGGATTTGAGTCGTATAAATTGTATAAAAATGAGAAGTTTTGACATGAAAAAGGCGCCTGACATTTTTATTTATCTAGCTCAGTTATGCTGCTGAGCATTTCACGAGTTATGATATAATCCTAACAAGACTCATATACGATTCCTTATCATACTTTCTGAAAGACTCGTTATATAATCTTTACATATATCACAAACGATTCCCTCTACGATTAATATAAGGGTCTTTCGCTTTGTTGTAGAAGTATCTCACAGAGAAATCAGCTTGAGTAACAGAGTCTCCCGTTCGCGGAATCTTCTTAGATTACGTCGACGATAAAAATCATTCTTATTGAGATTAAAAGTAGAGCCTTACACGATTGAAAATGCTAGCTGGGATGTAAGATATACATACAAACATAAATCTTACTTACACATTGTACTTAAAGGTTTATTTTTATATAATATAATCACTTGCACATGTATACATACGACTACATATAAAACGCAGCTGTAGTTGAAATTCTTGTAAAAGACCTACAAAAATAACATTTAAGAATAACCCGGCAGTTCTGAAAGAAACTTTATCCAAAATTCTGTTTTCTTGCGATCATCTACTTTTAATTACCTAAGAATAGCTAAGGAACTAACTCCAGTATCTATTTTGTAATCTAACAAGACTTAATTTCGTTAGTAAAGCAGACTTGCCACACTGTGGGGTAGATTTTTTGGTGTATAAATGGGTATTTGTGTTAACGTGTGCAGTATTGTGAAACTAGAGCAACGAGAGTAAGATCAAATGTTGATTTCAATAAAAAGATACTTAATAATGTCATTTGAGCGTAAGTATTATGTTCCTCTTTAAGATTTGTTTGTTTTTAACCAGCCAGCTTAAGCTTGTAAATGTAATAAATTCATTTAAAAGACAAAAACGTTACAATGATGGTAAAAAGAAAACTTAAAATTAAATGGATTGTAACACAAACAGCTTTAACAATTTCTTCACAAAATAAGAATTTCAGTAAAGTTTTATTTACAAAACTCTTAATAAAATTATGATCAAGGACAAACTCGCAGTGCTTTTACGGGTGTTTGAACTAGGAAAAGTGCTTAATTTATTTTGAAAATTCTAGGTTTATTCACAAAATGCTGATTATAAAGTTATATGATTATGTAGTTGGGTGGCGGCGTGGTGTTGCGGTTAAAGTGCTAGCGTACAAAACCATCGCCCCAGGTTTGATCTCTAACATCATGGTTTTCGAGTTTTCAAAATTAGTGCCTTCAATCCCTTTTCAAGCAATCCATCCAAGATGTGCCATAACCACCCCTTCCTCTGGAAAAGAGGATAACATCATGGCTAAAGCCGCCACCTCCTGGGAAAAAGGTAGGAATCCAAGATTAACA
Source organism: Pollenia amentaria (assembly GCA_943735925.1). NCBI lineage: Eukaryota > Metazoa > Arthropoda > Insecta > Diptera > Polleniidae > Pollenia > Pollenia amentaria. The sequence goes on along the minus strand of OX031007.1, from coordinate 247,917,344 downwards.
AGGTTCCCTTCCACTACACCAAATAAACGTAGGGCGCTATTTCTAGGCAACGCCAAATGACAGCTCCATTATCCTAGGACCAGCTACTTAGCTGGATTAATAACCGATTACTGAAACTGATGTGAGGCAAAATAACAATACTGCGTGAATCGATACTCCTAGAACTAGGACAATGAAATCTTATAAGGGAAGACGCGAAAACAACTGCAACAAATCGTCTAGGATGGAGATGCTTTGTGAAAGCCATATGCTGGAAGAAAAAAAATGATTATGTAGTTATGTAAACAACTTCAAAATACATTTGTTTATTTTTTATAAGCTATTTTGGTTCTTTTAATATAAATACTTAAGAGAGGCCTGCACAATTCCATTTAAACACACATTCAAATCACTGAAAATATTTCAAACTCTATCACAAACAAATACGGAAGAGTTAAGTAGGCAACGAATTTACCAGCATGTGTAGAAAAAATACTCTCAAAAATTAACGAGGCATTGAAAAACACACACAGCAATGAGAATTGGAACAAAAGGTATACACATTCTTAATTTTTTTTTTTAATGTAAGTTTGGGATATGTATGTCTTTGATAATATCGCAACAACATTTCTTTGAAAAAACAATGCTTTGTATACGTACGCCACATAACGAGACACAAGTAAAGTTTGTATTCAGATGGCTCATGTCTTATTGAAATGATTGCTACTTTGTTAACGAGAGAGACGAGGGGAAAAGAAACGAGCACACAGTATCATACGTACGTTTTGCTTTCTCATTTGTTATATCTTTTTTCTTTCTGATTCCAATGAAAGTTCAAAGAAGATAATGTAAGAATAATGTCAATAAGACATGAGCCGTATGAACACAGACAAACATCACACATTCTAACAGCCTGCACGAGTTAATTTTCAAACACTAGAAGTTTACTGTTCTAAAGGGTTTTGAAAGAAACCATGTACTGCTTGGAGTGTATTCTAAAACCCTCACAACACTTGTCATTGTGGTTGTACAGAAACATCCCATCTAGCATTTTCATTCGTAAAGGAGTCTATTGGGAATCTCATGAAGAGCGGTTTTGATCGTCGACAATGGTATTTTTAATCGTAGAAGATTTCTTGCACGCAAAGGGAATCGTTTGAGATGTTTGCAAATATTATCAAACGAGTCTTTAAAAAAGCATGTGAAGAATCATAGGGATTATCCTACAACTCGGGAAATGCTTAGCAGTATAACTCAACTACCTAAATAACAGCGTCAAGCATTTTTTTTCAGGTCGAAGCCAGGGCTGTCAAATGTGGCGATTTATCGCCAAACGTGGTGATTTATAAACTTATTTAGCGACACAATTTTGTGTTTGCCGATTTTTTGGGGAAATTTAAAAAAGTCGGCGACTATTTTGGCGATTTATAAAGCGCATTTTACCTTTTTATCTTATTTATATAAAAAAAATTGTGGGTACGGCTATAGTTTTTTCTTTAAATTTTTAACAAATTTTAATATCGCAATACTATTGCGATTGTTTTAGATGAAAAATGGATAATATTGCCAGATAATTATATTAAACACAATTAAAAATTGTTGCGTTAGAAGCTTAGAATAAAGCTTAAGCTTTATTTGATATTCAGAAGTTTTCATTACCAAAAGTTACAAATCATCGGATCTCCACTACAAAACAAGTAAATGTTTTATTTATTTTGGAAAATAAATTCTAAAAACTGAATCGCTTTTGATTGAAAGTAAATGGAATTTTTAAAATTTTAACAATAATAATGTCTACTGGGTAGCATGCGAAAATAGTAGAAATAATAGCAAAAGTAAAGCACTTTTTAAAAAAAATTGCATTGATATCGAGTTCTATATAACAGTATTCAAGTTTATTTTCCAATGTGGTATATTTTGACTCGATTTTTTATGAAATATGAAATTTCTTTTAAATATTATTTAGGACACTAAAAAAAATATTCACTTAAAATTTTTGAAAACTTTATTTTGATATAGAATTAAAAACGAGTCTAGGTCAGAAGTTAATTTTAAAAAAATTATTCATGTAATAAAAAAGACTGAGTTGAATATAGTATTCCAATCCAATTCCAAATATTAAGTTTGGATACAACTTTTAAGACATTTATCATTTGCTTCATTTCTTGTCGAAGTAAAACATTTTGTTTCAATGAAAATCGAATACAAAATGTTACCATATTCTGACTTATTTTCACATTGAAAATCACGCTTATATTTTTTTGCATCAATCCCTTCTCATTTTGCATACTTCATAAAATAAATGTTTTTGCAAAATTAAATTAACTGATCCCTCCAGTTCTAGATTTAAATATATACAGCCTTGTTATGATAATCGCACGATTTAAAATAGCAAAACGCCAGATTTATTTTATTATAGTTACTTAAATTGTTCTTGCCATTGTGATTTACAGAACATATATACGATTTCAAGTCAGCATCTTAAATGTTAATCGTTTTACGATTGTCAGAGCATGTCCGATTAATTTTAAAACGTTCAAACGACAATACTAGAATAACTAATAAATATTGAAAATTTTATTAAGCTAAATTACATTGTACTCCTCTTTAGCGATTTATGGCGAATTTTTTTTACCAAAAATCTAAAAAAATAAATTTTTGGCGATTTTTGGCGATTCTCAATATACTATTTGGCGATGAAGGTGAAAAAAATCTGACAACCCTGGTCAAAGCATAAAATTTTTATACAATTTATACGAAACAAACGTTTAGATTGTGAGTTCAACAGCACCCGTTGGAAAATGTTATTTGACAGATCCTTAGGTCAGTTTATTTTATTGAAATTGTATTGACAATAGAGTTTTCACGTTACAAATGCTCTTATTTAGGTAGCTCAGTATTTGTTTTATGATTTATACAGAGAGTTCATTCGATGAATGTTTCAAGATAGAGAAGCAAAGTGCTTAACATTGCTCGTTGGGGCAGGTATATGGAGGCTCTTGGCAAGAATTCTATTTTTCATTTTGTGATTTTAAAATTTTTTTCAATCCTTTGAAAGCTTGCACTTTGCTGCGATTGACTGCGTATTTTATTGGCTACTCACCTTTTATCAGCACAGTGTTAAACTTGGTAAATTAAAAAAAAAAAAATATTAAACCAAAAAAGAGCAAAAAAATAGCATTTAAAAGTTTTTTTGGAGAAAGTACAATTCAATAAAGAATTAATACTTCTTTTATTTTTAAAAAAAGGAATTCGCTTTATAACGATCGTTCTTTTAAAAATATTTATTAAAGAAACAAATATTGGAGCTTTTTTAAAAAAATCCACTTTTAAAAGAAGTCCTTTTTGAAAATGGTCTTATTTAAAAACGAAAGTGTTTGTTTAAAAAGTAACTTTTTGTAATAAAAAAGCATTTGGGAAAAAGCTTTAAGAATATTTTATTTTATTTAAATTTTAAATAATAAAAACTTTTCATTTTAAATAATTTTATACTTTTTATCTCTTTTTAGGTGAGTTCATACACATTTGCTTCTCAAAACATTCCACTAAACTACAAATTTATACAAAGAAGATTTTAGGGCGGTAAGTTTGCATCAACTTTAATCTGAATTATGTAAATTGTAAAGAAGACATTTTTCTCTAACCACTTTTTCAAATTAAAACAAATATGAAAAGTGCTTGTTAAAGCCAGCAAACAAAATGCATATTAATATTTTACAGATGGAAAAGCTGAGCACATCTCACAGAAAAAATAGAAATTTGGTGAAACACAGTCAATAACCTAAGCAGTAAAAATAAGTTCAAGTACAAAAACTAAGTGCTAAGCAAAAAAAAACAAAAAAAAAACAAAAAGACTCGTAAATGAGTAGTAGATGGCACTAAAATGAATCTTTTAAATCTTTCCACAAACGTGACATAAAAAAGAACAAAAAAAAAAAAAAAAGAAAGAAACACAAGAACCAAAATGTTTTGCTGGTACTTTATATCAAGGTTGGCAACCGATACCTTTTAATACCGATACTGCTTGAAACCCGTCTAGAATCGAATACCGGTATTGAAAACGATACCAAAATCATAAATAGTTTAATAACACTATTCTTTTAAAAGTTGATTCTTACCGATAGCCAAATTCATTGCGGTTGCCAACCTTGCCAAATATGTATAATTGAGTAGAGAGTTGTTTTCCCTCTCTTCATCTTTTTGTCTCATTTTTTACAATCTAAAGGATATTTTTTATATTCCAATCACATTTTGTCTTTGTGCCATTGTTCCCGGGGAGTAGTAGGAAAAGTAATAGAAAAACTGAAAGCAGTAAATAGTTTTATAACACATCTTTAAGATTTTTGTCTAAGAAAAAAAGAAGAAAAACTCTTAAAGCATTGGGGAAAAAGACAATGAATGTCTATTGTTCTTTCTTTTTTATTAGATAGTTTTCGAAAAAAAAGAGAACTCATAAAACCGTAGTTCAGTTTCTCTCAACTTATAACTTTTCATTTTCATTTAGAAGTTGTTCTTTCATTACGAAAACTTTATTTGTGTTGCGTGCGTGTGTTTGTATTTAATAAACGCAATTTCCTAGCCGTAACTATTGAGAGCACCGCAAGTGGCAGGACTGTTTGAATGCCTCTATACTCCTTTCTAAAAGATTCGCTTCGTATGATATCCTGCCTTCAGAAGTATGCCTTCTAGAAGGTGTACATTTCTTTTAAAATACCCTCCAAAATATTCAATACCCATTCGCTACTCCCTTCTTGAAGAAGGGAGAGAGGAAGTTGCTCAGTTTTTTTAGTGACCCTCTTGGGCTTGTGCCCAATGACAATCTGTGTAAAAAATAAATTAGTATGGAATGCGGCGAGGAAAGCTTTTGTCTGCTACATAAGGCCTTCTTTTAGGCGTCTTTATTTATTATTTTTCCCGCTGGGTTCTTTTAACATGAAATTAAATCAGAGTTTTGTCTAAAAAAAATTATTTTATATATTTTCTAAACAATTGATTTGAATGATAAGATTTCTTTTGTTAGAATTTATTAGTTTGAGTAAAATTTCTACAATCGTTTTATTAAATTTTTTAAAACCATTTAATTAAATTTTGCAATTTGTAAAAACGAATAAAAGATGTGACAAATTTTTCTATTAAGCAAAAGATTTGGGTTTTTGGCATTTTTTTGATAATGAAATTTTATGAATTTTTAAGTTCATTATTATTAGGCACGAAAAAATCTATTTAACTTATTCATGATTGGTTATGGCCTCCAATAAGATTTTTTGTTAGTACTTACGACATTAGGCTTGACCGACCGAGTAGATACCAGTTTTTACTTGTTTTAAAAATGTTCTTTAAGAATTGAAGCACAGCCACGAAAAACGATGAAAAAGCCACTTGTTCAAAATCCTGTTTTTTAAGATTACTGTTAACACTACTCTCTTACACTGTTTAAACAACCAATCACCCAAAATGATGCTCCTTAACGCCGTCCAAATGGTATACAGAGAGTCAGTCAGTAAAAGAACATTGTAAGTTACTAACAATATCATAATGCAAAATTATTTTGCAACATGTAATAAAGTTTTAAAAGCCGCTTGCGTAGTGCAAAAACGTCATAACTGACATCGCAAATGTGCATATGAAACGTTCTTCCACCAAAACAAAAATTATAAACTGTAAATTTACATGTAATTAGAATTTCTTGATAGTTTGCAAAAAGTTTTTTAGTCATTATTTTTGATAATCAAACAAAAATTCAAAAATAAATAATCTTGCCCGTTTTTTGCTCTCCTGAAAAATAATTATTTTGGCACTTACAACTTTATTCGCGTCTTTGCTTCAATCAGCGATTGCCCACAAATTTGTGATTTTTTAAAGTATCAAAAACGATTAATCAAGGATTTTTTTTTCTTTTTTATTCATGCGCTAAAAAAAAACGTATTTTGATATAAAAAAATTTTAATTTTTTGTAAATTCAGTGAATTTGCATTAAAGTTAACTTTTTTGAAAACAAAGTAATTTCTTAAGATTTTAAGGAAATAATCTAGTTTTTCTTTAATAACATTTTTGTTTATTACAAACTTAAATCCCACCAATATCTCATTACAAAACGTAACTTTAATATTATGTGATTATTTAAAATTTAATCTTTTTATTGAAATTCAATTTAGTCCATTTATTATTCCATAGATTGTACAATAAAAGTCCTACTAAAATGACATTTGCTGCTTTTACTACTGTCTTCACAAGAGCACGACGTTCTCTAAAAAAACATAAAACATAAAAAGAGATTATCTCAAATTTAAAGCGAATAGATAAACATACACTGACACGCCAACTGGTATGCGACAGACCAGAGATTGATGAGCCATTAGAGTAAGACCGTCAGTGGAGTTTAAAGGAATTTTAATGCTAAATATAAATATTTCAAATAGTTTAAGTTTGAGACATAAGGCCAATACATTATTAAAACACATTTTCAAAAACAAAAGTTTTAAATAATGCAAAATAACGCAAGACAAACATGGCGTATACGTTTTCTAATTCTAGCAGAGAAATATTCATACGCCCTGGGGTTGTCTACGTTATGTCAAATTTAATTTTATTTAATTATTGCTTTATTTAAAATATTGTGAAATTCATGTGTTATAAAATGAGATTTTAATGATAATTTGATTTAAAGGATTAAAAAACTTTTTTTGAACAAACTTTTTTTTTAAGCTTGAAGATGTTAAAAAATGTAATGAATAAGATTTTTTTTAATAGGAAAAAAAAATTAGTCTTATTTTATTTTCAAACTTTTTTAAATGTGTTTAAGTTAAATGTTGATTAAAATAATCAAAGCCGTTCAAATTACAGTCGAGGTGATTAGATTGACAGTTAAGGGCAGCTGATTAATAAATATATATATTCGGCTATGCCAAATCTTTTATACCCTTCACCATGGTGCGATAAGAACAAAAAGTTATCTAAAAATGGTTCTTAAGATTCTTGTACCTAGTTTGGAAACTTGGGATCTTGCAGTCCCCCAGAGTTACAGAAAAACAGACGGGTAGACGGACATCGTCAAATCAGTTTCGTTGTACATGTATATATCGCATTCGTTCAACAATAGTGTATTAACTCAACATTTCTACACTTTTAATTTAATATGTCATACTTTGTTCCCTTGAGCATACTTTTTTAATTTGAAGTCAACAAACTTCTCGCAAAACTTCAAGTCAGAATCGCAAATATTAGCAGTTTTGTGACTGTCAGATTATGCCCGATAGATTCAAAACAGCCAATAAAGTTTTATTTAAACACAAAATTACATGCAAATAAATTGCAATTATTGTCTGCACCAAAATGTATAACAAATTCCTGAAATTTTAACTTAAAAAACAACTTAAATAAATAACAATTTGTTTAAAAAAATGTCAGCAACAGAAATTACCTACCAACATGCAATCATAACAAAAAAAAAAAACTACAAAAACTTTCCTTTTAGTATTACCAATGATACGGAATTTGGTTAAAAAAAAAATAGATATAAAATTTCCATGAAGTGCAACAAAGCAAACAACCGCAAAACTATTACAAACTCATGAGTTTTTAATTACTTTTTCAATGCAGTCGAGAAAAAAACAAACACAGAAACAAACTTTATTAACAATTATGACAAATACACATGCTTTAATCTGGTAATCGCTCTATAAAAACCGCACATATAGGCGAAAATTTTTTTAAAAACATAACTGTAATTAAGTTTGAAAACTTATGACAGAATAGGAGCTGAAGACAGATGGAAAAAGTAGTCTAGTCCTAGACACGAGTAGTAGCTTAATGGCATAACATTTTGTTTAAGTCTGGGTTTACACTATGAAAACTTTCTTTCAGAAAGTTTGAATTTATTGATGAGAGAGGAAGAGAACATGCAATTATTCTTAACCCTTCTCGTCAATAAGCTTAGACTTTCTAAAAGAAAACTTTCATGGTGTGAACCCACACTAATATTTTAAGCATAGATGCATATATTTGCTACGGTATAGTACACATTAGCTGTCATATACTGTTCATATACATTTATATGTGTGTATATATATGGGGGCATTTCACGGCAAATCGGATGGTTTAAAAAAAAAAATTTTTAATTTCCTAATTTTGTGATTTTTTTTTTAAGTACACTTCAAAAGGGCCTTCCTGTACCCATGTTCTGTAACTTTAGTGAGAACTTCTCTCGTCGAAAGCATGTGAAACAAAATATAAAAAGTGTGTCTGTAACTCATGTCGAAAACTATCAGAAGAGATTACGACGTTACGTTATAAATGTCATAATATTCTACTCGAAGCCGATTATAAATTGCAGATGTTAAGAACGGCAGTCTAAATTTGACTAAAATTGAACATTTTCAACGACGGCGGCGAAAAAACAACCGTCGGATATACCAAAAAATGTAAAGTGCGACTTTAATGTGTGTCGATGAACAAATTACTTTGAAAACATTCGTATATTTTGTAAAAAAATGTTAAAAGCAAAATAATTAAACAATGAAAAAATCTGCCAAGAACATAACACTTATCTCTTCCGTGTTAATATTCATTGCGTTTTAAAAATGTTCTCACCCCGTTATTACGAGTGAGTTTATTTGACAGTTCAAAGCGGGAACTTTCTCACAAAAATTTTATAGGCACACTTTTTCAGTATATTGGCGAGAAATTTCCTTACGTGACAGTTATTACTCGCCAAAAATGTTACAGACGCAGTTAAGTGAGAAAAACAGTTGTTTGTTTCAATTTATGGCATTTTTGTTTCATTTCTCACTTTTCAATCGAAAAGTTTCTCGCCGCGGGAGTTATAGAACATGGGCACTGGATGACTTTTTTTGATTACTTCAAAGAGCTATTTATTTAGTTTTTCCTTTATAACTTTATTTAAAATGGTACAAACTGGAACTTTTTTTTTTTTGTGAAATATTCGTATTTATATTCTTTAAAAAGAAGAAAATAGAAAGACAATTTTACAAGTTTTTTTGATTAAGATTTTCGGATCTTAAATTTCAAATCGTGTTTTTGAAAATGAGTGTACCCTAAAAAAATTTTTTTTTTTTTTTTTGAAAAATATGTCTTAAGGTGTACTTAAAAATATCATAAACTGTTTTTTTAAACTTTCCGATTCAGCGTGGAATGCCCCCATTTATATGTTCTTATATATAAATAAAAAATAGTTAAAACACCACTTCTGCTTTAAAATAGTTTAATATCGCAATTGAAGACTCATGTACTTGTGTTTGTTTATTTGCGTTAATATGTGTCAGTTAATTGTGGCTGTGTGTCAATTACGATAAACGGAAGTGGAACATTTCATAATTGTATGTCAAACACACAGTAAAGGGTTGAAATATAAGTGCAACGGTTATTTAAATTAATGAAAATAAAAAAGTAGTAATTAAAGTGACATAATACGAACGTTGGGAATTCAACAAAATTAAAAAAGAAAAATAATAGAAATTGCATGCAAAACCTTAAAAACAAGGTTTGTCTTATTTTTATGGGTGTTGTTGCCTTAAATAAGTATAATTACGTTACGTTTAATTATTTTTTATACGTTTTACTTTTTTTGTATTAATTTTGCTTTTGCTAGAGTAACACGCAGAGAAAATATTAATGTTAAATTAACATGTCGCAATGTTAATTTAAAATCATAGTCAATTTCTGCAAAAGCATGCACTCTTTTTAAAATTACCATTGTTTCATATAAATTTTAAATCAAAAGAGTTAAAATAACATTAAAAATCATACATTTTTATTTTGATGTTTAAAAGTCAAAAATATCAGTAAATAAGAATACAGAGGGAATGAGAATTACAAACACTCAAAAAGTCTTATTTGCAACGATATCAAAGCGTTAACAAAGTTCCAATGATAAAACAGTGTGTTTATCTTTTCTTACATTCCCCACTGCAATTAGGTGGAGTTCTCTGAGCATTAAATGTAGTTGTAAGTGGGTAAAGGAAAAACAAAAACAAAATGCTTTTATTGTTTTCGCAAGAAATCAAAATAAAAACAATTTGCCAGTTCAGTTTTTTATGCAAAAATTTATTATCAAAGTGGTTTTTGGGAATACAATTATTTATTAAAAGATTTTTTGTGGAAAAACGTTTCCTGCTGAGCTGGCCTAAACAACCAGTGAAATGCGCATAGAAACAGCTTATCCTCCAACAATAAATTTTCAGTTGTTTTATCAAGAATAAAAATATAGAATTAAGCACAACAAATAAAATCTTTTAATAAATAATTGTATTCCCAAAAACAACTTTGATAATAGATGTTTAAAATAATTAAAAAAAAAAGAAAATTTCCCGTATTTTTTTTTTTTTTTTTTTTTTTGCTAAAAAATATTTACACGAAAAACGAATCATATCGGGCCATTCTGCTGGTGTCCTTGAATTCGAGCGATTCTGTAAACAAAAGGGAATACAACAAACATGTTGTAACAGATAAATAGTAAATAATATTATTCTCCCTCACTCTCCAGTTCCGGAGGTAATTATACCTCCGTGATAATTATCATTCTAAAAAAACAATTGTTAACAATTGTTAATTTTACATTAAAGGTATATGAAAAAAAATTTTTAAAACAACCATTTCAGCTTGTAGATATAAATATTACGTGTCGATTTTTCCAAAAAGTGAAAAAAAAAATTTTTGATTTAATACCCTCTTGTTGATCAAGTGTGAAATGTTGTTTTTGAAGCTTCTTCTTACTGTTATTTCACAGTCAAATCAAATTGATTCTTCATGAAGTTCACGTTGTTTCAACTTGAAATTACTTTCATTCAACGTGATTCGTAGTGTTATTTAAATATAAGTGTAATTTTGCTCTAACTTTACTGGATGTTGAATTAACACGAATTTAAGTTTATTTAAAAGAAAAAAATGTTGTTCGCAAGTTATTGTAAAATCATGTTATATTAACTTTAAGTAACTATGAAGCAAAATCACTACCGATAAAAGTAAAACCAACCTTGTTTTCGACGATTTTACATACATTTTCTTCTGTGTTTACCCATCCTGGGTATGAGTTAGGTCTTGTTAAGGGGTCGTCATAGAGTCGAGTTATTTATTAAATTTTCTTAACGATACTTAAAATCGGAGCTCAACACGTCCATGCTTTTGTTTATCTTGCACCTGATTTGCTATCACTTAAATACAGTGAAACTTCGATGTAATGAATGTAAAGGAGATTTACAAATACTTTGTACATATGTAAAATGGTGAAACAAAATTTTAAGATATACGATTTCGATTTAACTATACCTTTTCTTCATAAATTAGAATTAAAACAAAACTAATTTCATTTGTTTTATAGAGCCTTTATAAAGAGCTCAGAATTTTGATAACGGGAATTAATTTTAACTATTAATTAAATTTTGTCTTGTTCTGGCTTCGTTGTATAGAGACATTTTAATGAAGACTTCGATTTATAGAGGCTTTAAAGCTCGTTATTAAGAGGTTTTTTTTTTACAAATTTGTAATATTAAGTTTTTCGTTATAACGAAGTTTGTAATACCGGAGTAACACTGTAAATACTCAAACTGCCAAACAAAGAAAAATAAAATTTATAATTTTTAACTGCAAGATCTTTTTATCACTAAAATGCATCTGGATCGATAAATACATTTAATTATATTCATTCACCTCAAAAGTCATATATCTTGAAATCACAATTAACACAATTATGAATGAAAAATCCTCAGGAGTTTTTTTTACTTTTCCTATTTTTACAATTAAATTTGAATAGGAAAAATGGAAGAAGAGCAAAAACACGAGGGGAACGTTATTCATAACTGGGCTGAAACTTAAAAGTGTTGTACTAATTGCCGACAAGGGTTTCAAGGAAACTTTTAGAAATAATTATTCCAAGTAGAGCACTTTGTTATCAAAGAGCTAAACATTTATTTGTATATTCAGTATCTGTTTATTAAGCTTCCCTGTCTTTAAGATCTTTGTTGCGATTTTTAATTTTGTGTACCCAATAATCTCTTATGCAGTGTAAATCATTCAGATCCAAATAATTTTTCGCACGTCTTTGGGTCCTTTAAACTCATCCAAATATATCCATAAAAACTCGCTTATTCAATTCGCGTGTTTAGATAAACTCACTTAATTTTATAAACATCATAAACAAAAACAAATTTATTACCAAAAATTATTTTCGGGAGTAAAAATTTTATTATTAATAAGATTTCTCTATGACGTGCTAAATTCCCAATTTTTATTTTGGATAAAAACACTGAAATTTATTGTTGAGGGAAGTTAGTTTCTATGCGCATTTTAAATTTAGTTGCATATGAAGTTTTTTACACTCTGGGGTGCCCCCAAATATTGCAATGCATTGCGTTGGTATTAGGAAAATTGGCTATAAGGAGAAGAAAAGAGGGAGTAGTGCCTGTGGACATTTAATTTAAATTTTTCAAATTGTTGCTAACTGGGAAGACTTCAGCCGGTAGTCTTTTCCACCTACGGCTAGTTCGACCGAGAAACGAATTTTCCCCGTAATGCGTTGTGCGATACACTGGACAGTCGACAACGAACGGGTGTGCTGGATCTGCTGGAAAGACGAGAACTGCCTGCTTGCACCCGCATCTTAGGAATGAGTTCGCCCATCTCAGCTGAACACTTACAGTGGTAATAGCGATATAACAATGACATACAACCCACATTCCGACGATGCTCCAATAGAGCTGGATTAATAGAGCTGGATACTGTCATTGATGAGCTTCAACGCACTTCTTTGCACCAGATCCAGAAGCTTCAAGATAGACCTTGAATAACCTGCCCAGATATGGGAGTTGCATTCCATTTTCGATCGGATGTAGGCGGTATAAATAGTGACGAGTTCAGTTTTTGCACCGTTTTAAGAAACCATGACACTTGAATGCTTTTTCGACATTTGAAAAACATGCTGGTTCCCACTAACATCGCACTGAATATTCATGCCCAGAACATCAAGAGTGTCTGATTCCTCAATAGCTTTACCTCCCATGGTTACAGATGACACTGACTCCATAAGACGTCTGTGGGTCAACATACAACATTGGGTCTTACGAGCATTAAAATCGACCCTATTCGCAAGACCCCACTCGGAGATTATCGTAAGGTCATGATTGAGTGTGTCGTTCATATTCTGCCTCATAGCTTTAACCTCAGTAAGATTTGGTCTATGAATAAATAAAAATTAATGACAAATGCTGCTGTCATCTGCGAAAGAATAGATAGGATTGGAATTTAGACCCAGAAGGTCGTTAAAAATAAACCCTTGAGTAGGGGTTTCCCTAATCAGTAAAAAAAATCCGAAACTCGACAACAAAACTATTTCTTTCATTGAATTTGTTGTCCAACTTTTGATTTTATTTACAATTTAGTAAGGGAGCATCTAAAAACTTTGAAGCAATAGACTTAAAAACTTTTGAATTTGTTGTTGTTTGTTAATGTTGTATGAAAATTTCAATTTCTATCAGTTTTGTTCTGTCACTAAATTTTGAATAAAACCAAAGCTATTGCACCAATTTCAATGATTTAAATTTCTTTGAGATATATTCAGCTAAATGCTATTGGATAAAAAACTGGCTCGTTGTAGAATTTTTATTTCCATGAATTCTTAAAACCAAAAATGTTAAAAAATGTTTTTTTTTCGACAAACTTTTACGATATCTCTGAAATTACTGTGCATATTTAAAAATAATATTTGCACGTTTTAAGGATAATTTTGTTGTCGAATTTTCCATTTTTTACTTTACTGAATAGAGCCAAAGCCTTCTCAAGTTATGCGTATATATGACCTGCAAGTGATTTTTTTTATATGTAACGCTATGTCGTTAAAACCAGAGCTGATAAAAAATTTTAATTATACACTGATATTCTATAAATCAAAGATAGTCACGAAAGTTGATATTTTTTCGGAACGAAATGTACTGTAATCATGTATAATTGCTCAAGTGTGGAATGATTAAAAACTATAAATGCACAAACCGGTGTGTATGCTAGGGTATTCATTTAATCGGACTTTTGCCTTAATCAGTTAATTGCTCGATTAACTAACTGAGGTTTTGGTTTAATCGGTTAATAATCGGTTAAATTTGTTAATGATCGGTTAACCGATTAATAAAGTTTTTTTTAAAATTAAGTAATTTCAATATATAAAAATGCATAAATTATTTATTATTTGAGGTTTGTTCGTTAAAAAAAACCAATAAGATAACAAACATAATACTTGTTGAACTTAAACGAGCAAACCAAAGAATAATTCATAAATATATAATACATATTTAATTATATATTAATTAAAGAAAAACTGTAAGATAATTTTATAAGTTATTTCAATAGTTTAAGAAGATCTTATAAAATAATCTTTTATACAAATAATTTGGTTTAAATGTTCAGGATTTAAGCGATTATTTTCTTTAGTTTTAATAAAACTTGACTTTGAAAACAGTCTTTCAGTTATCGTAAATGATGGAGAAATTAAAAGCAGCCCATAATACAGAATATCTAATTTCTTAATCCTCTTCCTGGATTTTTCTAAACATATAAAATCTATATTATGTCATTAGAGTCCTGTTTTAATTTTTTTAAAATTTATTGATATGAGAAGAAGCAAATAACTAAACGCAGACATATAAAAAGTACGTGAAACAAATATCTGCTGACAGCAATCACTTATTTAAAATGAAGATCACTGAACAACTTCTTTGTTTGTATGAAAAAATATGTTCTAACCTTTTGTATATAAGGCGAAATAAATAATTAAAAACACAAAAAAAAATGTTATAATACTAAAAAAGCTAAAAAGTTTGTTACATCGATTAATCGGTTAATCGACTGAAATTTACCGGTTTAATCGTTAATCGAAAATAGCCCATTTACAATCAACCGGTCAGTTAATCGGGTAGTAATTAATCGGTTAACCGTTAATCGGTGAATAGCCTAGTATATGCCCACCAATGTATTTGGATTTTTTTTATTTCAATTTATATACAATAATCAAATCGTGGTAAAAGTTTAACACGTCTGACTCTTTTTTTTGTAAAAATTTTCTCTGTTTCATTAGAGCTTTTTGTTTGCTGTTCTTGTTCTCTGGTTTGTTTGACTTCAACGGTTTTAAGATCAGTAAAATAATGAAAAACGAAAGTGTTTATGTTGAATAAAAATCAGAGTTTTCTTACAAAAACTAAAAAGTATATAAATATTTAGAAATACCTGACAAATTTAATTTCGAGCTTTTTAAAATAAGTTTTTATTTATATTTCTTAAGAGTCGGCTTTGTGTGCCTTATAATTTAAATGCTACCAGTAACTGTATTGTATAGCAAATACAAATTTTTTTGGTCAATTAAGCATTAACTTATTCAACTTATCAATTATTACCCTTAAATTGTTAATCCTTAATTTGCTGATATATGTTTAAAAACTAACTTATAAATGTTTTTAATTTTGCAGAATTTTGTAATCCCTTCTCCGTTAACTCCCCCATAGCGCATATGTACGTCGTAGGTTAACCGTGCTTAAATTAATATAATTTTCTTGTTTAACCCCCTCCCCGTCCTTTGTAACGCTAGTTATTTTAATATTAAATAAACATCCTTGGGGAAATTAAATGAGAAGAATCCGCCATGATGTTCTATTGATACTAATTATAATTCGATCAAAACAACTGATGAAAAATCAACAATTTTAATTCTACTTAAGTTTAATCTTAACGATTTAAGCTCTTACACAAACACATACACATACAGAAACATATAACAAAAACGGAAATACGCACTAGCATAAACGCAATTGTATTACCAGGAAATGATAAAGGATACACTTTTTTATTTTTTGTTTATTTATTTATTTTACCATATTGTACTGTTTTTACAACAACTTTTTTTACGGTATTTAAAGCATTTCATACTAATTTTATTTAGTAGATGCGTACATTTTTAGATTATAAGGTTTAAATGTTTGATATAAAAATTACTGTTTTGCGGATAATTGTGTGTTTTATTCAATCATGCAAACAACAGCTTCCTGGGGAGCCATAATAAAATTTGTAACTTCTCCCGAAGCAATAACGATTCTATTAAGTCGTAGAGGGGGAAAATAAAAAAAAGAAAAAACGCAATAGAATAAGTAATAGCATAAGAACAACAATAAAAACAACTTGAGCCAATTTCACTCATCAAACAATTATAAAGCAGAGGGAGGCAAAACAAATACATAAACAGTTGATAGAACGTTAGTATTATTGAATATAGACTAATTTCTTACCCTTTTGCATAAATGGAATCTACACCGGATATTAGTACAGTTAATTGTTTCACATCATCGAGTATTTTGTGTAAATCGACTACTTCATCGTCAGGACCCACATTAATGATAGTTATAATGGAGTTCTCACCTTTGAAATGTCTTCAGATAAAAATAGACAAGTATTATTTAACTCAAAATTACTGATATCAACAATTTTTTTTAAGTACTAATTAATAAGTTTGATTATAACTTTTAATAATTTTAATTATTATAAAATGGTCCTTCGAACCATATTTTTTGCAGCAACATTAATACATAACTGAAGGTTCTTTCTTAAGCAATTAATAAATGTTTAAGTAGAGAATCAAATAAACGAAATAAATTTTAAACTTTTTTGTCTTACAAAATGTAAAAGTTTTTAAAACTTAGAAACTCAAATTTAAATTGTTAAAATCATTGAAGTTTAAGGACAAATTTAAAATGACAGCAACATTTTTAGTTGGTGTTCACAATAAAGCAACAATTTTTTCACAAATACACACATTTTAAATCAAGAAAAAGAACAAAGTTACATATTAATTTAAACATGTTCGGCCTAAATGTGTAAGGCGTTGTCGTAAACGCGTGAATCGTTTTTTTTTTTTTTAATAGATCAAAGTAACACACAACTGGTGTCAACGACAACGCCTTACATAATAAGGCCGATTGTTAAAATTTTCATTAAAAACAAGGCAAAACTTTAGCTTGCATTCAAGACCTTAGCTTGCTACGTCAGCAACAGCTGATAACTAAAGCTCCAGTTAGATGACAGTAACAGTAGCGTTACAAATCAGCTGCTTCATTTTGTTGTATGTAAAGCACTTAGAACGATTATAGTCAGCAGTTATACCGTAACGTCTAAGTCTGTAGAAAATGGATTTTGTGACTTTTATACTGTGCGGCAACATTTCTGTTACTATCAGCTAACTGGGGCTTAACCATATGTCAAAATGGTACCGTTGTGGTGGTTTTGGGGAAACTTTCATAAATTATATAATTTTCATTAAGAGTAATGAAATTTAAAACGTTTTTAAAATTTAAAATTCAAAACACACAATTTAAAATTAAAAAAAAAAATTAAAAGTGACAGCATATACTTCCTTTTGACACACAGCTAATTTGTTTACTACAGTGTTGTATTATTTTGACACTACGTTAAAGTATTTTACAGTGCATGAATTCACCCTGTTCAAAACTTAATAAAAATTATTATAACGTCATTTACAATTTCATATTAAGTTCTGCTTAAGTAGAAGTAAATTCAATTTTTAAAAAAAATTAGCTAAGATTTTGTTCGAAAAATTAAAGGAAAGCACATGAAATATATTGAAAAAAATAGAAGAAATTGTTGCCATCATTGTGAACGAAACTTTAAATTGCTTTCTCCTTAAAAACCAATCCAGTTTGTTAATTCGAGAAATGGTCCTTTGAGCCAACCATATTGCTTAATATTAGTACTTTGTAAAATACTCTCACCTTATAACTGCAAATACATTACGATTTATAACCTCCAAACGAGTTCGACCATGTTGTAGAATCTCTGATTTTCTCAATTGCACTAAATCCTTATAAATCTTAAAATGACTCTTTTCTGCCGACATTTGTAAATCCAAATTTAATTCCTCGTAATTGGGATGCACCGGCAGCCAAGTTTTGTCGGCATTTGAAAAACCTGCATTTTTCTCCGAACTCCATTGGAAAGGTGTCCGTTCTGGGTCGCGAGAAACTAGTTTATAATTACCAGGGCCAACATTACATGCGGGAGGATCAACAGTATCTTCCCAGCTTATATCACGGAAATCCTCCATGCCAATTTCTTCGCCCTTTTGTATTTCAAAATAAAAAAATATTAATGTCTTGGAATGCCAAAAAAAAAAAAACAAAAGTACTCACATTGTAAGTAACAGCTACTCCAGGCAAAGTCATAGTCAACATATTAATGGCATCTACAAAATTTTTGCTAAATCTAGAAGCTGTACGAGGATTATCATGATTGCCTGTGACCCAATTGGCGACATGGTTTCTTGGCATATAAGTCAACCATTTCTGTATGTTAAAAACAAAATCTCTGGCATCTGATTTATCATTTAGATCTGTTAATAATAAAAAGTTAAAAGGAAATTGCGGCCCCTTTTTGCCTTCATTATTTTCATAATAATCCATTAAAGTTTTTATATCTGCATAAGCTTCGGTCATCATAATGCGCTCGGGGCCACCATGGCGCTTGGAGTAAACATCCAGCAAGTTGCGCCAGTGATATAACATCTCATAAACTTCGGGCTTAACAAAAAAATGAAATAAATTTTTCATTATGTTGGAAAATTCAAGTGCAAACAGTTTACCAAATCTTTGGTGTGTATATGTTGTGTGTAATCATAAGATTTTGAGTCTTCAGTTTTACCACTTAAAGGTTCATCCTTTAGCTCAGGATCTTCGAACAAATGATTGACTGCATCTACCCGAAAACCACTTACACCCTTATCTAACCAATAAAGAATAACGTCATCCATGGCTTTTACCACTTCGGGATTACGATAATTCAAATCTGGTTGTTCTTTGGTAAATTGATGATAATAATATTGTTCTCTTTCGGGATGCCAAGTCCAGGCAGAGCCATAAAATATGGATTGCTTAAGAGATAAGAAAGTTTTCTCAGTTTCTCTTTTTAGATGTTTAGTCTTACATACCCAGTTATTTGGTGGTTCAAGATCTCCCTCCTCATTTAGTTTGCCATCTTTCCAAATATAGAAATCCTCATAACCTTTTTCGCGGGCTACCGATTTTTGGAACCATTCACATTGATCGGAAGAGTGATTGGGTACAAAATCTAATATGATTTTTATATCCAAGTTTTTAGCCTGCAATATCAACTTCTCAAAATCTTCCATGGTACCATATTCATTGTGTATGGCCTTAAAATCGGAGATATCGTAACCAAAATCAACCATTGGTGATTTAAAAATGGGACTTAGCCATGTAGCCGTAATGCCAGTTTCAGCCAAGTAGGATAATTTCGAAATGACGCCTGAAATTGATTTAACAAAAGTTGTATTAACAAAATCAAAACTTTATTTACACAGCAAAAAATATATACGGGCATTTCCATTTTGACGTGACGTGATATTTGTACGTTAAAATGTAAAAAACTTAAATGAACAAGTCAAATTTGTAAAAACTTTTTTTATTTTTGCAAAGTAATGATGTAGTACTATATTCAAAAAAAAAAAAAATACAACAATCAACCCTAAGGATTTCAAGATATAAGAAAAAATGTCAGCTGGCGTGACTTGCATTACAAAATTGCATAAGTCTGCTAATTGAGCAAGACTTTTTGTAAAAACCTTTTTAGCAAGCTTTGGACTTATAAAGATTTATTTTCCAAGTTATCAAATTAAAAAATCTTTGCTTATTTTAAGGTACATATGGGAATTTCTAGCGAAAAGCCTACTTTTTGTAATGTAATGCCAGAAAGCAAATAAGCTTGTGTTTTAGAACCATGTTGTTCAAATGTTATCCCTTTTGTAACGTAATACAGAGCTTGTTGCGCTTTACACCAATATATTAAAAAGTAAATTACACATATACAATTTTTTTTTAGAAACAATTTAAATTATTTCTTGCGTTACGTTACAAAAAGTAGACTTTTGTCTGGAACTACCCATATTCTGGTACGTATGCGATGAAAATCGATCGATTACAAAACGATGGCTTAAAAAAGGTGTGATAAATTTCTGAATTATTATAGGAACACAATTGAGTCGTACGTCGTATAATCGTAGGACGTAACGCCGTAAATTTTTTAAAACGCGCTCCCCTACGTCGTAAACATATTTTGTTTTTTCTTGAAAAAAATATTAAAAAATTCCAATTTTATTGATATTGTTGATTATTTTTCTATCCTTTTATGTTGTTATCAAATATTCAATTGAAACAATTGAACTCAATTGAAAACACAAAAATAATTGCATCCGGCGTATGATATAGAATTAGATCTATGTCGACGTACGACGTAGATACGCTTTAATGTTTGCGCCAGATATTGTGTGCCTTTGTATAAAATATTATATGCTTTAATTTGACACTGTATCTACGTCGTTTACTACTACGTTCATACGGTGCAATTGTGCTCCTACGGTTAAAGCCTTAATTATTTACTCCAACTCCAAGATTTAATGGAATATACACAGAGATTATTTTTTAAGACACTCAAACGATATTATCGGTTTTAAATCGTTTTGTTTTCAAAATAGATATTCATCACAAATCTGATGGATATGATATGTTTGTATTTTTCAGTAACATGATTTGTGAAATTACTATTTTTAACTCTCGAAGTAAATACCATAAATGTTGTTCAGTCAATAAAAGTACCTTGTAAATCTCCTATGCCATCACCATCACTATCCATAAATGATCGTGGATAAATTTGATAGAAAACCGCATGCCTCCACCAATTATAATCCACTTCGGCCACTTCGTTTGATTTTGCTTCACTGTCCTCTGCTCTGGTCGTAGCCATTTGTCTATGCAACACTAAGATAAAGCATAATGTATAAATTTCAAATTGACTTAATTTATAGTAAAACATATTGATTTGCTTTTGCAGAATTGATGTTGCTTTTGTTTTCTTCTAAAGAGAACAGATTTACATTAATTAATGAAATATTTTTTTTTTTTTTTTTGAATATTTTTCAACTCATTAAAGACTCTTGGCTGAGCACTAACTGAACCTTTTAATGAAATTTATTCAAGCTTAAATATTAAAAATAAACTATAAATAAACTTATTAAGGCAAAATACAGCAATTATTTTATTATTTTTGACAATTATTACATTATTAAAAAAATAAACTTTTTTTATTTTATTGCGAATATTTTAGTTTGATTTTATAATTGTTTTATATAAAATTTTTTTTTTTTTTGTCGTTCAATTTCTCACAGTTGTTTGTTTTAATTAAAATCAACAAATAAATCTCTTTTTAATTGTTCACCGCACACAATGATCGCACATGAGATCTGAAGAGATTTTATACATGCCACTGATTGTCACTAGAAAACAAAAGTTTTGCTAAAAATATATTATAAAACATGCTGAACAAAAATCAGCTGCAAACGATGCCAGATTGGGAAAAAACTATCTGCAAAAAAAAACATTTTCACTTAACTCTTTTAATGTCGACATAAATAAATTTATTCTCTAACGCCAATTTTATAGCATTTTTAAGCATACATATTTAGTAGTGTAGAAATTTTGTTCTTAAACGATTAAACAACATTTAACTGTTACAATTAGGAACAAAAGAATGTTAATACAATTTTGTAATTTAAATGTACATATCAATCCCTTTGAAAACTGGCAGCATTTAGCCGATATGTGTGTAATAAAAGGCATTATGCAAACAAGATCCATTCGCGTTTCGTTGTCATTATTATGATTTACAAGATACTTATCATTAAACATGTGCTTAGATGGTACCGTAAAGTATGCTTTAAAAAATCTACTTAAATTTTATTAACGCATCGAAGTAAAGTGTTTGTTTACAATATGCTTAAAAGTAGGCAACAAAAATACACCATTAAATATATATATATATACAAGAGAATACCTATGAAGTGAGAAACATAACCTACATAAAAACTGGTAGTATGTGCAGAAAAAGCACCCTTCAAACACTTCTATAATGTTTTTAATGTTCACTTACAACAATTATATATTATTAGTTAAATTTTAAAATGAACGTTCAAATTTAAAAGAAAATAAGTTAGAGTGCTATAGTCATCTTTGCCGAATCTTTGATACCCTCCACCGGCAGTTAGAATATATCAGGAGTGGGCTTGCGAAATTTTACAATGTTATTTCTAGTCTTACAAAACTATGACTGATCAAATTTTATTTAAATTTCATTAAACGTTACGGGTTTTCGCGTACTAAACTGTTTTCCAGGAGTGAGCTTAATTTGGGGCCTAAAGTAATTATAGACCGATCTTCACGAAATTTTGTGGTAAGATTTCTAGTCATTCCGCCTCTATTTATGTTAGTTTTTGTAACAACCACATTTTGATTCATAACTCTTATCCTACTGAACAGATTTTGCTTGATTTCAATCCCAAACGGCTTAGGATAACTAGAAACAATTTTAAACCAATATTGCTTTTTTCTTTGATTGTTTGAAAGAAAGCGTGTTTTCAACAGACGGGCGGATGGACAGACAGACGGATAGATGCACAGACAGACGGATGGATGGACAGACAGACGGACAGATTACTCAGAGCCAAAATATATATACATTATGGGTTGTTGTTAGATTAATATTAACAAAGTTTCACAAGAAACGACAAACTTAGTATTGCCTCATCCACCACTAGTGTTGGAGGATATAAAAAGGACTAGAATAGCAAAAATCCAGAAACTTATGCTATGTTCATACGACTATATAAATCATTTGTTTTGCACTCTGATACAAGATTGCCAAACGTGCTGTTCATACATAGAAAAAAGTATATTATAAATAAAAAATATGATTTAAAAAAAATTTAAATTTAATTAATGTGATAATTGAATCAATAATTTTTTTAGTTGAAAGAAAATTAAAAATAAAGTTTTAATTTAATTAATATTAAAGTTGTTTTGAAATAAATTTTTAATTAAATACGAAAATATATTATTGGTATTTTCGTTTAAAATAAAATAATAATAAAAAAAAATAATTTAAACTTGTAGAATTGTTGTTGGGAATTGTCAATATTTAATTAAATAAATTAACACATTGTTTGAAATGGCAAAGTTTTTTGATCATTTTTGTAATTAAAATGATCATTTATTTAAATAAGATATTCACAATTTTTAGTAATCAATTGAATCATTTTTGTAATAGGTGCAAAATAAACAACTTGTTTGCTTGATATTATGAATTTGGTATAAATTTGGTGATTCGAGGGCATTTTTAAGTTTTTCTGTGTATGATTCATTCTGGTTTTATGTTGACATTTTTTTTTTAAATTTTTGTGTTGATAGTGTAATTTTATTTAAAATAGATTAAAATGTAAGTTAAAATTAAAAATGTTATTTAAAATAGATTAAAATGTAAGTAAAAATTAAAAATATATTATTTGATACTTTTAATAATATTATTAGTTAATAATTATCACTTTATTTATTTTATTTATGAGTTCCGATTTGGCAATTTATAGTCATATTTTGCTTTGGGTGTATCATTTAAGCATTTATGAATATTTATCGTAGCTCCAATATTCCATTGAAAATGTAAACAAATTAGGCGAATTATTTCATGTGAAAATAAAAACTTTCATAATATTTTTAATTTGAAGTGCGTACTCCTATCTTCATTAATAAAAATGCCTTACTCCTTTTTTACTGCGAAATATGTACAGTACTTTCTACCAGACTAAATTACAAAAGATTTGTCACAATCAATTTGTAGCCTTTCAGACTTTATTTATTTGAAAAACCAAACAGAAAATCGTCTTAAAAACACAAAGACATTCATTCATGTTTTTTAAATATACAATAATAAGACAAATGGCTCAGTAGCTCTATCATACCAACATATTTTTGAGTAGTGAACCCTTTCTCTCTTAAAAGCAACAAGAAAAATTTTACGTTATTAAACTTTTTTTTATATAAAAGTAGCGGAAAAAAACTTGATCCATTAAACACAAAGACTACAGCAGGCAACCGACTACAGTCTTTCAAAATTTAAATACACACATATAAACGTGTGCGACGATTATTTTCACTAAGTTAATTATTCGGTGTGACACTTTTTAATCTTCATTAAGGATCCCATTAAGAATATAGATATAAATATATATTCTCTAGGTTCTTGAGTCAATTTAGACACGCCAGTCTGTCCTTCCGTCGGTCTTTTGAAAACATTTTCACTTTTGGCTTCTTGGTGGAGGACTAATTTAACCATAATATGCTTGCAGGTGACAATAATATGGTTAAATTAGCCATTATATGCTTAAACATTTTTGTTAAAAATAGCTTTGTTGGAGCTTACCGTACTGAAAAATGTCTTTCTTTGCGTAAAACGATTTAACTTAAAACTCGATAATTTTGTTAAAAAAAAAAAGCAAAAAAATAAAAGGTGACAGAATGCACCGAATCTCATTCAATTTTGTAAAATTTTCTTTTTTATGACTTGAAATCATACTTAGAAAATTTTGTAAAAATCGGTCGGTAATGCAAGTTTTATGTTCTTAACTCGTAGAGGGGAGAACTGACTTATATTTGAAGTTGTCAAATATAAGTCCGCATAGGACGCATATAAAACTTACTCTAGGAAAACACTTTAGTGCGCCTAAAAATGTAACGTATAATGATATTGCAGTAAAAATGGGGCTGTCAGAAGTTTATACGACTAAAAATCACACTGTCAAATGTTGTAATGATTAGAATATATATAATTAACGACCTATGGTATTTGTTTATATATGTACCATATAGAGCGTACTTTTGAAAAATACTTAATACCCCTAAAACCGCTACGAATTGTATTACTGTGAGGTCATTTTTCTTATTAGTATGGGCTAATTATTTTAAGATACATATATACATATCTAAATCTGCTTATATAAAAACCAATCCTGAAATATTCTTACTCTTTATATCTTTTGCTTGTTTTATAATTAAATAGCTGAATAATACGGCAACAATTGCCGACAATGGCTTTTGCAGTCATGTAGCCTGTTGTAGTCTATGTGTTTAAAGCGTTAAGCTAAACTACAACCACACAATGTTGTTATTGCGCTTGCTTTTTATAAATGTTTGGTGTTGTAGTTGATTTTGTTATAGAAAACAATCTTAACGATGCCACATTATTACACTCGAAAGCTTTTGATATGTTAGACATGCAACAACAAAAAAAAAACATTAAAAGTTTAACTATAAAAAAAGTATGAACTTTTAAACTCTCTTAAATATTGAATACAAGTTTTCGTATGACTGAAAAAATATTTTTTTTCATAATTAGGGTTCCTGTCCGGGAAAAAAATTCGAGGCAATACCCCGTAAAAATGTTTCAAAGAGAAAACTTCTTTTTATTTGTTTAAATAATCTTTGATGTTAATTCAAGATAGAAGCAAATTACTACCAATCTCTGCTTTTTTTAGTAACTGAATTATGGAAAAAAATTTAACCCAACATTTTAATTCAAAAACAATTAGTTAACTTAACAAGCTCTTATTAAGAAAACATTTGATAGAAAATTATTAAATTTAAAATATTTTTATGAACAGCGAAAAGTTTCTTTCTCAATAATTTCAAAAGTCATCATTTCGAATTGTTGTTTTTTGTTTTCTGAATTGTGTTTTTTACAAAGTGCTAAGCAAATATTGGAAGATATGAGCTCAAATGTGTCCCATAATGATTTTTATCTCTAGTACCCATTCATCAAAATTCGATGTCGTTCTTATGATTTTAAGAAGAACATGAAAGGTGTGCAACTTTTGTAGGGCATTAATCTCGGAACAGACCCCAAACAATGCAAGCCGCTTTGTTTATTTTAATTATGCTCATTTTCTTCCTCGAAACGAAAATTTGTTCTTAATTATAGCGTGAATAAAAATAACCGAGAAAAATTAAGAATCCTGGAAATGGCAAAAGTTCAGAAAATTAAGAACCCTAACCGTAATACTAAAGAATAAATATCGTAATTAAATTTTATTTTAACAATGTAAAACAGCTTTAGATTATAAAAAAAACATTTGCGATGATTTTTACTTTGCTATTAAAGAAAATAAAGTAGAGCATTAACAATTTTTTTATTAAAGACATATTTAAAAACATGTAGATGTAAGAATATCTTATAATCAAGCTGAAAAGAATTGGCAAGATTCATCCGAATTGGGAATTTCATCCCCATTCGATACTGGTGAAATTAAACTTTATGATTACATATAAAAACAAATTTCAGTTTTAACTTTTATTTACCTAAATTTTTCACCATGTAGAAAATGTTCACTTCATACATTTTTAACATAAGTAGGTCTTTGATTCATATAAATACTTTAAAAAATGATATTAAAACTTTCACAAAATTACTCTTTTTATAATCACAGCACTTAAAATTTAATATAATGAGGAATTCTATAGATATTTAAATCTTGCAGCATGACAGTTTAATAGAGTTTAGCCTAAATATAATTTCTTATACCCTCCGCCAAAACTGGTTGTGAAGAGGGTATACTAAGTTTGTCATTTCGTGTGAAACTTTTTTTATATTCAGCTAAGACCCAATAAAGTATATCTATTCTGGCTCCTCAAGTAATTCTCAGTCGATTTAGCCATGTCTGTCTGTATGTCTGTTGAAATCACGCTCACTTTCGAACGCCTCAGAAATCCATCAAAATCGGCTCAGTAGGAAAAGAGTTATGACTCAGAATGTGTCAACCCCCCTAAAAACTGCATCATTTTGCTACAAAAACTTAGATAAATAGGGGCAGAGTGCACATATTGATGTAAGATTTTGCAGAAATTCGTTCTATATAACCAGAAATCATACCACAAAATTTCGTAAAGATCGGTTAATAATTTACCATATGTCTCATATAAGGCCCTCTCTCGAAAACCCCTTCACTACGCCTAAAACCGTAATAAATAATGGTATTTCAATAAAACTTAGTCTTTTACAGACTTATTAGGGTTTGCTGGAAATCGAAAACGTAAAACGTCAAAATTTCGAAGTTGTTTTTAATACACTTTTCTGTTTAATAGAGAAATATTTCGTTACCTAAAACGCAAAAGGCCCTATCTAACATTTTGAAAATTTTACAGGAGAAGCAAAGAACTATTTAAAATGATAAATTGATAAATTACCTTAAACTGTTTAAAATAAATTTTTCTTTTATTTTTCTTGTAAAACCTACCAGTGGTTTTGACAAATAACGATGTGGCATATAATGAAAACTGTTAGTTATGTATATTAGCGTTTATCGTATACTATTTTGTAGATAGGGCTTTTTGTTTTTTATTAATAAAATTTCTAATTTTGGTCGAAAGATTTCAAAATTTGTTGTGGACATGTGTGTTGATGCAATACATCAGAATCAATGAAAAAGTCAATATTTAATTTTTGGTTAGTTAGTGCCTTTTGCGTTTTAGGTAACGATTTGTATAATATTCATCGTAAAATTCTTTTATTACGAAAATCTTATTTAAAAACGACTTTATTCTTGCGTTTTACGTTTGCGATTTCCAACATACCTCTGTGTATGACTAGAAATCACACTGTCAACTTTCGTGCAGATATTTTACCACAGGTGGCATATAAAACCCACTCTAGTAAAAAAGCTTAAGTACACGTTTAACCGTAACAAAGAATGCTTTTATAATAAAATTTGGTCAGTCATAGTTTTATAAGACTATAAATCAGTTTGTCATATGTCGTAAAGATCGGCCCATAATTTACTATATGTCCCATATAAAGCCCAACCCGAAAATATTCTAACTGTAGGTGAAGGGTATCAAAGATTTGTCACAGCCGAATATAGCACTCTAACTTTTTTTCTTTAAAAAGGATAATCATTTAACTGTAAAAAGTTAACAAATATGTTGTAACATCATGTTGTACAAGAAAATAGTATTGTTGTTGTTGTACATAACCTAAAACACTATGCCACAGACATTTTATATATTATACGAGAATGTGATTGTGTGAGCATTTTAAAGCAGTTACATTCCAGATTTATCTCATATATGAACATTAATAGAGCATTTAAATAAGTAGTCAAACAATAAAGGGCAAAACAAAGCCATACAATACAAATTTCCAGAAAATTTAAGCCAATAGTGAAATTTTACCTATTAAAAAAAAATTAAACTTTTTACAATTATTAAGTAGTTTTATAACAATTTTATTTTTTTCATTGAACTGTTGGTTTTTTAATTGAAGTTTTTGATATTTAAATTAGGCTTAAGTTTATTAAACAGTAGAACAGCAACGAATTCTGATGATGGGAATGTTGTTATTTTCGAAACATGTAAATTCGACCCGAGTTCAATCCCGTGTTCAGTCAAGAATAAAATTATAAAAAAAATTTAATTAATTTCATGTTGTGAATTATTTTCTTCTCTAGAAATTATTTAATGAAAATTAAATTTGATGAACTTAAGCCTAATTTAAATATCAAAAACTTAAATTTATAGTTTTAACTTAATCTCTTTTATTTTGCTCTTTACTGGTTTTTTTTTTTTATTATACAATCTGTTTTCCTTTGATATATGTGTGTGCGTGTGTACGTTCCTGTTTATCCTTTTCCGATTTTTTGCTTCATAAACCACAAAAACCAAATACTGGCAACATCCGTTTGCTAGTTGAAATATTGTTATTGTATGAGAAGTTGTCATCAAAAATTTTTGTTGCTCTCAGCCAAATGCATTTTAGCGTAAAAAGGAATTTTTCATCACCATGCTGCGATTAAAAAAAGATTTGGTCTGATGTGAATACACTCACAAGTAAATGTATTTCTAACGAAAACAAATATGTTTTAGAAGGGAAAAAAGTGTAGCATATGATTCGCTGACAGAATTATGGGGATTCCAAATAAAGTTCAAAGTTAAGATTTAATTAACCTATTTAGTTCATTTATTCATATTTGTTGGTAACATTTTTCCCCAGAAATGTTTTTCACCCGAACAATAATGTTTTATCGTATATAACCCGTAAATTATTTTTTTCTTTGAATCATATGTGTTCGTATGAAATTTAATAGCCGTATGAAATTTAATAAAAAATTAACTTGTCAAAATAAAATTCTTAATACTAAAATTAGAATGTTAAGAATCGTTGTATTTCTATGACTAGAATTGGAAGAAGAAAATATGTCGAA
Source organism: Pollenia amentaria (assembly GCA_943735925.1). Taxonomy (NCBI): domain Eukaryota; kingdom Metazoa; phylum Arthropoda; class Insecta; order Diptera; family Polleniidae; genus Pollenia; species Pollenia amentaria. The sequence continues at coordinate 247,888,216 of OX031007.1, read as the reverse complement.
GAAAATTAAAACAAAGAAATATAAGCCGGATTTAAAAAACTGCAGTCGAAACAAAAACTGACGGACAAAAAACGAAAATTTGTGTACAAGTTTTAGCTTTTTTGACAGCGACTATTTACATTTAATGAATCAGAAGTAAAAGTAACAGTTTTTTTTTGCCAATGACAAATGAATAAGTGGAAGTAATGGCAGCTTCTCAACTTTGACTGCAGTTTTTTAAACGCTGAATATAAGTCTAGGTTTACATGCTCCAACTTTTGCTGCTACATTTTTTTTAATTCCCTTTCAAATTTGCCACACGTAGGAATCTGTTTCAAATGTTTCGGTCGAACAAAGAATAGGACCCATAGATTTTATTAACATACTTGCGCAATTAAGTGATTGTGTTTAAAACTTTTTTGCAAAAATGTGCGGAAAATGCCAATTTGGATAATGAGAAAGTTTACTATTATCTTATATACATATAATGAAAAAAAGAGTAAAACAAGCGTGTTTTTCTTTTGCAAGCATAATAAATATTTTTTTTAAATGTTTACTCCTTGAGAATACTTTCTATTATAGCTAACTTCACGATTCAAACATGCTGGCTTCATCATCCATTTACACATACATTCGGCTGCACAATCCTCTAATTACACATGCATGAACAGAAAATCATAAAATTTCACAAAAATTGTCTTGTAAGCGTGTTTTTTATACAATAATTTCTTATAACAAATTTATTTCTTATAAATGCTTAAGCTGATATTAGAATTATTTGTGTAATAACAACTGTGAGGTTATTCCCGAAAGGATGGTTATCAGATTATATGGTCATTTAAGTTTGTAGTGTTAGCAGTGGCAGGATCGCCATGTAGTGTTAGAAGTGGCAGGATCGCCATGTAGTGTTATAATGTGTACGTGTAAGTGTATTCCCTATAACCCTTGGTTATTTTTAGTAGCTGTCAGGGTTTCAGCTGATTTGCAAGGCGTTCAAAGGAACTGCCGAATTAGTTTTTTTGAGTCTTGGAATTAAAACATAAGCAAGTTATTGCCGGTTTAGTTTTGTGATTTCAAGTCTGCTTTATTTAAATTTTACGAGTGCTTATATACTACAAATGAATTTTTAACTTAACCGTTCTAACTTATTTTAATTATTTACATTTCTATATTTGTCTTTGTCGGTCATATGGAGATATCAATAGATTGTATCAATAACAAGCCCTCATGACCAGTCTCGCCAATCGGAATGTTGGACGTTGGAATGCACTCAATTTACACTCAATTTTAATGTCATTCACTTACATTCCGATTGTCGTCATTTGTTTATACCGTTATTTGATATTTAAAATACCCTACTCTATATAAGTTGGTAAGTGTTGGTTTTAGAGTAGTTTAAGGGTATGCGGTGGCGACTTATGAGGTACACTACAAGTTTATTAACAACAACAAAATACATTTATTTATTATAACCACAGGAAAGGCGTGGGCTGAAGTGTGAAACACAAAAAAAGATTGGTCCTAGACCCACCTTTTCGTATACCGATCGACTTAGAATCACTTCGAGTCGATCTCACTGTGTCTGTCCGTCCGTCCGGCTAATCATCGTACTAGATTTACTTGTAATCAGTAAATTTTTACCATAGCTCCCATATAAATACACCTTTCTTTAAAATGTTGGTTTTGACATACAAATTGGTGCCAATAACTTTAACGATAGCTTTGTCATGGCAATTGTTGTGCTGGTAGTTCCAAAATATAAACACCCATCCTAAAATCACTTAAAGGCAAACAAATCTCGTAGAGATGAAGATATCTTAATACTTAATATATCACCTTGCAGGGTGATAGACTTTGAACGCAGCCTGAACCTGGCATGTTGATATACACAGGCTGCATAAAAGATCCCCTGGATCGCGTTGTTTATGGCCTTCTTCATATCATATCTAATGATTATTCCGACACAAGGAACTTTTACATGAGTCTTAACCTCATAACAAATTTTTGTTCTGTGATTGCCCATGGTCCCTGAGCAGTTTGTTTGCCTTTATATATTGTGGTGTAGGATAACAAATGTTCGGGCTTGACCGCCTATACTTCCTTAGTTGTTTCTTATTGGAAGACTTTTAAAACAGACATCCTGTTTCCGCCATACTTTCTTATTCGCGGTTTTTTTTCCTTTATGAGATATCTTTATATGAAATGTTATATAATAAAACAAATATTTACTTAATTGTTGTGTATACATGTGCACATAGAAAAGGGAGGGGTCCATTAGATAAGGTAGATACGCTTCTCCTTAACACTCAATACAAGTGAAGTTATTTAGGTAATAAAAATCAAGATTCTTACTGAGCTCAGTGAGTTTTAATGGACTTAAACATTTCCGATAAAATGTTTTTGTATGAATGTCCCTAATACTTGCAGGTTTAACTCCAACTGTTAAAAAAAAAATTTTTTTTTTAAATTATAAAGAAAAACTTGCACACACATTGTACTTTATGCGCAAACATGTACAGAATTTACAATATGAAAACCGGAAATAAACATATTTTTTTATTGTATTACAAAGCTTAACGTAAACAGGATCCTTTCAAATCACTGGAACATAATAATAAATAAAACATTTGCCAAAAACACCAACTTTTATGTTTGAAAAAATTATTTGTTTTGTAGAAGGACTTCTAACGGATGCTATTTAATATTTCTTGTTCTTTATAATTATTATATTTAGAAGAAAAATGTATTCATATTTAACAATTAATGTAACATATAAAATTTGGTGCATAACTTTATAGAGAGATAAAATTAAATAATTGGAATTTTTTGGTAAACTCGTATAATAAAAAAAAATTTTTAATTAGAATTACTATTTTTTTTTGGTGTGCAGAAAAGGATAAAGATAAAAAAATGGTAAATATTTTATTAAAAAAAACACAAAATTGGAATAAAATGTTTTTTTTAATAAATGATAGAAAATATTAAAAAAAAAGGTTAATTTTACAGGTCATTAGAAAAACGAACATTTATTGTTGTTTTTTCGAACTGTGTTAGTGGATACACATGCTATTACCAGGTGAAAGCTGCACCTGAATTTTAAAAATGTTGGCAAAACAGTTTAACCGATACTGCGGCCTTTTGAAAATGGTTTGAAGATTATCATATTTATTTGAAAAAAAAATATGTTGCGACAAAAAGTTTTCCGGTACTTTTGTTAAAAGTTAATTTTCGTCTTTTTAAACTGTGAAATTTAATCAAAAAGTTCTTTCCTATCGCAGTGTTTTTTTTTTAGCAAAATTTACCAAAAATATTTTAAAGGAATGTAAGAACCTCCTTCCTGTAAAAAAATACAAATGAGCAAAAAGAATCATAAATAAATATTTGTTAGAGTTGGCAAAGTATTGAGTAGTGGGTACCGAGTATCGAGTATTTGCTCTTACTTCATCAAACTTTAAAGGGCATAATAAACCACACAAACTTGGAGGCAAACATGCACTTTGTTTTTGCTTTTGTTTGCCAATAAACAGCACAATCATATTTCGTACATACATTAATTTTTTATTTTTGTTTTGCCTTTAATGAATGCTGACGATGATTGTGCTGCGGCAATTTTGCTCGCTATAAAGAAAACTAATTTGTAGTAAAAAGTGCTCTAAACAAAAAGCTGTTTTGGGAAAAACAATGCTGCTAAAAAACTAGAATTTACGGCTAAAAATGATTTTATTGCCTCTTCTTCTTTACTCTGCAAAGTTTTTGCTTAACTGATTACTTTTAGCACTAGACACCAAAAAAAGTTTGACAAATATCCAACATGTCTGCCAAATATTAAAAATTTTTAATATATCTACAAACATTGCTTCAAATGTTTGTCCAAACAGCAAACACCCCAAATTACAACACAAACTATTTGTACAAACGTAATATTTTTACATGTTTGCCAAGCAATTTGTGTGGTTTATTATGCCCTTAACCAACAGCTAACAATAAGGGTAATCACGATGCACACATTTGCACAACACAACAACAAAATGTACGTATTTACAATTTACTTCATTTACTTCGTTTGCACTAAAAAAAACCTTGAGCAAAAACTTTTAGGCCCATAAGGGCTTAAAAACTCTAATAAATTAATAAAATATAAATTAAAAAAATAGTAGTGTATATTTGCTCAGTTGCAAATAAAGGCAATCAAAAACTTTTGACATACAGACCGCCATATTTTGTTATTTGTAAAAAGAAAATTATTTTTCACTGGTTTTAGCGCATTCTTATTTGTTAAAAAATGTATTTCAATATCTTGGCTTGGGTATAATTGTAACCAAATAAAGATTTTTGACATCTTATAATAGTGCTGCCGGATGTTTTTTGTGTTGCCAGAATAAATTTTTAGAAAAATAGCACATTTGCACCAAAAATAAAAGTGGTATGCTCACGATCAATCATAACATCCACTGAAAATTTACAAAGTGCAAATTTGCACAGTAACTATCGTGATTACCCTTATTGAAAAAACGAAGATAATGGAAAAATATTAACCGCCATATTCATAAAAAATATTTAAGGTTTATGGCAGGTTTATGAAACGAATTTTCTATGAAAATTTGATTAATAAACCTTTTATTAATCAAAAATATTTTTTATGAAGGAATTATATTGTTTGTTAGCAAATTTAACACAACACGTATTTAAATTAAAAAAAGCAGTGTTTAGATTCGTAGCGTTGCTTGAAAACTCAAATAAACCGTTGAAAGTATTCAGTTGTATTGAGTACCCTAATCAAATGTATTGAGGATTATTGAGCGATGAAAAGTAGAAGAATTTTTCAGCACTAATCCTCAACTTCCGTTTAAAGGCAATTCTTACAATCAAATCTTTAGGGAATATTTGGATAAAAAAGAAAATAAAATCAATAAAAATCATTTACATTCTTGTAAGGAAATAGACAAATATGCAATTTGTCATGCCTTCTTTTCCTGCTTAACATTGTTTATTGTTGTTAACTAATTTACAAAAGCTTAAATTTTTTTTATTTCTTTGATTCTATTTCATTTATATTTTTCGAACTTTTCTCATTTGTAGTATCAACAAAAAAAAGGGTTGTAAAATGAGCGTTTCTCCACTCCTACACATTTTCCTATATAAAATTTGCGGCTTGTACTAAATTACAAAATTAAGTAAAGAAACGGCAAAATTTATAAAATAAATTTACATAAAACTCCTGAATTTCTGAAAAAAAAATAATTTTTTCTGCAATAGGAGCGAGGGTCGTCCAATAAGCTGTTGGACTTTAAATAAAATTTCTTCAAAAACATACAGCCGTACCTAACCAAAAGCGGCATGCGTATTCTAGTAGGGCGGAGTCAACGATTTGCAATCGAAAAATTCACTTGACCTTTAATACTGTTGTTTGCCGCTATTGTTAATAAATAGGGCGCGGATTTTATGCAGCTCAAATCGCGTTTTATGCGCATTAAACATTCACTAAAAATAAGAAAATTTGCACTAAAAAATTGAAAATATGCACTTAAAATTCTTTTTAACCCATTTATTAATGATACAAGAACAATTAAATAACAAGAAGAAACACAAAAAATTACATAAAAACGTAAAAATGCAGTCTCATAAACAGAAATAAGTTACAGTACAAAACAAAAGTAGAAGTAAAAATAAAGTGAATCACAAAAATATAAAGAGAAACCAAAAGCAAAATAATCAAGTTAGTTAAGTCACTTGTTAGATAGATATTTTAACCTACATATAAAATTAATTAAGAACATTCAATTAGAAATAATTTTGTTTATATAAATACATGAATTTTTTTTTTATATTTTCAAATTCAAAGTAAAGGCAGCTTGGCCTTGGCTTTAAAACATGGAAAATGACCGTTTACCGCGAAGGAAGTGATCGGTGCATGATTAAATGGTGATAGTTTCTATATTCATGTTCCACTACGCTGTTTTCGTAAAAATTTAAATTAGATATGCCGGCAGTTTATTTTACTGTTTTGAATCCTTAATTTTTCTAAAAACTTTATCCAGCTTGATACGAATTTGTTTACTAAAGTTACCCTCCACTGTATACATTTTATTTATGGCATTATCAATTAATCTAATTTGCTTTCTCAATAGACTAGATTTTTCTTAATTCACAATAAAACCATAATTTGAAGACGCAAATATTATCTGAGCCTTTATATTTGGTAAATTGGCTTTGTTTACTGAAACTGAACCACCATCGTTGAATCCTTCCACTACATCCTGGAATTGGTAAAAATTGTCAGCATAGAACGTAACCGCTTTCAACCACGTTCCTACCTGGTTGTTACAGGCAGAAATAAATCGGGATACTTTTCGTAATATGCGGCAAATCGCGAGGTTCTTTGTACAATATTTTTAGAAATCAATATCATCGAAATTGCTCCTTATCTCTTCTGCAAAACGGGGCATCGCAAAATAAAACAAATATAACAAGTTTTGCTTTTCAAAATATCCAACAAAAATATGCAGTATCCGCAATATATACAAAAATATGCATTTAAAGCAAAATATGCACTAACAAATCGATGCCATTTTACTTTAAATTTCTTGATTCGCAGAGATATTTAGTTGATGTTGATCTCAGACTGACGACAACAAATATGCATTTGCATAAAAGTCCCGACCTTGTTAATATATAATGGCAATTTAGCTATTTTTGGTCAAACTAGGTGTACCCTCCATTTTTTATTTATATTCATTAAACAAGAGAGTTAATACTTTTGAAAAAAATGACAGCACTGAATGTTCCTGACCCAACGTCGACAGCGTTGTCAACTTTAAAATTTCAAAACGCACCAAAATGGAAAAATACACGCGCCATTTAATGAAAAACGCACCAAGTTTAGAATTTCTTTTTTATTTAACGTGTTTATTTAATTAATTTTGCATAAAAAGTATAATATTTTTGTATTAAAAATATAACAATAAGACAGACTCTTACAGTTACGGCTCTTTAGAAAAAAATAAGACTTAACAAAAATAAAAAATAACTACACAAATTTGTTTGTACTCATTTGCACTAGATAATAATTTTAACCCCAGGATTACCGTGTTGGTCTGGCCAGACCAAATTTGTGTTTTGCTTGTAATATTTTTCGCATGGAACAAAAAATCAAAAAAACAGGGACGTGAATTCTATAAAAGATATGTTTTGAATCGAATGAAACTAATTTGGATTCGATTGGAGCAAATAAGTGGGGTTAAATTCCATTTTTATGTAAAAGTCTATGAAATGACCCTCTTGGTCTAGCTAGACCAAATTTTGTTTTCTTGAAAGATATTTCAAATAGGACAAAATATTAAAAAAACAGATACATGAATTCTAGAAATGTTATGTTCTAAATCGAATGAATCAAGTTTGAATCAAATCAGAAAACTACGGCCCATTATGCGCTTAGTTCAATCTAACTACAAAAACCTAACGCAAAACTCGTTTCAGCTGTGGTAGATGCGAAGTAGCAGTGTGCGAAATTAAAGACTACATTTCGATGACTTGCATATGGAATGAAATAATGAAATAATAAAATTATATAATAAATTTGTATAATCTAAAGTAATAAGCATACGTTTAATAAAAAATATATTTATTTACTTTTTATTTAATTGGGGTTTTAAGCTGAACAAATTGTGGTCTGGCCAGACCAAGAGGAGAATTTAGTGGTATAAAGTTACCGAGAATCCTAGGGTTAAATAAATTCTATACAAAACTTTTTAAAGAAAGATAAACGACTAATAGTGTGGATTCAAAATTAATAACACAGCAAATTTCATATAATGAAATGCTTTAGTCCCAATTTACATTATACGATTTTTGTCGTTGCGACTATTGTCGTTTCTTCTTTGAAGTCGGTCTTATGTTTACATTGTACGATTTTTGTCGTTACAACTTCTTGTGTATACATCTAATTTGATACTACGAATGAATGAACAAAACGAATCGTAGAGTACACTCGCTTGTGTACCCCTTTTAATTCCTCTCTATTCCCTCTCGCCAATAAGGTAAGAATCGCAACGACAAAAATCGTATAATGTAAATTGGGACTTACATAATACAAATTATCTACCACAACAAGACCGTTTTATTTTGTGCATTTGATTTGGTACGTCTTAAACTATTTTATTTGTGGATCTTATTGTGGTCTGTAGTATTGATCGGAAAAACGTTGTACTGTTGAATGAAATGGTATTGAAACAGGTATATTTAATTGTACAAAAATGTTTTCACTAAAAACAAGTTGTGTTGAATTTGTTTTGGTGCCACCAAATCTTAAAAAACGCACCGGTATTTGAAATAAAAAACGTACCACGCACCAACTAAGCAATTTTTTGCACAATCGGTTGGCAAATAATACATCTAATTATTTGTTATAAAAATAAAAGTCAGACATTTTATTACAAGATTTATTGGAATTGAATTTTAAAAAGAAAATATAAAATAAAATAAATTTATACTAGCTGATTGTCAAAGCGCGCAAAAAGATGAGAGTTGCCTAACTTTTCGCTTCGCTCTGCGTTAAAAGTACTTTATGTGACATATTTCGTAAAAGTATGTATATTTCATCTTAGATGTCAAAGATATATTTAGAAAAGTATTTTAAATATACTTTTATTGAAATTTGTTGCCGAGTTTTCGAGCAATGAAGACCACTATCACCTCCATAGGTTTCTTAATCGGCAAAGTTTTCACGGTTTTGGGCTGCTGGAGTCTTACAGCCTGTTTGTAGAACGCGAGCGCAAAAGTGCCTCGCAGATTTTGAAATTTTGTTTTTGTTTTAAGTAGTTTGACGAGTAATTCTTGCGCTAGCGTTCTACAAACAGGCAGATAGTTTCGAAAATCAGGCTGGTCAAGAGTTTTTTAATATTACTGACGCTCGATATCCCGTCATGATTACATCGATGGTATTGATGTGGGCATATAGTCCGCAAAACAACTCAACTAATGCATTTTCTGGTCATGTACTCTCTCGTTTCAGAGATCGGAAATGAGTCCCTAGATCGTGTGATTTATACCGTTAGATATCTATATGCAACGGTTTTAATCAAGCGATTATAATTTACAACACTGCGTGTTAAATGAATTGAAATATCGCAGAAGCATTACCAAAGAAAATAATGCGCTAGTTGCGTTTATTTGCATATCGGCTGCGAAACAGATGACATAAGGAATGCAACACTTTGTTAAACCTTGCACCCTCGAGCTTGAAAATACGTTACATTGTTGCACTACAAAGTGTAAAGGAAGGTAACCATACGCACTTTACAGGTGGAAATTAAGCGCTTGCAAAGTCATGGAGATCATTTGCTCTGTGTGTTATTCCGAAAATAACCTCATGCTATGTTCTTTTTAATTCAACAAAAATAATAATAATCTAGGCCCTATTTCAAATTCAGCACTTAAAGTCAAATTTACCACCGCTTTAAAACTGCAAATTGATTTGAACTTTTTTCAACGACTCTATTGAAAAAAATAAAAAATATTTATAAAAAAGAAAATGACTATTGCATCGCTATGACTAATTCCTGCCGTATACACACTTAATGCATAAAAAAGCTTTTTTTACATTATGAGTTTGAGTATTTAATAATTGCAGCGTATTTGCACCAGATTGTTTGCATGCTTTTCGTTGTTATTATTGTAAACACTTGTCTTCTCTTTTAATCTGTTGACATAACAAAAATAAATTCAAACAAAAAAATTACCAGAGGTTATCAGATTTTGTAACTTGCACTTATTATTATTATTTCGCTTAAACTAATTGTGAAAATATATTTAAATTTGCAAAAGAATTGTAATTAAGATTCTGAGAAATTTGACGCCAGCAATTAATTAAGACGTAAGACGACTCAACACTGATTTAAACACAATTCTACTAGAACGTCATAAAAGTCAATTTAAAATATTTTAAATTACCGATTGTCATCAAGTAAATGAGCTTAAATTATTTAGTATATTTTCTTTTTCAATAAACCCACACACTTCGCATATAAATCTACTAAAGAATTTAATTGCAAACTTCATTTTAAAAAGCAACCCAGTAAAACCACGCGATAGTTTTTTTTTTGGAGATTGACATTGTAAAATACTTGCAAAATCAGCTGTTCTCTCTTATTAATTTTATTTTAATGTGTCTGGGTTTTATCCAACTTTTTTTACGATACACAAGTGGCTAATTTCTCTTGAGTTTATTATGCATTTAATCACTTTGTCATAAAATAAAAACATTAAATTAACAATAATTAAATCAAATCTTTTGTTTTATCTCTCTGGGACAGGGACCTTCATTAGCCATTTCCAAGTTGCGGCGTAGTTTTTGATAGAATGATTGAGACCTCTCAAATTCATAACGATTAACATATGTGATGCCATTGGAACCACAAATCTTCTCCTTTTTCTTATCCTTGGTAAGGCCAAAAAATCCAGCTTCTGTCGAAGGCAAAAGGCAGCACAGGAGCAAAATTGCCAGGGAAATAAATATTAATTTCATCTTTTTAACAAATAAATATTATTCTTTAATTTCACAAGTTCACTATTAAGCACGTCTCGTTTAATACGGCGAAAAAACACTAAAATGATAAACGTTGCAAAAGTTTATCTAGAGCCAACCACATCGAATGTATTTTACACTTTTAACAACCAACAATTGTGGGTGAGTGACAAATGATAAATTCCGTTGCTTTGCAATTCTTCGAATAACGGATTTGTCAAAGTCACCTTTGTTTTATTTCATTATTTGCTTTAAACTTAAGAAAATTGTGAGTAATTTATTTGATGTCTTCTTACTTAGAGTTATTAAAACAATTTTTTTATCTCCGCTGACACCTGCTGGCTCAAAACAAAACTTTCGTTTTGCGTTAATGACGTATTTCGTTGTCGTGTTAATTGCAATCGGCCGTTTTGTTAAATTCCAGTCTAATTTTCATGTACTACTAACAATCTGATAACAGTACGACTTGATTTTTCATCACAATATATCCAGCTGTAGTGTCAGTATCTTTTAAAAATGTATGCTCATTTAACTCAAGTTTGCTCTTTTTTGTTATTAAAAATGCAAACAAATAAAAGTAAAAGCTGAATTTGGAATATATTAATACCCTACTCGATGATAGGTGGTAATGGTATTATGCGTTTATGTTGATGTTTGTAGTGCAAAGCCATATTATTCCTAGACCCTTGTTTTACAATTTCAATTAGTTTATTGAAATATAATTTGAAAAAATATTTATAACTAGGGATGAGATTTTCATGCACTAAAAATCCAAAATATGCATTAAAAAAATAAAAAATATTTTAGGTCATATATTTTAATCCATATTTTGGCATATTAAGAAAATTTCCATAAAAAATCGTTTTTTAATTTTACTAAAAACAAAAATATAAAAAATTCAGTTTCAAATATCTTTAAAAAAACTAAAGTATCTAATTTTTGTTTGTTTAAATAAATAAGTACTGTTTAATAAAAGGAAAATCTTGTCTTATACATGAAGAATGCCAATGCATTTTGAAGAAATTTATTTTCAGATCCCACTTTGATTTTAGATCAGATCAAAAATATTTGAAATTTACTATTAAATTTTTAGTTATTCGACCTTTTTGATTATAATTTATAAATTAAATAATTTTTTTCAAGCTCGCGGTATGTTTTATTCTTTGGAAGAAAGAAAATTATTTAATTTATAAATTATTTGAAATGTATTTTATTTTTCTAAATCCTTAATTTTTTTTTTTTTTTTTGCAATAATATTAATACTAACACTATTTTAGAGTCCACACGAAAGATAATACCCTCTGCGATTGAATTTCACGTTTGCTAATATAAAAATCTTATATCTTATCTCAGGTGGAGACCATATGTAAGGTTAGTAATCAGTTGTTGCTGACATAAGGTCTCCACCTGAGATAAGATATAAAATTTTTATATTAGCAAACGTCAAATTCAATCGCAGAGAGTATTATCTTACGTGTGGACTCTAAAATAGTGTTAGTATTAATATTATAATAAATGTTATCAGACAGTTGTTATAAGAAATCTTATGACAACTACCTTATAAGCTGAGCTGTCAAATATACACAGCCATACAACTACATATAAAACAATAATAAGCCCCCATTATTAAAATGTATAATTTATTATTGCAAATAGTGCCAATCTTGTGAAAATTGTTAAAAAAAATATTTTAAATTAAAAAATCAAAAAACTAAAAAAAAAGAATAAAACAAAATAAAAACGATACAAGTTTACTGTACGAGAATAAGTCGATTATGAAATCTTATAAGATACGTGTTCCCCTTGTTTGATATTAACATAGATTAACATAGAGAAATGTGTTCTCTCATTCCGTCGACGTTCTCTCAGATAGTATATCAGATATTATCTCATGTGGAGACCCTGTGTTATGTCAAAATGATATGCTGGTCACAGCAGTGATGGAAAATTTAAAAATTTAGATGGTACTGACCACCAATCAAAAGAGTACTTTATGCAACATTGTGTTAGTTTTTATAAAACACATTTCTTATTGAAAACAAAATTTACAAAAAAAAAAAAACAAAATATATAAAACTAAAAAATTAATTAATTTTATTATAAAAGATATAAAATTTTGGTAGACAAACTAAAAATAAATTTATTTTGATATAAAATTTGTATAAGTAAATGTACATGTACATACATTTTAGAGTTGTGTCGGTCATGAATGAACCCGTACAATTCAACGACTCACACAACTCACGTATCTAAACAAACGGGTAGTTTTAAAAAAAGAATTGAGGAGACTTGCTTCTAGAAAAGTTGATGAGTGTAAAAACTAACCAATGTTATATTCCCGAACAAAAAATTTAATAAAGATTTTATAGTGGTGTGCAAAGTATGTTTGTTAACTAATGTCAAGTAAAAATAGTAAATACATACTATTTTAAACTGTTATCGAAACCATGTAGTTAAAACGAGTTAAAAATGACTTTGGTTTTTCAAGTATATCCACATTTTTGCAACAAAAAATATGAACGAAAAAAAAATAAATTGTATCCATACCGTGTATGTTATTGGTACGTAGGAAATTGTGTTAAAAAAATAGTAACGCTGAATTTCTAAGCCAGTAAGCATAACAAAAAAAAGAGTACAAAAACTGGTGGTAATTTTAAAAAGAAAAAGTACTGAAAATAGTACAATATTTTTGAATTGTCCCTCACTGGTGCACAGCTAACACCCAATTTTTATGATGATTTAAAAGACATGTAATTTTTGTATTTCTTTTTTGGAGAAACTTCCAAAAACTTTTGTGGAAATTGGGTGTAATTTGTGTACTACAGTGTTGCATTATTTTGACACAACGTTAGTATTTTTAAAGTGCTGTATCCGTTTTAAAAATAAGGCCACCTTGTATGAATTCGTCTTGCCACTAATATTATAAATGGGAATGTTCGTATGTTTGGACGCGAAAACCGAGTGATGGATTTCGATGAAATTTTGGCCCAGATTCAAATATAGGGTTCTTTTAAAGAGGTAAATTTGGGGAAAAAATGGTACTTTGGTAGATTTTCTGTCTTTGATGGATTTCGATGAAATTTTGGCCCAGATTCAAATATACGGTTCTTTTAAAGAGGTAAATTTGGGGAAAAAATGGTACTTTGGTAGATTTTCTGTCTTTGATAAATTTGGTATGAGATTGCATATGGTCCAGATTACATAGGGTACTTTTTAAAGGATAAAAATTGAGGGGTAAACACGGGATAAAATTGGTACCATTGCTATTTTTGATAAATTTTGTATACATACAGATTTAAGTCTACATTTATATACAGTGTACTAATGAAGAAATGCTGGCACTCTTGGTAATCGTTTACCTTTAGCACCTTATCAGTTTTCGAAAAAATTTGTATCTAGACAGCATATAGCCCAGATTAAAATTTATTATATAAAAAGGGAAAAATTGTACTTTTTCTTTTTTGTTTAATTTGATATGCAGTAGGGAGATCGAACGATTATTATTCGACCGGTTCGACAGGTTATTTTAGTTTTGCCCAAGCCGGTTATTTTAAAATGTCGATTTTTCGAATAGCCGCATAGACAAACTATTTTTGATTCATTAATACCCAGCTAACATATGGAAGATTTTTTTCAAAAATCAGACTTTTAGAAAAGAGTCGCTAATGGCTCTAGACAAGAGTAATAATTCCGTTATCCGTTAGTCGGTTAACCGATTAATTACTACCCGATAACCTCATCGGTTAAATTAAATTGGCTATTTTCGATTAACGATTAAACCAATTAATTTCAGTCGATTACCCGATTAACCAACGCAACAACATTCTTAATTTTTTGTCGTATTATAAAATATTTTGTTGAGATTTTAATTATTTGTTTCGTCTCATATATAAAATGTATGTGTTTAGAAAATATTTTTTCATACAAACAAAGAAGGTGTTCAGTGATCTTCATTTTAAACAGGTGTTGGCTGTCCACAGCTGTTTGTTTAACGTACTTTTAATATGTATGCGTTTAGTTATTTGTTTCTGCTCATATTTTCCATATAAATCTTTGAACAGAATTAAATAAAAAATAGAAGAGTTAAACATTTAAAAAAATAAAAACAGGTCTCTAATGGCATAAGGGAAGGTTTTATTTGTTTAGAGAAATCCAGGAAAAGGACTTAGAAATTATGTATTATGTATTATGGGTTGCTTTCGATTTCTCCAACATCAACGATAAGTGAAAGGATTTTTTCCAAGTCAAGTTTTATCAAAACTATAGAAAAGAATCGCTTAAATCCGAAGCATTTAAACCAAATAATTTTTCTAAAAGATTAGTTTATCCTTAAACTATTGAAATAACTAATAAAATTATCTAACAGCTTAATAATATTTATTTTAAAAATTTTAATTAAAAAATATGCATTACATATTTATGAATTATTTTTTATTATGTTTGAATTGTTATGTTTGTTATGTTATTGATTTTTTTAACAAATAAACTTGAAATAATAAATAATTTATGCATTTTTATTTATTAAAATTACTTAATTTATAAAAAAAAAACTATTAATCGGTTAATCGATCAATTACAAAATTAACCGATTATTAACCGATTAAACCAAAACCTCGGTTAATTAATCGAGCGATAAACCGATAAAAGCAAAAGCCCGATTAATTGAATACCCTACTCTTAACTACCAAAAAAATTAATCATAAATGAATCATCAAGAAGTGTCTTGAGTAGAGTACCATTTTCTCCCGACAAAAGTATTTTTTATGATCAGAAAATGAGCGCATGTTTTGGTTTTTTAATTTAATTTTTAAAATAAAATTAAAATTTTGAGAAAATTATTTGAAGTACAAAATACTTGAGCGACAGGTGTTTAAGATAAAAAATACATTGTGTGTATTTTCATAATATAATTGAAATACAAATACAAAATACGTATTTGATTTTTAATACTGCCCAGCCCTGATTATTGTAAGTTAAAAGCCAGGTTCTAAAATTGTCTGCGTCGCTTCAACGCATCATTTCAGCGCGCTTTAATATGCTATTACTTTAAAAAGTACATAATTCAAAAAAAAATAAACATTACTAATAAGTTTTTAAATACTTACAATTCTTAAATAATACCCTATTCTCTTTAGAAAATAAAGTACGCTAAAATAATGATTCAAATGTCTATAGCAAAAGTTTCTTTTTTTTTTTTTTTTGAAAATTTTGTAATAATAAAAGATTTCATGGCCAAAAACAATATTACAATAGACATTTTTAAAGTTTATATGGTAACTCTATATTAATAATTTAAAACTATAATACTAATTAACTTGATTACTTGATTTTTAGTTTTTAGTTTGGAATCTTATGGTGTTTTCTCTATTATAAAAACATATGACATTGTATTTAAAAAAGTGCAATTTGTTGTTAATTTCTAAAAAATGTTTTGCTATCTAAAAGGGTGGCATGTTTTATTCTAAAAAATTGACGCCTTCTAATGGCACAAGGCATTGCACTTAACGCCCCGTATAAATTGTCAGTATTGATAGTGCCCTGCAAAACAGATGTGGTACAATGCATACGGCGCTGTATCAGAAAAGCAAACTTTTTTAATGCCGATAAAAAACTAATTATAATTTTTTAATTGTGTGACTATTATTTTTGCGGTAAATTCTACTTCATTGATATATATATATATGCATAAAGATTTGAAATCACTGAAGCAGCGTAGCGATGCGTTGATCAACCTACCCATGACTTCTGTTTATATATAGTTATTATTTTAAAGACGACGATTGCCTCAAAGAGCAACAAAACAACGGGAAAACTGCCAACATTTCTAAAAGTTTGGCTAATTAGCGAAACTTCTCAAAAATTTTTAAAATTTTAAACAAGCCATAAAATGTATTTAAAGTCCTTAAAACTATAAGGAATGGCAAGAATTCGGTTAAAAACTTCTAATTTAGTGAATTTCCGCAAAACTTAGTGAAAAGTTTTAATACTTGGGTTTTTAAACGCGTTTAAGAAATATGTTGATTAAGTTAATCACAGAAAAATTTATTAAATTTCTCCAATCACCAAATTTAGTCCAAATTCATAATATCGAGCAAACAAGTTGTTGATTTTGCACCTATTACCAAAATGATTGATTATATTGATTACTAAATATTTAAAAATTTTTAAAAAATATTTTCAATAAATGATATTTTTAATTTTAATAAAAAAAGTGATCAAAAAACTTTGCCATTTCAAACAATGTGTTAATTTATTTAAATAAATATTGACAATTCCCAACAACAATTCTACATGTTTAAGTTATTTTATTTTAAACGAAAAAAGTCAATTAAGATTTGTTGTTAATTAATTAAAATTGAAAATTAATTTCAAAGCAACTAAATTGTTAATTAAATCAAAATTAAATTTTTAATTTTCTTTCAACTAAAAAAATAATTGATTCAATTATCACATTAATTAAATTTAAATACTTTTAAAACCATTTTTTTAATTGATAAAAAACTTTTTTCTGTGCTTACATTTGAGATGATTAACATGACAGTTGATTAATAAATAAAACACAATAAACTCATTTACATTTCTTTAAAATATTACAAATTAATAAAAAAAAAATTATTTAATTAAGTTATAAGAAGAATATTTTAATCAAATTAATGACGAAGTTGTTAAAATTTATGAATTATTTAAAAAACATTAAGAAGAAATTGTGGTTGGCTGTACACGTGCGAAGTACGTTTATTGTGGCCGATGCTACATCATACTCAGTTTGAGGTATGGTCAGAGGATTCTGTCAATTTGAAGTGATTAACAAATCACTTCAATGTATGGTTAATCATCTCGGTTTTGATATGATTAGAGCTTAATCACGTTCGAGGTGCTTAAGCGCGTTTAAAAACACAAGTGTGAACATCCGAAAGGTCAACCAGGATTGAAAAAGAAATGTTGATAATCATCGTGTTTTATTGTTTATAATTTATAAGAAAAGTCTATGTTTTTATAATAGAATGGTTTCATAGCATATCTCAGCTGTTTTACTTGAGGAAATTGGGCTGGAAACTGGAAAATTGTACATTTTCTTTTTAAGCTACTTCTTAAGACATTTTTATATTTAATTACTTTACATGCAAAAAAAAGTTATGTTTGCACTCTTTCTTCAAAATCTCTCTATTACAATCAATTAGCAAGAGACAAATCTAAGGAGAACAAAAAAAGTTCGATTAATAACGGTTCATTAACGGTTTAGACATATGAAAAAATCGTTTGTTCGCGACACGTACGTTCGCGACCGATACTTAAGCCAATTAAACCGAAACCAGTAGAAATATTTTGTTGTGTAAATACTGGGTGGAGACCTACATTAATACACTTTTAAAATAAATTTAATGTATGAAATTTATAGGCATTCGGCGACCTAAACAAAAAATATTTTTGAAAACATGCAAATTTTTACATAAAAGAAAAAATTAAAAAAACTTTAATACCCTTAATTTAAAAAAAAACATCTAAAATTTTCGTGATTACACAGAAAGAATGTTGGCCACTTTTCCATTAAACCATTAATCGAAAAAATCAGTTTTAATTAAAAATTTAATCAAATGAATTCAGCGTTTACTTATATCAACAACATTTCTGTAGAAAATGTTGTAAATATTAAAAAATATTTAATTGAAACTAGATATTAATTTGTTTACTGGTGCTAATCTAATTAATATCAAAAAAAAATTTTATTTGAAATCAATTTTTATTTTTTTCTGTGTATAGAAAAAACTCAATTTACTCCGATTTTTTTAATATATTTACACCGGTTTTAAGCAACATATTATTTTAAATAACTTACTTTTTCAATGTTAAGCAAACACAGTAATGATTTCAAACATTTTTGAGATGAAATCTGTCATATTTTTAGGGAAAAAAACTCATTGCAAATATTATA
Organism: Pollenia amentaria; assembly: GCA_943735925.1. NCBI lineage: Eukaryota > Metazoa > Arthropoda > Insecta > Diptera > Polleniidae > Pollenia > Pollenia amentaria. The sequence goes on along the minus strand of OX031007.1, from coordinate 247,869,782 downwards.
CCTTGACATAATTAGAAACAAATTACAAAAAAAAAACAATTACGAACTTTTTGTTATATTAACACAAAAATCAATTAATGCCTCGACGCATTAAAAATAAATTTTTTACAGAAGACTGAATACAAAACACAATTCACCTTAAGGTATCACCAAATAAAGATTAAAACAAAACACTAATTGAATAATTAATTATTTTATTGTTTTTATTAGTAAAAGCTCATAACAATTTAATAAAAATATTGAATTATTAAAATTTTGAGTTATAATTGAATGTAAACAATAACAAATCTCAAGTTTAAATTAACAAATTTTCACTTAGTGTTTAAAGCCTATTGATAATATTAAGATACTATCGCACTATACGCTCTTACAAGTCAAATTCAGTGAAACCTCATGCTTTTTTCCATTCCTTTCATCCGGTCCATTGACCTTTAACAAGCTCCAACCTTACGTATATTCAAAGGGCGATTTATTTTATTGTATTCTCGTTGAGTGCACTCGAATTCACAGCGATTTTTGTAAGTGACACCATTCGAACCGCAAACCATTTCCTTATTGGTAAAATCACAAGAACAAAGTCCAGCTTCACTCATACCCACAAAGGTGGCGGAGATTGTAAGGAAAATGCACAAGATAAAGGAGAAGAATTTCATTCTGATAATTCTTATTATTTATATTTTTTTTATTTTATTTTCAATTAGCAAAATCTTAATGAAATTTTGGTGTGAGACAAGTTCGTTTGTCTACTTAAGACTGAACTACAATTTATCAACTTCGCACTTGAATGGCTCGGTAGAATATTTTAATTATTGTAGACTGCTCTCTATTGCTATCTCTTGTTGTTTTCGTTATTTAATTTAAACAAGATTTGTGTATCTTGTGTATAAACAACAAATATAAACAATTTAATTCTGATTTAATTTGGTTTTAATGTATTGTTGTTTGTTATTTGTTTAACAATTTATTTGTTTGCTTTTTTTTTTTTGTAAATACCACAAAGTAAATTTTATAGAGTTAATGATTCATTATGAATTTAGTTGCCTGAACAGTGTAACTATTTTATAATTTTTGCAACTTAATTTTGCATTGCAAACTTCATTTTAGCATTAGGTGCGTTCAAGTACATTTATAGTAAAATACTGTAAATGAAAAATTATAGTTTTAAAAATTCGTAAGATTTAGGGAACAGCTGATGGCAAATTTTAGAAAAATAGAAACAAACTACATATCTTATGTAATCCTTCATAATTGTTGTTTTTTTTTTTTTTTTTTTTTTGTTATTTAATTTTGCTAATTTGTGTCCAATTAAATTGCTTCCAAAGTACTTGAATACTTTTTATACCCTCCACCACCACTGTGGTGAATGAGGGTATGCTAAGTTTGTCATTCCGTGTGAAACTTTTTTATAATACATCTAAGACCCCATAAAGTATATATATTCTGGCTCCTTGAGTAATTCTAAAACGCCCACTTTCGAAAAACGCAAAATAAAAGAACAATCTTGGTCTCAAATTGCCCAACAACATCGGTTCGGTAGGATCAGAACTATGAATCAAAATGTGGAACCACCACCCTAAAAAAATTGATAATTTTGATGCAAAAACTAACATAAATGGTGGAATAATGCACGGAATGACAAATTCGAATTCGCCTTATACGATTCCAAATCATACTGTTAAATATAAGCCCTTCTTTCGGAAAACAGTTTAGTACCCCAAAAACCGCAATAAATAACGCTAGCATACTTAAATTTGGTGCGTCACAGTTTTATAGGACCCCAAATCACACACTAACATTTTTCGAAGATCGGTCCATAATTTACACTAGGTCCCATATAAGCCCTACTCCCGGAAAACCGTTTAGTACGCCTAAAACCGCAATAAATAATCCTATCAAATTGGCGTCACAGTTTTATAGGACGCTCGGAAAACAGTTTATTGCATAAGACCAAATAAAGCCCACCTTGGGAAAATTATTAAATTCGCCTAAAACCATCATAGATATAGATATTGCGGTAAAATTTCTAACTTAAAGTAATATGGCCAGAAAACATATCATGCAATTTTGTGAAATTCACTGTTAACACTAAAACTAATTACACTGCTGTATTGAAATTTATTCTAATTAATTTTTTGTAATACCAGAAATTAGTCTTCAGAATTTTGGGATGATTGCTCAATAATTTACTATAGGTCCAATACAAATTACTCTCCTAAAAATTATTTAAGTTCGGCTAAAACTTTTACGAATCATGATATTTTACTCAAGCCAGTTCAAAGTTCTAACAAGAAACGCATAAAACTTTCCGCAACCAACTTTAATGCTGACGTTCGTTTTTGTGAAGCTTAGATAATAATATATATGTATTTATCATATAGAGCCCACTGCTGTCGGTGGAGGGTATCAAAGTTTCGGCACAGCCGAATATAGCACTCCAACTTGTTTTTGCTATTGATTACTTAAAAAACAAATGCAGTTCTAAGTACGCAAATACTTTACACAATAACAACTCGAAAAAATTAAAACAACAAGAAAAGAAGGCTTAAAAGTTCTTTCTCCTTCTATATTTCTTATGTTTCTAAATGGCCTTCTATGGCAAACTTCCAACCCTATCTACTCTTTTGCAGATGACTGCAACCTTTGCCATTCGTATTCATTTGATTATAGACCAGGCTCATCCGATGTTGATGCTATGAGACGGAACATGAATGATACGCATGGCCGAGACCTTATTATAGTCTCGGAATGGGGTCGCGCGAATAGCGTCGATTTTTATGCCCGAAAAATCCAATGTTGCGTGCTGACGCATAAACGCACGACGGTTCAAGGAACCTCATCTGTATATATGGGTGGTATATTTATTGAGGATTCAGAATCTTCTGATGTTCTGGGCATGAGGATAAAATGTGATGTCCGAAGGACAGAATAAATATTTAAAGTGTCAAAAGAAGCATTCAAGTGCCTCGGTTTTTTGAAACGGTGTAAGATATACTTCACTCCATCTGATCTGTTTAGTATTTATACCACCTATATCCAACCGCGAATGGAATACACCTCTCATTCAAAGTCTATTTTGGAGCTTCTCGACCGCGTGCAGGAAAGGGCGAAGGTTCTCATTGGTGACAGTAGGGTATCCAATTCTATTGACTCCCTTGAGCACCGTCGCAATGTTGGTTGTATTGGCCTGTTTTATCGTTACTACAATGGGATGTGTTCTGATAAAATTAGGAATCTGGTTCCCGAAACCCATACGTTTGTTCGTAACACACGTTTTTCATCAAGAGCCAATCCTTTTGTGTTCGATTGGCCGGTAATTGTACAACGCATTACAGGGAAAATTCGTTCGTTTGTGGAACAACCTTCCTGCTGCAGTCTTCCCTCTCACTTTCAACATGAATAAGTAAAAGTTGAATGTTCACAAACACTCTCCTCTATCGTCCTTCCCATAACTTTTTTTCCTGGTTCCAACACAATACATTGCATTTGTATGGGTCATCCCCTGAGTGCTGGGCCTAACCAAAAAAAAAACCTTGTAAATGCTTTACAAACAAGTTTAATTAATTAATATTTATTCAATTTTTGTTTTAGTTTTCGTTTTTTTAATAATTTTTTCACAATTTGTATGCCTTTGGTTTGTTTACTTTTGCTTGTTTACCTTCTTTTTTTTTTTGTTTTAATAAATACTCAGTCAAGAACTGTCACTTTACGCTCTCAATTTGTGTTCTTATTTACTGTATTTTGTGTACACGAGCGTTACTTAGTAAAACGCAGTAAATTTCAGTAAAAATAGTAAAAATGTTGGTGTTCTCGAACGAAATTTACACAGGGTCTCCACCTGAGATAATATCTGATATAATATCTGAGAGAACGTCGGCAGAATGAGAGAATACATTTCTTCATGTTAATCTTAATATCAAACAAGGGGAACACGTATCTTATAAGATTTCATAATCGACTGATTCTCGTATAGCAAACTTGTATCTTTTTTATACTTTTTTTATTCTATTTTTAATTTTTAAGTTTAAAATATCGTTATTTTTAACAATTTTCACAATATTGGCACATTAATAAATTACACATTTCAATAATGGTGGCTTATTATTGTTTTATATGTGTATGCATGTGTATTTTTGACAGCTCATCTTATAAGATAGTTGTTATTGAAGGACAAATGTAAACATATAGAGCTTGTGCCATAGCTATTTTATAACAATTGTGATTTTTAATTATATATATTTTTACCTCGTTCTCTGAAATTTAAAGTATTTTCCAATTATGCGATACCTACATAACATTTGAAGCCAAAGTTCTGAGTTTTTTTATACTTTAAATTTCCTTTCTTATGATTTCTAAAACAAATCACATATCTTAATTTCAACCAGAAGCAATTCCGGCGAATTTTTAACGGCAAATTAAATTAAACTCTTTTTTTAATTTGTAGAATTCACATGAGTTTTACGAGCTTTAAGTAATTTACACGGTTGACAGTTGATGGCAAGTACTGTCATAAACAGCAGAGTAAAAATTATCAATATTACAAAGCAAAATTTACTCAAAAACATTTTTACAAAGAAATAGCAAACATCTGGTATAAAATCGTAGACTTAACTGAATTAAAGTAAAAGAAATTTGTCTAACAGACAGCGTAGCTTAATAAATGTTATTGTTGTCTAATTCATAAAACTAAATAAAATAAATCTTTTGGAATAATAGAAAATAATTTATTAGTATTATCATAATATTCCATTGAGAACAAGTAAGAAAATATAATCGGTCTAGCCCGACCATATGATAACCTACTGCACAGTAATTAGAAAAAAATTCAGGACGCATGTTCAAATTTGGACCTACATACAGAAAAAAATATTAATTAAATTAATGTGGCGCAATGTTAATTGAAAATCATAGTAAATTTCTGCAAAAGCATAGTCTTTATTTAAAATTATTATTGTTCAATATTAATTTTAAATGAAATATGTTAAAATAACATTGTTTAATATTGAATCCATAAAAGCCTTTTATTAGTTGATTTGTACAGTAACAACAACACTTCGAGAAGAAAAACATAATTTTTTTATATTCGTCCTTAAAATTAATAAAAAAGAAAAATTCCCGTATCGTTTTTGTTAAAATTATTTAGTCAAATACATAAAATTTTCAAAGTAGAATGAATGATGACGAAAACTATATTCGGCCATTCTGCTGGTGTCTTTTAATTGTGAGTACTTTTATTAACAATTAAATACATACGTTGTCTCTGTAGCTTCTTATTACTGTTATTGTACAGATAAACCAATTTGATTTCATGTAGAATCAAATTCAAATTCATGTCGTTTTAACACAACTTACTTTCATTCAACGTGAATAGTGTTATTTCAAATTCAATGTCATTTTACCCTATATTCTCTGGAGTGTTAAATTAACATGAATTAAAGTTACGATTTTACACTGACTTTTTCTGTGTGTACTAATGCAAAATTTTGATACGAAGTAGAAGCCTAAGTTATTGTCAAAGTGACTGTATGTCAATTGCGATGTTTATAAGGAAGTTATAGAATTAAATGCTATTTTCGGAGTATTATTTGTATGCGCGCTATAGTCAAATGTGGGCTTATTTTAATAAAATTTTAATGGATGATTAAGATATTAATAACCTTAATTTGTACCAACTTTAATCTCAAAACCAACATAAGTAGATGGATTATGGGCATATATACACTGTTCTAGAAAGAAAGACGGCTATGTGAAACTATGGACCGATACAGCCAGCCAGTCGGATGGACGGACATCGTAAGATCCACTCAAAAAGTGATTCTGAGTCGATCGGTCTTGAACCAATATTTTTTGGTATAATACACATCAGAACAAGCCACTTTTGTGGTGTGGGTAAGAAAATGTAGAAATTAAACATCAGTGTAAGTAAAGGAGACTTATTTAAACAATGGAATCAATTGAAGAAGAGCATGATTTCAATTGTGTATTTAAGCTAAAAAAAAAAGTGTGAATTATTCTGTTTATTAGAAGCTTGTGAATATACATATTTCATGCATACAGTAGAACACGGTTAAAACATATATACATCGGATGTAACGAGCCACTTTCTCCGGTCCAAAATAAATTTTATGGTACTTTTAATTTACGTTTAAAATGAACTAAATTCTTCATCTGTTAGAGTTCGTTGTAATTGTGTTTTACTGTTATATATTTAGAAAGCATCTAACTTGAATTATATTTCGAATATATTTTAACAAATCATTCAAATGAGTGTTATTAATGTGCGAAATTTTCTTTAAACAATATATTTAGTATACAAATATCAAATACAATGTTTAATATATTTACGCCTCTTTCAATCATCATTTAGACATAATTTTCAACTTCCCGCCTTTAGAAGATTACATAAAAGCCTTACAACATTTAATTTACCTCATGCCAAAAAAATATGTACTTGTGCGAAAAAAAAAAAGAAAATCTAGTAAATGTTATGCGAAAAAAAACAATTGTTTTCCGTTTTGGTTCGTTTACAATCAGTCAGTAATAGTTAATTTGCATTTCTATCTACAATAAAAACAAACTGAACATTTTATCTTTTTTGAAGTTCTGTTTTTGCTTAGACTAGAGATAAGCAATGAAAAGGAGGCACAAGTTTATTGCTAATTTTCTGAATATTTAAAAAAGTTGGTAAGCAGTTCTGTCTAGTAAAGTCATCTCTTGGGGGGATGTACAGGAAAGCTGATGAATACACTGCATAACATTAACACTTGCAAAACAGGAAAAGGTAGAAAGAAAAATGGCTTTAATGTGAATGCATTGGTGGTGTTCAATTGAAACAAGCTCACAAAAAAAAAAGTTACCATATGATTGTGTTAGTGCCACATTATGGTGGACCCTCAATTGGGGGAACATTTAAAACTCATCTGTTTTAAAAACGAATGGAAAGTTTGTTTGAGGTAAGGATAAACAAAAAATGTGAATTATTATTTGGAGATTCTCTAAACTACAATAGTCTAACAAAAATAAATATCCCCCAAAAAATTGTTCATGTCTTATCGCAGTGCTAGTCAAAGAACTATATTCAACTTTTCGCATGAAAGTAATCGGCTTTTTGCAATCACAATACCCGTATTTCTGGTAAAGAAATAGTTTTTCTTTTGTTTTTTATTTTGATAAATTTTCGTGAAAATTCAGTTTTTTTGTATGGGGACTCGCAGAAGGGTTAAAGATAAAGTGTAAGCTTGTTCTAGAAAAATACTTGGGTCACAAAATGTATGGGGGCTGCTAATTCATTTTCCTCCCTAGTGGCGACTACTAAGCAGTGACTATCTTTTTATATAATTTTTTTCCCCCAATTTAGCTGACAGTAACATAAATGTTACCGTATAGTAAAAAAGTAAGAAAATCTATTTTCTACAGATTTAGACGTTACGGTCTTACTGCTAACTATAATCGTTCTAATTGCCTTACATACAACCAAATAAAGCAGCTGTTTTGCAACGTTACTGTTTCTGTCAGCTAACTGAGACTTAACCCTAGTGCGGCGTTTTATTCGTTCGAGCTGCAGTTTTTGTTAAACATTTTTTTTTCATAAGCTCACCAAAAACCGCCCTTCATGGAAAATCGAAAATAAAAAACAAGCACACCTTAGTGGGCCATATTGTAATTTCATATATACAGAAATTTGCTTTTAAGATCATTCTACTCTAAAAGTCATTTCCTACACTGATAGCGCTCATGTTAAGATGGCTATAGAATCTATTCTAAATTACTAAATTTTTACAATTCTAAAATATTATTCTTAAATTATATTTTTGACTTACAATAAGAAAAAAATAAAAAAATTACAAATTAGAATTTTAACAAATAGAATCTGGGAATTTTAGTTCTCATGTTGAGTTTTGTTTTTACTATAAATTTTTATATTAATTCGAATGAGTACTCTAAGTCAAATTACAATTTATGCAAGGAACACACTGGGACGAACGACGAATTTTTGCCCGTATATGATTTTGGTGTATATGAAAATACACACAATAATAGCGTGCGGCGAAATTCGTCATACGCGACGTCTTTGCATTAGATTTATTTATATTTCATAAGACGGCGAACGATGAACATATCAGTACCAGGTGACCATTTTTGGGTTTTGTTTAGATGTATTTTAGTAAATAAAGTTACTTTTTACTTTAATAATTGTTTTTATTTTATTGTATAACACATTAAATAAGTATACAATGTATTTTGCTATAAAAATGGTTTTTAGTTGTGTTTTTCATTTTGTTTAAATCTTTTAACATTATTTTTTTAATATGGTCACAATATTTCTCTCTCTTTGCACAAACAACGATCAGATTTTTCAATTATAAGAGCTGCTAGTTATTCGTCGTTATTGTGCTTCATACGAAGAATTTACTCAGCGAATTTTTAATGAAAAATTCATCGTGTTGGGCGAAATTCGTCGTTCGTCCCAGTTGTGTTCCTAGCATTATAAAGCTTTCATACTGTAATGCTAGGAACACAACTGGGACGAACGACGAATTTTTGGCCGCGAATATTCGTCGCCAAAAATAAAACATATGTATTGGTGTATATGAAAATACATTAGATTTATTTCTATTTCATACTCTGGCGAACGGCGAACATATCACTACCAGGTGACCATGTTAAGTTTTAGTTTATAAGTATTTTAGTTAACAAAGTTACTTTTTACTTTAATAATTGTTTTTTTTATTGTATAATATTTAAAATAAATATACAACGCATTTTGCTATAAAAATAGTTTTTAGTTGTGTTTTTGATTATGTTTTAATTTTTAAGCTTTTTTTTTTTTATTTTGGTCACAACATTTCTCTCTCTTTGCACAAACAGCAATAAACTTTCTCAATTATAAATGCTGCTTGTTATTCGTCGTTATTGTGCTTCATACGACGAATTTACTCAGCGATATTTTACTCAAAAATTCGTCGTGTTGGGCGAAATTCGTCGTTCGTCTCAGTTGTGTTCCTAGCATAATAGTCTTATTTTTATTTATGTTTTTTTTACATTTCAATTAGCTTACCTTCCTTTTATAAAACCGCAAGTTTTTGGTTTCTTATGAAAATAGTTTGTAAAAAAAGCTTATTGTATAAAAGTTCTAGATAAAAAGTATAAAAAAAAGCTTTTAAACAAATACTGTTGTTAAAAAGAGTTACAGAAGTGCAAATTGATAATAAATGACTTTCAATACTACAAAATATAAATGGTAAAACAAAAGTGAACTAAATTTTAAACAATTTGGCGAGCATGAGAAAAGTATAAACTAAAAAAAACTATTAATGAAAACTAAAAAACAAATGAACTGTTATCAAAATACAGGGTGAGCAAACGTTTAATATAAAATTAACTAAACCGCAATTACAAAAAACAAGTAAGAGTGCTTTATTCGGCTATACCGAATCTTATATACCCTTCACTATGGTTCGATTAAAACAGAAAATTATATAAAAAAATCTAACTTGTGCCTCGCCGACTTCTTCAATCCTGTCAAAATTTAGTCTGACGTTTTTTATTGATAACAAAGATTCTTGTACTGGCTCTTGCAATTCTCTACAGAAATCTATAACGTCTTTGTATGGGAGGTGCCACGTCTGCTTCTCTAATACTGCCTTTTAGAGAGGTTGTGTATTGATGGCCCAGCTCCCAGCTACCTGTACCAAGTTTGGAAAATTTTTCTCTTACCGTTCGTTAGATATAGCCCAAAATAAATCTTGTAATAAATCCATTTTTCCACTCTCGACCATATTTTGTCGGATGTTGAGTGTTCATAATCAAAATGCTTGTACCTAATTTGGAAACTTTGGCTATTGCCGTTCTTCAGATAAACATAAATCTTTAATGTATTTGCATTGGAAGTGCCACTCCCACTTCTCCAATCCCGCCCTCATTTTGTCTAAACTTGTGTATTGATAACCAAGTTTCTTGTATCTTATTTTAAAACTTTGGCTCTTGTCTTTAATGTCTTTGTTCCGCAGGTGCCACGCCCTTTTCTCCAATTTCGCCCATATGTTTAGAGAGGCTGTGTGTTCATAACTTAGCTGTGTGTGCCAAATTTGGAAAAAAAATTTCTTTTAAAATTAATCTATTTTGCGCCACGTATTTTTCGGATGTTGTCTCTTCATAATCATGATGATTATACCTCATTTGGAAACTTTGGCTCTTATTGTTCTTTAGAAATCTATAATGTCTTTTTATGGGAAGTGTCACGTCTACTTAACCAATCCCGCCCAAATTTTGAAGAATGTTTTGTATTGATAACGAAAATGCTTGTACCTAATTTGAAAACTTTGGCTCTTGCCGTTCTCCATATATATAGTAAAAAAAGCAACAACAAGTGATTTGTGGGTAAACACAGTGGGTAGAAGCAGTCGGGTTTTTTAATATATCAGCCATTTGCGGACGGATCTGGCCTAATTTTAAACCATATATGATGTAAATATATAACCTTGTCCCCATCATATCTTGGGTCTTCGAAAACCCATTACAACAGACATACGGACATATGGCCATCGTTTAATCAACTACTCATAAGAACCCAGAATATATATGTATATACTTTATAGGGCCTAACATCAATATTGTAGAAATTACAAACGGAATGAAAAACTTATATATACGCTTTCCACCTGTGGTGAAGGTGATAGTAAAAGACCCCAGGCGAGAGGAATGGGAAACGAAAATTAATTTATACATTACAAAGTTCGATTGTTGAATGTTAAATTGGTTTTTTGTTGCCTAATTAACATTAAATGGTGGCAAAGTTGTTGAAAGGTTTTATAGTTAATAGGACTTTTGCAGACAGCATAAACAATATGAATTTTAGCTTAATTATTTATATGAAAATGTTATTTTGCCAATTATATTATAACTTTTCCTATAACAGAACTTATTAACACACTTCATTGCCAACTTTATCAATTGAAATTAATAAATGTTTATGTATAAATACCTTTTTTGTATTTGACTTGCTTTTCAACAAAAAAAAATCCGATAAGATATAAATAAAATACGTCAATATATATATTTTTTGTATGACTTCTCACAGCTACAAATATATAGTTCTATAATATTTTGTAGATACTGAATACTGAGGAGTCTCAAAATAACAAAAATCCAGCCACATTTGCTGATAAAAATAATCAATGTTGACTAATCAGTCAGTCTACTCTTATACTTTAAGCAACCAACACTGAAAATCATTAGGAAATTGTTTAATAAATATTAATTACTTTATAAATCTGTGCAATTTGAAAAAGTCATAAACAAAATGAAATTCTTAAAAGTTTTGTTCGCCATTGTTTGTGCAATTTTTGCTTTTTCGGCTCAAGCCAATGCTGCTATTCAGACCAATTCTGCTGCTCAAAACAATCACGTTCATTGTCCTTGTGGACGTAACTACGATCCAGTTTGTGGCTCAAATTCTATTACTTATTCAAATCGCTGCGAATTCGATTGCTCAAAGCGACAAGTAGAACGCAGTGGACGCAGTTTGTCTTTGATGCGTTCTGGACCTTGCTAAAGAACTAAACTTATCAACTTGGATTAATTTAATATAATTTCGTATTGTAAAATAATCAATTTTTTTAGTAACTTTTAAAATAAAATTTAAGTGTTTTTGTTTTATCTTTATGGTGTGATAATGTCGATAAAAATAAACAGTGATTAAGAAAAATGAAAAGAAATTTATTTTTTTGCAATTAAGAACTTTCAAGTTTTCTTAAAGAACGTAATAACTCCAAAACATGTATTTTGGAGTTAATGATACAGATGTATTTTATTTTTTGTTGCATAAATTTCATCATTATATAATTTTCAACTGTCTACGTTTAAAATTTTTCCGGATACTCGGGTCTTGACAATAGCAGCGAACGTTACTGTTACGTTAATAAAACTTTATCTGAATTAGAGACCTGCAAAATTCGAAATTGTCCGAAGAAATGTCATGCATTGCTACAAGATCAGAAATAATTTTAAATTGTCTCTAATCACCAAATTCATAGAATCAAGCAAACAATTTGTTGATTTCGCACATAGTACCAAAATGATAATATTGATTACTAAAAATTGTCAAATTGTGCATTTTTTTTTTTTAATAAATGATATTTATAATTTTAATTAAAAAAAACTTTGCCGTTTCAAGCAATGTGTTAATTGATTTAATTAAATATCAACAACAATTCTCCAAGCTTAAATTATTTTATTTTAAACGAAAAAATCAATTAAGATTTTTTGATATTTAATTAATACTTTAATTAAAAAGTTATTTTAAAACAACTAAAATGTTAATTAAATCAAAGTTATATTCTTAACTTTCTTTCAACTAAAAAAATAATTGATTCAATTATCGCATTTATTAAATTGAAATACTTTTTAAACAATTCTTTTAATTAATAAAAAAAAACTACTGATAATTTTTTCTGTGTATCATTAAGTTCTGACAGTGTTTAATTAAATAATCGAAACTTCTAAGATCAAAAATTGCCCAAAATTTGCGTTGATTAGCATTTTAAAAAAAGTATTTTAAAAATTTTGGTGTAATAATTAGAATTAAGGCGACATTTTTTTTGCTCGCGTTAAGCCGTAAATTTCCTTTTAGACTAATCGAATTTATTTTGTTACACAACTTTTACAAAAGGGCCTGTTTCCCCAACGAATAATCAAGTCCCAGTCTTACTGAGAACTTATTTGGACTTAAGTTAATTTTTTTTTTAATTAACTAACCAAAAATGAGTTTTTATGTTCTAGTTACAACTACATACGTTGTATTAGTAATTACGTGTAGAAAAAATAATCTTCGGAGAGTAAAATTGTAATTCTCTGTCCATAAATAGTATCAATTCCATTAAAAAGCATTGTCTTGTGAATGGAAGTTATAGCAGTTATCCATATTCACAGAAAATATTATCAGTAGTTTTTTATCAAATAAGAAAATGTTTAAAAAGTATTCAAATTTAATTAATGCGATAATTGAATGAATAATTTTTTTAATTGAAGGAAAATATAATTTTGATTTAATTAACATTTTAGTTGTTTTGAAATAAATTTTTAATTACAATATTTATTAAATAACAAAAGATCTTAATTGATTTTTTCGTTTTAAATATTGTCAAAACCTGTACTTAATTAAATTAATTAACGCATTGTTTGAAACGGCAAAGTTTTTTTTAGTCCAAATTCCGATATTTTTTGATCAGGCTTAAATTCATTGAATTTAATTTTCATTAAATTATTTTTATGAAGAAAGGAATTTTACAACATGAAATGAATTAAAATTTTTATTAATAATTTTTCATTATTGACTGAGCTGGGAATTGAACCCAGGTTTTCATTTACAGGTTGTCCTGACTAGTTTCGATTGTAACCACACAATCTCTTCAGAGGGGTTTGCCGTTTAGCACTCACCGGCATTGACGACGGATGACGTCATTAGTCAAACATAAATCTTTAAGCCAAATGGTATCTTACCTTAATAGATCAAAATTTTCTTTTGAATGAAGGATTAACTATTTTAATTGATTTACATGTTCTTCTTTACTTCTGTTTTTCGTACTTTTTGTAAAGGGTTCTTCTTGAAATCTGTACTTCGGATTTTGTTTTTCATGTTTTTGTCTTTCTTTTCAGAAAAATGGTTTGCTTGATTCTATGAATTTGGTATAAATTTGTTGATAAGAGACAATTTTTAATTTGTTCTGTGTTCATGAAGTTGATGGGGGTGCTGAAGACAACAACGCTTTTTATGAATCTCTCATATTAAAAATGTTATTTTTTGAGGATGTGTTTTAAGGAAAATGGTTATAATTCCGATATATTCTTTTAAAATAATTAAAATTTAAAAAAAAAATAAATAAAAAATTTGATAATAAATTGTAAAACCTCAAAGATAAATAATTATATATTTATATATGTACGTATCGCACTTGTTCCTCTAAACAGCGTCAACTCAAAATTTTTCAATTTTCACTTTTTGCAAGAAAACGATAAACAGTGGCCATATCTACCCACTATAAAAATCTTAGATCTATTTCTCTAGTGTTTTGCCTAAAAAATGCAGTTTTATCCCCATTTGTAATATAAGAATACATATAAAAGAAAAAGTTTTTTGTCTCTACTGAAAATTTATAAATTTTGAGTTGACTTTGTCGAGGAACAAGTGCGATATGTATTTACAAAAACAAATTTTATTAAAAAAATTAGAAATAATATTGTTTGAGCAATGCGTCAAATATTGTGATTTACAACTCTTTGCTATTATTTTATTCTATTTGCTTACATAGTAAAAAAAAATACGCAGTTGTTTTAATTTATAATAAAATTTTTTTATAAATTCCAAAGAAAACGCTAATTTTATGGTATTTATTTTATAACAATTTCTATTCTTGCTTTTAATTTGCTTTTTGATAAAATTTAAAAGTTTCCAAATTATCCAACAGTTCTAACTAAAGGGTACATTACACTATCACACAAGTCTTACGTATTTCATAATACTTTGTAATACTACATTTACACCTACACAAAATCTAGTAGATTTTAGTTAAAATCTTAAAGAAATTTTTTTGGCGTTTACACCAGTGCTTTTTGACATATTGTCGGATATCAAATTCATAATAAAAACAGCTGTTTGAAAAAGAAAGAAATTGTATTGTAAAGTCTTATTAGCAAAATGGAGAGGCAAAAACCAGTTTTATTATATTAAAAAAGTAGAATAGGAATTAAGGTTGTTGCGTAAAAAAACACCAGCATATGTTAAATATAAGGTTTCACAAACTGCTGCAAATATACTACCCCCAATAAATGATACCTGGAAAAAGACGTTTGATACGGAAAAAGAGCAATCAAATTACGAGGAGTTTACTTACGACTATAACTCAAAAGGTGAACAAATAAGAGACAAAATTGCAAATTTTTATATGTAACAATTTTATTGCAAAACAAACAAAAACAACCAAAAACTGGAAAAACAATATTAAAAGTAATAAAAGCGTCCCTTCATTGGAATTGCACGGCTTTTCCTTTTTGTAGGTAAGTTTTCTGTAAATTAAGGCCTTTGTAATGCTACACAGTTTATATTAATATAATTTTCATACCGTTTATTTATTATTGGCTTATCCATTTTCACAAATGTTTATATTTGTTAATTACTAATTTACAGCAAATTTTTTTTCCCCGCTCTTTTTATATATTTGTGATTTTTTTTTCGTCAAACTGTCAGATTTTTCGTATTCAGAGCTGTATTTTTTAGTACAATAGTATGAAATTTATAGTTGTATCGTTGAGTATTGCAAGATTTTGTGAGATTTTGCCAAAATCTAGTGGCGAACTAGATTTTATTTTGTATGGGAAATCTAGTAGAAATTAACAAGATTTCGCTCAAAATCCCTTAAGTACTAGATTTTGTGTAGGTGTAAATGTAGTATAAGATAAATGTCCAATGAGTTTTGTTGCAACTTCCAAAATATCTTATTTAACACTAGAGGGCGAAGACATTAGAAAAACGTCTTAAAGGTCTAAATTGAAAAAATTATGGTTTAACTTCATTATCATGGCATTTTTTTTCCAAAAAAAATGCAAAAAAAAAAGGTCTAAAATTGATTTTTAAACTAAAACATCAAAAATATTTAATAAAGCAATGCATTAAAAATATTATTGAGTATTAGATTATTTACATTCAATTGGATCAACATACAACTGTAGCTTTAAGTAGCATACACATCAATTTAAAATTGATTATTGTTAACACGTTAACAGTCCACAGCTCATAGGTGCACTATGAACGGCAAGCACCAGTAGTTTACAGGCCATATGTGGGCTATTCGTCCATACAAATTTAAAGATCTTGAGAATTGCATTTCTTGGCTGTCCTCGTCTTCTTCTATAAATTACCCACTATCCATGTGTACTTGTATGTTTCGTTATAATTAATTTTTAAGCATAAGGCTTCTAAAGAAATTCATAACCTTTAAAGCCGTTTTAGAACTTTTAACAGTTTTCCCAATTGGATATTGGCAGAAAAACAAAAAAAGTATCCTTGTTGAACAAAAAGTGAAAACCTGTAAAAGGTTCTAAATATTTTTTCACGTTTCAGGTATTTAAATAAAGGCTAAATCTAGCCGGAATAGCGCTAAGCTGACATTATTGTCTAAGTTTTAAAATTAAACACAATATTATAAATTTTATTGAGTATGAAAATAAAACTTTTGAGCTGTTTTCTTTTTTTTTGTAACGTATCCCAGAATTTAATTAATGCAAATGAATATCGTGATTAAGAGTCCCAACTTTGAAAAACGGCTTTCACCATTTAGAGAACTCGAATTAGCTTTACTGGTAGGTTACCCCGTTTGTTCATAAAATGTACCAAATTCGTGCACAGTGTTTAATATATTAAGATTCAATTAATAAATATTGAAAAACAATTTAAATTAATTGTGATATTTTTAATTAGGAAACTATTATTTATATGTTACCGTTAAATGTGTTTAAGGTATTTCTATATATTTTTATTCAAACATTTATTTAAATGCACATTTCAGAGCCAAATTTCAACTTAACCTGTATTCGCATCTATTAAATATTTGACGTACTACACGTAACCACTAGTTTTATTAAAAAATATTTTGCTTTTGCAAAACGTTCGATAGATCAAACATCACTTAACTTAACAGTTTTGTAAATCAATAGAAATTGTTAAAAATATAGTAAAAATTTTGATAAATTTCTTGTTCAAGCTTTCTTCGGATTTTTTCGTCAAATATTTGTTAAGTCTGCACATACCTTAATAAAGCTTTTTGTTAATAATCCTTTGCTTTAGCCGCTCACATTTGGTAAGCAGATATCGCTTTTGATCATTGCACAGAAAAAATTTAAAATTGTCTCTAATCACCAAATTCATACCAAATTCATAAAATCAAGCAAACAATTTGTTGATTTTGCACCAATTACCAAAATTATTATATTGATCGCTAAAAATTTTAAAATTGAAAATTGCGAATATTTTTTTCCATATATGATATTTTAATTTTAATTAAAAAAATTATCAAAAATCTTTGCCATTTCAAACAATGTGTTTTCACTTTTCACCCACTGTAAAAATTTCGTGCTATTTTGTCTACTATTTTGTTTGGTTTAGGAATTCTTTTTCATATGCCTTAAATAAAAAATTTTAAATTGTGTTGCATCTATTAAAATTTTTTAAATTTTGCATAAATACTCTCTGTATGATCCAGTGCGAAGAAATGAGGAATAATTTTATACACTACCAGAATATTTTGTGTGGTATTCTTATGGTTAAATAATAAAACAACTTTATCAATAGAAAGAAAAATTCCCGAATTCTGTTTTTTCATACTTTACAAACTGTTTTCCATCCGAAAAGCTAAATCCATACAAAGGTGATGATTTCTCTCCAATTTGTACAGTTGTCTCGAAAATATTCTTCTCCATTTTTTCTGATGAAATTCAAATAAAAATCAGTAAGTTTTGCTCTAATTAATTATTTTAATTTGTTTTTTATTTAATTTTGTGTAACATTTCCTTTTACGTCATATTGAAAACCAAATCAGTTCCCGGAATAAATATTTAGATTTAACAGCTGCCAGGATGGGCAATAACAATATGTCTGCCCTTGCGTGACAGTTTCTTTTGGGCGCAGGCAAATTCACAGCTATTGGGATAAGTTACAAAATCATCGCCACAAACAGGTTCCAAAATACGGGGACACATGCAGGCGGCTTCCAAATCATCGTTAGATGCCACATCAGCTGCAGCAAAAGCCAAAATGGCCAACAGCAATAAAGAAAAGACAGCGAAATATTTCATTGTAAAACAGTGTTAACTTGACAAAGCGTTTGGTATAACTAAACTTAAAACTTCGAAATAAATGATATTTAGTAGTCGTAAATGAAAGTACTTGAAGTTTGTGGAAGCGATTGTTAAAAAAAATCGATTTTTTTTTTCACGAATGTAGAATATGTTTGTTTGTATGAATATAAAAAATTACTGATAACAAAACCCCCAAAAAACTAACTACCAAAATAAATTAAAGATAATTTATTTGGTTTTATTTCAAATGAAAATAGAATCGAAATAATACAGATTTTGGTCTAAAGGTACATATTGTTATTGATTACGGTCGATATTGTTATCGTTCTTATTTTTAAATCTGCAGTTTTTTTTTTTCATTAAAATTATTTGCAATTGATAAAATTTGTTTTGTGCTAAAAACACAGTTAATGCCAACGTTTATTAGCCATTCTTGTCGTTGTTATTCATATCTCTTCTGGTTGTTTAATTCTAGAATATTATTTGTTAAATAACGCACAGATCTCTGTTAACGATACACATACAATGAGGAGTGCTGAATCAGTGTTGCCAAAAATTTTTTTCAAAATACCGGTTAAAAAACAAGTATGAAAGTATAGTCAGATAAATTTTAAAACTTTGCCATATTTAAGATCCATACCAATCATGGACCCGGCAAAACAAAATTATATTATGGGGTTAAGATTTTGGAGAGGCGATTTATATGGGCCCTATGGTCAATTCTGAGGCTACCATTACAAAATTGTGCCATGAGTCAAATTTAATCTAAATACAAGCAGAAATAAGTTTGTATGGGGTCCATGTGAAATTATGCACATTTTCAATAGGCTATGACAATAAAGATGTATCTACCAAATTTCATAAAATTTTCTTAAAAATTGGGTACTTTCCGCACAAGGCTACACGGACAGAAAACCAGCCAGCCGGTGGGTCTAGGACCCATATTTTTAGTGTTACATACATCAGCACAAACGCATATAATACACTCTACGATTATGGTGTGGGTATAAACTAGAGATGTAACAAAACGCCTTTTTGCCGATACCATACCGATACTCAGAAAGAAATATCGGCGATACTGATACGAATATAAAATTTAAAATCAAGGTAAAATTAACAAAACTCAAGTAAAGTACTTTTTTATTATACAAAAAAACAGTGTAAGAGATTTTTAATATTTAAAAATGATATAAAAAAGATTTTAAAAACAACGATTTGAATTTCAATTCATGGCAAATTTAAGAAAAATATAATTTTTGTAAACCAAAAAAATATTAATAAGATTTTTGTTCAAAAAGCAAAGAATTCTCCACATTTGCAGGATTTCGCAAATATGTTTGAAGCAGATTTGAAGTGGAAAATAGTATCTCAGATGCGACAGAACTTATTTGAAAACTGAAGTATTTGTGCGCCATGATCTTAAATTTTTCATTGCGTCAGTAAACAAGAGGATCTGCATCTTTAAAAAAATATAAGAAAATCTAACGTATTTTTGGATTTCTTCTTTAGGTGAACCACAGCGTAGGATGGACAGGGGCTCATCCCTCTCGAAATATTCATAAACGCTCCAAAGTTTAGTTCTTGTAGACTTTTCAGAACTTATATAGGTGTAGGAGTGACGTTGTCTTCAACACTTTCGGAATGCAGAGTCATGTTAAGTAGAAGGTCAAAAATTGTAGATAAGCAATAGGTTTCATTATTCTCGACTGCCGAATACGGCGCTCCAATATGGTTGAACAGCAACCACTTGAAGAGAATCGAAACGCAGTTAAACACCACGATCCGAATAATATCTGGTACAGTACAACCTACACCTGTCTAATGGTTGTCAAAGTTAGCAAACCTCTAACCTAAGACGATGCCAAACCACTCCATCGAAAGTACATTAAGATCAGCACAAACCCGCACCTCTCACTTAACGCTGAGAGCTTTCTACTCAATACGATGCAAGATTTATATCTAGAAGTCCACCCCTGCTCTTGGCTAAAAAAAACTACGCGATGATAATTTTGGTTTACCCTCTGCATGGACATTGCAGTGGAACGACTCGGAACGCAGTCGCTTACTGAACTTAGACGATAGGACCACCGATTTTGAATTTTCACGAAAAACCTGGTGTAATTGAAGCCGCTTACGCACATCTAGTGCCAGAACTATGGATTCCCTCACCAAGTCGGGACTTGCTTATGACGCCAGCTGTCCATGCGACCATCCTTTATAAACGGTTGACCACATAATAAATAACTGCCCAGTCCTGTCATTATCTGGAAACACTGAAGAAATCAAGAACCTAACACCCGAAGTTTTATCCTGGATAATGCCTGTAATTTCTAAAAAAAGATAGCTGGCGCCGTGTTCGAACCTAACAGGTTTCTTTACCTAATGCAACATTTATTTGCCTTCGTGTTTTTACCTTAAGTTTTATTTTAAATTATGGCAGCACTTACACCATAGATTTCTATACACAGCTATTTTTCTTTATGTAGAAAAAATAAATATAATGGGGAATTTCATGTCAAGTGACCCAATTTTTGAAATCGATGTCTTTTGATTTGGATGATAATCAAGGTTAGACCTATTGGATAGTAGATTAGACACAAATTTTCAACAAGATCGGTCAAAAAGTTTCTAATTTTGAGGGGGTCCAAATTTGACATTTTGGACAAACAGGTGTTCTATCTCATCGATGCAACTTATAACCTATTGGTGTTAGCAAAATTTGTCCCAAACAAATAAGATAGCTATTTCTTCAATCTTTCTAAAAAAAATTTCAGATTTTAAAAAAATTTTTCAAATATTTTTTTTATATTAAAATTTATTTTTTTTTTAAGCGGGTACTTTTTTTTTTTTTTTTGCTCAAAAAAAACTTATGGTTTTCCTTTAACGTAGTTTTGGTCCCTTAGTGGGTTGCGAGTGGAATATGTATAAAGAAAATAATTTCTAACTCAAGACGAGGATTTTTCAATTTTTAGCATATGCACTATTTTGAACTTGTGTGTAGGTGTTTCTAAAACATTAAAAATAAAACTTATGCTGAGAGGCTAGACAAATTAAACTTTCCGACGGTATGTAACATACCTAACTAGCATTTCATACCTTCGATACTGTAATACCCACAATATGTTCATCCCAGGAATAAAATCACTTTTTTCTATAGAAATGTTGCCAAATTAAATTTTTTTTATTTATTTGTAATAATAATTAAATTTATATATAATTACTAGCTAAACCCGGTGTGCTTCGCTACCCCAATCTTTATAAAATGAAACAAAAAGTATTTATATATAAACATAATTTTTTTTTATTAAATTATTAATTAATTTTTAATTTTTGAAATGCTTTAGGATACATAATGTTTATAGTTTTTCCATCTGGAGCATAAACATATAAATCAGTTGGTTTTCCAACACATGACCATGCAACATAAAGCTGTCCATGTGAGAAACATGGATTTGCTAAATTTAAGCCACAAGCTTGTAGAGATTGCCCTTGGGCTTTGTTTATAGTCATCGCAAACGCTAACCGAAAAGGAAACTGTAATCGTTTGAAATCGAAGGGTATATCAGTTGGTGTCATCGGAATGCGTGGCAACAGTACATCTGTTCCTTTATACTTTCCCGTTATAATGGTAGCTTCAATTAAATTATTCCGCATTTCTTTTACTGCAAGTCAAGTGCCATTGCAAAGCCGTGTTGGATCGATATTGCGCAATTAAATAATGGGCACTCCAATTTTAAGTTGGAGTATATGTGGTGGAAAGCCTGGCACACCGAGTGAATTCATAACAACTGCCTACTGTGAGAATTTGATGACGATCGGCTCAGTAGTTAATTAGATGTAATCTACATAAAGGGGCGTGGCCCATCCCACTTTTTCCATGCAACGTATTTCTATTCATAACAATACCATATATACCAAATATCATCATCCTACGCCAAATAGTGGCTAAGATATGAGGATTTTATGTTTTGGGTTATATGGGCGTGGCACCGCCCCTTTTTCCAACCACATCTTTATATAGCTTAAAGTTGAGTAACTCAAGGCAGTCGCCTACTGTGGAGATTTGATGACGATCGGTTCAGTAGTTTATTAGATATGGTGGTTTTTACTTTTCCTATAAAGAACATTTTACTACTATGATGCCAAGCTAAACGGTCCACACCAAGCGTTCATTGCGTTGGTTATTGTTAGAATTGAAAATAAAATTGCTTGTTCGAAAAAACTCTAAAAAAAAAATCGTAGTTTCGCCAGGAAAGCGATATATCGCCAAGCCCGAAATATCTGATATATCAGTATAAGTATTCGTTACATTCCTAGTTCCTCCCTAGCCGTCAAAAACCGATGTTCCCGAAAATAATCCCTACACATTCTGTACAAGAAACTGTTTTCTTTTTTAAGATTTATTAAAAAACTTAAAATTCAAATAATCAAACTTAATTTTTCCAAGAAAGAAAATAAAATCTGTCCGATTTTCCCTGCGCTAGGGTTTTAGAGAAGAAAACTTATCTGCATAGATTTTCCCTTACATCTGACAACACTGGCTGGAGTACACTTTTAATGATACGGTCAGTTATCTGTTTAAAAATATTATGGAAAATCAGAAAATATTAAGGTCTCAACTACTTTCAGATTACGAACAATTTATTGTAGAGATTAGAAAATTAATTAAGTATTGCCATGAATCACCTTTAACCAACTAACTGAACGATAAAATGCCATAAAATAGTTTAGAAAACTGTCTGCCCTATTGAAATGTTTAACATTTAATGAATTACTGCAAATTTTTTTTATTTTTAGATAAAATTATTTTTATTTGATTTTCGTTGAAGCAGAATATTTTTTTGTTGTGTGGTTTGTGCTTCTAAAAAGTCATTAAGAACTTCTTCATATTATAAGCCAGGTTGTAGTTTCAATATGGTTTAACGCCACAACAACACAAGAACCACACAATATACAATTTAAAGGGTGCACAAGTTCATGCATACACTTTAGCACACACAGCAGGATACACACAGAAATATCCTTATAGAGACAGATAAAAGAACAACAATTTAAACTCTCGGTTGATACACCTAAAAAAAAAACCTTTGAATATGGTGTAAAAAGGGTACACTGTAAAAATTTATTTATGGTCAAAAATTTAAAATGAGGAAACCAAATTGTGATGTAAAATTTACTTGAATTATAACAATTGCCGTAAATTTTGTAATCTATTCATATATTCTCCCAACAATGTGATTAAGAGTCTTGAGAATCACAAACCTTTCGTCGTTTTCTTTTCGGGAACAATAGGTGCAGCCAAAATCTGAGGCTTGTGCGAGGCCAGAAGTTAAACAGATCTCTTAAGATAGCAGACGATAAGAATCGTATATGGGTTAAGGGGAACAACTGGGTGAAAGGGACATAATCTTTCTGCGGTTGCTATACAGCAGACGCAGTTTTGCAGTGAATGTTTGGCTGACTCCAGCTTCTGGTCATATGCACAATCTTCTAGATCCATTAGAATTGCTACCCTTGAGTTGGTGTCCGCACACGGTTTTTTTAGAAGACGCATTGACCACATTTGTTGCTTTACATTTGAATTCTTGTCATATTAAATCTTTTATTTCAGCTAAACATTTTTAGGTTATTGAAAAATTCTGTTTTTAGCAGTGTTCGAAAATAAACATTATATAATGTTCTTTAGACTGAACCCACACCAACAAAAGACAAAACGTTTTTGTTTTTAAAGTCAAAGACACTTGTTTGATACTAACCCACACCACGTCTTAATTGGTGTTTTTAACACCAATTATGTGCAATTAGGTTCGTTTCAGTCTGTTTTGTCTCACTGTTTTGTCGCAGTAAGTCAAAAAGACAGCTTTGCTGTTGTTTTGTTTGGTGTAGGTTGTCTCATAAGAACTTATGTTCTGTTGTCTTATTAGTCAAAAATCAGTTTTGTTTTTTGTTGGTGTAGGCTTAGCCTTAGTTTTCGGTACGGTAGAAATATGGAAAACACAAACGCTAATAGTGTTTGTGTAGTAAATACTTTGAAAATAAAAACGTTTCGCTGTTTGTGTTCTTCGTACACAATAAAAATATTGTACTAATCCAACTCCAGATAAAGATGGTAACAATTCATTGCGTTCGGTTTTTCGTAAAAAAAAAAAATCCAATCTTCTTTGTATTTGGTTCAGCACATTAATATTCATTCGTTTTAGTTGTGCTCAGCGAACTTTTGGCTGGTAAACACAACAAAATTTTTTTAAAAAACAAAATACAAATGTGTTTTTAACGAAACAAAAAAAACAAACAGCTAAAAAACATGTGTACTATACACACACAGGCTATTCGTGCTGTGGTCGTGCGAATTACCAAGCCACAATACCAATACTAGTGAGAAGCATTGCTAAAATTTTTTGCTTGATCAATGTAAAAAAAAAACACTAAAGAACATTAAAACATAATTTATGTCTACGGAATGTCAATTGTTTTGTTTTATTAGAAAACACAGAACACTATAAATACATAAACACTTAGACAATCCAGCGGGAAAACTCAGAAGACGTTCTTACTTCAGGCCTTATTGAAGGCCTGCTTGAAAATTGTTTTTGATTCAATTACCATTCTGATCTTACTAATAAAGAAGGCCACATTTCACACTCTCTTCTATGTGAAGGGAGAAGAGACGGAGTAGCCGTTTTTTTTTTTTTTTGCCAAAGCAAAAGTAAAAACATTAGTTTTTATCCGTTGCCGTTTTTATATATGTAACCGCCAAAGAAGCGAGAGCGGAAGTCCGCAATGTGTAAAAAAGATATGAGGCCTTGAACTTCCAAAAGAAGGAATACAGAGGCCTTCTAGAAGGCATCTGTACTACCTCTTTTCGCCGTTGGGAAATAGATATCGTTTCTGGGTGTATGTACCGTACGAAAAATAATGTTCGGTTTATTTTCGAACTCTGGTTTTTAAACTATTTCTTTTTAACCATTCAGTTAAAAAAAGTAAAAAAAGAAACATATTTTATCAATTGGAATCTAGGAATAATATCTTTTCATAAGCTACTTTATTATATTCAACATTTTTTATTTTTTCGAATATATTCCATGAGCTAAATTTCAGTTAGGTATTTTATAAAGCTTTTTCTTATAGTTCTATTCCTGAAATTTTTAGGAATGACTTCATACACTACCAGACTATTATCTTGTATCTTTCTGTTACATTTTACCTTAGCTATCCTTTGGATAGCAATGAAGTTTATTGTATGAAAAGAAAAATTTACAATTATTAGACACCAACAGAATGTAATGCATTTTATGGCCCGCTACGGCCAGAGAAAAAAATGTAACAAGAAGATACAAGAAAATAGTATGGATAGAACTATTACAAAAAGCTTTTCAAAATACATAACTGAAATTTAGCTCATAGAATAAATTCGAAAAATAAAAAATGTTGAATACAGTGAAAGTGTTTTATTTACTACCAACTTTCTATATTCAAGTAAATATTCTTCAGCCTTTATCATTCATTTTATCAGTGATATTTAGCAAAAAAAAAAAATTACTTAGCAAACAAAGTGCTAATTCAGGACCACATAAAAGAGAAACCAAACTATTTAATTAAGAATATTTTCGATATGTCGGATTTGCTTAATAACGACCAAATAGTCATTTTCAAACTTTGACAAAGAGCAATGCAATTTGAAATTACTTAAGCGGAGTTTTAACCTTAAATAATGAGCTTTTTAAAATGAAACTTAAATTTTTTCTCAGTTTCTATTTTTATTGAAATCAAAGACTTGAAATATCTTATAAGATTTCTCTCTGTGTCTCTTTGTTTTCCACCTCTTATAAGATTTCATGTGAAAGAAATTTTTTTACTTGTCTTCATTTGTAGATTTGTTTTTTTTCTTCTTCCATTGTATTTCAATTAGATTTACTACATTTTTATCCCCCACGAAGCCTGAGTGGCATTTTGTAAAAAGGGTTTTTATTTTCCCAAATAGTATTAATTTTTGAATGACCTAAAACCTGTGGCTCAAAGTTCATAACTAAAGAAATTGAAGGAGGACAAGCGAAGAGTGGGAACAGTAAAAAGTTCAAGGTGAGTTGAAGGTTCGGTACATATAAAATCAATTTGAGTAGGGTTTCATATATGAGACATTAAGCACAATTGAAACCTATTGAACTCACATAAGCAAAATGTCTCAATATTTCTTTAAATTGATTAAAAGTTCTTAGGAAATGAAATTGTGAAGAAAAACAAAATTAATAAATAAAACAGAATAAGAATAATAATGTTTTCTTAAGGGTTACAGAAAAATAAATTAGTTTAAGAAAATAAAAAAAGGAATTTTAGATAGTTTTTAAAAATTACTCTGCTTTGTTGCAAATATTTTGTTGTTATTTTGTGAACAATAATTTTACTTAACTTTTTTAATTTTTTCAGTTGCCAGCACACCAGAAAATCTACCCAAAAGAGAGGATTTATCTTGTTCGGGTGGCAACAATCTTGGCACGGGTTTTCATACCCAACAAACGAGCAGCGGTGCAACCAATACCCAGCACCATAAACAACAACAACAGTATTCAACGAGTGAATTTACTAATACACAATCAGCAGTAACAGCAGGTGGTGGAGGAGGTGGAATTGCTGCAGGAATCACATCAACACCATCAGCATCAACATCCTCGGCAGCAGCAGCATCATCACCAGCTTTTGGAACAGCAGGAGGTGGTGTTAGTGATAGCAAACAAGATTTTTCAAAGATTACAAGTCCCTCCGCTGCTGATAATACCCAAGAGAGTATCTGCAGCAACATCTCAATTACAAATAATAGCTCTGTGTCTACTTTAAATGGTCAAGTTGCAAGTAAGTGTTTATTATTCCAATTTCTATTCTTATTCCTTTGTTTTGCTCGTCCTTTTTTATTTTATTATTATTGTTGTTGCTTAATGGACAGTTTCTTTCCATTACATATACACATATGTATCTGTGTACATACATATTATATATATATATGTTGTTCTCATTTTGTTGGAATAATTTGAACAAATTCTTAAATATTGTATTTAGCATGAGAACTTTCGATATCGGTAACTATGGTTTGACAGGTAACTGGGTTATTGAAATCTCAGTTCAACTAGGCTTAGTTAATCTAAAAACTGATTTGTGCCGCCATTACCTCAGTTTGTATACAACATTTTGACGGAACAGTTTTACTTCTGCTCAAACTGGTGGTCTTAAATGATATAATAAAAAAAATCACATATCGCCGGAAAAATCCGAGTTTGAGAGTACGTTAAACTAAGTTTAAACTTAATCCACATCTCAAAACCCCGGCATAAGAATGTGAAACTGTGTTGACATTATTTTGCTCGTCTCTGGTTAGATAGCTACGTCAATAAGCAAAATGGACGTATTCGGAGAGCAGACAATTCTCAAGCCGTGTACTAATTACGATTAAATCCATTTAAATTGACTGTTTGGTGCGGTTCACACTCTATCGAAATGAGCAAGGATCTGCCGTTACGGTAAATTGCAAGCACTATCGAGTTATGCTGACTGTATTTTTGTTTCCAAAAATTAATCAGGTAAACATCATCGACATTGAGTTCCACTAAGACGGCGCAATTTGCCATACAGCCCGCTTAGCTACCGATTTAATGCCAACTTTTTTTCCCAAAGTGGTCCTGTTCACGGGACTCATCGTTCGTGCGACTTACCGCTTTTGGATTACTCTTTATGGGGCTATGGTAAGGCATTGGTTTATGCCGACCAACCAGCAACTTGACAACTATTCCAACCATCATTGACAACATACGGCCAGATTTTTTGGAAAAAGTAGTCAATAATTAAACTGATCGCGGCGGACGATCTGCCGCAAATCAAATTTAAAAAATAAATGCCATGAAATTTTCTACCAGATTTTAATAAAAAAAACTTTCAGTCCAACAATATTTCTGTCTTATATTTTTAGTTAAAGTTCTCATGTAGCTAAAAAAAACAACCTAAACATTTTTATTTTGTTCGTGGATTAACACTTAACACTTAACTTAACACTTAACAGCTTTAAACTAAAAAAAAATAATATTACAACCAAACTTGTAACAAACTTCACAAATATGTTCTCTGTGTAAAGCCCTAAACATGTTTTCTTTCTTATAATGTCTATTTCTGAATTAAAAATATTTGAAAATTTTAATTGCTTTTCAACTATTTTATTTCCTTAGCTCTTCATATCCTTAGTAAGATTATTTACTTTTGCAAAGTATAAATTAATCCCTATGAACCATGAACTAGGAATCCAATTTTGTTTTTGTTTAATAAACTGGTTTTTCCCTGCCAATTAGACAAATTACATTGAAAACATTAAGCTCGAGGAAATCAGATTTTGAAATGGTTGGAAATCTTGTTTGTTCTATTGACAAATGTCAGCATATAAGACTACAAGTCCTTAATTAATTATTTTAATTTCGTACAACTTTAATATAAATTTATAGTTTTTAGAAACAAAACAAAAAACGTACATGTTTTAAATAAAACTACAATAGCGACAAACAACGGAATAATTTTTATCAAATAAGTATATTTTTCTTAATAAAATTAAATTGAAATCAAATCAGTAATTTAACATGTTTTATACCCACTATTAAAAAAAATTGGTAGTGAATTTATTGTGTTATTCCGCTTGTAACACATTGAAATATTTATCGGAGATCCTAAAAAGATGAAATCACGACAGAGCTCGCAATAGAAGACTTAAGGTACGTGTACACGACATGTTTTTTACATCTGACTTGTCAAATTTTCCACTGCAAAATACAAACATGTCGTCTGTTATTTTAATAACATTGCTTTTATAAAGGTCAGATGCAAAGTCATCTGAAAAATTTCAATTAGAGCGTGCCAAGGCGAATTCACTAGAAGGTGCGATCAAGTCAACATATGGTTATTTTTTCGGTGGCTGATTTGTCAAAGTTTGTATACAAACTAGTTTTTTATGTAAGCCAAAAATTTTTTTACGAGCAATATTTTTGACAATCGGACCACAAAAGCAGTGTTGCTGTAGAGTTGACCTCACCTTCTAGTGGATTCGCCTTGGAGCGTGCCCTTTTTACTTCTGACAAGCAATCTGACATCAGCTGTGTCAGAAATCGATACCGGTGGGAAACCAGCAGCGGCAATCCATTATTGACGTAATCATTATCCGGCAAAGGTAATATTTGTCAATACCGATATTTATATATATGTATATATGATTATTTCACCATTGAAAAAAAATTATGTAGAAAAAACGTTTTATTATTATTATATTGATTTAAATTTATTTATTGAATTTAAAGAAAAAAATTTCAAAATGGATGAACTCTTTTACTGCGCAAGGGAAAATTTTTGTGGCGGCAGCACGCTGTTTTGAAACCAAGAACTACTTTGGTTTCTGCAAAAAAATAACAAAGACTGTCAGAAGTAAAATGCAGAAGTTTTTGACCCAATCCCACAAGATCTCGGGCAAGTTCGGACTAATGAGTGTAAAATGAAAATTACTCTCTAAATTTGCCAAAACTACCCAAAATTGCTGGAACGTAAAAAAAACATTTTTGCACCTCTTCAAATACTAATGCTGCTTACTTTTCAATTTAAGATCTATTTAAGTGATTTTAGATGCCAAAAAGTCATACCATTATAATACCAAAACATTTGCATCATTGTCATTTTTAATATTTTGTTTTTATACCCTTTCCACCACTAGTGGTGAATTTGGCCATGTCCGTCTGTGTCTCCGTCGGTCCGTCTGTTAAAAACACGCTCACTTTCGAAAAACGCAAAAGAAACGAACAAACTTGGTCTTAAATTGTAGTTATCCTAAGCAGTTTGGGATTGAAATCCGGCAACATTGGTTCAAAATGTGGAAGCGCTACCCTAAAAAAATTTATAATTGTAATACAAAAACTAACATAAATGGTGAAATAATGCACGAAATTATATAACATTTTGCACGAACTCCCGTCTGCAAATCAGTTAAATTTCGTGAAGATCGGTCCATAATTTCCCATAGGCTCCATGTAAACCCTACTCTCGAAAAACAGTTTATTGCGCCTAAAACCAAATAAAGCCCATTTTGGGAAAATAATTAAATTCGCCTAAAACCATAACAGATATAGATATTGCGGTAAAATTTCTTCCAATTTAGATTTAAATGGCCAAAAAAAAATATTGTGCAATTTTGTAAAATTCACTGTTAACGCTAAAAGTTATTACACCGCTGTATTGAAATTTATTCTAATATATTTTTTTTAATATCAGAAATCAGTCTTCAGAATTTTGGGATGATTGGTCCAATACAAATTACACTCCTAAAAATCATTTTAGTTCGGCTTAAACTGTTACAAATCATGATATTTTACTCAAGCCAATTCAAAGTTCTAACAAGAAACACATAAAACTTCTTATTGTCGGTCAATAATTTAATTCAGGTCTAAGCCGCAACCAACTTTAATGCTGACGTTCGTTTTTGTGAAGCCTAGTTAATAATTTATATGTATTTATCATATAGAGCCCAATCCTATCGGTGGAGGGCATCAAAGAGACGGCGCAGCCGAATATAGCTCTCTAACTTATTTTTTTATATTATAGATTAAGGAAAATATGTATGCAATAATGTATTTACCACTTTAATTTTTCATTATACCCCTACATTTTGCTTTTTAATATATTGTTTTATAAAAACTAAAAAAAGTTTTTTTTCTTGTAATTTTTCTGATAAATTTATCAGTTTCATATGTAAACAAAAACAGCTGATTGTTTATTCTTGTTCGAACTTACCCAATGAAAAAGTTCGTGCAAATTTTTACAGAAAATGAAAAAAATTACGCTCTTAATTACTCTCTTAATAGCACAAAAATTGTTATGTGGAGCGCTTTTGGGTGACTTTGTGCAACTTCGGACAGTTTCGTTATGCATGTCGAACAGATATATTATAAACCTTCAGTAAAACAGCAATTTTGACAGACATGCACAATTATATGTGACTTGAAAAGTTTATAAGTCAGATGTGAAAACATGTCGTGTACCTTTAGGAAAATAAAATTTGGTAAACAAAAATTTTAGACGACAGATGCGTTTGTTAATTAATATTGGTCAAATAGTCAAATCAAATGTCCCCCCGAAATAAAACTCTTGTCATGATAACCACCACACAGGATGAGCTAAATCAAAAAAAAAAAAATTAAGCATATTAGCATACATACTTTTTTTGTACGATGAGAGCTTGGTGTCACTTCGGTCTACTATTTTACCTAGTCCCCATAGAAATGTCCCCCCTAAGTAAAACTTTTGGAACAATAGCGTCGATATGGAATAAGCTAAAATAACAAAATATGTCATTAATCCTTTTTAAGTATTCAAAATGTTTGGTACTGAAAATAGGACAAATTGATATACATATTATTAAATCTAGCATCCATATAAATGTCCTGCTAAAATTGGACTTTTGACATGATAACAGCCACACGAAATGAGCTAAAGCAACAAAAATTTACATAAATACTTCCATTAAACAAAGAGCGTTTGCTATCGAAAATAGATCAAATCCCATAAAAATGTCCCCTCGGAATAAAATTTAATGAAACAAAAAAAAAACAAAAAAAATAATTTACATATACATATAAGAAATAAACGGCCCTATTTTCGAAATCGAAAGCGAGTGAAATTAAAATCTAAGGAAATTTTCAGTTAAATTTTTTTAAAAATTACCGCAGTCTCTCATGATTTTCGAGGAATTCTAATAAATATTAGTGGAACTCAAAGGAATATTTTTCTGAATCTTTAAAAAAGGAACGTTTTGAAAATTTGTTCGATTTAAATTTTACTCGATTTCGATTTCCAGAACATGGCTGAAAATAAGTTTATACTACGCAGTCGAACTTCCCTATAACGAGCTTCACTATATTAAAGTTTTCTCCATAAGGAAATATTTTAAAGATGCCTCTATTTTGTATTTTTCCTCACATTTTTATCTCACTATAACGAAATTCTCTATAGCGTATTTTTTTTATTTTTTAAATATTTATTGAGACAAAACTTGATTTTGATATGCTAAGCAATCTCCCTAGAACGAATTTTCTTCAATCATAAAATTTTATAGATAAAGTTAAATTTTAAAGTCTTAAATCAACAAAAACATGTAAGAGGGCTATGCCGAACCTTTGATACCATGATGCGTTAAGAACAGAAAGTTATATAAATGATGACGTCTTTAGATGTAAATAAATCTATTTTGTGCCACGCCCACTTCTCCTTTCCTGCCCACATTCCGACGGATGTTGAGTGTTGAAAACCAAGATGCTTGATTCTAATTACAACACGTTGGGTCTTTCCGTTCTCCAGATATACATAAATCTATAATGTCCCATTATTTAGAGAGGTTCTGTATTGTAAACCCAGCATTTTGTACCAAATTTGGACCATTTTCCTAATGCCGTTTTAAAGATATAAAAATTTCATGCCAAGCCCACTTATCCCGCCCACATTTTGTCGAATGTTGTCTATTGATAACCAAGATGCATGTTCCTAATTTGGGAACTTTGTCTATTGCGGTTTTCCTGATTTACATTTTAAAAAAAAACAAAAACAAGGGATTTATAGGTAAAATTAGAGGAAGTTGTGGTGTCTGTTCATATCTCAGCCATGTAGCCGATGTAGCTGACATTTTAGAGACTTTATGTGATATAAATGTCTTTCAAAGATTTCAAAGGACACACGGTCAGACAGAAATCGTTGAATCAAAATATACTTCATAGGGTCTAAGATCAAAATTTTGGAAATTACAGACGGAATGACAAATCCCAGAATATATAAAAACTTCTTAGGGTATAAGATCAATATTGTAGAAATTACAAACGGAATGACAAACTTAAACACATAAAACATTTTATCTTCGGAAAAGGGTTTAATAACGACTTTTTAAAAATGTGTCTTAAATACATAATGTTATGGACTCATATAAATTTGTTTCTGTGTAAGCAGCCATTTATTGAAATAAAACGCAAATGTTTATATGGAATTCAAAATGTATATATTAGGGGATGAGAAGTTCGACTGTATATTCCCTTTAGGAATTTATTAATTCGTATTACTCATACGTACATGTAAACTTAATAAGCGTTAGTTTTAAAAATGTTAAATTTGTTTTGTGTTTTACAATTTTTCGTGGTTTTCGGAGGGTATCATAGATTCGGCATTGCCAATTGTAGCTTTATCACTTGTTAGATTTTAAAAATTTTGCTGCCTTAATTAAAATTCTTTGAAATGATTTTTCAATGTTTTTAAATTCTCAAAAACGTATTTCCTTTTTTTTAGATTCTTAAGAATTTTTGTTTAAAGTACTTATGAGGAAAACTTTTTTAAGTCACTTCCTACTAACAGTGAATTTCAAAGTACAATTATTGTCAATTACTTACCAGGGAAAGTTTTTAAAGCATTTTACTTACAAAATATATTTTTAATATATTTAGCATGTTTTTCGAAAATGGCATTGTTTGCATAAATTTGTAGTTTGCAATTAATTTCTTAAGAAAAATATAATTTTTGCAACTAACTGGGATCATGGAGGATCATAAAACCTTAATGTGGACGAGTTGTGAAACTCTTTGATATGGAAAATCTTAAAAAGAAAACTATGAAAATTAAAAATCAATTCAAAGTATTAATGCTTTACGTTGTAAGTAAAAAATGTTAAGAATATGCTTCGGAAGTTTGATGGTGAGAGGGGAAAAACGAATAGAAAAATGGGCTTTGTTTTTGTTAGTTTGGCAGATGAACTGCAAAATAAAAGCTTGATTGTATGGACACGAAGGCAATTTCAAATGAGATTTGAAGAAGTTTATGCGGCATATGTTTTATAATATAAATATTTAAAGACAACTCAATAATTATAACACGTACATTTCTTTAAAGAATAACTTTTATTTTTGCCCGAAAATATTTTTTTTTTTAACATTTTATTATTTTTTGAATTTATTTTATCAGTTAAATTTCAGTTATGTATTTTATGAAATTTAACTAATAGAATAAATTCGAAAAAAAAATGTTGAATTTTTATTTTTGTTCAAAAAAATAAAAATCAAAAAATAACTGTAATTTTTGATCGAAAAAATTAAAATCAAAACTTTAAAAATCATAATATTCTATCATAGAAAATTTCATAAGGATCAATATGTTATACTTGAATCAGTTTGTCAGCATTTACTTCTAATTTTGCCTTTTTTTGTTTTAAAATTTCAAAATAACTGTTATTTTCGGTCCCTGGTTACAAATAATAATAACTTACAATATAAGTTATAAATAACAATTAAGAGTGATATATTCGGCTGTGCCGAATCTTTGATGCCCTCCACCGATAGGAGTGGGCTCTATATGATAAATACATATATATTATTGACTAAGCTTCACAAAAACGAACGTCAGCATTAAAATTGGTTGCGGTTTAGACCTGAATTAAATTATTGACCGCCAATAAGAAAATTTTATGCGTTTCTTGTTAGAACTTTGAACTGGGTTGAGTAAAATATCATGATTCGTAAAAGTTTTAGCCGAACTAAAATAATTTTTAGGAACGTTATTTGTATTGGATCTATGGTAAATTATGGACCAATCATATCAAAATTCTGAAGACTGATTTCTGGTATTACAAAAAATAAATTAGAATAAATTTCAATACAGCAGTGTAATTAGTTTTAGCGTTAATAGTGAATTTTACAAAATTGCATGATATTTTTTTGTGGCCATATGAATCTAAGTTGGAGGAAATTTTACCGCAATATCTATATCTGTCATGGTTTTAGGCGAATTTAATTTTTTTCCCAAAATGGGCTTTATTTGGTTTTAGGCGCAATAAACTGTTTTTCGAGAGTAGGGTTTATATAGGGCCTAGAATTTCATTATGTAGCATTATTTATTACGGTTTTAGGCGTACTAAACGGTTTTTCGAGATTTGGGTTTATATGGGGCCTAGTGGAAATTATGGACCGATCTTCAAAAAATTTTACAGTGTCATTTCTGGTTCTATAAAACTGTGGCGTACCAAATTTTAGTATTATTGCGTTATTTATTACGGTTTTAGGCTTTCTAAACTGCTTTCCGCGAGTAGGGTTTTTATGGGGCCTATGGTCAGTTATGGACCGATCTTAACGAAATTTAACAAAATGATTTGCATTCGTATAAAGCGATTTCGAGCAACATTTTATATCATTCCGTGCGTTAATTCACCATTAATGTTAGTTTTTGTATCAAAATTATCAATTATCTTAAAAAGAAAACTATGAAAATTAAAAATCAATTCAAAGTATTAATGCTTTACGTTGTAAGTAAAAAATGTTAAGAATATGCTTCGGAAGTTTGATGGTGAGAGGGGAAAAACGAATAGAAAAATGGGCTTTGTTTTTGTTAGTTTGGCAGATGAACTGCAAAATAAAAGCTTGATTGTATGGACACGAAGGCAATTTCAAATGAGATTTGAAGAAGTTTATGCGGCATATGTTTTATAATATAAATATTTAAAGACAACTCAATAATTATAACACGTACATTTCTTTAAAGAATAACTTTTATTTTTGCCCGAAAATATTTTTTTTTTTAACATTTTATTATTTTTTGAATTTATTTTATCAGTTAAATTTCAGTTATGTATTTTATGAAATTTAACTAATAGAATAAATTCGAAAAAAAAATGTTGAATTTTTATTTTTGTTCAAAAAAATAAAAATCAAAAAATAACTGTAATTTTTGATCGAAAAAATTAAAATCAAAACTTTAAAAATCATAATATTCTATCATAGAAAATTTCATAAGGATCAATATGTTATACTTGAATCAGTTTGTCAGCATTTACTTCTAATTTTGCCTTTTTTTGTTTTAAAATTTCAAAATAACTGTTATTTTCGGTCCCTGGTTACAAATAATAATAACTTACAATATAAGTTATAAATAACAATTAAGAGTGATATATTCGGCTGTGCCGAATCTTTGATGCCCTCCACCGATAGGAGTGGGCTCTATATGATAAATACATATATATTATTGACTAAGCTTCACAAAAACGAACGTCAGCATTAAAATTGGTTGCGGTTTAGACCTGAATTAAATTATTGACCGCCAATAAGAAAATTTTATGCGTTTCTTGTTAGAACTTTGAACTGGGTTGAGTAAAATATCATGAT
Source organism: Pollenia amentaria (assembly GCA_943735925.1). NCBI lineage: Eukaryota > Metazoa > Arthropoda > Insecta > Diptera > Polleniidae > Pollenia > Pollenia amentaria. The sequence goes on along the minus strand of OX031007.1, from coordinate 247,833,741 downwards.
TCGTAAAAGTTTTAGCCGAACTAAAATAATTTTTAGGAACGTTATTTGTATTGGATCTATGGTAAATTATGGACCAATCATATCAAAATTCTGAAGACTGATTTCTGGTATTACAAAAAATAAATTAGAATAAATTTCAATACAGCAGTGTAATTAGTTTTAGCGTTAATAGTGAATTTTACAAAATTGCATGATATTTTTTTGTGGCCATATGAATCTAAGTTGGAGGAAATTTTACCGCAATATCTATATCTGTCATGGTTTTAGGCGAATTTAATTTTTTTCCCAAAATGGGCTTTATTTGGTTTTAGGCGCAATAAACTGTTTTTCGAGAGTAGGGTTTATATAGGGCCTAGAATTTCATTATGTAGCATTATTTATTACGGTTTTAGGCGTACTAAACGGTTTTTCGAGATTTGGGTTTATATGGGGCCTAGTGGAAATTATGGACCGATCTTCAAAAAATTTTACAGTGTCATTTCTGGTTCTATAAAACTGTGGCGTACCAAATTTTAGTATTATTGCGTTATTTATTACGGTTTTAGGCTTTCTAAACTGCTTTCCGCGAGTAGGGTTTTTATGGGGCCTATGGTCAGTTATGGACCGATCTTAACGAAATTTAACAAAATGATTTGCATTCGTATAAAGCGATTTCGAGCAACATTTTATATCATTCCGTGCGTTAATTCACCATTAATGTTAGTTTTTGTATCAAAATTATCAATTTTTTAGGGTGATGGTTCCACATTTTGATACATAGTTCTGATCCTACTGAACCGATGTTGCTGGATTTCAATCCCAAGCTGCTTAGGACAACTACAAGCAATTTGAGACCAAGTTTGTTCTTTTTTTTTGGGTTTTTTTCTAAATTGCGCGTGTTTTCAACAGACGGACAGTCAGACGGACATGGCTAAATCGACTTAGAATTACTCAAGGACAAGAATATATATACTTTATGGGGTCTTAGATGTATTATAATAAAAAAGATTCACACGGAATGACAAACTTAGTATACCCTCATTCACCACTATAGGCGTGGAGGGTATAAAAAGGAAAAAATAAACAAGAATTTTTAACAAAGCCGTTTAAAAGTCAAACGTTAAAATGCACGATTTTTATTGCTGACTAGTGTAAGTGTTCCCAACTTTATCTAAATATGTGTCTAAATCTATATGAGATTTTTTTTTCATCTTAAAAGGATTTTAGGGAGAGGTTTATATGGTTCAAAATTAGACCTACTGAAACTTCATATACTCTTTTAACTTCTAAATCGTCGCCACATTGTATATCAATTAGGAAGATTTGGAATTAAAAGCTTTTTTCGGGAGTGGTATTTGTTTGTGAGCTAAGGTCAAATAGGAACTGATTGCGATCAAATTTGGCAGGATCATTTAGATGACCATTAAGTGTGTTAGGGCTAAATTTAATCTAAATACTAGGGTGCGGCGAATTTAGGTTTAGCGAATGTGAATACTTACAGTATGTTAAATTTTTATTTGTGTTTAATTATAATACAAATATATATATGCTCTATGCTTATACTTTAATTCCAAGTTATAATTTAAGCATAAGTTTTGATGCTTTATCACTCTTAAGAGAAGTGTAAATTAAATTTGCTTAAATTAGCTTTTTGATGCTTGCTTATATTTGTTTCGAATTTTTGAAGTTGTTAAAGTAAATTTTTTTAAAAATGGCCATCATAAGATATTCGCTTCAAATATTCGCAAACATTTTAGCGAATGCAAATAGCAAAAATAAGCGGTTAGTTTGCAATTCCAAATGCGAATCTGAATCCGAATATTCACCACACTCTACTTAGTACCAGCATAGCAAGATGTTTTATGGGCACAATATTCTATTCATGAAAAAAGATTGTATAGTGGCCATGTGAAATTATGGACCGATTGCCACCGTTTCCTATTGGAGTACTAAAAGTCGGGTAAGGACGATTATTTTTAGTCGAAAACACATAAGCATATTACAACTTGCCCTACGTATAACAGACATTGTTTGTAAAACTTTTCGCTTTTCCTTGCGTTCATATTTTTTCATTGAACGTTTGAAACTAATACGCATTTACGAAAATAGCAAATAAAATTGTACGATTCCATGTTTCAAAATAAATAAGTTATTTGTAGGTAACTTTATGCCGTAAGATTTATTAGTATTTTTAATTTAAAGATGTTTTTCCATGGTCTTGATTTATTTACTTGTAATTTTAAAAGATAACTCGTTATTTTTGTTGGTTATGTACTAGTATATAGCGCATTCTGAATGTCTTATTTTTTACTAATTTATTTCACTCTTTAATATATTATTTAAAATTATTGAAACAAAAAATTCCTTGTTAATGTTTTGAAGCATTCTGTGCAAAATCCTTTGTTTTCCATAACAAGGAATACCCAGGGTATTTAATTTGCATCTCTTAGAGCGTTTAAATACGATCGAACCTACGCGAGCATAAAAAATATGTGAATGTATTGTATAAATAAACCGTTAGGATAATATTTTTATCCTTAGGCCAAAGAATACACATACACAAAGAGAAAGTGGTTCTCACATTGCAGTCTTTTTACACATCCACACATTACAGAACAATAGCACTTACATATTTGCTGATTTTTAAAAATTGATTGCTTGTATGGTTTTATAAGCACACCAGCCCAACCACTCCAAAACAAATAAAAAGAATCAGTGTTATACGGGGCATTCCACGCCAAATCGAACGGTTTGAACAAAATTTTTTTTTTATTTCCCCAATTTCGTGATTATTTTAAGTACACTTCAAAAAAGTCTTCCCGATAAATTTTGAGATTTTTTTAATTACTCGATCAAAATATATTAATGCCCCTATTGCGATTGACAACTTTTTAGACAGTTTGGTCGTCGTTTATAAATTCACATTGTCAATCTCAACTCAACTATTTTTTGGTTGTGTTTACTACATTTTCCTGGTATTATTGTTTACAATTCTGTGTAAGTTTGGTCGACATAAACGTTATAAATACACAACTGCTTATTCGTAGTTGAGTTGTTTTCAGTTTCAGTTGACTTGGATTTTTAAAAGCAAAAAATAAATAAGAAATAAAGAAACCGTGAGTAGAAAGATTTGTTAAGCTGAATAGTAGAATTTTACAACATTAAATACATTCGCAGATCTTTGAATATAACAACTAAAGTACAATTTAAGAGGCTTGTTAATCTCATTAATTTTGATAAAAAAAAAACATGCGAAAATAAAGTTTTAATAATGTGTTGACTTTTCTTTATTTTTAATCACCTCAATAATTCTTTGGGGCAAACTTTAATACAAATTTTTTACATATTCTAATGACACTTTTTTTCTTGATTTATATTTTTTTTAAATTTTTAACTTTAATTGGTCTGCTTTTCTGTCAAACTCGATATTTTAAGTTGGCAGCGCCATAACAATTTCAACTAAAAATAGTTGTGTTTCGCAATACTAAAAAACAGTTTGGTTGTGTGAAAGTTGGGTCGAGTCGTAGTCAACCAAACTGCGTTGAGTTGAGAACGACAATAGGGCCATAAATTTAAAAAAAAAAATTAATTGTTTAATTTTTTTGTTCTTAACCCACTAGGATGTTCCATTTTTGGAGCAGTTACTTTTATTATTCAAATTTTATTTTGTGTGAATGCAGTTGTAATTATTTTTTGCTGTGGTAGCCCTGAGGTTGTCTCCTAATGCTAGGAACACAACTGGGACGAGCGACGAATATTTGGCCGCGAATATTCGTCGCCAAAAATAAAACATATTGGTGTCACTGATGGAAGTCGTGGTACAATTGTACCAAATTTGCTACAATCGATCATTTATTATTGGTACACTGGTACAATTCATCATTCTTTGGTACAATTTCTTTATCATTTCTTTGAAGTGAACTAAATCACTTCTATTTCCAATAATAAAATTTCTAATTAATAGCCTATCTCCAACCCTCACCAGAACTACCAAAAATTGCAATATTTATAATTTATGTTCATGATGGTATACTTATCTCTTAAGTACATATATAAGTAATCGTATCCCTGTAGGAAGCTTGGGATCAAATCGCCACTTGTGTCGATTGTTTTGGTGACACTTTCAACTTTTTTCTGCCTTTGTCAAAAAAAGAGACATTTTTGCTTCTTCTTTATTTTGCGTTTGCGCTGATGTGTGTAACACTAAGAAATATTGGTCCTAGACTCCATTTTAGTAAACCGATCGACTCAATATCACTTTCTGAGTCGATTTAACGATGTCCCTCCGCCCGGCACGCCGGTTGTCTATCCACGCTTCCTTGTTAGCAAAGTACAGGTCGCAATTTTGAAGGTAATTTGATGAAATTTTGTACATTGGTTTCAATTCATAAGCACGTAGACTACTGAAAATGGTGAGAATCGGTCCATTATTTCACATGGCCCCCATACAAACTTCTTTCCGTAAAAGTGTTTGTGCCTATAAACCATATTATTATGGTGGTATTTAGATTAAATTTCTGCCATTTTATTAATTTTTTTATCTAAATCATCATAACATGTTATTGGAATCGGTCCATATTTGACGATAGCTTCTATACAAATACAACTCCCGAAAAAAGCTATGAATGCCATAACTTCCTTATAAATGTTGGTATCGACATAATTGCGACAATAACTTCTACGATATGTAAGGTCCAAAATCAACCATAGCTCCCATTTAATCCCCTTCCTTAAGTCACTTAAGGACAAACAAATCTCATATAGATGAAGATATTTAAATAATATTCCTCAAAAATAACTTTTACATGAATATTTACCTCCTAACATCATTTCGTTCTGATTGACCATGGGTCCCAAAGAGCGTACACTCGAAAATTGTATATGTATACTGTAATGTTGTGTATAAAATTGTCGGGCTTGACCGACTATACTTTCTTAATTGTATTGTTGAAAAAAGGTGTTATGATATTTTACTATGTATGGTCTTTTATTTTGTTGCAAAAATTTGGTATAATTTATGTCAATTTGGTACAATTTTGCCATTGAGACGGTACAATTTTAAAATTGTCAGATCCCAACAGTGTTGGTGTATATGAAAATACACACAATAATAGCGCCCGCCGAAATTCGCCATGCGCAGCGACTTTGCAATATATTTATTTCTATTTCCTACGCCGGCGAAAGAGGAAAAATTCAGTACCAGGTGACCATATTTGGTTTTAGTTTACAGTATTTTAGTAAATAAAGTAACTTTTTACTTTAATAATTTTTTTCTTTATTTTTTTTATTTTTTTATTTTTTCGAATTTATTCTATGAGCTAAATTTCAGTTATGTATTTTATAAAGCTTTTTGTTATAGTTCTATTCCTTAAATTTTTAGAAATGACTTTATACACTACCAGACTATTATCTTGTATCTGTGTTATATTTTGCCTTAGCTATGCTTTGGATAGCAATGAAGTATATTTATGTACAGAAAAATTTACAATTATTAGACACCAGCAAAATTTAATGCATTTTCTGGCCCGCTACGGCCTTCGTCAGCATTCTGCTGGTGTCTAATAATTGTAAATTTTTCTGTACATAAATATACTTCATTGCTATCCAAAGCATAGCTAAGACAAAATATAACACAGATACAAGATAATAGTCTGGTAGTGTATATGTACCTGTACATTTCGGCAAATTTTCGATGCCAGGGTCACAAAAAACCCCTGTAAGCGAGATAAATTAAGAAAATCGTATAACACAAAATTTTGTGATGAATTGTTATTATGTACATTCTAATATTTTTGTATAAAAAATTTAAATTTTTCTTTAAAATCGTCCTATCGTTCTCTCACTAAATTGAGTTGTGCACAAATTTCAATGAAAGAAAAAAGTATGTTCCCTTGTGTCATTAAAAGAATTAATGCAAATATTTCAAACATACAAAATTATATTTCATAAATAACCCACAGCATTTATGTAGTTATATTTAGCATCAAAGTCAAAGGCGGACTTTAAAAATATCAGTTGCTGGATTCGGAGTAGGGCTTTTTTATTTTTTTACGAATGTGCGCCACAACTCTGAGAAAAAAAATTATAAATAAAATATTCCAAGTGTAATTTTTTTTGTAATTTTTAACCGAATTTTGAAAATGTGTGTACCTTCGATTTTTTTTTACTAATTTGCAGTTTTAAACATCTATCCACCCAACAACACTTAAGCACGGTCCGGTACTGGGCCTTCGATAACTACTATTTTTTTGATTTGGGAAATTTAAAAAAAAAATTGTTTAAATCTTTTTAGATACCGATTTTCGACCATTTTTCTTTACGTATTTAAAATGAATTGTTAATTGGTGTTTAAAATAAATAAAAGTGAAAGTTTATGTTATTTGTAAACAATTATGATAACCGATTTTTTGTTTATTTTGAAAATTTTATACGCATACGATTATTTTGTCAACTAGAATATGATTACATGAAATTTATGGATTCCTCTAATATAATTAGCTGTATTTTACCGCAAATCAAATTTTTCGTTGCATCTTAATAGTGTTTCTCAGGTGAAAACTTGACAGCAATATTCTGTAGAATCGTCGGTGTCGATACTCAGTCATGCTTCTTTGAGCTGTTGTTAATTGTAAAAAAAAACTGATGTTTTTGAAAATTTTATATCATTTGAACTAGAAAAATAATCTGAAAATAAAAGGTGTACTAAAAAATAACACAAAATTGAAGAAATCAAAAACAAAATTTCAAATCGTCCGATTCGGCGTGGAATGTCCCATTAACAAACTATGCTTTTTCAATACACTTGTAAATGATCAATAATAAAGGAATGTCCACAAAAGAATTTTAATGAAATTTGCACGTAAACACGCTACTGAATTTAAAAACAAAATTACTAAAAAAAAATATAAAAAACAAAATTTAAGTTTAATAAAATACAGGGTTAAATACATATTTTCTTTAAAATTGCCAGAAACCCCAAAATGAATGTAATTTTTCTCCTGTAATCCCCTTCTTAGAAGCCGCTAAGTACAAAAACAATTTTGGTAATGAGAACTTAAATATTGCAGGAGTTGTTTTATCCAAATAAACTCCCTCGTGCACATACATTTTGCAAAATAAACAATATAAAATATTCACAAACATTTTATTGTGCACTCAAATAAAGATGTTAAAATAAATATTTATTTATTTCATTTTATTATTTTTTCTTTGTGGAATGTTCGTACAGCTAATTTTTATGTTTCCTTTAAGACCGTTTTACACATTTCCTTAATTGAGTTTTGCCAATAAAAATCGGATTCTTAATAGAAAAACAAATATTTACTTGAGTTATAAGACAAGGCGTGATTGACGTAAAGAATCTATTGAAACAATAAGCAAAGTCTACATATAGGAAATTAAATATTAGCAAAAAAAAAAGCATAACCCAAAAATCTTTAATATTAAAGCAACTTATTTTTTATTTTCCGTATTTTTTCCAGGACACGGTGCTCTTACCATTGTACGCCGTTCCAATAGTCGTAAAAGTTTCAACCAACACGACAGTCAGCATTTATATTCATTGGCCAACACTCCCACACCTTCTTCATCATCAGCACATCAAAGTTTATTAGGTGACCTAACGGGTATATCCTCTTCGGGTCATACTTCTCAAGAAAATCGTCTTAACGATTCCACCCATCACTCAAACACAACATTACTACCATCATCAAACGCATCACAGGCTTTATTAGCAACTTCCAATACCACAAAAATTTGTAGCAGCAACATCAATATCGGCGGCAACACTAGCACTACTCCTACCACAGGTCAAAATATAATAAAAATGCTGCCAACTTCAGTGAATTCGGGAAATAATGCAACGGCACCGGGCGATGATATGGAAAACACAAGGGAAGATTCAGCGTCGTGCGCCGCCCTGGACTTAACTATAACATCGTCTGCGGTCGATTTGGCTACAGATAATTTGCCAGCTGTCGATACACCAGATGCCTGCGACAAAGCAGCTCTAAGGTAAATTTATGTTTATTATTAATCTGTTAAAATTTGTTTTCTATAAAGGCAACCAAAAATTCACGTTAACACGTTTAAACGACATACAAATTATGTACATATATCGCGACTTTAATTTTCGAGAAAATTAAAGTTGAATATTATTTATCGCTTTACTTAGTCCATTTCCAATTAACTTTAAAACAGTTTTTGAATAATTTCAATTTAGTCCTGAAGTAGTATTATCCTTTTAAAAATATCCACGCTACTTTATTAGTTTTTGCACAAATTGAGTCTGAAAAAACCGATAGAACTCTGTTGCTCAACGATGAGGCACATAAATTTGGGACAACAGGGATCTAAATACCAAATAGAACTTTTTTTTACGGTAAGAAATAATTTTTGTAGATAGAACCATGTGTTATTAGGAAAGTTCAAATTCCGAAAATTAAAAAAGTAATAAGCATAAGGATAACGCATCATCGGAGGAGTTTTACTTGAATGCGAGGATACCGCAAGGCTCTGTTCTTTCTCCTATACGTTTTCTTATTTTTCTTTGCGACCTCCTGGGTCTAACTTGCAATCCAATCTATTCTTTCGCGGATGACTGCAGCATTTGTCATTCATTTTTCTTTAATCATAGAACAAGCCTTACTGAGGTTAAAGCTATCAATCTCCAATTGGGGTCTTGCGAATGGGGTCGATTTTAATGCCCGTAAGACCCAATGTTGTATGTTGACCTACAGACGTCTTGTGGAGTCAGCGTCATCTGTAACCATGGAAGGTAAAGCTATTGAGGAATCAGGCACTCTTGATTTTCTGGGCATGAAAATTCAGTGCGATGTTCGTTGGAACCAGCACGTTTTTCAAATGTCGAAAGAAGTATTCAAGTGTCTTGGTTTCTTAAAACGGTGGAAAAACTACTTCTCTCCGTCTAAACTCCTCACTATTTATACCGCCTAAATGTGATCGAAAATGGAATACAACTCCCATATCTGGGCAAGTTATTCCAGGTCTATCTTGAAGCTTCTGGATCTGGTGCAAAGGAGTGCGTCGAAGCTTATCAATGACAGTAGGATATCCAGCTGTATTAACTCATTGGAGCATTTTCGGAATGTGGGTTGTGTGTCATTATTCTATCGCTATTGCCACGGTAAGTTTTCAGCGGAAATTGTCGAACTCATCCCTGAGATGTGGGTGCATGACCGCTGTACTCGCCTTTCTAGCAGATCACATCCGTTCGTTGTCGACTGTTCCATGAATCGCACAACGCATTACAGAGAAAATTCGTTTCTCGGTCAAACTAGCCGTATGTGGAATAGACTCCTGACAGAATTTTTCCCAGTCATCTACAATTTGCAAAAGTTCAAATTAAATATCCACAGACACTACTCCCTTTTTCCTTCCGCTCATAACATATTTTGCTAATACCAACACATTGCATTGCATTAGTAGGAGGCATTCTCTGAGTGTTGACTCAAAAAAAAAAAAAAGTAAAAGTGCCAATATTTTTAATATTCATAATTTATTATGATTTTATGAGGCTGAGGTCAAAAACGCCGCACACTGGTTCATATTTTGAGAAGGCGGCCAAAACTTTTTTTTTAATGTTCTCCGATTTTGAAATTTTTTTATTAATGTGAAAGTAAATACTAGTGAACCTCGGGAGCCAAAAAATTTTAACCCTATTTCAACTATTTCATTGAGAAAAGGGTGGTCCCAAATGGACTTTCTCAGTATTTGGTTATAGTTTTAAATTTCTGAGTAAACTTTTGAAGTTGAAATACTCATAACTTTTTTGTTTTTCAAGATTTTTTGACAGAATAAGTTTTGTGTATTAGTTTATCTTATTAGCTATACGTGGTTTAAAGCATTAAACTCTGCGACCTGTAGAACTATTTAATTTTTTTTTTTTTTTTTTTTTTAATGTCAAAATTTCCCGGAAATTTCCTATTTTATAGAACATAAGTCCTGCCCGTCAAAACGCGTCAAAAAAATCTATACTGTCTTGTAGTCCAGAATCTAACCTACATTTCTATACCCCATTGTACACACATCTGGATACGGTCTTGCGAACTACAGCAATTTCTGTGACCCAAGGTAAGATATTCGGTTCAAAAAATAAGTCCTGCAAGGAAACATTATTGAAATTAAAGAAGGTGAATCTTAAAGAATTTTCGACAAATAAAGCAGTTCAGGCCACATAAATTATCTAGCACGTCAGGTTATCCATTAATTTGGAGAAGGTAAAGGTATTGCCATTGTTATGAACTTATTGTGGGTGAACGGATGCTGCAAAACGAATAGGCGACATAAATAGACTAACACGTTAGATTTTTGAGTAAGTTAAAAGGTTAAACATTAGTAAATAGCCGCAACATAAACTACATAGTTTAATTACCTGAAAATTGCAACTTAATTTAAAAAAATGGAAGAGCAGTTATATTTTACGTGAAAATTACCTACATGTTACCTGTTAATTTATTGCCGGTATGTTATCCTTTTAAAAAGTGTGAAAACAGGGGTTTTTTTTATGTTTCAAAGAAATGGTAATAAAAGATTAAATTTGTATTTAAAAAAGGGTTTTTATGTTTCCAAGAAGTGGTAACAAAAGATCATTTAAAAAAACTTCTATCAAGAGTATAAAAATGCATGCATTCATAATTTTACCTTCATTATTGTTTAAACAATGGCTAAGTTCAGTTATAAAGTTCTCGCAGATATATATTTTCAACAGAGAGATCAAAAAGATTTTGTGTTACACATAATGAATAATCCATTCTTTAAATTATGCAACGAACAAGAAATCAAAATTCATAAGATAAAAATTAAAAATTTTTCATTTACATTAAGAAAACGGTACCTTAAATGTTCTAGAAACAAGAAAACGTTTTACTTACGCAACGAAAAATGGCTAACAAATGATCTGATTTTTAAGAAGCTGTCAATAACCGCTAAGGAAACTGTCGGTGGGTCGGCCCGCAAAACAAATTGACAATATCCTACCAATTGGAGATCTATCTGAAGAAGCGCAAGAAAAAAGGAACAAAGACTACAGATTCTTCCGCGAGCATAATACAAGAAAAATGTCCATATGTTGTACTAATGAAGATCTTATTACTATTTTGTTGTGCACATCAGATCCATATATGTCCAGTATTCGACAAAAATGGAAATCAACCTCAATCGAATTAGAGGAAGAAGCTAAACAACTTCTGGAAAATGAAACCCAAAGCTATTTAGAAGAAATTTTTACTAATATTGTTTAATTTAAAATTGTTTATAGATTATAATTTGTTTTTGATTTAAGTATATATTTGTATTAATATATAAAAATAAAATACACATACATCTCAAACCAAAAATAAAAGTTGAATTACCTAAAATGCTATTTGGGCATTTTTCAAAATATTCCTTTTTAGTTTTATCCTTATAACAACTCGTCTCGTCCCAAAAAAAGCCAACCTTTGGCCCCTGTGAATATTGGGACTAAAAAATTTACAGGGGCCAAATATTGGCATTTTCTGACAGGATCTAAGTTCGAGAATAAAAAATAAGTATCAGTTGTAAAATACAAGAGAAATAATGATAAATTATAAAAAAATTCATATTTGAAATATTCAACTTTTACACCGAAACTCAACAAAATAATGAAAATGCATTTTCAACTCCCAAAAACTTTTGCTCCTATCAGTCGAATTTTACGTTTTATAGCGCAAATTAAAGCCTAATATCGCACCTATCGAGCAAAAAAAAATCGCATAAAAAAACCGATCCAGTCAAAAGTTATGGAATTTTGACCGCCTTCTCGTAAATTTTCCCACTGTGCGCCGGTTGCAAAGTAACTCTCTTTTTGATCTGCATGCAACAATGCAACCGTGTGGATTATTACAATGTTATCTGTCCCAACGTAGACCAAAGAAGTATTCGATGCACGCAAAGTATAATGATGTTTAGGAACTCAGCCCCACTCCCTTTCTGCATGTAGTTTTTATTTCCTTGTTCATTTTTGAGAGATTTTTATATTCTCACTTTCACTACACAGAAAAACGTGTTTTATCAATTAAAAAATGGCTTAAAAAGTATTTAATTAAAATGATAATTGGATCAATTATTTCTTTAGTTGAAAGAAAATTAAAAATTTAATTTTGATTAAATTAACATTTTAGTGGTTTTGAAATAAATTTTCAATTAAATAACAAAAAATCTTAATTGACTTTTTTAGTTTAAAATAAAATATTTTAAATATGTAGAATTTTTGTTGGGAATTGTCAATATTTATTTAAATAAATTAAACATATAGATATTGGGAATTATTTCTTTTCATAAGCAACTTTTTATTATATTCAACATTTTTCATTTTTCGAATTTATTCTATGAGTTAAATTTCAGTTATGTATTTTATAAAGCTTTTTGTAATAGCTCTATTCCTTAAATTTTTTTTTTTTTTTTTTTTTTTTTTTTTTTTTTTAGAAATTACTTTAGAATAAATTCGAAAAATGAAAAATGTTAAATTAAACATTTTTGATATGGCAAAGTTTTTTGATCATTTTTTGAATTAAAATTAAAAATATTTATTGAAAAAAAAAATATTCACGATTTTACAATTTTTAGTAATCAATATAATCATTTTGGTAATAGGTGCAAAAACAACTTGTTTGCTTGATATCATGAATTTGGTATAAATTTGGTGATTGGAGAAATTTATTAATTTTTTCTGTGTATAGTAAAGCTTAATTTTTTTATTTCTGCACATTTACGCTCTTGCGAGAATTGTTCGTCTACACTTTTCTTCAGTATTTGTTTATGACAGAAACACTACAGTATAGAATTTGAAAATTTTTTAATGATTTGAATATGTTTTTAAATGGAATTGTGCAGGCCTCTACTCTTTAATTTAAAAATGCCATTTAAATACATCTAAAAAAAAATTCGAAAATTAAAAATCAACAATAGCATGTCATATCATTCAGTTCAAGCAAAGGTTCATAAACCGAAAGAAAATCAGCAGTATTCGAAATTGATGTTTGTACGAAATATGATTGCGTTGCTTATTGGCAAACAGAAGCAAAAACAAAGTACATGTTTGCCAAGCAATTTGTGTGGTTTATATGCCCTTTACTTTGCCTGTGTTTTGTTTGTGGAAAATAAAAAAAAAAAGAAACGCGTAGCAAACTTTTGTTTGCTTTGCTAATAAATATTTTCATGCTCAGACACTTGAATTTTTTTATTTATGTAACCAATAACCGAATTTCCTTGTACTCTTTACAGACTTCGGAGTCTTTTGCGCTTGCTTAACACAGGCGAAATACAAGCCGAAGTTTTGCAAAAAAATTTGCATTACGCCGCCCGAGTCCTAGAAGCTGTTTTCCTCGACGAATCCAAGTAAGTATTGTTTTAGTGCTCGCAAATATTATGTTATGAAGCTTTTGTAAAGATGACATGTGATTTTAACCAAGTTATATTTACATAAGAATGAAATGCTAATTTTTTTATTAGTAATAAAAAAAATGCTCTTAAATTAATATTAATCCAAATAAAAAACCTTAAACGTATTAACAGCAGCAGGCTTCTTTATTAAAATAGACATTGCTGTAAAATTTTCAAACAAAAATATAAAAATCGCAAAACTAATATAAATTTTTTAGTGAAATGTAGTGTACAATTCGCCAGAAATTGGAAGTGAATGGTGAGAATTAAAAGCTTGTTTAACAAAAAAAGTCTGTATAATTTAAACACAATTCATTATTCATATAAAAAAAGTAATTTTAAGGTTTCCCTCTCTCTTTCATCGAAATTAAACATTTATACACATTTGTTGAACCTGTTGCTTTGTCACAAGGAAAAGCTTATACTTATAATCCGTTGGAAATAATAATAAAAAAATAACGATAATTAAGTTTAATGTTAAATGTTTTCATTTTTAATGTCTTCCTTTTTTGTGTATTTAAGTATAAATATGTATAAAAACGCTTAAAGGAATCACAACGATTTTCATATTTGTAAATGTCGCTACAATGTCATTCATATTTGTTACTGTTACTCGCTCGTACCTGTTGTGTTGCCAACCATTTTAATTTATTCCTTTGCTAGAGGTTCAGGCTGCCAGTTGAATGTTGTTTTTTCTCTCCAGCCAATTGCTTTTGTTGTTTTATGATTTTATGTTTAAAATATTAATTTTTTTTTTTTGTATAATTCTTCATTATTCTTTTTTGTTTCTATTTTCAATCATCTTCAATCAAAAAACAAATTATAAAATACCAGAAGTCCCACATCAGGTAAATCAAAGTTGAGGCAAAATTCGTGCTCATCTGTCGAATGTGAAGAGTAAGTCTTTTCTTTAATTTAATTTTTACTCGTTTTTCGTTGTTAACCATATTTTTGCTTGAAAATTTTTATTCTTTTACACTTGTCGGGTCTTAAAGCTTAATTTAAAAATATTGGTTTTAATAGTTACAAAAGTTTGACCAGTAATAAAAACACAATTGTGGCGACAAGCGATAACAAGTAATGTTTAATCGAAAAGTATATATATAAGTAAAAAAAATAGTATATTCTATTTAAAATCTGCTAAATAATAGATTAAAGTAACACACAACCTGTGTTCTTTAATCTTATCCAATAAACGACACAGTCGTATACGACAACGACAACCGCAATAAGGCTGATTATTTCCTTAAATATTAATATTTTTATATATGGATATATTTCGCCCATCCATACACAGCACGTTGTTTGTTAATGCTGGTTCACTTTCTTCAAGTTTTAGCCGTCAAGTGTTAACCATTCACCAAAACAAGCATTAAGTGCTTGCAAATCAGTTAAGTGGACCAAAAATTTAAATTAAAAACTTGTATTAATAAATAAAATTTAATTTATTGTCGGAAAATATTCAATTATTTGTTAAATAATAAAAGGTGTGTTCATTTATAGAAAATATAACTTATTTATATTACCAATTTTGGAGACAAAAAAATTGTTAAAAATAAAAATTTGTTAAAACTTAAATTTTTGTTATCAAGAATAATTCAACTACCTGTTTCATGTTTTTGTTTACAAAACAAAAAAAGTTTTCATAATTTTTTAATTAAGAGCCTAATCATGTAAAACGCAACGCAACCTCAAAGAATTGCATTGAAAGCACAAACAATGTCATAAATATTTTGTAATTTTGTTGTTGCTTTCTAGAGAAATTCACATTGCGTTTTAAGATGGCAAACGCTGCATAGCTTGTGGCGTTGAAAATTTTAAAACGGTACATGAATGCGCAAATAGTTCAAAACAAATGAATTTACAGCTGAATAGTGTCGATATTTCTAATTTGCTCGTTTGTGCTGATAAAGCGTTCATTTACTTTTTAATTTTTTTGAGTAATTGGAAGAAATATCTTGTAAATTTTAAATTTACTCTCTCGTTGCAAGTTTCTGCTAGCAGGGATGTTAAAGTTCGTACAATTGTACTTTTTTGGTGCATTCTGATCTTTTTAAGTACCGTGGTACTACCGTGACTTATTTGGTACAATTTAAAAATTTGTCATAGTTCCCCCTTTTTGAATTTTTAGTATAGCAAACAAATTATTGAGTTCTTTTCATTGCATTTACAACAAATCGTTATTGTAATGGGCGCTTAAAAATGCGACGAGTATTGTGGTGTATATACTTAGTAATCTTTTACAATGTGGCAAGTGAAAAGCAGACAGACAAAGTTTGTTGGTAAGGGGGCGACGCTGTATGTGTGACACACTCTACTTTTTTCCTCTTTCGCCTAAACACTTCGTCTGTCTGCCTTTCACTTGCCTCATTGTAAAAGGGGACTTATGATATCAACAGTCAAAACCTGTGTTACTACTTTCGTTTCCTTTTTTCTACATACGATGACACTAAACTAACAATCATATGCGAAAGAAAATTTTCATATCCAGTAGCTATTTTACAAAATGACCTGAATGTCCATATGTTTCCTGAGATTTCCAGAGTCGTTGCTCGAATTTTATCCATTCCACATTTGTCTGCAAATGTGGAAATAAGTATATGTATAATAAGGGTTCTACGCCAAATTTACCCAAAAAGCCATTAAAATCACCCAAAAGCCATTAAAATTACCCAAAAGCCATTAAAATTACCCAAAAGCCATTAAAATTATCCAAAAGCCATTAAAAAGCCATTAAAATTATCCAAAAGCCATTAAAATGAACACGTGTTAAAGTATGTCAAATGAACACGTGTTAAAAAAGGTCACATTTTTAAAAAAAAAAAAAATTTCAAAAACAAAGCAATAAAAATGTCATAAAATTTTAAAAAAGGCAAAATTAGGGGGGAAATTCCTGAACACGTGTTAAAGTATGTCAAATGAACACGTGTTAAATTTTATAGGAAAGCAATGCACAAGTGGTGGGTGCATTGTTGAAGCCTTTCTTTTGTTGTGATCGATAGACAGACATAGAGATATGTAGATAGATACACAGACAGACCTTGAGGAAGAAATTGGAAAAATATTTTTTGTGTGTGTTTTGTGGAAGACAGACATACTGTACTTGTCAATGCACTTGTTGAAGCCTTTCTTTTGTTGTGATCGATAGACGGACCTTGATTTTGAAAAAAATTTTTGTGGACAATTTTTTCAAAGCGCTGATATTAAAATTAATAATTTATGGGGTGTGAGATGATAAGGGTATTGTATTGTATTGAGGTGTGTCTTGAATATAGATAGATAGATACACAGACAGACCTTGAGGAAGAAATTGGAAAAATATTTTTTGTGTGTGTTTTGTGGAAGACAGACATACTGTACTTGTCAATGCACTTGTTGAAGCCTTTCTTTTGTTGTGATCGATAGACGGACCTTGATTTTGAAAAAAATTTTTGTGGACAATTTTTTCAAAGCGCTGATATTAAAATTAATAATTTATGGGGTGTGAGATGATAAGGGTATTGTATTGTATTGAGGTGTGTCTTGAATATAGATAGATAGATACACAGACAGACCTTGAGGAAGAAATTGGAAAAATATTTTTTGTGTGTGTTTTGTGGAAGACAGACATACTGTACTTGTCAATGCACTTGTTGAAGCCTTTCTTTTGTTGTGATCGATAGACGGACCTTGATTTTGAAAAAAATTTTTGTGGACAATTTTTTCAAAGCGCTGATATTAAAATTAATAATTTATGGGGTGTGAGATGATAAGGGTATTGTATTGTATTGAGGTGTGTCTTGAATATAGATAGATAGATACACAGACAGACCTTGAGGAAGAAATTGGAAAAATATTTTTTTTTTTTATTTTTTGTGTGTTTTGTGGATTGTTGAAGCCTTTCTTTTGTTGTGTGTGTGTGTGTGTGTGTGTGTGTGTGTGTGTGTGTGTGTGTGTGTGTGTGTGTGTGTGTGTGTGTGTGTTTATGGGTAACCAGATGGAGGGTTGTTGTTATTTTGTTTGTTTGGGTGATCGACGAAAATATTATTGGATGGATAGACAGACATACAGACAGACTGGCTTCGTAACAGCAAATGGTTTTTCAATTTTATTTGGGGTTGAAGAATAAATTCAAAGTATTTATTTATGATTTTTAAAAGAAAAGAGAAGATAAAAAGGGGGAAAAGGAAAGTTAGTCAGACAGATATACAGAGACAGTCTGGTATTTTATTTGTTGATAAGTAAATTTACGATTGTATAGATATTTGAAAGTATATAAAAGGTTTTAAATATATTCTATTCATTAGTTTCTAAAGTAGACTTGCTTAAGAAAGTTTGTGCTTTTTTTTTGTGAAAATAAAAAAAGAAATTAATATTTTAAAATAATAATAATGGCTAGTGTACTAATTTGTGAAATTTGCCAAAACCAATATAAAAAGAAACAAAAATTACAAAAACATATTCAAATTCATGTGCCATGTGATGTGTGCAATCATATATCCCTGACATCAATGGAGAGGAAAAAACATATGGAAATCCATCTAGATTTCCTTCAACAGCAACAACAGCAACAAAAACAGCAGCAACAACAACAACAACAACAAGTAGAAAGAATGAATTCGAGCCTGTTGGAAATTGAATTTGTGGACGAAAATTCTATGGAAGCAGCAGAAGAAGACATTACACAGACGCGTACAAATGCGTTAATCGACGAAGCTATAGCGAATATGCTAAAAGGAATTGAAATCCCCAACAACCAGCTGGCATACTATGATTTTTTGTGGGAAATTGAGGATTTTCTGGACGATGAAGAGGGAGATACCATCATTTTGAAGGTAAATGATGGTTTTTATTTGGACGAAGATGGAGATCGTTATATTAGGGAAGTAGACTTATGTTTATAGATGTAGTAGTGATTTTTTTTTTTAATTCAAAATATATTTTAAGAAATTAATAAAAAATATAAATAATAAAAACTAATAAAATTGAAATTAGAATTTGTTTTACAATGGGTGTGGTGGGTAAAAAATTGAAAAAAAAACATTATCGATAACTTTAATGAATTATAGCAAATAACATATGTTTAGACTATGTGTAACCAAAAAATTTTTTTTTTTCTATAAATTGTGAATTTATTGAGTTATTTATTACATTTCATTATAAATTATCAAACGATGAATATTAACGCGGAATTAATTGCTTCATTCAATAAATTAAATATGAAACATATTTTAAGTGTAAAAAATATGGTAGATGGAAAGGACTATCCTATTACAGGAGCTGAACGAGTAACTACAAAATATGGAGATGTTATAGTCTTAGAATTGGATGGAGCTATGCTTTATCTTCCTAAAAGATTTAATGCCTTAACTGAAAACGATGTTGGGAGCCTATCAACTGGCTCATATATCATTTCAAAGATTCCTTTAGATGACGAAAAGGATAGCATTAATTATAAGCTGGAAATTAAGACGGCTCCTCCTACGAAAGGATATTATCCTTATACTCATTTTAATACATTTAAATAAAATAATTTTTTTCAATAAAAATGATTAAACAATAAAAATAAATTATTATAAATTCTTGTGTTGTTTTCTTTTATTAGTAAACAGATAAATATATATAATGTAGAATTATTAATATTTTTAATAAGTTGTAACTGAAATCTTAATGTGGAAAGATGGAGGTTATTGAAGCTTTTCTACAAGAATTTGGAAGTGTAATCTTTGAAGAACATTTGGAATTATTATGTACATTCAAAAGAGAATATACAAATTTTAATGTATATAATATGCCTTGCTCTCACGAAAGTACAAGTGGAGATGTCGTGGGTTTGTGTGGATGCTACTTTTTCTATAAGAGGAAAAAGGAGGTTATAAGAATTATAGAAAATTATAAAAAGATATTAAAATATTTTAGAAGTCTAAATTTATGTACAAGAAAACAAAAATAATTAAATAAAATAAAAAAAAAAAAAAAAAAAAGATAAAAGCAATTTTTTTCTTTAAATAGAGAGTTTCAAAGCAAAAATATTATTAGTTTACATTTAAAATTCATCGAGAATGTTCAATCTTGTAAGAAGCCCGAAAATATACGACTGTGTATTTGAGTTGGAATATTTTATAAATTTAAAATTAAAGATATCTTGCGGATTTTCCACAGCTCTTGGTTTTAAGCCTATTGTCTGGTTGTATTATAAGGATAGGAACTTCATTGGATTGGACCGGGATGAATGGATAAACCTTATGAGCTATAAGGAATATATTAAGGCAACACTTAATCAGTATGAATTCCAAGATTATATGAATCTAATTAATAAGGATGAAAAGAAGGATGTTCAATATACATTTCAGTATAGGAATAATATTTGCTATCTCATCCTACAACAGGGAAACCATAAAATAAAAATTGATCCTGAAACTTGGAAATCTCTGACTCAAATTGGAATATTCTTGACGACATTTTTAAGCTGGAATACAATTCTTCGCAAGCAAATCTTATATTTTTATTATGAACATTATATTCCTAATTGCTCTATTTTAAATAAAACAAATGTACAATATTATGAAATTAAAAATATAAATGAAAGAGATATAGAAATTGATTTAACCAGACTTTGTTATGAGTTTGGAAAAAAAATGCAAAATAAAATTAAAACAGATGTTAAAATCTATAGATTATTATTAAGAATGGATAATAAATAAAAAACAAACAAACAAAAAAAATAATAAAAAAAAAAAAACAAAATATTTGAGTTTTTATTAATTCTTTATTTTGAAATTTATTAAAAATTTTAAACATAAATGACCACAAATAAAAGTATTAAATTTTTGATATCTTAAATAGTTATATTTAATGTTTTTACCCAAGTATCTTAAAACTTCTATAGGTGGTTGGAGATTACCAAAACTATCAAAGTATTCTACATTGTCATTATTTTTATAAAATGCTACCCAATGCGTTCCATATCCTCTATTTGAATCCAAGTTTATAATTCCATTCTCTATTCGGTGTGGAGTTTTAGGAAGTTTATCCCTCATATATACTCCTCTAAAATAAGGAATATACTTCTTCCCAAATGTTCTCAAGTCCACATCTGTTAGCGGTCTATTAGGTAGCTGCTTTAATAGTTTTTTGATGAGGTATAAAATATTCCATAGCCTTTTTTATAGGGTTTAAGATATAGACCTTTACCCATAGCTATTGCCTCTAATGTTTTGTTATGACGCTTACTTTCTTCGAGCTGTTGTCTACCATTTTTAGCTAAAGTAATAGTTTTAGCGATTGCTGACCCACCAGAAGCTATTGCTCCCAATGCTCCAAGTGCTGTTAGAATAGGGACAAGTGGAAGAAAACCGCCAAGTTTAGGTATGTTGATAATTCTAGGAATTTTTACTATAGATTTTTTTCCAAGAAATGAATGTTGGATAGCTTTTCGTGCAGTTTTAATAGCGGTTTTGATGTCATTTGGTTTTTCCTTTTTTAAAATATCGGTTGCTGATTTAACGGCATTCTTAAAAATATTTCGTCTACACTTTTTCTTTTGGTTGCCAGTTTTTACTCCCAAGCCCAATTTAACTTTTGACTTCATTGCGTTAGTGACAAGGTATGCGTTGAGTTTTTCTCCAAATGTACTATCTTTAGCTTTAACTCTACTCCAAGCTTTTTCTGCTAGTTCTTTATCTGCGTAATGTCGTTTATGAATATCAGTGTTCTGAGAATAAGCAATATCATGAATCTTGCAAGCTGCGTCCAAAGGATTGATACCTTTATCACCCCTTTGTAATCGTTTTTCCAATTTAGTTCCTGGTCCACAAAACTGATAACCCGGTAAATGAAGTTCAAGTGGTATTGAATTAATTAAGCTATTTACAAGTCCTTTTCCAAGGACGAATTGTTTTCTACTAAGTTCTTTATTTTTATACACAATCATTTATATATAAAATTGCTTTTCTGAAAATAAAAAATAAATAAAAAATCTAAAAGTAAATAAAACGTTACATTAAACAAACGTATGCTTTCAGTTATTAAGATGCGTTTGGTAAAACAACATTCGAATATTTCAGTGAGAAACTTGGATTTAATGGAAAACAGAAATGGTTTTAAACATAGCTGTCTTTTACCTAATTCTATCAGAGCACTAATAGTTGGTCCCTCAAACTGTGGCAAAACAAATATAATGCTAAGTTTAATTGAAAGTCCGAATGGTTTAAAATTTAAAAATATTTATATATACTCAAAATCATTAAATCAACCGAAATATAAATATCTGTCAAGATTAATTTCATCAGTAAAGGGTATGGGACTTTATACATTTTCAGACAATGAACATGTCATACCACCCGAAAAAGCTAAAGTAAATTCTATTATGATATTTGACGATGTCGCTTGTGAAAAACAAAATAATATAAGATCATATTTCTGTATGGGGAGACATAAGGATATTGATTCTTTTTATTTATGTCAGACTTATACACATATTCCAAAACATTTAGTACGTGATAATGCAAATATGATTATTTTATTCAAGCAAGATGAATTAAATTTAAAGCACATCTACAATGATCATGTTGGCAGTGACATGAGTTTAAATATGTTTCGTTACATTTGCGGAGAATGTTGGAAGGATAAATATGGATTTCTTATAATAAGTAAAGATGATGAAATGAAGCAAGGGCGTTATAGAAAAGGCTTTGATCTATTCATTCAGATTTAGTCATATAAATACTACTAACTACATCAGACGTATACCTATTAATATTAAATACGTTTTTTTTTTTCCACTTGGAAACTGTTAAAATTATTCCACGAAGCTGTTTAGCTGTTTTCAAAAGCTGTTTAACTGGTTTCAAAAGCTGTTTATCTGTTTTAAGAAGCTGTTTAGCTGTTTTCAAAAGCTGTTTAACTGGTTTCAAAAGCTGTTTATCTGTTTTAAGAAGCTGTTTAGCTGTTTTCAAAAGCTGTTTAGCTGTTTTCAAAAAGCTGTTTAGCTGTTTTAAGAAGCGGTTTAGCTGTTTTCAAAAGCTGTTTAGCTGTTTTCAAAAGCTGTTTAGCTGTTTTCAAAAGCTGTTTAGCTGTTTTCAAAAGCTGTTTAGCTGTTTAAAGAAGCTGTTTAGCTTTTTTTTTTTCATCAAAGTTATAATCATGGAAGAAAATATTTTAAAAGAGTTGGTGAAATCCAAAAAAATTTTAAAGAAGAAATTTGAAAGCATACGACTTGGAGAATTGGAAAAATTCAATAATTTAGAAAGAACATTTAAACCTTTAACAGAACCTCTAAAGAAACTAGTCAAATTGTCAGATTCGTCAAATTTAACAATACCCACAGACGAAAAATATAAATGTAAGCACAATACTAAAATAAAAACGGAAAATAATACTATATTCACCAGCACTCCTAAGAAAAAATTATTGAACGAGAAAAACATTAATTCAGCACCTAATAGAATTAAAATAGATAAAGAAGAAGAAGAAGAAGAAGAAGAAGAAGAAGAAGAAGACTATAATAGTAATAGTGAAGATGAAGTAAATGATAAATCGAAAAATGAACAATTTTATTCTCAATCATCCGATTGGGAGTTTGATTTATCAACCCTAAATGGAAATAAAAAGCTTGACACTATATTTGGACCTCATAAAATGGAAAATGGAGACTGGAAATTTGGAAATTCTATTTTAAAGCTAACCGATGATAAAATAATAATAGGTCAAAAATCTTGGGCACTAACCCCAGGGTTATACTCATTACTTTTTCATAAAAATCCAAAACAATTTGATTCGTCAGAGCTAGCAATATATAAAAATATTTTACTTGATACAAATGCACATCGAAGAAACTATGATCCTAATAATCAAATCAATGGAAACAGAGGTTATAAATATAAAAAAATAATAAATAAATTGTTTACTACAACTACTCACGTTGGTAAGGGTTTAATGGAGGTAAATCTTAATAAACCGAACTATATATACTGGGATAATCCTAATGAAATTGTAGACCGATTGAGGCTGTTAATAGCATCACAACATGCTGGTAACAATAATCATTCTAATGAAATAATATCTATAATCGAAGAACTAAGGGAAGCAAATATAATTGAATAACTTTTAAATAAATAAATAAATAAATAAAAAATTATGACTGTTGACAAATTTGGTCATTACTATAATCAAAAATATATAGGAGATATAACAAGAAACAACATTTCAAAAAAATTCGGTATCAAACTCAACGTAAATAATATTGACATAGAGAATAAAAGAATTTTAAATTTGTCACCTCCAATGAATGGGACAGATGCTGTTAACAAAAATTATGTGAATATACAAATGACCCATATGCAAGAACATTTAAAAAGGGGTATAAACAAAGAAGTTTTAATTGTAAGAAATGAAATAAAGGATTTAAATAAGAAAATTTCTGATATATATAGTGCAATGATTCATCACAACAAACTTTCATCACAACAACAACAACAACAACAACAACAACAACAATAACATAATGGAAAAAAGAACGATAATAAATGAACTACATTCTAGAGCACGCAAAAATTTCTTAAGACGGAAAGTAATAACAAAGGGAATTGATGATCTTTGGCAAGCAGATTTAGTAGAAATGGGTAACTATTCCATTATAAACAACGGATACAAATATATGATAACAGTTATTGATACATTCTCCAAATACGCTTGGGCTGCAGCAATTAAAGCAAAAACCGCATCTGAAGTATCCAAAGCTTTTCAGAAAATACTAAGTAAGGGGCGAATACCTAAAAATTTACAAACAGATGACGGTAAAGAATTTTTTAATAAGGAGTTTGGTTTGCTAATGCGCAAATATTCAATTAATCATTACTCTACTTATAGTGTAATGAAAGCTTCAATTGTTGAACGCTTTAATCGAACACTAAAAGGTATGATGTGGAGAGAATTTAGTTATAATGGAACATTTCACTGGATTGATATTTATAAAAAACTAGTTGATCAATATAACAGAAAAACTCATAGTAAAATTAAAATGGCGCCTATTGATGTAAAACGTGAACATGAACAACATCTACTGAAAACTGCATTTAGCAGCTTAAAAATGTTTAAATCATCAAGGTTTAAGGTTGGGGACTATGTTCGCATAAGTAAATATAAACATATATTTGAAAAAGGTTATACACCAAATTGGACTACAGAAATATTTAAAATAAAATCGATACAGAACACCTACCCAATAACATTTTTACTTGAAGACTATCAAGGAAATCCTATAAAAGGCGCATTTTACAAGGAAGAAATACGTCGTACACGTTATCCTAATACATTTCTGGTGGAAAAAATTTTAAAAGAAAAAGGTGATAAAGCGTATGTTAAATGGTTAGGTTTTCCAAACCAACATAATTCTTGGATAAGTAAAAATGAAATATTATAAGAAAACAAATACAAAAAAAAAAAAGTTTTTCTAATAAATGTATAAATTTAATAAAACAAAAAAACTCAAGCATTTTCATTTCATTTACAATTTACCATTCAGGATGTCAATTACTTTAGCTTTAAGTGGAAATTCATCAATCCTAACGGCAAATTATTTCCCACCAATAGATCTAAAAGATGACTATGAATGTTCTCTAGTTGATTTTCATTCATATAACTCTATTCCTAATGTAGATTATGATAATAATTTATTTCATATAGGAGATAAAATAATTGAAATTCCTATTGGATCATACGAGTTACAAGATATTGTTGATTATATAGTTGGGCAGTATAAAGCAGAAAATTATAATAAATCTATTCTCATTAAAGCTAATAATAATACTTTACAAATTGAAATAACTTCATCCCACGATGCAATTTTATTTAATCGAAAACGATCCATTGGTACGCTGTTAGGTTTTAGTGAAGAAATTTTAAAGGCTGGTATGAAACATGTATCAAATCAACCTGTAAATATATTAAGAGTTAATGCTATACAAATTCAGTGCAATATTATAACGGGAGCTTATATGAATAACTCTCCCGCACATATACTACACGAGTTCGCATTAGACGTACCACCAGGCTATAAATTAGATGTTATTGCTAATAACCTAATTTATTTACCAGTAAACGTCAAAGAAATAACATATCTCAAGATTTGGATTGTTGATCAAGAAAATCGTGCAGTAAATTTCAGAGGTGAAGAAATAACACTAAGATTACACCTAAGACCACGGAAAAAATGATAATTTACAATAAAACTAAGCACATTAAAGTTAATAGGGTCATTCCTACTAATCATATTAAAGCTATAAGACCATCATTATCGAAAGAAAACACCACCTTTTTAAAATTGCTTAAGTTAAAAATAAAGAAAAATGTCTGATATACTCAATGTCATTGAAAAACCATATTCTGATGAAAATATAATAAAAAAAGATTATCATAGCTATGTGCCCTATATTCAATCATTTAAAAACAATGATGAAATTCGAATTACACTACAAAATCAAGACTTATATGTTCTTCCGTCTGAAAGCTACTTATATATAGAAGGAAACATACAAAACTCTAAAGGTGAAGAAGCATCACAAAATACTAGATTAAGGAATAATTGTGTTGCATACTTATTTGATGAAATACGGTATGAGATTAATGGTGTGGAAATTGATCGCACTCGATACTTGGGAATATCTAGTACAATTAAGAATTATGTCTCACTAAATGAATTTGAAAGCAATATGATGAGAAATGCAGGGTGGAATATTTCTGAAGACCTGTCAATGCGAAAATTTAATTTTTATATTCCCCTTAAACTACTATTGGGATTTGCTGAGGATTTCAATAAAATAATTTTAAATAGTAAACATGAACTTATTCTTTTACGAAGTTCAAATGATGATAAGGCGTATTACTCTACAGATGCTAATGAAAAATTAAGTTTATCGATTAAAAACATAACATGGAGAATACCACATATTCACCTATCAGATACACGAAAAATACAAATAATGAAGATTATAAAGGAGGGTGTTTCATTACCCATAGCATTTCGCAGTTGGGACTGTTATTTTAATCCAACATTTTCCGGAGGCAGAAATCACAACTGGAATATTAAACTATCAGTGAATAGAGAAAGGCCAAGATTTCTTTTATTCGTATTAGAAAACGATAATAAATATATACATTCAGATTTGAAAAATGTTAAAGTGCATTTAAATTCAGAATCGTATCCATATGATGATTTAAATTTAAAATTTGAGGAGAATCGATACGCTATTTTGTATGATATGTATGCTAAGTTTCAACAAAATTACTATATGAGAGAAGCACAACCTCTTCTTTCATGTGAGAAATTTAAAAATATTCCAATTGCAGTAGTTGATGTTAGTTATCAAAATGAAATTGTTAAAAATGGGCCTATCGATGTGAAAATTGAGTTCGAGACAAGTAGTCCAGTATCAAAAAATACAAATGCTTATTGTTTAATCCTACACGATCGTATGATGGAGTACACACCTTTAACTGGAATTGTTCGAAAAGTTATATAATCTATTTTAAAATACATTCTAATACTTACTTTTTTTTCATTTAATTTCTATTAAATAAAGAATAAAACTGTTGGTTTTTTTTAAATAAATTTTGGTTTTTTTTTATTTTATGTGTATATAGGTGTATATATTTACATATATTTACATTTACATATTCTATACTAATTATTTAGTGACTCAATATCGCTAATTAATCTACTTAATTCTAAATCACCATTATCAGTATCTAACTGATAATGGTGCCATGCAAGTGTATTAATCTCATCATTTCTTATTTTACGTTTACTATCAATAAAATTTAAAGCTATTTTATTAACTCTATTTGTTAGTATTGTGTGTAACTTAGATGTGAATGTGTACATACATGCCCCTACTGATTTCTTATTAAATAAGACATGTTTATAATGATCTATAGTATAATTGTCTACCACGCATTTTTTAACCCCCTTAGCTTTTTTAACATCTTTATCATCTTCAACTGTGAAAGAATAAACTTTGGGTCCTAAGCCTACATATTCAGTGATGAATTTACCTTCAGTTTCATCTTTCATCATTCCAAGTACTTTTTTATTTAATTGAGGAAAGTTAAATGGATTATTTTGTGAATATGCTGATGTGTCAAAGAGTGTTTTTAAATCTCCTCTTATATCATCATAGAAATCATCAGTTTTAATTGAGTAAATAAAAGAGTCAGTGTCCATATAATTGAGATTTATATTATCTCCGAATTTAGGTTTCATATACTCATAATGGAAATCATACATTTTCCATTTTGATAGATCAAGTACACAAAAGCCTAAATAAATGGGTTTATTGTAATATGTCAAAGTTTTGTTCATTTGTACAGCCCATAATTTATCAGTAAACTGTGAAATACTGTGAAAATTTGGTTTTGCTATAAGTTCACCTACACCCAATTTATTGCGATTAGTACGACCCCATTCACTAACCAACCGAACGTCTTTTCTCTTATCGACATTTTCCATGGTTTTACCATACACAGCATTATTGAGCAATTTATAGAAATCTTTTTCAAATTGATTCTTAGCTTCTGTTCTATGTGTCGTATTTAAATCTATGTATGTCTTTAACCACGGCTTTTGATTAAATTTCAGAATTCGGTGAACTTTTTCCAAAACCAATCCATTATTTAAACATTGCTCTAATGTTTTATAATGTATGACATATTTCTTTTTGTTAGATAGATCAGCAATTAATTTTTCATATTTACTTCCACCAATTATTTTGTTTTCCACACAGAATGGCAGGTCATTATGATAATCATGACAGCTAGACGGGTATGATAAATCGACTTCATAAATATAACCAACATCTGAGTTATGTGGAATATTTTTGGGGTGAATGAAGTCATTTGTCCAACTGAAGCCTCCATATGGTAGTGACTCTGACATTGCCCAACCATAAAGATTATTTGCGTCTAAATATAAAATGTATTCGGAGGGTTTTGTAGGATCATAATCATTAAGATATTTATGATTCGCCTTACTATACCTCTTACTACATTGTGAAAGACCACCACGAATTCCTCGTTTAATAAAATTATACATTTCTAGATCTGTTAATAATTCTAGCTCAATTCTTGTATATTTTAACATTGCATCCCAAGAAAGCCCTGGGATGGTATAATAATGTGGAGGATCTAGGTTATAAATCTTCTTACAGAGCTTTCTGAAGTTTTCAAATATATCTGTAAGTAACAACACGTCAGTTTTTAAATACAGCTCCATGTAATCCTTAATAGTCTCGCAATCAAATTTTGTCCATATATTTTGTGCTAGCAAATAATCTTCTTCTGAACATTTTTTATCATTTAACCTACTATAAAATGCTTCAATTGGTGGGAGTTTCTTTTCATTTAATTTTTCAAATGAATTTAAATATTCATAAGGAAAAACACCCTTTCGCTTCATAAGAGAAAACTTCTCAGCATCTGGAAAATATTTTCTAACTGCATTTAAATCTTGATCATTGAGGTTACTAGCTAATGATTCCAAACCAGATGCCATAAATCTTAAAGAGTCTAAAAATCTAAGCTCAATTTTTTTTCCAGTTTTATAAACTCGCACCTTTTCAAGTTGTTTTGAAATAATATGCTGAGGAATATTTTGCTTCACTTTTCTTATATACAACTCATTTATATAATCATCAATTTCTTCATCAGTATATACCCGAACAGTATGCGACAAAGAAATGTATAATTCTTTATTTATTGGAATTACATTTGTCTCCCCTTTAATACTAAGTAATTCTTTAATAAATAAGTGACAGTCATATTTCGAAAAATTATGGAAAAATATAGGAATAAAATTTGGAATTTTAAAATTTAAATTACACGAATTATGTGCATCCCCTCTATATTTTCCTGATAAGTGGCAGTGATCTCTCACAGCTAGTTCATCGCCTAGTGCTAAACCGCAAATATGACAGTTAATAGAGTTTAAAAATTGTTCTTCTTCTAAGGGGGTTAATGAATGCATGGGGACAATTTTTTCATAATACTTCTTATACATTTGTCTACATTCATTTATTAAATTATTTACAAAATGTTGCCCTACATTAACACTACTACTACTACTACTAAACATTTTAAACTTATCTAAATTTTCATTAAAATTACACTTAATATTAAAACCATATGCACATGGAATATGTTTTTTTGTAAATCTACTATTTTCATTAATACTACTTACATCTACTTCCTCGAGAACGCATTCAAAATCCGCATACACAGTGAACGGGAGATTCATTTGTCGCTCATGATGGGAAAACTTTATGATGGATTTTTCTCCCTCCGGCATCTTGGGAATGCATTCTCCACACTCTCTCTCCTTATGAATTACCATTCTCTCTGGTATATCTGTGTGGTAAAGGCATGCGTTGCAAAAAATTAAAGCACCTTTATATTTTGAAATTTGGGACCTTAGTAGTCTAAGAGAAAAAGAATTTTTGTTAATAAGATGTTTTGCACGATATATTTAAATATTTTGATAACTACCTTGAAATATTGTTTATTAGAATGTAGTGCATTTTATCACCACATTCGTCTTCCAGCAGCATAAGGTTTATATGCATATTTTTTTCCTTTTTGGTAATGTAGTATGGTCCAATAACAGCCTTGGATTTCCTATCAAACCCGAACACATTTACACTTATATCAGTATTATTTCTTTCAAATACTTTAATATCTTTCACATCAGTAGGAAATTGCATTGATGTGAAATTAAGTGTTCTACCGCAATCAAGCTTAATATTATTGTCAGCAATATTTGGTATATTGTAAATTGTCTGTCTGTATACATGACTGTCATCACCATTATAAAATGCTGCTATTACACTCCATTTAAAGCAAAATATATCATTGTTTTGAATGTTGACACAAGCTTTCTTCCTCGCCAGCTCTACGGGTGTAGGTATATATTGGGATCCTGATAATGGTGATGCTTTATTTATGTTTATTTCCAGCCATTTAATTTGGATAAGCGTCCAACCAGAATCTCTTTCTTGAAACTCAGACATCTTCGCCTTAATCTTTTCAAATTGAAGTGTGAGAGCTGAGCCAATATTGTCTGCCCTTGATAAGCGTATCATTTCCGTATTGTGGTACATATCAGTTTCTGGTTTAAGAGGATGTGCTGGTAGCTTATATCGAGCTGTCAATTCCAAATTAAATTTCACAATTATGTGCTCAGCCAGACAATTATTTAATAATTTCTGAACATACATTTGACCCTCTTTCAAATATTCATTTACATTCAAATTCAAATCTCCTTTCGGGAAACGGTACGTCAAAAGTCGAGATTTAAATGAATTTTTTATCAATTGAATCCGGTTTCCAATTCTCTCCTGTACATTTTTCTTGTGTTCGGGTTGGGAGCAATGAATAAACCACTGTTGTGGTTGAATTTTAACATTACAATCCTCACACATAATAAAAGATTCTGAACATGACTCAGGCTTTTGTTGTTTAAATGGTATATTTGATTGTAACATCGATAGACGCTTCCTAGATGCATCCGATGTTGAAGGATGTTCATCCATTTCTTCTACTTGTTGTTGTTGTTGTTGTTGCTGCTGTTTTTGTTGCTGTTGTTGCTGTTGAAGGAAATCTAGATGGATTTCCATATGTTTTTTCCTCTCCATTGATGTCAGGGATATATGATTGCACACATCACATGGCACATGAATTTGAATATGTTTTTGTAATTTTTGTTTCTTTTTATATTGGTTTTGGCAAATTTCACAAATTAGTACACTAGCCATTATTATTATTTTAAAATATTAATTTCTTTTTTTATTTTCACAAAAAAAAAAGCACAAACTTTCTTAAGCAAGTCTACTTTAGAAACTAATGAATAGAATATATTTAAAACCTTTTATATACTTTCAAATATCTATACAATCGTAAATTTACTTATCAACAAATAAAATACCAGACTGTCTCTGTCTGTCTATCTGTCTGACTAACTTTCCTTTTCCCCCTTTTTATCTTCTCTTTTCTTTTAAAAATCATAAATAAATACTTTGAATTTATTCTTCAACCCCAAATAAAATTGAAAAACCATTTGCTGTTACGAAGCCAGTCTGTCTGTATGTCTGTCTATCCATCCAATAATATTTTCGTCGATCACCCAAACAAACAAAATAACAACAACCCTCCATCTGGTTACCCATAAACACACACACACACACACACACACACACACACACACACACACACACACACACACACACACACACACACACACACAACAAAAGAAAGGCTTCAACAATCCACAAAACACACAAAAAATAAAAAAAAAAAATATTTTTCCAATTTCTTCCTCAAGGTCTGTCTGTGTATCTATCTATCTATATTCAAGACACACCTCAATACAATACAATACCCTTATCATCTCACACCCCATAAATTATTAATTTTAATATCAGCGCTTTGAAAAAATTGTCCACAAAAATTTTTTTCAAAATCAAGGTCCGTCTATCGATCACAACAAAAGAAAGGCTTCAACAAGTGCATTGACAAGTACAGTATGTCTGTCTTCCACAAAACACACACAAAAAATATTTTTCCAATTTCTTCCTCAAGGTCTGTCTGTGTATCTATCTATCTATATTCAAGACACACCTCAATACAATACAATACCCTTATCATCTCACACCCCATAAATTATTAATTTTAATATCAGCGCTTTGAAAAAATTGTCCACAAAAATTTTTTTCAAAATCAAGGTCCGTCTATCGATCACAACAAAAGAAAGGCTTCAACAAGTGCATTGACAAGTACAGTATGTCTGTCTTCCACAAAACACACACAAAAAATATTTTTCCAATTTCTTCCTCAAGGTCTGTCTGTGTATCTATCTACATATCTCTATGTCTGTCTATCGATCACAACAAAAGAAAGGCTTCAACAATGCACCCACCACTTGTGCATTGCTTTCCTATAAAATTTAACACGTGTTCATTTGACATACTTTAACACGTGTTCAGGAATTTCCCCCCTAATTTTGCCTTTTTTAAAATTTTATGACATTTTTATTGCTTTGTTTTTGAAATTTTTTTTTTTTTTAAAAATGTGACCTTTTTTAACACGTGTTCATTTGACATACTTTAACACGTGTTCATTTTAATGGCTTTTGGATAATTTTAATGGCTTTTTAATGGCTTTTGGATAATTTTAATGGCTTTTGGGTAATTTTAATGGCTTTTGGGTAATTTTAATGGCTTTTGGGTGATTTTAATGGCTTTTTGGGTAAATTTGGCGTAGAACCCTTATTATACATATACTGAAATAGTTTTTTTTTTTTCTTTTCAAAATATAATAAAAACTAAGGAAAGAAACAGACTACATATGCCAACATTATCAAGTCTCATACATACAATGGTTTAGTTAAGATCGACAAATGCTGCTGTGATGTAAAAATTCGAAATAGTTTATTAACTAAACAAATAAGTGTCTGATTTTGATCGTATATATTTATAAGACTTTTATGTACCTTATTTTATTCATACATATAAAAAAGCGTCCATTTCGAGGTTCCCTTCTTTTTTAAAGAAAAAAAACACAGAAAATTCAAATTTAATGGGGATTTGAAAGAACATTCTTTGGCATTTATTTTTTGAAGATTATGTCTATCAAATGTTGGCCGTTGCTACGTCGCAGATGGTCCATCCGTTGAGTCCAATTTTCAATGACTCGTTCAGGCATTTCGACTGGTAACTGGCGAATGACACGCGTGATGTTTTCCTCCAAGGCCTGAATCGAAGCGGGTATGTCCGCATAAACTTTAGACTTTACATATCCCCACAGGAAAAAGTCTAACGGTGTGATATCATACGATCTTGGTGGCCAATCGACCGGCCCAAAACGTGAAATTATGTGCTCACCGAAGTGTTCTCTCAATAAATCCATTGATTGATGCGATGTGTGGGATGTGGCGCCGTTTTGCTGAAACCAAATGTCGCCGAGATCACGAGCTTCAATTTCAGGCATCAAATAGTCGGTTATCATGGCACGATAAAGGTCGCCATTCACGGTTACGTTCGCACAGGCATAATTTTTAAAGAAATATGGACCGATGATTCCACCGGCCCACAAACCACACCAAACCGTTGTTTTTTCTGGTTGAAGTGGCAGTTCTTGAATCTCTTCAGGTTACTCTTCGTCCCAAATGCGGCAATTTTGTTTGTTAACATACCCATTGAGCCAGAAATGGGCCTCATCGCCGATTATGTTGACCATAAGTTGAGCGAAGTGCACGAAACACATTCCTCACAGAACGTGTATTTTCGTAATAAAGTTGAACGATTTGTAAACGTTGTTCAGGCATAAGTCTTTCCATTACATAACAATACTAAACTTAAATAACATGACAGCATGATTATTGAAAAAAGTATCTCTACTTGATTCACCCATTATATGTTTATGTTAAGTTTGGTTTTTTTTGTGTACAATTGAATTTTTCTGTACTTTTTTTGTTGTTTTAATAAATTAAAAAAATGGTACCGTGAAGGTCCAAAAAGTACATTTTTTTGGAAGTTGGTACAAAATTTCAAACACCATTTAACATCCCTGTCTGCTATTAAAGTAAATAGACACACCTAAAATTGCAATAAAAAATTTAAATTTTAACTATTTTACACATATGTACAAAACATAATAAAAATAAACAAAACATAAATAAAATTTGAAGAAATTACATACACACATCAAAATGACGTCAAATATTTATAAAAATCAAAAGTGTTTTATTTTTCGTCAAATTCGAATCAAGCTACAAAATTTTTAGAATTAGTTTTTGTTCAAAATGTTATTGTGCGAAAGATAATTACAGTAAAACTTAAATACACATAAAGAAATTCACAAATCATTCCAAAATCTTTAAAAATTTAAAAACCTTTTTTATTACGTTCTCGTCTCAATTGTGTTTCTATTCGAATACGTTTGTTTTTCAATCATCATTACTTAGTGCGGTTTTTGATTTAAATATTCATGTAATTTTCCTTTCCTTTTGCCAGCATGTTGTTCGTCTATTAATGTTTCTTCCTTCCGCTTACCATCCTTTCCGTTATTCCATTTTCATTTCAAAATCTAATAAAATATTTTGTCTTTTAATTTTTGGTCACGAAGTAAGAATGCAAATTGAATCCCTCCTTACATCAGTTTGAAAATGTCGTTATTTTTTTCTCATTGTCGCTTTTACATGATACATAAGAAAATTTTCAAGATGTGTTTACAGTTCCATAACAACAACCCAGCTTAAAGTAGCAAGAAATGAAAACCATATCAAATTACGTTTTTATATTATTATCAAAATCCTTTAATAAAAGTCTAATTATACCCTACACCACCACATGGGGAAATCAATTATGCGCTTGTGCTAATGAGTGTAACACATAGAAATATTGGTTTTAATAGTGCATTTTTACTTGTAATTTCCCAACTAGTTTATGATCGTAAGCTACTTTTATAAACTGTACGTACTTTGACGATTTATAGTCATTTTGACGACTTTGAGGTACAAAAATGGTCTCTTGACGATACCCAAAATTTGACGATTTTTCAAATGACAAATTTAATTCAAACTTACAAATGTTTTTAATATAATTTATAATTAATTTTCGTATCTTAGCTGTTCTGAGTATAAGATACGATTTTTTTAGCACGATGCATATTTTTATTTTTAAGAGTTCTATTTTATCAGTTAGTACTGTTTTATACAGCCATTTTACAACCAATCTCTTTAGTCTGACTTTGCACTATGAAACTTTGCATTCCGAAAGGCTGAGTTTATTGGTGTTACCAGACTTAAGCCCTAACCATAATGTGCTTAAGTTGGCTTCAGCAAATGTGCGAATACATGTAAATCATATGAGGCAAACCATATTGAACTTAAGGAAACGTTTTGTTAAGTTTTATGAAATTGTCATTTGCAAAACTGATCGCACATTCCGTACGGAAACAAATGTTTTTTATTTTGTTTTTGTTTTTTTAAATACATTTGAGAGACTATTTTGTAAATTTTTGACAGTAGGTTAAGCAAGGCTATGCATATTATGGTTGGGCCTTTAAGTTCTTAACAGGATATTCAAAGTGTAAAATGGGTGTTCGATATTGCTTGGTTTGAGTTTATTTTCTTATGAACTTACTTTTCTTATGAATGCCAATACATTTGAAAATATTTTTTTGTGTTACTTCAATAATAAGTTTCTAAACGAACATTTTTATTTTAATTTCAAAAACAGGCAGTACGAGTACCTATATATAAAAATTTTATAAGCAACGCAAACTGAAAATAACAGTTAATTTTTAAAATTTTTAAGAGTTAGTGTTTGTTTTCAATGACGATTTAGCTTAGTCAATTTGACGATTTTGACGTTTTTTTTTAAATTTTCGGCCAATTTTATCCTGCAGCTATGGCCTCAATATAAAATGAGTTGGTGCACGTACATATGTACAAATAAACATATGTACCTGTTATTGACGTTGTCCACATTAAAACAAAACTAAACACTTTTTTATAAACTTTAAATTTGTTTAAAGATTTTCTTTGTTTATTTTATTTTTCTTACTGTTTTAGCTTTTTAACAGATAACAGTAAACAATTTTAACTTGTTTTTTTATTTTTGAGACAATGTCAAATAACCAGTGTTTAAATTGCTTGCTTTAAAATAGCAACAGTCGCACATTTTTGCTTTGTTTACATTTTTTGCAGCAAATTAAAAAACTGTGTGTCTAAGTGTTTACTTAACTCTTTGATAACGAGTCAGCAAAAGCAAAAAAGCAAAAGCAAAACAAAGAGAGTAAATAATTTGTTTAAACTCGCTATGTGCATGTACTCTGCTAAATCTGTCAGCAAAGAAGCCACTTAAGAAAACAAATTTTCTGTTGCTGTAAGTATTAAGTTTTTGATTGTTTTTTTTTTGCTTTTGATGCGCTTAAAGTCAGCAAGTTAACTTCTTTGCTGTTGCTGGAACTTAATATATTATGAACGAATTTGTTTCGAATTTTTTTGGTATTTTGCATTTTTTTTTTTTAATAAATAGGAACATACATACATAAATGAAACTACACGTTTTTTTAAACTTCATAATTTGTTTATTTTGTGTTATGTAATTATGTATATATTGCCTGCAACAGCAAGCAACAGCAATGAAGTCAAAAACAGCAAAGAAGTTAATACTCGCTGAATTTAAGCACATCAATTTACAGTTAAGCCAAAGCAAAAAAAAAAATAAACAAAAACTTATTACTTACAGCAACAGCAATTTTTTTTTTCAAGTGGTTGCTTGGCTGGCTTTTTAAGCTGAGAACATAAACATGGTGAGAATAAATAAATTATTTACTCTCACTTTTTCTGCGTTTGCTTTTGCTTTTTGCTTTTACTGTGTTCTTTTTCTTAAGTTAAGTTAAGCAATTACAAAAACATTAAAAATAGTCAAGCATTTTTAAACACTGCAAATAACACTAGAGTTGCCAGAAAAAATGTAATAAAACAGAGTTGCATTAACAAAAACTGCTTGTTTGTAATTACACATGTTCCAGTTGTAATCAGTTGTTATTCAAATTAGTCAATTGTAACTCAGAAAGCGTCAGTTGTAAGTCAGATTATGCAAT
The DNA here is from genome assembly GCA_943735925.1 of Pollenia amentaria. NCBI lineage: Eukaryota > Metazoa > Arthropoda > Insecta > Diptera > Polleniidae > Pollenia > Pollenia amentaria. The sequence goes on along the minus strand of OX031007.1, from coordinate 247,796,706 downwards.
TGTAATGATTACGAGTACAACCATTTTGGGTTTTGCATGATTACTAATTTATAACGATTACAAGTAATCACAAAATAATCAAGATTATGGCGATTACTAGAAAATAATTAAAAAGTAATCCGTCATAATTGACTGTTTCGAAAAAAAACTGTACACAATTGTTGAAATTAATCAAAAAGAATCAAAGATAATAGTTGAAAATAATCGTATTATTTTTTTTTTTTTTAAGTTTAGTAGCTCTAACACATAACATATCGTGGGTGAACAGTTTAAATACATTGGGCCTAGAGTACTATGTCCGATTATCACCAAATATAACACAACAGGAGTGGAACCAAAACCAAACACTTATTTTAAATTCATTAAGATTAAAAAACCATTTAAATCATCTACGTGGGTGGGAGCTAACGGAATCTTTTTATAATAAAACAAATCCAACGGTAGGACATTTATATTTCAATGGTAATCATACCCAAACTAACATAATGTGGATCTTCAAAGCTCGCTGCGATTTGATAGAACTGAGTGGGTCTCGGAAGAACTAACAAAATTTGCTCTTTGTGCAATTCAAAAGAAGTTGAAAACATCCAACATTTCATTGGAAGATGCCCAATTTTAAATTACTTTAGATTAAAATGGTTTAATAAGATAGCTCTATCTGATGAGGAAATAATTAGAAATTTAAATGGGGAAAACAATTGGCAGAATTTAGTACAATACATTATCAGTGCTTTAGCTTATCGTAAAACACTAATATTTGAATATAATGATTAAAAATCAATACATTGTAAAATTAAATTATATTTTTTATGTGAAACTCTTTTTTCCGGCTAACGACAAAGTCACAGCCGTATATTCTTTAAGATATTTTTATAACGTTTTTAAAAAAAAAACAAAAAAAATACCAAATAAAGAATTACTACTACTACTAATCGTATTACTCTCTGATTACGTTTGATTCTTTTTGATTATTTCGTAATGATCGCCAGTAATACCGATTATTATTTGATTACTTGTAATAGTAATCAATCACTAATTAGAAATTGTTTCTTATAGGATTGCATAATCATTCCGAATCTTTTTAAAAACTAATCTAATTAATTACTTATCGTATTCGCAACTTAACAGCTATGCCTAGGATGTCCTCATTTAATGTAAAAGTTTGAAACTTGGTTCACCATAAGTTTAAAAATTATGAAAATTTTATGAATTCCAGTTTTTCTAGCTTAAGCCCATTTTTTTGGTTTTCGTAAACCCCTCACCGAAGGTTAAAGGGTGTATATAACTTTGTCATTTCGTTTGTAATTTCTACAATATTGATCTTAAACCCTATAAAGTATATTTATTTTAGGTCCTTATGAGTGACGTAGTTGATTTAACGATGTCCGTCTGTCCGTGTGTATGTTGAAATTTATTTCACATAAGCTCCGTTAAAGTTTGCTATTACAATTAAACTAGATCGGTCCAGAAATGGTTGAGATATCTCTTCTCCATATCTAGAGAACGGCTAGAGCCAAAATTCCCAAATTAGGTACAAGCATTTTTGCTTCAAAACACAACATCCGACAAAATGTGGCCGCGATTGGGGAAGTGGGCGTGACACAAAATAGATTTATCTATATCCAAGAATCGGTTAGACAAAAATTGTTGAGTAAACTTAAAATACTGTTAACGTTTTTAAGTGGGATATGCCTTGGCCACTTTCATAAGACGTAGCTGTTTAGCTCAACTGCTACAAAATCGTTCGCAACTGTTGATCCCAACATTTACGTTTTAGAAACAGCATGACGAATAAAATACAACAATAACAGCTAATAAGTGTAAACAATGGAAAATAACTAAAATTTATAATCTAAGTTAAACTAATAAATAACTCTCTTCGATCAGCTGTTGAGGTTGACCACAACATGTTGACTTTAGGTAGACAAGAAATTGTATGATGGAAAAATGGCAATTGTTGAGTTTAGCGTACTTGCTCAACTATGCTTTTCTAAAACAAACACCCAACGGTTGTTCAACAGTTACGTCTTATGAACGTACCTATTAACTTGATAGCAAGGCGAATTCAACTACAGGTGGTGTCGAAACGCCATTACGTTTAAAAAATTTGGATAATTTTTAAATTTTTACAGTATAATGATGGCATCGTAGGCTAATTTTGTAAAAATATAAAAAAAAAAATTAGTTTGAAGTTAAAAAAATTTTATGGTGATTGCCGGTTTTGCAGATGGAAAAGAATTTTTTTTAAATATTAAACGATTTCCTCTAAGAATCACTTATCATAATTTTGTTGTTTTATTTGATTCTAGTTAGAAATAATAATTTAAGAAAAAATCCTCCTTAAAAACGGCAACACTTTAGCACCCCATGACTCGACAAATAAACAACATTAAAAAAATATTTGACACACATTTATATTCACTAGAGGTATCATTATGCCAAATATAAAGGAATTTCGCTAACATATTTTTATTTTTGGTTGTCCGCGTCGGCGGTAAGACTTCAATCCCCAGTGAACTGAGCCCAGAATTCAAAAATGAGTAAATTCCCAATTTTTTCATACAGAGAATAACAGCAATGACTTTTAGGGAGTTTGTTCATTTTGAAGTAAGTCCCCAAACTTTGCAAATGAAATAAAACCTTATTAATATTGCATTTAAAATTTCAAATGTAAATTTTTACAGGGTTGGGGTCATATTCCAAAATCTTGAATATGAAAATGCAGAAACGCTAACTAAAGCTTTTCTGCATAAACACAATTTCATATTTTTGGAGATTTGTTTATTTTAATAAATTTGGTGTTTTAATTCATTATGAATTAATTCCCTTATTTTAAGGACTTAGTTAATTTTTGTTTTTGGGACGTAGTACATTAGGGACTTATTTCGTGGTGTTATCCGCTTCACGACTTTTTATAAACAGTACATAACGGTTATTTCTTATAAGAAAGTATTTTTTTATGAACGTTTATACTGATATAAGATGATTTCTTTGAGCAATAGTATGTATGTATGTGTACAGACATATTAATAAAAATAATTATACCTCTTATTTATTTTCCCACATATTTTACAAAATTTATAAAATGTTATATAAAAAACTTTTAAAAGCAAGGGAAAGGATTTAAACAAATAACTGTCTAATTTTTTTGATAGTTTTTTTTGGTCAATAGGTGCATTATTTTCGCGTAGAAAAATTTCTTATAATTAATGTTTTTAATATGTGTCTTAACAGTTGGTGCATGACAATCTATATCTTCTATCAGGTTTTTCTGATAAGCTCATACTTTTTATATTGAAAAAAATTGAGATATTGACAGCAGTTATTTCTTGTATGAAATGTTCTTATTCCGTTATGTCCTGTAAAGCTAAAACTAATAACAAATTTGTAGTATATACATACATATGTATATGGGTTAATAAATGTTTTCATAGGAACCAGTCGGTGGTGTAGGATATAATATGGTTTGACTAGCCCTACTATACTTTCGTAATTTTTAAAATTGAAATCTCTTTTAAAATAAAGACAACATACCCACTCCCAAAATGAAAATTTCCTGATATTAGTACTTTTATGTTATTAAAGAGGGGTACACACTATTCAACGTGAATGACAGATTTGCTCAAATTTTCGCTTGGTCGGTAGTGTGGCCGCTAATTTTCCTCAGTCGACAGTCAAGCACAAAATATTTTGTTGTTGGTTGTTGGCTTACATTTTTACAGTCGCTCAAATTCGATAGTGTGTACCCCATTGTATTGTTTTTTTTTTCTTTCTTTTTTCCCTTTACCTTTTGCTAATTGTAAAACAAAAATGTATGATTATATATTCAATTCTGTTTGTTTGTAAACAACATTGTTGTATTTTGTAGTAACCATTTAATGTGACTTTTCTCAATAGAGAGAGAGAGGGAGAAAATGTTATGAAACAAGTGCATATAGCCAATTAGTTGATTTTTAACATAAACGTAAAACTACTTTTTAGTGTTTAATAAAGGTAAATTTTGTAGGAATTTTTTGGTGTTATTTTAAATCTTGATGTTTTATCTTTAAATTTATTAAGCCGACTACAAATCTCATTTATCTTTTAACTATTGCTAATTTCATTTCCATCTTCATACTTCATTAAGGTATTTCTATAATCTTAAATGAGGCCTAGTATTCCTTAGTAGAGGTATACTGTAAATATAGTTTTGTACAAGAATGGTAGAAATTAGGATTACGCCATCCCAAAATCAAAGTGGAAATCTTTTGTGCATGTCGCACAAATGCCGTCACTCGAAAAATTTTTTAACTGCGGTGTTTCTCATATAAAGTGCGTACATATCTTATAAAAAAATAAGATAATCTTAGTGCTGGTTCACACGCTTAAAGTTTTAGCCATTAAGTCTTGTGCTTTTAGGAGAGAAGGGAAAAGATAATGCCATTAGTTTTCCTCTCTCTCTCCTAAAAACTCAAGACTTGACGGCTAAGACTTGTAGAGTGTGAACCATCACTTAAGGCCGGTATTCACTATCCTACATAATCGTAAGATTCATTCACACGAAAATCTGACGGAATTCTATCCGACTTAAAAAAATGGCTGCAAAATCTGCTGTCAGTGCCACACTATCGTACAAAAAAGATGCAAACTCAAATGACTCATCTACTTTACAAGAAAATGCAATTTTGATCGCAAATAATCTATCATTTTATGAAAATTTTCATAAACATTTGCAAGTCGGGCAGACTTGTCAAAAAATCAGTCACTCAATTCATTTTTAAGCCACACTGTCATACATTATGAGCACACACGATTTTTTTGACATATCGTGCGACTAAATAGGATAGTGAATACCAACCTTTAGGGACTTTTACACTTCGCAGCCCTTGCCACGCACAAACTATGTTATCTAACGGGAAATCATTCACATGGATTAATCTTGTATTCTATCATTCTTGGTGATGTATACTGTTTGAAAAGTGTTGTTTGTTTTAGTTGCAACCAATTGAGTTCAATAAAAAGCGTTTGGGATGAGCAAATTTCAATCAAATGACACTTTATTATTAGAAAACAACTATGTATTAAGAACCAACTAAAAATATAACACAACGCTTTTAACAACTTAAATTCCTATGTGATTTTTACTATTTAAAAATATAGGTATTCATTTATAATCCTTATAGGCATTGTCCGAACTTTATCTTATATTATTGACCCCACAAAATAATAGAATTTCTCAAGGTTCTTCATCTGTACATTGCTAAGGGAAAATTATAACACTTTTATTAGGAGTTATTTTTTTAAAAAAATTAAATTTATATTTTCTTCGATACTTGAGATTATGAATGAAGGACTCTAGCGGAAAAGGGGCCTTAGTCACATTATATGTACTGTGTATTTGTGTGGCTTAGGATTTCTTTTGTATTGTTAGCAGGGAAAAAATAAACAAATGCAAAAAATTATTCTGCATCGCAATCGGTTGATGATTGATAAAACCAGAAATTTATCGGTTTTGTATAAAATTTTATCAAGTTTTAAATACCTAATCTGTCCTAGATTAGACAGGATATGCACTGACGGCCTCAATTTATTTTATGATTGAAATAAATTCTACATGGCTTTGAATGTTAACATAAACTTTATGCAATTCTATTTTAAAAAAAACTAGAACACAACTTCCGACACCAATGAAAATTAATTAAGTCATACAGAAAACAATAATACAAAAATTAAAAAAAAAATAAGTTATTGCGAAGAATATAAATCATATGATAATGCACATATCGCACACTGAATCATTAACAGTCATAACCCAAATTTTTTTTAAAAATCGTTTATATTTTCATAAACCAGTTCACAAATCAAATTTATTAAGACCACGACAATTTCGGTTACGAAATTTGTGGAGCTCAATTTAATCAAATAATAGCAACCATGTCTTTGAAGCCAGGTTTTTATTTCCTCTCACGAACATTTTTGAATTTTGAGTTGTGCGTAAGTGTTTATGATTTAGTGTGCGTTTGTATTTTAGTGTATGTCACTTCATTCTAAATACTACGTACTACTTTAGTAGTAAAATAAAGGACATCAAAAAAGATAAATAAACCATTTCCTTCTTGTTGAATTTTCCAATGTTTTCTAAAGTAAACAACATCAGAAAATAACAACTAGTTAAACAATATGTTTTTTGCAACCAAAAAAGTAATAAATATCACCTACCCAGCAACAAATTAACAACAGTAATGAAAAAGAGAATTCCCTGTGTACCGCTTACGCTTTTTAAAACATAGGTATAACATGATTTTTTTCTTTAAATTCTTCACGTATAGGCTCTGGCTTAAGCAAAAAGTATGGAAATGAATTAGGAAAAAAACTATGTAGACCAAAAAACCTTTGTAAATTAAAATTTGACTAAAAGAAGCACATAAAAAATTTTTTTAATTTTTTATAAAATTATGTATGAATTTTTTATAGATTACTTATAATTTTATATTTGTCATTTAAACTTTAAGTGCTTGCTTTAGTGAAGCTTTAAAAAATTTGCTCTTAAAAACGAATAAAAAGCGATTCCCTTCTAGTACTCAGCACAGCAGTAGAGCTATGTTCAGAACAATTAAATATTTGGCGTACTACACGTAACCACTAGTTTTATTAAAAAATGGTTTGCTTTTCCAAAACTGGATCAAACATAATTTACACTTTCCTAATTAAATTATACAATTTTCTTCTTACAAATAAAGATAAGAAAGTTACATCAAAATTTTTAAAAATAAAGCTAAAGTTTGATCAATTTGCTGTTCATGCTTTTTTTGTATTTTTTCGTCAAATATTTGTTAGGTCTGAACATACCTTAAGGCAGTTATTTTAAGAAGCAAAAACGGAAGTGTTTGCTGGGTAGTATGTGTGACGTTGTAAATCTTAAATACATGCGTTTAGTTCAAAAAAATAAACCAACATGGCTTTTATAAATTTATTCTAAAACAAAAATAGAATAATTAAAAAAACCAACAAGCTGTAAAAATATTAGAAAACAACTACCTATAAAGTGGAAATGTTTTCGTTTTTTTTTTTTAAAACATGTTTTTGCATTTATTTAAAACTTTGCTAAAAATTTTTTGCAGCGATAAAAACAACAACACAAAGATTTAATTAAAATAACTAAACGACATCAGTGTTGCAAAAATAAAAGTATTTAAAAAGTTTAAAAACGTATGTAGTACCTACATATATTGAGTTAAAATTACCAGAGCAGCTTGATTTACTTGAAGGAAAAAACAAAGGTCTGCCGAGTGACATGAAGAGAAAGATTTACGTACATATGTGTAATGGTCAAAAACCGCTAAAAACGAAGTATTGACTCTAATAAAGACTTGCAGCGGTTTAATTGTCAGAATTTCTTAATGTTCATCTCTTGTATAAAAGTAGAATAGAGCAAAATCGATATTTTTTTATTTATAGCATTTTTAAAAAATAACAGTATCTACCAAATTTTTACAAATTTGACACTGGCTTTCTAAATACGACAGTTTGACGCTAAAAACGTCAAACACAAAAATTGGGCTTTGCTTAAAAAAATCAAAAATAAAACTTAATTACCAACAATATTTTAACTGGAAACAGGTAACATGGGGTCTTCACCTAAGATAATATCTAATATAATATGCGAGAGAACGTCAACAGAATGAGAGAGCACATTTCTTCATGTTAATCTTAATCTTGAACAAGGGGAACATGTATCTTATAAGATTTCATCATTTCCGTACATTTTAATGATAGCGCCTTATTATTGTTTTAAATGTGTATGTATGTGTATTTTTGACAGCTCATCTTATAAGATAGTTGTTATAAGATTTCTCATAACAACTGCCTCTTAACATTTATTTAATATTAATACTAACACATTTTGAGAGGCCACATGTAAGATAATGCTCTCTGCGATTGAATTTAACGTTTGCTGATATAAAACTCTTATATATTATCTCAGGTGGAGGACCCTGTGTAAAGAGACCCACGCAACTTAAAATTATTTTAAAAAAATCCATAGTTTTTTAAGACATATTAGCAACACTTTTAAAAAATGAAAGAAAATCGGGTTTATTAAATTATTTAAACAAAAAAAAAAAGAATCAATAGTCATGCCATGTCAACAAAAAACAGTCTTGCTAAAAGTGTAACACCAAATCAAGGATTGCTACAAAAAATTAGGGTTAGGTAGGTTCAATGGGCTGCCGACATGAGGACTGTTCGCTTGTGACCTTAAATAATATTAAGGAGTAAATCAAAAATATCAGAAAATATAAGATTACGTTCGAGTTTATAAGATACGCTATATCCCAAATTGATTTATTGGAAAATCGGGTTTATTAAATTATTTAAACAAAAAAAAAGAATCAATAGTCATGCCATGTCAACAAAAAACAGTCTTGCTAAAAGTGTAACACCAAATCAAGGATTGCTACAAAAAATTAGGGTTAGGTAGGTTCAATGGGCTGGCGACATGAGGACTGTTCGCTTGTGACCTTAAATAATATTAAGGAGTAAATCAAAAATATCAGAAAATATAATAACTTCGGTAGTTAAAAGATTACGTTCGAGTTTATAAGATACGCTATATCCCAAATTGATTTATTGGTTTTAGTATTTCAGGTTATTCTTTAAAATGTTTTGTTTTTACAGGATACGACAAAAAACTTTAATTTAAACAAAATTTTCTCTTATCTTTTTTCCTCCTTTTTTAAACTGCCTACAATTTATTTTACTCAACATGTGTATTTAATACTCGTATAAACATGAAAAAATATTAATTGAATGCATTTCTGTAATTGGTTGCTCTTACTTCACTGCTAATTGCTGAATTTACTGTTATTTAAAATTTTTAAAACGCCTAAACTTCGTAATCTTCTGAAAAAAAAATAATAATAAAATATACAAAATAAAAATAATTAATATTAACACTAAAGTCAAGGCAATAAACGCGTTACCCAAGATGAACGATGTAATGGTGATTGTAAAAACGTTGAATGTAATCAACATGAACACTCGGCACATTCGCCATTGGATCCAAATGCGACTGCTTTGAATGAGAATAATAACATTAACACCACCTGCTCTATGTTGGGCAACGCAACAGAGGGTAGTAAGCACTCAGGCGAAGATTCAAACTTTCAAACACAAAATGTGTCTTACAATCAAACCAGCATAGATAGTCGAACGAAAGGTGTGTGTTCAGCGCCTCAAACACATAGCGGTCCCACAGGACCACCGGTTGATAAAGATAACCCGCCAAAAGAAAACGCAACAGAAGGCGATGGGATTCAAAAACAGACCATTACTATTACCTGCTCAAGCACTAGTCAATCGACATCGCAAAATACTGACAACAGTTCAGTTAGCAGTAGCAGTTGTAGTAATAAAGCAACCATACAGAGGCAGAAACGTCTAAGAACACCGGTCTGGGCCAGATCCATGTCGACAAATAAAACGTACATACAAATTTATTTTCGTAATTTTCTAAAAAAAAAACTAAATTAATAATATTAATTATATTAAAATAATTTATCATTTAATTTTAATTACATTTTTGTTTATTTTTTAAGAACAATAAAACACTTTGTACAAATACTTTTTAAAGAAAATAACACTCTCATCACTGATCCCTTAACAATACAACAAAAATGTTATAAAAATGAGTTCAAATCGTTTTTGGCCTGTCTGTTACTATGTCCTTTGATCTGTTCTCTACTAATGTCTGTCCTGAAAAATTTATGTCTATTCTATTGCCTCTTTTTAATCTTAAACACTTCTTTCTATTTTTCTATTTATTAATAATTTTGTAAATACATATTTTTCTTATAAATACTTACATACATATTTTAGAAAATGTAATTTTTTAGCATGTTTTTATTGGATTTTTTTGCAAATTTTTTGTTAAGATTTTAAAAAACAATTTTTATATTAAAAAAAAAAATACTTCATTTTGTTTTATGTGTGTTTGAAGAGCATGAGCTTAGTGTTAAGAAAATAAGCAAATCTATAATAAATAAGAAATAAAATTGAATATTTCTGTTAACCAAATTATTTTTTTGAACTATTAAAAAGAGTTTTAAGTCGATTTCGTCCGTTTTAAAATTCTAAAAAATTGCAGGTTATTTTTCATAAAATATATATTAATTTTTAAAAAGTTTGCTAACCAAATTTTTATAGAAGATTTGTTTGATTAACTTTAATATTGCTTTATAAATATAACCTTTAATGATTAAGTATTTCATTTAATAAATCTTAAACAAGATATAATAAGATAATAATTTTAGACACAAATTATTTTTAAAAATTATAAGGGTTTTATTAAAACCGCTAATTTAAATAAAACCTATGTGTTTAAGACTTAAGAAATAACTAACTGGCATCACGCTTTTTGGCAACAGCTGTTGTCGGTAATACAGTGTTATCGACACACAACATTTTTAACCGCCAAATTTGCTGTCATATCTACAATGTTAATGTTTGAATTGCATATTAAATTAAGTAGCAATAGTTTGTTTGGAAATGTGCAAAAAGTTTAGTTTATGAGGATTAAAAAAATTATAGCGCGTATAAATAAAATTAACACAAATTTGATCATATAACATGTCCAAAGTTAAAGCTGATAAACAATCGCCCAAAGAAAGTGCCAAAGGAGAAAATAGTGAAAATGAATCAATTTGTGTAAGTGTTGAATTTTCTCATCTAAAATATTTTTGTTTTTAACATAGAAATAAAAAAATGTTCCATATCTACAGGATGAGACTGCTAGTGTTAGTACTAGCACAACATCACGTAGCAAATCACCCGGTTCCCGTGGTGGCCGGCGAAAAAGTCGTCATAGTAAATCACATGTTAATGTACCAGCTTTCAAATATGAGTAAGTTGTATAAACTTACTTGGAATTGATTATTTAAATGTATCTATTTCATTTTAAGCTGTCATTTAAAAGAGGATCATGGCCAGGCCATATTTGGTGTGGCGTTTAATCATTTATTGTGCAAAGATCAGCCAAATGTTTTTGCCACCGCGGGAAGCAATAGATGCAGTGTTTATGAGTGTCCTCGCAAAGGAGGTATTAAATTGATAATGTGCTACGCCGATCCAGATGTAGGTTTAAAACTTTTATTTGCTTAAAAAATGGAAATGGTCAATTCTCAGAAAAATATTTTTGTACATAGTATAAAATTTAATATTCAGGAAATGTAGCACGAATTAAGTATACTTGTGTCATTTTTGTGTTAATTTTCTCCACTCTGGAAGTCTATCCAAACTAGATAATTTTGATAATTTGTTTGGTCTTTAATAGCAAGTTACCCCTGGGAACCTTTCACATCGAGTTGGGAACCGTTGGTTTAACAGAGTTTCAAAGTGGATTTCAATATTTTTTGATTATATGTGCTTTTAAAACTTTAAATATACATAGGTATTTCTACTTATATTTGAAAACTTCTTAACATGATGCAGTATTAAAGGATGCATTTAGTTAGCGGATTGAAGTGTTTTCTTTATATTCGTTACTATGTTCAAATGTTCGACTATATTTCTTTATGTCTTATTAAATAAGAATTGGTTATATAGACTGTTAAAATGACAACTTCCAACAAGAAAGATGCCTGTTATATTTTTGTATGATTGTAGAACGTGCACAACAGATGCTTCATTAATATAAGTACATTCTGCTTCTAAATTTTTAATATTAGTTTTGTTTAAATATTTTAATCCCTTTATTTAGTAAAACACTTCAAATCACTTAAAGAAAATTTTCATACAAATAATTGAAAATTAAAAAAATTTTATATAAAAAAATTTTCAGCGCTAGGTTAAGTGATGTACAAAGTAACACCCTTATAGCCAATTTCACCAAACTATTTAAATATCAATCCATGCTTAAAATTCTTTTTTCATGCAAAAAAATAATAAAATTATATGAAAAACTATATTTGAATATGGATTGATATTAAAATAGATCTAGAGTAATTGGCCATAAATCTCTAATTTTTATACTTGTTTTTCAAAAATCTTATTTGGAAGTTTTTTTTATTTTAAAAAACGTATTAAAAGTAGGGTAGTGCGATCAGTCAGAACTTTTATTAATTAAGTTCTTTCTTAATTTACCAAATCTAATTGTGATAAATCAAAACCATTTCTATTTGATAAATCAAACATCAATTTCTTAAAATTCTGCATTAAGTTTGAGTGTGCAATATGGCAATACCTTACAACCATTCACATGGGTTTAAAGCACTTATTTATTCACCGCAATAGTTTTGGTTTGCTTAATTTTAATTTCTTGTTAACAATTTTAAAATATGAATGTCATTATATGTACATGATAATTAGAATCGTTCAATTAATGAATTGATTTTTAATTTATTAATTACTAGTTTGGCTAATCAAAATAACCGCACATCCAAATCAAGATTAAATATCGCGAAAATGTTAACCGAAATGTCCGAAGGATTGTTAAATTTTTCGAACTATTAACTTTTCTAAGCGGTTTTAAATTAATAATAAATACAACAATAAACATAGATTTTTCGAAAATAGCACACAAAAATTATTTCAATGACATAGTTTTTATGATTGCCAAAAAAGATTCTTAGATTTAATTTTTACCGCCTGGTTTTAAGTTTACAATTACTCTTGAACTATAATTTTTAAATGAATTGTACTACATTCCAAGCGCAAATCCCTTCAAAAGAGTTCCTCACTAATTTTCAAATGGCGAATTTTGTTTCTTTTCTTAAAATTTGCTAGACATTAATTACTGACATTAATGTTTTTGATTATATTAATATTTGGCCAATCACTGCACAATAACGCTTTCGTGGCTTCAAAAAATATTTATCCAAACTTGCTTCAATATAAGCATATTCTTGTGTTTGTTACGTTTTTGTGTGACGTTTTTCATATGTGTTCGCCACAGCCTCGACATTTAAAAAAAATTTTTTTTTTTTTTCGATGGCTACTTCAGAAACACCATAATACAGCGTAAATATTTTTCCTTGCATATCTTAATAAATTTTGTTCAAACTCTACTTTTGCAGTAAATAATTGAAACATTAACCCCCTTATGCAAAAAAGTTAAAGTGCACATTAGTTAACCAACACATTAAGTCCATTCAATGTGAACTTTAAGTTTTTTGCAAAAGGGGTTAAATCCTTAAATCCTTTTTCTGATGTAAAGTTCTTAAAAGCAAAGTTCTGAAAAATTTTAAAATAATTTCTAAATTTTACTACGCACTTAAAAATTTTTAGAATTAATTACATAAATACTTAATTAAAATGAAGTACTCTATTTGATAAAACTTGAAAAAAGATTAAAAACATTTTACTGAGAGTTGTCCTTAAGTTTACAATATTCTTTAATTCAAAAATAAATTTCTTAAACTCTTCTTTTATGTCGCTAGCCCGATGAAGTGTTCTACACCTGCACTTGGTCGTATGATCTAAAAACGTCTGTACCGCTTCTAGCCACGGCCGGTTATCGTGGTGTCATACGAGTTATAGATATACAAAAAAACGAAGCGGTAGGCAATTATGTTGGTCATGGTCAAGCCATTAATGAACTGAAATTTCACCCCCGTCAAGCGAATCTCTTGCTGTCGGGCAGTAAAGATCATGCTATACGTCTATGGAATATACAGACTCATGTTTGCATTGCCATTTTTGGAGGTGTTGAAGGTCATCGCGATGAAGTGCTTTCTATAGACTTTGATTTGCGTGGTGAGCGTATAATGTCTAGTGGCATGGATCATTCGTTAAAACTGTGGCGCATTGATACCCAGGAATTTAAAGAAACCATTGAAATGTCTCGTACTTTTAATCCTAATAAATCTCAGTTACCATTTCCCACAATAATGCAACATTTTCCCGAATTCTCAACACGTGATATACATCGCAACTATGTGGATTGTGTTCAATGGTTTGGCGATTTTGTTTTGTCCAAGTCGTGTGAGAATTCTATAGTTTGCTGGAAGCCAGGACAATTACACCAAAGTATATCCCAGCTGAAACCCAATGATGCATCTTGTACCATAATCTGCGAGTTTGATTATGACGAGTGTGAAATATGGTTTGTACGATTTGGTTTCAATCCCTGGCATAAGATCATAGCATTGGGCAATCAATATGGAAAAGTGTATGTTTGGGAATTAGATCCTTCAGACCCCAAGCACACACACTCAAGTACATTAAATAATATACGTTGTACTTCTATAGTCAGACAAACGGCATTTTCACGAGATGCTAACGTTTTGGTGTGGGTGTGTGATGATGGTACAGTTTGGCGTTGGAATCGTAAAAATGCTGAAGTGCATACGCCTTAAAAGACGAAGAGATTAGGATACCGGATACAGGTAGATGTTTAGGAAACCTACACACTATGTTGTCAATAATTAGTATTTTTTATAAAAATTTTACAATAACGTATGATTTTAAATCAAAATATTTAAATAAAAATTGGGTTTGCTTAATACAAAAATATGTATAAAAAACAATTTAATAGTGTATTTAAATATGATTTGTGTTCGAAGAAAAGCTTTTAGAGCGCTTAAATAACGCGTTAAAAGAAGTGTGAAAACGTTTCATGCAATTACTTTCATAATGCTTTGAAGTTTGTTTTTACAATTTATTTTAACGAGACAAATTGGGTTTTGAAAGTTATAAAATTTTTTGTTACTTTGCTTTGATCAATAATTCTATTAAAACAGATAACAACAAAATTCACTTTAGATTTAAACTAAAATCTCTGTGTTTTTATGGTACAAACAGCGTAAATAAACTTACCCTGTCCATTGTAATGGTGAGAAATCTTAAACGTTACAAAAAATCTATCCATTATTTAATAAAAACGAAGAATTTTACAAACAAATTGGCAACAAGCAACTAGGAGGATGGCTGTTAATGATTCACCATTAATTTGGAAGAATTGGAATGTGTGAGTATGTATTGCACATGATTTTCAAATTAATCTTTTTGTAAGACAAATAAAGTGCGTAAATAGGAGATGGTTTAAATGAATTGATAGAAGTATTTTTAATAAAGATGATTTGAAAAAGTTTTAGGCTTAAAAAGTTTTTTTAATATGACTTTTTTTTCGATTTAAATAACTTCAGAACCTTTCCAATTATATTTTCAACTACGGTGTATATTTCAGAAAATAACTCTGGGGGTCTGCTCCCTCTTGCGATGCGAAAGAAAATCTTAGCAAATCTAGTGATTGGTACTCTTTAATGCGTTTGCGCATTTGTCTTTCGCATCATTTATTTTTTTCTTTTCGCAAAACATCATTATTTATTTTATTTAAACTTTTTAATTTCAATTTGTATTAAATATTTTGCCATTTCATTACTGGAAAGCTGCGCTATCTTTGAATTTTATTACCAGTATTGCTTAATTTTCAAATAATTTTGCGAATGTGATAGAGAGTACCAAGTTGGTATTTAGCTTTCACATCGAAATTGTATTCGCATCGCTATAGAGAGTAGCCCCCCAGGTTCTAAAAATCGATCTTAAGTAAAGTTTAATCGATTAAGTTTTTTGGTAGAATTTTTTTATTATCATATATTATATAACACAGTACAACATTTTTAAGTTCATTGATGTTGGGGCTCAATTCTAAGAATTGCACGTGACAGTAGGCCCAAAAATAAGAACTTCTGCATCTTCGTTTTGTCAAGTTGGCTGCATTAATTACACTGTGCTAGAATTTGAATTTTTTTAGACACGCCGGGCACCTGGCGTTTTAACATAATTCGAGTACGCTGAATCCAATGGTGCTAACCGTTTTTATGTCTGCTCTTGTTTTCGAGATATATCGTTATTTCGAAAATGGAGGAGGTTGCACAAAAAAATTCACGTTACTCTAAAACGGTTTAGTTTATTTAAATTACTAAACAAAACCTAAATTCCGTATTAAAATTACATTTAAGTAAAGGTAGAAAATAAAGTGGGGTTGGTCATACATTTGACCCATCTAGGAGCATCCTAGAATTTCAACCATACAAATATGGCTGTTTAATAAAATACTTAAATTTAGCCCTTGCAGCGCCTAGGACGCTCCTAGATGGGTCAAATGTATGACCAAAAACACTTTGTTTTTCATCTCAATCATTCATTTCGAACATACCTACCCGCTATCTCCACTCCTTAAGGAGGATCCCATACAAAATGTTCAATACAGACCAGAAATATATTGAAAAAAAAATTCTCATAAATGCCCAGGATACACCCCTAGAGGGATATAATGTATAAGCGACCGCAATTAGTTTTTTGTCCTTAACATTTTCTCGAGACATACTTGCCCTTTATCACCACTTCTTATGGGGCTCCCATACAAATATTGCGTTTTATGAAGTTCTTAAATTAATGAAAAAATTTCGTCTTTTGTGAATAAAATCAAAAATTGGTGAAAGATTTTAATCATTTATGGCTTGTTTTGTTTGCAACTTCGTTTTTTATATGTCTGGAAAATTAGAAGCAAAGCTGCATTTTCCAATTTTTGATTTAATGCCAAAAAGATTATGATACTCATACGACTGCTCATATTAGAAAAAGTTAACCTTTACTTAAAGGTAATTTTATTGCCGAGTTTCGTTTTTTATTAATTTTAATAAACTAAACCGATTTTGAGTTACGCGAATATATGTTGTGCAACCTCCTCCATTTTCGAAATAACGGTATATCTCGAGAACAAGATCTAACCTAACAAAAATGGTTAGCACCACTGGATTCAGCGTGCCCAAGTTAGGTGAAAACGTCATGTGCCCGGCTTGTCTGTATTTACAACTAGCACAGTGTAATTTAATGGCCATACGAATTTTTTTGCTCAAGGTGTATTCTTTTATTACTGTTCTATATTTTAACACGGTTATATCTCAGTATACCGTACGGAATATCTCATTTATATCTGAAGCAAAGTAGTAGATATTGAATAGGAGAAAAAAAGCGGAACAAACCTATCCGAAAAAAGTGCATCAAATGCCTTAAAAATCGTAATAACTCCCATTTTGTTTGCCATTTTCTGCCATGATTGATGATAAAGTTGCATGATGCAGAAGTTCCTGTTTTTGGGGCTACTTGCACGTTCAATTCTCAGAATTGAGTCCCAGAATCAATTGTTGTATTGTGTAATAAATAGTATGAAATAATAAATTAGGGATACCATATTGCTCATAAGTTATTCAGTCATCCTTAAAGCTGCGCCATTTAAAGTATTTCTATCATTAGATTACAATATTGGTATTGACAATTCGATATCTTGAATATTTAGAAAGAGAAAACTAAAAAAATAATGCCATAGAAAAAATTTTTTCCACTCTTACAAACATCCAACCCAACTTAATATACCCCTATTACATAACAAAGGGAAAAAACTGACCGAAGTTCAAATTTCGAAAACAGCACAAAAATTAAATTAAATGCATTAAAAAATGAAACGAACCTAATAGAAATCAACACAAGACATTGGTATGCATTCAGAATAGTTGACTTGTAAGAGTCAATTTAAAAATGGCTCAATTGTAAAATGCAAACAATAGTGTGTTTGTTCCCTTTCGTTCTGTCACATTAATCCTGTTGCTACGTTCAGCAGCAATCAATCAAGGAACAGAAAAAAAACTTGGTAGTGTGTTTTTAAGGGATTTGTTAGATTTAGCATTTGCAACGTGTTTTGAAGGAAATTAAGGAAAGAAAATTATCAAAATTTAAATTCATATTTTGAAAAAAAAAAATTAATTGGACCACTTATGTATGTTTTGAGGGTATTATTATCGAAATGAAAAGGTGTTAGCCTTTTTCTTTAAAGATGCAAAAAAAATAATTTAATTTTAGCCTGATTAAAATATTAAAATTTGGATTAAAAACCATAAACAGTTCAATAAAATAACCACAATATGAATTAATTAAATTTTTGTTAATGCAAAATTATCAGAAACGTAATTTTTCGTTAAATACACTTTTCCTTCTACTGAAACCAAGACATAAAAAGTCAATAACTTATTTCTAGTGTCGTTCAGTCATTCTATTGTGTCCCCCTAAAGACTCATCAAAGGACATAAACAAAGTTGTAACAACATAGACGTTCACGCAATAAACTTATCTCTCAAACAATTTCTACTTGCTTTACCAACTTTTTGATATATATTTTTTTTAATTTTTGCTTTTGCTATTTTCTAGTGAACATTTTTCCCCCATCATTTTTAACCACAGTGCCTTTGTGTTTTTGTCATTGGAGAATATTCATGACAGAAACCAACGCCAGTGGCATTGTTTTTTAGCCTGGTAATTTTACTTTTACATTGTTTGGCTGGTCGTATGGTCTTTAGTTGCTAGTTAATGGTCTCATATAAGTAAGTGAATTGAAGTCCTTTCAGACAGGTTGTTTATTCTGGTCTTTTTCCGCTAAGCTCTTTACAAGGCACAGCGGACAAGTCTAAATAAATTTTTAGCGAAAAACAACAATAATACAATAATACACCCTAACACAGTTTAACCAACATTCTCCCAGGACATAAAGAATAAAGTCACTCTTACTGTGTTGTAGTAAGAGTTTTTTAGTTTAGCTAACATTTAAGGTCATCTGGACTGGACAATGGAAATGTTGGATTAAAAAAAGTTTTTTTATTACATTTTCTTAAAGAAAATAGGAAAGTTCGATTTTTTATGTATTTAACCAACTTAAGCATTTTCTAAGTCAAATACTTTTTTATGTTTTAAACTTTAGCTTTTAAAAGCTTTATTAAATTGGAATGCTCGTAACATTGGGCAAAGTGTTTTTTTTTTTTTTTTTTTATTAAATTAAAAGTGTTTCAATTTAGCAAAATTTATATCATCTATATATATAAAAATAAGTCCGTATATGTACGTCGCCGAACTAATCATAAACGCGTCGTGCGATTTCAACCAAACTTATACACTACGTAGGCAGTGGCCCATATATGGTTTATATCCGTTTATGGTTTATGGTTTATGGTTTATATCCGGTTATAATCCGAGAACGCATGTGTGTGCGGTGCGTATGTGAAGTGAGTGTGTTTTTGCCGCAGGCATTTTTTGTACCGCATACAGCATTCATTAGCATTGAATACATTTTGGTCGTTTGTGTATTGGCAAAACCAAAAATGTTGTCTACGAAAGAGCTCTAAGATAGTTTAAGTGATACATAGTCGAAGATTGTAAGAAACTAGAATTAAAAGTTGAATAATAGGGAACAAAACCAACTTTATTAAAAACAAGTGTGTTTCTTTTCTTACTTTGTTTTGCCGTGCGAAGCAGGCAACGGGCCCGCTTGTTATTTATAAATTGTATTTAATACCTACACCACAATGGTGAAGAGGGTATTTTGCGGTTGTTCTGAATTGTGTAACACATAAAAACCCCACATACCCACATACGACTCAGAAAGTGATTATAATTCCGATGTCTGTCTTTCCGGCTGCCTGCCTGGTTTTCTGCCCATGTAACCTTTTGCTTAAAGTACAGATCGCAATTTTGAAGAAAAGTTGTTGAAATTTTGTACCATTGCACTAGGACGAAGTCTAACGGTGACAATCGGCCCATAATTTTACATGGTCCCAAAACAAACTTCTTTCCGAAATAGTTGTGCCCATAATTTTTTTTATTTTGTTGCTTTTTATGATTGAATTTGGTCAAAAAATATCTTATTACAACATAAATCGGCTTACCAAATTTTTTCAAATCGGTTCATATTTGAGCATAACTCCAATACAAATACCAGTCCCGAAAAAAATAGTCATAACTTTCTTAAAAATGTTGGTAATGATATAAAATTTGGCAACGATAAATATTTCAACAGATTCTATGTAAAGACAAAATTTTGTAAATGTAGGTCCCTAATAAGATTTGGATTAAGTTTAAACTTGGTGTACTCTTAAACTCGGCGGCTCAATTCTGTTTTCTGATTAACTATATCTAGCTTAACTGAGATCTCAAAAACCCAGCCTAAGACGATCAAACAAGGGGTTAAACTCTTACATGAATCTAACCCCCATAACACAATTTTGCTTTGACGCGTCCATGGTCGGCCGTGGGTCCCAAATAGAGTACAATATCCAAAATGTGTCTCTATATTTATTGTGGTGTAGGATATTAGGTGGTCGAGCTTGCCCGACTGACTATACTTTTTTACGTGGCTTGGCGTGTAAATTTTTGGAAGATAAGTATGTAAGTATATTGTATGGTATTTGACTCTCGTTAAAGAAAATCTGGATCCAGCAAGTAAAATTTCGATGGCACCAAAAACAATCAAAAAATGATCTGTAAAATAAAAAAATAATTTCCAATAATAAATCAAGAAACTACTATTAATTGTAAGACGCCTTGCAATCTCCCTATATTTTAAAAAACTTTTAAAAACTAACCTCGTTTTTAAATCGTCCTTTAAACTTCCAATTGGTAATAAAATTCCTTAATGGAACTATAATTTTTTTTCTTAAATTTTCGGTTTTTTTGTATAAAAAATATATATGCACAACATTTTTCTGGATAGGAATTTTTGACAATTATATAATATATAAATAATTCTAAAGATTTGTACAATAAGTTTAAATATTTTATACCAACGGAGTACCGATTCTGTCTTTTAAGGTCAAATATGTATAATACTTAAAAAAAATACTAAAAGTTTAACAACGAGTAACATTATACAAAAAAAAAAAATACAACAAAATATGTAACAAGTATAAAAATTAAAAGTCAAAGGTGACATTTATACGATGTATTTTGTACATGTCTAACAAATACGTTTGTTTTGTTTGTAGCGACCGGGTTAGAGAAGTAAGAGGGGTTGCCAAACAGACACAAAATTAGTTTTCATGTTTGTTTACATTTATGTATGAGGGTGCCCCGGTAGGCTAACTGGTAGTGAGCTAGTCTATCAGTACCGGGGTTGCGGGTTCGATTCCCGCCAGAGACTCTGGTCGCCTGCAGACAAGCGAAGAGCTTCGCGGGATTAGCGTAGGAATAAAAAAAAATATTGTCAATTGTAATTCAGAAAGCGTCAATTGTAAATCAGAAATTGTGAATTGTAATTCAGAAAGCGTCAATTGTAAATCAGAAATTGTAAAATTGCAATTCCGAAAGCGTAAATTCTTATTCAGATTCGTCAATTGTATTTATATAAGAGAATTTGACATGAAAACATACATGTTTGGAAAGACATCGTGAGAATGCAGAAGGTTTTTGGTAGCTTGTTCAAAAGAGAATAAATAAAACAGAAATGTCTGAAAAGATATCGTGTAAATACCGCCAAATTATCTTTACGGTATCTCGAAACTTCCCGGAGCCTTTCTTTAGTGCGAGGTATGCGACACATATAGCGCACGAAAGTGCTCCGTCGGTAATGGGCTCCTTCCATGGACCAGCCCTGGGGGTTTACACTGATGGTTCAAGGAAGGGGGAAAGAGTTGGCGGAGGTTTCTACATAGAGGAACTGGGCGTAAAAGTCTCCTTTCGCCTGCCAGATGGATGTAGTGTCCTGCAGGCGGAAATCTCGGCTATAAAGCGGGCAGCCAACTGGCTAAAGTATTATCGCGTATCGGGAGATATACGTATATTTACTGATAGCAAGGCTGCCATTGCCTCTCTTGCGGGTGTCTATACGACATCTAGGTTAACTGTGGAATGCCGGATGTCTTTGAATGAGATTGCTGAACATTCAGAGTTAACGCTTATATGGATACCTGATGAGGAGGAAGAGGAAACTGTGCTTCACTTTCTCTGTCAATGCCCTGGGCTGCGGGGCATCAGGGGAAAATACCTGGGAGAACCGGTGTTTTCCTGTTTGGAGGATCTATCGGAAATAGAATTAAAATTGCTTCTTCTCTTCATTAGGAAGACGAATTGGCTCAACACTGCAGTGACGCCATCTGAGTAACTGCTCTCTGGGATGGGCATTGGCGCTGGGTATCACAAAGAGACCGCTATAGGACCCAAGTGAGCTGTCTCTTGATGGCTGCCCATGGAACCTAACCTATCTCGAAAATTCAAAATTATTATAAAAAAATTAGTCGGTTAATTCAAAATTTTCGTTATGAATACGGCTGTTAGAATTTTGTGTTTTTAACTTAGCGGTGTTGCAAGTGAACTACTCAATTATTTAAAAATGTTTGGTATTATTTTTGCTTATTTTTGCATAAACTGTTATGTCAACAACCGGGTTTTACAGCTTCTACTCGACAACAATCTTACCCGGGTATCTACACAGTTTTCGTTAATGTTAAATAAAATTTGAATTGCAATGGCTTTTTATACAGATAAAATGGCTATTAACGAAAAGATGTGAATTAAGATAAACCCCCATATTCATAAAAAATATTTTTGATTAATAAAAGGTTTTAAATAAAGGTTTATTCGTTTCATAAACCTGCTATAAACCTAAAATATTATTTATGAATATGGGGGAAACAATATATTCCTGATGAACACGATTACTTTTATAAGGAACTGCTTGAATGTCCTATAACAGAATCAGAAGGGGATGATGACTTTTAAATTTAAGCCATTTTTAATCAATAACACAATATTTTATAATTGTTATAATTATTAAAATGCTTATGAATAACAAAAAATTCCATTTCGCTAATGTTATAAACGTATCTTGTATTTATATAACGTCTTTTTTTAATTTGATTGATATTAAGTGCAGAAAGGGTTTTACTTCATGTACCCTTTTTGAGCATTGCTAAAGTATCATACTAGACAACTTCAAATATAAGTTTGTTTCCCCTCTACGAGATCAGAGCATAACACTTGCATTTGTTACTATCCCTAATTAATTACACTATTTAAATTGATTGTCTCAAACTTAATCTTTTGAAGTAGTGCCCTTTCTGCATTTAGCTATTCAATTAGACTTGAATCATCAAAACTAACTGCCTGTTCGACGATTTCAAACGTTTACGTTCGCATAGACAATTTCTATAAAAAACAATCAGTTTTACAAATATTTTCCATATATAATTCTATACGAACGTTTACGTTTGAAATTATTGAACAAGGCAGTTAAACTGTTTAATAAATCAAAATTCGAATAATCAGAAATATTAATTAATTAACACTAATTGTATTTACGCCATTCTACAGCGAAGTTACTAAAGTCCGAAACATTTTTGTCATAAAATTGATCAATTGACAATTGAATGGATATTTTAAACGTTTTTCCCTGTTTTATTTTAATTTATAGTTCTTCGTCTCTAAAAAACACCCTGTTTTTGGAAAACAGAGTAATATTTTATTATTCATTTTAAAATTACTGCTAACCTCCTTAATTTTTAACGAACTAATTAAGCAAAGTGTAAATAAAATTAAATTAATTTTTTAGTTCTAATTTCTATTTATATATATATTTATTTTGCTAAGTGTTCCGTATTTTTTGTTTCATTCCATCCCCCCACAAACAACCACAAAAAAAATATCAAATCTGAAACAAATCGAATCGAACTAAAAACTTAATAAAAAAAAAAGTCGTTGCTCAACAGCCTCTTCGTCGCTTCAATGTTCTAATGCTTCGGTAAATGTTATTCTGGTAAATAAACGTAATCGAAATCGGCATAATGTCACTTTGCAGCATCATCCACAGACCAGCATTGGCGATGATGATAATAGACGCAATAATAACAATTGTCCTTTATACACAATGGGGTTGGTTGGTTTATTTGTTAAGAATTTTGTAATTTTACTTGTAGATTTTAAGATTAGCTTGGAAAAAGTTTTTATAAACATTTTGCTAGTCCTTTTTTTTTTTTTTGTATACATATTTTAAATTGTTGTTTGTACAAGTGTTTTTGTGTATTTTATTGCAATGAATATATTTGTAAATACAACCAAAGATAAAATGTTGTAATATTGACAATTTTTACTTTAAATACATATAAATCAACTGCAAAATGCTATTTTGTAGTAAAATTTGTTATTTTTAGGAAATTTGCTAAATGTAGTGAAAAATCTAAATCCTTACAGACTGGATAATGTAATTTGTTATTGTACATTTGTAATTCTGTTCATCTCTCACTTTACTAACAAAACAAAATTCCTTTTAAATAAACAAATTTAGTTGTAGTTATATTATATAATGTCCTTGCTTTAAGGATTTGTATAAAGAGTGATTAATACAATGTCATTTTATAAAATATTTAGTTATTAAATTATCTTTTAAATCTTCAAAAAAAACTTAAATTTTTGTGAAAAAGTTATTTTTTAGGGAAAGAGTTTTGGTTTGTTCTTGGAAGAGTCCTGTTTTTCCTCTTTTGGGAAAAAGTCGTTTTTTTTTGGACAAAATTACATTTTTATGTTGTAAGAAGTCAGTTTTTGCTGAAAAAGTTAATTAATTTATTTGTACGGTGACCGACCATATTTTTTAATCCAAAATTTGATGTTGTGCAAATATATCAAATTGATGGACGTTTCGCATCTCCGGTACAATATCGACATTAGAACATTTTTCCTTAATGTTGAGAAATTACTTTCAAAAATTTCTTGCTTATGCCAAATACAATTACGCCCTAAAATAGGCCTATAGCATTGACTTCAATTGACTTATTATTCGGCCTTATTGTGTAAGGCGTTTTCGTTAACGCCAGAGTCGTGTTTAGTAATAGATTTAAGCAACACACAAGCTGTGTTATTTAATCTATTACAAAAAGCGACTTAAGGCGGTCAAGATTTAACATGGTCTTAATATTACAAAATAAAAAAAATTCTACTGCTAGACATAGCAAAAAACTGTTTAGTGTAAGATGTCGTATTACAAACCAAATAAATATTGGAATTAAAGGAAATAATATTTTAGTTTTCCTGTTGGTTCCGTTTTTTTTGACAAATATTTGACAAGTGTGACCGTAGCTTTAGGCGTTAAAGACAACGGCACACACAATATGGCCGATAAATAATATTTTGCACCTGTCTCTTTTGAGCTTTTGAAGGGGGAAAAATTGCACATATCGTCGGTGGATAATTTAAATGTCGTATGTGGATTTTTGCGGTTTTGAGTTAAGATCGATTCCTTAACTTTTCCGACCTGATCTTTCATTTGGCGTAATCAGTGTTTCGATACCTCATACGCTTTCGGGAGTGTTGAGTTTATCGTATGTGGTATTTGCTGAAGCAATTTTCAAATTAAATGTGTTTAAACTCAATTTACTCGAAACTATCGGAATCCACATACGACAATTAAATTATCAACCGACGATATGTCGGTATTGCACCGGAGGTGCGATATGTGATGAGTCCACCACGAACTTATTTTTCAAGTTTAGAATGTTTTTAAACCAAAATTATTGTTAAAAACGTTCGAAAATGGCAACATAATTTTCTGTTTTTAAAAATTTCGAATTTCAAGTAAAAAAAACAACATGAACTTGAAGTTAGTAATGTATCAAGGATTCCGCGATGTTCTGACAAACGCACGATTTTAAATCGCAAAACTCCAAATGTATTTTATGGTGTTCTGAAACCCGTGCGCTTAGCTTACGACCTTCCATAGTTTTTTTTTTACAAATATTCTAGTTCGCTGTGAGCATACTATTGCAATTTGATGTCGCCAAACTTCTTGCCATTGCGATTTGGTGATAATCCAAAAAAAAAATTTTAACGATCTAAAAACGAGATATGTATGATTTTAAAAATGTATACCTAGCTATAAATTAACATAACCACGCCTATCGTGAATAAAATGTAAACCCGTTTTCTCCCAAATTTGGCTTTTCCCCGTACATTGTTAGGGGAAAAGAAAACAAATTTTGTTTATGATAGAGGTTAATGTTTGATGGATAATATATCATATAAACTTTCTTTGAAACTAATGGTACTTTTTTCTACATAAAAAAATGTCACCTTCTGAAATGGTGCATGTACAAAATGTCTTGCACCCTGCTTTTTGTTATTTGTCGAGAACAAATCACAAGTTATAAAAAAGTGGAATGCCCTGTTTTAAACACTGACAAAGAATTGTTCTTCATCATTATAGCTAATTTTTTAGCGGTTTCAAATAAATCTTAGGGTTTGTTAGTAATTTTTCATTTTGTCGCGAATTTTTGCCTCATCTTCGATAGAAGCCATTTTTTCCTGTACGTTTTCTGATTCTTTAGAGCTTTAACTATTTTTAATAAATATAAGTCGTTGCTATCATGCCGCTGTTAGCAGTTTTATTTTTCAATTTCCGCTATTTTAGCAATTTTTAACGAATTGTTGCCATTATTTATAGTTTTATGGACTTTTAATCAATTTTATGGCTTGTTTGAAACATTAAACATTTTTCAGAGTATTCGCTTTTTTTTGCAAACTTTTTTGAATTGTTGCAATTTTCGCGTAGCTTTATTGCTTGTTTAGGCAATCGTCGCCGTTATAGAAAAACCCCCACATACAAAATCGGACACGGAAAATGTAGCACAAATTTATAGACATTTAGTTTATAAAAACAAAACAGGATATTAAAAATTTTTTAGAATGTAATAGATTATTTGTATAAAAATTTTTTTAATTGTAAATAATTTTTTCTATGTGACAATTGTTATTGTTTCTTTTTCATTATTTGAAAAAAAAAACGTTATTTTAATTGTTTAATTTGTTTCCCTGATGATGATATACATTGCTGTATCGAAATATTGGAGTTATAAAATAAATGTAATAAAAATGTTTATATAAAAAGACAAAAACCTCAAGCTTAATAAATTATACAACAATTTAAAAAGTACAGGTTGAATCAAATAAAATTTATATTAATAGATGACGTTTAAAAACTTTCGAAAAGATTTGTAATATTTTTTTTCTTTAGTAAAAGTAACATTATTTTTATGTAATAAAAAGAAGAAAAAACAAGCATTTTATATCCTATTAAATTGTAATCTTCTTTGTTACATCTGAGTTGGAAATGTTACTTATAGGTCATTTTGTACATTACAATGAGATCTAGTAGATTGATTTAAAATCTTCCTCAAAATCTAGTGCGTTTACAGTGTACTTTTTGACATAAGCGAGATTTTATTTGCAGAACAAAAACAGCTGATTACAAGTTTTTTTGTAACAGATACTAACGTATAAAGAAAAATGCATTAAAAATTTGCACTTTGTTTTTTATAGTCAACTTCATTTATTGTATCAACATTATTTGTCTTTCTAAATTTTTTTTTACTATTTTCTCAAAATGTTAAAATATTTTTAACAGTTTCAACAAGCCGCCATTATTCTTCTTGTTTTTTTTAGTGTAATTTTTCTTGTGTAAGAAAGTATTTTTTAAGGCATCTTTACACTATTATACTTTATATTAATCCGTGTCAAGCAATATGTAAAAGTGTGATAGTCCAATACGACTTCATGTTTTTTGAAAATGTTCTTAACAATAATACTCTCATTTGATCAGGGCTGCATTTAAACAAAAGCATGTTCATGTATGATACTGTGAATACAAACTATAATGCTAAATTAGATTTTTTGACTGTCTCAACAAGGCTCATTTCTATCTTACAATGTCTTGTGAAATACGTTACACTTGTGTGATAGTGTAAAGTACGCTAAGGTACTACTTTATTTTAATTAGATTTGTTCAAAATCTAATCACGAAGTAGATTTTGTTTTGTGTGGGAAATCTAGTCAGAAACAACTATTTCGATTTCTTTGTAGAGTAGATGGGCTATTATATTTTATTATTGACTTAACTGCAAATTGTAATTTGTTCATTTCTCATCACTGATACATCATGTGTTTACGTTTAATAAATTGGTTACCTTAACATGAAAGTAGTTGGTAATTTTATTGTTACTTAAGATGGATGCCTTTAGGCAAAATAAGAAAGTATGTACAAATAGCAAGTGATTTTAAATTCACTTACAGGAAAAAGTCAAAGCAAATAAAATAAACTGTCAAAAAGCCAAAAGGAATTGTTTTTTTAATTTGAAAAAAATTTTATTAAATTTAAGCGCCTTTACATATGTGTAGGTGAGTTGCAAAACTGGTTCGTTACAAAATTAACAATACGACATGACAATTTAATCTTTCTAGGCTTGCCCGATAGTCTTGATTTACAAGGATTTTCAGTGCTCATCAAGAATCAAGAAAAAATGTGTTTTGTCAAGATTTTTGTTTACAGGTTTCCATAAACAAAGACGTGTAAAAAGCAAATAAATAATTCATTGTTTTGTTTAAGTGTATTTGTTTAAAAATATATCAAAACTAAGTTTCCTTAATTAAGCAAAAATATTTTGGCAACACTGGAATGCTGAATATCTTCGAAATTGTTGAAAATACAAAAAAACTATGGTTAAAATGAATTATTTGTTGGTATTTTTACCTCAACCGGTCGGAAAAAACGTTCTCAAGTTATGATGAAATGTATTAGAATAACCGTCTTATTTATGGCGAAATATTTAATATGCCCATAATATTGAAAAATTTGTTAATTTTAAGTAGACCTTTTTAAGAAAATGACTTTTCCTTAAAGAACTTTTTTATCTTTATGGTGTTTTGAATATTTATTTGACTTATTTTCAAAGTCGTAATAATTACTTTAAGACTTATTTTTTCGACATGAATGTACATAGTACCTATGAATTAAAATGTGAAAGATAAAACTACGGTCACACCTGGCAAATATTTGACAACAAAATGAGGGACGAAATAAAAATTAAATTTTTTTAATCCCAATATCTTTTTGAATGTAAGAAAAAGTTCTTTCCATATTTAGCAGCATAACTCATCTCATTTTGTGATAAAAAGACCATCATAAAATATTCTTATTCTAAGAAAAATTAGTGGTTAACCTTGTTTGGTCAAATATTTACCAAGTTCGAAAAAATCTTAAATGCCCAACTAAAATATGCAGGAGCTTGCTTAAGCTTCATTAAAAAATTAACAAAAAGCCGTTCAAATGCATTTAAAAACACAAAAACAAAATCATATATTTGATTCCGTACGGAAAGTGCACTTTGCTTAAACAAATGACAGATTAATAAAACTTAACAATAAGTTTCCTCAAGTACATATGTGTCAAGGTTTGAAACATATGATTTACATGTATTCGCACAGTTGCTTAAGCCAACTTAAGCGTATTAAAGTTGGGCCTTAAGACATTTATTTAGAGCGACTTGAAATTAAATAAATAAATCGAAAGGAAAGAATTTTTCCAATCTTTATAGAGTTTATAGAGTTTTACAAATACGTTTAGAAACTTCAAAACTTTCAGTCCTAGACTTACATGTCTTGTAAGAAGTTAATAAGAGAGTTTCATTTTGGTAAAAGAGTGATTTTTTTTATTAAAAAGGTGACTTTTGATTAAAAAAAATACTTCTGCGTGAGAGGTCGCCTTTTTATAATAAAAGAACCTTTTTGTTAAAAAGTTATTAGTCCCCTTTTTGTAAAATGAATAACATTATGCACAAATTACTTTTTGGTCAGAAAGTTACTTTGGCAAAAGTACTACATACTTTTTTTAAAAAAAGTGGCTTTTTGGTAAAAAAAAATATGTAACTTTTGAAAAAAATTACATTTTGGTGAAAAAGTAAATTTTTGGAAAAAAAGTGACATATTTCAAAAGTTTGAGCTTTTGGTGAGACACTTACCTTGTTAAAAAAAATTTCTTTTTGTTTAAAGCGATTTTTTTTTTCTTAAAAAAGTAATACTTTTAAAAAAAGTGGCTTTTTGGTAAAAAAAAAAAGTAAAATTTTTGTAAAAACAATGACTTTTTGGTTAAAAAATTTTTTCTAGTAAAAACAAGTTACAGTGACTGGATTAACCTCCACAGACAGTTAGAATGTTTTAGGAGTGGGCTTTATATGGGACCTATTGTTAATTATGGGCCGTTCTTCACGAAATATGACAAAGTGATTTATAGAACGTGATCCATTTCGAGGTTCCCTACTTTTTTAAAGAAAAAAACACAGAAAATTCAAATTTAATGGGGAATGTTTATTATCATTTGAAAGAACATTCTTTGTCATTTATTTTTTGAAGATTATGTCTATCAAATGTTGGCCGTTGCTACGTCGCAGATGGTCAATCGACCGGCCCAAAACGTGAAATGATGTGCTCACCGAAGTGTTCTCTCAATTAATCCATTGATTGATGCGATGTGTGGGAAGTGGCGCCGTCTTGCTGAAACCAAATGTCGCCGAGATCCCGAGCTTCAATTTCAGGCATCAAATAGTCGGTTATCATGGCACGATAACGGTCCGAGCTGCTGGGAACGGCGCCGAATCGACTCCACGGTCTTCGTGTACACTCTCAGCTACGGCCGCAATATTTTCTTCGCAGCGTGCTGGACGTGTTATATTCGGTCACGAAGAGTGCACGAAACACATTCCTCACAGAACATGCATTTTCGTAAAAAAGTTGAACGATTTGTAAACGTGGTTTAGGCGTAAGTCTTTCCATTATGAAATGCCAAACAATACTAAACAAAAATAACATGACAGCATGACACGACTCACACGTGATCTATCAAAAAAAAGCTTTTGAAAAAAATATCTCTACTTGAATCATACAACTATGAATGACCAAATTTTTTTATAATAAAATTATTCGTTACGGTCTTACACATGTGGTGCTTGTGGTAAATTATGGACCGATTTTCACAAAAGTTGGCAGTGCAATTTCTAGTCAAATAAAACTTTATCAGACCAAAATTTATTATAAAAGCATTATTTGTTACGGTTTTAGGCGGTTTTGAGAGAATAAGATTTATATGGGGCCTATGGGAAATTATGGAACGATCGTTAAGAAATTTTACTGTAGTATGATTTCTAGTCATATAGAATGAATATTTGCAAAATCTTATATCGATATGTGTATTCTACCAGCACTTTTTCTATTGGTATTTGTATCAAAATTATAATTTTTTTAGGATGTTTGTTCCACTTTTGGATTCATAACTCTTATCCTACTGAACCGACTTTGCTGGATTTTGAGTTTACAAAAGTTAACGGGGTGACAAATATTTGACTAAAAAACGGGACCAACAGGAAAACTAAAATTTAGGGGGTAATTTTGAAAATCACTTCACCTTGCGTTGAGAAATTTTTCATATAAAATTTTTTGAGTTTTCAAAAATTTATATGTAAAACATTTTTAAGTGAAGTGAAGTGTTTTACAAAATAAGGTGGATAATTTTCTTCAATTCCAATATTTATTTTGATTATAGTACTACATCTTACAAAAAGCCGTTTTCACTATGTCTAGCAGTATATCAGTTTTATTTTTTGATATAAAGACCATGTTAAATTTCACTAACTTCATATTAACAATAGTAGTGGCTATTCGTATTTGGTCATATATTTAATAAGTGTGACCGTAGCTTTAGCATACCCTCTTCACAACTTGTGGTGGAGGGCAAACAAATCACTGTTTAGTAAAAAATTTTAATTTTTCATAGAAAAATTTACTTTTTGATAGAAAAGTTGACTTTTCAATAGAAAATGTGACTGTTTAGTAAATAAAAGTGACTTTTTCGTGAAAATTAACATTTTTGTAAAGGAATGACTTTTTAGCGAAAGAATGACGTTTTGGTGAAAATGTGTCTTGACTTTTTTGTTTAGTGAAAAATTGACTTTTTGGTAGAATCATAATTTTTTTGTTAAATTTAAAAAATTCAAAAAATAATTTTTTAAAACGAGACTAAATATTATTTCTGGCGGTCGCTTTACATTAGTTCGCCAAAGCTCGACGACACCTTTTTTTAATCTTATATTTTTACAATTTTAGTCACATGGAAAAAAATACTGAAACTCCTTAACATAAGCAGGTGACAAACATCTGAAAACCATCAATGAACTTTTTAACGGTGGAAACAAAGAAACGTGTATTTAAGGCAATCAATTACTTGCTATACAAATAAACAACCAGCAACAAAAAATCACTTAATTATTAACGACGCTTAAACTTTTTACTTTAATAACGGCCCTAACATAAATTTTTTTGTAAAAATTATTCATAAAAAAACTGGTATACTTATGTTTTTTTTCTAAAAAAAAAATTTCACATGTTATTTAAAAAAGAAATGCAATTTGGTGTTCGTTTCGTAAAAATGTTTTGCTCTCCAAAAGGGTAGCATGTTTTATTTATATCACCCTTACTAATGGCAACAGGCAATTACAGCTTTCGCCCCGAAAAAATCCACAAAATTCCTAGTGTCCTGTAAATTAGGTGACTTCGGTTTATATATAGCGCTATTTTTATAATGGCGATGATTGCCTTAAACAGCAACAAAGCTACGCGAAAATTGCAAAAATAGCGAAATTTCGGAAAAAAATTTTAATATTTTAAACAAGCCATACAATTGATTAAAAGTCCATAAAACTAAAAGGAATAGCAAAAAATTGCTAAAAAAAAAAAAAAAAAAAATAGCGGAAATTGGCAAAAATTTGCCAATAGCGGCATGATAACAAAGTCTAATATTTATTTAAAATCATTAAAGCTTTAAAGAATCAGCAAACTAACTGGAAAAAATCGTTTCTTTCGCGAACATGGCAAAAATTCGCGAAATATGCAAAATTAGAAACAAGCCCCAGAGCTAATTTTAAATCGCTAAATCGGGTAAAAAAGAAAATGTCGGAAAATAACATCAAAACCTTTAAATAAAATGAGCGAAAATAATGACAAACAAACTTTTTATCTGGGGCATTCCGCTTTCTTATATTTTATGTTTTGTTCTTGTCAAAAATTTACTTGCACCTTTTCAAAAGGTGGTGTTTTTTATGTAGAAAGGAAAACACCATTAGACGCTCTTAAAAATACCCAAGAAATACCCAATAAAACCAACCGTGACACCGTTACTATAGATATTTAAATTGTCTTTAATATTACGCCGTCTATCAAATCAGTAATGTTCTGAATCTAGTTAACGCAATATTTTTTTTAAAGGTGTAATTACCGCCTCAGATTAAATGGAAGACATTTAACTTAAAAAAAATTATAAATAAACACAAATAAATATGAATATATCAAAAAAAAAAAAAGCCGAAAAAAGGAGAAATAAACAAAAATGTTAGATATGAGAATAACAGCAAAAACAACAGTCAGGCTTTTAAAATTTTAATTAAATTTAATGTTTTTTTATTAGTAACAATTAAACCTGAACGTGCAGTCATCTATTTAACCGAAATCAGTGCCAATTGAAAAAAAAAAATCAAAAAGTGTTAAAAAAATGTGCAGACAATCGACATTAAATAGGAATTGTTATTGACAATTGAATAACAATTTAATCGTAAAATTTAATCAATCGGAATGTTGGTGCCACAGCAATTAAGTGGCAAATGTATATGCGGCTGAGAGCAAATATATCAATTTAAAATGTTTTCGACTTCTAGAGATTTTTATTGAAATATAAAAAAAAAAAAATTAAATATTAAATTTGTTTTGTACTAAACATTTTAATAAAAAATTGCCAAAAGTAAAAACCTAAATTGAAACTTAAAGAATCTTTAAGAGCATTGTGTACCAAAATGTCGATAATTATAGATGAAAACAAGTAATTATTTCTTTTAATATTTTGTTTTTTAATTATAACAGAAATTTTTTTCTTCATTTAATGTGTCTTTAAAACTTTAACGTGAACTCATTGCAATTTATGTATGACTTATTTTTTTATAACAAATTTAATTCAACAAAAGGTATTTTTTTATTATTTGTAAAAGTTTCATCGTCAAATTAGGTCACCATTATTCCACAAAAGACAAGACCCATAAAACAATATCCGTTTTTTTCTATATTTTCTAAAAAATATAAAATATTGAAGGTTATAATGAAATTAATAAACAGAATAAAGTAAAAGAAGACAACAATTATATAAAAGCAATATGTATAATGTACTCTAGTTTTGTGTAAATTTGCCATTTAATCAATCATATTTTGTTTTTGTGGAATGTTACAAACAATAAAGTGTTTTAAGTGTGAGAAACGTGTAACAATTAAACTGAAAATATTTGCAGAAATTTCAAATTGCGTGGAAATGTTTGTACATACATACAAACATAATACTATACAATGATAATAATATTCTTACAATAAATACTTACACAAATTTAAATAACATCCCATTTTCCATTTCAACCCCAACCTTTGCCTTCCCTTTATTCAAAATTGTTCGACACAAATACTTTTTGACTCTGTGTACAAAAGTATTCGATAAATGCTGGCACATCGTGTTTACTGTTGTTAAACAAAATAAAATTTTGTATTGTTAAGTTGACCTAAAAAATATAACTATGTATTTCGAAAATCGATAGACAGATGGCCAAAATGGAACTTTCGCATTTTTATTATAACGATATGAAATTGTTTTTTAGTTGGCTGATTTAACGGCCTGGCTAACTACAATGAAGTAATGCCCCTTATTAAACAGAGATACAAATAAAATATGTCATTCGTGCATAATTAGAAAATATGTATCAGTACAAGGTTGGGTTTCTATTTACAACAACTGAAATTATGAGAAACACAACAAAAATGCTCTAAGGTAAGAAATTTATCGAGCATAACTGTATTATTAGTTCAAAATGCGTACACCAGTTTATTGTACGCATTACGGTTAAATGCTAATTTTTACTTGCTGCATTACATTATGATTCTTACGTAAGTACTTAAGGGTCCTTTACACTATCACAGGGTCCTTTACACTTTCGAATTTTGAGAAAAATATAATCCTGGCATGAAGTTGGTTTTTTGTTTTATAAGAAAATTTTCAAATAATAATTGGATCAGGTAAGCATTTTCTTCAACATACTTAAGAGTTGTATGATTGTGTTAAACAGCCTTAGCCGTAATTCAAACTTTAATCTATAGTTAGCCCTTTGCAAGGCAATTTCTTTTTGTAACCCCCACCACCGCTAGTGGTGAATGATGGCATACTAAGTTTGTCTTTCCGTGTGAAACTTTTTTATTATACATGTAAGACCCCATAAAGTGTATGTATATATTCTGGTATGTATATATTCTGGCCTTGAGTTATTCTAATGGTGTTTTCTTTTCTACAAAAAAAATACCACTTTGTTAAAAGGTACATGTATAAAATGTATTGCCGACCCTGTAATAATGCAATTTTTTATTTGACGAGAACAAAACACAAAATTGGACCGCCGTTTTTAACAGCTGACTAAAAGTTTGTTCTTCAAAATATAAAAAAGGATGTGCATAAATTAAAAAGTTTGTTCTTCAAAATATAAAAAATACACATAAACCAAAATTGGTTAATAGATTGATATCAAATAAATAAATAAATGAACAAAATGAATGACGAAATTCCAATTTCTTTAGTTTGTTTTTTATAAAATATGTAAACAAGAAAATACCTTTGCTAGATTGCGGATTTATTAACACCAAGTTTTTCAGATTTCTTGATTTGACGTTTTTTTTTTTCAAAAACAATTTTATAACACCGGATTCACTATAAATTTTATATCACTGACAGCCTTTCATTATCAATGTTATGCTTTCTTATGTTTTTCTATTAAATAATAGAAAAAATAACTATTAAAATTTTAAATTTTTACTGTCCTGATTCGAGGCGATTTTTTTCCCAACTTCGTCTGGTAACCCCATCTTTTTACAATGCCACTACACAACTACAACAAGTAACAACACGAAAAACACAATGTATTTTTTTGTTACTTTCGTTGATCGATATGTCAAAAACACAAGCAACTTTTGACATTTCTCTCAAGTAAGAAAAAAAAAGTAGCACAGCTGTGCTTTCAACGCCACCTGGTAAATGATTTCGCCTTGTACAGTGCATTATCAACACTGTCTATTTATACGGGGCGTAAAGTGCAGTCAATGCCTTATGCTATTATTAAGGGTACATGCTTTAGAATAAAACAAGCAGCCCTTTTAGAGAGCGAATCATTTTTAAGAAACGAACATCAAATTGTATTTTTTTAAATAAAATGTCACATTTGTTGTTGAAAAGAAAACACCATAAGTCGATTGGCTGTCCGCATGTTCTTCTGTTGAAAACACGTTCACTTTTGAAAGACTCAAAAGAAAAGAACAAACTTGGTGTCAAATTGCTTGTTGATATCCTAAGAAGTTTGAGATTGAAATTCAGCAAAATCAGTTCAGTAGGATTTGAGCTATGATTCAAAATGTTGAACCACAACCCCAAAAAAAGGATACTTTTGTTTCAAAAATTAACATAACTGGTGGAATTATGTACGGAATGATATAAGATCTTGCACAAATTCTTTTTATATGACTGGTAATCATAGTGAAGTTCGGTCCATAATTTAATCTGCTCCGAGAAAACTGTTTAGTAGGCCTAAAAGCGTAATAAATAATGCTATCATAATAAATTTTGGTATGTAACAGTTTTTTAAGACTAGAAATGACACTGGTATATTTCGTAAAGATCGGTCCATAAATTACCATATGCCCCATACAAAGCCCACTCTAGAAAATTACCTAAATACGCCTATAACCGAAGCAGATACAGATATTGCGGTAAAATTTGTTCCAACTTAGCTTCATATGGCCATAAAAAATGTCATGTAATTTTGTGATATACGGTCCATAATTTACATCATATCCCATATTAAGCAGCCTTCTGAAATTCACTGTAAACGCTAAAACTAATTTCACTGCTATTTTGAAATTTATTTTTATTTATGTTTTTGATACCAGAAATCACTCTACAGAATTTTGGGATGATTGATCCATAATTTACCATGGATTCAATATAAATTCCCCTCCTGAAAATTATTTTAGTTCGGCTACAACTGTTACGAATCATGATATTTTACTCAAGCTAGTTTAAATAGATTAATTAATAATATAAAGATAACATATAGAGCCCACTCCAAAGATTCGGCACAGCCGAATATAACCCTTTAACTTGTTTTCCATAAAGCTCTTAAATTAAATATTGAAAGAATAGTTTTGAATGGCGGTACCATTCATTTTATTGGCCTTGCAATTGTTTTCTAACACGTCAAAACAAACTTTGCAAAAACAGGACATGGAAAAACAACAGTCGTTTTATGTTAACTTATGTCTGTTTGATGTCTACCTTATGAATTTGTTGACCTGTACCGTATACTTGTTTTCGACTTTTTCCATTAAGCGTATGCTTTCATTTTTTGGTAGCCTAAATTTTATTAGGGTTAAGTGGGGAACAGAATAGTTGCTGTAGTACAAAATTACGGATAGCGCTGAAAGCTGTGAAAAGTTAAGAATGTCAGTTTTAAAGTAGTGACACCAGAATACGTAGTCGTTGCAGTTGAAGCGCAAAGTTCTAAATTTTGAACTTTGTTGCGCTACAGAGCATTCGTCAGCTTCAGCTTCTACTACAACTACTTTATTCTGTTCCAGGACTTAGTATCATAGAAACTCGGGTGCGGATTTTGGGAGTTTCGATTAATAACTTTGGGAGGAAGCTCCTTAATGTCTTATAGAACTAAAAACTTAACGTTTTTTTAATATCAAA
Source organism: Pollenia amentaria (assembly GCA_943735925.1). NCBI lineage: Eukaryota > Metazoa > Arthropoda > Insecta > Diptera > Polleniidae > Pollenia > Pollenia amentaria. The sequence continues at coordinate 247,759,283 of OX031007.1, read as the reverse complement.
AATTCTCTTGCCCACACCCGTTTGGACAAGAGAATTTTTTGTCTGATACAAATTTTACCAAATGCCCAACTATAATATGCACAAGCTTGTTTAATCTTCGGTCAAAAATTAATAAAAAAAAAGTCTCCCAAATGCATTAAAAAAAACAAAATTAAAAAAAAATTTGATTCCGTACAGTTTAATATAGTTTGACACATATGATTCGCACAGATGCTTAAGCCAACTTAAGCAATTATAGTTGGGCCTTAATAATGAAAAGTTTTAACATTTAAAAACGCGTTCTGCTCTAACTTAGGTTCCCCTGTTAGGAATAATAAAATGGCAAACTAAAAAACACAATAAAACCATTAGAAAGTCTTTTAAGTCTGTCAAAATCCATTTATATGAACTTAAAACAAAATACGCTCTTTTGTTAACTTATCCACTTTGAGTTAGATTGGTCGAAAGATTTTTTCGTTAGTCATTTATTAGTGTCTTTCAGTGTTAAAAGGCAACTTTCAAGTTGAATTTTCAACGCAGTTTTGTATTTTGTAAATGTTTTAAAGATAAATTTAAAATATAACAAAAAATAAAGAAAATTTTTTATGTTAAATCGGAAAACCACTTCACTCCATTTCGAATTTCACTGAAGACAAAATGTAAAATGAAGCCTTCAAAGAAAAAAATTGCTTACTTTTATCAATTTAAATTTTATATTCAATAAGTTGCTTTAGTCTGTCTGTCTGTGTGCTTCCTTAGCTAAATTTTACCAGACATTTTATAATATTAAATGTTCGTTTGAAGTTTTCTTCAGCATCATTAAGAAATAATAAGACTTCTCCTTCAGCACAATATCTATATTGATTAAATGGTTAAGTTTAAGTAAAAAGGACTAATGGGGGGCCCTTTTCTGGTGGCTGTTTATTAGACGTATTAATGGTCTTGTTTTTCGGTATGAAATAAAAACGAAAAAGTTCTTCAAAAACTGTTAAAAAGCATCATTAAAAATATTTTACTTTTATTTTATTATACATTTCCTTATTTGATATGCTTCCACACAGTTGCGAAGTGCTGTAGATGTGCTCAAGTACTTGTAATGTTGATTTCACAGATAATTTTCACGTTAACATTGCAAAAGGATATTTAATATACATACATATGTATGTATATATTTATAAAAGAGGGTGTGTGTGCATATATTAATGCGTGTAGGATAATGTAACAATAAACATTATTTCCCTATGTCGATGAGTGTATTGGGGCATATAAAATGAAACGTTTTGATACTTAAGTCTTGGCCACATTTAGATTTGATAAAACATATTCATTTATAGAAACAACAACCCTTCAAGCATTTTGATGATTGTTTTCCAATTGTCTTCCTAAATACCATTGCTTCGTTACATTTGGTGGTTATAGGGAAGATTTTGCGGAATTTACAACAACAAAATATGTAAGAATCGATTTATAATTATGTATAAATTAAAAAAATCGGCAAGGTACATATACGCCAATTATTTAAGTCATTCTTACATGAGAAAATCAAGCAAAGATAAACATTAAATTGGCTGCCTTCATATTACTAATAATTCAATTTGCCCTTTAAAGGGAGCCTTTATGTGCCAAAATTGATACTACTAAAGTTTTCCAAAATGTTGATAATTAATAGATTCTTAAAGCAAATAATATCTTAACATTACCTTAGACGTGACATAACCATACAAAACAGCTGTTCGAACTAACCTCATGAGCAACGCTGTATTTGTTTAGACGTGACTTGCATTAACCACGCAAGGCGAATTTACACAAGGTGGTCTTGTCTTGAAAACGAATGCAGCACTGTAAAAATACTTCAACGTCGTGTCAAAATAATACAACACTGTGTAGTACACAATATGCTGTCACATTTCATTTTGTTTTTAATTTTAAATTCTGTGCTATTAAATGTAATAATTTAAAAAGTTGTTACAAACATCAGCACAAATGCATAATATACTCTCCACTATTGTGGTGTGGGTATAAACTTGAATCATAGCATATCTACTTACTTTAAGTTATAGCATTCGTTGACTTCGTTCGATATATTATGGTCTCTTATCTTTACCACTGGTTCGGCATTATAATTAAGAGTTACCTAACCATTTCCATAAATATCACTAGAAAATAGAAGTGGTACAGACTGTCGCAGTTAGGTTTTTGCCACAAATCTCACTCCACTTTTTTTCTATGTTTTTTAATAAACACGGAACAAAGATTCTTCTCCTGTATTAAATTTTTTGGCAAACAGCACACACACTCATTTATAATTTATAAAAAAAAAGAAAATCTTGAAATTTAATTCGAATTCTGCTAACATTTAAATAGAAATGTCAAAAAAAGTAAAGGTTTGGCATACACATAGGTAGTAATCAGCTGTTGTTTATGTAAGCCAAGGTTACCTGGTGTAAGTCCGCATTGTAACCACGAAAACTAAATGATTTTTTTGTTTTTTTTAAAAAAGTTGCTACAGCTATGACTCGTCAAATCTTACCTTTAGCCGAACACTTTCCTGGACGACATTACTAAATCGATAGGAATTCGATAGCTTAAGCGATTGATTTTTGCTAAATAGGAAAAAAGCTTTACTAACATACGAATATAACAAACACTATCTGCCTATCAAATAATTTCCTAAAGATTATATCATTGCTTTACTCCAATTTATAAAATACTTTCTCTTAATTTACACCTAGAGAAAGATTCAAGGTCAAATCTGACATGTGGTAGTGAATTTTTTTTAAATATCAAGATTTGTGCTTGAATGTATCGGACATGAAGTAGTAAGTCAAATTCAAGAATAAAGGTTAAAGTACATAACACGCGTTAGTTCGTCGACGAGTATTTTGCGCTCAAATACTTTAGCGAATGCAAAATGGCAAGTTACACAACGCGCGTTATTAAAGCCTTTTAGCTGTTTTTAATTTGTTTAACACTTTTGTTTTATAGAATTCCAAGCTTCAGATCTTTTTTTTATACGATACTGTATGCCGCATACGCGTCAAACAGTTTTTTTGTGGAACTTTTTCTATGAAAGAAAAACACTAGCTAAATTTTTTTTTGACAGAAGTCTACAGAGCGCGCGCGTACCAACGCTTGTTATGTACTTCTACCTTAACAAGCACAGCTCAGTCAAACCGTGTTTTCTGCGTAAATACTTCCACTTACAAAATAGGCCTGTTTTTAAACTAAATAAACATGCATTCACTTTGGGGCATAATGAGTTATTGTACCTAAAAAGTAAGTTGTTGTAAACGAAACTTCTTATCACAACAATTTTGTGAGTGTGTCCGTTTCTAATACAATAATCACATATGGTAATTTTTCTCTTAACAAAAATATAAAAAAATATCTGGTAGCTGCTTTGAAAGGGATTTTTTGTTTTCGATAAAGTATAAACAACATCCGTTCATTTGAAACAAACAGGTGATTTGAAAATCGTAGGTCAAAGTACACATTATTTGAAGTCGTATAAAACCCCATGTAAATAAAAACGTTAAAACTTTAAAAAATGTAAATTGCAAGTATATCAAGGAATTATTATTTAAAAAAAAGTAACCAAAATGATAAAAATATTCACATCACAAAAAGAATTAACAATTTGGTTTATAAATAACCAAAAACGGCAGCTCTGCTCCTTTTTTAAATATTATTATGGTGTATACTTTTCGGCGAAATAAATGCCAAATAAATTATATTTGGGGATGTTTGCTTTTATTCTATTTGTGTATTTTGGTGGATTAATGTAATATTATGTTTTCTATAACCAGGGCAAGTTTTTTTATGCACAAGAAAATTTTGAAATATGCGATGAAAAAAAGTTCATAAATAACAGAAATTACCCCCAAGATCCCAATATTACAAAAAATTATATGTATGTTTATGTATGTATATTAGACTGTACCTAAAAAAAGTTTCCCCGCACCTCCTCTAATTTAAAGTATTTTTGCAAATAGGTTTCGAAAAAAAAATCTTTTTTCATTATATCTTAGGCATTTACAGTCCGATCTTCAAGTATAATATATCAATGTTTTTGTATCGAGATCTATCTTCGTACCACCCTAATGTCAGAAAATTAAAGCTCGCAAGAAAATATAAAACTTTTGCTAAGGAAGTAATTCGATAATTCCAACAGAAACATTTTTAAATTTAATTAAAAAATTAAATCTTGTTATTAATCATTACACTTTTGCCAATGAAGAGTTACTATAATTCCTGCAGGACAGTCAGCATGTACAGTCGGATCTTTAAATATTATGTAACGAAAACGTGTCTTTTTGTCGACCCCTCTTGCTTCTCTAGCCCGTTCGCTTCCAAACAAAAGCAAATATTATGTTTTTTGCGATATTTAAAACAGGCAAAAAAAAAACATAACATTTGCTTTTGTTTGGAAGCGAACGGGCTAGAGAAGCAAGAGGGGTCGACAAAAAGCAAACAAAAGCAAATATTATGTTTTTTGCGATATTTAAAACAGGCAAAAAAAAAACATAACATTTGCTTTTGTTTGGAAGCGAACGGGCTAGAGAAGCAAGAGGGGTCGACAAAAAGACACGTTTTCGTTACATAGTATTTAAAGGTCCGACTGTAAATGCTGACTGTCCTTGAAAAAGACACGATTCGGCAAAGAAAAATATTTTTCGAAACCTCCTTGCAAAAATACTTTATATTAGAGGTGGTACGGCGCACTTATTTTTTCCTTGTAAGATGGTTCACTATAATGTACATGTTATATATGCTACACTTATCTTTTCAGTAAAATGCTTGAAAAACTTGCCTAGGCGAATATATTCGTACCTCTGTCTGTTTGCCATTTTGTCTGCATCAGTGATGCAAAATGTGGTAAATTGTGCATTTTATGGCACTTTTGAATGTTTGATTGCCCTTTGGAAATCTATTTTGGCCCTTTCAGGTAAACATTTAACTAACTACTTTAAACGTTCAATACATTTTTCAATGTTATTATACCCTCCACCACCACTGTTGTGAATGCGGGTATACTAAGTTTGTCATTCCGTATGAAACTTTTTTATAATACATCTAAGACCCCATAAAGTATATATATTCTGGCTCCTTGAGTAATTCCGAGTCAATTTAGTCTGTCTGTCCGTCTGTTGAAAACACGCTTACTTTCGAAAAACGCAAAAGAAAAGAACAAACTTGGTCACAAATTGCGTGTAGTTATCCTAAGCAGTTTGGGATTGAAGTCCAGCAACATCGGTTCAGTAGGATCAGAAAATGTGGAACCACCACCCGAAAAATATTGATAATTTTGATACAAAAATTAAGATAAATGGTGGAATAATGCACTAAATGACTTAAAACTGTGCACGAAATCGCTTTAACTGTGCACGAATTTCGCCTGCAAATCATACTGTTAAATTTCGTGAAGGTCGGTCCATAATTGACCATATGCCCCATATAAACCCTACACCCGGAAAACATTTTAGTACGCCAAAAACCGTAATTAATAGTGCTATCATAATTAAATTCTCTACGGTACAGTTTTGTAGGTCAAGAAATCACCCTGCTAAATTTCGTGAAGATCGGTCCATAATTAACCCTAGACCCCATATAAACCCTACGCCCGGAAAACATTTTAGTTCGCCAAAAACCCTAATAACGCTATCATACTAAAATTTGGTACGTCACAGTTTAATAAGACCTGTAAAATTTTCGTGAAGATCGGTCCATAATTTACCCTAGGCCACATACCAACCCTACTCTCGGAAAACAGTTTATTGCGCCTAAAACCAAATAAAGCTCACTTTGGGAAAATAATTAAATTCGCCTAGAATCGTCACAGATATAGATATTGCAGTATAATTTTTTACTTAAATTCATATGGCCAGAAAAAATAACATGCACATTTGTGAAATTTACTGTTAACGCTAAAACTAATTACACTGTCGTATTGAAATTTATTCTAATTTATTTTTTGTAATACCAGAAATCAGTCTGCAGAATTTTGTGATGATTGTTTCATAATTTACCATAGATCCAATACAAATAACGCTCCTAAAAATTATTTTTGTTCGGCTAAAACTTTTACGAATCATGATATTTTACTCAAGTCAGTTCAAAGTTCTAACAACAAACGCATAAAATTTTCATATTGTCGGTCAATAATTTAATTCAGGTCTCAACCGCAATCAATTTTAATGCTGGCGTTTGTTTTTGTGAAGCTTAGTTAATAATATTTATGTATTTATCATATAGAGCCCACTCCTGTCGGTGGAGGGTATTAAAGAAATGGAGGGTATTAAAGAACCGAATATAGCACTCTAACTTGTTAACACTATTTTAAGTCTGACGTCTTTCAAATATCTGAGAGAGTATTTTGCTGACTGGGTACAAGCATACAATTAAAAAAATATTATTATATAGAATATATTAAACATTTTTTGGCCCTATCAAAGTTATTTTTAGCCCTTTGAAATCGTCAATTTGGCCAAAAACAAAAAAACTCAAAATGCATCACTGTTCTGTATGTCTGTATTTCAATTACATGGTTATTCTACGAAATGAGAAAAAGGTTGTTTATTGTGATGTTGTCTATTCCCAATAAGCAATTTTGCTGGAATCCAAGTATAAATCAAGTATAACTCCAGTCCTGTTTTCCATTTTCAAGCCTTGAATTATACTTGAATTACACTATAATTCAATAGCATACTCCAGCAAAACGGGTACTGGAAATCCAGTCGAACATAACAATGTAAATACAGTGTTACTCAAGCGTTGAATTACAGTAAAATTCCAGCCTCAAACACATAATAATTAAACTTGAATTCAAGTATTTAAATCAAGTATAAATCAAACCTATAAAACCAATATAAAACAAGCCTACAATTCCAATGGAAATCAAATTAAAAAAGTGAATATTGAAGAAAGAAAAAAAAATAATGGTGTATGAAATTATCGATCTTCCTTAATAGTTTGTGGTTTATTCACAATTTACTATAAAGCATCTGCATACAAATGTGATATCATTGGAAAACAATTTAAAAGTGCTATATGATGGTATATTTTTTTGGTGCTAGAGTAATATAATACGGTATCGAAGACAATAACGCAAACGGTACCATTAGATTTACCTTTAAAATTTTTCCGTAATACCACATAAATATTACATACATTGTTTATACATATGTATGCATGTATTTTTGTATTTGTTTTGTTGAAGACCTCGTTACGTTTGATTAAAGTCCAAGGAAATTAATAATTTAATTTTTTTCGAAATGATTAAAATCCTTTTCCTCCCTTTCAGCGCATAGAAATAAATTTTTAAAAATATTTTTCCCCAAATATTTTTTTTTTTTTTGATAGCTTAAGCAATACAAAAGTTTAAAAAAAAGAGTTTCAAACATTTTTGTATGAACTGGAATTTGACTTGAAAATTGGGCATAAATTAAAGCTGACTTCCAGCAATATTTAAAGCACTTGAATTTCAAAAATTTTAGTGCTTATTGGGTTGTTGAAAAATGAAAATTGCATGGCATGTTTTCATTAAAATTGCATTAAATTATTTTGTTTTTGTTTTAACAACTACAGCATTCTAATTTGGCTAAAATTGGGTTTGTTATTTGGAAAATAATGATGTAAATTTGCTTTTTTTATTGAACTTAATACCATAAAAGACCTGATGGTGAAAAATTTCATTTTAATTAAAAAATCTACTCCAGAACATTTTACAAAATGCTGATATAAAACTAATGCATTCATGTTTAAGGTAAAATAAATTCTAGTTCTACAATATCCTAAGAAAGTGTAAGAAAGTAACGAAAATAGTTTTTGACAAATTTTGATAACATTTGACTAAAAAGAAAAGGAAAACTTAGGTAATAAAGTTAAACAGATTTCAAAACTTGTAAGTTTCTTAAATTTGTTTTAATTTAAATATATTTAAATTCGGTAACTTGCCGTTTTGAATAACATAAATAAATAACATTTAATTTTGCTTCAAATACACAATAACACTTCCAAGGTCATTATTTTTATCTTTGTTAACAATTAACTGTCTTTAATATTTTCCACTAGCCAATCAAAAAAAAAAGTAGAAAATAAACTTTTCACTTCAATTCAGCTGAAAGAAACTACTTAAATATGTTTGCTAGAGGAAAAAGCAAACAGACGCAAAAGGAACTGGGAAATTAAACATGCAAATCCTTGTAACAAACGTTTATACACGTATTACACTCCATTGGGGTCCTCAACCAACCCCACGACGTATCAGCTCTTTTCCTAACACTAGTCATACTTCTTGTATGAGTATTGAATTTGCTGAACACTTGTACAGGTGAGATAAACGTATATTGTAGTTTTCTACTCAGCTGACTGCACGAGCAGTACTAAAAGAATACCAAAGAAAACTGTTTCAGGTGTTTGTATCTTCTTGAGACTTCCGTTTCTTGTCATGACTTATTCAATTAGTGTTTGAATGAATATGTATGTATGTATATCAATGAATATATCGTCACCTAAAATGCAAACGGGCGTCACAACACTTTATTTTTTAATAACAACAAGGTGTACTTGGCGTTTGAATTGCTTTAATAAAGTCGCCATTTTTGATCGCAGGGATCTCAAATTTGTTTTGAAAATGTAGTTCAATAAAACCAACAAATATTAACCAAAGACTCTATTTCGAATATTTTTATTGCTACGCCCTTTTGCACTTAAGTGACGATATGTATGTATGTATGTATATATTGATAGAGAAAACGGTATTTATTTCAATACAAAATTGCTGTTGTTTATATTTTATGATTCTATGACATTTATATAGATATTTTTCTCGTCTCTTTTTCTTTTCGTTGTGTTGACTTTAGAATCGAAAGGACATAATATTGAAATGAAAAATACTTGTACGTAATTAATTAATACTAAAAAATAAAAAAAATTGAATATAACAGAGTAAAACTGCTAGATGAATATTGAAAAAAGAAGAACACGAATAAACTATGAAAATATAGAAAAAAGAAAACTTTACTAAAAGTGATGGATATTTATGTCTTTCAAATGCCCTATAATATGATTATCATAAGTGGCACTAATGTCTTAAGACAGGTAAATAAATAGTTCAAACTCTAATACTTATTAGCTTTCCAGTCTCCATCTAAGAATTGCATTTCTATAAATTTAAAACAGCAATAAAGTAGACGCTCACATCTTAGTGCTCTCAGTAATTTGAATTTCCTGAAATTAGAATCGGTAGTCCAATATACTAAACATCCTGAAATTGGAAATAATAATTCGAACTTGCGAACTTCTGTTTATTCTACATATGCCAATTAATTGATATGTGCAAATGCATATTTTATTGCTATCAGCATAAATGCAGGTAGGAAGGCAGGTAGAACGGCTGGTGTGAAGTTAACTTTAAACCCTCACACAGAGACCAGTATGGTCCATTGTGACGCGACGCCTTGAGAAGCAAGAGAATTACGAAATTAGGAAATTCGAGGAAGGAAAGGGAAATCACAAGAAATAGTGGAAACTACCATCACATGAGAAGGAAAAACAACTCAACTCAGCACAAAATTCCTACATGTCCCGTCAGATTCTCGAGACCACAACCCGAGACATCTCGCAATTCGCCCATGAACCAACTACCTAGCCATCTAAACCCTGCTATTCTGTAGCCAGGGGCAGTGACACAAAATGTGCTTAACTGTGCATAAATGTAACGGTTCTATAATTTTGACTTAACACAACATATTGTTGCTATAAGGTTTCTTGTTCCCATACATTTGTTTCTTTTTTAATTAATTCAAATTTGGTTTTTCATTTCAAACATTTCGGTTTAGTACATTCTAACATAAAAAAAATATTCGAGAAATTAGGAATATTCGAAAATTGCATTTGCCTTAAAAAAGAAAGTGTTACAAATTTGCGAGCGTCTACTGTATGTACTACAAATATTTATTTTTTTGTAAGCAAAGGGCATAATAAACCACACAAATTGCTTGGCAAACATGCAGTTTAATTTTGATTCTGTTTTCCAATAGACAACACAATCATATTTTGTACAAACATTAATTTTTCATTTTTGTTTTCTTTTCAATGAACAATCGTCGTCTAGATTGTGCTGCGGCAATTTTGCTCGCTATTTGTTTAAAACGGAGAAAAAATATAAAAGAAAGAAAAGGATTAAGAGCAAAGAGTGCTCTAAACAACGAGCTGTTTTGAGGGAAATTATTCTGCTAAAACAAATTGTAATTTACGGCTGAAAATTATTTTCTTCTTCTTCTACGTCTTTACTCTGCAAAGTTTTCGCTGAAATGATAACAGCACAAAAAGTTTGACAAATATCCAACATGTCTGCCAAATATTAAAAATTGTTAATATTTCTGCAAACATTGCTTCAAATGTTCGTCCAAACAGCAAACATCCTAATTAACAACACAAAATATTTGTACAAACGTAAAATTTTGACATGTTTGCCAAGCTATTTGTGTGGTTTATTATGCCCTTAAGAAACGATGCATAGAATGAAACAAAACCTTTTAAACTTTTTTTGTTTTAAATTTTTTACAGTTCTAATGCCCTTTAAACTGACGTCTAAGACTATCCCCTTTATTTTCTAAAAGAATTCAACTCACTAAAAAAAATATTGCTTGTTCACCGAAGGCTGATTATCAGGTTATATGGCAATATACATTTATTAAAATTTATTTTTAAATATATTTTGTTGCCTTTCGTGAACAGCCCAACTATTTAATACAAATTTTTAAAAATCCAAAAATTGTATATGAAAAATTTCTCAACGCAAGCTGAAGTAATTTACGCCCTATTGTTTAAAGCTTAGGACTTTTCATGGCTTTTGATGCGTAACAAGGCATTAAGTATCGTATTTTCGTAAACGATATTTCGCACTGCTTTCTCACTTATTGTTTGACTATAAGATTGCCAAGTATTAGAGTATTGTACTTGAGTCAACCTAAAAATTCCTTGAGTAACAACTTATATTAAGCATGTTCAATAATTTTGCAGGTACAATAATTAAGTTTGTAAACTTTAATAATATTATAGAAAAAAGATATATTTTTTTTCACTATACTTCCAAACGTTACTAATCTTATAGGCCCCTATTAAGGCCATGTCAGATAAAACTTTTGCTTCGCGTTGCGTTACCGATTCGCTTTGACATCTAAGATAAAATATACGTACTTATACGAAACATGTCACATAAAGTACTTTCAAAGCGGAGCGAAGCAAAAAGTTAGCCAACTCTCATCTTTTTGCGCGCTTTGACAATTGGCTAGTATAATTTTCTTTTTTTTTAATTTTTTTTTTTGCCAAATTCAATTCCAAAAAACCGTCCAATTAAATTTTTAACTTTAATTTTTGTAACAAATAATTAAATGTACAAATTACCAACCGCTTTTATAAGTAAACAAACAATGCGTGAGTGTTGTCAAAGTTTCCATTGTGTCATACACCTTTTGCATTGCGTTTTTCTGCCAAAGGTAGAAACGTCACGCAAAGCGACAAAGTTGTATCTGACACGGCCTTTATGAGTTACAGTCGACAAGCGACTTTCGATAGCTATCAAACATCGACTATCGAATGTACATTTTGTACTATGAGTTGGCAGCACTGTCTCAAATTTCGTTGCACAACGAATTTTTCAGCTAAAACAAATTTGCTTTCGAAGGTGGAAATAAATTTAAAAAACATGTTGAAAATGTAAATATTTGTAAATTTTTTTGTGATCGCTTACCAAATACCACATTCTTAATTAATTTTGTCAGTTTTATGCCAGTCTAAGGTCTTAAACAGCTAATGGAAAGGCTCGTTTTCCCTATAGAACAAAATTATTTTTTGGCAAAAAGGATTTGCTAAAAATTTCAGCGTGCAACCATAATTCCATCGCGGCCATGTTTAACTTTATTTAACTTTTTATTTAAAGAGACAGCTGATAGAAAATGTACTACTGTGAATAAACTAAGTCACTCTTGTCGAAAATCGAATCTAGCTCATAATAGGCACCAATCAAAAATAGCCTTAATTTTCCATTTTTATAAATGGGGAAATATTTTTAAGAAATAACAAATTAAAATAGTGTTAAGAACAAATAGTGGTAGCAACATAATTGATATCCTTTATTCTTATTATTTTTTTTTTTTTTTTGCAAAAAGAAAACTTAAAGTGCCATCACCTAAAACACCAACAAAATTATAGTTTTATCCAAAAAAATAGCGTGAGTTGGCGAAAAAATAAAGAATAAATAAAATGAAAAAGGGGGGCAAAAAGAAACTTTTATCTTTAATTACCCACAGAAAAATAAATTGGTGAACTTAACGGATGGATGGTTTTTGGCCACAATTTAGTTTAAATTTTAGCCTCAACGTTAAGACACATTAAACGCGGAAAAACTCCAAATGAAATACTAGAAAAACATAAACGGTCCAAAAAAATTTTTGCTCTAAAATTTATTTAATAAAATATTTAAGCACGCATGTCTTACAATTTATATAGAATAAATTGTCCTGTTTGTTGTCAAACAAAATAATAAAAGAACATAACCATAAATAATAAAAGAAAGAAATAAAAAAATTACACACATTTTAATTACTGACATGTCCTGCTCAATGCGAAATAGTGCTTAGGCTATAAAATCTTACATGTTCTTCCTTACAAAATTTATGTTGTTTTATACACAACAACAACAACTACATCCACTACAGCAACAAATAAAAAGACTACGAACCGCGTACAACAACAACAAAAAAGTATTATTTCATACACATTTAAGGATTTTCGTGTCTTGAATTTTAATCCTTTAGCGGCGATATGAGTCGCTTACCACGTCAAAATAGTCGCAATAGTATTATAACCGTTGAACTAATTCAGTTCATTATACAGTACCGTGCCAAGGAGACCAAGAAAAGGTGTGCATTTAAATCAAATGAAATTGAACGTATAAAACAGAAAAAATTTATATCCTTTTGCGCTCTGTCGCATACGAGTGCAGACTTTTACATGTAGATGATCTTGTCTAAGTTGTTTTGTTGTGTTTGTGTGTAAATTTTTAGTTTGAAAGAAATAACAGCGTACAAAATAAAATCCAAATAAAAGTAAAGAAATCGGGAAAAATAAATCTAAATGTTTTATTACGATTTTGAAAGGAAAGTGTTAACATTTTTGGTATTAAAAATAAATATTTAAAAAAAATAATAACAAAATTGTTTCAACAAATTTAATAAATAATGATGAATACAGTAAATTACTGGTGTAATATGACACGATAATGTAAAAATTATGTAAATACCCACAATTTTCTTTAAAGTGTGTGAAATTAAGAATTTAAAACGAATTTAACGTTAAAAAACAAAAACTTACATATATACTTAAAAGCAAAAAAGATGTTAACTTGTAACAAAAACTTTCTTTTAAGGAAAACTTTTTGCATTTTGTATCAAAATTAACGTATCCTCCTGCCCCTATCACACGTCAATAATATTAAAAAGTTAAAAATAGGATATAAAAGGTTTTCCTTTTAACATTTTTCTTTAAAGAAGCAATAATCTGTATTACTCTGTAGAGCGTTTTTGCCTACCTTAAGTTGTAGATGTAGATGGCTATAAAGATTGAGACTGTTCTTAAGATAAACAAAACAAATTGCAATGCTAAAAAGTAAAATTTTACCCTTTTTGTCGCTTTGAATTAGTTTATTTTTAAATATCAATTGTATTTAATATTTCCCTTATTCCTACTTAAAAACTCTAAGTGTTTGAATACCTCAAAAGGGCTCTTCTCTGTTTTATGTATGTGGATATGTATATGCATTTGGATTGGTACGTAATAAATAGTGGTTTTAAATTACGTAAAAAATGTTGCCCATAGCAATTGTTCCAAAATTTTCTCTTTTCAACGATTTGTACGGATCTAAAAGGAAACAACATTTTCAACCAGGGACCGTAACAGTTATACCTTTTTTCATAAAAGTCAGATGATAACAGTTATTTTTTGATTTTTATTTTTTTGAACGAAAATAACAGTTATTTTTCGATTTTTATTTTTTCGAGCAAAAATAACAGTTTTTTCATGATTTTTATTTTTTCGAGCAAAAATAAAAGTTATTCTTTAAGGAAATGTACGTGTTATAATTATTTAGTTGACTTTAAATATTTATTTTAATGCGCATAAGATATCCCAATGATGATCACATATTTTTTTTTTTTGATCGAAAAAATAAAAATCAAAAAATAACTGTTATTATTGTTCCAAAAAATAAAAATAATAAAATTACTTTTATTTTTGATCGAAAAAATAAAACAAAAAATAACTGTTATTTTTGTTGAAAAAAATAAATATCAAACAATAACTGTTACTTTTTTCCAAAAAATTATAGATCAAAAAATAGCTGTAATTATTGATCGAAAAAATCAAAACTTTAAAAATCATAATATTTTATCATAGAAAAGTTCGTAAGGATCAATATACTATACTTGAATCAGTTTGCCAGCATTTACTTCTATATGCTTTTTTTGTTTTAAAATTTCAAAATAACTGTTATTTTCGGTCCCTGTTTTCAACTATACTTATTTACTTTTGTTATTCCTTTGCATATAAAACCTATTGCACATCCCGAGTTAAGGTCTATCTACCTAACAAATTTCAATAAAAGCACGCTAAAGACAAAAAAAAATTAATATTACACACAAAAAAAATATGGAATAACATACTATGGTTGGATTTTAACCATGTTAATGTTTGAAGGTAACCATATTATTTATATGCATACATTACACTGTGGGCTTAAAAAGAATGAAGTAAAAAGTTTATCAGGTATGGTCGAGTACAACAATAATCTGTTTTTGGAATTTTCCAAACATCTCCAAAATCTTAAGTTACGGGCATCGTTGCCATTTGTCAAGTTTTCCCTTTTTTTGCAAGTTTTTTGAGATGCAAAAAAGTTTTTAATTTATATAAAGTTTTATCAAGTTTTTTATAAATTAATGAAAGTTTTTTATAAATACATAATATAAACTTTGCAGTATATTGGACGAAAATATTAAGTATTTTTTGCGCAATTGAGCCATCTTCCTATATATTTTCTCTGACCTTTATAATTGGAACAGTGTTTAATTGTGTTTACTCCTTCCTACCTAAAATATCCCAACTACATATTTTAGGTGCTGAAGTATTTTGATTACTAGATTCATATAAGTTATCTGAAGGTGATAATAGACTTTAGAGTTTATTATTTAAAGTTTTATGTAGAACTTTGTAAAGTTGTTTTAATGAGGCCTTCTTAAACATGTTAAAGTTTTAGCACTTGTTAGGTTTTTAATAAGTATTTCCTTGTAATCTTATTTATTGGTTAAAAAGAAAAAAATCATTTTTATTTACTTTTTTCTATATACCTAATACAACAAAATGTTTTCCAAATTCATTTTTTTGTATTTTTTTATTTAATTTTTAAACAAAATGAATTCCATATAAATTTTTGTGTTTTCTTTAAAAATTTTGGCACTTTTGTAAAAACAAGTTTTTTCTTAAAAAAATAAAAATTTTAAAATATAAGAAGTTTTTTAAAAAATATATATGGCAACGCTGGTTACGGGTAAAAATCCGAGTTTTCATACCCGTATGGTTTTATCAGCCTGCAACTTTGTTAATTACCAACTGATGGCAATAAAATGAAGTTTTGAAGGAAAACAAAAAAAATGCTTTCAGAATACTACTGGTCACTTAAATTGGTTACTGATGATGTTAAATTAAAAATAAAACGGCCAAGCAAACATTTTTGATTGGAATGTCCAAAATTAAATTTTTGTAAAAAATTTGTTTTGAAAAATGTTTTTTAACTTAGTCATTTTCAACCGATTTTTAATAACGACAAAAATACTGTGTGAAAGAGAACCTCCCGAAAGTAGAAAAATTACAGCAAAAAACAAATATGAATAAAATTTATTTGGTGAAAATATAGACATATGTATATGTATATCTGATAGCAACTAAAATGATATAAAATCGGTTGGTATTGAGCCAAGTTACAGGCTCATAAGTGCAAACGGGTGTGAAAAATCGGTTTATTACCCGTAACTCAAGATTTGTTAGGTGTTTGGGAAACTGCAAGAACAGATTGTTGTTGTACTCGACAGTACCTAACAAAAAAATAGTATCACATCCCAGCCCTTTTTTTGTGTTGTTATAGATTATAGGGCTGAGCTCTAATTTTTTTCTACATGAAATACGAATATAAAATGGTGAACAAGCAGTCATCTTGAAATGGCGCTTGATCGTTGGAATTTAACTATGAAAGTAAATTATGTGCATAATATCTGATCGATTTTATTTGGACGAAAACGTATTTCATATTCAGAATCCTGAAGAAATTTTAGGACAAAATGCCAAACAATCTATACCCCGAAATCATGTTTGACCCATCGAATTTTGAAACCAAACTTAATTTATAAAAATGAAATCGTAGTAAAATGTAATTTGTAAAATGTGAACAAATGTTTGTATATTATAAATATTTTTTTATGCTACATTGTAGGAACGTAGGACGTATCGTTGTAAATTTCTAAGAACATGCTTCAATTACCCTTAAATCCGTCGTAAAAGTATTTTTTCTGTTGAAAATAATCTTTAAAAATTCCAAATTTGGTTCAATTTTTGTTTTCTTTTTCTTTTTATTTTCTTTTCAAATATTCAGTTTTAAAAATACAAAAATAAATTAATTTTATATTTAAAATGTTTTTTTTTTTTGTGGCAATACGGTTTCAACAGGCGTATGAAAAAGAATTAGATCTACCTTTGTAAAAATAATATAAGTTTTAATTTAATGCTACTACGTTCATACGGTGCAATTGTGTTCCTACGGTAAACAACGTAGAAACGTTGAATTAAGGCTTCTTTGTGAAAAACATCAATGGATTTAAATAAATGAACATGAACATTATTGGAAACTCTTAATTTTTCTTTTTGCTATAGCGAACGCTGTAAGAAACGTAACAACTGTTTAATAATTAAAGTGATTACATAGGGGGCGTCAAATATTCGTCAATTGTTTAAAATTTTTTATTAAAAAAAAAAATTGATTTAAAATATGTACATTCCCATTTAATTGTTAAATTTTATTAAAAAAAAATATTTCATAATAAAATTTTTATGCAGTTAATTTTTCTTTGTTTTAAAAATCCCGCGAAGTATGTAAGATTTTAATTTATTACACTGCGGAACAGCTATTTTGCGGCCTGGAACTTTGTGTAAGGCACTTTCAGCACATATATTGAAATAACATGAAAATTGTGCATCATATTCCCTTAAGAAAAAAAACCGAAATTCGCTAACAATATTATCTTTAAGACGTACTAACATTGTTTTAAATTTGGCCAGTAATTTCAGAGATATCGTTGAAGTTTTTAAAAAAACAAATAAAAATTTAAGAAAAAAAAAATTTTTTTGTTCTTTAAAAATTCATAAAAAATAAATGTGCAACAAAAATAACAGTTTGGGTCTTAAAGCATTTAGTTCAACATATTTCGAATGAAATGAGCTTTATTTCATTGCAATCGGTGCACAACTTTTGATGAAATCAGCATAATCAATCAGCATGGATAATCAACAGCACTCCTTCTTATTTTTCTGTCAGATACTTACAATTTTATTTCGCTATTATATTGTCAGTTTATATGGTGCAAAAAATGGGTTAAAATCGAGCAAATTTTCAAAACAAGAACAACTCTTAAAAACAGGAAAACCTACAGTCATCTCATGAAACAAAGAAAACAAAATAGCGCATTGCGCAGGTCCGTTAACTTTTTACTCTAATTTTATCGTCATTTTAACGCCACTGTAGTAAAGAGGTTTAAATGTTAACAACCATTCGGCATGCCATATATACGTGTTTGTGTGATCATGTTTGTGCTCATTTACTACTATGACGTAGATGCGCAGAAAAATAATGTTTTTTTAGTTTAAATGTAAATAACTGAAATCAAAATCTCGTACGATTTCAATTCCACTTTATTTCACATTTTAGAACGTGCCCGATTATCTTTGGTAATGCCCAATGTTTTTTGTATCATCAAACATTTAAGAGGCATTGGGAAAATATTTTTAATGGGTACTGTACACTATCACACAAGTCTTACGTATTTTGAGGGAAATTCAACCCTGTCATGATAAGTTGTTATTATTTTTTTGAAAATTTTCAAACAAGAATTAGATCAGACATGTATATTTGTCAAAATACGTAAGACTTTTGTGATAGTGTAAAACAGCCTTAAGAGGCATTATTATACCCTGTTTACAACCAAAACATTTTCTTGTGTTAAATTTCATTTAAAATTTTTGAGCTAACTTTTTCGTGTTACTGTACTGTATCAAATAAACATAATTTTATGACTCGTTCATAACGTACTTGTTTAAGTTCATACCGAGCATTCAGTTTCCAATATAACTTGTATGGGTCCTTTTAAGTATTTTGATTTTTAAGCATAAAATCAGAGAAATATCCTTCAGTTTTTATCGTTAATCAGATTGGCGTTTTAAATAAAAGATATAATCCAATATATGATTTTTATTTTAAATCAGGCTCCAGTTCATCAAATTTCATTTTGATTAAATTATTTCAAGAAGGAATTTTATAACATGAAATGAAATAAAATGTTTTGTAAATTTTTATTCTTGACTAATCGGGACTTAAATGTTTCGAAAATAACCACATTTTGATCATCAGAGTTCTTTTTATTTACCCGTTCCATCCCTGCGACGGCTCTCAGTCAATAGTCAAACACCAATCCATAAACCAATGGTATTTTTGGTGGATCGAAGTTTTACTATAATTAATTATACATATATTTTTCTTTCTTACTTCTGTTTTTTTTTGTCCTTTTGTTAATTCTTTAATAACAAGACAATGGAAAGATGACGTATTAAAAAAAAATCAAATATTCCTTAATAAAACTTACAGCGATATTTTGAGAGATATTTTTCTTCATTTAATCGCTTATAATTAAAAAATTTATGAAGATTATACATTTCATATTTGGAAAAATTTGCAAATTGGTTTGTATTTAAATGAATAAAAACAAACTTAGTTAACAAAGTTCCGCAAATAATATTAAGTTAAGTAAAAGAAAAGTTACAAAACTTGCTACGTTGAATGTCGCCAAGTGCATTTAAATAAAAAAAAACTTAAAACTATTTTTCCAAAATCTTTCCTTCTTTTCACAATCATATTAACCAACATTTACTTAGTAGAAAAAAAAAACTAAAAATGCGAAAAACTTGCAAACTTATAGCAATTTATAGATTGTGACTTAAATTGCATCAAGAGTAAGAACCAAACTAAGAATTTTCAAAAGTTTTATAAAATAAAATTACAACAATTTACCCCCTTTTTTGTTTGTTGCCACCGTCACCAAAGTCAATGAGAAAAAATAACACAAAAAACTAAATAAACTGAAACTCAAAATAAATAAACAATATTTTTTACATCTTTTCTATTTGTAAATCGTTAAATGCACTTTAACAAACACAATTTATCTGTTCAAAAAGTGCAGAAAAAGAGAAAAATGTGAAGGGAAACGTAAACTTTTTCCATAGCCTTTTACCCTCTGGCAACGAGGACGAAATAAATTAAATATGGAAAAAATTTCATATTTAGAGAATCAAAGCACAGTGGAATCTCTCATTACCGGATACTGAAAGGACCATTTAAATCTATCCATACAAGGGAAATATCATCCGAAAGAATTTAAAGCTTTCCTGAAGAATACTGCTGGGACCAGGGAATAGTGTCCGCTTAGGGAAGGTGTCCATTAAAAAAGATAAAGATGACACTGTTTTTTCAATAACATATTTAAAGTATTTAATTATAAAGTTTTTAAAATTCACAACTTTTAAGAACTTAAAAGTTCATAAAACTTGATATTATTAAAATTAAAAGTTTTAAACATATAGATCATACACCATGTAACAAAAATTATCATACGACAACATTTTTAGGCGTTTATTTAAATTTTATTAAATAATTTAATATATTATTATTCATACATATTATTTTAGTACAGATCGCTCATTAACTTCAATAGTGACATAACCCTACAATGACACATTCTCTTCTAACGGGGAAAGTGTAAAAGATAAAAAGATGAGTTATTTACGCAATATAAATAAAAACATAAATAACAATTCTGCATCACTAACTCCAAAATAAAAATTTTTTTTTTTATTGCACTTTTTAATTTAATGAGCGATATGTTCCAAAATACTTAAGTAAAACGCCAAAAAGCATATAAATGATGATTTATAACCGTTTGGTTTTGAAAAGTAAAAAAACAACGAAAAAGTTTGCAAAAATTAATGAGATATTTATTTGGGGTTATAAATGAATGACCGCCATTTACTTTTCAAAACTATTTCATGTAAATGTCGTTTTCCAGAGCTGGAATTTTGGCTGGCTTCTACATATACACAAGAGTCTTCACGTATCCCCATAAAAAATAGTCAAGTGGGGTTAAAATCGCATGATCTTGGCAGTGGGCCGATTATAACGACTATAAAATAGACGTAATTCGTAACTTAAATTTCCCACACAGCCCGAATTTTGATAATAAAATTAAATGATATGCAAGCGTTGTTCGTCTGTTAGTCTTTTTATGGTGATATGGCAAACCTTACTTAGCAGTTTTGGCATTGCCACATGGCACGATCGTTTTTACACTAAAAAAACTTACACTTAAAAACGAAATAGCAAAAAAAAATATCCTTTACCAATACATAAACAATTTAACGAAAGTCTACATGCTGACTATTATCGTTTTTTTTTCAATTTTTCTTTTGAATAACAACTTTGTTAATTTAGATCATTTTTATTATTATAAAAAAGCATCTAAAGGGGCCCATACACTTGCAATATAATTTTTAAATTCTTTGTATTGTACAATTAAATCGCCAATGTGTATGTTATATTCGAAGGTGGCACAATATATTGGCAACAATCAAAAGACTCGATTTTTATTGCACAACGAAAAGAAGAGCAAAATACTGTGAAATGTGTTGGCGACATTGTACAATTTTTTTTTGCTTTTATGCAAGTCGAATTCATTCCAGGTAATCTCGGTAGTACAAGTACAACTCGTACAAAAACCACAAGCAATTTGTTTTTGTAAAATCATTGTACAATGTCAAAAACCGAAACAAATCGAAACAGAAACAAAGATAATAAACAACATTTTGACATCCAACAATTATAAAGCTAAAGAAAAAAGTTATCAGCAGGGCTTTTAGGATCACCTGTAATGCCTTGCTTTTATGTTATTTTTTTTAATGAAACTTGCGCCATATTCTAATTGAAACCACTGTGCCACTTTTTGAATAATATAGGACAAAATTGAAATAATATGGCGAATAACAACATATACAATAATATTGCGAAAAGGATGGGGACTTCAGTCTTTAGAAACAAAAAACTGGCAAAACAGAGGAGAAGAAGGACGTATGTTTATTGTGTGTTTTTATAAAAATAGTTCGTCAGCAAACAGTTATTTGATCACATACAGCGTTAGTGGTACAAACTATTCTTTTTTTAAAATGAAAGTTGATTATTTTTTTTTAATAATGGGTCCATGAGTTGTAGTGTTTTGACTTAAAATCATCAAAAATTGACATGCGTGGTTATTTAGTGTTCCGATTTACAAGTAAAGAAGGGCAAATTCTATTTTATGTAAACTGATGGATATATCATACATAAACTCTTAGATAAGAACAGCGGTCCAGTTATCTACTTACCAAAAAATAACCAAATATTATTTTAGTATTTTAGTTGATCTAATTAAATTTTTGAAAAATAAAATAACGAACTGAACTATTGTCAAATCAATAAAAAATTATTAAAAAGATAAAATTTCAATAATGGACACTTCACAGGAAAAATTTTCAGTAGTTTCCTCTAAATTAATGTGATAATTAAATTAATTTTTTTAGCTGAAAAAAATTAAAAATATAATAAGAACTAAAACAAATTTTAATTAAAATATTAATTAAATAACAAAAAATTGTAATCGATTTTTTTCCATAAAATAAAATAAATTAGACTTGTAGAATTGTTGTTGGGAATTGTAAAAACCTGAGCTGTATTTAATTAAATCAATTAACAGATTGTTTGAAATGGCACAGTTTTTTGATCATTTCGTTAATATCATTTACTGAAAAAAAAATCACAGTTTTCAATTTTTAACAATTTTTAGTCATTCGTTTTGGCAATAGGTGCAAAATCAACAAATTGTTTGCTTGATTCTATGAATTTGGCGATTGGAGATAATTTTTCAATTGTTCTGTGTTTCTGGCTTAATTTTTATAAATAACATTGTACTCGAATTTGCCACTTTTTAAGAAGCTGGTTACCCTACGGTTAAAGCGCTCGAAAAGAAAATATGCGATAGAGTCAAGAAAAAAAAACTTCTTAAATAAGAGAAAAAATAAAGAAAGAAAATTTTTCCGCGGATATTAAATAACGAATAATTATATTAAACAGAGTTAAATTGACTTAAATTGAACAAAAATCCCAAAAGTATAAAAAATATTGTTTTATGGTACTTTTAATCTCGAATAAGAGAGCCAACTTTGAAAAACGGCTATCACCATGGAATTCAGAGTATTCAAATTAGCTTTACCAGTGTTGTCAATATTTTTTTTTTATCTAAGGAATTTTCTTTATTTTGACGAAATTAAAAACGTTAGTAAAATTTAATAATATAATTTTTTAATTTATATAAAAAAAAAATCTTACGATTCTGTACTCCGGTTTGCCAAATTATTAATTACTGGATATTTATATCCTAATACTTAAAGTAATAACACTTTTACAGATTTTGTTTTTATTTCACTGATCAAAAGACGTCTTTAATATTTTGTATGCCCTTTACCACAAATGGAAAGGGTATATTAAAAAGTTCTATTTCATTTAAGTTTTACGTTCCTTTTGTAATTTCTACAATATTGACCCATATGAGTAGCGGAGTTGATTAAACCTTGTCCTTGTCCGAAGACCCCAGATTTTATGGTAACTGGGTTGTTATATATTAATATCGTTTATAGACCCGAATAGTTTGCTATTGAAATTCAACTAGATCGGTACACAAATGAATGGAGATTTGAGCAAAACCCACAATAGCCCTTTAGTTTTTACCCAAAAATATTTAGTAAAATACTTGTAGTAAAATTTTTTCAATGCCCCAGTTTTAGGCATTACACTACATTTTTCTTACCGAAATCATGGTTTTGGCACAATGGCGCCCATATCATATCGGTTTTGATGACTAAATTTGACTCAGATATTTTTTTATACGAGGAGTATTAAATATTGAAAATAAGCCAAATTGGTCCATTATTTCACCTGCCCCTCATACAAGTGTACTGCCGTGCCGAACTTAAGGTTTTGGTACGATTTTTACTTAATTTTAATTTTATATATAATATACATATTTAATTTTAATTAATGAAGGGTATATAAGTTTCGGCACAGCCGAATATACAACTCTTAGTTGTTTTGTTGTCTTATGTTGTTTCATTTTTCTTTTAAATAATTTGGTCAGATGGTTCATTAGTTCCTTAAGAAATAAAGTTTTAATATTTATTTATGTTTTCCAAAGAAGATACTTGTTGAGTTAGTTATTTTGCAAACCAAATTATATAGTTTATTTAAGAAACTAAATTGCATCTGGCAGTTACATAAAACATATAACTAAATAAGTTATAAACTAATTTTGACCCCTGCAACAAAATAAACTACAAGTAAAATGAAGTGAATGAAATGTTAAATAAGTGTAAAAAAAAACTCAAGGTCAATTCACCCGTGTTGTCCGGACAAAAAACTTTTTATATGTATTTTGACATCTTCTGTTTTTGAGAGAGAGAAAATATTTTTTACAAACAACTGGATTGGTTAAATTTTATATTTTGTCCGAACAAACATGAACTGAGTTGCCACTGGGTTAAATTTGTGTTTGTGAAATCAAATTGTGAGTGATAATCTTTTTTCAACAATTATTAACACACAATCTTTGAAAACAATTTTGATATGCAGTTTGACAAAGCAAAATATAATGACTGTTTTTCTAAACGCCTGTTGAACTGTAGTACTACATGGCAAACTGGTTTGAAAATGCAATCATAATAATTTTGACAATGCATTTTGTTTCTAAATGCAGCCTTGTAGTTGTCACTGCCCAGAGAAAAGCAAATAAAGCATTTAAAAAAATTTAGGTGCAAAACATATAGATATATGTACAACACAACGTAGATAAAAATGTTAGTACACAATGCATCAACGCGTTCACGTCAATATTGTATTTACACATTTGGGGGATTCACAAGGTGTCATAAAGTCATATGTCTTAAAATAATAACATGAAAAAATAAGACTGTTGTGAGCAACCCCTCATAAATTAATGTGCTATTAATTACGACAGCACAATAAACGTTCAAGGAACGTTCTTCTTGTTTACAAACCAACAACAATATTTTTAAACCATTGTAAAATGTTAGAACATTATGACAATAAACCATGATAGCACACCTTGTGAATACCCCAATTGTAAACACACGTTTAGGAAAACGGCCAATCATTCGCTTATGTACAGTAGGGTAGAACGTTAGAATCTTTTGCTAATTTCAATTTCACAAAGCACCAAAATGCTACAGCGGCATCAAGATTTTGAAAATTAGATAAACTCGATCTATTTGTAAAACATCATATGATGCAACATCAAATATTTTTTATAGTTGTTCTAACTTATTATACATGAAAGGTCAGATTTCAGACAAACTTAAGAAACAGTTTTGAGGCCAATTTTTTAAATCCTAAGTTTTTGTCATATCTTAAATTAAAAAAAATCCCAAGCTAATTTAAGGTCGGTTAACACGAATATGAAATTAATTTATTTTTTTTAATGCACATTTTGGCGATTTTCGCGAAACTTAAGTTTTTTTTGTTTATTGTCTATAATTCTGAAAATGATTGATTCATCTGAACAAAATAATTACAATTTTACACTATTAATATTTTCTCTATTATTTTAGCCAATATAACGATTGTGTTGATCGGATAAAAATGTTTTAAGTATAAAGCCTGTTCACACTTGCATAAATTTTGGAGGAACGCATGGAAGATGTTGAAAATGTGAAACATTCATTCACACTTGCAACATCTAAAATCTAGTATTAATCAAAATTGTCCCTATTTCTGAAAAAAAAAACCAGGGTAGGAAAAAATTCTACTCGCGAGCACAATTCGAGTCAACTCTCTCATTTTAAAATTTGTGCTCGCGAGTTTTATTTTTAAACTCGCGAGCACAAATTTTTTACGAGTCATAAGATTTTTGTGCTCGACTCGTAAGCAGATAACAACTCGTTTTAAAATTTGTGCTTACGAGTTTTATTTTTCAACTCGTAAGTACAAATTTTATGCGAGCAGAAAACGAGCGCATACGAGTTGAAATCGAGCAACTCGTTTAAAAAAATTAATGTTTGCTTGTGCGAAGTAAAAATATACATACATATGAATTTTTAGAAACGAAGGGCAGGCAAATGTGTAGGAAGGGGTTATAAAAACATATGCACACATATGAATGCTGGGCATAACCATGTTGATAAGAATGTATGTGTGTTTGTATGTATAAATGTTTTCTTGTTTAAAAATATGTAAACCTGCAAAATGTTTAATGATGTGTAATAAAATGTATGCGTTCTTAAATGACTTAAATAAAAGTGTTTGAGATTGGTAACATATTATTTTCATAAAAGCTGCCTTTAATAATTATAAATAAAATAAACATTTGTCAATCGATTTTCATGGTTTATGGCTCATTTTATTCGTAATATATCTGGCTTTCTGATAAATAATAAAAAAAATTGTTCTAAATTTGTTAACAAATTTTTGAAAACAAAAAATAGTACTAATTTTGCTTGAAAAAAAAAGTTTATCGCCACTAATTTCTGAAAATGTCCGAAACAGTGGAAAATATAAAAAATGTTATTCGTTTGACTTAAAGGAAATATTATTAATAATCATTTGTTGGTGTTTTTATAAAAATCGGCCCTTATTTCGGGCGGAATATAAGTCAAGCCCATAAAAAAATTTGAAACTGCAAACGGATTTAAATTAACCGCTTCAAAATCTTTATATTTTATATGTTTTTATTTAAAGACTTACATTTGTTTTTGAAGACCAGTGTTATAAATGAATTAAGAGTTTTTTAGGGTAGCAAAAGCCATCACATAATTGTCTTGTGACAACCAAATTAGTTGATTCTTATAGAAAACATCAGCAGGTAGTAAACAATCACGACTATTTATAGAAAATGTGATCATTGATATGTTTGTTTGATCCCTAGTGAGTGTTTAAATGTCAGTGCAATGGGTCTGAAAAACTTATTATATTAATGTTTATGTTAAAAGGGCTGGCAAGACGTGTGGGAAAGGGTTGTAAAAGTAATGTTTATACTAAATAAAAGCACACAAGTGAATGCTGCTCATAAACAGGTAGATAAGTGTGGTTTAAAATATATGTGCAATACGTATAAATGTTAAATTTTGAATGATGTGTAATAAAATGTATGCGTTCATTAGTGACTTACATAGAAGTGTTTACGATTCATAGGAAATTAATGAACTGCCTTTTTTATATTTTCGAAACGTATAACATGATTGCATTCTTTTAAACGAATCCTTTTCTTTGCTATTTCTTCTTCATGGTTAGTTATACTTGTCACAACGTAATATTTGCTGTATCAATAAATACCTTTTCCCACCTTACTTCTGATCCATTTGCTAATGCTGTGTTGTGTTTCGATGAAATATTCATACATACACACATTTATCCACACATACAAACAAATAAACAGGAAAAATATATTTTTAGTTAAAAAAAATTCATACGCAAAAATAAAACTCGCGAGCAATTCTTTTTAGCTCGACTCGCGAGTTGAGTTTTATTTTTGACTCTTAAAATTTGAATTCTTTTCGCGAGCAATATTTTTCAACTCGCAAAAATAAAACTCGCTCGCGAGTTTTATTTTTTAAACTCGCGAGCAGTAAAGAATAATTCTTTTCAATGTTGAAAATAAAACTCGCTCGAATTGGACTCGCTCGCGAGCGAGTTTAATTCGAGCACTCTCCGTACTCTGAAAAAAACTTCTTTCAACATTTTTTTTATTTTTCGAATTTATTCTATGAGTTAAATTTCAGTTATGTATTTTATAAAGCTTTTTTGTAATGTTGACAGTTTCCCATAAGAAATACATGGAGCTAAAAATCGATATCTTTACAACATGTTCCTTCCTATCTCATTGTATTCCATTCTACATCTTCTGATTATTTCGGTGTCATCACTTGAAAAGTGGCAATAGATTCTATTATTTTTGTGGCATCACTCACTAAATTGCATTTGTTTTAAAAGCAGCGTTACCATATGTCAAATTTTTCCTCTTTTGCAAGTGTTTTTTTTATTTATTTGATTTGGTTTTATATATTTTTACAAAGTAAATTCCAAATACGTTTTGGTATTTTCTGGAACTTTTGAAACTTTGTAGAAAAAAGTATTTAAATAAAAAGTTTTTTACAGAAATGGTGAAAGTTTTGTTTGATAGTAGATGTTAAATGTTTCAAGTATGAATGCCTACTAAACATATTCCATGCGTTCCTCCGAAATGAGTAATATGGGAAAATTTTAACATCTTTGCAAATTGATGGCAGATGTTAGATGTTGACACGTGTGAACAGGCTATTACAGGCCCTAAAAGTTCAACGAAATTTATTTTCAGACGTTTTGTTCAAAACTACCATTTAAATTACTCCATTAATGGCTAATAAATCAGTGAGTGTTTAAACGCTGGTTTAGTTGAACTAAACTTAAATTTATATGTAGTTTAAACTCGACAGTTGTAAATCAGTGTCCCATGTATTATATGTAATTTAAAAAGAACATGTGGCAGCATTACGATAAATGTTGTCAAATTCATATGGTCTGAATTGGTAGTTTAAACGCCCAAGTTTATGCGTTTAAAGATGGTTTATATATTTACTTATTTATAGATATGTTGGCTTATAGCCTATTTCTGATGTGCGAAAGAATTCTTTCTTTCGTATAACTACATTGAAAACAAAAACAAATTTTTAGACTTTGTTTTTGTTTTCAATGTAGTTATGCGAACGAAAGAATTCTTTCGCACACCGGAAATAGGTTATTAATAACATTTTAAACCAAAAACAGAGTTTAACTTACTCTGATTTATTAGGCCTTAGATGGCAAAATATACTAAACATATTTTTTCGGGATGTATTTCAAACAAAAATTAAGAAAGTTATAAGCCAAATGACACAAAATTGCTTTAATTCAGTTTAAAGTATAAAAATTATTTTGGATTAAAAACAATTTTGTATGAGAAATAAAATCGGATTCACATAATGGCTTATAACTTTCTTATTATTTGTCAGGTCACACCGATTTACAATTTCTATTATTCAGCACCAATTTTTTTTTATTGTATGCTTAAAATAAATTATAAAAAAAGTTCTCCATATTAATTAATCAAATTTAAACAAAATTCATAAAGTTACTCTGTATGTTGGAAAAAATTACAACAATTATGTGACATTTTTTACTTCATACATAGAAGCAGTGATGTTATACGTAGGGAAACATCCCTTTTCGTAGGGATTTTCCTGTTATAAAAATTGCCGTAGGGAAAAGGACAGATAATGTGGCAAAACTGTATATATTTGGCAAACTTTTTCGATTTGTGACAAAATACTAATAACATTGTTGATACGGCAACATTACAAATTGTTAAGTTTCTTTGAGTGATCGCTTGTCCACATTTCAACTTTGATTTTAAGGTAAATTTGTGAAACTCTCTTTTACAAGGATTTAATTTTTCAGAGCAATAAATAGATAACTTGTTTAAGATGGGCATTAAAAACTTTTGAAGTAAAGTCACCAAAATAAAAGATTTTAATAAATATTTCTATCCTTTAATCGAAATTAGCTATCTTTGATTTATCATTGCCACATGATAATACAGATACCGAAAGGTCAGAAAACTAATACGGACAAGAAATTAATTTTTCTATTATCCAAACAATATCCTAAAGTACAAATTACGTACATACATATTTTTCTTTGTTTCGCTGTTTTAACCAATAAACTAAATGTGATTTAAAGTGAATATCACTTGTTTTTTATGTTTTGTTTGTGTATTTTTTAGTTTATAAAAAGAACTTATTTAATGGTATGTAAGAACGTACAGCAACTTTAAATATATTTTACATTTACCCTGCGGCCACACGATCAAGCTTTTGTTGATAGTCTTTTACATATACTGTTTGTCAAAATTTACATAAATTGAAAGCTGTGACGTAGGCTGCACTCAATTTTTAAGCAATTTACTTTCAAGATGTCATTAAGAAACCAATTTATATACACGAAAAATTTGCTCACTAAACTTCTAATCAGCTGTTAAATTAAAAGTAAAATTGCCAAACAAATGGATTGTTAAAATTGAGAGCAATCTCGTGGCCAATTTAAAACATGTGAGTGTGTTAGTAAAAAAAAAATGAGAGTGAGAGCAAATTGAAAGTAATTGAAAAACTAAAATTGATCGTGTGGCCTCCAAGTTACACCAACAGTTTTATTTCCATTGATATATTATCATTTTAAAGTTGCAGGGATTTTTGTAGGGACAATTTTTTGAGCGCGTAGGGAAAATAGGGATTTTTTTCGGGCTGCGTAGGGAATTTTTAGAAAGTCTATAACATCACTGCATAGAAGCTTTGTCCTAAAATGCAACCACCTTATGGTGTAAAAATTTTTACACATTTTGAAAACAAAAACTTGAATTACAGCCAGGATAGAATTATGGCATACAGTGTCAATCCAAACTTCAATGAAATACAACGGAGAGTTTCGATAGATATCGAGGGCCGTAATTTGCCCCCCGCCTACATTAAGAATACGTTGCAAAAAAATATAATTTTAAAGTATTTTTGAATAATCCTAAAGAACAAATTCTTCCTAACCAAAACTGTGGGCCGTGTGCCTGTATTTATGTGTAATATTCTTTATGTCAATGTTTATTTAATATGTGTGTGTGTATGTGTGTGCGTGTGTGAATGTGTGTGTGTGTGTTACATTGTGAGCATTGTGTGTTAATGCTGATGACAATTTTGTTCATTAAATTATATTTGCAAATTTAATGAAATGATTGACATTAAGTCAAATCACTTTAATTCAATATTTTTTATAATTTGCACGCTTGATATTGATTGATAATATAAAACGCATTGACATGTAATGTTATCGTGATTATTGTTAATAACATTAAAATGTTACATTTCAGTTAGAAAGTACTTAGTTAAAATGTTTGTTTTTAATAGTTTTAAATTCGTTATAAGTTTATGAAGATTTTTTACTGTAAATAGTTTATAATATAAATTTTTTTTTAAGAATTTGTTAAGACTTATATTCGTTTAGTTCACATATTCTGGGTAGTTCTACTATATACGTTATTATTTCTGTGCTTTGCAACTAAAAGGGCCAAATGTCAAAATATTAATTTTTGAGAAAATTGCCATGGATGTTTTTTTTTAAAGAATTTCTTAGTGTAATTGGTTTGCTAGCCTTATAAAATTGTTCTGGGTCAAATTAGACATTGTCTGCTTTAGCAGAAACCCAATGCAAGGATTAACTCAAAACAGAAATATATTAACATTGGACCTTTTAGCCCCAAGCCAAAGATTTGTGAACAAATTTAAGAATATTTTTTTTTTTTTTTGTTTTTTTTTTTTAATTGAGAAAACGAAGGGCTTATTTTTGTTTTATGGCTTAAAAAATTATTCGAATTATAAAAATTTTAATATAATAACTTTACCAATTATCGAAAAACTGTAGAGTTTTCTCCTCTCGTAAATGTTTACTTCTCAAAAGTCTCATTTAATAATTTTAAATCTAATAAATGCTCAACAAAAGATTGTTGTGTTGACAAACTTACTTAGATTGTTTTATATAAAAACTTTTTTTTACTGATTTTATTGTATTGTTTTATATGTGTACACCAGAGCCTTGACTTGCTTCGGTATTAGTGACCGGGAAAATGCGACGCAAATTGAATCACATTTCTCTATGTTAATGCACTGATTTTTAATTAATTGGATCCAAAATAATCGTACTTCAATTGAGTAAGACAAATTCTGTTTTTTGATAAAAAAAAAAGCCATATGGATAAGTTTTTTCATATCGTTACCTAAAACGCAAAAGGCCCTATCTAACATTTTGAAAGTTTTACAGGAGAAGCAAAAGCTTTTTAATATGATAAATTTATAAATTGCATTAAACTGTTTAAAATAAATTTTTCTTCTATTTTTCTTGTAAAACCTACCAGTTGTTTTGACAATTAGCAATGTTGCATATTATGCAAATTGTTAGTTAGTCCTTTTAGCATTTTTCGCGTTATCTTTTGTAGATAGGGCGTTTTGTTTTTGGTAAATAAAATCGCTAGTTTTGGTCGAAAGATATCAAATTGTTTTGTGGCCATTTGAGTTAATGCAATACATCAGAATCAATGAAAAAGTCGATTTTTAACTTTTTGTTAGATAGGGCCTTTTGCGTTTTAGGTAACGATATATATTTCAAAAAGAGTTTTTAATTATAACAAATAAATAATAAAAAAATAATAAATATGTATACATAAAAACATAACATTCATTTGGAGTAATCAGAGCCGAAACCAACTAAGTCATAAAAGAAAATTCGAAAATATTTTGAGGTTGAGTAAGTGAGCAGCCATTGACTTGGGTTTATTACCGTTACGTTCATTTTTGAGCCCTCCATATAAATATTAAAGAAGAAACAGAAAATCCTTATTTAAAATTAAGTTGAGCTTAAAATCAACTTGTATCCGTTTGATAAAGTAATAGTACCGATTTGTTAACAAAATTGCCTTAGGTTTGCTGGATTGTTAAAGATTTTACTTCAGCATAGATTTGCTTGTAACAGGTTTTTTTCTTATCGCAAAAAATGTTAACATCTTCACATAAGAATTGTTCAGAGCTAAACATCACATATTTCTTTACATTTAACCCTGGATGGTAACTTTTCATCGAATCGACGAAGGTGATTTACACTTTTTCATATAACGTTTTTATGTGTATTCAAATAACGCTCTTTTTTCAACAACGTTTGCTGATGACGAAGGCTTTAAAAAAAATAATAAATTTTAAAACACAAAAACTTGTTAAAATTCGTATCAAATTTGGAGAGAGAAGAAAAACTTTTATTTTTAATGCTTTATTTTATTTTATTCTTTAATAAAATACTTAATTAAAAAAACGTTTGTGGATTTTTTTCTTTAAAAAGCGTTCCGCTAGAATTTTTTTTTAAAAAGTTCGTCGATTCAATGGACAGTAACCTTAATGTACTAAAATGAAGAGTAATCTTTCAGGGTTAAAAGATGTTCCTATCTCATGTTGTTTCATTCAACATCTTTCGATTATTTAAGTTTCATCACAAGGAAAAACAAATAATTTATATTTATATTGTATTTAGTTTTTATTCGCAAATACACGCAAAAAAAATATTTCTATGATGAATGATGTCTTTTCCCACTTGCTTATATTTCGGAGGAACGCATGGAAGATGTAGAACATGTGAATGATGCATTCACACTTGCAACATCTTATATCTACTGTCTATCAAAAATGTCATAATTTCCAAAAGAAAAAAATTAATTTTTTAAAAATTTTTTTCTACATAAGTGCCAGCATCTTAAACACCAAAATGTATTTAGAATTAATTTTGTATAATAATAATAAAAAAATAAGCAAAAAAAAACTTACAAAAAGGAAAAACTTGACAAATAACGCTGGTAACGCTGCTTTCAAAAGAAATGCCATTTTGTCAGTGATACCACAAGAATAATAAAATGTATTGCCACTTATTTCCCCTAAGATGTAATCAAGTATTAAAAGTCATTTTATTGCCTTCTGCGTCTGAGATACGATTTTCGATTGCTACCACATTTTGAAAACAAGTCAAATCAAAATCAAAACACCACAAAGCGGAGTGCACAAGATTTAAAAAAGCGACGCATATCGAACCAACGCAAATTAAGGCTTTGGTGTTTTTGGAAAAATTAAAGTTTAATTTAAAAAAATTTAGTAAAAGTTTTAAATACCATTACAATTTTAAAATGTTTAAGTTATTTCAAGTTAGCTATTAAAGTATGTATGCTAAACTTATGCAAAAAAAATTCACAAAATAAATAATAATTTCAAAAAATATTTGATATTAATAGTTTGCATGTAATGAACTTACAACTATTTCTATGTTTTAATGTTAGATAAATATAAATTAGATAAAAAAAAATACTACTTAACACTCCCACATCTGAAAATGTTACGAAATTCCTTTTAAAACACGCTTCAGCAGCACTTAAAAAACAACAACAAACAGTAAAGTAGATAGTTGCAGGGTAAAAGCATGTGAAATATCTTGTTGTACTTAAACTCTACTGTTCTATGTTTTTGATTTAAGCGAATTCATGTGAAATCACTTCCCCTCCCGCACCAAAAATTCTACAACACTTACATTAACACTTCATAAGAAAAAAAAATTAAATAAAAAACGAATCTATATTTTCTATTGCACCCACTGTAAAACATGATTTGATTAGATTATTTTTTTTTCATTCTCTTAAAGAGGTTTTTATGAGTTTCCTATTTTTATTTTTATAATCTTATTAAAGCTTTAATCAGAGAATCTTAATAAAAGATAAGATTAATAGATTTGATTTTTTTTTTTATTTGAAAAGGATTATATGACTTTTAAGTTCTGAGCTCATTTTGCACATCATTAGAAAATAATTTTAAGTTTTTATATTTTTTTCCAATTATGGATTTTGTTTTACTTGAAGCTGTATTTCTTTTTAGTAATTTTTAAATGATTCACTGAAAATAAAGATATCTTTATAAAACTCGTTTACTAATTGAAATTATATTTTTCTTCTCGTTCCTTTCCCCCTTCTCCTTCCTGTTGAACGTTAAACCTTTATATCCTTGAAATTTCCTTTATCCAACTTGTTTTCAAAATCAACAAACGACAACGCACAACACAACACCCATTTCGCCAACATCATGATGTCATTTAATTCAATTATAATTCTTTCGATGCAAACAACAACAGACGTCTTGCTGATGAAGATGATGAACTTTCTGAAGTGCAACCGGATGCTGTGCCGCCAGAAGTTCGTGAGTGGCTGGCTTCCACATTTACACGACAGTTGGCAACAACACGCAAGAAAAACGACGAGAAGCCTAAATTTCGGTCAGTTGCCCACGCCATACGGGCTGGCATTTTTGTAGATCGTATTTATCGTAAAGTATCAAGTACGGCACTGCTGCAATTTCCTGCTGAAGTCGTTAAAGTACTTAAGGTGAGTGTGAAATAATAAAAAAAAACTCATGATATTAACAGGGAAAGTTTTTCAAAAATTTTTGCACATTTATATTGCAATTAAGAAATCAATTTCTTAACTAGAATATGTTTCTATAACATTAACGATTAGTTGGGGTTCTTTTTTAAAAAACAACTATTTTCGATATATATATATATATATATATATGGGGGATTATTTCCTGTCAAGTGGCCCAACTTTTGAAATCGATGTCTTCCGATTTGGATGAAATTTGCACCAAGGTTAGTCTTATTGGATAGTAGTTTAGACACAAATTTTCAACAAGATCGGTCAAAAAGTTTCTGAGCTAGAGGGGATCAAAATTTGACATTTTGGCCAAACCGGTGTTCTTTCTCGTCCATGTAACTTATTATTTATTGGTGTTATCAAAATTTGTCCCAAACAAATAAGATAGATATTTCTTCAAGCTATCGAAAAAATTTTTTTTTGTATTTTTTTAAATTTTTAAAAATTTTTTTTTTTTAAATTTAAAACTTATTTTTTATTTTTTTTGGAAACGGTTTTGTTTTTTTTTTTTTTTTTTTGCTCAAAAGAAAGCTTATGTATTTTTCTCGTAGGTAGTTTTGGTCGCTTAGTGGGATGAGAGTGGGATATGTATAAAAAAAAATTATTTCTAACTCAAGACGAGGGTTTTTATTTTTTTTAGCATTTGACGTCTTGACTTACAAATTATTTTTTTTATACATATCCCACTCGCATCCCACTAAGCGACCAAAACTACCTTAAAGGAAAAGACCTAAGCTTTCTTTTGAGCAAAAAAAAAATAAAAAAAAAATATCCTTTTCAAAACAAATACAAAAATAGTTTTAAATTTAAGAAAAAAAAAAATTTTAAAATATTTAAAAAAAAACAAAAAAAAAATATTAAAGGACTTATGTGATTGAGATTAAGTTTTTTAGATTATTTATCTTTTTGTTTTTATTATTATTATTTTATATTAATTTTATTATTATTACAAATAAATAAAAAGATTTAATTTCTCAACATCTCTATAGAAAAAGTGATTATATTCCTGGGATTAACATATTGTGGGTATTACAGTATCGAGGGAATGAAATGCTAGTTCGGTATGTTATATACCTTCGGAAAGGTTAATTTGTCTAGTTTCTCAGCATAAGTGTTATTTTTAAGATTTTAGAAAGACTTACACATAAAAAGGAAAAAATTCAAAATAGTGCATATGCTAAAAATTGAAAAACCCTCGTCTTGAGTTAGAAATAATTTTTTTTTATACATATCCCACTCTCATCCCACTAAGCGACCAAAACTACCTAAAAGAAATTTACATAAGCTTTCTTTTGAGCAAAAAAAAAAAAAAAAAAATACCGTTTCCAAAAAAAATAAAAAATAAGTTTTAAATTTAAAAAAAAAAATTTTAAAAAATACAAAAAAAAAAATGTTTCGATAGCTTGAAGAAATAGCTATCTTATTTGTTTGGGACAAATTTTGATAACACCAATAAATAATAAGTTACATGGACGAGAAAGAACACCGGTTTGGCCAAAATGTCAAATTTTGACCTCCTCTAACTCAGAAACCTTTTGACCGATCTTGTTGAAAATTTGTGTCTAAAATACTATCCAATAAGACTAACCTTGGTGCAAATTTCATCCAAATCGGAAGACATCGATTTCAAAAGTTGGGTCACTTGACATGAAATCCCCCATATATATATTGTTATGTGCTTAAACCTGAGCTGTAAAAACTGCAATCTATTAAGACTTAAATCAAATTGATATCAAAAACACTGATTTCATTTTTGGATTTCAAAATAAATTCATATGGAAAACTTGTCAAAATTGCAATATTTTGTGTTTGCAATTATCTCAAAGTCGTTATTTTTAGAAATTATTTTAATCAATTCGATTAGAATCAATTTTTAATTGAAATCATGCGATTTTAATAAATTCCTCTAAAATCACAATTATAGTGAAAATCCAACAAAATAATATACATTTGGAATATAGCGGTTGTTCAAATTTATTAGAGCCAGATTTATTTCTAGAAGAAGATTTATTTCAAGATCTTCATTTCAAAGATCTTGATTCTGATTTCATTTTGGTAGCAATTACTGGAGCTGAGTGCAATTTAATTACTGCAATCCAGATTTGACATGAATTTATTTAACAAAAATTTATTCAAATCTTTTTTATCGTATTGAATGGAATCAAAAAATTAGCAATCATTAACGAGAAATCATGTGATTGCAATAAAAACGATAATTTTCATTCAAAAATTTACAAAAAAATAATTTTCTGTTTTCTCAGCCAAAAACTAAATTAAAAAAATAAAAATAATAACGTTTTGACCAAGTTTTTGGCATGCATAATTATGCCTTTTGTGCATAATTGCGAGCATATCTATATTTTGTTTGAGCTTTTTTGATTAAATATAAAAACTTGCCCTGTTTATTAGAGCAAAAACTTATTAAGTTGGATTTTTTGAAACTGTGCCAAAAAAAAGCGTTATATTTAATAGGATAATTTTTGTTAAAATACTTTTTTTTGGAAAAAAATATTTATTTTAAAAAGGTCCTATTTTTTAATAAAATGCTTTTTTGTGAAAAACAGCTTTTTTAAGATGGTACTTTTTTTAAACAAAGTTTTTTAAACCCTGTTTACAATCATGTACCTTCTTTGCAAAAAGTTCTTTTTTAAAAAACTTTTTTAAAGAAAATGTATTTTTTTATAAAAGAGTCCCTTATTTTAATTTACCTGGTTATAAAACAAAAATTTGCTTTACAAAAAAGAAAATTTTTTTGGAAAGAAAATTTATTTTGTAAATATTAAAAAGTTATTCGGCCATGTTCTGGAAATTGAAATCGTTGGATATTTTCAATTGAATTTTTTTTTAAATGTAAAGCATTTTTTCCTGATTTGAAAAGAGGTAGTGGTAAAAGTTAGTGGACCTCAAAATATTATATGCCTCAAAGAAATGTTTTTATAAACTTTAAGCACAAACTTTAAATTTCAAATTTTGTTTGATTTCAATTTCACGTGATTTCGATTTCCAGAACATGGCCGATTATTAAAAAGTATTAAAAAAAACTGAAAAAATCATTTTTTATTTAAAAAAGAAATGTACTTCAATACAAAGAAGTACTTTTTCAAACAGCTTTTTCAAAAAGATATATATATGCC
This sequence comes from Pollenia amentaria, assembly GCA_943735925.1. Taxonomy (NCBI): domain Eukaryota; kingdom Metazoa; phylum Arthropoda; class Insecta; order Diptera; family Polleniidae; genus Pollenia; species Pollenia amentaria. Next base: position 247,721,641 of record OX031007.1, on the reverse strand, counting down.
GAAAATATAGTAAAAAATATATTTTTTCTTCATCTTTAATATTTTTTCGTCCTTTTAGACTTTGGACGATTGGTGTTTTGATGTTTTCGCTCTGGCTGAAGCCGCCAACGGTCAACCTGTCAAATATATCGGTTACGATTTGCTCAATCGCTATGGCATTATACATAAATTCAAAATCGCACCCGCAACCTTGGAAACCTTTCTCAATCGCATCGAGGAGGGCTACTGTCGTTATCGCAATCCATATCACAATAATCTTCATGCAGCTGATGTCACTCAAACGGTGCATCACATGTTGTGCCAAACTGGTCTCATGAACTGGCTAACAGATCTCGAGATTTACGCCACCCTCTTGGCAGCTCTAATACATGATTACGAACATACTGGCACCACTAATAATTTCCATGTAATGTCGGGTTCCGAAACGGCTTTACTGTACAATGATCGTGCCGTTTTGGAAAATCATCATATTAGTGCCGCCTTTCGTTTGCTCAAAGACGATGACTGCAATGTTTTGTCGAATCTTTCGCGCGAAGAGTATCGTGAACTTAGAACTCTAATTATTGATATGGTCCTGTCCACCGACATGTCTTTCCATTTCCAACAGTTGAAGAATATGAAAAATTTATTAACGCTCAACGAGGCTACAGTGGATAAATCGAAAGCTTTGGCTATGGTCCTCCATTGTTGTGATATTTCACATCCTGCCAAACGATGGAATCTACATCATCGCTGGACGATGTTGTTGTTAGAGGAATTTTTCCGTCAAGGTGATCTCGAACGTGAGCTGGGTCTGCCCTTTAGCCCTTTGTGTGATCGTAATAATACTTTAGTGGCCGAGTCTCAGATAGGTTTTATAGATTTCATTGTTGACCCCAGTATGTCGGTAATGGCCGATATGTTGGAACATGTTTTGGCTCCCATTGCCCCAATGTGTAAAAATGTGAATGCCAGCATAGATGCCGGCGATGTTCCTGTGGATGGATTACCTTCTCATGACAAACATTCGCTGCGAAATCGTTCAACAACTTGTGATGCCATAGAAGAGAGTAATGAGAATAAGACATCGGAGGACAAGCCAGAAGTCTCGATTGCTAGTGCGGGTATTGTTAGCGCTACTGTAGGCAATACGAATACAGCGGCAACGGCATTTAAACAAAAGTTTACCATACGAAAGCCATGGATTTCATGTCTGACGGACAATAAGAAAATTTGGAAGGAACAAGCAATAAAAGGTGAGTGAAATTAAAAAATGAATTTTGAGCTTGAATTTAAGTTTTAAGATCGCTTAATGACATTATATAAAATTTTTCTTCCGATTTGTATTTTATCTCAATATATAGTCCAAATTTGTTTTTTTTTTAAATTTATTCTAAATTTCGAATTCTTAAACTTTTCTTGTATTTCCTAAGATTCGCAAATACTCGATAAACGTTTTCGAATAATTACAGAGCAAGAGAATAGGGCCAAACTTAGCAATAATACTTCTATTATCAAAGATTCCTTGCAAGATCATATACAAATTTTTTTCTAAAAATCTTTAAGAATGCAAAAAGCTTAAAAAATTAGACAGTAGAATTTTGTTAACCGATTTTGTCCTAAAACTTGCACTGCTTATTAAAATTTTTGGTGAAATATTTTGGCTGCCAGCAAAATCACCCAGATCGAAATCGCTCTAACGAAAAATGGCTAAAAAAAAATTAAAATGGAAATGGCATGTTCTATAAATCAAAATGAAGTGGATTTTAAATCGAACCAATTATTAAAACAAGCCTTTAAAGAAAGTTCATAAAAAATATTCCTTTTTTATACTTTATACTACACTGATAGAAAAGACGTCATAACGCTGATGTATTTTGACATCAATACTACGACAAGTATCTTCGTTTTTGACCCCATGACACTTTACATCATTATGATGCCAGCCTTGGCCAAATTTTCATCAGGCTCAAAAACTAAAATTATGTCATTAATGGCTTGACACATCGGCATCACAGATATGACGAATTGGGGTCCGTTTAATAAAACATTTCACAAGTGCGATGACTAAGTGACATCGGAGGAAGGACTCATTAAGATCAATTTAATGACAGTTTGTCATTGGGATTGACTTAAGTCAAAGTGAGATAATTTTATTATTTACTTACATGTTACACATGTTTGTTTCACTTTTGTTGCATTCCGCCTTTTCTTCACAAAAGAACTCTTAATTATAAGACACCAACAGCATGCCCGATATGGTTTTCGTAATCATTCTGCTTTGAAAATTGGATGTATTTAACTAAATAATTTAAACATGAAAATAATGTTAATAATACACAAAATATGGTATCGAATTATGTCACTGTTGTCATAGCATAGAATACGCATTAAATATGACAAAATTTTATGATGACATTTGTCATTGGATTGATATCATTTTTTGCCTCCTTGATGCCATTTGTTATAACATTGATGCCACAATTCTTCTGTTATGGCATAATCAATATGAAGATGCATTTATCTATGAGTGTATGAGTAGAAATTATTATTGGAAAAACTACAGTCATTTTGTAAATAATTGAATTCAATATCTCGTTCGATTTCAATTCAACTTCATTTCGATTTCTAGAACATGCGCGATTATCAAAAAATTATGAAAAAAGGCCCATAAATAAGGAAAAATCAACCAATTTTTATTTTCAAATTTTCATTCTATAATTCTTGGAACGTAGTTTTCAACATTCATACACACATATTTTTTTTTTTTTTTTATTATTCCTACACTAAATGCGGAATCCGAAATTCTGAATTTCTAAGTTCGGGCTCTCCAACTAAAGCTTTTCTGCATAGCCGGGCGCAAGGATATCCCCACTTTTTTATAACAAACACCAGCTTCGCCAACTAAAGCTTGTTTGCATAACCCACTTTCGGCCGGGCGCAAGACCGAATTTAGAAGCTTAAGTTAGCGAAGTCGGTGTTTGTTACACCACAGAGGAGAAAACCTTTGCGCCTGTCCAGAAAAAGGGTGTCATTTCTTATGCAAAATCACCCAAATTAGTATGGACAATTTTTGGGCGACTTTGCTGGCAGCGAAATATTTTAACTTATTTCAAATAAAAAATTACAAAAAAAGTATTTACATATAATAAGTAGAATATGTATTTGAGAGCCCGTTAGTAGGGACAGTGTATAAAACAATTTATAATTACTATTTGTTTATTTATAGTTAAAATTATTATTAAACATGTAATTTAAATGAAATAAAAAAAAAAAAAAAAAAAAAAAAAAAAAAAAAAACATCGAATTTATATACATAACACATTTAAGTAACTTACATTTTTTTAATTATTTTTTAGACGCTGAAGCTAGAGCAGCTGCAGCAGCATTAGAAGAAGCAGACAAACCAGCAATTGAGAATTAATTTGTTCTCACTATTTCTCTCTATATCCCTCTCTCTCAACCAGTCTCTCTTCGAACAATTCGTCCTCTTTTAGAATTCGTATTTAAGCAAATAACAATATACTAACCAATTTCAAAGGAAAAGCTCAAATTTAAAAATAATGAACTAAAAAAAAATTTAATTCAAAAAACACACGAGGACTCTAAACAAAATAGGACTTAAAAAAAGCCATTACAAAAAATGTAACAAAAGAAATGAACAAAAATTTATTATTAATAAATTAATAAATAATAAAAAATTATTTTAATTAATTTAAAATTATTTTAAGAACTTATAATAAAATATTAATATTAAACTAAAACAACAACAACAACAAAACTCTAAAACAAAAACACCACATGAATACGCTTGAAAAATATTTTATTTATTAACTTTTTTATTCCCATAATTCTTCTTTAGTTTTAAAACAAGAAATTTTTTTGTAAATATAAATTTAAAATAATTAAATTAATATTTAATATTGTTATTCCATAAAACAAAAACAAAAAAACTGTAAAACATTAAAAAATATGTAACTTCATTATAATTGTAAAAAATAAATAACTTAATTATAATGATTTAAATATTTAAGAGATTGTAATTGTATGTATGAGTTTAAATATGTAAATGTAAGTAACCAACAAACAAACAAATATTGTTATATAAACAAAAACTAAAAAAATAACAAACAAACAAAAAACATATTATTAGATTACAATTATCATTACAATTATAATTATTACCATTATTAGCCTTAATTGAGTGTTTTTTTTAAGTTTTGTAATTTGAAATCCTTCTTTTTTTGTAATATTTGTTTAACAATCAATGTATGCACAGTGGTTGTTGTTAATCATAATGATCATGTTGTTATTGATAATAATGATGCTCGAAATATGATTACAAAATAAAACTTTAATCATGTTATGAAATGATTTAATTTTTTCGTTTTATTTTAGTTTTATTTAAGTCCGCCAATCCCTTTCTCTCTCTCTCTCTCTCTCTCTTTCTGTCTCTTTCTCTCTTCCTTCAGCTGTGTCTCACCTTTTCTTATTTATAATAAATTGCTTTAAATTTAAATCCATTTGTTTAACGGCCAATTTCACCAAGTTCAGTTAATCAAGTATTTTGAAAACAAAATGATTTCAAATCGATCATGTCGTTTTCCTAATCTTTAAAAGTAGACTTTTAATACAATGTTCTCCATTTTCCTGTTGATATTCTATTAAATTTTATATTGTACATATTTCGCACTTGAAAAAGGTGAACAAGAGGGTATTAACTTATTTTTCACTGTTTGGAAAAAAATCGACACGTAATTTTAATATCTAAACGCTGTAAAAATATCGTTTTATATTGTCTACTTTTTGGCAATGAAACGGTTATTTCAAAAATTCTTTTGCATATATTTTCAAACTAAAAATTGTTTTGCTGCTGCTGAAAATTTTGAACAGATATGTTTTTTTAAATCGCCCGAAATTCATCACACCTGCTAAAAACCATCGTTTTCAAATCTGTCGATTTTCATCACATATCTGACTATTTGTATAACTGTCAATTAAGATCATGGGACTGGTTGCGTATGACTTTGGCGTAAAAGCCTGTGTCATTTTTTTTAAAAGATTGAAACTACCTGTGTTCTTGAACCAACGCCTTACAGCCTTCCGCTCTTGTTAAAGTACGGCTGTTACACATTCAGGCGCATTATTAACTAACAGATATAGTAATAGTTAATTGTAACTGAACTTAGTGAAATTGGCCGTTAAAATATTTGAATAAAATTTAAACCTTTATTTTGACTAATTTTAACCTTGGACGTTCTCGGGGACAATAAAAGATTAGTGTTTCATTATTCCCTTTGTCATTCTGGAATTCGATAACGATGTCCAACCAAGAGATAATCTCTTTGTTTGCTTCAATTCAAAAATACAGGCCTGTTCTGAAAATCACTTTAATTCAAATCACGTGATTTCAAATCTAATCACATGTGCCTTTTAAAATCACACGTGTGATATTTTGGTGTTCCGAATGATTTTCAAAACCCCACAAAATCACAGGTGCGATTTTAAAAGCATGCGGTGTGAAATCACGTGATTTTCAGAACAGACCCGATAATCTTATAAAAAAAGGAATATCCAAATACGTATTAGCTTAAATTGTCCTTGTTAATGTCTGGACATTTACAACTTTTTTCGTTTTTAAGCAAAAAGAAAACAACTTGGTTAAATAAAATATTACAGTTAAATTTGAAAATATCTAACAAAATCCCTCCTCCAAAATATGCACTACTCCTTATTAAAACAAAGTAAGGGGTAGTGTAATAAACAAATATGTAACAAGTATAGGGTGTTTTTTTTTTGCCGCATGAGAACTTATAATCATAATACAAGACAGAAATATCGTTGGATTGAAATTTTTTTATTTTAATATGGTAGATAATTTCATGGCATTTATTTTTTAAATATGATTTCCGGCATGTGTCCGCCTAGGCTACAAGTCAAGTTATATGGTCCTTTCGATTAGTCCAATGTTTAGCTACTTTTTCCTATTAATCTGACCGCATGGAGTCGATGGTGGCTTGAATGGGGGCCAGTGAACACGACCAATTCTGGAAATAAAGTTGTCTCAAAATTGTTTTTACAATTAATCGATTAATCGATGGTAATTCGTTAACGACTTGAAGATTGTCTTGGCTCCAAGTACGGAAATTTTGCTTATTGACGTAGCCTTTTCACCAGAAATGAGCTTCGTAAAATGGATAAGGATCTCTAATGAATAGTTCCGCGAACAGATTTATTTATTTTTTTTTTTTTATACTAAATTTCCACAATTTTGAAGCGTTGTTTTAGCGTTAAATGATTCATGATGACTTGCTAAACCTTACTGGACAGAATTGTCAACACATTTTGACATTCCCAGCTGTTAAACCACAGTTATCGATATCGAAAGTTCTCATGTAGCTTAACAAAAAGCAGCTTAGTAAGTGCTTTCTTACTATTTCCAAAAAACTTTGGTGATATAATTATTTTGTCTGAATATATTGCACACTAAATCATAAACAGAAACAACTCAAAATTGAAAAATGTTCAGGAGAGGCAAAGAACTGGGTTTTGATCACCGCACAATATCGAGCAAAACTGATCGAAATTTTATATTTTGGTATCATGACACTCGATATCAAATGAAATGTATCGTAATTTGAGATGATACCATTCGATATCGAGTAACCAAAGACATTACATCTCTCGAGTTTTCATTCGATACGTCAGTGTCTATCGTATGCAGAAAACTACGACAGTTTACTCGATACGATAGTTTACTCGATATCGAATGCGATGATTAGACCCCTGTTTTTAAAAACACTAAAGAAACCCCTCTTTGAAAAAAGTAACATAATTTTTTTTTTAACTTGTGCAGTAGTTTTAGAAATAAGTCGAAATTTTGAGTTGTGACTCTTTAGTCTTTAGGCACAACTCTAAATGGTGCAAAACTTAACACATTTTTCATTAATAGCGTCACAACTCGAAATAATACGATTGAGATGAAAGAAAACTACTCAATTAACTACTACTCTTTATTTTTCCAGTTAAAGAACACAGTGAATCAAACGGAATGTTCGTTGTCATTAGAGATTTGATTTGTTAACTTAACATCTGCACGAAACTAAAAAGTCTGTTCATGAAACCTTCATTAATATTTTTTATTCGCTTAGTTCTTGTTCAGTTCGAAGAATAACTATGACATGAATGCCATCAACATTTGATATTTAAGAGCCGAGAGAGGTGAAGTTAGTTTGTTGACTTTTACAAGAGAATATGCCCATTGACAAATGTGAAACCAAACAACCATTGAATAAATATCGATTTAGTTCATGGAAAAACAATATCTGCCCTTTCATCTATTTTTGAATGAAGATTTCGCTAGTTTAACTTGCATTTAAAACAAAAACAAATTATAAAATATTGGTCGAAACTCGGTGAACAGGCCATATGACTTAAAATTCAGTGTTGCCTGTTACAGAAAAAGAAAACCCCTTAAGAAAGATAAAAAAAAATAATTATGAAGGGTATTGCAACAAGAAAAGGAAGTGCAATAATATAAAAATAGCAAATATAATTTTGCTTTAAATGTGAATATTCAATGAAATTTAATTCACTAACTTTAAAAATATATTTCAGCAATATTTTATGCTTGGAAGTACAAAAAAAAGTAGTTAGCAAAAAAATGCAAAAGGCTTTACAAATTACATATGAAGAGGTTCTTTTCAAAACTTGACTATTCAACTTTTGGTGTTTTTGCACAATTTGAGAAAATAGTTTTTTTAGGAATATTTACCCCGAACTTTTGTTGCATTACTATGGACAACAAGATACGTCTTTGTACAGGATTCACAAATTCAGCAATAATATATTTTGAATAAATCCAAAATTTGAAATGGAATAATCTAGTTTTGACGCGGCTAATTGACATAATCATGTTTTGATTCAAGCCACTGTCTCAGAAATCTTATTTTGAATTAAAATAATCATGAGGTTCAAATAATCATAAGGTTTCATTTCAATGTTACCAAACAAACAAAAAATTAAAAACCATTTCTGTCGAACGTGGAATAATCAAGTTTTGAAAAGAACCTCCTTTTATAAAGTGAACATAAAAAAAAGTACATGAATTTACTTAACTGGTGCCACTGTTGCTATTGAATTATAATAACCAAAATTGGGATAAATGTGAGAACTGTGAAACAAGAGTAGTTTCAATGATCAAAGAGGCTGATCATTGATATTAACGATATAAAAAAAATGTGTTCACTAGTAGCACCGAACAAAACAACACTTTGTTCAGTAATCCCAATTTTTTCAAACATGATATTCAGGGTATGAACAATATGTTCAATATGTTTTTGAATAAAGTTCATGCTTCATGCAGCCCTCTATTGTTTTGATAAACTTAGAGTTCAAATTGTTTATGATTTAGTGTGCGATATGTAAATTTAGAGAAGGTGATACAATTTACTATTACTTATATTTAAATTATATGAATCATTTTTACTTTTTTTTTTTTTTTTTTTTTTTGTTGCACTGATATTAGTATAGCAAACATTGTTGCACTACGAATTTAATTTAAAATTTAAATATCACTATTCATGAATGAAGATACAATTTTGTTATTTAACTGCCAACAAACTCTGCTCTGCTCTGGCAGTCGTGATCGAATACTTTTTCGACTCGAAAGTATTTTTATGTATAAGTCTTTCAGTCAATACTGAACGAACAGAAAAATTTTTTAGTGTATTTAAGTTTTCACAACACTGACAAAATAATTTCGATTTCGATTTGAAACTAAAAATAGTAGTTGCTTACCTTGAAAAATTGAAAAATTAAGTTTTAAAAAGAGAAAGAAATTGAAAATCTCATATTTTCAAAAATCGTTATTCTAAGCCCCACTTGAGTCATATGTGATGCTATTGAAAGCATTTTTGAGCAGTGGCCAACATTCACATTACTCGGCTTATGAAGTTATACAAACAGCAAAAAAAAAATCAATGTCTTATAAAGCGTGATCCATTTCGAGGTTCCCTACTTTTTTAAAGAAAAAAACACAGAAAATTAAAATTTAATGGGGAATGTTTATTATCATTTGAAAGAACATTCTTTGGCATTTATTTTTTGTAGATTATGTCTATCAAATGTTGGCCGTTGCAAGTCGCAGATGGTTCATCCGTAGAGTCCAATTTTCGATGATTCGTTCGAGTATTTCGACTGGCACGAACGACACGCGTGATGTTTTCCTCCAAGGCCTGAATCGAAGCGGGTTTGTCCGCATAAACTTTAGACTTTACATAACCCCACAGGAAAAAGTGTAACGGTGTGATATCATACGATCTTGGTGGCCAATCGACCGGCCCAAAACGTGAAATTATGTGCTCACCGAAGTGTTCTCTCAATAAATCCATTGATTGATGCGATGTGTGGGAAGTGGCGCCATCTTGCTGAAACAAAATGTCGCCGAGATCACGAGCTTCAATTTCAGGCATCAAATAGTCGGTTATCATGGCACGATAACCGTCGCAATTGACGGTTACGTTCACACCGGCATAATTTTTAAAGAAATATGGACCGATGATTCCACCAGTCTACAAAATAGACCAAACCGTTGTTTTTTCTGGATGAAGTGGCAGTTCTTGAATCTCTACAGGTTGCTCTTCGTCCCAAATGCAGAAATTTTGTTTGTTTACATACCCATTGAGCCAGAAATGGGCCTCTTCGCTGAACAAAATTTGCCTCGAAAACGTCGGATCTTCTTGGAACTTTTCAAGAGCCCATATAGCGAAGCTATGTCGCTTGGGAAGGTCGAGCGACTTCAGTTGTTGCACAAGCTGTATTTTGTACGCTTTCAATTTAAGATCTCGACGTAAAATGTGCCAAGTCGTTCCATACGTCAGTCCGAATCGACTTTCCACGGTCTTCCTGTACACAGCGTGCTGGACGTGGTCTATTCGGTCGAATATTATCCAATAATGAATGCTGGGTCTTAAAATGGGTGATAGTGTTGCGAATAGTACGCTCAGTAGGCCGATTATGTTGACCATAAGGTAAGCGAAGTGCACGAAACACATTCCTCACAGATCGTGAATTTTCGCAATAAAGTTGAACGATTTGTAAACGTTGTTCAGGCGTAAGTCTTTCCATTATAAAATGCCAAACAATACTAAACAAAAATTACATGACAGCATGACACGACTCACACGTGATCTGTCAAAAAAAGGCTATGGAAAAAAGTATCTCTACTTGAATCACATATTTACGAAGACATTTGTACAATACACGAAATTTGTTGGTACGAACAAACAAAATTACCATTTCGTTTCTACTATATTCTAGTGGAATATGTTTCTTAAGGCTCTTTTAATTCTAGCCTACATAAGAATGAAATTCTTAGTACTCTTGCCTATTTATTTCAGCCTCTAAAGAGGGCTTACATCGGCGAAGATGCAAAATATGACTTTTTTTATTGAAAAAAAAAAAAAAAAAAAAAAAAAAAAAGTTCACTTTCAAATTACTTTCACTGCCAACTACCAGTTATCTCGTTGTTGGCCTCCGTTTCGATAGCCGAAAGGCGGGATCGTAGTAACACTCATTTTATTACACCTAATATAATTTTAACATGGCATGTCAAGTTGTCTTCATTTAGTTATTTTGGCACTGAGAATTGCTTGATTAAACTGTTGCAAAAAACCTTACGAGATAACTCGTAGTAGCAGCTACATATGGATGAGGCAGTAGCTAAAAGGCCTAACTCCAATTTTCGAAAATTTCTCAGTTTTGTTATATTACTATCTAATTAGTTGTGATTTCTTTGAAAATTATTTTTTTCTTCTTTTATTTAATATTTTACGTTCAAAAATACGAAAACCCGGTATAGGTTTTGAATCTTAATTGATTTTTTTCGGACGCTACCAGCCAAATAATAAGAAAAAATATGTAATAAAATAAGGCCATAATATATTCCTGTAATATAAATTACTAAGCTTCGCGTAATCGGCAACTTCCTTTTTGTAGCATCTAAAATTTTGGAAATCAATTTTTCATCATAATTTCATTGTGGAGTTAGGCCTTTTAGCCTCTCACACATCCATGTATTATTTACGACAATTTAGTACCGTTATGATCTCCCTTTTTCTCTCTTTATTTTCTGTTCATTTCGTACATTGCAAGTTGAATAGCTACAATATGTATTTGAAATATGTATCATTCCAGTTCAGTTGATTGACAAAAGTGTTTTTTTATATGAGAAAATAAAATAGATGCCAAAGCCATAGACTAAATTGTTTTTTTAGTGGAGCCATCTACAAGATATCTCGTAATGTATAAAAGTACCTATAAATAGTAAATGACAACTGTCATAAAACTTTTTAGAAATCCTAATGCAATGTTATCGAATTGGCCTTAGAGGTTGCCCACATGGCAGCGAATGCGTTAAGTGAATGTTAAAGTTTTCTTTTGTATTTGAGAGATTTTTACAAAACATTTAATGACAAATAGCTAAATGGTTACAATGTTAAATAATGTTGCTTATATTTCCTATATTGTGCTAACCATTAGGTATCGTTTTACATATTTTACTAAAAAACCTTAAGTTCTTGTTTTAGGACTTTGCGAACGAAAAAGGTTAAAGTTCACTAACTTCCATTTAGTTCACAAAACAAATCTTACATAATAAGAAGATTGGCTTTATTTGATAAAGTCTGAGTTCCAAAATATCATAAAACTTTGCAGTCAAAGTCTTATTTGGTACGCTTGAAAAATTCTACACAGTAGAAGTTTAGAATGCTTTGCAGCCGACGTTGTGGAATTTTTAAATTTTGGCGATTATTTTTTTTTTTAAATTTTGTTAAAAATGCTCCTTTTTAAATGCAGTCATAGTCATATGTATGTATATATTTTCACAAGGCGTATCCCAGGTAGCATTTGGGTAATAATTTTTTGAAAAAATTAACTAAAAGAGTCTTCTCAGATGACTTTTGATGATTAAAAACAAATTTATCACTTGAGCGATTGAAAAGGTATTCATTAATATATTAAAATAATTATATTTTAATATTCGAATGTTTGTTAAATTTATTTTAATATTTCATATTTCGGTACGCCAAGGCAAAAAGAAAAAAAAATAGAAACAAATTAAAAGATTGAATAAAAAAGAAGCCCAAAAATAATTGACAATTTATGAAAATTGATGTAAGAGCGAATGGTTTCTTCTATTCCTTGCAAACACCCGATAGCTTTTGTTTGATTAAAAACAAACTGCTTTTATCTAAAAAAAATTAAGAGCATGACAATTTAAAACTGATATACGGCAATTTCGCCAAGCTCAGTTAAAACTAAATATTACTTTAACTTCCAGTTAACAGTACGTTATGACAGCTATAACTGGTAGTTAATTTTAACTGAACTTGGTGAAATTGGCCGTTAAAAAATATAACAAAAACTATTTAATTTACGATTGGAAAATAAGACGGAAACTACACCATAATGATAATGAAAACTACCATTAAATTTCTCAAAAAGAAATCAGAAAATTGTATTTCAAAATTTGTATTTTCGAGGTTATTCATCGGTAGGGTACCATTTTCTCAAACGAGTATAATTTATGATCGAAAAATAAGCTCACATTCCTTAAAGATTCGATTAATATACAAAATGCTAGCTGGGATTCAACTACTGGTTGTGTCGCAACGCCATCTGATTTCGACTGTTCGAACCAATTTGTTTTGATTTGTTGGTGTTTTTTTTAGAAATGATTGACATTTCGAACCGTTAACACTAACAATGCAGTGCAAAAAACCAAATTTTGTTTCTGTCGTTTTCGGATTGTTGTAGTTCCGACACCACTATAGTTGAATTCGCCTTGAAGTTATACAAATTTAAAATTTAGGACTGCTAGGAAGTAAACATCTATTTTCTACTTTATGAAAAAATTAGCAATAAAATACGTCTCTGTGTCATTTCTTACAGTGCATAAACTATCAGCCATATTCTAACAATCGCACGATTTGAAATTGCAACACTCCAGATTTATTTTATGGTGTTCTGAAACTCGTGCGATCTGCCACAGTTTCTTAAAAATATTCTAGTTCCCTTGAGGAAACTTCTTTATTTCTAAGTCGCCAACCTCGTTGTTATTGCGATTTACAGAACACCTACAAATAAAGCAATTTTAAGTTAGAAACACAAATCTGAAGCGTTTGGCGATTGTCAGAACATGCCCGTATGATGGTTAAACAATTTTTTTAAAAAATTTGCATTTTCTTTATAAAAGCCTAGTACTCTGTTCGAACTTGCGAAAAATGTTGAGCAAAATTGATTATTTTGCACGAAAATTTTGGCATGTATCAATATTATCTATCTCGCGATTTTTCAAAACTTAATGTTTTTATTAGTTGCATGTATACAACATTGTTTTGCGAAGGTAAACAAAAATCATGTTTTTTTTTTAATTGTCATTAAAAAAAGGAAAACATTATAAAGATAATATAATTTCCCAAATCAAAAAACAAAAAAATTTGATTTTAGCACTTTTCTAAATTTTGTCTTTGTGAAACGCTTATTACAAAAATCGCTTTACAATACAAAATAAGAAATTACAAAATATGATAAGCTGTTGCTTAAACTTCCGTGCGAAATAATATGCGCTGCACTTGTTTCGCACGGAAAATAAACAGGTTGCTAGAAACATTTCGAATGTTTTTCCTAGTATAAAAAGAGTACAACCCTATCAACATTTTTTCGTTTGTATTTCACAGAAACAATTTTTATATGGAGTTTGACAACATTTCGCACGAAATACTGATCAGAATACTAGGCTTAAACCATTAATGAAATTTATACTTCGGCTTTTAAATTTATTAACACAAATTTATTTGTATTGTTTTGATCAGTAATATACGATCATATGCTTTAATTTTGAAGGACAGACATCACGTAGTAATCTTTTGACCTTTTTTAAAATTGGCTCTTACACCATTCAATTTAGTTGGCACGAACCCACGTTGTGAAACGAATGACCGTTCACAGGCGATGTTTACCATTCTAGGGTTAAAAAATGTTTGAAAACTAAATTTTTTCATACATTTTCAAACTAACAACAATCAAATTTGACACACATCAAACTGGTGTCAAATTTTTATGAAAATTAAAAGTATTTTGATTTTCGTCAAACCATACGTGTGAGTTTTTTATTGCTAACGCAATCACAAAAATAAGAGTTTAATGAGCCTGTGGAGTTTAATGAGGCTGTTGAAATAAAAACAATAATGGAAATTCAGAATTTCGCCTTAGTATTTAAACTATGGCCAAATTAGACAAAAATATATTTAAAAGTTATTTTTACTAAATATGTACATGTTTTAATGACGTACTATTATATCTTTTTAGTCCCATGAACGCTGTAGCGTATAGTCATTATGAAGCTCACAATATTATAAAACACATTAAGTATACTTCTGCTTTTTTATCAAGGTATGCTACATTATTCATGTCTTAAAGTGCTCATTTTGTATACGCCTTGGTAAACTTTTATTAATCTGTTTAGCCTGTTTTTGAGTCAAATTTAAATTTATAGAGCATTCGTGCAAAGAACAAATTTAAAAAAAAAATTAAAAATATTTTATGAAAAAAAATTATTTCCACAAGCTTTTAATTAAAGTTTTTTTTTTGAAGAATTTATTATTATTTTAAAAAAAAATCCATGTATTGACATATTAGCAAATTTTTAAGCTGCTCAAAAATTTTTTGGTTTTTATAAATTATTTATTCTTTTGTATTCATAATCAAATGAAATGAAACAAATGCAAATTAACAATAGGAAAATTTGGTATAAAAATATCAATTAATTTTAACCAAAAAAGAAAATTTATTTTAGGTTAAAATAATATTTATTGACTCTTTGAAAAAAAATTTATAATGGCAGACATTTTAACCCGCCATTAAATTGAACTAATTGAAAATAATAATTAAAAGAAATTAATTAATTAATTTATGATTTGGTTTACGAATGAATAGTATTTAGCTGTATATAAATTAAAAAACTTTTCTTTAAGCTTATTAAACCATAAAAGTGTCATCATAATTAAAATCTGTAAACGTTTATATGGAGCCAATAATTTTTAAGGAATAGCTCCTGATGGTTAAATTGGACGTTACATAACCATAACAATATAAAACAGCTGTTCGAACCAACTTTATGGGCAATACTATATTTGCTTATTAAAGACTTGCCCTAACGCCATAACCATAGAAAACAATTTAATTTTGATTTTTTGGCATAACCATAGACAGCTGTTACGGCTATGGCATTATGGTATGGTGCGTCTTATTTGAGCTTTAGTACCAAATCGGTTTTTTTATAATAAATATGTCTATTTTTGTGCTACACACTCTTAAATATCTACACAACTAACTTTAGCTTACACTATAGCACTCTGCCTCACTCTATCACCTCTTAATATCTAAATATATCTTGGTATGAATAGTATACTTTTAGGCTTTTTTAATTTTAAATTTTAATTAAAACGGTAACAGAATATGTAATAACTCAATACTATTATTTATTAAGAACTTTCAAATATATTTAGCTAATACAACAACAAGAAAAAATATATATACTATTAACCAAACAGAAAAAAAAACATATACACATACACACGCACACAATTTGTGCAAAATATTTATGCATTTGAAGAAAAAGAACGAATCTTATTTTTATACCAACAAAATGCCTCAGTTAAAAATATTGTTAAAATTTTATTTCAAGTTATTTTTAATTTGGTTTTTGTTTAAATGAAAAAAATGAAAAACACATGAATGGGATAAATAAACCAGGAAAAGATGAAAAACTAAGTGTTACAAAAATAAAAACAAAACAAAAACATTTTTCAAAATGTCTGATAGCGGGACCAGTCTTTTAAGGTTTACCATTGCCCTGAAAACACCACAAACAAATAAAACTATAATAAAAAATTTCACATTTTTTTTACCTGTTTCCTTTAGTAACAAAAAAGAGAAACAAGAAGAGAAAAGAATTTTCGCGGGACGAAATTATTAGAACTTTAAATTTTTGTACTAATTATTATTAATTTCCTTCAAGATTTTTAAGAAATTATTGATGCTACATTTTTTTGAAATTACACTCTCAGAGCAATGGTAAATTTACTTAGCAGTAAGGTACCATAATATCAGCTGAAATTGGGATCATAGCTTTATTAAGGTAGTAAAACAATTCTATATACATATACAATAAAATTATATACAAAAATATATATAAATGTATATGTATAAATAATAAAAAAGTAAAAAACTATAAAACAAAAATATAAAAAACAAAATATAAAATAAATATTAATTATTAAACTATAAATGCATAATAATTATTATAAATAACTTTTTAAGTATTAACAGATATGGTTAATTAGATACTTATTATAACTTGTATTTGAAAATTAGTGAAGCACTTTAAAAAAGAGAAAAGTTTACTAAAAAATTTATCAAAACAAAAAAAAAACTAAGAGCAACATTTATGAAGGAACGGAAAATAAAGGAAAGAAACAAAAGCCTATTTAAAAAATTTCTAAAATCCGCTTAAAGCTGTTCAATATGAAAATATCATATGCAAAATCATTTTGTAAAAAGTATTTATAATATTCTTTGAAAAGTTCAGTTACTTTTTGAAATTTACTATTTCATTAAAACTGGCCTTGCATTTTACAAAGCTTCTAAGAAAATTAAAAATAAAAAACAAAACACCCATTCATGTTACATTTACTACTACCCAATAAAAAAAATGCAGGTTTAAACGGAGCAGGTTTCTAAAGGAGATTTGTTATAGTTTCTTTCATAATGAAGGCATGAATTTTACATTGTGAGTTCCTCACTTTGAAAAGCGCTTTATTCAACGCATATAAAAACTAGTAAGCGTAAGGGGGTCTGTACACGTTCAAAATGCTTGTCATTCAGGCGAATTCACTCGTGTTCGTATGTTGGACATAATATTCGCCGTCATATTTTAATTTTTTGATTTTTCATCCAGCATCGTCGGTGTCACACATACAAACATATTTTCACTAATACTATGAGAGCGCTTGATGAGAAATGTTTGACCGTGTACAGATCCCTTTAAAAAGACTAATATGAAAGACAGTTTTATGGTTTCTGATTGTCGTATGCATCATACACGCTGGAACGTATAAAATGTTTCCTTCATTCTCGAGAACTTCCCAACAATTTTTGCACAACATATTGACTTTATGTAGCTAAAAAAATTTATGAGGGAAAAATGCAACTCTTGAGTTGAGCGGAATTGCTCAACTATGAGTTTCTAATGGTGTTTTATTTTCCGAATAATAATCTATATTTAATCTGCCTTTTACATTTCTTTATGTTCTTTTCTGAAAAATATGTGTTATTTTAGAAGTGTAACGTGTTCTTCTCCCATGATATTCCCCTTAATAAGAAAAAAATGCTACATGTTCAGCACTCATTTTAATTAAAGTGACATGAATGCAGCACTAAGGTAACAGCTGAATTTGTTATTATTTCTGAATAAGTAAATATTTTTTAGTTCAACTTAAAAGAGCTTAAAATTTTAAACGCTAATTAATTAAACACTTTATTGTTTTATGGCGAAACTTGTGTTCTGTTGTTATATGCATCCCTTCTTAAAAATCAGGTTACCATTTAAAATTGTTGCCAAATCGCATGTAACACTTATGATACACTTTTTCTAGAAAAGAAAACGCCATAAGACAAACACTCGACGGCTGCTCAACAGATACATCTTATGAACGTGCCCTACGGTATCAGAATATTGTATCAGCATTAAAGCATGATGCATGCGCAATTATTGCTTGCTTCTTTCAAGTATACGGGAGAAAATTGTGATGAAATATTGTTAAAAACATTAAAACATTAAAGGTTTTGCAATGCTGGTCATTACTGAAGACCTCGTTACTCAAACGTTAATGTTGCTGACTCATTAACATTGTGGTCGACTTCAAAGGTTGGTAGTTGCTAAAAATACGTAAACGTGTTGAAATGTGTTAAAAATAAAACAAAAAAATTTTCACAAATAAAATCTGGGAATTATTTATTTTTCATAAGTTACTTTATTATATTCAACATTTTTTATTTTTCGAATTTAGCTCATAGAATAAATTCTACTAATAGCAAATAATTTCTGAACTTGGTGAAATACAAAAACGACACAGATTTTTTGCATTACATTGTTTCGCCCTTATGCAACAAAAGTTAAAGTTCGCCTTAGTTAACCAACACATTAATCCCAGCAAAAGTGAATGGGATTAATGTTTTGATTAACTAATGTGAACTTAAACTCTTTTTGCATAAGACAGTAAGTGGTTACGGCTCGAAATGTCAAGGCTATCTTTTCGCTTCTGCCTCTTGAGAGTGTGCCTTGATATACATGATTATGTTATATGACGTTGGACTGAATTAAAACTTTTACATTTATTTGGTTATTTTTTTTTTTTTTTATTGTAAAAAAAAATTTTTTTAAATAAAATTTTATTGAAAAAAAATTTTATTTTTTAACGATAAGTCTTTTTCTAAATTGTCCAGTAATTTTTTTAAAATCCAGGTGAATTTTTTTCTATTGTCCAGTTATTTGAATTTTAGTATCCGGCAACACTATACACAGCTGATAAAATTTTATAAGGTTCATCTGCAACGTCACGTTTAAGTTAGACTACCAATTTATTTATAAGCTTGGTAAGAAAAACGGAATATCTGATCCGCAACGTATACGATTACGTAAGAGTAACGAGGCCTTTAAGTGTTACTGCGCTATTTACAAACGTCTTCGAAAAATCTAGTTCGCTTTTTACATAAAAAAAATGGTTGGAATAAACCATACTGTGGTTTGATTTTTACAATGATAATGCTTGCAGGTGAGTATAATATGGTTATATAGGACCATAATATTGTTACAATTAAGCAAATTTTGGCCTAATATGTACAATAGTGATGTTTAAGACAACAATAGTTTGTTTGTGGCCATTACTTTTTTCCTGCATGTGGAAACGGACTAGAAACTTTAAATAAAAATTCTCACAAAATTTCAAAAGGGTGAAAATTAAAAACAAAATACACTTATTTTATACTAACATGACCATAAATTTGGGTTTTTAAAAACAGTTTCTAAGCATTTTCTAAAATTTTGTGTACTGAATTAAGAAAGCAAAATTTATTTTTCTTTCAACTTCAATATACTAATAAAATATGAAATTAATTGTGCTCTCTTTTTTTCGGAACACTGCTCTAAAATAATTATTTTCTTTTCGGCAGCTAATGCTTTAATTATTTCTCTACTATTCTGTCTAAATCTTTCCTTCGTCCTTTCTCTCACAATCTCTTTTTTCCTCTGTCTCTATCACTTAATTGTTTAACAAAATTTTCTGTTTCTCAGCACCCAGTGCCTCTAAGACTGTGAAAGATAAAAACTTGTTACTAAACAAACAAAATATTTAAAAAATAATAAAAAAAATTTCTGTTAAAAAATAAAATTAAAAACTGTTAATTTTTGGGCTCTTTTATTCTTAATTCGAAGTTTAAAATCCGTTAAGCATATCGTTTCGTAATTTTTAAGCAAAAACAAATAATAAATTACAACAAAATCATACCGAATAAAATAATGACAAAACAAATTGTTGCTATAATTATTTGTTAAAACTAAAAATATATAAAAAAATAAATAATAGAAGAGTAGTAACTGTAGAAATACTAAATGAACAAACAATTTTAATAAATAATAAGCTTAATTAAAATAAATATTAGTCGCCTGCTTAATAACTAATAAAAAAGTTTGACAAAAAAAAAGCTAAAGAAAAAACAAACTTAACAAATAAACAGACAAAAACATTGAAAAGAAAGCAATCATTTAAAATTAGTTGGTTTATGAACATATTAAAATAATTATTTAAAAAAAAAGTTCACAAGTAAAATAAATAAATTAAATACAAAAACAACCCGTAGTGTGGTTAGAATTAAAAAAAAAAACAAAAATATAATTCCAAAAAAAGACACACACACAGCAAAAATATTTTACCTTTTAAGCTTAAAATTTAAAAAAAAAACCACAACAAAACATAAATTATAAATAACATAAGTTAATAGAAAAATACACACTTACAATACGAAAGAGTATTAACAATTTTATTTGTTTTAAAATATTCATAATTTTATTCTCTTTTCATTATTTAAAATTTTAATAACTTAACTTTTTTATTTATTTTTTTTTTAATAGTATTAAATTTAAGATTAATTATAAATAGATATAAAAAAAACTAGAAATCAACACAAATTTATTAAAAAAGAAATCCACAACATAAATACATAATTTAAACCAATAAAACTAAAATTAATAAAAAAAAAATCACAAACTTTAAGAAAGACATTTATTATCCATATATTTAATACTTCATATACGAGAGTACATACTAAAATTAACCTTAAACTATACTTAAATAAAACAAACAATATTATTATTAAAAATAAACTAAACTAAATAAAAAAATAATGATTAAATAAAAATAATTGTAAAAGTTTTATTTCTTTAGCCGATACAGAATTTAAGCCACCAAACATTCGGGACTTTTTTGTGATTTTTAGACCTTTAATCTGAAGACAGAAGAAGTTATGGGAAAAACACTCTCAAGAGTAGGAGCTTAAACTGACATTATCCATCAATTTTATTGTAATAAATTTCAATATGGTCACCTTCAACAAAACTATTTTTTAGCGAACCTTTTTTAAGCATATCATCGTTAATTTAACCATATTGTTGTCCCCAGAAAACATATTATGGTAAAATTATTCCTCACCATAACGGTTGCCTCTAAACATGTTATGGTTAAATATAACAATAATTGATAATTATTTGTTTATCGCCAATAAATGTTTTGCTTTAAATAAACAACAGTTTTTTTGTCCTCTATTCCAAGAGAGCACCATGTCATGGTTAAAAAAAACCATTCTATTATACGTTTTAAACATAATTTGTGTTACTATTAACCATAACATGTTTGGAGGCAAAAATTATTGTGGGTTCTTGATAAATGATAAATTAACCATAATATGTTGAAACATTCCGTTAAAAATAGTTTTGTTAGAGTGACCTTATAAAAAAAAAAAATTTCTCTCAGTGTATGTTTTTTTGAAAGGTTTTAAAATAACAATCAAGTTAACAATTGGCTAATATACATTTAGAAAGGTCAAAGGTTAAAACTTAATATAAGCGAGAATTTGTTTTTTAGTTGAAGCCTTGTTACATATACGTAAATGTTGCGGACACGTAAACGTTGCGATCGACTTCAATGGTTTTAGTTACTAAAAATATGTTAATATTTCCAAATGTATAAACATAATTTTAGATTTGTTATTTGTGAGTTTTGTATAAAAATATAATAAAGTTAAGTAAAAAAATAAAAATTAAACGTCATGTGCGTCGATTGAATGAATGTTCGCTTTATCTGTAAACATAAACAAAACTAGAATTATTTTACAGCTGTAACGTAAAAACGGGGAATAATTTCAATTTTATCAGGCTAAATCGTAACGAAACGTTACGTTTACGTAACAGTACCTATTTGCATATAAGCGTGGTAAGGAAAACGTATCAGCTAAAGAGTAACAAGGCCTCAGCTCTTAAAGACATATAAGTTCCAAAATTGAGTTTTTTTCGTTTCTGACAGAAAACTCCAAACAACTTCAAAATTACAAATAGAAAGTTAAGGTAGGAAGGAAAAGATCGAGAAGGATGGAGTAATAAGACATACTAAGACAAGTTCCATTATGCCCTCCCCAATTAAATCCTTTGGCTTAATGCTGGATCATCTAGGAATTGTCTGACTAGCCATTTAAACCTTCGCTTCTGTTACCTGAGGCATTGGTAGCATATGCATCACTGTTTTTAGATCCTCAACTTTCCCACACATATAAACAAAATCCGATATGCCTACGATCAATTTCAATAGAAAGTTTTAAACGAGTAAAAACATTTATAGAGCAATTCCATATGAAAACGATCAAAATTGGCAAATTTTTGGACGACCCCTCTCCGATTTTAAAATAAATAGTCTCAATCAATTGCCCAGCAAAAAATAATGTACCTACATATTTTTTTTTTTTATAGTGACTGGTTTAGTGGTGGTGTATACCACTGTCATGTGACAAAATTGAAGAATTCTTCATAAGGGACCTCATTGAAAGTTGTTTTAAAAAAAACTACTAAAGCGATCGCAACGAGTGATAGCTCGTTGGAAAGGTATTGAATCAGGCTTTAATTGAAAAATTAAATTTTCCTAATTTTTCTTAGAAATTTACCTTTAAATTTTCCCAAGAAAATTAAATTTTCCGATTTTCCACAGAAGCTCCTAAATTTTCCGGCTAATTTTTTTTTTTTTTGGATTCCTCATAATTTTTGCTTTAAGAATCAGCAATAAAAAAATGGGCCCCGACTCCTTGTTTGGACAGGAGAAGAGCATTTAAGAGACCACCTTGTTAAAAATACATTTTAAAAATTATTTTACAGTTAAAAATACATTTATGAAGAAAAAATCAATTTTTTTTTAAGAGCCCCAAGTTGAGTGTGTAGTGAATATGGTCTGCCTGCCTTCACAAGATCGGCCATAAATCCATGGATAATAGCAGCAGTGGCATGTAATGGCACACCAAACCCGACTGAGGCTACAGGTCATAAAATGTTTTGTAAATTTTTTAAATTACCAGGTAATAAATATTTCGCCTAAAATGACACGTGCAGAAACAAGTCATAAAACACGGATTTTCCATATATATGGCGAAATATTTATTACCTGGTAATTTAAAAAATTTGCAAAACATTTTATGACCTGTGGTCGGCTTATTGGCAGTAACCAATTAAGTCCCTTTTAAAAAACATTTTATGACCAGTAGTTCACGCAAATTTTCCTATTAAAGAAAAGCAAATATCGCTTATTTTTTTTACCTATTTTTTACCAAAAAATAAATATAAATACTTCACACACTCTGAGTCTAATTTCAGTTGAATACTAAACGTGAAAGTGTTAAAGTGTTTTTTTTTTGTAAAGTAAAGAGTGAAGCTGTAAAGACAATTTAAAGTAATATGAATAAATTTTGCTGCAATCCGTTTAACAAGAGTGGACATCGTTCGAAAAAGATAAAAGTATTAAAATTAACTGGTGTTTCGAAGCGATACATGAATGAATTAAATATACAATACGGTGAAGAAGCAGAATTAATTTGCCCCAAGTGTAAAATCGATTTGTCTCAACAAGCAAATGCATTGAAACAAATGCAGCCACAATCCGAGAGTGAAATAACAAGTGAACAAAATGTTTCATCTGATAGTGAGGCAGACATTCCGATGGTCAATATGTCTTTGAGTCCTTTGAATGAGGCTATTACCACTTTAGGTGAAACGCCTATTAGAAAAAGAAAGTTGCGAAGTGAAACATACAGGAAAGAGAAAAAAGGCAAGGTTATGAGTGCAATCGCGACAATATTTGATGAAGGCTCTGATAACGAATGCAGTCAAGCAGATGACGTTGATGACGGCAAACAAATGATTGAGCAGTTGAAAAGAAAATTCAATTTAGCGACCACTTTTCCGGAGAAATATCTCATTTTATCTGTGCTGCCTCAATCATGGTCTATACGCAAGATTTCTGAACAGTTTCAAACATCTTTTTACATCGCGAGAAGAAGCAAAGAATTAGTTCGACAGAAGGGCATATTGGCGACTCCCACCAAGAAATTTGGCTCAAGGACCCTCAGCGAAGCAACGGTGAAATTGATTCAAGATTTTTACTGCAATGATGACAACAGCCGCGCCTGCCCAGGTACACGTGACTATGTTATCACACGTGAAGATGGAGAAAAAGTACACAAGCAGCGCAGATTATTATTATGTAATCTATCCGAATTTCTAAAGGAAAGTAAGGAGAAATTAGCCCAAAATGAATTCAATGTGGTAAGCGACTTTGCCGAGAATTACACTTTTCTCGTTCAGGATGAAATTCAGGCTTATCACTGGGCAAACGACCAGTGCACGGTGCATCCTTTTTGCATTTATTTCAAAAACGAAGATAACGAACTACAGACCGTAAGCCTTGTTGTTGTCGCGGAGAGTTTAGCTCATAATTAGGTGTCCGTTTATTTATTTTAAATGAAACTGTTTGAATTCTTAAGATCAAAATTCGATGCAATCGACAAAGTAACGTTTTTCTCAGACGGCGCCGCTTCTCAGTACAAGAATAAAAAAAATTTTTACAATCTTTGCATAATTGAAGAAGAACAAAACTGCAAGGTCGAGTGGCACTTTTTCGCGACGTCCCACGGTAAGGGCCCATGCGATGCGTTAGGGGGAACCCTAAAACGCATGGCGACTAAGGCAAGTTTGCAAAGGCCATATACTGACCAGATCTTAAATGTACAACATTTGTTTTCGTGGATTCAAAGCAAGGAAATTGCCATTAACACAGTTTTATGCACTCAAAAAGAACACGATGCCATGGAGCGACGAATTCAAAACTGATATAATAATGTCAAAACTATAACTGGAACGCAAAAGTTTCATTGCTTCATACCAAATATTTCTGATATGTCAATTAATGTAAAGCGGTACTCTTCGTCTGCCGACGCACAGTGGCGCCCGTAGAGCAAGCGAGGTTGCAAAAATCAAAATTTTCATGAGTGCCGACGAAGTTTTGAATAAACCCATGTTATAGGAAACTTTTCAACGATTTCAAATATGCCACTCTTAATAATATCACATTTTTAGTTTAGAAGATATAACCGTTCAAAGTTGACCGACTTTCGGTTTTCAAAAAAACACACAATTTTTAGTCAATTTGTTGCGATTTCAGGTGTAATATAACGAAAAATAGGTAACGAATCACCTTATTTTTTGTTTGTATTGATTGATGTATTTATTAAATGTATAATGATAAAAAAAAATTAACTGTTTGCTTTGTGTTTCTCCTGGTAAATCACTATTTAAAAACTATCCGTTTTTTCACTATTTTTCAACTTTGACGGAAAATAAAAAAAAACTATATTTTTCTATATTTGCCATATTTGCAAAACCTGTTCTTTGATTATTTCTTAACATAATTCAAAAGGTTTTATCTGCCCGTACGTGCCCGTTTGGCTTCTAGAGGTAAAAAAGTTTAAAAAGACATGGTTGCAGAAATTGTATGGCGTCCATCCCTTATATGTTTTGACTGACAGTAGTTTGATCTAATAGTTTGAAAAAAACTACTCATTGAAATTAGGTACGTACCTCACATAAACAATACTTTGGCGTACAAATGGTCAGGAACAATATTGACTTATGGTCCCTACAGGTAGGCACAAATTTTATTTGGACACGTGCATAATATCAAAATTGCATTATTCAGCCTAAATCCATATGTATGCAGGGAACAGGTAAATTTTTAGGCATGGTAGCATAAGCCTATATATTGCAAAATAAGCATAATGCCTGGATTAGTCTACGCCTAAAAGTTGGCGCAATAATTACTGAAACCATTAAACAAATTAAGTACTGAAAACATGGCGTTGAACAATTTAAAATTATTTGAACTGTTTAGAAAGTCAACCACACCAAAGTTTTTCACGGAAGTGAAAATTCTTCCTGAGAAGTTGACATTGATCAGCAAATGGGGCTGCGATGGATCATCCGGACAAAGCGTTTATAAGCAAAGGATATCTTTCGATGACGCTACAATATCGGACGGAAATATGGTTTATGGCATCTGTTGTTCCTTTGCGGAAAAAAAACGGATGATTCCCTACACTGGAAAAATCTACGTCCGTCATCAGTGCATTATTGCCGACCAATAATGTTTCGGTTTGCAAGGGAATCGGCAGAACTCATAAGGACTACGGTGAAGGACATTGAAGAACAAATAAGCAAGATTAAGCCTACAAAGCTGCAAATTGGAGAAGGAAAATATATTGAATGCAATTACGAGTTCCACCTGACCATGGTTGACGGAAAAGTCGTAAACGAACTGACAGGAACAACATCAACAATGTCATGCCCGATTTGCAAAAAGAGTCAGAAGAACTTTTTTCAATTCGATTAAATTTATTTCATATATAATATGTTACATCTCAATTTTATATAATTAGTTGTAAAGAGTTTAAGATTAGTATCTTTTTCTGCTTAATTATAATATATTTCAATTAGTTATCATATACATATATATAGACAGAATTATATTGGAGGTAAAAATTTAGCAAAAACCTATTTAAACCCCTTTTTTCGTTTTATTTTTATATTTTTATTTTATATTATTATTTGTCAGAAGAACTTTGGTAATTTAAACGATTCTACAAATGAGGAGAATTACGAATATGGAATGTCACCATTGCACGCAAGGATAAGGTGTATGGAATTCTTGCTAAAACTGGCATATACCCTACCACAAGAGGAGGAAAACTTCGATGAAAATACATCAATAAAGGATAAGGAAAAGATCAGAAAGAAGCAAATACAGGATGCTTTTTTTAAACAAGTTGGACTAAAAGTAGACTGTCCCAAGCACGGATACGGTAATTCAAACGATGGAAACACTTCTAAGAGATTTTTTGAAAATGATGAGGCAGTAACTAGAATCATTGGAATTGACAATCAAATCGTGAAAAGATTGGGAACGATCTTGGATGTTTTAAACTGCAAAGGAAATGTCAATTCTACAAAATATGGAGAATATGCGTCGAAAACTGCATCTCTTTTAGCAGAAATATATCCACAGAAGAAGTTAACCCCGACCGTCCATAAAATATTGGCGCATGGCAAAGATATAATTGAGTACCAGTCTTTGCCAATTGGAGAGCTTTCTGAAGAAGCACAGGAGTCTCTTAACATATTTTATAAAAAATATAGATTGCAGAACACATTCAAAGCATCAAGGGTAAGGCAAAATAAGGACCTCTTCAACATGTTGGCAGCATCTTCCGATCCACTTATTTCTTCCCTGCGGCATGTGAAGTCACGAATAGAGTTACAAAATAATTATAGTTTAGAAATGGTTAGTCTTTTAGATATACCTTCTCTTACGAATTGTAATGAATATTTTACAGAAAATTGAAAAAATAAATTTAAAAAAAAAAATAATTTTTTTTTTAATTTGTTGGGTAATAATTTAAAACATAAACCCCTTAAGAAACAAAATAAAAACAATCTAAAAATGTAAAAATAATTTTTTTTAGTTACCATAAAATTGATTTTTCTACTAATTTTAACTTTGATAACCCATAAGTAGGCCCCTACAAAGCGTAGCACCCTTTCCAAACGCTCATTTCATAGGCTGAACAGTTATCTATCATATGCTGTTTAAACTGTTCAATTATCTTATTCGGTTCAAAAGATATGATTTTTGCAACGAAAAAACTCAAATGGCGCCACTGTGCGACGTGCTAAATTTAAAGTTACTTTAATTGTATAATGATGCCAAGACAATTGAAATTTTTAATAAATATTGTAATTAAGTATAAGCAGCAAAATAAGAAAGATTTTTTCTTCATAAATGTATTTTTAACTGTAAAATAATTTTTAAAATGTATTTTTAACAAGGTGGTCTCTTAAATGCTCTTCTCCTGTCCAAACAACGAGTCGGGGCCCATTTTTTTATTGCTGATTATTAAAGCAAAAATTATGAGGAATCCAAAAAAAAAAAGTTAGCCGGAAAATTTAGGAGCTTCTGTGGAAAATCGGAAAATTTAATTTTCTTGGGAAAATTTAAAGGTAAATTTCTAAGAAAAATTAGGAAAATTTTATTTTTCAATTAAAGCCTGATTCAATACCTTTCCAACGAGCTATCACTCGTTGCGATCGCTTTAGTAGTTTTTTTTAAAACAACTTTCAATGAGGTCCCTTATGAAGAATTCTTCAATTTTGTCACATGACAGTGGTGTACACCACCACTAAACCAGTCACTATAAAAAAAAAAAATATGGAGGTACATTATTTTTTGCTTGGCAATCGATTGAGACTAATTATTTTAAAATCGGAGAGGGGTCGTCCAAAAGGTGATCGCTTTCATATGGAATTGCTCTATAGTAAATATTAATTAATAAACAAGTTAGAGTTCTTATTCGTCAGTGCCGAATCTCTGATACCCTCCACCGACGTGTCGCAATAGCTAAAATATCTCAGGGCCTATGGTAATTATGCACCGATCTTAACGAAATTTGATAGTGTGATTTCTAGTCGTATAAAAGTGTGAAAGATCAAAATTTATTACAATGGCATTATTCGTTATGGTTTAACGCGTACTAAAGTGTTGTCATAGAGTGGGCTTTATATGGAGCATATGGTAAATTTTTGACCAATCTTATCTAATTTTTTGCCATGATTTCTAGTCGTATAGAACGAATTTGTGCAAAATCTTATATCCATGCGTGCATTTCGCATGGATATAGTTTTTGTAACGAAATTATAAATTTTTTAGGGTGATTGTTCCACATTTGGATTCATAACTCTTATCCTACTGAACCGATTTTGCTGGATTTCAATCCCAAACTGCTAAGGGTAGCTAGAAATAAATTGACCCCAATGTTGTTATTTTCTTTTGAGCTTTTTGAAAGTGAACGTGTTTTCAACAGACGGGCAGACATACGGACATGGTCAAATCGACTTAAAATTACTCAAGGAGCCAGAATATACTCAATAAATATTTTTTTTTGTATTACGAAGCACTAGTAGTACTTTTTAAAAAGTAAATGCATATTTATGCGCTACGCCATAAGACATACTGAGATGCAGTAAGGCAAGTAAACGAAGTCTTAGAAAACTGTATAAAATAATAACATTTGAAGAGCGATTACATTCCCTTACTACGAAGCCGGTTTGTAAGGGAGCATATAAAGAATAACGGTAACAACAAAAAATTCAGTCTGTTAATTTGATCGGTACGGTACATTCATCAATATTTATACACAAAACAAAATTCTCCAAAATTGTTCACTCATTACAGCATTAATAAAAAATAAAATCAGTTTTAACTAAAAATGTAATCAAATGAATTAAACGTGTAATCAAGTGAATTAAATGGCTAATCATGGGAATTAATAAAACCTTTAATTGATACCATTAATTTGTTAACTGGTGCAAATTCAATTAACTTTTTAATTAATATCACAATTTTTTTAATGGAAATCAATGTTTAATCTTTTTCTGTGTATGCGCTGAATAAAGAACTTTGTCAAAAATGTTAAAAGTGTGAACTCGCCATATAAAAATCATGTCTTCCGTAAGCGAGATGATAAGCGAAACTTTTACGTTTCTCTCTTACAAACCTACTACGTTCGAAGCTCCATTTTTAATTGGGTCTTATATGAATATTAACAACGTTTCACACGGAATGACAAACTTAGTACATATATCCTAACTCTCCACTAGTGCTGGAGGCTATAAAAGCATATTTATATAACTGGGACGAACAACGAATTTCGCCCAATACGAAATTCAATGGTGGTTATAGTTAAAATTTCAATACAAATTTTTCTTAAAATACATTTCAAATCCATCTTAATTTTTTTATTAATAAGACCGTAAAACAGTCCATCGCACTTTCATCAAAAATAAGGCTGAAATTTATAATAGATGTAATTCATCAATCTTAACATTTAAATACCATTTGTAAGCTTTTTATTCTAAAATAAATTATATCTAAATTTTGCGCAAAAAAATTTAAGCTTGGGAGCTGCAAAGCTCATACATCTTTTGAAAGCTTAAAGGTTCTTTATTTAATATTATGCAAACTATTTTTGTTACCGTAATATCGTTAATATTTTAAGAAAAACTCATTGAAAAAATATGAATTTTCCTAAATAAGTTCCTAATTGGTTAGTTATTAAAAAATTTTGGTATACCTTTTAAAAGGGAATCGTAAGCACTTTCAGATTATATGAACTTTGTTAAAATTTAAGTTTATATTTACTTTAGGCCTTATTAGCTTAAAAACAACAAAATCTGAAATAACTTTTATTCTTGCCCCAAATAATAACAACCAAAATATATAAAACCAATATGGACTAGTTCAACCAATATGGTAGACTTGAATCAGTTTTCCGATATTTCCTTCTGTATGCCTTTCTTTTTTTGTTTCACAATTTAAAACTACTGTAATTTTTGGTTCCTGATATTTTGTTTTCTTTGGATCTTAAAGTTTAAAGAAAAATTCGTTAAAATTGTATAGACATTTTAGCTCCATCCATATAAAAGATAATAAATCACAATAAAAAGAACGCAACTGTTATTTGTTTGAGCTTCCAACGAACATATTCCAACATATTTTAACACAATGCAAAAATATATTTGTTCAACTAATTTTTACATAAAATCGTAAAGCTATTTTTAAAACTTTTTTAACAGAAGTATATCCTGTTATAAAAATTTTATTTAAAACTTATTTGTATAGTAAAAAATGTTGTTTCACATTGTAAAAGCTTTATCCTTTACGTTAAGCTTTTGTGCAAACAGCAACGAATTTTAAAACCACATTAAAAACGTAACCAAATCCATGAGCCTTTTTTGTTTCTTAGAGTTGCGCTTTAAACCAATCTATTAAATAAAAAGCTTTTCACCAATGTTTGGCTTTGCCAATACATCAAAACAAAAAAAGAGTTAGCAAACAATAACCGCTATTTTCTTAAAGTAAGCTTTCAAAAAATCTTGACTAAAGCTACAATGTCTGTCTGTCTGTCTTTACGGTTTTAAAGCAAAATTAATGATATTTATTGTTTTCAAAAATTCATAAAAAAAATTATTTGATCAAAAATTTTACACTTTTTGAATTTATCGGAAAGCTAGGTATTAGGGTATTCATTTAATCGGGCTATTGCTTCAATCGGTTAATAGCTCGATTAATTAACCGAGGTTTTGGTTTAATCGGTAAATTTTGTAATTGATCGGTTAACCGATTAATAAAGTTTTTTTTTATAAATTAAGTAATTTCAATATATAAAAATGCCTAAATTATTTATTATTTGGAGTTTATTAATAAAAAAAAACAATAACATAAGAGCCATAACAATTCTTGAACTAAAACAAGCAAAAAAAAAGAATAATTCATATACATATTTATATATATATATTTTTTAATTAATACATATTATGTACATATTATTATGAAGATCTTATAAAATAATCTTTAAGACAAATAATTTGGTTTAAATGTTTAGAATTTAAGCGACTATTTTCTTTAGTTCTGATAAGACTTGACTTTGAAAAAATTCTTTCAATTATCGTAGATGTTGGAGAAATCAAAAGCAACCAATAATAGAGAATATCTAATTTTTCAGTCCTCTTCTGGGATTTTTCTTAACATATAAAATTTTCCATTACGACATTAGAGCCCTGCTTTAATTTGTTTTAAATGCTTAGCACTTCTAATTGTTTCGGTTAATTCTGTCAAAAGATTGATTTGAGAAGATATGAGAAGAAACAACTAACTAAACGCATACATATAAAATGTACGTGAAACAAAAAGCTGTTGACAGCAAACACTTATTTCAAATGAAGATCGCCCTACTTTGTTTGTATGAAACAAAATATTCTAAACACATACATTTTGTATATGAGACGAAACAAATAATTAAAAACACAAAAAACTATGTTATAATACTACAAAAAGTTAAAAATGTTATTGCGTCGCTTAATCGGTTATTCGACTTAAATTAACCGGTTTAACCGTTAATCGAAAATAGGCAAATTTAAATTACCCGATCAGTTAATCGGGTAGTAATTAATCGGTTAACCGATTAACGGCGAATTTAAGCGATTTTCGGTATATAATTTGAAACAAATCTGACAACACTGATGTACTGCCCGTTCGCCGATATCGAACGTTAACGTTCGCATAGTAAATAACATTTCAAAAATTGTTTTTGTTTTAAATGTAATTTTCTATGCGAACGTTAACGTTCGATATCGGCACACGATCAAGTTTTAAATTTCAATTCCTTTAAACACACTCACACTTTTTTACTAACGCACTAACACATTTTAATTTGACCACTAGATTTGCTTCAAATTGACCTTTTTTATGTTCAATTTCAAGAGATAATCACAAATTTATATTTGAGCTTCCAGTAAAAATATATTTCGTAAAAAATAAATGTGTTTAATTAAAAAAAAAAATGTGTTTTAAAAATTCTTGTTAATTATCAAATCACTTTGATAAAAGCTAAAATTTTGGGTTGTTTCTTCGTCGGAGACATTTTTAAAATGAAATTGACTATTGATTTGTATGCAGCCTGTGGCACGGCTATCAATTCAAACGAGTTTTGACAAGCAGTTTGTATGAACAACTTGAAAGTAATTTATTGAACGTGTGGCTGTATGGTAAGGTAACCAAGCATGACAATAAAAAAAAAATTCATATAAGTTTAAACAGTAAAGCTGGGAGTTTTAATAAAACAGAATGTTTAGTAAAAAGTGTGAAAAAAGTGGCAAGAATCACAAAACTTATCTCATTTGGGTGCATTTTGTACAAGTAGCAAAAAAAAGTATCCAAGCAGTCTAAAAAAAGCGGCAAATTTCTACTTTAGTAGCACCAACGGTAACACTGTTTTACATAAAAGCGAAGAGCGTTTTTAAAACTTTTTTAACAGAAGTATATCCTGTTTTAAACATTTTGTTTAAATCTCATTTATATTGTAAAATATGTTGATTAACATTGTAAAAGCTTTATCCTTTACATAAAGCTTTTGTGCAAACAGCAACGAATTTTTAAACCATATAAAAAACGTCTAGTAGCTTTTTTTGTTTCTTAGAGTTGCGCTTTAAACCAATCTATTAAATAAAAAGCTTTTCACCAATATTTGGCCTTGGCAATACATCAAAACAGGAAAAGAGTTAGCAAACAATAACCGCTATTTTCTCAAAGTAAGCTTTCAAAAAATCTTGACTAAAGTCACAGTGTCTGTCTGTCTGTCTTTACAATTACGGTTTAATGAGTTTTTTTTTTAAAGAAACATGCTCAAATTAAAATCTACTTTAAGTTGATTTTTTTTTTTTTTTGCAATTTCCACAAAGAATGTTAGTATTCATTATTGTTAAGCTTACAACTGTCTTGTTATTAACATTTTTACAATCATGCAAGCAATTCAAGTTACTTTCAATCTCAAAAACTTCTTGCAAAAAAATTAATTTACTTTTATCATTTCAAAATTAGAAATGTCTTGTTAGTTTTTTCATGATTTCGGGATGTAAACACATGTTGCAAATAATTAGTTTTTTTTTTAATTTTTGCTTTATATTAAGCAGTTTTCTTTTTCGTTGTTTAAACATTTCAATAGTGTTAATCGTTTAAAAATGATTTTACTTTCTTTAATCAGGGAAGCGTTAAATAAAATATTTATTAAAAACAAAAACCATAAATATTATTGTACAAAAAAAATAAAGTTTCACAAAAATGTAGACTGTGCTATCTAAATTATGATCAAGTTGTAAGTGGAGCAATGCAACTCTGATTTTAGATAATGCAAAGGGGCCATCAACTAAAATACTAAGGCTCACTTAATTTGATGTGGGTAGCTCTTCGAACAACCTGCATGTTCAAACAAAATTTTGGTGGTTTAGGATGGGGAGGGGGTACCTCCCATACATAGTAATTATTATTTTTCTTATACCTGCAAAACTACAACAGTGAGGCTAACAAAATTTGATGTGGGTAGCTCTTAGAAAAAACTACATGTTCGAACAAAAGCCAGTAGGCATAGGAGTGGGTGACGGGTATCCCCTCTCTCACCCCCCCCCCCCCCCCAAGATATTTATGTATAAATTAATCAAAAAACATAATTTTTTTTATTCACGCACGCTCCGGATACGTATTATGTTGAAAATTATTTTTTCATCAGTCCATTTTTTTATTAATTTTGTAGTTTAGCAAAACAAGAAGTTTTCAAATAAAAAAAGAGATAACGGTTTTCGGTTTAAAAACATAAAAATAAAAATATCATTAGGTACTTTCTTGTGCTTAAATTCAATATCAACATTGGTCTCATCGAAGCCATCATTATAATCATCGTCATCATTATCATTGTATAAATAATGAACATCTGCATGAAACTTAATAATGATGTTCATGAAACCTTCATTTTAATTTTGTATTCGCTTCGTTTGTATTCAATAACATGAATAACTACGCCATGAAAGCAACAAACACTCGATATTTAAGAGACGAGAAAGATAAAGTTAGTAATAGGATGAATAAAACAACAGTTTGTTCAGGTATCTTAACTTTGTTTGAACACGAACTTCAGTGAATAAACATTTCAATGTGTTTATGAATGAAGTTCTTCATGCAGCCCTATAATAAATAAATCCAAAGTCTGATTTGGCAAATTATGAAGCTTTTTTTTGGCCAAACAACAAATTAATAACAGATAAATAAAAAGTTACGTGTGAAAAAGGCCCAACTCAGAGGGCAGCTTTCGAAGAAAGATACAAAAAGCGTTTTTTTGGTAGTGAAGTGGCAATGTGTAAAAACAGGCCGCTACAATCAACACAAATCGCGTGCACAAAACAAAAATACAAAACACAAACCAACTTCAAAAAAAAACATTGGCTCAACAAACCTTTTATTTTGTGCAAAAAAATATATTTATAATGCTATTTACTTACTTGAATATAATTTACTAAAAAAATTTGTGTTCATTGTATTTCGGCATAAAATATGGTGCAAAGTGAAATTAAAAAGGGCAGTTTTCTAAGAAACGCAAAATCTTCCATCTTGTGACATATCTGTGTAGTAATCTGTAGGGAAATCTTCGCATGCTTGAAATAAAAACATCAGTACCGGAATTCTGCAAATTTTTAAATTTAACTACCAATATCGTTAAGTAACGAGAAGTCTGGCTTTCATTAACGAAAACAAATGTTTTCGTAAGAAATATTAACGACAGATATCGGTAAAAATGTGAGAACGTCAGAGTTAAAATTTTTTTAAATACAAAAAAATATGAAATAAATTTGGTAATGTACGAGTACCATTTTCTCACAACGAAATTACCAATTATGATCGAAAAATCAGCTCGTAGTCGGTTATTTTGCTCTTGAAGCTGATTCATAAAAGATTCGATTATTACACTAAATGCTTGATGGGTATTATGTGTGTAACAAACACATTTAACCATAGATTCTTGAAAATGTTTAATATACCGACTGACTCAGAGTCTATCTAACGAGGTCCGTCTTTCCATCCGGCTCTTTGTTGGCTGTCCATATTTACATTCTACTCAAAGAACAGGTCGCAATTTAATAAGTAATTTTTGCAATAGCTTCTTTGTCATCTCACAGTAGTAAGCAAAGCAATAGCAGTAGATATTTAGATGGTACATGGCACAAAATAGCTGTTTTGTGAATCTTAAGCTCACAACTAGTGATGTTATATACTTTTTTGTAAAGTCCCTTCGCAGCCCGACAAAATCCCTATTTTTCCCTACTCAAAAAATTGTCCCTACAAAAATCCCTACAACTTTAAAATTAGCAATGATAGAAAAAACCTTTCGCTATCTTAATTGGCAAATGGCAGTGATACATCAAAAATAGCAAATTTCGACTAAAGGAGGAAGATGAAATTTTCATTAAAATTATTCATTTTTTGTGACTTTACTCCAAAAGTTTTTAATGCCCATCTTTAAACAGACAACTATTTATTGCTCTAAAAAATTAAAAGAATGTAAAAGAGAGTTTCACAAATTTACCTTAAAATAAGAGCTGAAACGGCGGCAAGTGATCACGTAAAGAAATTCAACAATTTGTAATGTTACTGTGTTAACAAATTTATTAGTATGTTACCACAAAACGAAAAAGATTGCCAAATATTTACATTTAATCAACATTTTTGAAAAGTCCCCACATCTTATTGATTTAAAAAAATCTGTCCTTCTTTTCCTTACGGCTATTTTTTTAGAAGAAATCCCTACAAATAGGGATTTTTGCCTACGTATAACATCACTGCTCACAACATACTTTTTTGGCCCCTTGGTCCCAAATACGACTGTGTAGGGTCGGACTTGATCGAGTGTACTTTCTTCTTTTTTTTATTTATTTAAAAGTTGGCTTTTTTACTATATATATTTCAAAACTGCTGGCATTACATTTATTATCGTTATTTTTAACAAACACTTGTTTTGCGTCGTATAGCAACGATATTGTTGACCGACAAAAAAGTTCTAAATTTCATTACAGAATAGCTCTCAACGATAGCTATCGTTAACTAATAGGTTTTGACTATTAAATGAAAAATGTTCACCGTTAAAAAAAATTCAGTACAGAGCTTAACAAAAGAAAGTGTAAAATCTCTTGATTAGATTTTTCGCGGCGGCACGTAATTAAACCAAATTCCCTAAAATGTTTAATAACCTTATTTCAAAAGGAAAAAGAGCCTAAAAAAATTAGTAAGTGAGTGGCGTGACAAATAAATTTTTAAAACCACACAAGCCATTATTTTAAAATTAATATAGTAGTATATTAAAATAACCTCGATCACAAATAACGCGTAACAAATCACGAAATTCGCAAATCTCTAATAAAAATACAGAAAAGCATTTTTTGTTGGTAAACTCAACGTTAGCCTCACATACATAATTTTCATGGAGCAACGATGCGCAGCATAAATGTTTCTTAAATACTGCTCATTTGTTCGGCCTTTAAAATAAAATTTAAATCTGTGGGTAATTGAGCCCAATTAATAAATTAATGTCCACTAAAACTGAGAACATAATTTTTTGAATTTCCAATATATGTATACATTACTCTCGCAAACAACACAAAATGGCATTTTTTCATCTACATTTGATGAGAGATAAATTTCCTTATGTATTTTCTTCCGCTAAATTCGGAAATCAAGGTTGAATTTTTTTACTTGATTTGAGAATTTTATGCTTATTTTAAGAAATTCCGGGATTGATTTTAGAATGTTATCCCATTTGGGTTTGTTTTTAGTACGTTTTAGTTTTATTCGTACTTGAATTTTTGAGTACGACTCTTACTTTAAGTACGTATAAAAAGCTTAGTTTATCCCGCGTGTTTTTCTTTCTGTGTACGTTTTATAGAAGCTGTCAAAACAAAATGTATAACAGTGATGTTAGCCACTTGTCGTCAGCCGGTTAGCCGCCGCCACCGACGGGATTTTTTAAGCCGACGCTGTGCGTGTCTCGACTAGAACGACAAATTTATTTCTTCACTTATTTCAATTGTTTATGTATATTCCAGGCATCTTAAACTATTGTAAGAAAAAAAAAAGTTAAAAAATTTTTATAGTAATCGTTAATCGTTTTAAACCCATTTTTCAATATATGATGTTTTTGAATTTTTCACTTTAATAATCCGATTCTACCTAAATGTGGTATAAATATATATCTAACAAAAATCAATTTAAATACCAAATTTTATTACAATCGGACATTTGTAGGTGTTATAGCGTGTTTACAACGGATTTTTGTAGGTTTATCAGAAAAAGCATATATGGCAGGACCTTGAGTCCTTAGTCTGATTTATATGAAAATTTACACACACGTTCCTAGTTGTATGTATACCAAATTTTATTATGATCGGACAATTTTTGTAGGTGCTATAGCGTTTTTAAGAAAAAGGATATATGGCAGGATCTTAAGTCCTTAGTGTGATTTAAATGAAAAATTTACATTATTATTGAAGCTTAAATTACATTTTTCATTTTCAGGACACATGGGAGGTAAGCGTGTCCTTGGACCGATTTCTCCAAAAATTTGAATTTTCCTTAACTAGAATATTTTATGCTAGCCTACCAAAAATTAAAAAATTTTACTTTCGGGCCTTTTCGGGGTCTATAATATACATATGTGAATCTGTGCTAAAATGTTGTAGGTTTTACATATAGAAAAATCTAGGTGGATATATGTAAATAAAAAAAGTTGCTTTTCTTTAAAGTTTACAATTAATGCAAAATTTGCTGGATTTATCAATACATTTACAAATTGATGTTACACCAAAAGTATACATATTTTGTATAAAAAATATAAGTCATAATAAGGTACGTACCTTCAACAGAATATTCCTTAACAAAAAACTCGTTTCACTTTGCTACCAATTTCAAAATATGTTATCACAAGTGTGCATAAGATGCAACTGATTTGCAAATGAAAATGGCCTCCCTTATAAGGGTTACTTTGACCCCCTGATAAGATACGCTTATGAGGTGATAAACAAATTAATTCTTGGAATTCTTTCCTTGGAAGGGTTGCTTGCAAGACGTTATCAGTGGCTCCTGAAAATTACGTCATGGGTTTTGTCCCGCTAGCATGTTCTAGCCGGATGACTGTGCGACGCCGACGGATCCCAAAAGCAACCGCAGACAAAGCAAGAGCCACAACTATTTCTAACACACAAAAATGTTAAGAATGTAACAAAAAAATCAAATATTCGGAAAATATGGGATTTGGATTTATTCACTCAATTGCTTATAACTTTGTAACTGCCGTTGTTTCAGAGTATTATTGTCCATTTTTTTGTTTCATTTTAATCCAGCCAGCAAAACAGTCCGACGTCTTCAAGATATCTGCAAGAAACATCGATTTCATACAATCATGCTTTAAATGTTTTATTATATCTAGATCAAACCGCTTATGTTTCAGTGTTCCAAGCAGTGAAAAAATAACATTGAAAAATTCATGGAACGATTAAAGTAGTTAGTTAAATTTTGACCTGCATGGGCCAAAATATATGTCCACAGGGCCATCAAACAATCAAAAGAGCCACAAATGGCACAATTGTGCCAC
Organism: Pollenia amentaria; assembly: GCA_943735925.1. NCBI lineage: Eukaryota > Metazoa > Arthropoda > Insecta > Diptera > Polleniidae > Pollenia > Pollenia amentaria. The sequence continues at coordinate 247,682,878 of OX031007.1, read as the reverse complement.
ATTTTGCATCACTGAAATAGATTATTCCCTTTAAAATTGTTATTGCTAAACGTTAAATAAATAGTTAAAACAGCTTTAAACAAACATTTTTAGTTCATACCCAATCCAAACAAAACATTGTTAAAAAAAAAAAAAAATAACTTAAAACTCAAGTTTCTTTTCAACGTGGTTTAAAAAACACACATACAATTCTTTCTCAAAAAGTTAAAACAAAAAAGATTTTTACTTTATTCAAAAATATTTCAAGCATGAAATACAAAAATTAACTATTAAATTCATGCAGCTGAAGAAATAAAACAAGTGTGGGAAGTAGACGAGTAGAAAGAAGTAACACAAACTGACTGATGGATGCCCAATTCGTACACGTTTTCACGGTAATCCGTATAACCAGACAACGAATAACCAACATTCTTCGGTAGATTTCTTTCTCTGCCTTCATTTATTACTGAAATGATCATTCAAAATGCATTTTCTTTTTGTTTTTTTATGCGCTTTTCTTGTTTAATTTCTCATCTTAAAGACACGAAATTTTATTATATTTCGTTTACAAGTAATTTTTCGTTGCTTTTATTTAATTATTTCATTGATATTGATGTTCTTCTAATTGCAAGATTTTCAAACAATTAATATTTTCTTTATGTTTTAATATTTACAGTTTTTTTAATATTTTTTGGGTATTGATCGTTTGGCCCATTTTCACCTCAATAGGCACCTCAATAAAAATATGGGGTAATCAAAATCCAATAATAATTGTTGAAAATCAATTAAGGGGTAGAGTATAGTGTGGAATTACTTCAGAAAAGATCATTGCACCATCTTTGTCGAAAACGACGAGCAAGTTGCGGGTCATGCAATTTTTTTAAGGCTCGAGGTAGAGAACATTCTAGAATTGTGGTTTCAACAAGATATACCCACAGATAACACAGTTCGTCGAACTATGGCTCTGGTTTTGGCGGTCATACCGTTACTTTTGCACCACCATATAAATATTTACATTAAATATTAAAAAGCAATTTATTTAATTTTTTTTTTTAATTTTTTTAGCATTTTTTTCTGGAGAGGGCATTATGGGCCCGAGCTTTCAAAGGGGTTTGCCAATGGGCAAACAGCCTACTATCTTTCAGGCAGAGATTTACACCATCCTCATATGCGCTGTAGAGTGTCTGAGGAAGAGGCCAAGTAGCTTGAGTTTATTTATATTATCCGATAGCCAAGCCGCTCTTCGAGCACTAGCTTAGTTGGAGGTGAAGTCCAGGTTAGTCATCGATTGTTTTACGTCTCTGAACGATCTGTGAAAACACAACGACTTGAATTTGTGTTGGGTGCCTGGCCATGAGGGCCATAAAGGCAACGAAAGGGGTTGGCAAACACGGCCACTGGCCATCCATTTATAGGCCCTGAGCCTTTCTTCGGAGTCACTGTCGGTCACATTAGGGAGACGTTACAATAATGGCCCGAACGTGAATTCCTTAGCACTGTGCAAAGGTTAAAGTAACCTTTGGGTATGCTCTTAGTTCTGCCCAACCTCCTACCATAGCGAACATTCTGTATGTGAAGAGCGGCTATAAAAACAACTAATAAAGGTCAATCATACATTTAATTCCCCTAGGGTCGACTCCTTGGCAGTTATGGGGCTTTTTCTTCAATATATTTCTAGTCTGTATTGAACATTTTGTGTAGGAGCCCCTTTAAGGAATAGAGATAACGGGAAAGTATGTTATAGAACAAATGATAGGGATAAAAAATAAAGTGGGGCTGGTTATACTTTTGACCTGACTAGGTGCATCAAAGGCGTTGCAGGGGCCAAATTTAAGAATTTTAACCATACAAATATGGTTGTTTAAAGAAATTCTTAAATGTGGTCAATTTCGCGCCTAGGATGCCCCTAGAAAAAATCAAAAACATAGCTGCATCTTCCAATTTTTTAAAAAACCAAGATTTCGTAATTTTGCTAAAAAATTATTTTGTTTTTGCCAAAAAAATTTATTTCTAAAACGACTATTGTCCAACCTTCTCCCTTCTCGAAATAACGGTTTATCTCGAAAATAAGATCTAACCTAAAAATCGGTTTGCACTACTGGATTCAGCGCACCCAAATTAGGTTAAAACGCCAGGTGCCCCGATTGTCACAAAAAAGTGTCAAATTCCAGCACAGCGTAATTTATAAATTGAGGGCATATAAATGCACTTGATAAAAAGTAAAATGACAGAATGAAAAAAAAACTAAATATAATTTATCTCAATCAAAGGTATAAATAAAAAAAATGAGTGCAGATATAAATTTGGCAAAACATTGGACTAAATTTCATTAAAAGCATCACAGTCGTAGAGTCTACGACTGTATTACTCTTAAAGAAATTTAAACATTTAAAATATCTTGTCTATAGATAAAAAATTTGAAGAAAAAAAAGTTTTAAAAAATGCACTAACAGTACAATCTTACAAACATTTTTATTCTGAGGAAGAACTATCTTTTGTACTTTATTAAAATTATAGTTAAGATAATTGTCTATCGTCGTATTAAGTACGATGTTCTTGTTCAAGTAATTCTCTTTAACTAATCACTTTTTTCCAACAAACTTTTTAATTTTAATGATAAAAACTAAATTAAATGAAATAAGTTGCCAGAGGCAAAAACTACTAAACAATTAGCGGGAATTATTTATCCTTGTTTTATACTTTAAACGAATAAAAGAAGTAAAAAGGAATATGCAGACATAATAACTTTAACAGTGACATGTATATGAATATGTTGGTGTATCTATGAATGTTTATATGTGTGTATGTATGTATATGTATATATATTTATGTGTAAAGTAATGACATAATGATAATGATAGACACCGTATTATTGCATTTTTAATTGAAATAAAAAAAATTCTAGTAAATTATTTCTTGCGTACAATGACAAGTTTTGCACACATGAGCAACAGAAAGGGTTATAATAATAGCATTTTTGGTTAAGAAATACTGCATTAAATAATGTATCTTCTTTAAATAATACTTATTTGATTTTTCGACACCTAAAACAATATTTTACTTATTTTTTATTGTATAGAATCTAAAAATGAAGTTCTCAATTATCCTTACATCCTTAAAGGCATATGAGTATTGTGTCGTATTGGTTTATATGCTATATTCTTACGAATGTGGCATTAATAAAAATGAAGTAAATACAACAAATATGACACTTTGAACACCTTGTGAGTTGCCTCATTCTATTGCAAAAGAGAAAGAGTTTCAGTCAGGTAAGATAAGTATAAAATAGTTTTATTCGTAAGAAATTTTTTTTTAAAAACAAGTTAGAGTTCTATATTCGGCTGTACCCTGCACCGACAGGAGTGGGCTCTATATGATATCTATGTAGGATTTGATGATGCCTACATTAAATTTTAAGTAAAACACTTGTTCTTTTGTGTTTAATTTAATTTTATTTAATTCATTGTATGCTTAAGTCTAGGTGAAAAAGAATTAAAATAATAGTACAAAATATAAAAACCGCACAACGTCTTGTCTCGTCGAACTCTCTATACCGACTCTCCCAACTGCCACTTAAACTGCACAAACGCACACGCAGCACACAATCATCTGTCATTTATCTTGTCAATCTATTCCAATTCCTATTCGTCCGTTAACCCTACAATGTCCACACTGTCCGTAATAATCCAATCCCACATCTATATATTATTAAATAATTTTTATAAAAACAAATTATTGACCGACAATCAGAAAGTTTTATGCTTTTATTTTTAAAAATTTGAACTAGCTTCAGTAAAATATTATGATTCGTAACAGTTTAAGCCGAACTTAAATGATTTTCATTATTTTTAAAAATTTGAACTAGCTTCAGTAAAATATTATGATTCGTAACAGTTTAAGCCGAACTTAAATGATTTTCAGTATGTTTTATATTAGGCCCACGGTAAATTATGGCCCAATTATCCAAAATTATGTAGACTGATTTCTGGTATTAAAAGAAATAAATAAAAATAAATATCAACACAGCAGTGAAATTAGTTCTACTGTTAACAGTGAATTTCAGAAGGCTGCTTAATATGGGATCTAAGGTGAGTTATGGACCGTAATTTTATGGACCACAAAATTTCATGATATTTTTCAGGTCATATGAATAAAAATTGGAAAAAATATTACCGTAATATCAATATCTGCTACGGTTTTAGGCGAATTTATTTATTTTCCCAGAGTGGGCTTTATATGGGGGCTATGGTAAATTATGGACCCATCTTTACGAAATTTTGCAGTGTGATTTCTAGTCCTATAAAATTATGACGTAATGAATTTTATTATGATAGCATTATTTATTACGGGTTTAGGTGTACTAAGCTGTTTTCCGGGAGTAGGCTTGATATGGGGCCCATGGTAAATTAAGGAACGATCTTCACCAAATTAGACAGTATGATTTCCAGTCGTATGAAACAAATTTGTGCATAATCTTATATCATTCCGTGCGCTATTCCACCATTTATGTTAGTCTTTGTAACAAAAAATTGCTTATTTTTAGGGTTGTAGTTTCACATTTGGATTCATAGCTCTGATCCTACTGAAACGATGTTGCTGGATAATGGCACCATTGTCAGAAAAAAATATTGGCAGCGCCTGCTTACAATATTGCATGATCTGACCACCGTCTGTACAAAGCTTTAGAATTATTTAAATACCCAGAACATATATGCACTTAATTTAAAATTACATGAAAAAAACAAACTACAGGATTAGAAATTAAAAAATATTTATGTGGCTTTTTGACAAAACATCTTAAGTCAAATTTAACAAGTTTAAAATAATGATGCTTATCATACGAATTTTTACTCTAAAAACATTTTTGTTTGCATTTTTTAAATTATGTATTATAATCGCTATTTTTCTTCAATTTTGGTTTATTTTATTATTTGATAAAAATGATTTTTTTACCGAGTTTTTTTTTAAACTTTTTTGCTATCTGCTCTCGACTAAGATGTTTTGTTAAAATGCCACAGATATAATTGGGGTATTCACAAGGTGTGCTATAACGGTTTATTGTCATAATGTTCTAACATTTTACAATGGTTTAAAAATATTGTTGTTGGCTTGTAAACAAAAAGTGTCTTAAATAAATAGAACGTTGCTTGCTATGTTTATTGTGCTGTCGTTATTAATAGCACATCAAATTATGAGGGGTTGCTCACAACAGTCGTATTTTTTCATGTTATTATTTTAAGACATATGACTTTATGCCACCTTGTGAATCCCCCAAATATAAATAATAATTAGTATTGTGGTTATTTTATTGAACTGTTAATGGTTTTTAATCCCAGTTTTGATATTTTAATCAGGCTTAAGTTCATTAAATTTAATTTTCATTAAATTATTTTTAGGCACGAGCTATATGTTTGCATTTGTCCTTCAAGTTGTGCTGAAAAATGTCAACAAGAAAAAAGAAAGACAAAACCCTGAAAAACAAAAAATGTACTTTGGATATCAAGAAGAATTCTTGACAAAAAGTACGAAAAACAAGAAGTTAGAAGAACATGTAAATCAATTAAAATAGGTAATCATTCATTCAAAGCAAATTTCGATCTACCAAGGTAAAATACCATTTGGTTTAAAGATTGATGTTTGACTAATGACGTCATCCGTCGTCAATGCGGTGAGAGCTAGACGTCAAACCCCACTGAAGAGATTGTGTGGTTACAATCGATACTAGTCTGGGCAACCTGTCCGTGAAAACCTGGGTTCAATTCCCAGCTCAGTCAAGAATGAAAAATTGTCAATAAATTTTAATTCATTTTATGTTGCAAAATTCCTTTCTTCATAAAAATAATTTAATGAAAATTAAACTCAATGAACTTAAGCGTGATTAAAATATCAAAATTTGGATTAAAAAATATAATATAAATATATAAACATAAAATATAAAATATATATATATCAAAAAAGTAAAATTTTGTTAAAAATCTCAAATGTGGCCATCGTATGTTTGCATTGTACATCAAGCCACTTCTCGTTTCTTTAAATTCCAGTTGAGTTAACACTCAACGAGATAACTGTATTTAAAACAATATTACAGTATTCCCGAAGGATGTTTTCCATTGTGTTCGAAACAATGTGGAACAGGCGAGTACTATTTATATATAGCTATTAACATTTGTCTAATTTAAACAGCGGTAATTAAACAGAATTCAATTTTAAACCAAATATTAAACAAATTATTTAAATAAAATTAGCAAAAAAAAAAAAACATGGGCAACAAATTTAAACAGGATTTCAAAAGAAATTTATTTTTAAAATTTAATTTTATTTACATACACATAAAAATTTCATATGGTAGGTACCATTTATGGTCACAAAAGGCAAAATTAAAAACTTATTCATTCTTTAGTAATCCAAAAAAAGGTTTTTTTTAATTAATTCTAACGTACAACCAACATTTATTGTACAGTAAATATGAATAATAATAAAACTAAAACATTCGCTAGCAACTTCTAAAACAAAATAACAATAACAAATAAAAAAAATATTAGAAAAAAGTTTTCTACAAACGGACATATTTTATTTTGTTTGGAAAATGTACACGTTCAAATAAGTGTCTCTTTTGAAAATTAACGTGGCAGAATATAAAGAAAACAATGCTGAATACACTCGAAGAAACATGCCAGTGCTAGTGAAATTGTTTTGAATATATTTTGAGGAATTCAGACTCAATTATCAAAAGCGTTACAAATAGTAATCAAAAAAAAAAATTAATTAATTATATTTAATTTTATTAAAATTTTATGTACGAGTATTATGTATTATTAAGCTGACTTACATATATGTTTAACTTAGTTACTAAATATACTTTTGAGATTGTTTTTCTTACTTAAAAACCAAACAGCGGGAAATAGAAACAGTATGGATGCCTTCTCCTTTTTAGAAGATCAAATAGTTAGCTTTAAAAAACAGTCACATTTTTTTAAATCACCAAAAAAAAAATGGCTGAGTAATGATTGTTTACGTAAAAAAAATTACAAATTTTGTTTAAAAGTTAAAGTCTTATTTCTTTCACGTAAAGTCACATAACTTATGAACAAAAATCGATGAACGCGTTTCGCTTTTCTTCACAATTAAGTAAAGGTACCCAATTTGTAAGGGAAGGAAAAAAGTAGTGAAGTTACACTCAGTCTACAACTGACATTAAATGCTTAACATTAACACTAAAATGATGTTAGTGTTAACTATAGACTCATCATGTTAGAGGGTTTCTCATGTTATAACACGGTTGTTAATGCAAATGTTTTAACAACGCGTTTATAACATCAATAACAGCAAATAATGTCTGTTGTAGACATGGAGTAACGAATGCCGATATATCGGCGATACTTCACGTTGGCCGATATATCGGTATCGGCGATATTTTGCTGTCGATACACCGGTACTTTTTCTTATAGTTTTTTTGAACAAGCAATTTAATTTTCAATACTTATTTTTTGCATTACAACTGAGAACAAAAAATCAAACAGCATAATAAATTGTTTCTTTTCTTTGGAGAAGAATGATCCTCTGTCCATCCCAAGCTGTGGTTCAGCTAAATAAGAAGTCTAGATATACCTTATATCTTCTAATTTTTCTAGTAACGCAGATCCGTTTGCTTACTGGGCTATTAAATAGTTTACTTAAAACTTAAGACCACGGCGCGCCGCGGCGCAGAAATACTTAAGTTGTCAAATGAGTTCAGACAAATCTGTGAGACGTTTTTTACTGCAGGTCTGCTTCAAACGGAGATACGAAATTATCTCCGCAAAAGTTGGAAATACTTTGGTTTTTGAACAAAAATCGTATTAATATTAATTTTGAATATTATTAATCTCTTAGAGGGAGTTTACACGGTGTCTTTTCAGACATGTCTAACAAAAACGTTGGTTTTGTTTTGTAGGTGATCGGGTTAGAGAAGAAAGAGATGTTGTCAAACAGACACGAAACGAGTTTTCATGTTTTTTAATTTGTATGTATATGGATATTAGACAATTAGGATGGGTTTTTGAGATGTCAGTTGAACTAGGCTTAGTTAATCTGAAAACAGATTTGTGCCGCCATTACCATGTTTGTTTACGAAATTATGAGGGAACAGCTTAGTTTTGCTTAAAATGTTAATCTTTAATGAAATAATTAAAACAAAATCCCATTTTGCCGGAAAAATCCAAGTTCCAGATTACGTTAAACTAAGTTTAAACTTAATCCACATCTCAAGAACCCGGCCTTAGACATGAAAACAGACATGTTTGGAAAGACAATAGGTTTTTGGAAACGTGTTCAAAAGAGGATGAATAAAACAGACATGTCTGAAAAGACACCGTGTTAATGCCCCCTTACACTGTTTTTTTTTTTTTTTTAAAAATAAATTAATTTTACTATGAATTTAATAATCATTTTTGTATTGTGTCACCCATCCGAACCTGCTTGATTCAAGTATAGATTATTCGAGTGACAAATACGAAACTTTAGCCATATTTAATCCCTGATCCGTATTTAATATAATCCGAAAACTATAGTTAAATTTATCACATTTCAACTATTTTATATGTTTAAAAAATTTTAAATTTTTCAATGATTATATAATTACTAAGAATTGTAAAAATATTGTTTTTTTTTTCAATAAATGATATTTTTGATTTTAATTAAAACAATAATCAAAAAACTTTGCCATTTCAAACAATGTGTTTATTGATTAAATGGAATATAACTCAGATTTTGGCAACTCCTAACAACATTTCTAAAAGTTTAAATTATTTTATTTAGGATTGTTTATTATTTAATTAATATTTTAATTACAAATATCTTCCAAAACAAATAAAAATTAATTTAAACAAAATTATATATTAAATTTTTGTCTTTTTTTCAACTAAAAAAAATAATTGATTCAATTATCACATTAATTAAATTGAAATACTTTTCAAAAACATTTATCCATTTTTAAGCCTCACAAAAACTAATAACATAAACCTACCTACATATGTACATATGTTAGTGTATGTTTGTATACCAAAAATCCAAATTTCTTTATATTGCCGTATTTTAAATGGATCTACCTTGCTACCTGTTGGGGCTCTAAGTTTCCGCAAAATATGGTAATAACGGTTAACATCACTGATCTCAAGAAATACATGTTTTATTTTTAAAATAAAAATGTGCATTCTTTCTGAGACACCCTGTATAACAATACATATATACCGTAATATATAAAATAGATTTTCAGCCGTTCCATCCAAAATTACCAACATTTTTCCTACGGTTTATAGTGCGGAACATATTGCTGATGCTGAAATAAAAGTAAATTTATTTTTTAGGCTGTTGTTGTAAATGATTCATTATAAGTTTTATTTTTTCCTCTCTTACTACAACATAAAAGTCATTCGGTGTTTTCTTTTTTTCTTTATAATCGATTTTTCTTATCCCATTTATGCTCATAACTAAAAAACAATTCCTCGAACGAACTTTTTCCATCTAAATTGTTGCTGTTTTTCTTTAATTTTTTTGGTCTTCTTTAGGTAAATTGGCAATGCACTGCAGTTGTTCCTCTTAATTTGTACAAAAACTTTTTTATATAATATTTGCTCGAGATAAATATTAAACTTTTGCAGAACTCAAAATCAAACTATAAGATAAATTGCATTGTATATGAATAAAGATATTGATGGAAAATAAATAATTATTTTAGGAAGAACAAACTTTGGAAAATTATTAATGAACAGTTTATTTTTTCACATATTTGAATTTGTCAACGAAAAGCAAAAAAGAACACAAAATTTTATAATTAACCTTAATGAGATTAGATTGCATTATTTATAAAGAAAATAACTTATTTAAACAATTTCAATAAAATAAAATTTATCGATCAAAAAAGTTAAAACAACAAAATACTTTTTCGTAATTTTATCAGCCGTTTGTTGAAATTATAATTACTCGTCTATATTTTAACTACATTTTACTATTGTTTACCAATGGGATGTTAAATGTATTTGAAAATTGCAACAATGTTTTATAGTTTTATTTCTATTTATAAAATTTTTTTTAGCAAATCCTTGACAACACATTAGTGACCACAACGGCAACATATTTGTCGTTTTAAACTACTGATTGTTTGGGCCATGAGAAATAAAAAACAACTACTTTGGTACACGTTGTATATGGCGGGGTGTGGAGCACTTAAAGTAGGTCATCAATAAAATATGGTAGTTAAAGTTAAAAAGTAAAAAAAAAACAATATAATTTCATGCAATTTTAATGAGCCAGTACTAGATATTCAATGAATTGTAAGAATTTGCAATAAATTGATTTGTCTTGCAGTCAATAATGGAAAAAAATAATGAAATAAGTTAATTTTTTAACGTTTAAAATTCAATTTGTTTTTACATGACAGTAGTTTAAGATACAATTACGATGAATCAATATTTTGGATATAGAATTGATACTAACAGCCATGTAACAGAGTACATGGCTTCAGAAAATTACGAAAAAACTCTGCGGAATGAAACCATTTTTGTTTTCATGAACGAAATGTGAGTTTTCTATATCTTAAAATAAACAAATATTTCTTCTTCGGTTCCGAATGGAATCATCCCGAACGGAATTGTACTCTGTGATGTGGTTGTAAGTTTTAGATCTGCTATCACCCAAATAAACCTTATTTATATGCAAAATCGCCGAAATTCGTCCTCAAAATTCAAAAATTAGAACTTTGCAAAAATGTTATACAACAACGACAAAACAAAATCATAAAAAGATGAATATTTTTTTTAATTTATATAACCGTTATATACAATATTTTTTATTAATTACAAGTGAGAGTGCTATATTCTGCTGTGCCGAATCTTTGATACCCTCCACCGATATTTCGAATAATTCAGGAGTAGAGCCCACTCCTATGATATCTATTATTAATTAATATTTATAAAAACGGACGTTTGCGGAACGTAAGACCTATATTAAATTGTTGACCGACAATCGGAAAGTTTAATGCTTTTCTATTTAGTAATTTGAACTAGATTGAGTAAAATATCATGATTCGTAACAGTTTTAACCAAACTAAAATTATTTTTAGGAGGGGAATTTATATTGGACCCATGGTAAATTATGGATCAATCATCCCAAAATTCTGCAGGGTGATTTCTGGTATAAAAAATTTAAATTAGAATTAAGCAGTGAAATGATTTAAAGCATTTACAGTGAAATTCAGAAGACTGCTTAATGTGGGATCTAAGGTAAACTATGGACCTATATCACAAAATTGCATGACATTTTTATAGCCATATGAAGCTAAGTTGGAATAAATTTTACCGCAATATCTATATCTGCTACGGTTTTAATTTATTTTCCACAGTGGGTTTTATATGGGGCCTAGGGTAGTTAATGAACCGATCTTCATGAAATTCGACACTTTGATTTTTAGTCCTATAAAACTGTGAAGTATTAAGTTTTATTATGATGGCATTATTTATAGATTTTAGGCGCAATAAACTGTTTTCCGAGAGTAGTCTTTATATGGCGCCTATGGTAATTTATGGACCGACCTTCACGCAATTGACCAGTATGATTTATATTCTTATGAAACTGTTACATACCAAAATTTATTATGATGGCGTACTAAACTGTTTTCCGGGAGAAGGATTTATATGGCACCCAGGTTAAATTATGGACCGATTTTCATCAAATTACACCCAATGATTTCCAGTCATATAAAACGAATTTGTGAATTATTCCACCATTTGTGTAAGTTTTTTGTAACAAAATTATCAATTTTTTAGGTTGGTGGTTCCACATTTTGATTTATAGCTCTGATCCTACTGAACCGATTTTGCTGGATCTCAATCCAGTAACTACAAGCAATATGACGTCAAATTTGCTTTTTTCTTTTAAGTCTTTTGAAAGTGAGCATGTTTTCAACAGACGGACAGACAGACGGACATGAATAAATCGACTTAGAATTACTTAAGGGGCCAGAATATATAAACTTTATGGGGTTATAGATGTATAATAAAAAAGTTTCACACGGAATGACAAACTTATTATACCCTCATTTACCACTAGTGGTGCTGGAGGGTGCTATATTCGGTTATACCCAATATTACATACCCTTCAGCATGGTGCGATGAGAATAGAATATTATTGAAATACCGTTCTTTAGATAAAAATAAATCTATTTTGGGCGACGTCCGCTTCTCCACTCCCTCCCACACTTTGTCGGATGTTCCGTATTGATAACCAAGATGATTGTACCAAATTGGGAAACTTTGGCTCTTGACGTTCTTGAGATCTACAGAAATCTATAATGTCTTTTTACGGGAGGTGCCACTCCTACTAATCCAATCCCGCCCATATTTTTAGAGAAGTTGTGTATTAATAACCCATAACATGTTCGGAGTCAACCATAATATGGTTGTGGCATCTTATTCGAGGACTTATTTAGCCGAAATATAATCGCCTGTAACAAAAATAAGGTTAAATTAACCATAATTTGTTTAAAAAATGTTCGTTACAAATCGTTTTGGTGAAGGTAACTATTAAAAAATGTTTTTTCTCCAGGAGAACTTGACTACATAAACACGCTTTCTGGCTATTTCTTTAAAAGCTGCTCTGGCAACAGATTTGGGCTTTTTCATATTACACTATTTTCACCTCTGTTCTTCTCTGTGCCAACCATACCAACATTTTTTCTTTGTAAGATGCAAGTTTAAATTACTGTAACGCATTTATTATGCTAACATCAGTATTTATACTTAATTTTGAAAACGGGCAAAGTTGGCCCAATATCAAAAATTTTGACTTACCAAACTGAAAATTTTGTTAACAGTATCCTTAAATATTGATTCGTAGTACATTTTCCTTACCCGGAAGTAATAAAAGTCGTGTTTTGCATGTGGCAGCATCAGTTTCTATTATGTTTTTACCTTCTCCTCTAAAATTGCAATTATATTTAGTCTAACGATATATATATATAGACTAACGATATGTACTATTGAATGCTACAATGATTTGTATACATTTTTAGAACAAACATTATTTCTTACCGATCCTTTTAATTTTTAATAAGAAACACAACAAAACTTAGTATGTATTGACTAAATAAAATTTATTTTTAATATTTATGTTCCTTAATTTTTATTTACTATATCTAATAAACATTTTATTAAGATCTATTTTTACATACAAATATTTAAAAATAAAAAAAATTATTTAAATCTTTGTTTTTACTTCAGACATATAAAGACTATTGTACAAAATAAATGTTGCTTATGCATAAAAATTTAATTATTGAATTCTTAATTAATTATTCTATTAAATTATTTAATATTTAATTAGTTATTTTAGTTCGTTCTTTCACATTGTTAAATGTATTTATAATATTATAATTATAATTAATAAATTTATTACTTATTTGTTTTTATCAAGGCGTAATTATTAAAAAGAAAATATTTATGTATTGTATACGTTAAAAAAATATATGTTTAATGAACAATTAAAAAATATTTATATTATTCTAAATCCCGTCTAATTTTTTCTCGAAAGGGAAAAAACATTCATGGATTTCTTGATTTGTTTGTTTCTGTATTATAAAAAACACCTCAGTTTTTTTGGCCACAGTGGGACCTGCTTAAATCTTTTATTATACTATGTTAATATTTTTATATTATCCGGGTTAAGATTTGCTTGAAATTTCGACAATAAACTGAGTTTAAACAATTAATTTTTATTTTAGTTTAAATTTTAGCTGTAGTTTAAATTAACTATATTCTACTGTAGTTTGTGTTAAGGATCTTATATTAAAGATACTTTTAAATAATTATAATTTGTAACTATAGAGATATAAGTACATATATTGTTGTATTTTGTATTATTTGAATTTGGTAAAAAAGAAATATATTAATTTGTATGTAAATCTTTATAATTTTGTATTAATTTTTTTTCAGTCCCTACTACTGGCAATTTTATTGTATAAATGGCATTACAACAAATATTTTACGTCAAAAGAAGATGTGCTATTAATGATATGACTTATATGGCGATGCACTAAAAAAGGAAAATATAGTTTTTTTTATTAATGCTTCAATTAAAATAAAATTTAACATGTCTAGAGCAAGAGCATAGTCATGTATAAGTATTTTATTTTGCATTAGTTTATCTAAGAGATGGGCACCCCAACGCCCAACGAAAGGAAAAAAATTTAAACTGCACTTAACTCTGCTACAACGAGAAGCGTAAAGTCAACCCTTCAAAACCAACATTCTACCCTTTATCGTAAGGTAAAACGTATTGACGAATTTCTGAAGCAAACCGAACGAGTGACTTATATCGGCTCACTAAGAAGTTAACGAATAATAGCATGTCAGTATCCACCAAACCAATAAGGTATAACTCCGGCACATCTAAAGACGAGCGGCTTGAACTCCGGGCCACACAATTCTCTGAAATTTTCTCCACACTTCCTCAGATAAATCCGGCTATGTGCGATTGTATTGATCACAATTCACTTTTAAATATCAGGGGTGTCCCGGTTGGCTAGTTGTTAGTGAGAAAGTCTATCAGTGTGAGGGTTGCGGGTTCGGCTACCGTCAAAGACTCTAGTCTGTTTCACTACAATGAGTCTAAGTTAATTTAGCTTGGTTAAATTAAGCTAAAATATAATTTGTTATTACTTTTGGGGATAAAGAAGGGAAAAGAGAATGTCATTTATTTTCCTCTCTCTCCTAAAAACTCAAGACTTGACGGCTAAGACTTGAACAATGTGCACCAGCACTCAATAGCGCTATATGGCAAGTTGCACAGTCTTGTTGAAACAAAAAAAAATGTCGTTGATGTTTAGCTAATGAATTTTTGGAAACAATAACTTAGTCAGCAATGCTCGATACCGCTCGCCACTCTCCGTAACAGCAGCTTCTTGCTCATTTCGAAAGAGCGTGTAAACCGCACCAGACACTCAATTTAAATGAATGTAATGGTGATTCATTAACGGCTTGAGGATTGTCTTCACAACAAGTACGACAATTGTGCTTATTGAAGTAGCCATTTAACCAGGAATGAGCTTCGTAAAATGTGGGAAGGGTTCTATGTACTCTGCGAACATATTTATTTTTTTAAATTAAATTTCCACAATTTAGGAGCGTTGTTCTAGCGTTATGCAATTCATGATGACAAGCCAAACGCTACTGAAGAGAAATGTCAACACAATTTGATATTCACAGCAGTCAAACTATAGTTATCGATATTGGAAGCTCTCATGCAGCTTAAAGCAAACAATTGTTTTTACTTTTTACACTCGTGTCAACGAGTTAATCTACGATCGCGGTTTTCAAATATTTGACGAAAAAAACGAAACTAATATATAATTTCCTTTAATTCGAATATTTATTTTGTTTATAATACCACATCTTACATAAAATAATTTTTTGCTATGTCTAGCAGTATAATTAGTTGTATTTGTTTTATATTAAGAACATGCTAAAGCTCACTAACTATTAACAAAAGTAGTGGTTATGCTTTTTGGGTCAAATATTTAATAAGTGTGACAGTAGCTTTAGTTTGGTTTGAGCTAGAGCAACGTTTACAAATTATTTAAATATATTTTAAAAACCATAGTTAAATGTAATTTGGCAACTTTCTTCAGTTCAGCACACTTTGGGTTATGCTAGGAACACAACTGGGACGAACGACGAATTTCGCCCAACACGACGAATTTTTCCGTAAAAAATCGCTGAGTAAATTCGTCGTATGAATAACGATGAATAGCTGGCAGCTTTTATAATTGAGAAAGTTGATTAATGCTTGTGCAAAGAGAGAGAAATAGTGTGACCATATTCAAAAAAATAAAGCTTAAAAATAAAATCATAATCAAAATCACAACAAAAAACAATTTTTATTGCAAAATACTTTGTATACTTATTTTTTGTGTTATACAATAAAAAAAAAACAATTATTAAAGTAAAAAGTAACTTTATTTACTAAACTACTTCTTAACTAAAACCAAACATGGTCACCTAGTACTGATTTGTTCGTCGTTCGCCGGCGTATGAAATAGAATTAAGGCCCTAATTATGTACAACGCAGTGCAACGCCAAACAATAACATTAAAAGCACAAACAATGTCATAAATATTTTAAAACGCAATGTGAATTTCTGTAGAAAGCAACAACAAAATTACAAAATATTTATGACATTGGTTGTGCTTTCAATGTTATTCTTTGGCGTTGCGTTAGTTCTGTGGCGTTGCGCTGCGTTGTACATGATTAGGGCCTAAATCTATTTAAAGTTCGCCGCGTCTGGCGAATTTTCGCCGGCGCCCTAATTGTGTGCATTTTCATATACACAAACGTCTTTTTTTTTTGGCGACGAATGTTCGCGGCCGAAAATTCGTCGTTCGCCCCAGTTGTGTTCCTAGCATTAAATGGCTATGCCAATTAAAACAACTACAGCATATTTAACGATGGTAGCTCTCAAGCCATTGTCGAAACACCATTAAATCCCAAAAAACTCAATGTTTGTAATGTCTTGATAAATAACGGTGGTCGGAACATTACAGTCAACGCTGAGCGGTATAGAGACAAGCTTAAAAATTTTTCATACCTCATTAGCTGGCATTAATCTTGTTGACCTGTGGTTTTAACAGATCGGCACCACATGCCACACTGCACACGCTACAAATTATTTACTCAAAAGAACTTTTGATAAACGAAAAATTTCAAATAAATTCGTGTGATTTAAATCCTTTAAATTATTTTTTTTTTTTGGCTTTGTAAAGTTACTAGTCTACACCGATGACAACTGAACACCTGGAAATCAACATGGGACCATTTGTTGGCTAAATACGGCTGCAAATGCTGAAAAAATTATGTTCAAATTGGAATTCCAAATTGCTTCATGTACCCTATAGTCGTAGCAGCCACATGGTTTAAATCATATTTAAAACATTTCTAAAGGAGAACACCCAATTTTTTATAAGTAACTAGCTTAATACCGTGTTCAGATGTGCACCTTAATTGAGTTTTGCGCAATAAATGCCGTTATTGAGCTCAATTATCCATATACAATTTCCATTTAGTTATTGTTCAATTAATACGAAATGGCAATAATATTGAGTAAAATTAAAATGCAACACTGTAACAAGTGAGTTTAGTGAGCAAAACACAACTCACTAAATGAAGTGCCAGCTAAAATGCCAAAAAGCCAAAGGTGTATCCATTAGGTCTGCGCAAGAAGCCAGATGTTTATTCCTTAAAGATGTCACATGTATATTTTTGTTTACGTTTTTGATTTTTTGTCACACATACATGCATACAGAACACGTTTTTCCTTTTTCACACTGTCAAACGCTAATTGAGTTAGCTAAATTGTGTATGTGTAAACAGAAAGGTAATTTGGTCCATAAACCGAATATTAACTCAATAAATAATGTATATCTGTACCCATGTTCTGTAACTTCGGTGAGAACTTCTCGCATCGAAAACATGCGAAACAAAATACTCCATCGTTTCTCAAAAAGTGAGAAAAAAGTGTGTCCGTAACTCATGTCGAAAACTATCAAAAGAGATTACGTCGTTACGTTATAAGTGTTATAATATCCCACTCGAAGCCGATATTAAATTGCAGATCTTGAGAACGCCAGTCAAACATATCGTTGACGGCGACCCAAAATTGGCTAAAATTTAAAATTTTTCTACGACGGCGGCGAAAATACAGCCTTTAATGTTTGCTGATTACAAAATTGCTTTGGAAACATTCGTATATTTTTTAAAAATTTTAAAAGCAAAATAATTATACAATGAAAATCTGCCAAGAACAAAATACTAGTCTATTCCGTGTTCATATTCATATTCATTGCATTTCAATTTATTTTTTAGCGCTAAAATTATTTTCTCATCCCGTTTTTATGCGTGAGTTTATTTGACAGTTCAAAGCGGAAACTTTCTCACATTTCCTTACGTGACAGCTATTACTCGCCAAAAATGTTATAGACGCTATTATGTGAGAAAAACAGCTGTTTGTTTCAATTTATGGTATTTTTGTTTCATTTCTCACATTTCAATCAAAAAGCTTCTCGACGCGAGAGTTACAGAACATGGGCACTGAACACCATATAACCCAGTGTGCTTCGCTTCCCTCATTAAAATAAAATAGGTATATTTTTTTTAATACAGATCTCGTGCACTGCTTACGTAGCTATTTGTACCAAGTTTGAATACTTTTACTGTGACCATGTTCCAGTTTTACAGAAATGTACGAAATTTGTAAACTGTAGCTGTTGCCGTTCTCTAGATATACAGAATTCTAGCTTGTGCTACGCCCGCACAATTTAAGTGTTAAATTGTCCGCGTAGACAATTTAACACTTAGATATACAGAATGTTTGACAGATGTTGTGCAGTTATAACCAAGCTATTTGTACCAAATTTGTAAACAGTAGCTGTTGCCGTACTCTAGTCAGTAATTTAAATTACTTAAGCCTGGGAATAAATCACTTAAGGTCCAAACCACTAAAAAAAATGTTTTCTCATATATCTGATTTAGTTGGTTCTTCAAAGTAAAATGTTTTGCTATAACTCTAGATATTTCAAAGATTGCAAACTAATATAACACTGTCGCTCACAAATTTTAATTGTTTTTTTTTTGCAGCAACCTGAATGGATTTTTCAAGAATACTTATATAAATTATTTTGGCAATTCACAAAGTGTTCTATTGTGTCATATTGGCTGTATATGCTATATTATTATTATTAATGTCACATTCATTAAATTATAGCATATGCAACCAATATGACACAAATTTTTAATTTAGTAAATAATTTTATAAAATTCTACCAGGCCTTCCCTTTTATTTGGTACCGAGTTTGCTAAAAACAATATTAGATGCTAGTATTAAAAAAAAAAATAATTTAAAATAAGCTAAATTTTGTTTAATTCTTTTCAAATGGACAAAAGATAAGTACGCATTTAGAATATTTTTTGTCTCTAGATTAATGGAAAAATAGTGGTGTTTTTGCAACAACTGTGACTAAAGGCTAGTTTACACGGTAATACAATGTGTTACGACATGTCAAAAAATGATGTAGAATGAGAAAAATCTTATCATGTAAAAGCAAAATGCATTGAGTAAGAGAGAATACGGATAAAAATATGACAATCAGTCGGTAAATGTTCATTTTCTAACTTGAGGGTTACACGATCAAGTTTTGTCTATCAAGTTTTAATACACTCACACTTTTTTACCAATACACTCATACTTTTAAAAATTGAAGCGAACTTGCCTTTAAAATTCTCATTCAAGTGAGTGTATCAATTTACGTTCAAGAAAACAGCTGATTACAAGTTTGGTGAGAACATTTTTCGTTTCTCTTTATAAATTGTTCTCTTGATGACATCTTGAAAGTAAATTGCTTCAAAATTGCGTGCAGCCTACGTCACAGCTTCCATTTTTTGGAAATTTTGACAAACTGTATATGTAAAAGACTATCAAGAACAACTTGATCGTGTGGCTGCAGTGTTAACCATTTTAGAAACTTATGCATTCTCATCACACCAGAGTCGCATTTTAACAGAGTATATTGAAGGTGGTAACATTTTTATAAAATTACAAAAACAAGCAGAATCAACTCAGGATGTGTTCATGTTGTTTTTGTAAATATTGTAAAACTGCAACCATCTGCTTTTTGTTATTAACTCACTGTGCTTTTATTTTACTTATGGCCAATTTTCAGGATTGACATTAAAACACATTTATGTTTAAAATCGTTTTAAATACAAAATTCTTTTCTTCACTAAACACTTAAATGAAACTTAAGTCACCGATGTGGTACATTTAAATTCAACTTAAGTTTACATTGGATTAACTTAGCAAGGTGAACTCAATATCACAACAATAAAAAAACAACAGGCAAAGTAATAAGAAACAGCTGTTTTTTGAGACCACCTTGTAAATAACTACACTTTTTTATGAAATTTTCTTGTTTTTAGTAGTGCCACCATACTTTTATCATAATTAAATAAGACTTTTCATATAAAACTCAAAAAATCAATCTGTAATAAAATACGATTTAAGTTTTTATGAAAATTAACATAATATAGATTTAAATACTATCCTGAAAATTGGGCATTAAACCATCAGTGTAAACATAAAAAATACTTACCAACAGATTTTTATTTTTTTTGTTTTAAACACAGAGAGAAATTCATAATATTTTGATTCCACAAAGTCGTAATACATTGTATTACCATGTAAACTAGCCTTAAGCAACTATAATTCTATTTTTTAGGTCACTGTTGTGTTTCATTAAGCCCCTAATTGTTTATACATATATTATACTGTTGGGGTCTTAAGCAAAAAGCAACCAATATTTCCGAATAATTCTTTTTTCCGGATTATGGTAGAATCAGTACCAGGTATAGCCATTAGAAGTTTTCTTAATTTTTAAACCATATAACATCAAACAAAAGAAAATAAGGGGAAAAATTAAAACAAGCGTCAAAAATCCAATAAATTAATTTGACATTAATTGGGTAAATAATGGCAACTCCACCTCGCTTAAGTCAACTTTAGCAACTGTGCGAACCCATATACAATATATGTATGTGGCCAACCAAGGCGAATTCATTATTTAGGAGGCGTTCTACTTTTTTTCTCGCTTAGAAAGAGAAATGTCAAAAGTTGCTTATGTTTTTGACATATCGATCAACGAAAGCAACAAAAAATTACATTGTTGTGTTTTTGGTCTTGTTACTTGTTGTAGTATCGACACCACCGTATACATGAATTCGCTTTGTGGCCAACTATAATGTACTTAATAAAACTTTTCATTAAGTTTCGTTAAAAGTCCAACCATAATATGCATTAAGCCGCTTAATTCAACTTAAGCAACTGTGCGAATACATATAAAACATATGTGGCCAACTATACTGTACTCAATGAAACTTTTCGTTAAGTTTCGTCAAATGTCATTTGCTTACGGAATCAGCTGTTTGTGCATTGTTACAAAAAATACAATAAATTGAAATGGATACAGAAAAACAAGAATATAGAAAAAGATGAATTTTATATATTTTAATTTTTTATCCATTTTTTATTAATAAGTATGTAGTTACAACAATCACCAATTTTTTTCTTTTTACAACGTTGCTGGCAAGTTAAATAAAAGATAAAATAAACAAATACAGGGCTGTAATTTTTGGTACTTCTTTATTTGAAGTACTCGCAAGAAAGCAAAATATTACACAAATATGCAATATAGATCTTAAGTTTATGTAAGTACATTATGACCACCTTGAAAGCTGGGATCACACGATTGCCACAATGCACCAATTTTCACACTTTTTAATACCCCAATCGTGTGACTGCACAATCAATTGCCTCATGTACCAATCGAGGGCAATATTGTGCTTACTTTTACCAATAAAATGCAACCCTGGTGCGGCAATCGTGTGACTACTTGATATGCAAACGCGCGTCAATAAAAATGTACCAATATTTATTGGGTTCTTGTGCGGCAATTAAACAGCACAATACGCGTCAATATTTGCCTTTTTTAATCAATTTACTTTTGTGTGTTTCTTTTAGTAGGAATAAATTAAAAATAAAAATTAAATTTATCAAAAATAAAAATTGGGAATTTAGCAAGTCATTAATAAATAAATTAATAATAAATTTTGTATTCCTTTTAATATATTTTTTTTTAAATTCGTGCAATAGCTGTTCAGGACAATATAAAAGAATATATATATACAGGAAAACGAAGCAAAATGTATTGAAATTCTTTATAGCGAATTTATTTTTATATATAAATATTCTCTATTTCTTTATATATTTAAAATAGAATTTTACTTTGTTTAATTTTTGGAATTTCATGTATATTACTTAAAAAATTTGTTTGAATATATGATAAAATTTTTTTTTTTTAATAAAAAAGCCAACTAGAACTTCCAAACAAATAAAAAAGCTGTCACAACAGCTGTTTTCGCAGTTCGCACAAGTAAGAACAATCGTGTGACTGTGCTGCGGCAATTATTGTACCCATTTAGCTTTGTACCAAATAGCGGCAATTAAATTTGTATAAAACAGGGCAATCGTGTGATTTCAGAATATTTTATTGGCGCAATTTCATTATTGTGCGTCAATAAAGCACAATCAAAATTGTGTCATATTGGTGCATTTGCGGCAATCGTGTGATCCCAGCTTAAGTCTCTTTTAATTTTCTTATGCATTTGACAGACTTTTCGCTAATTTTTGACAGTTCTTCTAACTTATGCATATTATGGTTGGGCCTTAAATGTCATTTGCTTAAGCAAAGTGCCAAACTGAATGCACATTCCGTACGGAATCATCTGTTTGTGCATTGTTAAAAAAAATAAAATAAATCGAAATGGATAAAGAAAAATAAGAATAAAGAAAAAAGAGGAATTTTACATATTTTAATTTTGTATCAATTTTTTATTTTTAAAACGTAACTTGATTAAATAAAACATAAAATAAACAAATACAGGGCTGTAATTTTTGGTACTATTTAATTTGAAGTAGTCGCAAGAAAACAAAATATTGCACAAATATGCAACATGGATCTTAAGTTTATGTAAGTATATGTATTATGGCCACCTCAAAGTCTTTTTTAATTTGCTTATGCATTTGTCACACTTTTCTTTCATTTTCAACAGTACCTAAAGCTAACTTATGCATATCATGGTCGGCTTTTATACTTATTATACTATGGTCCGAGCAATTTTGTTTAAGTTTAGTTTGACGTCTCTCTTCTTAAGAAAGAGATATAATTTTATTCGGAACTTGACTTGGTTTAATTCAAGGCGAATTCAACTACAGGTGGTGTCGATACTACAACAATCCAAAAACAACAGAAACAACAAAGGGTTTTTTGCATTGCATTGTTAGTGTTTACTGTCCAAAATGTCAACCATTCCTAACAAAACACTAACAAATCAAAACAAAGTAGCTCGAACTGTCAAAATGACACCACCTGTAGTTGAATTCGCCTTGGTTTAATTTTAATTTTTTTTTTCGGACAAAATTGAACTGTGCTGCCACATATTTTAATTTTTCCGCCAAAGTTGAACTGAGCTGCCACATCTTATTTTATGTATAATAAAATCACAGAATATACTTGTGGAAAAAGTTTTCTTATGTTGTCATTAAAAACTTATTGATATTAAAAAATATTTAAAGTGGAGTTCAATGAATCGATTGCCCTAAAGCTTACTCCTCGTTTACACACGTATTTCATACGCTAGTTTTGATATTCCAGACAAATTGTTCGAAATGGGTGAATCGTGGTGGGGCAAACTCTCAATAAAAAAACTTTTTCTCCAGACAAAAAAAAATTTCGGAAACAATGGGTGAAGCTTTATGTAAAACTCAATATATAAAATAAAATCGTTTAGGATTCCAGCATTCTTCTCTAAATTTAAATAAAAACATTAACAATATATGATATACATTATTTTATATTATCCCTTTTTATTCTAACTAGTCTATGGTCTATAAAAAATAAACTGTGTTTTTGTTTTATTTATCATGATGAAGTATTTTAAAAATCTTAAATTAATTTTGGATCTTAAATTTTTTATGTTTTAGTTAACTGCAAATTTTCTTGAATATTTTAATTAATTATAATTATATATTTCCCATTGATTTCTTAAATTAGAAAATTGTATACTAAACCTTAAGACATCTCACCTTATATCTCTTAAGGCCTGTATTCACTATCCTATTTAGTCGCACGATATGTCAAAAAATCGTGTGTGCTCATAATGTATGACAGTGTGGCTTAAAAATTAATTGAGTGACAGATTTTTTTGACAAGTCTGTCCGACTTGGAAATGTTTTAAAAATTTTCATAAAATGATAGATTATATGCGATCAGAGTTTCATTTTCTTGCAAAGTAGATGAGTCATTTGAGTTTGCTTCTTTTTTGTGGGATAGTGTGGCATTGACAGCAGATTTTGCAGACATTTTTTTTTATGTCGGATAGAATTCCGTCAGATTTTCGTGTGAATGAATCGTACGATTATGTAGGATAGTGAATACCGGCCTTTAACAAACATTTGACAAAAAAATACAAACGCGTGACCACTAAATTGATCTAGTTTGAACTTTCGTTTTAATAATTTTTGTTGATCTACTAAACTTTATTACTGAAAAAAAAAATCAAGAATAATGTAAGCAATAAAATGTTTAATGTTAGCAAGCGTTATGCAAAATCAAACAAATGTTTAATAAAAATAGTGGTTACGTGTGAGGCGTCAAAAGTTTGTTAAATGTGACCATAGATTATTATAAGTCGCAACTACGTCAGCTGAAAAATATCTGAATACTTTGGCCGCCGATAAAAAAAAAACAGAATTGATCGCTACTGAATTTCAACTGTACAGGCGGCTTTAGAAAGTTTTTCATTTTCTATAATCGGAGTAATATATGTATTATTTTTTTAACATTAAGTTTGAATGATTGTATAAATTTAATATACTTTTAGCATTCAAGGCCATTATCGTTTCTCTTAAAGTTATCTGCCTGTAGAATTTCTGAATTTTTTTCAATAAATAACTTTTACAAAATCCATGTTGAATTTTTTTAATTAATGTTACAAAAAAAAACTAACAGAATAAACTGAACTGAAAACATGGAAATATTACAAAATAAGAACATGAAATAAATTTTCCTTCTACTTCAATACCAACCATCTGTACGCCATTCTTGCAAAACGAAAAACAGAGCAAAAAAAAAACCAATGAAAAATCATTTTGGAAATGTGTAGTCTGCTTTGTAATTTCATTCCATCAACCAGAAATTAATTGTCTTCCTGTCATAAATTATTTACCGTTTTAACAGAATTTTTCTTCATATAAGGTCCACTCGTTTTTGCAGATAGTGTAAGGAAATCTTATTATAAATTCAAATAATGGATACATACAGCTACTCCCACTTAAAGTGGGACACATAGAAAAAGTCTTATGTGAAAATGTTTGCAACTCGACATGAAAGCCTTAGTTAAAATAAGACTTTACATTTAATATAATTTATTTTAAACTATCAAAATTTAATTGATACATGCACAAAATAATAAACATAATTATTAAAACAAAATATTTCGATGTGGGGTCCTATTTATAGTGGGAGTAGCTGTAGAGGTCCCTCATATTAACTTATACATTCATCGTTAAACAACAAGTGGTCATAGCAACCGAAAAGCTTAATTGTTGAATATCGAAAAACAAGGGGGAATTCTTCAATTAAAAGTTGTTATGGTATCACTATGGGGGAAGACGGGGTAGGATCAATATATATATAGATTTTCCAAGTCACTTTTAAGAATAATGAAAATAGTTAGTGTGTGATAATAATAGGGAGAAGCATTTGGAACAACTTTGTTACATCACTTTATAAAACATGAGTTTTTGTATCATGACTAAAAATTATGCCGCGATGTAAGTGCTGAGCTGGGTTCGAAGCAATAAGTTGTTTTCACCATATGATGAGATAAGAGATCTATCTTAAATATCAACCACGAACTAACAATTTATGAATCTTTTTTTCACATCACTCTTCCAAAAAGAATGGTCATCACATCCATTGGTCCTGCGAAACCAGATGTATTGCCTGAAAACAAAATTTAATTGATTTCTATGGTTATGGCATTATGTCAAGTCGAACAGCTGTTTTGTATGGTTTGGTCACGTCTTATTGAACATTTAAATCGAAAACGCGTCATGAAGTAAATAAAACATCTTTCCACTAACTGGTTCTCTCAAAACTGAATACAAGCCCTAAAGGCCATGTCAGATAAAACTTTTGCTTCGCGTTGCGTCACATGTCACATAAAGTACTTTCAAAGCGGAGCGAAGCAAAAAGTTAGCCATCTCTCATCTTTTTGCGCGCTTTGCCAATTGGCTAGTATAATTTTCTTTTTTTTTTGCCAAATTCAATTCCAAAAAACCGTCCAATTAAATTTTTAACATTTATTTTTATAACAAATAATTAAATGTAAAATTACCAACCACTTTTTTAAGTAAACAAATAATGCGTGAGTGTTGCTAAAGTTTCCATTGTGTCATACACCTTTTGCATTGCGTTTTTCTGCCAAAGGTAGAAACGTCACGCAAAGCAACAAAGTTGTATCTGACACGGCCTTATCTGACACGGCCTTAAGTTACATTAAATAAATTTAAGAGGAGAAGCACAAAACTCTCTACATTGAAACGTTACCTAAGTTTTTCAAAAATTTAAAACACAACAAAGGAAAACTAACTCCCAAGGCGAATTCATGTAAACGGTGGTGGCGATACTATAAAAAGTATAACAGCAAAAAAAACAACACTGTATTTTATTTGTTGTTTTCGTTGGTCGATATGTCAAAAACACAATCAACTTCTGACATTCCTCTCTTTAACTAAGAAAAAAAAAGTAGCACAGCTGCGCTTTCAACGCCACCTGAAAATGAATTCGCTTTGAAATTTCCTTTCTTTGCATTTGTTATTTATAATTTATCGAAAGGCGTTTGCACTAAGGCCTATTAGAATTTTGTTAATTAGAACGTTATTTTTAATTATAGGACTGTATACGTTTCAAGAAACATGTATTTAAATACAGTGGCATCAAAATCGTTCAAAAAGTCGATTTTACATTTTTTGTTATTTAGGACTTTTTTAAAATCATATGACGATAAGCTCCGATCAATAACGAAAAACTAGATGTAGATGTCTTTCTCTATTTGGACTATACTATAATTACAAAAATAACACTTACTTCTATTGCATTTAAAATTTATAAGTTGTTATAATTTTTTAAAAATAAAACAATGCGTTTATCTTAACTAGTACTACTAGACGATGTCGTTGAAGTATCACTATGCAACGAACTGTTGGATGATGTCTTCCTCGCTAATTCTGATGTATTTAGTGCACTACTGCACAAGTTGTTGGCCATTGTTGTGGCAGGCGAACATGATGTAGCATTGTGGCGACAAGGTTGCGGCGAAGTGGGATTTGATAAGCCCGATTCATGTATTGGCGATAATGTAGGAGATCGTGTACGCAAAAAATGTTTACGCCGTTGCCTTCGATAGACATTGTTGATGGTTGGCAATCGCTGTACAGGATTGTAAGAAGAAATTGTATTATTGGACGGTAGGGAGGAAGCAAAAGCCAAAGTTTCTGTTAACTCTTCTAAATCTGCAGTATTTGGTATTCTCCTACGTGTGGGCGGTGGTAAAGCGGGCGGTAAAGAGATGCCTATGGGTGTTGTATAAGTGACTGAAGTATCGTCTCTTATTATCGAAGTGGGCAAAACAGATGTTTTGTATGTGGCTTGAGAACAGGGTGTTTTCATACCACTGCTGCTGTCCGAAAAGCTGCTGTGTTCTCTGGAACTCTCTGTGGGGGTGTTGTTTGGCGAATTTGTTGTGACTGAGGAAGTTGATCCATAAGAATGTTTGTGTTGGCAACAATTATCATCTTTTTGTAGATGTATTGGTCTAACCTGGTTTTGTTTAGGACCATGTTCGGCATTATGCTGTAACCTGCACCTGGGTCTTCTATAGCGATTTATGACACGCATGAAATGTCTAAATCTGGCCACTGGCCACGTTCTTGTATTACGTAAATTTGTTTGTGGGACTTTTAAATGATCCATGGATCTGGGCGAGTTATGTGGTATCTGAGGAGCAGAATTGCCATTTGAGTTAACAAAGTTGATTGAATGTTCTCCTTTACCCGCCATTTTGGCAGCTAGCTCCTGATGATGTTTGTGCGCCAATGCTGCTATAATATCATTAGGAACATCTGGACTATCTGGTACAGCCGAACAACAATTCCATTTTCTACGCCATCTTTGATGCTTAGAAATGGTCTGCATACAACATCGTTTTTGAGCCGCTGCGGTTTGCACAGATGATTGTGATTTTCCCGAAGATGTACGTGACACTTGTTGAGTACTTTCCGACTTTGGCGTTGATGTTTTGTTGTTTTTGTTGGTCTTCGAATCTCTCTTTCCTATAATGGGGCTTCGTAAGCGAAACGAACAAAACGTACATTGTTCGGTATATTGAAGATATGAGCGGCGATTGTTCAAAGCCGCTGCAGCAGTCTCAAGATTTGTCACCAGTGTTGCTTTGGTTGTAGCACCACTCACTCTTCTTTGTGTGGATGCTGCCTTAAAGGACGAGCAACAGTGAAATGTATTTAACGCCTCAGTATTGTCGTCGGTTGTAGAGTCTAAATCGCTATTAGCTCCTGAGATATGAGCTATGTTCAGTGGTGACTTTATATTAGTTTCTTCTAGCAAGGAACACATGTAGTATGTCTTCAAGGCAGTCTGATGATATTCCCTAGAGTTGGCACAGCAGTGAAAATTTGAATGTGGGTTGGACTCTAATTGGTAAGATTTTTGTTGACGTAGCGTTGGGTCCCCATCATTTGGATGACGAATTTTGGAACACATATAGAATTGGCCACATTCTGAGGTCCTTTTGGACGGATGGTTACTGATAGGTGGAGTTGATTGCGTATCGGCTTGTGCACTTTTGGCAGTAGCGGCTAATTTAGTTTTGGCTTCTTGGGCTTGGCGATGATTCCTGATGTACTCATAGGTGGTTAGACCCAAAAATGAAATGTAAATATGAAAGAAACATAAATGTAACAAAAGACCTGCTGTTATGGCCGCTAACAGACCTAAGCATCCCAATAGTACTAAGAATATTGTATGACTAACTGCAATGCCGGCAAAGGATACAAAAGTGCTATTATGAGTTATGGAACTGGCGCCTTTTAAAATATCTTTGTCTATTTCATCCGCTTCTAAAGAAGTTAAAATGGTGGAGGTATTTTTTGCGATGGTATCACTTAAGATGTCTTTAATAAGAACTGTACCATTTTCCACTAAAGTGGGCAAGGTGGAATTTTCGGAAAATAAAATATCCTCATAGTCGTTAGTTATATTTAAGGCTAAGTCTGTTACGTTAGCGGTAACATTCAATGTCAAATATTGACTTCCATCTATTGGTTGACCTTCCAAGGCCGGTTGTGTAGGATACCAATAACTAAGCCACTCCGGTTGGAGGTAATACAAAACAATCTGAGCTATAACCGCTAATAAAATCACCAATGTAGCGCAAACTGCACTTACGACACACATTAGAAAGGCGACATAGTTACGTGATCCAATACAATGATTCAACCATTTACAGTGATGATCAAACTTTCCCACACATTTATTGCACACAGAACAATGTTTTGTGCGATGTGAAGAGGTTCTTATGTTGCACAGATGACAACGGCCGCTCTCAATAACATGGGCGTGCTTAGAACGATCGAACTCGGGCACAATACGATCGTTACGGTGTACCCTACGTAGTTCACGATCGGCTGGATCTATAAGTAAAGCCACTAAATGGGATACAATATGCACAATATATAGACCGGTTATTAAGCCATACAGAGGGCCTTGGATGTCCGGATTAAAAGAAGGTATTAAAATCCAATACGCTGCCAAGCCAAATAATAATAGAACAAACCAGCCGAATAATTGTAGGGGATGTAAAGGTGTTTGTAAACCATTTATACGCCTGCCTTTACGATGATGAACATCGGCAATATTTTCTTGAAACGAGATGCAGTGAGAAATCTTCCATGGTCCTGCTAAATTATTTGATGTTCTTATATTGGCCAAATGGTTATTATTATTCGAAGATGCTTTTAAACCACTCAGAACCTCTGTAGAACTAGAAGAATTCTCTATCGGTTGTTGAGTGTCTTTCTTACTAAAAAATTTCAAAATTTTCGCTGCTGTATTATGGGTCTTGTGAGTCTTTATTTGAGTTAATTCCGAATATAATTCAGGGTTTTTGGCATAATCATTTATACTCGCTGTTGTTATAGTTATTATATTGTCGTCAGTATTTGTGTGACTTGTTGATTTATCAGATATACTTGTTGTATCCTCTATATCACTATAGGACGTTATTACTGTAATGCCGTTTTGCAGGTGATCGGAGGATATTTCTAATTCAGCATCTAGGAATCGATTGGTATTTTCCGCAATTGCTTCATTGGTTTCTCGTTCATTGTACTCTGGTTGCATGTTGCTTTAAATTTAACATTTGTCTTGATCTCTTGGAAGTTTGAGAAGATATAGGCAAAAGTTATTTGTGTCGAGAACTCTTTAAGCGAACGATGAGATGAACTAATAGGTATTATATTGTTATGGAAGGAATAAAAATGCATGAAATCAGGATGACTATTCACATCAAGTCTAATCAACATTACAGTGTAAGGCGGAGTAGGAGATTCTTGGGTTACTTAAACTATGAACTGTGGTGCTAGAACTACAAAGTCTATGGAATTTTTCTAAGTGTAATACACTACTTAGACATATTGTTTTAGTTTGTTAAAGTGGTAAAACTACTTATGGAAACTTTATATTTTGATTAAGTTTGTTTAAGTTCAATATATATATTTAGTTCTTTAACAAAGAGTTTATTAATTTTATTAGGCTTTTGGAAACTTTTTTATCTTTATTTTATTGTTTTTGTTGGTGTTTACTTAAAAAGTTCGAGTGATACCTTAATTGTTTTTACGTAGTTTTTTTTTATTTTTCTGTTAACTTTAGAAATTTTTTTTATTACTTAATTGACTTTATCATTGTTATTCAGATATATTCAGATTACAAATTCGCCTTAACATCAGACAGTCGTTTATAAGTTGCAATAAATATACATTTACACTCTTAGAGATTATTTTGTTTGGGTAATAGTTAAGATTTTTTGTTTAAATTATTATGTTATTAAATTTTACATCCTTGTGTTACTTTTTGAAAGTCATATTTTGTTTAGTTCTAAATACAAATTGAGTATGTTTTTCAAATTAGATTTGCTTCACTTTTTAATAATACATATTTCTTGCCTTCCGAAACGTAGTATGTCATTTATTGTTAACATTTCGTATTATGTAAATTTTTTACCTTGATTTTAATTATAATCACAAATTTCTGGATCTCTTGATCTCTTAAATAAAATAAGCATTTTTTAATTAATTACATAACGTAAGTTTTTTTAATTTGTTTTTATTTTATATTTTCGATTTATATATTTTATATCATGAAAGAATAATGTAGCTCATTACGCGTAACTTGTATTATATGCATTTACGTACATGCATATAATAAATTTAGTCCACTATTATCTGAAGATTAATTAATTAACCTTGTTAATATCTTTTTTACGTTCAGTTTTAACTTTCTTTATTTTTGTTATTGCTGCTCACTATATTATTGTACGTAGTGTTTTCCCACTACTACGCTTTTGTCACTACGAACCATTTTAAGTTCATTCAAAATAATCTAGGCCTCTATTTAAATTGTGATAAAAAATTGTTTCATAATATATAATATTTTTTTTTTTAATTAATAAGTCCACTTTGTATCATTGTTGTAAACGTAGAATAATTTTTTTTTGTTAGGCTTTGTTTTAAAAATTTTTACAATTTACGAAACGTAATAAATTATTTGATATTATATATTTTCATTAGTTTCATTACTTTTTTGCTGAAGAAGTTTAACTCAAAAAGAAGTTTAACGCAAAACTGAAAAATTAAAGGCTTTAATTACTGAAATTTATTAACATTTTCATTACAACGGTACGTTTAATTAGTTTACTTTGTTACATTTTAATTACTACGTTACGCTTATAAACGTGTTTGGCAAACACTGTTAAATGCATACTACGTAAGATTATTTTTTGCAATATTTATTATGTAATGCACAATATTTGAAAATTATGCTTTAATGGTAGATTAAATTTTTTAACATATAAGTACATTTTTTGAATTACACAGGTTTGAAATTTATTACGTTTTAAATGAAAATTTCACTCCCTAATATCATTTTCTCAAATATTTTCTTCTTTTTTTTTAAATTATTATTAATTTATTTAAATGCTGTTATTATTACTTTATTGTCATTTAAAAAATAAGTGATGTTAATTAATACGCATGTACACCGAAAAAAGTCCAACTCGTATATATACGAAAACTGTTGTACCACATACGAAACATGGTTCGACAACACGAGACTTTTGCGTACAATGTACGAATATTTACAAAAGGTGTAATGTTTTTAATTGGAAAAACGGAAAAAAATAAAAATGTATTTCCATTAAAAAACTTGTGATATTATTAAATTTGCACCAGTAAACAAACTAATAGTATCAATTAAATATTTGTTGATATTAACAACATTTTCTGCAATAATGCTGTTGATATAAATAAACTTTAAATTCACTTGATTAAATTTTTAATTAAAACTGAGTTTTTTTTTTGGTTAATGGTTCAGACAACCTCTTTCTTTGGGCAAAATTCTTTAAGGCCGAAGTTCTTCACCGTGTGGCGAAACATTCGCCACATGTTACCGCTTAATACAATGACTAGACAATTGGGTAGTGCCAATTCAAAGCAAATATTATTTTTAAACCACTTCTAGTTTACCGAAATGGGTGAGTTTGGTGGGTCGGTTGTGCATGACACAAATTATTTTTCACACAATGCAATATAAATATGTAAGAGATTAAAAGATTTTTCTTAAGTAAAAGAAGGATAGTATTTTCCGCCCCTGGACTCGGACATGGCTGTCATATAAGCAAAACTCTACCGAAATGTAAAGATTTTTCTTAAGTAAAAGAAGGATAGTATTTCCCGCCCCTGGACTCGGACATGGCTGTACATATAAGCAAAACTCTACCGAAATGTACTCTTGATCGTTTTTTTTTTTTTATATTACTTAAAAATTTCTTCGTTCGATGTTCTAACTATTCTTTCGAACATGTTTGAACATTTTTAACTGGAACGACTATTTACAGAAAAGTTTAATTATGGTTGAAAATCAAAAAAAAAATCGCAAGAAATGAAAGCTGAATTCTATACTCCAATTCAATAACGTCTGGCACTGTTTTGCCGAAAACTGGTGAAAACATTTTTAAAATTTTATTTAAATTCATAAAACAGCGATTTTATAGGTTATGTGAAACACTAAGGGCTAATAAATCAGAGCAAGTAACTAACACTCTCTTTTTTTTGTTTAAAATATGTTTAAACCATCTAATCTATAATGCAGAAAACATATAAACCATCTTTAACCGCAAAAAATTGGGCGTTTGAACCAAAAATACAAACCATATGAATTTTACAACATTTATCGTAGATTTTCAAATTAGTAAAGAAATGCATCAAACTTTCAAACAACACAAAAAGTAAAATTTTGTTCCCTTGTGTAAAAATTTATATTTTAAATTTTGTTTCTGAAAAGGTACACGAATAATTTTAAATCATATGTGATTTAAAATAAAAATATGCTTTTTATATAAAAGAAAATTTTTTTGTTTTTGTTATATTTCGATATTTCGAAATGTAAGAAAGAGTAAATTTTTTTGGCTGTATACGTTTCTTTTGTAAAATGTTTCATGGATTATTTTCAGTGTATAAATAACGTTATTTGTTTTAATTTATGCTTGTTAGTTTTTACATTATATTTACTACGCATTTTTTTTTCTTATTTTAGGCTAATTTTGTAGTTCCATATTTTACTGTTTTTATTTTCAGTTGTATGTATGTTTTCAAATTTCTATTCACTCTGATATTATGAATATTTTATGTTTCACATAAACTTTTGCTACTCGTGGCATATATTACGTTATTTTCTTACGTCTTGCATTATTAACCAAACCGTTTCTTCTGAGTTTTTTTTTTTATTATTAAAATTGTTTACTCTAGCCTTTTTTAATATTTTAAAATCTTTTCTAAAGATTTATGGCATTCAGAGCTATTGAAATATTTTTTTTTTCTTTTTGTTAACGTACGGGTCTCATTTTTTTAATACAAAACTTTGTTATTTAAATAATTAATAATATGCACTACAGTTTTCTAGTGTTTTTTACAATATCCTTAATTTTTTTTCTCTTTATATGAAAACACAGAAGAAGAAGAAGAAAAAATGTGGAAAACCTTTGAGAATTTATTGTGCAATCCATATTGTTTCTTGTGCGAGGCGCTTGTAGTTGGCATTTGTACTCGTAGTCGTAGAAAATTCAATTCAGAGAAAAATACTAGAATTAAAAAATATAGTACATAATAAAAAAAAAACAAGATGGTTAAAGGAATCCATGAGTCAAGGTTACAGATTTTAGTTAACGTTTTTAGAACGAACAACAGAAAATTCATATTTAAATGGGATTTATAGTTTAAACTCAATTTTCATTTGCGAATACGGCTTTAATATTTATTATAAAAAAAACAGAGAAACTTTCTGCCTAGTCGTGATTAAGGAGTGTATGTAAATTTGTTTAGTTTGTCGTACGTTTTCTTTTATTTTTTATTTTTAAACTTTAATTGCTAAATTCTTTTGTGTGTATTCAAGTAATTTTATTTGTTTTTTCCATGAATATCATACAACGTATAAGTTCCTTAGTTATTTGCTTAAATGTCACAGTAAATGTGTAAAACTTGAATGAAACATAATTTTAAGACACTATTGATTATTTTTTTATTTTTTGTCGTGGCTGTTCTTTTTTTAGGACTTTACAACAAACTAAGGATAGTTTTGCTGTTGACCGCACACAGCAAGTAAAACGAGGAGTGTTTGTTGGTCTTGTCATTTGTTTTATATGTCATCATCATTCATTCATTTGCCACAGAGGTCCTAAATTGATTGGTGTTTATTGCTTTTAAAACTGTTTCCTGTGTACAAGTAAGTAAGTATAGGCAGGCGGTCTAGCCCGATCGTTTGGTATCCTACACCACAGTATATAAAGAAAAATTTTCGAGAGTCAACGCTATTTGGGAACCATGGTCAATAATGGACCCGGCAAAAAAAATTCTGTTATGAGGTCAAGATTCATATAAGATTTCTTTGTGCCAAATATTATCGTTATATCAACTTCTATATAAAAGTTGCTAATTTTAAAGCGATTTTATAAAGGAAGTTTATATGGATCAACACTAAACCTTCCAGTACAAAATTCTGCTATGACATAATGCTATCACATAATATAAAGTCGCCAAATTTTATATAAATACCAACGTTTATTAGCATTTTAGGCCATTTTAAGCTAATAAATAAATAATAATCATTTTAAAAAAGTAAGTTTTTACTGGTTATGGTCAAATATGAACCCATATAAAAAAAACTTGGTTAGATGATTTATGTGGCAAAAAAAAAATACTTTAATATGTTACATACATCAGCACAAACGCATAATACCCACTCCACTTTTGTAGTGTGGGTATAATTAATGAATCATTAGTCTTATTTTTAGAATGCAAAACAAAAAATAACCTCTTTAATAGAGTATATTTTAACAAATAATATCGATTTATTTGCTAGTTTTGAAATTTAAAGAATGGTTAATAGGCAATTCTTAGCAATTATTTATATCCCCGTATAACAGATATGCTACAAACAACAACAAATCTTTTTAAAATCAAAACTTATACTTTTTTTTAATATGTATACTAGATTTTCTCTTTTTCCGGACTTTCTTATTTTTATTTTTCATAAAACGGTGCAAACAAAATAAATTCTTATTCATTTGTATTTGTATAATATTATTAGCTTTTCTAAAGTCTTTGGAAAAAGTTTCCTGACGAGCTGGCCTAAGCAACAAGCGAAATGCGTATAGAAACTTGCATTCCCTCAACAATAAAATTTCAGTGTTTTTATCAAAAATAAAAATTGGGAATTTAGCACGTTATAGATAAATCTTATTAATAATAAGTTGCAAAATATAGTTTAATTTATTTAAACAAATAACAATTCATAAGATCTATTAAATAAGCTTATCAATGCATTAAATGTTAGTAAAAACAAGTTAGAGTGCTATATTCGGCTATGCCGAATCTTATATGCCCTTTACCATGGTGCGAAAATTACAGTAAGTTATATATGTAAATACCGTTTTTTAAATATAAATAATTCAACTTTATGCCACGCCCACTTGTGCAATGTTGTGTTTTGATTACCAAGATGATTTAGAAACTTTGGCTCCTGCCGTTCTCCAAATATGTATGAACATATAAATAAAATTTAAAAAACAACAAAAGCAATAGATTTTTGGGTAAAATAAGAGCCAGTCGTGTTCTTTTGCTCATATCTCAGGCATTTATCGACCGATTAGGCTGAATTTCATATCTTCGGAAGCCCCATTTTAACGGACAGACCGACGGACATCGGTAAATCAACTTCGCTACTTTTAAGGCCCCAGAATATATATACTTTATAGGGTCTAACATCAATATTGTGGACAAATACAAACGAAATGACAAACTTATGTTAATGAGAAAACACGTTCGCTGTATACGGATGTTTCCTTTCATAATCAAAAGAACATCATATAATCTCTGGACACTTTTAGTTTCCTCATCAAATCCTTCAAAAACTTTTAATTCCTTTTTTAAATAAAAGGTCGAATGAAAACTCAACTCTTATTATAAAAATACAAAATATGTATAAAATAAATATTTTGGAAAATAAATATCTTAAAAATGTAGGTCTTCGATAAATTCGAAGTCGTTATTATTTATCTCATAGGCAGTGTGACCAGATCTTGAAAACTTTTAAAGCTAAAGCTGGCATTATACATGACCAAAAAATGCTAAAAATGATTTTAAAATATTCTAAAAATAATGCAAAATTTTTTTTTTAATTTTTGTTAAAAATTTTATTCGTAAGTAAATACGTTTTACTGACTTATTTTTTAACGAAATTGAAATAAATGGTTATATTTAAACCAATGGGTAGATTTTATTAAAACATCATATAAATATGTAGCACAGGTAGATGAGACTAAATTTTAAATTAAGGGAACCCGCAAACCTCTGGATACATGCAAAATTTATACGATTTTATTTCTATGCTATACAAAATTTTCTATAGCATTTTATTAATTATAGTTTAAGAAAAGTCAAAGCAGTAAAATTATTAATATTTTTTAGCATTTTAGAGCAAAAATTTTTTCAAACATTTACATAAGAGAATTTTTATCTAAATACTAACTGAAATTTCCTTCTTTCTACTTTAATATCGTTATATCAAAGGACAAATAATTTTTACAATCAACATGATGAGAGCAATTCTATAATATATTCCCATTCTTAATATAAGAATTATCCATTTTCATACGAAACTCCATTTTGGGTAAAACTATTTTTAATAAAAATTTATTATAACTTATAAAAAAAATTTAGTAAATTCAATAAAACTATTCGTCAACATTTTTAAAATAATGCTAAAAAAAAAGCTAAAAACATTTTACATAAATAAGTGCTAAATGATAATTTTACACCTAAATAAAAGTTTTTAATGTTAAATTTAGCTGCAAAAATGCCAAAATGGCCACACTGCTCATAGGAACCACTTTTGCCTATTACGCTGCAACCCCAGGTTCAAGTTTGGCTTTAAAATTTTTACACACACTACGGGTCAAAATTCAAAAAAATTGAAAAGTGTGACGTAGGCTGCATGGAATATTTATAAAGACGAGGGAAAAAATTGCTCATTAAATTTGCAATCAGCTGTTTTCTTGACTGTAGAAAAAGAAATTAAAAGTGAATTCGCATCAAGTTTAATTCTTACTCGGAAACGCAACATTTCAAAATTTTTTTAATACAAATTCGTTAGTCCTTCTACGAGGAAAACCATGAGACAAATGTATCCCATTCGTCGTCAAATCAAAAAATGAAGAACGAATGCATTGAAGGCTTAAAAAAATTTTGTCGTTTTATTTAAACTGATAATAAAATTATACAGGTTTCGACACATCGAACATTAAAAATGTGTTATAGGCAATTAAACGGATTGGACGACCGAGTCCGAAATTGAAGATATTCTTAGATCGAAAAACATTCGACTAGCTAAAGTACTAATACAGAAGGCCAATGTCAAAAAGAATTTCTCAATCTTAAGCAGCCAAAGAACTTTAAGTTGAGTGTCAGTAAAAGAATACCCAGCTAAAATTAAGTTTCATCAGCTTATATCGCGGGCAAGTTTTCACCAAAAATATAAGAGCTAATGAGGCCATCCTCAATATTTGACATCCTTTTTGCTTAAGCCAATCTTTGGTTAACAGTGAAGCTTCAGATATAAACATACACTGTTATCTGAAGCTTCAATTTTAAACGAAGGTTAGCCTAAGCAAAAAGTATGTGAAATATTGAGGATATGAAACTATTGCAATAAAGGTTTATATATTAAAATTTGACTCATAGAAGCACACAAATTTAATAATTTATAAAAAAAGAAATAATTTACATTCTGTATGTTAAAAAAATATTGTTAGATTTTTTTCATTTAATAGTTATCATATGATAATACGACAGACTGTTTACAACAGTGATATTTAGCCTAAGATAGTACATTAGCACTTTAGAGCACTTTGTGAATTGGCTATATGTATATTTAAAATTTTAAATATATTGTTTTTTTGTTATTTGTTAATAATAATTACGGTTGTAGGTAAAATTTTTGTAAACATAAATATTGTTCTAGCCAACCATGCTTGAATTTTCAAGGCAATCAAACGTTTTATGTTTAAATATAAACAAAATATTTTTCATCGTGACAATAGTAGTGTTAAAAGCAACAATAGTTAGTTTTAAATACTTTTTTTAACCAAACTTGAACCATGTTTTTTTCTTTCTGTGTGTAATCGACTAAAAATAGTGCTGTTTCGGCTATAGAATATGAACAAGGAATTTACAAAATAAATAATGAGAAAAAACTGAATGATAAGTTGTAATAAGTAGGAAGTTTTAAAAATTTTGAGATATATGGAATAAGATGCAATATTTAAATCAACTTATCAACTACAATGCGATTTAATTATTTTTGTAATTAACTCAAAAAATGTTGTAAGCAAAGTTTAGTAAACATCACTAACTAACATTTCTAATAAAACAAAAGAAGAGTTTAAACGCAATGTGTTAATTGAGATTATATTAACTTATTAATACAAACTGCCAACTAAAATAAAAGTCATGTGTAAAAGGTCATCAAATCTAGTATATATATGCACTTATAAGCTTTTAGTACTGCTATCTATGTATATATTTAATATACTAATTAATTTTATTAGTACAGCTATTTTAATTAGTTTACGTTGCACAACACAATGCATACAAATGAGTTTTCAGCGAACTTGGTAATATACCTAAATTATAATTTAAAAAAAGAGATTTACGTCCAATTTCACCAAGTTTGGTTATAATTAACTATCAGTTATAACTGTCAAATACATATTGTTAACTGGAAGTTAAAGTAATAGTTTCAACTGAACTTGGTGTAATTGACCGTTTCGTTTCGTACACAAAAGTTACCAGGGGGCTGATTCTGGCAGTCGTGATCGAATACTTTTTCGATTGAAAAGCGATTTATTTCAAATTATTTTTTCAGTGTTGTAAAAACTCGTTTAAATGCTTACAAACACTGAAAAAGATAATTTCGATTCGTTTTGCATCGACTGACAAAATTGGAAATAAAAGTACTTTCGAATCGAAAAAGTATTCGACCCC
Source organism: Pollenia amentaria (assembly GCA_943735925.1). Lineage (NCBI taxonomy): Eukaryota > Metazoa > Arthropoda > Insecta > Diptera > Polleniidae > Pollenia > Pollenia amentaria. Next base: position 247,643,314 of record OX031007.1, on the reverse strand, counting down.
AGGTAATTCTCAAGAATAAATATTTTAGAAATTCCCAGAAACTTTACAATGAAACTCTTTTTCTTAAGCTACGTTCACACCTTTTAAATATTTGACTGTAGTTTATTTATAAATAAATTTATTAATAAAACGTGTTTTCTGCACAAATATCTGTGGTTTTTATGGGCAACCGCGTATATCCATATTCTCGATTTTAGAGCAAAGCTTAAAAGCAAAGGGGTACGAGTGCAAAAAACCAAATTCTGAGTAAATAAGTTTTAAAAATATTTGATCCCATGCATTACATACATATTATTTTTAGGTTTCTGGTACATACCGTCTTTTGCAATCATCATAAAGGTCTGATTTTTTTTCGAGGGATATATATTGTTATTAAGTGTTGATTCTTGCATGTAACTAATATTTGGCACTTGTACCCCTTTACTTGTAAGCCCCACAATTATAAACGCTGTTTACAGGACTTTAAAAATGTCTGAAAAAATATGGCTTTATTCCGATATTTTAACGTAATTACAAAGCTCAAAAAGTTAAATACCTAGCCCATAGTTTGATCTAGAATGGTTTTTCGGCTCTCCTTCAAAACTTGAGTTGAAGACATACGCGGGTGCCAATGGAAAATACAACTTATAAAATGAGTTTTTAATGATGTCTAAATAAATGTTATAAAAAGGTAATATAGTGCAGTAAAGGGTTAATTTTTGGCTAAAATCTCAAGCGGTGGTCACCTTTTTAATGACGTTGGTTAAGCTGTTTAAATTTTCATAAAAGTCTGTGCTTAGATTTTTTAAATGTTTTACTGCAGAATCAAAGAATGCCTAAATATCTATTATATTTCGTCATTCATTGAACAAAAAAAATTTACCATTACCGAACTTTTTATTCATGAAAAATTCAATTTTTGCACCCTTTTTTGACGGGGCTTAGCTCTCGGAAGATAATCGCTAGAGCCAAAATAATTTGGGAAACTTCATAAAACATGTCAAAGTTAGTTTTAGTAATGTTTTAGTAATGTTTTAGTAATGATAATATTCGGCGCCAATTACTCTTTTATAAATCTTAACTTTATAAAATATTTTGTTCTGATGTGTACATGACTGCCTATGGCTCCCAGGGAATGCTCTTGATAATTTATTTGTAAATACTGTGGTGTAGGGTAGCATATCTTCAGTTTTGACCGACAAGTAGAAAAGTATATTACGTGAAGGCCAAAACAATTACATTTCTGAATGTTTAGTTATCAAATAAACAATTTTTATGGCATATTTTTAAAAAAAATTTAGAGCATATTTTCAAGTTTTTATTGCCTATTTATTGCGCATTTCCGGTTTTTCTACTTTCACTTTTTTTTATTCAGCCGTAGTTTCTATTAGGAGTATAGGGCCTAACAAATTTACTTTTTATAGTCTCATTAACAAGTTGCAAAAAGGGTATACTTAATAAGTTTTTCATTCCGTGTGAAACTTTTTTAATATTTATCTAAGACCCGATAAAGTATATCAATTCTGAGTCCTTGAGTAATTCTAAGTCGATTTAGCCATTTCCGTCTGCTGAAATCCCTCCCACTTTCGAACGACTCAAAAGAAATGAAACAGCATTGCTGTAAAATTCTTTCTAGTTCTCCGAAGCTATTTGGTAATGAAATCCAACGTAATTGGTTCAGTAAGGAAAGAGTTATAAGTCCAAGTGTGGAACAACCTCCTTAAAAAAGGATAATTTTGTTACAAAAACCATCATAACAACAATTTTACACAAATTCATTTTATGTATTTCACTAGACATCATACTAAGAACTAAGATTCGTAATGATCGGTCCATAATTTACCATCGAACCCATATAAAGCCCACTCTTGGAAAATACTTAAGTACATCTAGCACTGTAATAAATGATGGTATTTGAGCACTCTTACTTGTTTTTATATGTGCTTTAAAAAATTTTTTAACTAAATCGAAGTCTGTTTCAAAGTATTTACTTATTACAGTCGATACTAAATATTTTTGTTATTTATTTTTATTTCAAATGAATTTTTTAAATTTTTCATTGGTGTTGAATTAATTTTCAAGTTTAACGCATTTCGCTTAAAATGTTTTCCAAAGAACTTTAACTGCTCTTTTTAATGGTTGTGTTGAGCGCACTCCAACTTATTTATTTCTCAGACATCCTTTTTTTCTTCTTCTTCTTGTAGTGTATTATTTTTATTCTTTTATTTCCGTTTGCTGTTTTAAACCTTGTTCCGTTTGAAAGATTTTTTAACAAATTAAAATATTTTAACACACCTTAGTGATATTAATATTGATTTAAAAAATATTTATTACAATTTTTTTTTTAACACAAAATGTATGATTTTTTATTTTATTCACATGTTCTTGTTCAAGTATTTTTGTATGTATGTTTGTTCATAAATTATAATTTTGAATTTTTTTATTCGTATTTTTAATTGTTTCTTTACACTAATACTGATGCACAAGTATCGTATTTTGCACAATTAACTTTATTTGTTTGTCAGTATTATAATGTGGATAATGTTGGCCATTTTTTTTATTTATACAAAATTTTTTGTTGTTTTTCTTCCTCTTCTTTTATTTTCCGTTATTTTACTTTGTTGTGCTTTATGAGGCTTTTTGTCATTGTAGTAGTGGTAAACAAAACGAAAATAATCGCATTCACATACATTCATCTTCATCCACACTTGTGTGTACTTAAAACCCTTTAAGGATGTATGGATGTTTGTGCAGATAGATGAATGGTGGATTGTTTGTTGTTGAGTAGGTATGAGAAAAACTTAAATTTTTGCTCCTTTTCTACACTTCCACACACAACAACTACAACTAATAATATGTCTAACTAGTAGAAAGGCAAACCTTTTTTTAAAAAATGAACTACTGATATACATATTTACGTGCACATGTAAATATATATGTATGTACATATATACATATAATTTTTTTTCTTTATTTCTGCTAAAGCTGATGACGGACCATGTAGTTATTGTTGCAGATGATGGTATGGGTGTTAGTGAATTTTTGTTTAATAGAAGTATAAGAGGCTTGGTTAATATTTTTTGAAATAAAATATCTTTGCTGATGTTTTGCGTCGTTTATGCACACACACACATAAATATATATGCATGTGTTTGTAAAATTTTGTATAAGTTTTCGGCAGCAAACACATATGCATACGTTTAATTTTGTAAAAACGTATACACACCAACACTAACTAACACATACATTTGAAAGTACAACACACTTGTATAAACATTTAATCCAAACAACAACAACGTTTTTATTTTCTTTTTTATTGGATTCGTTGCTTCGTTACAGGGTTTTCTACCGTTATTTCATGTCTTTTCTCTGTGAAATTCGTTTAGAAACTGAGGAAAATCGCTGTGAATCTATACAGTGAAAGTATTTCCTCCTTAAAAAGAAAAGCTTTTTATAAAGCTTTACATCTCTGGTGGGTGTTTTACTCTCTGGCCGAGTGGTTGTTTTTATATTTTGCAACAGAGTGGATAAATGAATCTTAGAAATGGTACCAAGAAATAAAAAAAAGTGTCCCATTTTATATGAAATATTTGCTAAATATATTGAGCCCTATTTGCGATTAAATCGTAAGCGACAAAAGACAAATTTTACAGGGGAGGGTTTTTATTATTGCTTCCTAAGAAGTGCAGCATATTATTAGGTTTTATGTTATGCATTTATTTATTTTTAAAATTATTATCGCGCATTCAAAATTTTTTAAGAGCATGCTGAGATTCAATTGGTCATAGTACCTGTCGTTTACGATAATTTTAATGATGTCGCTTGCAATATAATCGCTTAAAGGGCTTGATATATAAATACAAATATCAATCACCAAAAGTTTTACATCTATATTTTTTAACATGATATATCTATCAATCTTCTGGTAATAGTTGTAGGAATATTCAAAACAAATCGAGATAATGTTAACTTTACTTTTATTTAACACTAGCCGTGCCCCGGCAAAACTAGAGTTCTTATCGCAGAACGACAAAATTAAGTTTACTGATACGTAATGCATAAGCTAAGAAAAATTTGAAGTTTGAAAAAAATCGCTGCAATGATATGCCTACTCCCATACATACTAAATTAAAAATATGATGTTAAGCCACAATTTATGTAAGATTGTAGCAAAAACTAGTATCTTTCTGAGGAATTTCACATTTTAGCGTTGTTTCTTTTTTTTAGTTATGCATATATATTTATTTTATTTATTTATTTATTTAATTTGTGTTTCTGTGCTACAAGATTTAAAATCTTATTATTATCGCACAGAATTATTACAATGTTAATAAGCATAATTATTACAATAAAAAAATATTATATAATTTAAAATAATGTTATAATAAGAAACAAAAAAATAATAAAAGATTATAAAAAATTATGAAAAATTATGAAAAAAAAAAAAAAAAATAAATAAATTGGCAAGAGCAATACAAGCATACTTTATACAATTATAAGACAAATTAAAAACAATTATGATTAATTGTAGTGTTTAAAAATTTCTTTTTTGAATTGCAAAGCGTTACTAATAAATTGTAGATTTGGCGGTAGCTCGTTCCAAAGACGTATAGCAAAAATATAAAAATGATGTTCAGAGAAAGAGGTTCTATATCTGATTTGTATCATATCATTATATCTTCTAGATCGAGTAGGGACTAATCTGTTAAATAAGTATTTTGGTTCACATGTAAAAAGAATTTTATGAAAAAGTAACAAAGTTCTTATCTCCAAAAGATCAATAATGTTAACCCCAAAAAGACGTTTCTCAAATGCTGAGATATGATCATATTTTCTTAAGTTGAAAACATATCTTAATATGGAGTTATAAGTCACGGTAAGTTTTTTCTTAGTAGTAGAATCAAGGTTGGCAAACACTTCACATCCATACAACAAAGTAGGTATAAGATAGGTTTTGGCAAGCAAAATACGAATATTGAGTGGGGTAAGGTATTGAGTAGTCCAAAGTGTACGTATCATGGAGTAGGTTTTTCCGGCTGCGGCATTAATATGATCAGACCATGAAAGAGTATTATTAAAGATGATACCCAAATTTTTGGTTGAGTTTACAACTTGAATTGGTTGATTATTAATAGATACTGTTGGTTCAGTAATCAAGTTTAGTGACTTACGGGTTATAATTAGGCATTTCGATTTAGATGGATTAATGCAGAGTCCATTAGCTGTTGCCCAAGTGTGTACATTAGCCAGATCTGCATTCAATTTATCCACGCAAGTAGTAATTTGATCTATTTTACTATTTATATATATCTGCACATCGTCCGCATACAAATGAATTCTGCAGTATGATAGATGTTTAACTAGATCATTAATATAGATCGAAAAAAGAAGTGGACCCAGAATTGAGCCTTGAGGCACACCCTTAATCACAGGCAAAGCACGTGAATTTTGGTTATTAGAAAACACAGATTGGAAACGTACAGATAAGTAAGACGATATGAGGTTGGTAGACGAGGATGAAAAATTAAACATTGTTAATAGTTTCGTGCAAAGAATATTGTGGTCGACCGTGTCAAATGCTTTAGAGTGATCTAAAAGAACAAGAAAACATATATCACCATCATCAATACTTTCACGTATATCTTCCGACACATCAATAAGGGCGGTAACGCAACTGTGCTTATTACGAAAACCTGATTGTCTATCAGTAAGCAAAGTATTATCATGTAGGTATTTGTTCATTTGTTGGTGAAGCAGCTTTTCACACACCTTCGATAAATATGGTAGAATTGCAACAGGCCTGAAATCATTATTGGACTTTGGTATAGGAATAATTTTGGCATATTTCCAATTTTTTGGAAAGTCACTTTTCGTAATTATTGTGTTAATAATATATGTTAGATAAGGTAACACTGCAGGCAACATAGCTTTAACAAATTTGGGATGCAATCCATCATATCCAACAGCATTTGATTTTACAGCACAACAGCTTGAGAGTACATCTAACTGCGTTACACAATTGAAGTAAAACCTGTTTTCATCTGGTGTGGGATTGTGAATGTCATTATAGAAATTATAATTTGCGGGAACATTAGGAGTATTTATAAACGACTCGTTAAGCATTTCCACATCTATTTTAGTGGAAGTATTTGGTTGAGTTTTTCCAACACCTATTTCACGAATAGTCTTCCAAGTTTTTGACGATCCTACAGCAGAATTAAAACGATGGCAATAATACGCAGCTTTAGCACATCGTATCTTTTTGTTGACTTCTGTTCTCATTTTACAATACTCTTCATGTAAATACGATGTTTTAAAACGCTTCCAGCTTTTGTATGCAAAATCCCTGCGAGAAATCATCCGCTTTATATCCATATTAAACCATGGTTTGTTTTTAAAATTTTTATTAATTTTTTTCACAGGCACAGACATATTAAAAATGTGCAACAGATTGTGTTCAAAAAAGTTTAATTGGTCTTCAACAAGTGGCATATAATAGATCGAATCCCAATCGATTTTATAAAATTCGTTAGAAATTATATTAAAGTCCATGTGCTTAAAATCGTAGTATGTTACTATATCATTAACTGTTTGCAGTTTAAAATCATACGTTAGAAATATCAGATCGTGTTTTGAAAAGCAAGGTACCGATAGTTGTTCATAAAGTAAGACTTTGTGCTTACAGCTAACGAAAAATATGTCCAGCAGTGAGTCAATTGTTGACGTATAATGAGTTGGTATTGTGCTATTAGTTGGAGTTAAGCCAAAGGTTTTCATGCAATCAATTAAATGAAATTCACATAGTAAGTTGGAATTAAAGTCACCACAAATTATAACATCCTCATAGGATACAGTAAGTGTCTCAAGTTTGTCTTGAAAAATATTTAAGTCAATTTTACGATTAGGTCTATAAACACATCCAATAAGTATTTTTTTACCACAAGCAAAGACTTCAATAAACAGATATTCAATTTTTTCTCCTGGCAAAGAGGTACAGCAAACTTTACTTGAAATCCCTTCTCTTACATATATTGCTACCCCACCACCACGAGGATCTTTTTTTCTCTGTTTAGGTTGACCCGATTGTGTATTACTATCATGTTGTTCACTATCACGTTGTTGACTTTCAGGTTGTTCTTCATCAGGTCGTTGTTCAATCTCACTTTGTTCAATATCACGTTGTTCACCTTGAATTTGAGAGTTACTATTACGTAGTCCACCTTGAATTTCAACTTTAGTTTTCCTATCCCAACGATACAATGTAAAACCTTTCAAACCGATAATATTATCCGAAACGGATTTACCCAACCACGTTTCTGAAACACAAACTACATCAACACCGGAATTCTCAAAGATGTAACGAAATTCTTCCATCTTATACCTTAAACTTTGAGCATTAATATGACAAATATTAATACCAGATCTCTGTTTACATAAAATTCGAACCATGTCAGACGTAATGTCATTGGAACTGTAATTTAAGCTATCGTCGAACATCATTATTTAAAAAAAAAAAAAAAAAAAATATATATATTTTAGATATGCAACGCAAGCAAAACAAAAAAAATAAAAATTTTAAGCAAACATGTTTTTTAAAAAATTTAGAAATATACATTATACATTTTAAAAAGTTTTTATGAAAAAATAAATAGTATATGGCAAAGCAAAAATATAATTTATTAAAGTATACTATCAAACATAAAAGAAACTTTATAAGACATAATTTATTGTGCATAATGGGCTTCATTCTCATAATTGGTCTGTTCCTCACGGTAAGACTGATTCTGATCACGAAAAAAACCATCCAGTTCTTCAATGCTTTCCACACGAATAGGTTCATCTTTTAAGTTGAATTTTATATACACAATGCCCCGCATTGTAAAGACCGACTTCAGACGATTTGAGTTCTTGTACTTTACTGCTGATTGCAGTATTTTATAATTATTCATAGTTAAATTTTCATTAACATAAAACGGTCTATCCGAATCTATCCCGATATGATTTAATAACAGCGAACATTTATTATTTTTACGAAAAGTAGCGATAGATTTAAGGACAAAATTTTTATCATAGGGCGACAGTAACTTAACCATTATTACGGCGTGAGGGGAATAACCATTTCCCTTATTGTTGTAGTTTTGTAAACGGTATATAGATTTAACCGCAGGAGTATTTATTTTTAACAGACAACATATTGAATTTAAAATATTGTAAAGGTCTTCGCCGTCCTTGTATGGAACACCGTTGATTCTTAAATCAGACGCGACAAGTGAATTTTCCTGACGTTGCAATTGTGTTTTTAAATTGTTGACTTCGTTTTTTAGGCTTATAATATCATCCACCACTGTTTCAAGTTTATTAACACGCTCAGTGATGTTAGAAATATCTCTCTTCAGTTCACCGAATCGTTTATCAAACTCATTTAACACTCTTTGCTCACTTTCTTTAATTATTGTTTTCATTACCTCAGTTAATTTTTCAAATCTATTATCAACTATATTGAGCATCTTAAAGGGGGAATCATTGTGTGACAAGCGAGGGGTTTTCAGAACTGCATCAAACAGTGAGTTTTGTTGTGGCTCTCTACTTCTCTTTGATGCAGCAATGGGAGTTTGCATGGTTGTGTTTGTTTTGATGTTACTCTTATTTGAGTTCTTTGATGTTCTGCTTTTTGTTATAGGCATTAATATTTTTGTATTTCTTTTCGTTTTATTTTTTAAGCTTCAATTTTTGTAGTGTTTTTATTTTTGTATGTTTTGAATTCGATTGAGAAGAGACAGTCGAGAGTTTAAAATTATTTGTATTTTTTTTTTTTTTTTTTTTTTTTTTTTTTCTTATTTTCCTTCTTGGGTTTTGTTTGATTTGCGATTTTAATTTTTGTTTTGTCTTTTCTGTATTGTTTTTAACACAAGAAAATTATTTAAATAGTAAAATTATGTAATAAAATATACAATTTTTATAAAAATTTGTATGCAATTGGTAGCAGATTTTATAACGTTTATGTTTGTGTAAATCACTTATTTTTAACGTATAAATTTAAATTTTTTTAATTAAATATTAAGGAGCGAAAATTAAACTTGACCGGCAACTTCAACAATCTCTCTTTTATTCAGTATCGGCAAACATTGTAAAATATTAGGGTGGACACAAAAAAAAATATTGATTACTTTCAATTTTTTCCTTGCTTTTATAACAAGTAAGAGTGATATATTCGGCTATGCCGAATCTTATATACCCTTCACCATGGTGCGATACTTAATAATGATGTTCATGAAACTTCCATTATAATTTAGAATTTGCTTCGTTTGTATGAATAACTACGAAATCAATGTTGCTTTCACACGAAATTTAAGAGACGAATAAGATGCAGTGTTTTTGTTTACTTATGCAAGAGAATATGAATACTAACAACTCTGAAACAAAACCACCACTGAATAAATGTCGAATAAGTTCATGGAAAAACACATTTATTTCAAAGTCAGTATTGCCAGTTGAATTAAATGAAAAACATTAGAAAAGATAAAAAAAAACAAAAATAACCATGAAGAGTAAAAGCAACAAGATAAGGAAGTATATTAATATCAAGATAATAAAAATAATACAAATTTGACTTTGTTTTCAATGTAAATTAATTGTTTTTAATGTAAATTTTTAAACTTCAAAAAAATTTCAATTTATTTTCAAAAAAAATTTTCAGCAATGTGTTTTGCTTGGAAGTACATAAAAAAAGTTGTTAGGAAAAAAATTAAAATTTAATTTAAAAAATGCTTTACAAATTACATTTATTATTGTAAAGGTAACAAAAAAGAAAAAAATTACATAAATTTACTAAGTGGCAACATTGCTATTGATTATTTATATAAAAAAATGAGAGAGAGTGAAAACTGTAAAACAAACGTCGTTTCATTGAAAAAAGTCTTTGTGTTTGCCATATGAAACGAAATGTGTTACTAGCAAACACAGTTGAATAAAACAACAGTTTGTTCAGTAGTCTGAATTTTATTTGAAAACGAACTTCATTGAATAAACATTTCAGTATGTTCATGAATGTAGTTATTCATGCAGACCTTCAATATAAATATACATATATAATATATCTGTGGGATTAAATAATAATGGCTTAAGTCGAAATTTTATGTTTTGAGATATTAAGGGTTTTGTCTAAAATAAATTGTGTTTGGTTTTTATATAAAATTTTTAGCCACAGAAAAATGCACATTTATTTAGAACAAAACTGTAAATTTTATAAAAAAGAGTGTTTTTAAAATAAAAAGAATGGTTTTTAAAGGATATAAACGAAAAAATAACAAAAACTGATATATGTTTTATTGAAATAAAAAAAATTTATAAATACCAAGAGAAAAAAAATTAATCGAATGGGATACGAAAATTTTTATTTTAGTTTAAAAAACAGGCCGTTAATATATGTTTTACATATCAAAAATTTCGAGAGTTTATTCCCAAAGTTCTTGATAAGGACCAAATAAACTATACAAGCAATTTGAAAGCAACAACAAGATATTTATGTGAATATTAAAATTTTGCAATATTTGCACAAACGTGTTCACATTTTTTCCAGGGCTGTGGAGTTGGAGTTGAGACTTTTGTACCGGAGTCGGAATCGAAGTTCCCAAAAAATACGCGACTCCGACTCTAAAATTTTTCTGCATAACAAATTTAAAAAAAAATGTCTAAGATTTTCCAAAATAAAAATTCTTCGAAATTAACGATGCAATATTTTGCAGATCGCAGTGAATATAAATAAGTAGATTTTAATTTATTTTATGTGAGTTCATTTCAAGTACTTTACTTTAATAATATAAAAGTGTGTAATAATTTAAAGTCATTTACTTGTGTTTAAATAAATAGCACAGGAGTTTAATAACGCAATGAGGGTCTACTTTAAAAATTTTGAAGTCAGAAAATAAGGACCAGTCTACTCTACATATGGTTGTAAACACCTATATTAAAGCTCAATGCGGCACGGCATGTGTTAGAATTAAAATATCGATTTTAAATTTTTGCAGAATCATTTTTTTGCTATACGGTATTTAACCATTTAAAAGGTACTGCATTAAAAAAATTGTTTAAAGTCAAACAAGGACTAGTCTCATATATATTTCGCATCAAGCTAAGAGTAGGAGTCGGAGTCGTACTTAATAAATTTCAACGGTTAGAGTCAGAGCTATTTTTTGACGACTGCTTTTTTCATTTCTTTGTTTAACCATATTTATGTGGCTTATCTTATTAGGCTCTTAAAACCGATAAAACACTATAAGACGTAAGATTTGTCAAAAAAAATCGTGTCTACTCATAAAGTATGATTGATAGTGTGGCCTAGAAGTGAATTGAGTTTGTTTGACTTGCAAATGCTAATGGAAAAATGATAGATTCTATGCGATCAGAGTTGTATGTTCTTGTAAAGTAGCTGGGTCATATGATTTTGCATCTTTTTTTTGTGATCGTGGCATTGACAACGGATCTTACAGGCTCGAATAGAATGAATCGTACGTTTGTGTAGGATAGTGAATCACGGCCTTAATGCTGACTAAAATGGAAAGATTTAGTTTTGCGATCGACGGTAATAATAACTCATCTTAGCGGCATTTTTGAAGTTGTTATTGGTGTTTAGTTTACCAAACCAGAATTTAGTCTTTAACATCAGTTTGAAAAAATTTCACAGTTTAGGACTTTGCCGATATAAGGAAACGTCTAATTTTGACAAAAAAAAAAAAAAAATTAAGTCTATATTAAGGACATTCAGGAAAGTCGTTCGACAATATGCTTTTAGAATGCATAAAACAAATATTGGATGATATAAGCTCAAATGTTTCTTAAACAAAATTTTTATCTCCAAAAAAAAGAGTGTTTAAAAAAGAAAATTGTTTTTTTGTACATTTTAAAATATTGCAATATTGGGTACGTTCGTAAATGCATTACTGCGCTGCTTCAGAAAAGCAAACTTTTAGGCCCTAATCATTTTAAACGCAACGCAACGCCAAAGAATAACATTGAAAGCACAAACAATGTCATAAATATTTTGTAATTTTGCTGTTGCTTTCTACAGAAATTAATGTACCGTTTTAAAATTTTCAACGCCACAAGCTATGGAGCGTTTGAAATTTTAAAACGCAATGTGAATTTCTGTAGGAAGCAACAACAAAATTATAAAATATTTATGACATTGTTTGTGCTTTCAATGTAATTCTTTGGCGTTGCGTTTTACATGATTAGGGCCTTAATATAAAAAAGTGATTATAATTTTTTTTATTGTCTGACTATTATTTTTGTCGAGTGATATACATATATGTTATAAATATTTGAAATCACTGATGCAGCGCAGTGATGCATTTAGGAACGTACCCAATTGCTTAACCCTATTTTCTAATCCACCAAAATAACGTATAGTACAAGTACTTTTTTCACACCTAAAGTACAAAATTAAGCATTTTTAGCCCTACACTTTGCTCTCTATTGTTAAGTATTAATTCTGTTTTTGTATCCCATCGTTACTTACTCTTTGTTTATGGCTCTGCTTGAATAAATTTGTATGTATTTTGAAGTATGTACTTCTTTCTACTTACATACTTCTTTCGATTACATCTTATTTATACCTGTTGTTAAAGGCTATTTTATATTTTTAGTTCTCGACATTTTACTTTTGCTTTATTATTTTCTGCTACTTTTCTATTGAAGTTCTAAATAAATGAAAATATTTTATTGTTGCTTTTGTTAATTTATGTGCGTAAAAGAGTTGCTACTGGCTGAGGAGAAAAGACTGGCATTGTTTACATCATTTGGCCGATTAATAGCGAATAAAATAGATTTTATTCTGAAATGCCGGTGGGCTCATAACTATTTAACAATACAAACGCCATTCAGGTAGTTTTTTAGAATATATGGTTTTGAAACATGCAATATTTAAGACCATAAAGAGTAATCATCTATTTTTATAGAACAACAGAACTACATAACATAACTGATAATGTATGGATAACGAAAGAAGTGTAGGAAAATTTTTTATGATGTAATTTTGTCATGAACAAAAATATGTTTTTAAAAAATCGATAACATTTTGAGGACGATTTAAAAAAAGGTTTATTTTTGGAGTATGTATTTCAAAATAGAATTTGAAATCCACCACTAGTGGTGAATGAGGGTATAATAAGTTTGTCTTTCCGTGTGAAACTTTTTTGTTATTTACCTCAGACACCATACCATATTCTGGATCCTTGAGTAATTCTAAGTCGATTAAGCCATACCCGTCTGTCTGTCCGTCGGTTAAAAACACGCTCTGTTGAGAACTACTCAAAAGAAAATTGTTCTTTGGTGTCGAATTGCTTATAGCTGCTTGGAATTGAAATCCAGCAAAATCGGTTCAGTATGATAAGAATTTGGAATCTAAATGTGGAACCACCACCCTTAAAAATTTCTTTGTTACAAAAACTAACATAAATGTTGAAATAATGCACGGATTAATATGACATTTTGCACAAATTCATTCTATATGACTTTAAATCATATTACTCATAAAAGCCCCCATATAAAGCCTTCCCTAGGAAAACAGTTTAGTAAGCCGAAAAGAGTAGCGAATGCCTAAACCGTAACGTATAATGATATTGTAATAAGATTTTATATGTTACATACCTATAGTACTAGAAAACACACTGTCAAATTTCGAAAAGATCGGTCCATAATATACCATAGGCCACATACAAAGCCTACTCTTGGAAAACAGTTTAGTACGCCGTAAACCGTAAAGAAAAATTTCGTGAAGATCGGTCGGTTTATAATTAACAATTGTCCAATATAAAGCCCACTTAGTGAAATCATTTAAATACAACTAAAACCGTAGGACATATACATAGTTATTGTGGTAGAATTTGGTCCAATTTAGCTTTATATGGCCAGAAATATCACCATGCAATTTTGTGATAATCGGTCCATAATTTACCATAAGCAGACTTCTGAAAACAATTTCACAACTTACCGATAGCTAAAGTTAGGATTTTATCGGCTTTATAAAAACCGTTTTCTTATTACATCTTTACTTTATATAGGTTATAGGAAGGTTCATCCTTTTTGGTAGGTTAAAGTAAAGTTTTATTAATGAAACACTTTTTCTACGACAGATAAAATTATACAGGATTGTGGATTTACTATTTCTTATAGTATTTCGTCGGCTTTTACAAAACATACACCAATACGGCATGTTTATCGAAAAGTTTTCGATAATCAAGTCCACTAATTCCGGATGTATTAATTGCCTCGTAAATGTCGTGGAGTATCCTCCGTTTAGGAGGTTTTTTTGAAAACCTCGATGAACAACTGTTTAAGTTTATTCCGCTGCCGGTACAATAATTTTCAATTTAATTAAAATTTTTCAAAAATCAAATGTTTTTCACAAACATAAACAACTTTTGACTTTTAGGTTCTAACTGGGGTAAACAGCTGACAAACATCTGGGCCAACGAGTCTACATTGTGTACTTGTACCATGGAAGTACATAAAAAAGTTGTTAGGAAAAAAATTAAAATTTAATTTAAAAAATGCTTTACAAATTACATTTATTATTGTAAAGGTAACAAAAAAGAAAAAATTACATAAATTTACTAAGTGGCAACAATGCTATTGAGTATTTATATAAAAAAAATGAGAGAGAGTGAAAACTGTAAAACAAAAGCCGTTTCATTGAACAAAGTCTTTGTGTTTGCCATATGAAACGAAATGTGTTTGCTAGTAGCATGAATAAAACAACAGTTTGTTCAGTGGTCTGAATTTTGTTTCAATACGAACTTCATTGAATAGACATTTCATAATGGTTATGAATGAAGTTATTCATGCAGCCCTTTATTGTATATGCCCTATTGTACCAAAATTCGTAATTCGAGAGTCAAGAGGACCCTATTATGGGGGCCAGGTGAAATAATTGAGCCAAATTTGGTCCTCCTAGCTCATACCGGATGGACGCTATAGTACCAAAACCAATATTTCAGAAAGAAAAAGCGAGTTAAAACTTGGTCATTTATGAACTGATTTGAATAATTTTTGCTACCAACATTCTTTTTAGATTGTTTGAGGTGAAAGTAAAAAAATAAAGTTTATACATTATAAGTAGACTGTAAAAGTGAAAGTTTATCGGTAAAAAATAACATTTATTGATAAAAATTAGCGATAGTAGTGGATTTTTGCTTATATCTCAGCCATTAGAACACCGATTTGGCTGAGTTTGAGTAGCAAATAGTTCTGGACTATATGTGATATAAATGTATAATAGCCTAGTCCCCATCAATAATGAGGTCTTCAGAAAACCCATTTCAACATACACACGGACATCGTTAAATACTGTTAGCAGCTGATACATTAGCCAGGGACCGTAACAGTTATTCCTTTTTTCATAAAAGTCAGATGATAATAGTTATTTTTTGATTTTTATTTTTTTTAACAAAAATAACAGTTATTTTTTTTCTTTTATTTTTTTGAACAAAAATAACAGTTATTTTTTTATTTTTATTTTTTCGATCAAAAATAACAGTTATTGTATGATTTTTATTTTTTTGAACAATAATAATAGTTATTTTTTGATTTTTAATTTTTCCATCAAAAATAACAGTTATTTTATGATTTTTTCGAGCAAAAATAAAAGTTATTCTTTAAAGAAATGTACGTGTTATAATTATTTAGTTGACTTTAAATATTTATTTTAATGCGCATAAGATGTCCCAATGATGATCACACATTTAAATAAATATTTAAAGACAACTTAATAATCATAACACGCAAATTTCTTAAAAGAATAACTTTTATTTTTGCTCGAGAAAATCAAAATATAATTATTATTTTTGTTCAAAAAAATAAAAATCATAAAATAACTGTTATTTTTGTTCAAAAAATTCAAAATCAAAAAAAACTTTTATTTTTGCCCAAAAAATATAAATCAAAAAATAACTGTAATATTTGATCAAAAAAATAAATATCAAAACTTTAAAAATCATAATATTTTATCATAGAAAAGTTCATAAGGATCAATATGGTATACTTGAATACGTTTGCCAGTATTTACTTCTATATGCTTTTTTTGTTTTAAAATTTCAAAATAACTGTTATTTTCGGTCCCTGACATTAACAATTTCACAACGAAATACACATAATTATTAAATTCTTCTCTTTCCCTTTATCGTTTGTTCAACAAAAACAACTTTACCCCAATAACGACTATCAAAAATTAATTAAACTCAACAACAAACAGATTATGTAGTTAGAAGCTTTAACTTTTATTAAGCTCCATTACTTTTTTATTTAATTTTATTTTTAGTCTGAATTAATTTACAGAGAAATAAAAATAGAAGAAATTAAAGAGAACAAATGTACCAATTAATTAAGGTGCACATTAAACGCCCTATTCATAAAAATATTTGTAATTTAATAAAGGTTTACTTAACAAATTTTACTTAATAAACGTTTGTTAAATTTAATAATAGCTGTAAAGCTTTAACGCCTTTCGAGCTTTTAGAGTAAGTTTGTAAAAAAAAATCAGTTGTTCTTCAATTATTTGTTATTAATGTATTTTCTTTTTTTCATCAGATAAATATTTGATTGCAATATTTAAATAATTCCCCTGTGGTTTGAACAGATATCATTCATTCTTAACACAAGAAAAAAAAATTTTTTTTTTAATATTTTTTTTTTTTCAAAATAATACTTTGTTGTTTTGTTTTTCGTGACTCAAATAAGGATACAGTTAAATAGCTTGTTACGAAATCATGGTAACGTTTAAGTTTCCTAGGTTTCTTTGAGCTTGAGTATTTACCGCAGACTAAATGGCACAGATTTACACAATTTATATAAATACGTTTGTTTTTTTATGCTACTGTCGATGTTGTTTATGTTGTTATTGTTATGTAAACACGTGTCTAGAGAGTTGGGGATGCCCGTCTAATTTTTTTATTTACAAAAGCCCCAAAAAAAGGGGAAGTTTAGACATCGATCATTAATAACAATTGACTAAATTTTCACCCCTAAATTTATGCTATTTTAATTTTTATAATTTTTTGTTATCAAAAGTTTGGGCCTAGAACAGTGCCGCCAGGTAATTTTTTTCTTCCCCCCAAAAAAATTTAAAAACCCCCAAATTTAACGTATTTTGAAAAAAAAATCCCCCTAAATGTAAAAGTTTAGATAATCATTTCATTTCAATTAGTTTAACTTGACTAAGTTTTAGTTAACGTTCTAATATTAGCACCTTAATAAAGCAAAAAACGCAAAAAATTGAAAATTTTACTGAAATTCTTCCAAAAATATTTTTTTTAAGTTTCTTGAATATTTCTTATATATCTTAAAAACAATTTACAAACAGTTTAAAAAAAGACTGTAACTTATGTACATAGATATATAACTCAAAACAGAGTTAGTAGAAATCTTTTTTTTTTAAATACATATTTATTTATTTTTTTGTAGCATTAGAAAATAATTATAAATTATAGACTAACTTCAAGGCCATAGGCTTTTTTTTAAATATTGGAATACAGTTTCTTCAATATCGAGTATTGCCAAATCGTTTTCGTTAACTTTGTTCATATTATCGGAATTAAAAAGTTTGAGCAAATCAGCTGTAAGATTAAAGTTGTGATTCTTTTTCTCTCTTTTCGAAAACGATTTTTGCTCAGCCAAAAACAAGCTGTAAAATATATCTAGTATTACTAAGTTATTTTTATGTACAGACAAGCAAAAAGTGATACCCCCTAAAAATCCCCTAAATTTTCCCCCTAAGAATTTGTACCTTCTAATTTTGCCCCTAAATGAAAAAAACCCATAAATCTGGAGGGAAACCCCCTAGAACAAAAACCGGTCTTGCAAATTTAAGTTCAAAAAACTGTTTTTTAAATCACTGCAGTTTTTTCTTTAATTTTATCAAATAATACAAAGAAGCATCCAAGGAATTTATGGCACACCAAAAAGTGTCATAATGTCCACGGACGCTAATACACTTTTATAAATGTCACAATGTCCTCGAACAGCGTGAAATAAGGTCCCTGGACATTATGACATTGCTTAGTGAATCATAATCAATTAATAGTTGGTTCCATTATTGTCAAGCTCTGGGAGGAGAGATTTAACAAAATCCCGAATTTTTTTAAAGCTCGAATTTCAAAATTCTGAATCTTGAAATCCCGATCCTTATAATCCCAAATTTTGAAATCCTAAATTTAAAAATTTCAAATTTAGAAGCTTTAGTTGCCTAAGGCGGTGTTTGTTATACCATAGAGTAGAAAGTCCTTACACACGGCTGAAGACCAGTAATACAGAGAAGCTTAAGTTAGCGAAGTCGGTGTTTGTTATGCCATAGAGGAGAAATTCTAACTAACTAAAGCTTCGCTAACTTAAGCTTTTCTGCATAGCCGGCCTTCGGCCGGACGCATGTATTTTCTACTCTATGGCAAAACAAACGCCGGTGCCATATGTATAAATCAAGTTTGGATCAAAAAATTTTGGTGGTAAATAAAAGTTCATTTGAATCAACTACTTTTTATTTGCGGCAAATAAAAATTGCTCAAGTGCAAAAAATATTTGTCAAAACAACATATTTTTTTCTGTGTATATATTTTAAAATAAATATTTATTTTTATGCATATGTATATCAGTTTAAATCGATTTAAGCAAACCTGAAGATATTAAAGTGCCAAAACTTTTGAAGTTTTATATAATCTTTTGTGGGCAATATTCCGACTAGGGATCCCTTTTCCAAACGATTTTGGACTTTTGTTTTTTTTAGATTAACCCGACTAAATATTCTTTCGACGTTTGCCGATGATATGGCAAAATCAGCAAAATCAGAACAAATTTAGTTAGATTAGGAAAATTATAGTCGGAACCATCGCGTTTGATTTCAGATTTTTTTCCAAAACGTATAAAAGTTATTTCTTCGTTATTTAAGATATTGGTTAAGTTGAACCGTGTCGAAACTCAGCGTCCAGATCGTGATTTTTAATTTCTTTAAACAAATTTGGAAAAATTTTGCAATATTGAAAATTGAATTAGAAAGACAACTTGTTATTAAAGTTAGGTATATAGTAGGGTATTCATTCGGTTAACCGTTAACCGATTAATTACTATCCGATTAACTGATCTGTTAATTTAAAATTGGCTATTTTCGGTTAACGATTAAAATTTTTAATTTAGTTTAGTATTATAACACATTTTTTGTGTTTCTAATTATTTGTTTCGTCTCATATACAAAAGGTATGTTTTTAGAAAATATTTTTTCTTAGAAAAGAAGTTGTTTAGTGATCTTAATTTAAAATAGGTGTTTGCTGTCAACAGCTTTTTGTTTACTTTTTATATGTATGTGCTTAGTTATTTGTTTTTTTTTCATATTTTCTCATTATAATCTTTTAACAGAATTAACCGAAACAATTAGCAGAGTTAGAAATTAAAAAAAATTAAAACAGGACTCTAAAGGCATAATGGAAGATTTTATACGTTTAGAGAAATCCAGAAAAAGGACTGTGTAATTAGATATTCTGTATTATGGGTTGCTTTCGATAAAATAATAGGGTAGGGCCTGGCCAGGCCCAGGTGGATACAATATGCACAACATTTTCATTAGGCAAATTTCCACGCCCACGGTTTTTAAATTTACACTTTTTTCTCGTTTTCTTGTAAAAAACACTTGTCAAAAAATGCCTGGCCATCGTTTTTATCATACAATTTCGACTTGGAAAGGTAATATTTAAAAAAATTTATAAATTAAATAATTTTTTCAAGCTCGAGGTCTGTTTTATTCTTTATTTTTCAATATTTCGACATCCTTTGGATGTCATTTTCAGGAATCTTGAAAGAAATATAAGTAAACATAAATCATTGTTCTATGTTACCATACCATTTAACAATATACATATAAACAAAAACAAAATTTAAAAAGTTACAAAATTAACACTTACAACATGTCACAAAAATACATAACAATTATTTCGTAGGTCTATTATTGCACTAATTGTAGCTTTTCTTTTTCCCTTTGTTAATAATAATAAACAAATCTTAAAAATAAAAGTTGAGAAAAAGTCTTGCCTCGAAAATAATTTTTTTGATATGTCGTGGTGAAACTTTTTTTCCTCATGCCAAAAGCTATCGAAAAATCGATGGCACAATATCGACAAATTTTCGTCTTTACAAATCGGCCCGCCCTAATGTTCATATATGTATGTTATCTTCTGTTTTACTTAAAGATTTGGCTAATTATTTATAATTATTTTGCTTAGTTATCACACAATTGGGGGATGCACAAGGTAGTCATTAAGTTGTAAAGTCATATGTCTTAAAATAATTACAAGAAATATATATGACTGCTGTGACCAACCGCTTATAATTTAGATTTCAATTATACAGTTATGACGAATCAATGAAGACAGGATTACAATTTTTATTTTGTTTGAAACACAATATATTTTTAAACAAATGTAAAATATTATTAAGGACATTATGACGATATGACTTGATAGCACACCTTGTGAATCCCCCAAGCATTAGAGCTTCATTTACATAAATATAAACATATTACATATAATTCCATTCTTACTTTTTATTGTTTCTTTTAATTTCAAATTTACTGCCTGCCCCTCGGTTTCGAACGAGACTTTCATTCGCTTAACTTTTATTTAAAACAAAAACCAATTTACAATCTAGTTTTTAAGGTAAGTTATGTGAACGAAGTTTTCGTTTGAAATCGATGGAACGTCAGTTAATTCTACAATAAAAAAAGGGAGGGAATACAAAAAAGTTTTTATTTATTATATGGCGAATAAATAAAAACTCTTTTGTAAATATAAAAAAAAAAATTGGGAATATAAAATGTCGGATTATATACTGCCGGTAAACGAAACTTGTGACACATACTATACAAGTAAACTGTGCAATATTTTATTTTTAATATATAAGAACATGCTCCAATATTTTTTTTATTATTAACATTAATGAGGATATTGCTGCTAATACGCCATAATTAAGGCGATTCTTTGCATAATTCTAGGAACCCTTTCCAGAATATTTTTTCCGAGCTTATTTTTTTGTTGTCATCTCTTAAAAAAGCGAGACAAAAGTGAACTGTATAATCTACGAAAATGTACAACGGAAAAACGTCGTTATTTTCTTAATTTCAGTTAAAAAACATATGATGCAATTCTTAAAAAACAACAGTATTGTAAGCAGTTGAGCAACGGATTAAATGTTGAATTTTTGTATAAAGAGATCTTAAAAATATCGAATTCAATGGTCGTAGATAAATATCGATGTATCGATATATGTGTATTTTTAATATCGGCAATATATATCGATTACTATTTTTTAAATATCGATATTTTGATATATCGATATTTATTGCCCATCCCTATGACTTAATAGTACACCTTGTGAATCCCCCAAGTATTAGAGCTTCATTCAAAGGTCATCGGCCGACCAAAACCTTTGCACTGGAAGGCGGGAACTCCCAGAATCGTTCTACATTCGAGAACGAGATTTAAATGTAAGATTGAAAACGAAATGATTAATGTAAAAAGTCGTGACCAAATGAATCATAATCTGTATGTAAAATTGTCTGCTGAACCCGAATGTGAAGTCAAAATGGTCAAAATTAGAACAGCTTCCGGCATATTTAAAAAAGATGATGATACTTTAATAAAAGTATATTCGAAAATATATGACGAATTTTTTATGGGTTATTATTGAAAGATACTGAAATTACTAAAACAACCACGGGTTCTTGTAAAAATTGTTCAAGAAATTACTAAGTTACAGTGGACCAAAGTTCAAATTTCACAAAAATGTTTATGATTTTTTGCAATTTTGCTCTTGTTTTTTTTTTTAACCAAACAATAAATTTGTTTTATATTACTTACGACGTTAGCTTATTTCAATATGAACATTTTGGGTTCAATAGGATCCAGATCGGTGCAAAAATGTTAAAGTTACAGAAAATTAATTGAATTATCCCACTTCTCCATTTTTATTAAATCAGAAAAAACCCAACAAGTAAATATACAAAGCTAACACAGGGTCTCCACCTGTGATAAGATATAAGATTTTTATATTAGCAAACGTCAAATTCAATCGCAGAGAGTATTATCTTACGTGTGGACTCTCGAATAGTGTTAGTATTAATATTATAATAAATGTTATGAGACAGTTGTTATGAGAAATCTTATAACAATTATCTTATAAGATGAGCTGTCAAAAATACACATACATTTAAATTAATAATAAGACGCTATCATTAAAACGTTTAATTTTTTAGTGAAAATAGTGGACATCTTGTGAAAAATACTTAAAAACCATATTAAACACTAAAAACAAAGAAAAAACTAAAAAAAATTATAAAAAACGACACAAGTTTACTGTACGAAAATCAGTAAATTATGAAATCGTATAAGATACATGTTCCCCTTGTTTAAGATTAAGATTAACATGAAGAAATGTGCTCTCTCATTCTGCCGACGCTCTCTCACATATTATATCATATATTATCTCAGGTGGAGACCCTGTGTAATGCTTTAAACCAGGGGTTTCCATTTCTTTGCACAATTGTGCGCACCACTACTAACACATATTTTTATACTCTTCAATTCAGTCGTCGATGTGACTTCGACAAGTGTGCATGTCTAGCGGATGCTATATTATTTTGTTTCAGCTTACACTCAAAAAATATTGTGCGGTCAAAAATGCTTTTGGTAACATCCAATGCCTTGCGTGCAATTTTTATTTAGAGTTTAAATTTTAAGACTAAAATGTAGAATAATGTAACATTTCATAAGTTTACATGCAAAGCAAAGAACTTTGTAAAATGGTAATTATTTGAGATTTAAAAGCAATTTTTAATATTTCAGATAAAAAATTTCAAAATGTCTAACAGTCCTATGTGGAAGAAGCTGATAGTCACATTCATTATAGGTTTTATTTTACATACGTATATGGATTCGGTTCTTATAATTTTACAACACTTTTTTATTTTTTCTTATGCAATACTAAAAATTATTATTATAAATTATTATCTGATCACTAATTCCACTAACACCGTGGTAATCGTTATAAAACAGATTACCCAGTTTTGGTGTTTAAAAATATTAATGTGTTCTTATAAAAAGAATTAAAACCTCTGCTAATTTTTTTATTGAGTGTGATTATACATTATGCTGTTAAAAAAATTATATATTTATTTGATGATACGTCATTTATAATTTTGTAAATAACTTAAAATTATATAAAAATACATATGTAACATGAATCCAAATCAACAAAACTTTCAAATTTTCAAATAATATCTACATTGTTTTGCATTTAAGCTAACGATATGTGTTTTGTTTGTGAAAAAAAATCTTTGATGCCTGTAAAAGGGTCCATTTTTCTTTCGTAAAAAAGACGTACCTAAATGCAGAAATTATTAAGAAAAAAATAGCCACAAGAATTTGTTGGTATTTTGTGCTTGTAAAAATATTTTTGTTTCTGTACCAATCGCGTCGGTAGGTTTTTTTCTTTGAAAACACTTTTTTAAGTAAGTAAAAATATTTAAAAAACAAGTTAAAAAAGAATTAAAATGTATGCACAGATGTTTGAAGTATGAGTAACCCAACAACGTGAATACCCTTTCTATTTTACTTACCACTATGAACCCCCTAACTTTTTACTAAAATAACTTTTTCACGTTATAATTCTCATGTAATTTATTTTTGAATTTGAAAAAATAGACCAGGGAAATCCATTTCTATGCACAATTGTGTATACCACTACTAAAGGTACGTTCAGACTGGTGAAATATTTGAAAGCAAACATCAAATATTTCATTAACGTAGTCTGAACACAAAATATTTTTGAGTATCAAATAAAATAACAGCTGAGCAAATAAAAGTATTTGCCGGCAAACAAATATTTGTCCAATGTGAACATAGTGTGAACACAAAAAATCAAATATTTTAGTCATTTTTGAGCAAACATTTATTTGATATTACAAAAAAATTGTAAGAGCAAACAACGACAACTAATTTTAGCCATGTTCCGGATAGAAGCAAATTTTTCTGTAAGTTTTCGGATTCTTTACAATTTTAAAGATTTTTTATAATTATTAGACTTTGCTATCGCGCCGCTATTAGCAAATTTTTGCGAATTACCGCTAATTTAGCAATTTTTATAGAATTTTTGCCATTCCTTATAGTTTTAGGCACTTTTACTAAATTTTATGGCTTGTTTGAAATATTAAAATGGTTCGCGATTTTCGCTATTTCTGCAACATTTTTTTTTTTGTTTTTCCCCTACATTTTGTTTTTTAACCGATTTAGTAATTTCAAATATATTTTAGGGTTTGTTTCCAAGTTTGCAATTTTTCGCGAATTTTAGCCATGCTCGCGAAGAAGCGATTTTTCACTGTAAATCTTTAGAGCTTTAACGATTTTTAATAATTATTAGGCTTTGCTATCATACCGCTATTATCAAATTTTTGCGAATTTCCGCTAATTTAGCAATTTTTATCGAATTTTTGCCATTCCTTTTAGTTTTAGGCACTTTTAATAAATTTTATGGCTTGTTTGAAATATCTAAATTTTTCGCGAATTTTCGCTATTTTTGCAAAAATTTTTTTCCCGACATTTTGTTTTTTAACTGATTTAGAGTCTTCAAATATATTTAAGGGCTTATATCCAAGTTTGCAATTTTTCGCAAATTTTAGCCATGTTCCCGTTACCCATTGTCTTCCAGTTTTTTTTATATTTTACATTCTCCTGTTCTAACACTATGAAAGATGCTGCTCCACAGAATAAAAAAAATAAATTAGCTTTTGCGCTCATTTTTACTATTTGTGAAATATTATTATTATTATTATTTTGAACACTTTCATTAAATAATTATTTGATGCAAATATTTATTTTAGTCTGAACGCATGGCAAACATGAATTAATTTATTTTATTTAACACTTTTTGCCAACTGTTTCATCAAACAAAAATTGTCAAATGTTTGAGCTTAGTTTGAACATTAAACAAAATATTTTTTTGTTTCACACAGTTTGAAGCAAATATCAGAACAAATATTTTCGTCAAATATTTCATTAGTCTAAACGTACCTCAATACATATTTTTGTTCCAGGTTAACAGAAAAAACTTTATGATGGCACTTAAAAAATATTGTGCGGTCAAAAACGCTTTTGGTAACATCCAATGCCTTATATGGTATGCAACATTTAAGGAAGGAACGGAATATGTTATTAAACGTGTGATTTGCGTGCAATATTTATTTTTTATGAATTTTTAAAACATAAAAATCTTCAATTTTTTTACAATTGTTTGATAAGATATTTAAAACTGATTTAGAGTCAAAAAGCTTTCGAATGAAAAAAAAGTGCAGTTTTAAAATCAGCGACATTGAATTGGTAAATAATTGCTACAAATTTTTTATCAACACAAAAAATTTTTAATTTTGTACCTTTGTGTTATACAACTTATAAAATATATTACTTACATTTTATTTCGGCTGTAAATGAATGCATTCTCTCAATTTTTTTACTCTCTGGTACTCACTAATACACAACCAAAAAATTTTTGGAAATCCCTGCTTTAAGCACATTCGAGACAGCAGACTACCGACTTCAATATGTCAACAATAGAATACATGTGTGTATATGGAAATGATTATTTTAACGACGACACGGCTAAATGGCTGCAGGTTGTTGTCTATGCTAATTTTGTCGTTGTAGTCAAATTAAGCAAATTTCAATTTTTGTACGCTACAAAACAGAAAAAGTGCTGCTAATATAATCAAAAATTAGAAGACTTAGTGCTTATAATATATAATAATAATTTTTTGGTTAAACAGCAAAGAACCGGATTGAAACAAGAATATAAGCGCGGCTCACCACCAAATCTATATTATTATTACTTTTTAGTATCCTTAAAAGAAGTTATATAGGAAGATGTTTGTCACGCCAACGCTCTTAGTTTTACATGGTGTTTAAAGCACACCGATTTATTAACAAATTAAGAGCCCATTTCAAATGATCATACTTCTTGACTGACTTTTTTTTACTAAATTTGCTTTATCTTTAAATTATGTCGATATAATAATAATTATTTAACAATAATACACACATGTTACCAAAGTTATTAGGACTTTGATTAATAAAGTTTTTCTGTATTGCGGGTTTTCAGCCTTCCGGAACACTTTTCAAATATTTACATATTACTATATTTCAATATGTAACAAGTGCATAAACTATTACCACTATATATTTTAACTCAAACTTATAAATAAATTGTGAAGTTTTCCAAAATAAAATTTTTTTAACCCTAATAACTTTAAAATTTTATATGATGGAGTTTCTAAAAATATAGCATATAAAAACTTGGGGTGTTCTCTATAACATATTATATTTGAGGAAATATTATTATACATATCGACAAAATTTTAAGATAAATCCTCTTAAGGGGTTAATAAATCGGTATATTTAATACATCATATGAAATGTGTTTCGAAAGACTTTATTATGATACCAATACTTTAAAGATTCAGATTATATTTTTCTTCCTATACTATTGATAAAGAGCTCTGAAACCTTTACGACCTATAATTCATAAACTGAGTGCGTTGAACCAAAAAATTACAGTAGAATCGCGATACAGTAATCTTGCGGTCAAGTTAACCAAATTTTAGCGCTTCTGTGCCGCTCTAAACGTTAACTCTAAGTTAACTTTTCAGATCGTATTAGTAAAAGTACTGATTTGTACAAGAGATAACAAATTAGATTAAATTTTAAGCTGAAAGTTGAGAGTTTAAACAAAATTGAGAAATACATTAAAGAAAAACTATCGGCGTTGTATTATTGTATATCTGAAGTTGTCATCTCAAAAATAAAAACGAAACGTCACAAAATTTTCGAGGCTTTGAATAATACATAGGAAAAAGCATACAGGAAAACATTACATAGACCAAAATATGCTGATCTTAAAGCAAGTTTGTACAAATGTTTTCTTGAAGCATCGAAAACGTAATTCCGCAATCACTGTTCTAATTTCAATAGCTAAGCGCGAGCTCATGTAACTGCAACCTGAAAAGACAATAATGTCAGTAATGGATGGCTGGCAAATGTTTAGAAAATACCCAGAATTCGCTATCTGAAAATTTTTGAAGAACTAATTTTCTGACAAACGTCATATGTAACACATAATACATAAGTGATTGTATAATTATTAATTATAAATTGTAGCCGGTACAAATTAGATCTAAGTTTCTTTTTTGTACAGATGAAAACTAAGTCATTGAAAAAAATATAGGTACATATGTTTATTATTGCAGTTTTTTACAATTTAGAAAAGTTAATAAATAAGACGTAAAAGTTAACAACCCTTAGGACATTTTCGCGATTATGCTGTATATTAGGATATTTTTATTCAACCTGCCATGAAGATGATATCCTTTATGAGTTCCAAAAACAATAAAATTAAAATATTTTAAATGTTTTTTAATAAATTCATTTGTTTTTACGTTAAAAAATTTATCATAAATAAGTATTTATATTTTTGTAGGCTTAAATTAAGTTTGTGTACGAGTCTGCAATTATGCATGTTGTTAAATTTATAAAAATTAAAAATTATAGTGGCACCACTGAAATGTAAATACATAATAAAAAACACAGCTGTTTATATTTTTTCAATTGTAGCTGTCGTCTTCAAAATAATTCAGTAGCTGATTACGCGACTACAATTGCAACCTGCAGCATTTGTAGTCGTGCCTTCGTGTTGCCTGCTGTCTCGAATGTGTTTAATGCATAAAGGTTTAGTAACAATAAATATTAAAACAGCACCAATTTGCACCAGTCTATGTCTTGTTAGGCGCTAATGTTCGTATTGAAAAAAACTAATGTCCTTTATAATAAAACATTAAAATTTTTTTTAATGTTTTGTTTAAAAAAAAATAACTTGAAAAGAACAAAATTGCAAAAAATCATCAAATTGTTCATGAAGTTTGAACTTTTATCCACTGTAACTCGGTCATTTATTGACTAATCTTCACAAACGACCGATGGATATTTTAGTAATTGTATTATCTTTCATTAAAAAGAAAGAAATACATAATATTGTCTGTCTTATATTGTTAAAGATATTTGCATTTAAGTGATATCATCTATTTTAAAAACACAAATAAAGGTTATTTTGGAATATCTCGAAAACTGTTCTACTTTTGACTATTCTGACTTCATATTCGGATTCAGCGGACATAAAGATTAGGTTTCAGATACAATTGGTCAAAAAACTGTAATACTCAAATACAAGGTGGAACCTTAAACATACAAAGAATGAAATAATGAATTTGGTTTACAAATATTTTAGAAAACGCGGTAGGAAATCTAAATCCATTCATACATACATACGTTGCTTAAATTTCAAAATTATAACCTTAAAAAGCAAATTTTTTCTAAGCTTGTTTATAAACCCCCGAGGCTATCAGGCAGGCATTGGTGGATCTAGGCGTTCCTCTGTTCCTGGTCGAATGGATAACTCTGATGCTCAGCAGCAGAGTTATTCACTCGGACTGGGGAAACGAGCGCTTAAAGAAACTGGTGACTAGGGGAACCCCACAGGGGGGAGTTCTCTCTCCCTTATTATGGCTCTTAGCTGTCAACGTCGTTCTGGGACTTTTTGACAGATTGGGTCGGAAAGTTGTGGCCTACGCGGATGATGTAGTGATATTGGTATCGGGCAAGTTTCTGCCGACAATAAGCGAAGTCATGCAAGGGGCGCTGGGCGAACTGTCAGCATGGGCGAGTGATAAGGGTTTGGGAGTCAATCCGGAGAAGACCGAGTTGGTTCTTTTTACTAGGAGGTACAGGGTAGAGAATTTTAGGCTGCCGGTACTAGGAGGAGTAGAGCTTAGACTATCTGATAGCGCTAAGTATCTAGGAGTTTTTCTGGACAGCAAGCTGTCGTGGGGAAGGAATACTCAGGAGAGACTTAAGAGAGGCCTCAATGCCTACTATGCTTGCAGATCATCGATAGGTAAGAGTTGGGGACTCCGGCCGTCAGTAGTGGGATGGCTGTACACTTCGGTGGTTAGACCCATTCTTACATATGGATGCTGTGTTTGGTGGGAGTCATTGAGAGTGGCTTGTCGAAGGAACCTTCTGTCTAAGGCTCAGAGGTGTGCTTCAATCGGCATGACAGGTGCCATGAGAAGTACACCTCAAGCGGCACTGGATGTCATTCTACATCTTCTGCCCATTGAGCAGTATGTTATGGGAATGGCAGCCAGAAGCATTCTTAGACTGAGGGAACTAGGATTGATTAGGGATTTAACGCAGGGTCACTCACGGATCTTGAGTGAGATCGAAGCTGGAGGTTACTGCCTGGGATCACCCAGCTCCACGGATTTCGTGGGCACCAGGGTGGATTTCGGACGGTTGCCGGAGGTGGTAACGCCTTCTAGGGAGAGATGGTCAGGTAGGAGCAGATTATTTAATGGATTTGCTATTTTCACTGACGGCTCGAAGATGAGAGGCACGGGTGCGGGGGTCTACATTGAGGATCTGGATATCAGAATGTCATATAGGCTTCCGGACGACTGCAGTGTTTTTCAGGCGGAAGTTCTGGGGGTCTTGAGGGCCGTGGAACTGATGAGGGACAACATTGATAGGGGCTCGGAGGTCACTATATATGTCGACAGCCAGGCGGCCCTTATGGCCGTAAGGGGCTGTTACGTGAAATCCAAGCTAGTTGACGGTTGCAGGAGGGCTCTGGAGGGAGCCTTAGGAGAGTATATGTTGAGATTGTGCTGGGTGCCTGGTCACTGCAACATAAGCGGCAACGAGATTGCTGATGAGTTGGCGAGACAGGGCTCAGAGATGGAGGATCCTTATCACATAGAGGCAATTAGGCCTCCAATAGGATTCTACTTTGGGAAGATTAGGGAATGGATTCTGGGCGCGACCAATAGGGCCTGGGGGAACCGAACGGACTGCCGGGTATCACGGACGATGTGGCCGGTGCTCAGGAAGTCCGACTCGGAGTTGTTGCTGGGCAGAAGCAGGGTCTGCGTGAGGACCATAATAGGAATCATCACGGGTCATTGCATGATAGGCAGGATGGCGATGAGGTTAGGATCCGACGTGTCGGATATGTGCGGGTTGTGTGAGGACCCGGAGGAGCTGGAGACGGTTGAGCACATTTTGTGCCGCTGTCCCAGGCTACAGGGCAGCAGGCTGAGGTGGCTGGGCAGCAGATTCCTAGGCGAATTAGGGGACGTCCCGGGCTGTGGGCTCGAGAGTCTGATAGGATTCGTAATGGGGATGGCCTGGCTGCGCAGCAGGAGACTGGGAGCTAGCCGCACATAGGGCGGATTGGTGTTGTGTTGAGTGAGGCTTTTCTCTCGGGTTTGGTCAGAACTTCCTTTTCTCATCTATTCTTATCTGTTCTTATCTTTTCTGATTCTTTTGCTGTTTCTCTTCACCTTCTTTTTTCAGCTTCTTAACTATAAACAAGGCATCACAATGGACCGTATTGGTCTCTGGGTGAGGGTGTGAAGGAGACTTCACACCAGCCTTTCTACCTACCTACCTACCTAAGCCCCCTTATTCATAAAAAAAATAGAGCAGTTTAATAAAAGGTTTATTAAACAAATTTTCATGGAAAATCGTTTTATAAACCTTTTATTACCCTGTTTTATTTTTTATGAATAATTTTGTAAAAGGAACAAAAAAATAATAACATAAATAGCACGATGGAAAAAATGTCCCGTGCAACAGAGCTCAAAAATAAATTTAATAAAAAGCTTAAATCTAATTTCAAGAGACATCAATGCACAATGATATCTCAGGTTTCGCAAAAAAACGACGTTTTAATTGTTGGCCGAGAAAACTCTGCCAGTTCCTTTTTTCATTTAACGACTTAAAAGCGAAAAATCGACCTAATCACTAACAATAGGCTATAAACAGGTTTATGTTGATTTTTTACTTTAAATTTAGAAACTAAACTGAAATCAAAAACTAATTATTTTCCATCAAAATCGATTAAAAAAATTTTTTTATTTAGAAATAAAGATTTATTATCAACAACATTAAATTTTAATTTGAAACCACAAATTGCCGTGTTTACTAATATGATCGAGTTGTTGTCGTTACCACGAAGGCGAAATCGTTATATTTCATTGTCTAACATAAAAATTCAGTCAGGTTTGCCAATTAATAGTCTGCCAGGATGGGAACATATACCGCTTAATTCAAAATTACCCATGTTAAAGTGTCCCGGAACTCAGGTCATATTTTCGAAAAATAAAATTGGACAATCGGTAAAAGATAGTGTAGACTTTTTTATAAAAAAATTTTTTTAT
The DNA here is from genome assembly GCA_943735925.1 of Pollenia amentaria. Taxonomy (NCBI): domain Eukaryota; kingdom Metazoa; phylum Arthropoda; class Insecta; order Diptera; family Polleniidae; genus Pollenia; species Pollenia amentaria. Next base: position 247,611,987 of record OX031007.1, on the reverse strand, counting down.
GTTTGTATAATTTACTCGTATGTAACTAGTTACGACATCTCAAAAACGAATTTGATGCGTCAAGTCATGATAATATACCCGAATACAATCCTTTGCATGATTCTAACCTAAAAACCTTCTACGCTAATGAAAGAAATCTAAAACGATTGCGACAAAATGGCGAAATAACTTCAGACAATGATGTCATATGTAATTTAAAGGACTTTAATGAATACCGCCAGCAATTGCATAAATCACAATTGTATTATATATTGGAAGAAATGAATCGTTTGGTAGGTAGAAAGAATTTTCAATAACAATTTATTATCACTATCAGCTATCAACAGGAAGCCGAACAACAAGATCGTGTTTTAATAGCCAACGCTGAGAGTATTACTTGTCGTGATCATAACAATCTTTGTGCACGAGAACACACCTATTCGGAAATCCTGCAACGAAAATCTATTTTAGATCAACAACGTGCGGAACGCTTTAAAAGATTATATGAAAGAACTTTAGAAAAACTTATGTACGTTCAAATGATCCAAACAATCAATCGGACCGCCTTGGAACACAAAAAAGTCTTGCGGCAATTGAGATTCCAAAAATATGCCGAAGCACGCAGTGACTTACAGCGCAAACAGTTGATTTCGTTCAAAAAACTTTTCCAAATAAAAAGAGATCGTTTGCATAAAAACTTGAGAGCACTTTATGTAACCCGAATCCAACAGCAGCAAGAGAAAGAAATAAAATCTTGGAGTAAACGTTTGGCTGAGAGAATAGCCAATCAGGAAAAAGTAGAGAGTTTGATAAGGCAAGCAAATGAGAAAAAGAAAATATTTATGGAGAATCATAAACAAAAATATCAAAAGAAATGGTTAAGGATCCAGAAAAATATCAAGAAAAGAGCTTTAAGAAATCATAGGAATAATACGTCTAAAGTAAAAAATGTTCCTGCAACTGACACCGCAATAGTACCTGCCGCCAATAGTTCTGAGTTTCATGAAAGTTTTAAAAAGCTTTTAGATAGCGAAGTTTGTGAAGCTTTAAATGCCGCTCTGGATATGGAAGACAAAGTAAAAGTTCCTTTCGACTCCGATGATCCGATTTACAAAGCTGCTCAATATATAATGCACCATATTTTGACTAAATTTCACAAAGACTTGTCAAAGGATAAAATGGCTTACAAAAGCGTTTATCGACGTATGAATCAATTTTTTGATGAAGCCAAGAAATTTGTCATATTTGTAAGTTTTTATTATAGATGGTCAGTCGGTCAGAAGTAGAGTTTATATCTTCCATAATTGTTCACAGAGGTCTACCCAAATAATAGCTTCGTTTCAAGATCATTCTAGACTTGTGGCTTGTCAAGGTTTTAGACCGGGTTCTACTGGAAGAGTATCTTTCAGCTACATTCCAAGTACTATTGGTATATCAAGTTATCAAATACATCCATTAATTGAAGTTCGAGAAGTTACAAATCGAAAGCCAACACCGGCGGTAAGTCGTTAGATCAGTCTTTAGATAACTAACTTGAAATTTTTCCTTTAAGGCAAATATTGATTAAAAAATATCGGATCACAAAAAAAATGCCTAATTAGAAATAATTATAAATATACATACGTATACAATACTTTTCGCCTATAAGCATTTCATAATTGCACGTTTTTTGGTGCTTTTATGTATATATAAAAACTCGCTTATTTGCATATACTCTTTTTATAAAAAAAACTCGCCTAATATCCTCAGCATCATGAAAATAAGCTATAAGTTGGATTATTAAATACAATTTAGCAAATTTCATTTTGATGAAATAATTTTTGTGCGTTTTTATTGTATTTGACCTAAGTTTGAAACGATGCACAGAGGAGTATTTGGCCTGAAAAGCTGGCCAAAATTATTAAACGTGTTTTTTGAATTAAAAGTTTTAGTTTTTTGATAGTTTTAGGTGTAGTATGATATAAAAAGTCTAGTGGCAGATTTGGAAATAATTACACTGCGCAACAAAAGTGCACTGCGCAACAAAAAAATTTTTCTCTACCCTAGAAATAAAAGTATGTGGACTATATGGATTTTGATGCCCTTAATTCAAATCTGTTTTCCGTTTTTCTCTAGTACGTAAGAATTTTCTTTTAAAGGCGTGGCATACTTCACCCCCTAAATCGTTGGGTTGCCTTATATATTTTGCCATAACTTGAAAACGTGTTCTCCGATTTTAATAGCAGGAGGATCAGAAGATGCACCGGAAAATTCTGCTTAAACTAACCATACACATTTATTTTATATATATACTAGCTTAACCCGGTGCGCTTCGCTACACTGACCCCGCACATTTTTATATTGAAATTTATAGTTTACTATAATAGTAGCTTTAACCACGTTTGAAGACTCTCCCTTTAATAGTTCTTCAGTTGAGCGATATTTAATATATGCATCCTATGGGAGGTATTTCCCCCCCTGCGCCTACCCGCTTTATTTTTATTTTCAAAAGTGTAGTATACCATAAGAGTGACTTTTAGAAAGTTTGAACATTCTCACTATTACAGTTCTTAAGATATGCGATGTTAAACATTGGCGTCCTATGGGGTATTCCTATACCCCCGCTGCTATTTTATTTCAATTCCGGGGCTCAGAAGATCCTACTACAAAAAGTTCAGCAAAATGCGTGCAGCGGCTCTTAAGATATGCGATAATTAATATTGGCATCCTATGGGGGTACCAATTCCCCCGCCCCTATCGAAAAAATAAGTAGCCTATTTTATTTTTAGGGCTCACGTGATGTTACTGTAAAAATTTCAGGAAAATCGGTTCAGTAGTTTCGGAGTCTATAAAGCGACAAACAAACATACAAACATAATTCATTTTTATATATATAGAAGATTACTTTGGAGTTATTAAAAATTTAATGGCGAAAAAAAAATTTACATGCAAAATGCGTCAAATTTTTTGTTTTCAAAATGCAATAAAAAAATTTAAGAACCAAAAAGTTTAAATTTTTAAGATTTTTCTAAAAGCCACATTCCTAAGGAATAAAAGTTGGTATAATTCGCAAAACTCAATTAACAAATGTTGATTTTAAAGGTTTTAACTCATTCTTGACAGACTGTATGTACAGACATACATATGATTTACAGTATAATTAAAAAAAATTTTTTTTAAAATTGTAAGGCTCTTATAAAACAATATTTTTTTTTATGAAAAAAGGCTTTATTATATTTATTTTATATTATTTAATACTTTATAAACGGAAAAGTTAAACTAATAAAAATTCCTTACTAATTATTATGTCGTATGTGTATCCTCATTAGCTGCATCATCGGTGTCAGGAAGAAGAATTGTGATGGTTTCTGATGAAAAAGCTTTTTTATTATTCTGTTCTCTTTGCGTACTGCAGCTTACAAAAGGGTCACTGCTCAGAAATAACCTATTCAAGACATCTCGATTTGTATCGCTTCTGCTGAATTTCCTCGAATAATTCGTACGATATAATCGTAAGTGCTTATTTCTGGCCTCGGCAGCTTCTTCTGACAATTGTCCAATTGGCAAGATTGCTTGCTTTATAACACTACCGCCATGAATAAGAATCTTGTGCATCGTAGGACTCATTGGGTGCCAGTTGTAAAGTTGCACATATATTTCGGCAGTTTTATGTGCATATTCCTCAAATTTCTCAATGTTAATTCGGTGTCCGCTATATATTGCATCCAATATTATTTTCAGGCGGTTGATTAATTCTTCATTTATTCCAGTGATTTTCGATGCAGTTGCTGGGTCCGAAAAAAATCTTCTTGATGTGTTGCCATCATTAGTGCTACCGTATCCTGGTTTTGGAACATCTACAAGTATTCCTATCTCGTCTTTAAGTCTTTTTTGGATGAATATCTTCCTCTCTTTAACAATTGCTTTATCTTCATCGCTCCTTGCTTGCCACTTTTTAATTGGCAGTTTATATGAGAGATGAAGTATCGATTCTAAAAAGCGTATGCGTGCATGTATCTTTTGAATATCTTTTGAAACAATTTTTGAAATTTTTCATACATATATTTATTTTTTTAACAAATAATGTTTTGCAGAGCAGGTATATAAAAATATCTTTTATGGGGATTTGTGGGACATTCCCTTAAAACTATTATGGATAATTAAGAATTTTTGCAATTTATAATTACATATAGGCAGGTATTAATATTGTGAAGTGTTAAAAGTGATGTGAATAACAGTTGAAATCAATAATTCAAAATACATAAAAGTTTATGACGATATAAAGGTATAAGAAAAAGTGCCCGATGAGCAAAAATAGAAGAAATGTGAAAATTTAAAAAAATCTTGGTTTCTAAAATTAGAGATTCCAAATTTTATTGTGGTATCAAACATAATTCGTAGACATGCTAACCTCACTTTTTAAAACCTCTTCTTTTCCGTTTTTTGCAAAAAAAAAGTGTATAATTTGTTTTTTTAGCTTTTGAACGAATTGTTTTAACATGAATATTTAACATATTTTAAATTTTTTTTTCTTTTTTTAATAACTTTTTATCAAACTTTTCAGCGAAAAAAAAACTCTTCGTTAAACCTTTATTCGTTTAGCCGCAAAAAAAATATCATATAAACATCCAGAAACCGAAAAAAACCTTTAAATCTCATATAATTTTCTTCACTTTCCTGACTTTAGCAGGGTCTCAGAGCTACAAATCGCAACTAAAAGTCTTCAAACTTTACAATATAATGTAAAATATTGTTGTCTTTCTTAAAATTCAGTTTTGTCTTTTTGGCCAGCTTTTCAGGCCAAATACTCCTCTGTGCGATGCTTATATAAGAATTTTGAATGCATTTTATTTAAATTATATTATATTGCGATGCATAAATGCGGGATATGAAAATAAGCAAATGCTTTTACACAAAACAATTTTTACCTTTTAAAATAGCAAAATGATTTTGCACAAGTTTGGATGCATAATATCGTAAAATGCTTATAACCGATGTGCAAATAAACGATAAATACTGTATATACATTACAACACTTTACAAAAAAATAAGTTTTTTTGCTATCATCTCAAAAGTTTTTTGTAGGCATAAAAAAGCTTTAGCACAAGATCAGCTCGATATTTTGATTCTACGCGACGACGCTCAACGACTTTCAGTTTTTCCATATAAATTACACTTCAATTATAAAGTTGCCTAATGTACATACGGGCATTTCCATCAAAATATCCACTCTGATCGAAAAATTAAAAGTTAACCCACAGCTTTTTCTTTTTGTATTAAACAAAAGAATTATTTAAAATTAATTTAACTAAAGAGTACAAAGTAGGGAGATCGATTATTCGACTTTTTTGAATAACCGGTTTTCGAATATTTCGAATAGTTGCTATTTTAAAAAACCCGGTTTTCGGTTAAGCAATTTTTAAATAACCGGTTAACCGGTTTTAATTCGAATACTTAAAAACACAAAAATCAAATAAGTTTTTAAAATAAAACGTTAATTTGAATAAAAACAAAACAATTTGCAAAGGTAAGGAGCCAACAAAATACATAGATATGACTTAGATCAGACCTAACAAATATTTTACGATAAAATCCAACAAAAGTGGGACCAGTAAATGGATCGAACTTCAGCTAAGTTTTCAACAATTTTTTATTGATTTACTAAACTTTATTTGTAAAAAGATATTTGTATAATGTTATTTATAAACTGTTGAATGATATTTGATCTAGACAAACGTTTTGCAACAGCAAATAAATTATAGGAATTTTATAAAGTTATTATTTGAAATATTCTCTCAAATTTATTTTGAATGAGTTTTACTTTGTTGGTGTTTAAGGTATCTATATAAATCCACCATATTTTTCAAAAGTTGCAAACAAAACCTCTTAGCCAGGATTATCTATTTTAAATTCTTTTGTTTCAGCATTATATATATATTTATATATATTTCCATAGAAACTAATAGTGAACTGAACATTCTTTTTGTTTAAAAAATTTGTCAATTCGTCGACTACAATTTAAAACATTCCATGACATTGCTTGATTTCTTCATTTTTGTTTTTTAGTTCTTGGCATTTTAATAAATAAAACTGGTAGAATTTTTCCCATATGGTTGATTCCGCCATAATGTTGTAGTTTTCAGCATGAAGAGATGCTAGAACTACTTAAGTGTTTTTAGTGCCTTAACGGGCATTTCATCCTCGGCAACACAACGGGCTAATATTTCACCCAATGATTCATGTTTGGCAGCGTATTTTGGCAAAGTATTATTTGTCGTCTCCTTAGAACTACTTCGAGTTAAGTTTCATTTGGATCACATTAATGTCAACCATGTATAATAATTAAAGGTGATTTATAAGTCGTGACATGGAAGAACCTTTGTAACTTATCATTTTTAAAGATCTAGAGATAACCTTTATATAAAAATATATTTAATATTTAGAATACTCTTGTACAAATTACTATTTACTTTTTAACTGCACACGTTTCTTTAGTATTTTGAATAGTTTTTGGTTCTTTTTCTACAAGAACACACGCTTTTATAAGCGATTTGTATTTACAGTGTTCATAATGTTTTTTGACCTTTGTTACATTTTGTTATGACATTTTTCATAAAAAGTTTAAGTTTGGCCAATATTCAGTTAGAAAATACTTAAATTGCGGGTACATCTACAACAAGAGTAAGGAAAATGTATGTAAATTACACATTACTCAAATAACCGGTTTATTATACCAAAATAACCGGTTTATTCGATATTCGAAAAATGGGCATTTTAAAATAACCGACTTGGGCAAAGCTAAAATAACCGGTTAAAACCGGTCGAATAATAACCGTTCGATCTCCCTAGTACAAAGCTTTTCTTAGTTGCGATGGCGGGGCGGGATTAGGGATGCCAGATGTTGAAGAGGTGAAAAGACTACGGCCCTCATCATGTAAAACACAACGCAACGCCAAAGACTAACATTGAAAACACAAACAATGTCATAAATATTTTGTAATTTTGTTGTTGCTTTCTACAGAAATTCATGTACCCTTTTTAAAATTTCCAACGTCACAAACAATAGAGCGTTTGAAACTTTAAAACGCGATGTGAATTTCTGTAGAAAGCAACAATAAAATATCAAAATATTTTTGACATTTGTTTTCCTTTATTTTTGGCCACTTACTTTTATTTATATTTGTATATTTGCTTATATATACTTAGCTGGTGAGGCCTAACTCCATTTGTGAAAATAAAAATGCAAAATTTTTTATTCCATTTTTCCCGACGTTTCGTGAATTTTATGTTCACTTCTTCAGGGGACATTGTTGACATTGTTTGTGCTTTCAATCTAATTCTTAAATTAAATTAAATTAAATTAAAAGAGCACAAAATAAAAAAAAGAGTACACTTTTCAAACAAAAGAAAAAAAAATCAATTTTATTAAAATATAACAAATAATACATAGAATAAAAAATATACATAAATAAACAAAAAACCATAACTCAGCCCCATACACGTTGCAACCAATTGAGTCGAATAAACCAACTTTTCATCAAACTTCATTAAGAAATTATTTTCATAGAGTCGACATGAGTCCCGATTTTTAAGCACAAGTGGTTTTTTGTATTTATAGCTTTCACTTGATTAAACGTTTAATTCACTTGATTAAATTTTTAATTAAAAGTGTTATTGTTTTTGATTAATGCTGTAATTGGTGAAAAATTGACGAGAATTTTCTATGTGCTCCTCTAACGTAACAATAGGCTGTACAACTTGAACAAATTGTACAACAAGTCGCAACGTTTAGGGGCCGCATAACAAATAATTTGATATTACCTAATAAAAAAAGTGTCGTGGTTGAATTTGTAGTCGTTTAAAATTTTTGTCGATACCATTTTCAATTTACGACAATATAAACATATTTTGGAAATTCGCAAAGTGTTATGTCATTTAGGATAATCGTAATACCGATTTTTAAAACATTAGGTTTTTGATTACGACGACACTCAATTTTTTTAAATAGACGCGAAATAAAACATTATTGTAAAAAAGAGCAATTTTTTGTGCTCTTTTGCACTTTCATGTTTTTAGAGCACAATTTGTAAAAAAGAGCACATGTACTCTTTGAAAAAGCACGTCTGGCACCCTTAGGCGGGATACCTGTCGCCAGTTTCCGTATTTCTCGCATCGTAAAATGTTTCGCATAAAACGAGTGAATTGCAACTTAAACAATGAAAAATTAAACAAAAATGGTTTTTCTCACACAAGTGTTTCTGTATCTTTACTTAGCGAGAATTATCTGTCTGTTAAATAATTTTCCAGCAAATATTGGAAGGGTGTAAAAAAAGATTTTCTGTAACAATATTTTGCGAAAAGTTTCTCACAAGAACTGTCAAAATAAGTCACATTTCAAAGTGGTGCCAGAAAAACAAAATTTTAAAAGATATTGAAGATATTTAAATTTAAAATGTGTGACAAACCATTTTTTTTTTTAATTTAAATGGAAATAAGAAAGAAAGAATTTAAATGATGATTTTGTAATTTAAATGAGGAAAATTAGCAAAAGTTTATAAAAAAAACTAATTTCAAAAGAAAATTCAGTTATTAAACAGTTAGATAATTTTATATAAATTTTTAAAAGTGATGAATTTTCCAACAGAAGGGCAATTTTATAAAAAGTTTTATTTAAAATAAATAATTCTTATAAAATTGTTTACGAAGAACTACTATTAAAAAGGTCGAAGAAATTAAACTAAATTTATTTATGTATGTATATAATTTTCTTAAGGTATGTTCAGACCTAACAAATATTTGACGAAAAAATCAAAAAAAAAAAGCTTTAGCTTTATTTTTAAAAATTTCTATTGATTTACTTTACTTTTTTCTAAAAGACATACATATAATGTAATTTAGAAGCCTTTAAATAATGTTTGATGGAGCCAAACGTTTTGCAAAAGCAAATAATTTTTTAATAAAACTAAGGAGTTACGTGTAGGACATCAAATATTTTATAGGTGCGAACATAGCTTTATATATAAACACACATACATTTTTCTGGTTTCTTAACCAAAAAAATATATGAGAATTTTAATTACATATCAGTTACATCAAAAAACGTTACGTCAGATAATTATGGCTAATAAAAAAACGAGCAAAGATTTTTAAATTTGATAGCTTGGAAAATAAATCTATATAAGTCCAAATCTTACTAAAAAAAAGTTGTATACAAAAAGTCTTGACCAATTCGCAGAGTTATGCAATTTTGTAATGCAAGTCAAAACCCACTTCTATTTTTTAACGTCAGGTCAAGGCATACTTTGCTTATACATATGTATAATAAAATCCTCCGATTGTTGTATTTTTTTCTGAGTATAGCTCTATTAAATTTCTTTTCAAATATATAAAAAAAAAAAACATTTTACAAATTTGATTTCTTTATTAAATTTTTATATATTTTGGCGTATAAATGTCACGTCACGTTCCAATGGAAATGCCCATATGTCACACTTAATCAGTTCATCATTTCATGAAATTACTGGTTACACTTAATCCGTCAAATAATTGACAAATATAAGCACACATCTTTGGAAAAAGCTATTTATTTATTTCTATTATTCTCCACAATTTAATTTTATCGTCTTGCATTCTCTAGGGGTCCCTAACATCCATAGTTGTCGACTCCACCACCAGCTTGGTCCAAAAGACCCAATGTAGCAATTTATGCCGAAACGAATTGGTGTTTATTGAACATTATGTTACAAAATTTAAAAGAGAACTACTTGTGGGCATAGGACGTCGAGTATTTGCAGCAATACAGTGTCATTTTGAGAATAAAGTCATGGATGTTAGACAAGAGTTGTTGGGTAAATATTGTTTAAAATTATTTCCAATTTAACTATATTTTACAAAAATTTTTCTCAACTAGATATTGATCGTAAATTCCTGCTTAAACAAGTCGCCAAATCGATTCTTAGCTACGCTATAAATCCGTTAAATTTTGATTCGATTTTAAAACTGTGCGTTAGTTCTTTGTCCAGCGATATTATTTGGTCTTTGCAGAAACAACTATTGAAGCCAGTTCGAGATCGAAGACGTATTGTAAAACCCAGTGTTCAATGTAGTTGTAGACAAAATACCATGAAACTGTGTCTGTTTTGCAATGAAGGAAATTAAAAAAAAATAAATTAGTATTTTAATAAAATTTTATATTTTTCTTTAATAAAAACCATTTTGTAACATGATAATAGCGTGTATAAGAAAGATGCAATTCCTTAGTTCGAAGTACTTTTTTGTATATTTTATTGTAATTTTAACAAAACGCCTTAAAAATACTCAAAAAAAAAGCGTTCGAGTGCGTTATACAAAGCGGTGTAATAGATCTCTGAGAATCAAGTTTCCACCAGTCCCCGGGTATCATGAGACTTTTAGTTAACATCTAGTAGTGTAAAGCCGAATTTGCAATTTTTTTTAAATGCCCAAATATAGTTTAGCAGACGAAATCTATTAATTTTATTTTGGTTAATAATTTACGATCATAATATATAGTTAATAATAAATATGTATGTAGGTATTTATCATATAGAGCCCACTCGTGTCGGTGGGCTCTATATGTTATTCACCCCTATCGTGAATAATTTTTCCCGTTTCACGTATTTGCGATCATGAAAAAAATTAATTCTAAGGAGAATAATAATGTGAAAAAAAATGTTTGCGGGAAAAAATTACCCTTATCGTGAACAATTTTTTCCCTCGTCATTTGTTCAATTTTCTCTTTGAATTTCTCACTTTATTTTTGCTGGGAAACAAAACATTTATGTAAGTAATTCTTCTCATAATTCGAATATTGAAGTTTACAAAATTAATTTTAAGGTCAATTTCCAGTGTGGCCAGGTCTCAAAAAATTTTACAGCTTAATCTGGCATAAGACATGACCAAAAAATGCTAAAAATGGTTTTTAAAAATGCTAACATTTTTTAAGATTTTTGTTAAAAATTTATTACCAGTATGAAATTTTATTCGAAACTAAATACATTTTAGTGACTAATTTTGTAACGAAATGGAAATAAATGGTAATATTTAAGCAAGTGGCTACATTTTGGTGAGGCATCTGATACCTACATACAACTATGTAGCACAGGTAGTTGAGATTAAATTTTAAGCCTCTGCAAAATGTAAACGAGTTATTTCCATGACATACAAAATTTTTTAGATAATTTTATTGTTTATAGTTTAAGAAAAGTTGAGGCTTTAAAATAATTATTTTTTCAGCAGTTTAGAGCAAACAATTTTTTCAACCATTTACACCATTGAATTTTTACCTAAATTGCTGCGTTCGAGAACACAAAAGTTTTTACTATTTTTTACTGAACTTTACTGCATTTTACGAAATTGCGTTCGAGTACACAATAAAGACCTGCACGAGTGTATCATAAAGTATTGTCAAAACAGATACACCAGATATGTATCTGTTACTATTGATATAAATGAGAGAATGAGTGTAACTGATATTGTATGGTTTTGCTTTTGTCCACTCACCATATCTTAAAAACAAAAACAGTTGCTTATGGTATTGGATTGAGTATATCATAACCTTTTTTTTTTTTTTGCTCACAAATATCTGTTGTCACCATGGTATTTTAACAATACTTATAGTTATCTGTTGTATTTTCAAATATTGTTGGAGAGTTGATGCAAATAACAGAGCTTATAAAAATTTATATACGATCTCAACCAGGGGTGCCAGATGGTTTTGGTAAGAAATCTGCATATCATCAAAAATAAATCGGCAATTTAATTTAAAAAAATATTGTGTTTAAAAATACCTTTTTTAAACACAATAAAACATATTTTAATGACAAAAAATAACATATCAACAATTTACCATTACCTAATGCTTTTAACATAAAAATCAATACAAATAAACGTTTTATAAATAAATATTAGTTAATTAAATATTTATATGAATTTTCCATATTAGAGCCAACGGAAACAATAGATTCGTATTAAAGTGCTCTTTCATAATCTATGGTGATCTAGAAAAAACGATCTCAACTCCACAGTTAAGACAAATTTTTCAACGAATTTATAAAAGTTCGGATTAAACAATAAAAGTAGAGTTTTCTCTCTAAAAAAATTAAATAAAACTTGAGGAGTTTTCAGCCTAAAATAAAACTCACTTGGCTGCCAACAAATAAAACTCTTTTAAGGATTTATATTTTTACGTCTTTAATAATTAGTGATGCCATTAGGATACGAAAGATACATTTTTCGTATCTATTGATGACTTCAGGTACCATGTATAATCCTGATATTTTTCGTATCTTTTGAATCTGTGCGCAAAATGTACAGAAATCCAATTTTAAACTTTCCTACTCTGACAAAGTTTATAAAAGTTATCATTTCGTTATGAATACTAAAAAAACAATGACAACTCAATACGAAAATAACATGTATTTTGTTGTTAGGTTTTCTAAGTTCTTCTGTCGCTTGCTTATTCTTGTGTATGTCTGTTAAGATGAAATTTTAGAAGAAAAATTTATATGAACTTTTTGATATAATCGCCTTAGTATAAACGCCTTAACTCGTATATTAATTTTTACAAAAATGAATTTGTTTTGATAACATTAAAATGGATTTTCAAATGTTTTCCAAAATGTATCATTTTGGAAAAAACCGTATCTCTTTGGAAACTAAAATGTATCTTTCTCGAAATTTCACTGGCAACACTGATAATAACACTCATTTTGTTTTTCTTCTTTTTTTAATGACAATTTAATTGCAGTACAAGCTGATTAGATAATACTGCTAAACAAATTGTAAAGATCTGACCAGCGGCAAGCTTTGAGTGTCGATCTTTTATTCCTCAACTGAGTTTTAATTTATGACGGCTAAATCGAACTCCCTTTTTAAGAGTTTATATATACGTTAAAGAGGTAACTGTTTAAAAAGGACTTTTTTTGTTTTTAATTCACAAAATAACTCCGGGACTGAAAATAATAATAATTATTATTTTGTCGCTACATATATTTTATTTTAGTTATCGTAGCCAATTAAAGTAACAATTTTTTTTTTGTTATTGATAACCATTATTTCAACCAAAAAATTTTTCGGTTAAAAATATGTATTGTAAAAAAGCATTTATTTTTCTATTATAAACAAATAATTTATTTTTTTGGTTGCAATTATCCATTACAAACAAATAAGAAAGTAGTCTGCATGCCCGGCCCTACGATGCTCCACACCACAATATTTAGAGATAACTGCTCAAGAGTAGAGCTTAGGTACCCTTGGGCAATCATGGACCACACCATTATTTAATGAACTTAAAATTCATGTCAAAGTTCTCACCATTGACAATATGCTTGTTCCTTAGGACAATTAGAACCTTTGCACCAAATTTCAGCAATTTATCTTCAAAACTGCGACCTGAACTTTACGTACAATGTTTACATAGACAGACATTTTTTCTATGATTTTTTTGTCGCTTATTTTATAACTGTTACGATCCTTGAAATAACTGTTATTGAAGAACTTTTTTGATACCAGTTATAACTGCCACCGTTCCTGGTTAATTGTTTTTTATGGATATAAAAAGTTTTTGTTTTAATTTTATTATTATGATACATTAGACCTGGCGCAGCTAATATGGAGTTTTTTATTTTTTGGTAGTTTTTCAAAATTTTCACCTTTGACCCCATTGTGGCACGGGTTGGCACCATCCGATCAGCCTGAAAATTTGCTATATCAATTTTGGCATCAAATCGCATATTTTCATCGCTACCCACATTCAAGTTTAAAAAAAAAGTTTTTAACGCCAGGTCTATTATACATATCGCACTTAATCAACAAGAGGGTATTAACTCAAAATTTAAAAATTTTCAGTAGAAGAAAAACAATTTTTAATTTAACATTGAATGCATATGAAAAACTATTTTAAAAGCAACCGTTTCATTACCAAAAAGTAGACTAAATAGCACGATATTCTTACAGTGGTTAGATATGAATATAACTTGTCGATTTATTAAAAAAAGTGAAAAAATAAAAATTTCGAGTTAATACCCTCTTGTAGATTGAGTGCGATATATGAGTTTGACACTTTTATTAAATAACTTTAAATATAAGCATAAAAATCGAATTATTAAATTTGAAATAATCCTTAAAAAAAATAGTTCCTTGCAAAGATTAATTTTTCAGTGGATATCGAAATTTGATTTTTAAGGTTGAAGAATTCTCGCATTTTAAATCTGATTTTCTTTTTGCAAAAAAACTTGAATATTTACTTTACTTTCTTAAATTAAATTGGCTACCGGAGGTATAAGCCTTATCCTCAATAGCATATAATCCTATAAAATTAAATATTTACATTGACAGTGAATATAAATTAAGCTTAACTTTACTCTTTTGTAAGTAATAATCCCTTTTTCCTTTAGAAAAATAGATTATCTCTTCTTTTAGCTTTAGTCAAAAAATCGTTAAGTTTTTTTCTTTCATTTGGAGTTAATTCTTTATACCTACCTAGTTGAATATTTTTCAAAATGTGTGTGTGTGATGGGTTACTGAGCTACCTAAACAAGGGCGGCAAGCGTTTTTTGAAACATGAAAATTCTATTTCAAATACATTTTCAATAAGACAAATCGACATAGCGATTTGTCAAATAGGATTTTCCAGCCGGGTGGTGTCAAATTCGCGATCTAAAGGTTTTTTTCGTATAAACTTTATGCAAATGAAAAGTTTTGACATACAAAAAACGCTTGCCGCTCTTATTTAGGTAGCTCAGTTAGACAAACACTACATATGTACATATATGGAATAAATCTAACCCATTTTCCTTAAGTATAAGCGCTGAATTAATAACAGTTGTCTCTTTGTAACGTTAAAAGTTACCGAAAATTAAAAATGTATATAACACAAACCAAAAGCTACCGTGTTTTAAGTTTTTATCAAAAAATCGGTAAATAGGCACTTTGATAATTTAGAGAAAAAAAGTCGGCAAAATACCGATAAATCGGTAAATATGGCAGGCCTGATCGCAACGCTTCTTGCTAGTTTTGTTGTTGTTCTTGGCAATTTTCATCAATTAATTTGTTACAAAAACAAAATACATGTGTTGTTTTTTTTTTTGGTAATTTTTTTTATTTTATTTTCCAATAATTTTTGTCTACATGTCTTTTGAACGAATAAACGCCATCCTTTTAAGGGCATCAAAGAATTGGTTACAAAAACAAAATACATGTGGTTTTTTTTTGGTAATTTTTTTCAATAATTTTTGTCTACATGTCTTTTGAACGAAAAGACCCCATCCTTTTAAGGGCATCAAAGAATTGGTTACAAAAACAAAATACAAAATATTTTCGTTGAAAGACAATTGAAAAAAACGGCATCGTACAATAAGTAACTCATTGTATTCGATCAGTATCAACTAGTATCTGCTTTTGTAAAACAGATATAAACAGATATGTTACTCTCATTCTCTTTTTATCAACTCATATCCACTATGTTACAAAAAATATCCATATCAACTTATATCAGAAACACTCGACAACTCATCCATACACACTCACTTTAGTAAACACACAGAAACTTGTACAAACAGATATATCTGTGCACCAGGGCTGCCAGATAAAATTGTGAAAAAATCGTCAATTTCCTGAGAAAAAATAAAAAAATCGTCTTTTTCTGTTTAAAAAATCGTCAAAAAAATAGGACAATTTAAATTTAGATTTTAAACGAAGTTTGTTCGATTTTTATTTAAAAACAAGCAAACAAAACATATACCCCCGTATGTTCATGCAATTGTTTGTTAAATTTAACAAACGTTTGTTAAGGAAAATTTTCGTAAAAAATTTGTTTTGTAAAGCTTTTATTACTGTATTATAATAATCTAAGGTTTTATTCAAAGTCTTAAGAATAAAAGATACTTTCAATCGAGCCATTTTTCAAATTTGTATACCGTTCACCACAGAGGGTATATATACAAGTTGGTTATTTATAAGCTTGTCATTCCTTTTGTAATTGCTACAATATTAATATTAGGCCCTATAAAGTATATTCCCCATATTCATAAAAAATATTTGAGGTTTATAGCAGGTTTAAACCTTTTATTAATCAAAAATATATTTTTTATGAATATGGGGGTATATGTATATTCTGAGTCCTTATGAATAGGAAAGTTGGTTTAACGATGTCAATCCAACCACGTGTTTGTTGAAATTTCCGGGATTTCCGAAGACTCGTATATAAAAATTGCTATACGTTTATATAAGATATAGTACGGAATAGTGTGCTATTATATTTCAGCCAGATCGGTCTACAAATGCCCAAGATATGAACAAAAAACCACGACTGCCTGTAATTTCTACCCATCTCTAAATCCAAATCTCTAATTTTGACCTGTTAACCTTAACTTCTTTAAATCTTCTTATAATTTGTTATTATTTTTTCTTTTTTACCTGAAATAACTTTTCTTCACGAAATTATAGTTTTGGCACCATGGCAAAGGAAGAAAAAAATTGGCTTAAACAGTCCATAACTTCACCTGCTCCCCACACGAGTGAACTCTCAATCTCATAATCAAGGTTTTGGTACGAATTTTTACTTAAATTGACTTGACTCATAATTTAGCTTTTGCCCATACAATTTTTTATGGAAAAGAGCACAAATTTCTAGTATAATTTTATTTACAACTAGCGGGCCCGTTGCCTGCTTCGCACGGCAAAACAAAATAAGAAAAGAAACACACTTGTTTTTAATAAAGTTGGTTTTGTTCCCTATTATTCAACTTTTAATTCTAGTTTCTTACAATCTTAGACTATGTATCACTTAAACTATCTTAGAGCTCTTTCGTAGACAAAATTTTTGGTTTTGCCATGAGTTGTTGTGTAGATAAAGAGAACTGAAGGCTTGCCAACACGTGAGCACGAAACATATAACTGGCCGTGTGAAAAGCAAGGATATTCTAAATCAATTCCGCACAATCCCAACGATTGCCCTTGTGCTTTATTTATTGTAATAGCAAATGCAAGACGTATTGGAAACTGTTGTCTTTTGAATTCAAAAGGTAAATCTGATGGAATCATTGGAATTCGTGGAATCAATACATCTTCACCTTTAAACTTCCCCTTTAAAATTGTTGCTTCGATCAAATTGTTCATGACCTTTTTAGCCAGCAATAGTCAATGATTGGTCTGTGCTTTGTTGATGGTAATAGCAAAGGCAAGACGCAAAGGGAATTGAATATGTTTCAAAAGGTAAACAAACGAAAGTAACAAACAAAAAGCATTCAAGTTTAATAAAAATATTTAATAAAAGAAAAGTTGAAATAAAACCAAAATAAAAACAAAAAGTGAATAAATATTAATTAAACTTGTGTGTGAAGCATGTATGGCTAAATAGCAACTTTTGAAATTTTTTTCTGTTATGGTAATTTTTTGGAGTTGTAAAAGTGTCAAGTACTCGGGTACTTAGAACAGCACTTGTTTTTAAAGTAATCAATAGTAAAAAAAAAGAAAGTATTCATGTACTATTGATAAAATTTAGCCGGACACAAATAAGCAAAATTAAATAAAATAAAAAACAAACAAATATCAAAGATTACATAAAATAATTTGTTTGTAGGTATTTTCCAAAAATATTCGTGTTATAAAAAGTATTTAATCGAGTACCGATAAGAAAACTAGTCAAAAGTGTAAACATTTTTCAACACTTCAATTATTGGTCATCAGCTGTTGCCTTTATTTTACGAATTTTTACTAATTTTGCGTTCGCGTACATTTTTGGACAACAGCTTTTTGTGAGAGCAAATTTTTAAGTTTACTCATTTACTGCATTTTACTGTAAAAGTACTCAAACGCACCTAATAAAAAGTGAAATTTCCTTGTACTTTTATATCGTAACTAGCTTAACCTGGTGCGCTTCGCTACACTGGAATCCTATGGGAGGTATTTCCCCCCCTGCGCCTACCCGCTTTATTTTTATTTTCAAAAGTGTAGTATACCATAAGAGTGACTTTTAGAAAGTTTGAACATTCTCACTATTACAGTTCTTAAGATATGCGATGTTAAACATTGGCGTCCTATGGGGTATTCCTATACCCCCGCTGCTATTTTATTTCAATTCCGGGGCTCAGAAGATTCTACTACAAAAAGTTCAGCAAAATGCGTGCAGCGGCTCTTAAGATATGCGATAATTAATATTGGCATCCTATGGGGGGTACCAATTCCCCTGCCCCTATCGAAAAAATAAGTAGCCTATTTTATTTTTAGGGCTCACGTGATGTTACTGTAAAAATTTCAGGAAAATCGGTTCAGTATAATATTGGCATCCTATGGGGGGTACCAATTCCCCTGCCCCTATCGGAAAAATAAGTAGCCTATTTTATGTTTAGGGCTCACGTGATGTAACTGTAAAAATTTCAGGAAAATCGGTTCAGTATAATATTGGCATCCTATGGGGGGTACCAATTCCCCTGCCCCTATCGAAAAAATAAGTAGCCTATTTTATTTTTAGGGCTCACGTGATGTTACTGTAAAAATTTCAGGAAAATCGGTTCAGTATAATATTGGCATCCTATGGGGGGTACCAATTCCCCTGCCCCTATCGAAAAAATAAGTAGCCTATTTTATTTTTAGGGCTCACGTGATGTTACTGTAAAAATTTCAGGAAAATCGGTTCAGTAGTTTCGGAGTCTATAAAGCGACAAACATACAAACATACAAACATACAAACACACATAATTTCATTTTTATATATTATATCGTAATATCAAAGGACAAATAATATTTACAATCGACATGATAAGGGCATTTCTAATATTCTCAAAATATTGTATTTTTTTAAACAAGACAGATAAGATTTTTTTTTTTAAATAAGAATTATCAATTTTCATACGTAATTTCATTTTTGGTACAACTATTTCTAGTCAAAATTTATTATACCTATTTTATAAATTTTTTTAGTAAAATCAATAAAACTATTCGTCCAAATTTTTAAAATAAATTATGCTAAAAAAGCTAAAAAAAATTTCCAAAAATGCTAAATAAAATGCCAACTGCTAAACAAACATTTTGCAGCTAAATAGAAAATGTTAATGCTAAATTTAGCTGCAAAAATGCCAAAATGACCACATTGTCAGTTTCCGTTAAAAGAGGCACAAACTTATACATACTATGTACTCGTATATTGTTCAGCAAAATGCAAAAAGAATTTTAGAAATAGTTTTACTACATAAAAGCGCAATAAGCTAATGTTGTAATCACTCCAATACAATATATTTTATTTTGTTTTTTTTTTAACAAAAAAAAAATTTTTTAATGATTTTTAATATTTCTTCTTTTCTACATTCACTGAGAACTGATAGCGCGAAAAATTGTTCACGGGAGTTTCACGATAGCATTTTTCCCTTCGTGGGGAATAAAAATTTCATGGGAACAAAAATTCCACTTGTTTTTCACAATAGGGGTGATTATATAAATTTCGAACGTGATATAATGCTTATTTTTATGTTTATTGGTTTAAAAGATAGAAGGGGTGGCAAAAACTTACCAACATTTAGGTTTTACCCGTTTACTCCCTAAAAGGGACGAATTTCAAAAAAGTACTAGACACCTGTCCCCTTATTTTTCTAAAGAACAACGATAGGTATAAAAATTTTTCTGTCCCTTTTAGTTTTGGAGATATTAGTGAGGTTAGAATAGGAGGTTTAACGCCCCCGGGCCCTATCCTAAGCACTTAAGTGGAACCTTATATAGCCTATTTTTAAATCGGAACGGCAGTTCCAGAGATTACCTCTTACAAACATACAAACTTTTCAGCTTTATAATATTGGTATAGATTAGAACTGTATTTTAAACAAGAACTTAAGAATATAATTCAGAAATGGATTTTAAAATCGCTTGAAATTCATCACCTTCTTAACACGATCGTTTTCAAAATCGATCGATTTTCATTATCACATACCTGAATATGTTTGTTTTGCCGTATTTTAAACAAAAAAATTAAGACTAATTTAGAAATAGATTTTAAAATCGCTCGAATTTCATCACACCTTTTAAAAACGATCATTTTGTAATCGGTCAATTTTCATCACATAGGTATGTTAATATAACAGATATAACTTATTTTATGTAATAAAGTTAAGTAACGCAAATTGTTTTTATAAAGAATGTGTTTTCATAGCTAAGAAGGTAAAATTTGAAATTGGTTGACTGATTGACTTAAGAAAAGTTTAACTAAGTTATATCATTAAGCTTAACTGAATTTGTATTACTCTTTGGCTTGGTATCAGAAACTTAAATCTAGTACAACTGCTTCTTATCTCAATCATTTCCTCTTAGAAAATAAATCAATTAAATAACTTTCAATTGAACATTACGAAAAACCACAGTTTCTTACTAAGAACTTTTTGGATTATTTCAAAGAACTAAAGTGCTGTTTCCACAACCCAGTCGATTGATTCGAGTAGTAAACTTTATATGAAATCACTCAAAAATCTGAGTGCTTCTCATAAAATTTTACTGCCTGAATTGTAAAAACCGCACCTTAATTTAAAAATAAATGTTAATTTATTTAATACACATATCTGTGGCAAAAGCTAAGAAATGCTTAAGTTGACTTAAGTTGACTTAAGTTAAATTTAATTTAATGTTACCTTTTAGATATTCACTTGTAAGTACTCATGGACAAAGTTTCAATTATTTTGTACGATTTTTTGGGAAATTATAATAAAATGACTTTTTGCTTATCTTTTTCAATGTGCAATTACATTTGGAATAAAAACTTAAGTTAAATTCTGATCTGTGACATTATGACTATTAAGGAATTAAAATTGAAAAAAAAAACTGTAACCGCAGGGAAAGGATGAATATATTAGAATAGGAGAAATTTTTTATAATCACCTTTAAAGTTCTAAATTGCTCTTCTCCAAAACAAAAAAAAAATGACTTTCTGCCTGTTGTTTTTAAATTAAAATTCTCGTTTGGAAATAAACGTTGAATATACTTAAATTTTGTTTGTTTTCAATATAAATTTCCAAACGAATATTTTTATTTTATTTTCAAAACCAGACAGTTAGCACTTCTTTCTTACTGTCACAGACCTTTTCGTCCCCCTCTTTTACTTTCCTTAATTTTGATATCCTACTCGATATTTTTGGTTAATTTTTTTTAGCGTATTTCGCGCCCAAAATCCGCCATTTTGCCTTTGTTCAACCTACCCAAGGAAACTTGGGTTTTAAAGACAAAATCCATCCAGCCGTTTTGTTTATACTAGGTAATAAGGAAGTTCGGAAAAATGCATACATACACCCGAAATATGAGCGAATAATATAACCCTTCCTTCACAGCCGGTTAAAGCGGCGACATTTTTTTATCGCATTTTGGTGAATTGACTGGTTAAATAAAATATATCAATCGAATCTCTTATTAAATATTTAAGTAATGGATGATAATTAAAATTTATTTAGAAAATTGCTTTGGTTGATTTTTTTTTTTAATTTTTTCCGTTTTTTTTTATATAAGTAAACGTATATTTTTTTATAATTCTTAGGAGTAAATGTGCTAAATATAAATCCATTTCGTTTATATTCAGTCTTATTGCGGTTGTCGTTGTCGTAAACGACTGTATCGTTTCTTGTTGTAGATTAAAGAACACAGACTGTGTGTTACTCTAATCTATTACAAAAAACAACACAGTCGTATACGACAACGACAACCGCAATAAGGCTGATTGTAATTTTATTTTATTGGTAAAATATGGATTCTACTTATGTTTTCTTTTTAATTAAATTTTACATAATAAATTCATATTGCCAAACATCGCCCTAAATATTGAGTGTGTGGTGTATATCATGTTACATATTTGACATTTTTGACTTAAAATTTTTGGTTTTAATAGGTACATCAAACCTAAGACAGTATTTAAATTTGTACCGTCATGTAACAACAATTCAGTACAAAAAAATAAACCTAAATGCATTTTCCATCAAATCCGTTCAGTAAATTATTATAATATTAGTAATTATTGATTTAATTTAATTTGTTATCAAAATGAAATTATTTTTTAAAGGCTCCTCTTAAAATTAATCATACAGATATATTAAGTAGGATTGTGGATTTGTTTATTGGTTGGTTACTTGTTGAAGTGGTTAGAATTGATAAATTAATACATTTTCTAATTAATATTAAAAAAAAAAGTCATAACCAATTTAAAATTTTGATTATGTTTAATATTATTTTAATTAAAATTACAATTAAGCCTAAGTTAATTTCTTATTTTTTTAAATATACATACAATTAAATAAAACAAATGATTTTAAATAAATGGAAAACTGTATAAAAACAAAATAGTTATAATATACATAAATACAATATGTAAATTAAACAGAAGAAATTATGTAAAATTATCATAAGAAATAAATAAATATTATTTGGAGTATATTTTACAACACAATCTAATGTTAAATAGTAGGTACGGAAAAAAATACTAAAACATAAACATCTTTTAAAAAATAAAAAAAGCAATATAGTGTGGAAATGAAATTAAGAAAATAAAAATGTTAGAACTTATCTCATTTGTATATTTAAATTTTATTTAAACATCATGACTTAGTAGAGGTGTATCATAGTAACGCAGTGTCGAGGATGAGGATGAAAAACTTGTACATGGCAACAGCCAACAAGCCGGATGACCTCTACCAAATACATCAGCCAATAAATAAAATTTACGTCTGTTTGGCCGGTAAGAACCCTTTTGTTGAGCCTGTTCCACTGCAGTTTCATCATGTAGAATGGCATGCATTTGATCTACCATTATCGCCAAAACAAATAGGCCGAATAGGGCTGATTCCAATAGTAGAATTACACTGTGTAGTCTAGAAGCAAGGGTGGGCAAATTTTCGAATGTTGGTTTATGTAAATTTTTTAAAATTTTAAAATCAGATACATAATTATATATTAAAACACAGAAATTTCATAGAATATATGGCTTATTTACAAGGCGAATTCATTCCAGGTAATCTCGGTAGTACAACAAGTACAACTCGTACAAAAACCACAAGCAATTTGTTTTTTTTAAATCATTGTACAATGTCAAAAACCGAAACAAATCAAAACAGAAACAAAGATAATAAGCAAAATTTTGACATCCAATAATTATAAAGCTAAAGAAAAAAAATTATCAGCAGGGCTTTTAGTATCACCTGTAATGAATTCGCCATGCTTATTTCTGAAAATTAAACACTGTTTAACTAGAAATTTTCTGGGAAAAGCCTCCTCCGTTTGATATATTTGAAATATAATAAAATAAGGAAAAATAAGAAGTATTATCGGATAATTTTCTCACTTGTTTTTTAATATTAAGAAACATGCAATTTCGAACTTAAAATGAATCTTTTGACTACTTCATATAAGTTCATCTAGATTTAAAAACTCCCAGCTATTTTATTGATATGCTATATTTTTGTTAAAGAAAGTCTATAAATCGCAAAATGGTCACCAACAATATTAAAACTCAAAAATTCTTTTCAAGATCAAAATCAAAAATCTCTCTTAATTCGTTAACATTAAAAAAAAAAAAAGAATTGGGGAATACCGAAAAATTTGTAACTGCTTAGATCAGTTTATTAAATTTCCTAGAAACAGAATAACGATTATATAGTAAAACCCGAAAATAAGGAATTTTAATTCGCTAAGTAAAAATAACAATCTTCATATCGCACTTAATCATCAAGAAGGTATTAACTCAAATTTAAAAAATGTTCAGTAGAAGCAAAACAATTTTTAATTTAACTTTAAAGGCATATGAAAAATGATTTTAAAACCAACCGTTTCATTACCAAAAAGTATACAAAATAGCACGATATTTTTAGAGCGGGTAGATAGAAGTGAAAAAATAAAACTTTTGAGTTAATACCCTCTTGTTGATTAAGTGCGATATCTAAAACAATTTATCTACAATAGGTATCAACAAGGCTCGAGTTTAAGAAAAATTTGTCAAACTCTGATTTTAATTGTTTGCTTATTTTGGTCTGAAAAAAGCCAGCCATTAATTAAATTAAAAATACAAATACCTATTTGAAAAAGTCTTTTAACCGTAATATAAAAACAACTCGCACAATATCAATTAACCTTACAGTCACT
The DNA here is from genome assembly GCA_943735925.1 of Pollenia amentaria. Lineage (NCBI taxonomy): Eukaryota > Metazoa > Arthropoda > Insecta > Diptera > Polleniidae > Pollenia > Pollenia amentaria. The sequence continues at coordinate 247,587,912 of OX031007.1, read as the reverse complement.
AAAATAAGAAAAAGTCGATTTGAAGAGTTGAAGCAAAAATAAAGTATTCAAAAAAGGTAAATGTTTATAATAAAAATACGGAAAACAATACGACTTGTATCAATGCAAAAAATTATAAAAATTGTGTAAAAAAATATATAAAAATTAATGAAACAAACCAATACCCCATATTAATAATATTTCTTGCAAAATTTAGGGAATTGGAATATTCACCATCAAATTTCTAAATTGCCTTTTGTTTAAGTAATAATAAAACTAGTGATAAAATATAGTCGTTTAACCCCTGTTCGTCATAAACTGATTTTAGGGAGGAGTCCAGAATTGAAAATAGGTCTCATTATGGTCAATTCTGGATCTGCCAGTACAACATAACAGATGCTATCGTAAAAGTTATTGTCGTCACTTTTTATGTCAATTCCAATATTTAAAGGTGAGTTACGGCATTAAAAGATATTTTTGGAACATAATAAGATGGTTGATGAGCACAAAAGCTATATTCCGGAAATAAGTTTGAATAGGGGTTATGTGAAATTATGTACCGATTCTCGCTATTTTCAATAGTCTTGATAATTGAGCAACAAAACATGTACCAAACTTGCATCAAATTAACTACAAAATTGAGATCTGTACTTTGCGCCCAAGGTTTACATGAACAGCCAGCCGGACGGACAGACATCGTTAGATCGATTCAAAAAGTGATTCCGAGTCGATCAGTATAGGTTTAATCACTAATTGAATTAACAATTTGAATAATCATTCTTACATTCTCGTTTGTGAATCCAAAGTATCCGATCTGCAGCTTTCACAAGGATATAACCAAGAGCCTACAACCAAAGCAATGGAATAAAAGGCCAGCATGCCAACATACACCAAAAATTGTAAGAAAAACTTTTGGTTGCGTTCGCCCACGCAATTATTAATCCAAGGGCAATGATGGTCCATTCGTCGTATACAGCGTTTACAAATGCGACAGTGATGGGCTCGCGGAGGCCGATATGTTTCACAGCGTGTACACACCGTCCATTCGGTTTGACCATTGCCAGTACCATTATTTTTTCCCACTGTATGTAAGTCCGAAAAATCTAAGCGATTTGCTGGCAATGGTACTGTTCCAGGATCAGATAAAACAGCTTTCAGATGAGACAAGCCCAGTAAGAAAACGACCGTATTGAATAAAACCACATGTAAGGGAGCCCAAATACTGCAGAAGAATATACAACACACAATGAATACACAAATTATTTTTAGATTATTGATACTTAGTAATCAATTATGTTTCGTTTGTACCTGTCCTGCATTGTTTGCAAAATAATCCATCTCATTACAACATAATCAGCATATATGACCATCAAGTATGTAATTATCACACATGCCACGCCACAAGGATCCCGGACGAACCTCATTGCACTGTTGACTTTCTTAATTCGAGTATTTTTATTTAATAGTTTATTTTTACAAGTATCCTGCTTTTAAGGTGGCAGCCACCTCTGCTGACTGCTAAGTATTAAGGAGAAAATACAGTACTGCTGGTATTTTTATAAGTACTGGCGATAAGTTTTTCACTTATTCATTTTGTTTACTTAAATTGTCAATGATTATTTATTTATAAAAATAAAATATTATGGAGATGTCGTTACTTTTTATTTAATAATTCGTTTATCTATATAGTGATTTTGGTCTTGATTTTTCCTCTTTCTTTTTCATCAATACAAGCAAAAATGACGTTTGTTGTTGTCATTATTCCCAAAAGTGTTTTTTTTTTTTTTTTGGAAAAGAAAATAAAAGAGAAAGAATAAGACTGCATGGTTGTATAAATTCGGCCTCAGGTGTAGTATTTAAAAAAACAGTATAAACCAACTGGGCTGCCAAGTAACCTTGATTTCGCTTTTTCAATGTGTATCAAAAATTAAAAAAATTGTCCTAAAGAGCTAGGGAAATTTGTAAATCAAGGAATATTAGATTTTTAATTGCTAATAGGAGAATGTAAAGCAGCTGACTCAAAGTTCATTAGCTTGTATTTTAAGCCTTTAACTAGTTTTAACAATTGTGTTATTTTTATGAAAAAAGTATTATAATAAAATTATTTCAAAGAGTTGTTAACTGTCAAGAATTCTTTTTAAGGTGAAGATTTTTATTGGATGTCAAGAATTTTGCAAATTTGAATCTGATATATACATATATACCCATTTCATCTGTAGTGATATGTAAATTGACAAGAAAAATCGTGCCCTTTTTCTTGAATATCAAGCTGTTTACCGATTTCGATCTGACAAGCCGGAGTACAAAGGTCCATTAATGGATCTGCGCTACTCTACGGAAATACAAGAAATGTAGTTTTAGGCGATATGTTTTTAGCAGTGTACTTGCTAAATTTTCCATAGTATTTATTTTATTTGGTTAATTATGATATTAATAACAAACCTATATGCAAAAAAGTTTTTGTTCACAATTTCAATATGAAAGTAAATAAAATATAGATTTTAGTTATACTTTTTATAAAATTTATTGATTTTTTATATAAAACCCCGACTACTCTGTTGTACTAAGCAAATCAAAATTTCTCATTCATTCACCCACTGTTTCGTTGTTTGACAATTAAATCCAATCACAAAAAATTATACAAATTCAAATTGGAACAGTGTTGTCAGGTCATTTTTTATTTTCCCTCAAAAAAAATTTAGGAGCTCCCCCAAATTCGATCCTTTTTAAAAATTCTCCTAAATGAAAATATTTTGATAATATATTGCTTTTATAAAACTTAATTTAGATACTAATACCTCTTCACCTTGTTAAATCAAAAACACTCCCAAACTTTTAAATTTTTTACAAAAAATAAATCCATAAGAATATTTGAAAGGTATAGAAAGAAAGGATAGCTGCCTTTGTTTCTCTTCCCCTCATTTTGTTGTTTAATAAACATTTTTATAAGCATATAACTAGTTTCGGGTTCGAATTTGAATTTTTGGACTATTCGCTTATTTTTCCTATTTGCATTCGGGTTCGTCCTTGCATATATTCGATTTATATCATTGACGATTTTTAAAGTACTACTATCAATGGCTAATAAATCAGTGAGTGTTTAAACGCTGGCTTAGTTGAACTAAACTTAAATTTATGTGTAGTTTAATCTCAACAGTTGTAAATCAGTGTACCATGTATTATATGTAGTGTAAAAAGTAACATGTGGCAGGACTACAATAAATGTTGACAAATTCATATGGTTTGTATTGGTATACCACTATAGTTTTAACGCCCAATTTTATGCGTTTAAAGGTGGTTTATATGTTTTCTGATATATAGATTTGTTGGCTTAAACACATTTTAAACCAAAAATAGAGTTTAACTTGCTCTGATTTATTAGCCCTTAGGGCTATTTTTGGTTTAAAATGTAAAAATTCAATAGTGTAACTCCCTATTTCCGATGTGCGAAAGAATTCTTTCTTTCGTACGAATACATATAAAACAAAAACAAATGCTAAAAACTTTGTTTTTGTTTTAAATGTAGCATTTGTTTTTGTTTTATATGTAGTTGTTCGAAAGCATGGCCCAATTAGTAGGTGGGCTCGAAACGCCTGCTGTTTTTTTTGCAGATTTGTGTTTTTTACGTGCAATTGATTTTGACATATTGTCCGTTTTGTACACAAACAAATACATTGGTCTTTGACATCTTTGAAATAATTTACACAAACAAAATGTGTGTTGTTTTTTCTATTGTTGCATTGTTGTAGTTTCGCGCAGACCTACTAAATAAGCCATGGTTCGAAATTCTTTCGCACATCGGAAATAGGCTATAAATGTTTGAAAAAATTGTTGGCTCTAAACTACTGAAAAATAATTATTTTAAAGCTTCAACTTTTCTAAAACTATAAAAATAATAATACCTAAAAAATTTTGTATATCATGGATCGTTTAAATTTTGCATATATCAGAGGTCTGAATAAAATTTCATACTAAATTTTTAACAAAAGTCTTTAAAACATTTTAGCATTTTTTTTTAAATCTTTTATAGCATTTTTTGGCCCTGTCTAATGCCAGATTTACCCGTAAATTTTTTTTAGACCTGGCCACACTGCTAATTTTCCCTTAGAGTAGAGGGAAACTATTTGAATGGTTACTCTGTATTGGAAGCAAACGGGAATAATGACAATTTATTCGTACAAAACCAACGACATACGACATCTTTTTGTTAGTCATTTTCATTGCAGATTTTAAAGGAAAAATTAGTTTACTGAAAAATATAATTAATCAACAAAATAATCAAGAAATATTTTTAAAGCTCTAAAAACCAAATTTGATAACTATATTATAAAATATAAATTGAAACAACGAAATTAAAAGCAGAAAATACACCAACAAACGTCAAAAGAACTTATTAAAATTTTTATTGTGTAAAAAACGAAATACTTAACGACCGAAGGAAAAAGTACAATACAATTAACAACATAATTTAATAAATATAAACTAAAGAGTGATTTCCAATTAATTTTGACGAACAATGGGTATTTTTGGACAATCTACTGGTTTCGATGCTGATGTGGGTAAGAAACAATAAACCAACATAAAACTTGCTCCAATAAACAACAACAGTTATAATCTGCAGCACCAATACAATTATTGAAAAATATCCGATAAAAGAGAAAAAAAAATATACAGGAGTGGGAGGGAGAGTTTTCAGGTTATTTATTTAACTACAACACAAAGAAAGAAAGACACAGCCAGATTATAATAAAATTTGTTATCAGCTGAATCCGCAGATTGTTGTATGTTTTATTATCTTATGTCAAGGTCTTTTGTTGTTGTTAATTTTATATTTGTCTGTTTTTGTTGTTTCACTGAAACAAAGAACTTAGATTTACCTTTGCAAGGATACAGGGAAAGCAAGTTGCGTTTTTTTATCTAACCGAGTTCTTAGAACTTTGTTTTTAGACAACAATGAAAATTTTAAGGAATAAATAATAAAGACTTCAGGTCATTAAACTCTCGCATTTTTATATTTGGTCTTTTTTTTTTCAAATAACCACAGTGATAATTTCCAGAATGCAAGTGGCTGGGTATTAAGTTGACTTTTAGTTTTCCTTCTTTTTTTATTCTGAAAAAAATGTGTACATATACCTATACAAAACGCAGTGTTTATATGGTTCACTTGAAAATACTGATAAAATATAAATGAAAAGCTAAATAACTCATTAATGTTATTGCTATGTTCATGCTATCAAACATTTTAAATTGTTTTTACATCTGTTTTGAAACATTCATTGTAGATAATATGTACATATGTATGTATATTATTTATGTATATGGCATGTTAATATTATGCAGACAGTTTCAACTAGTTTGTTGTAAATTAAACTGTAGCGTTTGAAATTTATAAACATCAACTAAAAAAGTTTCTTTGGTTCCAAAAGCGCCAGAAGTTAAATGTTTTTAATACATTGGCAATATCTATTTAATTAATCATTTCTTCTAAGACACAATATAAATATCATTAGAAAGTTCTTCAAAACAGTAGGTAGGTATAACAAGTTTTTCGATTTTTAAAAATTGTGATATCTTGATAAAACTGTATTATCGATATAACAAAAATACTTTTTAAGTAACAAAGAATGTAAACAAAACAATTGTGTTCTCATTCGTCTGCATGTTTAGGTAGGGATTTGGAAACAAAACAAATACCGAAAAAAAATTTAGGTTCTATACCCTTCACCGAAGTAAAAGGGTATATATCTGTGGTTATATGTAAGAGTAGCTTATTAAGTCGACATAAGGAAAAATTGAGTTTATAAAGCGTGATCCATTTCGAGGTTCCCTACTTTTTTAAAGAAAAAAAACACAGAAAATTCAAATTTAATGGGGAATGTTTATTATCATTTGAAAAAACATTCTTTGGCATTTATTTTTTGAAGATTATGTCTATCAAATGTTGGTCGTTGCTACTTCGCAGGTGGTCCATCCGTTGAGTCCAATTTTCGATTACTCGTTCGAGCATTTCGGCTGGTAACTGTCGAATGACACGCGTGATGTTTTCCTCCAAATCATGAATCAAAACGAGTTTGTCCGCATAAACTTTAGACTTTACATATCCCCACAGGAAAAAGTCTAACGGTGTGATATCATACGATCTTGGTGGCCAATCGACCGGCCCAAAACGTGAAATGATGTGCTCACCGAAGTGTTTTCTCAATAAATCAATTGATTGATGCGATGTGTGGGAAGTGGCGCCGTCTTGCTGAAACCAAATGTCGCCGAGATCACGAGCTTTAATTACAGACATCAAATAGTCGGTTATCATGGCACGATAACGGTCGCAATTGACGGTTACGTTCGCACCGGCATCATTTTTAAAGAAATATGGACCGATGATTCCACCGGCAAACAAACCACACCAAACCGTTGTTTTTTCTGGATGAAGTGGCAGTTCTTGAATCTCTTCAGGTTGCTCTTCGTCCCAAATGCGGCAATTTTGTTTACATACCCATTGAGCCAGAAATGGGCCTCATCGCTGAACAAAATTTGCCTCGAAAACGTCGGATCTTCTTGGAACTTTTCAAGAGCCCATAGAGCGAAGCGATGTCGCTTGGGAAGGTCAAGCGTCTTCAGTTGTTGCAGAAGCTGTATTTTGTACGCTTTCAATTTAAGATCTCGACGTAAAATGCGCCAAGTCGTTCCATACGTCAGTCCGAGTTGCTGCGAACGGCGCGGAATCGACTCTCCACGGTCTTCGTGTACACTCTCAGCTACGGCCGCTATATTTTCTTCACAGCATACTAGACGTGGTCTATTTGGTCGAATATTATACAATAATGAATGCTGGGTCTCAAAATGGGTGATGGTGATGCGAATAGTATGCTCAGTAGGCCGATTATGTTGACCATATGTTGAGCGAAGTGCACGAAACACATTGCTCACAGAACGTGAATTTTCGTAAAAAAGTTGAACGATTTGTAAATGTTGTTCAGGCGTAAGTCTTTCCATTATGAAATGCTAAACAATACTAAACAAAAATAAAAAAAGTTCTCAAATAAAACTTTAACATAACTGAGAATATCTGCAAAGTACACGGTATATATCTGTCGAATCGGTGAAAAATAATAATTTTTTATTATTATTAGTTACGTGAATAGGACATATTTATAATACTTTTAAAAAACAGTTTAATTGAACAAATATGTAGTATGTATAATGATTTTACAAGAGACCGAAAAACTGTTTTTGTTCGTTAACTCTAAGAGCAATCACTAAACTTTATTTGATAATGTTATTTAAAAACAACGTTTAAATCCTATATATGTATATTTTTTATTAATTTCAGATATTCGCGCTTATATGTCTGATTGCACTATTTACAAATTAAAATTTTATCGATTTAAACATTGAAATAATCAGAAAGCACTATTTGAACAAAATACTTTACTTTAAGTAACACGAATTTTTATTATAATAATTAGTCTTTTTTTTTAACAAAACAATATATGTATATAACTACACATAATATATTATGGAAAAGTAAAATATTAAGAAACGCTTAATCATGTTAATAGAAATAGAAATTATAGTTAAATTTTTATACTAACCTATATTGAAAAGAAATAAATAAGTAAACTTTATTCGCATATTTTAAATTATCATAAAAATAATGATATTCTTGCTTCCATTTGCTTAGTTGAATAGGACGTGGGCCAAATTGTAAGAAATTCGCTTATATTTGTATGACCGCTGCACAGCGGAAAAAATTTGGAAATTATTTTAATTTTGTCAGCGATTGGCTCGATTGGAATAAAATTTGAGGTTACAATGAGTTGCAGCTAAGCTTTAGTTTTGGATTTGAGATATATAAACTTATCAGGAGAGTCGGCATAGGTTTCCAAAATAGTACACCTCAAGTATTAAACAAATTAAAAACGATCCTAATTCTTAATTTTAGCTCGATTTTAAAAATTAGTTTTTAGTGAAATGCGCTTGTCGGGTTCTTCATATCTTATCTCTTAACGCTTAGGAAATATCCGACTTTGAAAGTTTCTTATTGACCTACCTTGGTCTAGATTTTGCAAACATAGGACTCAATTTTATCATATTTTTTTTGAAATATTTGTTTGTGAATTACCAGCAAATCAATTAATATTCAACATTTTGCAAATTGGGAGAACAAATCTTTTGTAAGTAAAAAGTTATATGCATTTGAAGTTAAAATTCCTGAGACTCGTATAATATAATATTAGCGAATAAAGATTTTACTATTGACAAAAACTCATAACCATATTTTTGGCACTTCTATTTCAAAATGTCTCCAACGAATTTTAAAATTATATTAGTTTTTGAAATCTAGACATCATTCCCAACCCTTTTATGTATAATATGTCTACTTTGAAATTACAATTTTCATCATTTTGTTACACAGGGTCTCCACCTGAGATAAGATATAAGATTTTTATATCAGCAAACGTCAAACTCGATTGCAGAGATCTTAAGTGTGGACTCTCAAATAGTGTTAGTATTAATATTATAATAAATGTTATAAGATGAGCTGTCAAAAATGCACATACATACACACATATAAGACAATAATAAGCCACCATTATTAAAATGGGTAATTTATTCAAATAGTGCCAATATTGTGAAAAGTGTTAAAAAAAACTATATTTTAAACTAAAAAAAAGAATAGGTTAGGTTAGGTTAGAAAGGCTGGTGTGAAGCAAACCTCACACCCTTACCCAGAGACCACTATGGTCCATTGTGATGCCTTTATTTAGTGAAAACAAAGAAAGAAAGAAGAGAAAGATATCTAGTGTGACAGAGTAGGAGAAGTTAATGGTGAAAGCACAGGGAAGGAAGATAGTGGAAGATAAGAAATCGGACAGAACAAGCAAAACACAACCCTACCAAACAGGAAAAACTGCCCTACATGTTTCCCAAAAAGAATAAAAACGATACAAGTTTACTGTACGAGAATCAGTCGATTATGAAATCTTATAAGATACGTGTTACCCTTGTTTAAGATTAAGATTAACATGAAGAAATGTGCTCTCTCATTCTGTCGACGTTCTCTCAGATATTATATTATATATTGTCTCAGGTGGAGACCCTGTGTTAACCATATGTCAAAATGGTATACCGTTCTGGTGGTTCTGGAGAAACTTTCATAAATTATATAATTTTCATTTAGAATAATGATATTTAAAACGTTTTTAAATTTTAAAATTTCAAAACACACAATTTAAAATTAAAAACAAAATGAAAAAGGACAGCATATACTTCCTTTTGACAATCAGCTAATTTGTTTACTACAGTGTTGTATTATTTTGACACAACGTTAAAGTATTTTACAGTGCATGAATTGCATGAATTCGCCTTGTTCAAAACTTCATAAAAATTATTATAACGTCATTTACAATGACTAGGGTATTCATTCGGTAACATCCCGATTAACAGATCGGTTAATTTAAAATTGGCTTTTTTCGATTAACGATTACACCGGCTAACTTCAGTCGATTAACTGATGTAAAGGGCCCTGGAGACTATTATATAAACCCATCAATAAGTGCATATGTGTTAGCGTCGTTTATTTCAGGCTTTTTCGGAGACGTTCAAATAAACACGACAATCAACAATTGTATTTTGTAAAAAAAAAAAAACAAAATATTTATATTGTTCATGACAACAAACACAAAGCAAAAAATTTTTTTTTGTCAATCACATTAGGAGACTATCAAACAATCAGCCATCAAATAAAAAAATCAAAACTTTTTGATTTTCATAAAGCATTGCCGACAACGTGTATATGTGATTTGATAGTATACAGGGCGCTTAACAATATTTTTAATTTTTTGTAGTATTATGACATATGTTGTTAGTTTTTAATTATGTATTGAAACACAAATATACAAAAGGTATGTGTTTAGAAAAAAGTTTTTCATACAAACAACCTTCTTTGTTCAGTGATTTTCAATTTAAATACATAAGTGTTTGCTGTCAACAGCTATTTGCAAGGCGAATTCAGTACAACTCGCACAAAAACCACAAGCAATTTGTTTTTGTAAAATCATTGTACAATGTCAAAAACCGAAACAAATCGAAACAAAGATAATAAACAAAATTTTGACATCCAACAATTATAAAGGCCATGTCAGATAAAACTTTTGCTTCGCGTTGCGTTACCGATTCGCTTTGGCATCTAAGATAAAATATACATACTTACACGAAATATGTCACATAAAGTACTTTCAAAGCGAAGCGAAGCAAAAAGTTAGCCAACCCTCATCTTTTAGCGCGCTTTGGCAATTGGCTAGTATAATTTTCTTTTTTTTTTTTAATTTTTTTGCCAAATTCAATTCTAAAAAACCGTCCAATTGAATTTTTAACTTTTATTTTTATAACAAATAATTAAATGTACAAATTACCAACCGCTTTTATAAGTAAATAAACAATGCGTGAGTGTTGTCAAAGTTTTCATTGTGTCATATACCTTTTGCTTTGCGTTTTTCTGCCGAAGGTAGAAACGTCACGCAAAGAGACAAAGTTGTATCTGACACGGCCTTAAGGCTAAAAAATAAGTTATCAGCAGGGCTTTTAGGATCACCTGTAATGAATTCACCTTGGCTATTTGATAATTTTTTGTTTCTTCTCATATCAATCTTTTAACCGAAGCAATTAGAAGTTTTAAAATTTAAAAAAAATTAAAACAGAAAAGGATCGCTTAAGTCCCAAACATTTAAATAAAATTATTTTTCTAAAAGATTATTTTATAAGATCCCCTAAACTATTGTAATAACTAATAAAAGGGGTTCTTACAGTTTATTTTTTAGGTTAATACATAATTGGGGGATTCAGAAGGTGTCATAAAGTCATATGTCTTAAAATAATAACATGAAAAAATACGACTGTTGTGAGCAACCCCTCATAATTTAATGTGCTATTAATTACGACAGCACAATAAACATAGCAAGCAACGTTCTATTTATTTAAGACACTTTTTGTTTACAAACCAACAACAATATTTTTAAACCATTGTAAAATGTTAGAACATTATGACAATAAACCACGCTAGCACACCTTGTGAATACCCCAAATATGTGTTAATTAAAAAATATGTATCACATATTTATAAACTATTTTTTTGTTTGCTCGTTTTAGTTCAAGAATTGTTATGTTAGTTATTTTATTGTTTTTTTTTTTACTAATAAACTAAAAATAATAAATACTTATTGCGGGCTCTTGAGGATAAACGTGTATTACGAACAAACGTAACGGTTTGGGGAACCAAATCTCTAATTTCTGTTGAGATGAACGTTTATTTAATAAGAAGAAAAGATATAAAGTACATATAAAACAGGGATTTCCAAAAATTGTTTGGTTGTGTAGTAGTGAGTACCAGAGAGTAAACAAATTGAGAGAATGCATTCATTTACAGCCGAAATAAAATGTTAGTAATATATTTTATAAGTTGTATAACACAGAGGTAAAATTAAAAATTTTTTGTGTTGATAAAAAATTTGTAGCAACTCTTTACCAATTCAATGTCGCTGATTCTAAAACTGCGCTTTTTTTTTTTATTCGGAAGCTTTTTGACTCTAAATCAGTTTCAAATATCTTATCAAACAATTGTAAAAAAATTAAAGATTTTTATGTTTTAAAAATTCATAAAAAATAAATATTGCACGCAAATCACAGCTGATAGAAAAAAAGTGCAGTTTTAAAATCAGCGACATTGAATTGGTAAAGAACTGCTACAAATTTTCTATCAACACAAACAATTTTTAATTTTGTTCCCTTGTGTTATACAACTTATAAAATAAAATTTTCTAAATTTATACTTTTATGGCAGTTTCTTAATAGTATAATGCTTTTCAAATGGGATGAACTTAATTTATTACGTTGCTTGGAACAAATAAATTTTAAATCCGAAAAAATTTGTTCGCATAGGTAAGTAGTGCCGAATAAAGAGAGGCACTTAAATGAATTTTTTTTTAGTTCAGGATAGAACTCGCCATCCAAATCTTTCCAGAACTCTACAATATTATTTTCGTCTGGAGCATTTACTTCGCTTCGTAGTATGATTAGTTCTGATTGAATATCAAATTCGTAGTTGCTTACATCGCAACGAAAAGGGTTTTCGAAAAGATCTAATAGCGGTTGTAAAATTACAAAATCTTGAACCCTGTCTTGAAAATTATTGAAAAGTGTTTCAAATATTTCGGCATATTCATATCTTTTGTCGATTTCGAGATTTCTATAAACAAGTGAAGTTTTTGGAAAATTGGAAAAAATCACCAGTTTTAATTTGGGAAAAAAATTAGAAAACGTTTTGTTTTAAAATTGTGAATGATTTTTGACAAGTCGCATATATTGCGTTACTTTCCTTGCAATTCCAAATTAAGTTCATTTAACATACTTGTCGTATCTGCAAAAAAGGCAAAGTCTCAAATAAAATTATTGTCTTTTAAACACTGTACTAAAACTTTTTCTAGTTTCTCAGTTTCTGGGAACTGAAGAACTTCTTCTCTTAAATCATAAAGTCTATTCAGGCAATCACCGCGACTTAGCCACCGAACATCTGTAAACATTTTCAGGTCACAATTCACAGCATTTTTGTTTTTTAAAAAGGTTACAAATTTTCGGTGGGTAAGCGCTTGATGTCCACCTCAAATTTTATTTATTATATCCTCTGCTGTCTTCATAGCTGGGGTATCATTTATGAATTTCGATGCAAGAGCGGTTTGATGAATTATGCAGTGAAAATTATGAACTGCAAATTCGTGTTTTTTTAATCGGCCTATAAGCATTATATTTGCCCAACATTACATTGGCTCCATCTGTGCAGACTCATACTTCAAACATCTGTGCACACATTTTAATTCTAGCTTTTTACAAAATACGAAATGCGCACCTGAGTTTGCCTGCAAAAATGTATAAAGTCATTATAACAGGTCAAAGTTACGTTAAATAAATACCATAAATTAGTAAGGTTAACTCTTTGGACTCGGTCATATAATTGTAGCATAAAAAAAGTAAGCAATAAAAATAGTGGCAAACAATAAAGTTTCATTAATACATCAATAAAACACATCTTCTTACCCAAAAATTTTACCTGCTGTCACATTTGCTTTTATGTGTATAGGTTTACACATAAATTGTAGGAAAACAAGACTTTTTTAACTTGTTTTTTAAATATTTTTACATACTTAAGAAAAGTGTTTTCAAAGAAAAAAAAAACCCACCGACGCGATTGGTACAGAAACAAAAATATTTTTACAAGCACAAAATACCAACAATTTCTTGTGGCTATTTTTTTTTCTTAATAATTTCTGCATTTAGGTATGTCTTTTTAACGAAAAAAAAGGGACCCTTTTACAGGCATCAAAGAATTTTTTCACAAACAAAACACATATCGTTAGCTAAAATGCAAAACAATGTAGATATTATTTGAAAATTTAAAATTTTTGTTGATTAGGATTCACGTTACATATGTATTTTTATATAATTTTAAGTTATTTACAAAATTAAAAATGACGTATCATCAAATAAATATATAATTTTTTTAACAGCATAATGTATAATCACACAATCCTTTTATAAGAACACATTAATATTTTTTAACAAAAAAAACTGGGGAATCTGTTTTATAACTATTACCACGGTGTTAGTGCAATTAGTGATCAGATAATAATTTATAACAATAATTTATAGTATTGCATAAAAAAAATAAAAAAGTGCTGTAAAATTATAAGAACCGAATCCATATACGTATGTAAAATAAAACCTATAATAAATGTGACTATCAGCTTCTTTCACATAGGACTGTTAGACATTTTGAAATTTTTTATCTGAAATATTAAAAATTGCTTTTAAATCTCAAATAATTACCATTTTACAAAGTTCTTTGCTTTGCATGTAAACTTATGAAATGTTACATTATTCTACATTTAAGTCTTAAAATTTAAACTCTAAATAAAAATTGCACGCAAGGCATTGGATGTTACCAAAAGCATTTTTGCCTGCACAATATTTTTTGAGTGTAAGCTGAAACAAAATAATATAGCTTCCGCTAGACATGCACACTTGTCGAAGTCACATCGACGACTGAATTGAAGAGTATAAAAATATGTGTTAGTAGTGGTGTGCACAATTGTGCAAAGAAATGGAAACCACTGATATAAAACAAAAGGCGGTTCTTACATAGGTGCAATTCTACGTACTAATACATAATAAAATAGTATGATACCAAATTATTCCATTAGCTCAAAAGAGTAAATTCATTACATAAATTATACAACTAACAATTTCATCAGAACACATCCCATTATAGTAATGATAAAACAGGAGGCAAACACAACCAACATTGCGACGGTGCTCAAGGGAGTCAATGGAATTGGTAACACTGCTGTTACCGATGAGAACCTTCGCTCTCTCCTGCACGCGGTCGAGAAGCTCCAAAATCAGATGGAGTGAAGTATATCTTACACCGTTTTGAATAACCGAGGCACTTTAAAGCTTCTTTCGAACCTTAAACATATTAACAAAAAAGTTCAATTAGCGGTTAATTAACGTTTAAAACATATGAAAAATCGTACGTTCGCGAACCGAACGTTCGCGACCGGTACTTAAGCCAATTAAACAAAAACCAATAGAGATATTTTATTGTATAAATACTGGATAGAGACCACACTTTTAAAAGAAATTAATCACGTTTGAATATTCCGTTCCATTTCGCAGATTTTTACATTTCACTGCTTCATGCTTCATGTATACTTCTTCCTTTAAGTCTCCATTAAGATATGCAGCAACTACATCTTCATTCTTAATAAATAATTTATATTTTACAGCCGAATAGTGGGATGACGAATAACTGCTGCATATGTTTCACAGTAAGCTCCTTTATTAGCCCAATTATAAATAAAAATTCCCCGGGAGTTTTTTTCCCTTCTCCAATTTTTCTTATTTAAATTCTACTGTAAAAATGGCAAAAGGGAAAAAACGCCCGTGTAATTTTTATTCATAATTGGGCTGTATATTTTCGGAAACATCCCTGAGCTACTAACCGAGCCTTGTATTTTGCAAACGTCAACCATCTGCAAGTCGTTTTTTAGTAAAAATCCACTTACATCCAATAATATTTTTATCTTGAGAGTTTTCAACTAATTCCCACGTTCTATTTTTTTTATGAAGAATATTCCTTATTCATTGTTTCCTGTCAATTTTTACATTCATTACTATTATACAGGCCTGTTCTGAAAATCACGTGATTTCAAATCACATGTGCTTTTAAAATCACACGTGCGATTTTGTGGTGTTCTGTAAATCACACCGTTTTTGTGTTTTTTGGTGTGATTTTCAATTGTCGAAAGCACAAGAAAACACAAGTTCTTAACACCTGCTTGTTTTACAAAGGCGTAGCTCATTTTTTAACGCTTTTTATGTTATTTTCCGATAATTTGTATTTTTAACCGATTTGGCGATCTCAAGTGCGTTTTAGGGCTTGTTTCAAATTTTGTAATTTTTCGCGAATTTTAGCCATGTTCGCGATAGAAACGATTTGTTCCTGTAAGTTTTCTGATTCTTTACAGCTTTAAAGATTTATAATAAATAGAAGACTCTGCTATCTTGCCGCTGTTAGCAAATTTTTGCGAATTTCCACTAATTTATCAATTTTTACCGAATTTTTGTCATTCCTTATATTTTTAGGGACTTTTAATCAATTTCATGACTTGTTTGTAATATTAAAAATTTTCGCGAATTTTGGTTATTTTTGCAAAAATATTTTGTTATTTTCCGAAATTTAGCGATTTCAAATAAGTTTTAGGGTTTGTTTACGTGTTTGCGATTTTTCGTGAATTTTTGCTATGTTCGCGGATAGAAGCGATTTTTTCCTGCGATTTTTCACAGCTTTTACGATTTTTAATAAATATTAGACTTTGCTATCATGTCGCTGTTAGCAAATTAGCGATCTTTTATTCAACTTAAAAGACAAGCCTGAAATTACAACAGAAGTCACAAAAGCAAATTTTATTTTTGTACTGTCGTCGAGTTTTCTTAATTTTAAATGATTTGTTTTTAATTTTAAAAACCAACAAATTCGGATTCTTCACTTGAATAAGATCCATTTTCATTTGCTACGTCTCTATATATAATTGTGCTTCGATTTTCAAGGAAATTTTTATTTATTAAATCTTCTTTAAAACAATTTTGCTTATCAAATTTAATTCCTTGTATCCTATTTAGATGAAGAACTATGAACAATCCAATTCGTCATGGCAATTGGTAGCAGTCCTTTCATACTCAATTTTTATTTCTTCGTTGTTCTTCTTCTAATATTTTATTTTTTTAAATTTGCAATAACAAAATTTTCCATTTTAGGAGGTAAACTGCATAATAAAAATATCGAAATTAACTCATTTGGTACACTAATATTAGCATCATTCAAATCGCCCGCTATTGAAAAAAATCTACTGACTTGAGCACTATATTTTTCATTTGATATAAACTTAAATTGTACAAATTTCTTAAATATATGCACTTTTCTTGCAGGATCCTTTGGATTGTAAATGTTTTGTCACTTCTTTTGAAGTTTTACAATATATAAGGTGAATCAGTTCAGTTGTCACTGACAATTACTTCCCAAGCTATTTTTTCTTGTTGGGTTGCAGATTCACTAATAGGGATTTCAATAAAACAGACTTCGCATCTGTATTGAACATGATGAATAATTTTCTTCATTTAACTCTTCTATTGGAAACTTGAATTCGACATTCTTAATCTTCCTTCAAATTCGGTTAATTCAAAATCGTACAAGATACACAGCTTATTTCTTTCTTTAAAGCAATCCTGGGCCCATATTCAATGTTATAAAATTATTAAAGTTTGAAATATTTTATATTAAAATATTTATTAAACGTTTATTCAAATTACGTTTTTTACTCAAACTTAAGGCGAATTCATTACAGGTGATCCTAAAAGCCCTGCTGCTAACTTTATTGTTTCGGTTTTTGACATTGTACAATGATTTTACAAAAACAAATTGCTTGTGAGTTTTGTACGAGTTGTACTTGTTGTAATACCGAGATTACCTGGGATGAATTCGCCTTGCTCAAACTAAAATACAATTCTTCCGATTACCAACAACAAGTTTTGAAACACAAACCTAACCAAAATAAATAAGAAATTTTCATTAAATTCAAAAATATTAAATTATAATTAAAGTATTTCTAACAAAAACTATGCGCATAAAAAATTAAATTTTTTTAAATTTTAATGAGAGTCTGTTTATATGCAGTTTTTTGATCGCAAGTACAAATTTCGCACTATTTGAATTAAGTGCAGATTTTATGCATTCAATCACCATTAGTGATAGTGAAAAAATTTAGTGCTCAACTCAACTTTTTTAGTGCTAGTAAAAAAATACGAATCATCACTAAAGCTTGTAAAAAATAGTGCAAACTAATTTTTTTGAAGTTTTATTTAGTAATATTGCAAGTGCAATGCTGATTTAAATCAGTATTTAGTGCAATACCCGCAACTATGTCTTTTAATACTTAAGTCTTATCCAAAAAACCTTTAAAAATCTTATTAAAACAAAATTAATTTCAAGCAAGCAATTTAACCAAATACTTGAGATTCATAGTAAAATTTTTCAAAGTGACAAATTTATATACAATATTGAGAGTTTAAGTAAAATCTAACTAAATGAATTTCAAAATTTTAATGTAAAAATAGAAGAGAAATTTAAATATTTATATCTATTCTTAATTTGTGATTGGGAATAATCAGGGAACTATTCTAGCATATAATTAAAGTTCAATGAGGTTATTTTAAAAGAAAAATAAAGGTGACTCGAAAGAAAATGTGACAAGTGAGAATAGAGACATTTTTCTTATTCCAACCCATGGATGGAATAATAAATAATATTCCTTTAAAATCTTGTTTCCAAAAAACCGGCATACAAATAAATTATTTTTCTTAGGTGATTGCAAATAGGTACAATTGAAATTGAATTTTCTATTTTTAATTAAATAAGTATTATGTGTAATTTTTGAATAATTATGTTTATTAACCTTTACGTTAACTTTCTTAGAAAAAGCCACCAGTGAAACAAATACAAATGAGAATTGGACTTTAATATTGGAAGTTTGTGATAAGGTCTCCTTAAATCCTCGCAATGCCAAAGAATGCTTAAAAGCCATTATGCGCCGCATGGGCCACAATGATCCGCATGTTGTTATGCAGGCAATTACTCTCTTGGATGCCTGTGTAAGCAATTGCGGGAAAACTTTTCATTTGGAAATCGCCTCAAGAGAGTTTCAAACAGAATATATACGTTTATTAGGCAAAGTTCAACCAAAAGTTCAATCGGTAAGATTTTGTTTTTTCTTTTGCTAATTTCTTAAAAATTTAAAAGAATATTTTATTGAAGTGTTGTGTATCGATCGAGTGTTTTAGAGAATAAAAAATATGTTTTTTTTTTAAATTGAAAGTAATTTTTGTTTTTAAATTTTTAAAAATAACTTAAATTTTTAAAAATAATTAAAAAAAATTGTTTAATAAATTTTAGAAAATGTGTCAAGTTTTGAAGAGTTGGGCTGAAGGTGATTTTAAAAGTGATCCTGAGCTCAATTTGATACCTTCATTGTATACAAAATTGCGCCAGGAAAATTATGACTTTAGCCAATTTAATGAGAAACCAACAAAATCTGTTGCAAAATTAGCAGCTGCCAAAGATCCGAATGTTGTCAGCAGTCAACAGGAAGAGGATGATTTGGCTAAAGCTATAGAGTTGTCTTTAAAAGAAGCAAAAAATAGTCCAAAACAAGGATCTTCATCAAATTCAGGTGTAGGATCTGCTAATTATGTAAGTTTCTCGAAACTTAATAATTAAATATTAATAATAAAATGCATTTACTTTTATCAAAGCCTTCTTTGTATCCTTCGATGTCATCTTCCGCTTCTGCGTCTTCTTCTGCCGCTGCTGAACCACGTAAGGTACGTGCTTTGTATGATTTTGAAGCTGCCGAAGAAAATGAACTCACCTTTGTGGCTGGTGAAATTATACATGTTACTGATGATTCGGACCCAAATTGGTGGAAGGGCTACAATCAACGCAGCGAAGGTTTATTTCCATCAAATTTCGTAACGGCCGATTTGTCCATTGATCCGGATCGTTTGGAAATTAATCAACAACATAAAATGAAAAAAAGCACTCAATTTGAAGAGGATTCTAAAGAATTGCAACAAAAAACAGAAGCAGCTGCTGCGGCAGCTGCTACGCAAAGAATAGATGTGGATGAGCAGAAAATTGATCGTTTGCTGCACTTATTAAATGAGGCCAATCCTGAAGATCCATCACAAGATACAGAGGAAATGCTTAGACTGGAACAGGAAGTACATCAAATGGGCCCTCTTATTGATGCCGAACTAGAACGAGTTGATCGGAAACATGCCCAATTATCGCAGTTGTCTAGTGACTTGGTGGATGCCATTAATCTTTATCATTCTCTAATGCGGGATGATCGAAATGCTTTAGGCTCTGCCTACAATATGCCTGGTATGCCATTACCTGGAGCTAGCTTTACTGGCCATCCTAATATGATGTATGGCGCAAATCCTGCATTTTCCGGAGGTTTTGGTCCACACAGCTTACCGGTGGGTATGAATTCTTTACCTTATTCACCACCGGCTGGCAATTTCCCAGCACAACATCAATTGCCGGGCATACCAATGCAATACCAAAATGGTCATGTTGGTTCCCAACAAGCACATAATCAACCACATTCGCTGCAAGGACTGCCACCACACATAAACCATCAAATGATGACCCATCAACAGCAGCAGCTTCAGAATCATTCATCTCAGCAACCAGCCATGTATGGAGCAACACAGCATATGGGTGCAAGTAATTTAAATCCTGGCAGTGATTCTCAACAGCAACAGCATATACCAAATCA
The DNA here is from genome assembly GCA_943735925.1 of Pollenia amentaria. Lineage (NCBI taxonomy): Eukaryota > Metazoa > Arthropoda > Insecta > Diptera > Polleniidae > Pollenia > Pollenia amentaria. Next base: position 247,567,984 of record OX031007.1, on the reverse strand, counting down.
ACAGCACCACTTCAATCATATGTTGCCTCCGCAGCAACAACAGCAGCAGCAACATTATATGCCACAACAAGCACCAACAATTACCACTACGGCACCTACGGCAATTCCAACAAATCATATGGCACCTCCCACACAACACTCACATGTTTCCCAACAACAACAACGTCCAGAACAGCAATCTAATCAGTTTATTTCACCACAACAGCAACATGTCCACCAACCTCCCTACATGAATAGTCCCTCTAATCAACCCTCAACCAATCCCCATCTCTATAATCATTCTGTAGGTGATCAACAACAACAGCCACCACAGCCTCCTTTTATGGGTGCTGCACAAAATGTTGCAACCAATATGCCACCCTCTGGACCACTTGATCAATTCGGACAATTGCATCAGCAAATGGCCAATATGACAATGAGTGCTCCACAACAGTATCAAACAAATCTACCACAAAACATTCCAATTTACCAACAACAACGGTAAAAAACTAAACTTTAGAAAAAGATCGAAACATAAAAAACTATTCCATTAAAATGTTTTAAAACTTGGTATTTTAAATTTATGTTCTACTTTTTTCGATTATTATAGATCTAAGTCTTAAAACGTCTTCGACGCCAAAAATTTAAAATTTGAAATGAAATTTGTACCTTTTTACTTTTTTTTTTTTATTTTCTTTTTGTTTTAAGTTTAATAAAATTTTATTCATTCTTTTTTTTAACATTGTAACTTATTATTTGTCAATACAAATCAAACACTCTGTAAACTTTGTTTCCTAATTGTGTAGTTTTGTTTTCGTATTTATCTCTTTGTATTCCTTCATTAAAACATCATCTATCTCCCTGCTTTTACATTAGTGCATCCATATATCTTTCTATCTACTATTGTTTTGTAGTCTTAAGTCCAATTTTAAGTTGTTTAACTGCATTGAGATAAATCGGAACATATTGGTAAATGAAGGAGAAAAAGAAGAATAACAATAAAATGTAGTTTTAAATAGCAATCCCTTAAAGAAAAACTTGAAAAAAAACTTATCAAATAATAATAAATACATAATAAACAGAAAAAAAATTATATATATTATATTCATACAAACAAGGGATGTGCGATTAATCGGTTACTCAAAATTTTGGTTAATCCATATGCTGGTTAATTAATCAAGCTTGAATAACTTTATTCAAAATTCTTAAATTAAACAAACATTTCTGATCAACCAAGAATTTGATTAATCATGATTTTGATTAATCAAAATAAAAATTGTTTGATTAATCAAAAATTTGTATAATTAAATTTTGGATTAATCGAATAATTGATTACTAGATATTTTTGATTAATCGCTTAGTGGCACAACCCTAATATTAACACATTATTTACTATTATTCTCATGGTATAATTAAAAAAATTAAATATACATAAACTATTGAAATAAAGTGTTAACATGTTTTATTTTCTTAAGTTTTCATTAGAGCAATTATAATGTATGTATTATACTGTGCTAGCTATCTTTAAAAGTTATATTGCCAGGGTATTACACAAGATAGTAGCCTCTTCCAAAGTCATCAGTCGACCTTATGCTTCGTCTAGGAAGCCGAAAACTTCCAGAATCCGCTACTGTGTAATATCGTTTCCACTAGTAACTAATCTGAGTTTTGAATGGTAATTCGTCTTAGAATCGTTTACTAAAATAGGTTAAAGAGCATGGAGAAGACATTTTTGAAAATGTAGTCTTCAGGAGTTGATACTTGGATTTTTTATTTATTTTAGCTTTTAGCCATTATTAAAGCTTGGCGTTAGTTAAAAGAGGATTTTATAGGACGTATAAAAGTTTTTTCATTATTAAAAATTTACTTTAGCCAACCAGAACGAAATTATGTTATCAGGTTAAGATTCGTTTTAAAGGTCTTTGTGCCGAATATTCTTTAGATATTTTCATTTATATGATATTTTTTGTCATCAAGTGATTTTAAGGAAGGGAAAGAAGATTGTATGGGTGCAATGTAAAATTGTGGACTGATTCTCAAGATTCTCAATAGGATTGCTGCTTGTGACAAGTATGACCTATGCAGTGATATATAACGTAGGGAAAAATTCCTATTTGTAGTGATTTTTTTCTGAAAAAAATTGCCCTAGGGAAAAGAAGTTAAGATTTTTTCAAATCATTAAAATTAAGGAACTTCTTGAAAGTTGTAGGGATTTTTGTGGGGCAATGTTTTGAGCGCGTAGGATAAAATATGGAATTTTTCGGGCTGCGTAGGGACTTTTTAAAAACTTTATAACATCACTGGACCTATGTATCAAATTTCATAAAATTATGATGTACTTAGCGCGCATGATTTTAAGTTGTTACAAAGATCAGTGCAAACGCATAATATTATCTCCACTATTGTGGTGTGGGTGTTTCTATACCATTACTTATTCGAATAATAAAAAAAAATAAAAGGAATCGAAGTTTTCTCCAAAGTTTTTATAAATTGGAGTGAGCTCACAAAATATGTAAAACATGTTCATTTGCTTAAAATGAAACATTAAAATCGGCAAAAGTGGAAGTTTTTCTGTTTTGATGTATGATCTTGTTATAACTTAAGACAATTGGGCTTGTTTTTTAAAATGAGTAAATAAATGAAATAAACAATAAAGATTTCTTAAGTACGAGTAGGGTTGGGCAAAATACATGAATTAATGTATTAAATATACAGACGTGCATTTAAAATACAAAATATATTAAGTTGGGTCGAAATTTTGTGTGGCCGATATTTTGGCGAAATTTTAAAAAGTTGGCGATTTCTAAAATTAATTTTTACTTTTTTCTTATGCTGGGTACACACTATGCAATGTATGTAAGCAATCTAGCAAATTTAAAATTTACCAGATTGCGAAATACATTGCATAGTGTGTAGCCAGCATTACTTACATATATAAAAACATTTATGAGTACGGGTGTAGTTTTTTTCTTTGAATTTCTAACAAATTTTAGAATCGCAATACGACTGCGATAGTTTTAGATGAAAAATTGATAACATTGCCAGATAATTATATTGAAAACATTTAAAAATTGTTGCTATAGAAATTTGCAATAAAGCTTAAAGAGCTTTATTTGATTTTCAAACATTTTCCTTATCAAAAGTTATTAATCATTATATTTTGGAATATAATTCTAAAAACTGAATCGTTTTTGAATGCATATTAAATGGAATTTTAAAATTTTTAACAATAATAATGAATATTGGCTAGTCTACAAAAATAGTGGAGTTAATAACGAAAGTAAATCACTTTTTTAAAAATGTCCATTAATATCGGGTTCTATATAATACTTCTACAAATCGAAATGAAGTGGAATTCAAATCATCGAAATTTTGATTTCAATTATTTACAAAATGACTGTAGTTTTTCCTGTTTTGAAGAGTTATTCTTATTAATATAATTGGTACTCAATGAATGAAATATATGAAAAGGAATATTGCTATGAACTTTCTTTACAGGCTCGTTTTTGAAATTTGTTCGATTTTAAATCCACTTCATTTCGATTTACAGAACATACCCGAGTATTAAGCGTATTTTTCAATGTGTGTTCAGAGCAAAAAAAGTCACAGCTTTTTTAATATTTTTTGACTCGATTTTTTACGAAATTAAATCAAAGATTTCTTTTAAAAATTACTTAAGCTATATTCACACCCATTTAATATTTGACGTCCTACACGTAACCCCTAGTATTATTAAAAAGTTATTTGCTTTAGCAAAACGTTTGGCTAGATCAAACATCATTTAACAGTTTCTAAATTACATTAGTCAATTATCTTCTTACAAACAAAGTTCAGTTAATCAATAGAAATTGTTAAAAAAAAATAAATCCAAAGTTTGATCAACCTACTTACTGGTCATGCTATTTTTTTGGATTTTTTCGTCAAATATTTGTTACGTCTGAACATACCTTAAGAATATTGAAAAGAAATATTCACTTAAAATTTTTTGAAAACCTTGATTTTATATAGAATCGAAAACGAATCTGGGTTAGAAGTTAATTTTTAAAAATTATTTATGTAATGGAATTGTTTAGAAGAGCTGACTTTATGTATTCCCATCCTATTCCAAATATCCAATTCTAATACAACATTTGTTTCATTTCTTATTGAAGCAACATTATGTTTCAATGTAAATCGAATACAAAATTTCACCACATTCTGTCTTATTTTCACATAGAAAATCACGCTTATAAAAACTAATTTTCTTGCATCAAACTTTACCAATTTTTCATACTTATAAAATTGCAAAATTCAATTAACTGATCTCAGAAGTACTAGATTTAAAGATATGCAGTCATGTTATCACAATCGCACGACTTAAAATCGCAAAACGCCAAAATCATTTTACGGTGTTCTGAAAGTCGTGCCTTTTGCTTGTGATCTGCCATAGCTTATTACAAATATTTTAGTTCCCTTCAGCATAATAACAGGTTAACAGAACACCTATTATGCGATTTCAAGTCAGAATCGCATAATAGGTGTTCGGTTACCGCGTATTTCGATTCTAAAGAAATATTTTACGAGTTCGAACAATTTGTACTGTGTATTACGATTTTCGTAAAATTTTTCGAATGAACGGAAATGTGTTATACACTATCGAAAACAAAAAATCCCTTTCGAAACGGCAACTCTCTATTACGAACAATAAAAATCCCGAAAGTGCAACTCTGTATTGCGAAAACGCGAGTCTGTTATGCAAAAAGCGTTAGGAAATTGTTCGAAAGCTATTTGGTTAGTGACAAAGTGAAAGAAAAATAAAATATGTAAGTATTTAAATGTTTATGATAAATAAAAGTGTAAAACAATCAAATTTAACCTTATAATGTTAGATTTGATATAAAAAATGTTTACTAATGTTATTGTTGAAATTTTTTTAATATTTGTGATCTTGAAATTTTCAAGGAATACTTCAAAAAAAAATGACATTTTCAGCCACCACGTCTTTGAAAAGCTTCATAGCTCCTCAGTCAGTCGACCTGTTTTTCGCATTTTGTTGAACAATATACATTCATACATATATATAGGTTGTGCCTCTTTTAACGGATCTTGACCTTAAAATTAATTTTGTAAACTGTAATATTCGAATTATGGGAAGAATTACTTACATAAATGTTTTGTTCCCCAGCAAAAATAAAAGGAGAAATTCAAAGGGAGCAGTGAACAAATTACGAGGGAAAACATTTTTCACGATAAGGGGAATTTTTTTCGCGAACATTTTTTTCAATTAATTTTTGAAATTTGAAAAGGGGAAAAATTATTCACGATAGGAATAGAAAATAACAACTATGTAAGTTTTGAGAATTTCGTAAATTAGTATCTGTTTAAATCTACTCATACCTGAATGCCGTTGCAGGTGGTAAACGGGTTATATGTATATTGATAAATATAATGCTTTGGATCACTTGCAATTTATTCAAAAAATACAACTTGTTCTTAGTGTACAGAAAATAAGTGAGCGATACACATGTGATGATTTCACGGATTACAATTGAGCAACGATAAAAAAGGAACTATTGAAAGAGTCCGCACCGTTCCTATTAGGGAATCGTTCATTGAAACTAGGTCGTTCCGAAAAGCTTATGTCGTAAATTTTGCTTGGTAATATCAGTTTTGGGTGCTTGATAATTTGAACAAATTATAATAGGACTGCTTTCGTTAAATTTTCAATACGAACGTTTATATGGAAATTTTTTTGGGGTTAAGAAAAAATGAATCACAGATTTTACTGACCAATTTGGATGATACCAGATTTCTGGAAAACTGCTTCTTTGATTTTTTGCACGGCAAGCTTTTTATATTCTAAAGTACGTCTTCTTTTATAATCTATTGAGTTTTTTCCTTGACTTTACCTCTAACCCGGCGTTTACCCGGCGTTTACACATGCAAGTGCAAGTTCGAAAAACTCAACACACTCACACATTTTTACTAACACCATCAGATTTTTCGCACTTGCAGCCCAACTTGCGAGAGAATATGCTTGCAAGTAAATTCTTGACACTTGCAGCAAGTAAAATGACAAATAAAGAAACAGTGTTACCGTAGATGACTTTGGTACCAATTTACTAGTACTTAGTAACATAAAAATTATGTTTATTGTTGATTTTCTGTGTGTTTTTAAGAATAAAAAACAAAATAAAAACACTACTTTAAAGCAAAACATCTTCATTGTATTTTAAAACATAAATTGCAAGCATTTAAAAAAAATGTTTAATCAAAATATTTTCTCAGAAATTTTATGATATCGGTAACTACGGCAATACTGGATTCACATATTTTAAAAATAAACATAATTTTTTCACCAAGATAGACCAAAAATAAAATAAAGAAATAATTAAATTATTTATATTTAATATTATCAAATAAATTTCGTGATAACATTAACATGATAATGTTTTTTTTAAACCAAAAATGAAGCTTTTTTCATAAGATGTTTTCGCTTCGAGAACATTTGAAAAATGAACTTACAACTGACTGTGTAAACACTCAAGTTACTTGCAAGACTTTCGGCTATTTCTTCGACATTTTCGATGATAATACATATACACTACTTGCAAGTAATTACTTGCATGTGTAAAGGCAGGGTTACACATGCAAGTGCAAGTTCGAAAAACTCAATACACTCACACGTTTTTACTAACACCATCACATTTTTCGTACTTGCAGCCCAACTTGCAAGAGAATTTGCTTGCAAGTAAATTTTTGACACGTGCAGCAAGTAAAATGACAAATAAAGAAACAGTGTTACCGTGGATGCCTTTGGTATCAATTTACTAGTACTTAGTAATATAAAAATTATGTTTATAGTGGATTTTCGTTGTTAAAAAAACACTACTACAAAGCAACACATCTTCATGGTATTTTAAAACATAAATTGCAAGAATTTAAAAAAAATTGTTAATCAAAATATTTTCTTAGAAATTTTATGATATCGGTAACTACGGCAATACTGGATTCACATGTTTTAAAAATAAACATAATTTTTTCATCAAGATGGACCAAAAATAAAATAAAGAAATAATTAAATTATTTATATTTAATATTATCAAATAAATTTCGTGATAACATTAACATGATAATGTTTTTTTTAAACCAAAAATGAAGCTTTTTTCATAAGATGTTTTCGCTTCGAGAACATTTGAAAAATGAACTTACAACTGACTGTGTAAACACTCAAGTTACTTGCAAGACTTTCGGCTATTTCTTCGACATTTTCGATGATAATACATATACACTACTTGCAAGTAATTACTTGCATGTGTAAAGGCAGGGTAAGCCCCGAAAAAATAATGCACCAAATTCGGGTTTAATAATTTTAATGTGTTGATAGGGTAAAAGCACGAGTAGTCGGCCATTTAACTTTTTTCCCATTCTCAACAGACGCTATCAAGATTGTGAGAGTAGTATTTTGTTGTCAACGATTTATTATTTTTGAACAATTTGTGTAGTTTTAGACTCAATTAACGGTTTTCAGAAGTTTAGCTATAAAAATAGAGTAATTTACGTTTTTTTCAACATGTACCATTTTCCCCAATAGTCGGCACACTCGTATCTAAGTTCGGCACTTTTTGCCCCAATAGTCGGCATAGGATTTTTAAGTAAGAAAAGAATAATATCGTTTAATAATTCAAGATTTTTTTTATTAAAACGTAAGTTATTTAAAATTAACATACATCTTGCTATTAGCTGAAAAGACCAACAGCACCGTAATGGTTTCTTTTTCGTTCCCTTTCTGGAAAGAATACACATTCCGATAGCCCTTGGGTGCTATAACTTTACCTGTTTAAGGACACAAACTGGTTAACTGTGGAATGCCGGATGTCTTTAAATAAGATTGCTGAGCATTCAGGGTTAACGCTTATATTGATACCTGGGCACTCAGACTGCCCGGGAAACCAGATAGCAGATGAGCTGGCCAAGGAAGGTGGTCGCATGGATGACACATTCATTGATCAATTCGTTGGAATTCCAATGGCTCACTGTAAGTCACTCAGTCGGCGCGAGTATTATAGAATTGCGCAAGAGGGATGGACCTGTGAGTCCACCTGCTCCATATCCAGGGCACTATGGCCTGGCTATGAAGAACGGAAAACCAAATCTCTACTTAGGTTCAAAAGGAACCAAATCAGGACTGTGGTGTCGGTTATGACTGGATAATGGCCTGTTGGGACTGATGCTAGGAGAATGGGGGTGGAATTCAATGACTACTGCAGAAGTTGTCATGATGAGGAGGAAGAGGAGACTGTGCTTCACTTTCTCTGTCAATGCCCTGGGCTACGGGGCATCAGGGCAAAATACCTGGGAGAGCCGGTGTTTTCCTGCTTGGAGGATCTATCTAAAATAGAACTAAGATTGCTTCTTCTCTTCATTAGGAAGACGGATTGGCTCAAATCTGCAGTAACGCCATCTGAGTTACTGCTCTTTGGGATGGGCATTGGCGCTGGGTATCACAAAGGGATCGCTGAAGGACCCAAGTGAGCTGTCTCTCGATTGCTGCCCATGGAACCTAACCTAACCTTAGGACACAAACTAAAACTAGTTTCATCCCCATTAAATATTCGCGATGGATTAGAAAGTTTTTGTTCAGTCAGAAAGTTTTTTAGACCTTCGAACCATTTTCTGATGCCCTCTTCGGTTATTACAGCCCTCCCCTTGCTTATTCCTTCCGCTTCAGGAATTGCTAGGCAAGGATGCCGCTTTTATAATCAGCTCTCCCGGTCTACCATTTAAAAACGGTGTGGTGCGCTGGTCTTTAACTATTGCCTGAACAGTGCTCAACAAATCCTCGGCTTTTAATGGAAACCCGCATTTCGCCATTTCTTGGCACCACCTTACCAAACGCATTTCTTCGATGTTAGACAGTACCGTTTGTGGACCCATTCTCCTAGGACCTTCAGGAGCTCGGCCATATAATTTGTCCTGTATGGTGGAACGCATAACGCCATATTTTTTTACTTGCAACACGTATCTACCTTCTCTTATTTTGGAAAGCGCATTTTTAAGGAATATTGGTGGAAGGGTCGTTCCATTTTAATTTTATAATGGTCTGAAATGCCAAAGAAATGAATCCTAATTTAATGCCTACCAAAATATTATTTTGTTTGGCTAGCTCCCACCATTTATAACCACTGCCGACATCAGAATACATTTTCTCCTATACTCGGCATCATATAAAATACTGAATAAAATGTATGCCGACTATTGGGTAAAGTGAAAAAAAACTCATTTTCTTTACATTCATTATCAAGAGAGACGAGTAATATATAATAGAGTAGAATTTGAGCTTAATAAGAGAAAATATAAATTATTCTAAAGTCGGCATCCCTATGCCGACTACTGGAAATCTGTCAAAATTTTGTCCCTAATGTCGGCAGCCTTTAAAATAAGCGAAATATACATTTTTTTTATAAATTTATTTTTATTGGAGACTACATGAACGTCTATCTTCCTACTAAAAGCATTATGGTAAAAAAATAACTTAATTTAATATGATTCCTTACTTATTCCAACTGTCCTTGACACTAAAAAATTACTTAAATATCTGGCACTACCGCGCGTGTTGAGAGGTTGTCACTGAACGACAAGCCAAATTGATCGAAATACTCATCCCAGCCAATACAAACTTTACATAAAGAGAATGGAGTATAGTTTCTATTTATATATTTGCCGCTATTCTTATTTATTTAACTTTTATAAAAAATTGGCCGACTACTGGTGCATGCCGAACTTAGGGGACTTTACCCTAGTTCATATTTTTATAAATTTTTTTTTTTTTTTTTTTTTGTAAAATGTTTATGATTTGTCTTTTTTATGTTAAAAAAAAATTTTTTTTTTATAATAAGTAAAAAGGTTTTTGTAATTATAAATACATTTCTTTTAATTATAAATGAATTTCTTTTAATTATACATAATTATTCCGCTATTAGCGGAATTCACCCTTGATAGTAAAGTCACTTGTAGACCTTGTTAATCTTATAATTTTAGTAAAAATACTAACATTTACAACACTGCAACAACAAAATGTATTAACCCAAAATATACTACGCTATGGTTGAAAAATCCCACAAAAAGCAGTAGTAGACAAAGTGTGTGAATTTACCAGAATAAAACAGTTGAAGAAACTTTATCTGTCTCTTTCTTTCACTCAGCAAATTCATTAATTTACAATGTATACGAAAAAGACACTCACGCTTTGAAGTATAAAATCGTATTATATATAACAGAGTCGCATTTGTACGTGTATATTGAAGGTGGTAACATTTTTATAAAATTACTAAAACAAGCAGAATCAACTCAGGAAATGTTCATGTTGTTTTTGTAAATATTGTAAAACTGCAACCATCTGCTTTTTTGTTATTAACTCGCTTTGCTTTTATTTTACTTAAACCATCCGTGTAAACATGAAATAAGGCCCAACCATAAGATGCATAGCCTAGCTGAACCTACTGTCAAAAGTTAACAAAACGTCTCTCAAATGTATTTAAAAAAAAACAAGAACCTAATAAAAAAAACTTGATTCCGTACGGAATGTGCGATCAGTTTCGCACTTTGCTTAAGCAAATGACAGTTTCATAAAACTTACCAAAAAGTTTCTTTAAGTTCGATATGGTTAGGGTCATATAATTTACATGTATTCGCACATTTGCTTAAGACAACTTAAGCACATTATGGTTGGGCCTATACTTACCAACAGATCTTTATTTTTTTATTTTAAACACGGAGAGAATTTCATAATATTTTGATTCCACAAAGTCGTAACACATTGTATTACCGTGTAAACTAGCCTTAATATTTTTTGTATATATTATACTTTCAATATTGTTTATTACATTTTTATTTAATTTTTGCGTAATTATTTGCTTAAAATTACAAATTCTCATTTTTATTCGAACGCCCTAATTTTTAAAATTCCCAAAATCAAAACCCCCACTATCATTTTAATTCCCAAAAGCATTAAATTCCCATTTTCAATTCAACGCCCAAAAGCACCAATTCAATTTTGCCTTTTCGTGTATAACTATCGACGCTATCTTGGCGCACGTGGATTTGTCAAAGTTTGTATACTGTTGTCAAAAACGGCTGATCAAGGCAAAATGCAAAAATTTTCGTACGATAAAATTCATAAAGAAGCCACCAAAACGTTGAGGGATCTGTTAGATATGCTGTTAGACATACCAGTTAACTATAAATTATTGTTAATGCTGGGAGGTAGCACAGGCCAATTGCAGCAGTATGCATGAATCTTATTGGACGCACAGGCACTGCTGAGTATGTCGTAACTGGTTCTTGGTCTTTTAAAGCGGCCAGGGAATCTGCCCAGTATGGTAGTTAATTTGGTTTTACCAATATATAGCGGAACAGTTGCTATATATACAACTGTTCCGCGCATGAACACCTGGAATTTAGATCAAAATGCTTCTTTTGTTTATTACTGCGACAGTGAAACTGTTGATGGCGTAGAATTTGATTTTGTGCCAGAAATTTCCAACGATTTGCCTTTAGTTTGCGATATGTCTTCTAACTTTTTACGTCTAAAGATCGATGTAAAGGGCTTTGGTGTTTTATTTGCCGGAGCACAAAAAAATGGACCTTCATAAGCTACTGTAATTATAGCACGTGAAGATTTATTGGGCCACCACATTATGGAGGCTACGTCTGTATTCAATTTTACGCTAATGCATAAAAAAGACTCGCTACTAAACACGCCACCAACTTTTGGGTTAGTAATTATTGGTAAGTTTTTTTTTAATAAGTTTTAACGGTAAGTGTTTATATTCCACTTGCATTCCCTGAATAGCATTTATGTTATTTGTTTAAATGGATAAAACGTAATGGTGGTGTTGAAGGCAAAAAAAGTGGCAATCGAATCTAAACTGATTACGATATAATTGACAAATCACATGGATTTTTCTATTGCCCAGTCGATGCAAATGTTCGTTCTCGCATGAAAGTACCATTCCGAATTGGCAGCGCTCAGGGAGATGAACATTTTGAAAAAGCTTTCTTAGACAAAGCTGAAAGTGTAGGTATGATACAACTCAAAGGTCATCGTTCGGTAGGCGGTATTCGAGCAAATCATTATAATGCGACAACTGTCGCTGAAATACAGAAATTAGCAAATCTTATGTTGGATTTTTATAAAAACAATTGCAGATAAATAAAATTCTGTACTTCAGTTTTAATATTTTCTTCTATTTAATTTACAACAATTGATGATTTTTTAAAATTTCATCTAATTCATTTTCTATTTCCATGTTTGTATCACGAAGATTATCAACTACCTTCTTAGCCCATACAAAATATTCATCTCGGCGTTTCTGAAAATATACAAATATGCATCTAAGTTGGAATAATGAAAAATTTTTATTATTAAAATTTTACTTCACTTACTCCGCATGAGTTTCTTGGTCGTTTTTATTTGGTTTGAAAGAAACATCGTCCATACCTGTTTCTTTATCATTTTCCATTAATACTTCAGGCTTGTCCATCTGCAAAAAAAAAAGGCTCCGTATTTGGCAAGAGAATAACTTGCACCAATATGCAAAATATCGGAAGGTAAACAGTGGTCAACAGGTCTGCCCCAATTCTCGCATTTTTTTTCAAGCGGCTGGTTCATAGGGAACTAAGACCAAGTTTCCATTACCTTTATTGTAAGGTTTCTTATAAACTGAACACCGTCGCATTTTTTTATTTAAAACTAGCTTAACCCGGTGCGCTTCGCTACACTGACCCCGCACATTTTTATATTGAAATTTATAGTTTACTATAATAGTAGCTTTAACCACGTTTGAAGACTCTCCCTTTAATAGTTCTTCAGTTGAGCGATATTTAATGTATGCATCCTATGGGAGGTATTTCCCCCCCTGCGCCTACCCGCTTTATTTTTATTTTCAAAAGTGTAGTATACCATAAGAGTGACTTTTAGAAAGTTTGAACATTCTCACTATTACAGTTCTTAAGATATGCGATGTTAAACATTGGCGTCCTATGGGGTATTCCTATACCCCCGCTGCTATTTTATTTCAATTCCGGGGCTCAGAAGATCCTACTACAAAAAGTTCAGCAAAATGCGTGCAGCGGCTCTAAAGATATGCGATAATTAATATTGGCATCCTATGGGGGGTACCAATTCCCCTGCCCCTATCGAAAAAATAAGTAGCCTATTTTATTTTTAGGGCTCACGTGATGTTACTGTAAAAATTTCAGGAAAATCGGTTCAGTAGTTTCGGAGTCTATAAAGCGACAAACAAACATACAAACATAATTCATTTTTATATAGGTATATAGATTAGAATTTTTTAAAAAAGAAATTAATAATTTCACCTTAATTATTCGCTGCTTTTTATTTGTTTTATTATAAAAATAATATTTTCACACTTTTCAAAAAAAATTCGGTTTTGGCGCAAAACATAAACAAAAGTATATTTTGACGTTTGGCAAATTTATTTGCAATTCGCCGTGGACACAGCTGATGAACGAGTTGCACATTTTTTGTTTTTTGCCACACATACATGCATATAAAACAGGGGTTTCCCTTTGTTTTCCCTATGTAGTAGTAAGATTTTGGCAACCGCGAGGAAATTTACACAAACAAAATACCTGTTGTTTTTTGTACTGATGTAGCTGTAAGCCTGTGATCGGCAAAATCAGGGCGCCGCGTTTTCTCTTCTTTATTTTATTCTCTTTTGTTACGTACGTGTGCACACATTTTAGAGAATTAACCCTATCGGAAAATGAGTTAGCTTAAAGTTAACTCATGGTTAATCAGAAGTTAGTCAGAGGTGACTCACAAGCTAACTCATTTACAAGGTTAAAGCTATTCAGTTTTTACACGCAATGTCCGCAGTACGAGTCAGTACTCACTCACACTGCATAACTTTAAGATACCCATAAGTTAGCTCATTATGAGTTAGCTTGTGGAGCATACAATATGTTGAATTTAATAAGAGAATAAAAAAAAAATTACGTATTTTGCTTTATTTATTTTTTAAAGAGAGACAGAGACTATTACACATATGTTTTCTTTCATTTTTGTTGTATTTCCCCTTTGTCTACAGAAACTCTCAGTTATAAGACACCAGCAGCATGCCCGATATGGCAAAAACCGGTTTTCATAATAATTCTACTTTGAAAATGAGATGTATTTAACTAAATTATATTAACAGAGAGAATATGGGAACTTTTGCTTATTATTTAACTTTGAAAAAGTACACAAAACAAGCAAAACGTTTTTTTACCAGAGTCCACTGCATCAGCTTTGAGTTAGCCAAACGCTAGTTCAATAGTTATCGAGAAGAAGTCAGTCGCACAAAACACAACTCACTAATCTCTGCATAACTTTTGAGTTAGCCAAAAGCTAGTTCAATACTTATCGAGAAGAAGTCAGTCGCACAAAACACAACTGACTCAAATCTGCACCAATTATGAGTGAGTTTACAAGTCAGTTGTAAATAAGTTAGCTAAAAGTCAACTTAATGTTGAGCTAGCTAATAAAAATCCGACAGGGATCGGATAGCCCGTACACAGGGTCTCCACCTAAGATAATATCTGATATAATATGTGAGAGAACGTCGGCAGAATGAGAGAGCACATTTCTTCATGTTAATTTTAATCTTAAACAAGGGGAACACGTATCTTATAAGATTTCATAATCGACTAACTCTCGTACAGTAAACTTGTATCGTTTTTATTATTTTTCATTTTTTTTTTTTGGTTCTTTGATTTTTTAATTTAAAATATTGTTTTTTTTTTAAATTTTTCACAAGGTTGGCACTATTTGCATTAATAAATTACACATTTTAATAATGGTGGCTTATTATTGTTTTATATGTGTGTATGGATGTGTATTTTTGACAGCTCATCTAATAAGATAGTTGTCAAGGCGAACTCAACTACAGGTGGTGTCGAAACTATAACAATCCAAAAACAACAGAAACCACATAGCGTTGTTTGCATTGTATTGTTAGTGTTTACGGTCCAAAACGTCAACCATTCCTAACAAAACACTAAAGGCCCAACCATAATATGCATGAGGCCACATTAGTCAACTTAAGCAACTGTGCGAATACATATAAAAAATATGTGGCCAACTATAATGTACTTAATTAAAATTTTCGTTAAGTTTCGTCAAATGTCATTTGCTTAAGCAAAGTGCCAAACTGAACGCACATTCCGTGCGGAATCAGCTGTTGGTGTGTTGTTACAAAAAATAAAATAAATTGAAATGGATAAAGAAAAACAAGAATATAGAAAAAGAGGAATTTTACATATTTTCATTTTGCATCCATTTTTTATTAAAAAGTATGTACAACAATCGCCAATTTTTTTCTTTTTAAAACGTTGCTGGCAAATTAAATAAAACATAAAATAAACAAATACAGGGCTGTAATTTTTGGTACTTCTTTATTTGAAGTACTCGCAAGAAAACCAAATATTGCACAAATATGCAACATGGATCTTAAGTTTCTGTAAGTACATTATGGCCACCTTAAAGTCTCTTTTAATTTTCTCATGCATTTGACAGTCTTTTCGTTAATTTTTGACAGTACTTTAAGCTAACTTATGCATATTATAGTTGGGCCTTAACAAATCAAAACAAATTGGCTCGAACTGTCAAAATCAGATGGCGTTTCAACACCACCTGTAGTTGAATTCGCCTTGATAGTTGTTATAAGATTTCTCATAACAACTGTCTCACAACATTTATTATAATAGCTCCGTTCGAGAACACAAAAGTTTTTACTATTTTTTACTGAGCTTTACTGCATTTTACTAAATTGCGTTCGCGTACACAAAATACAGTAAAATAGAACACAAATTAAGAGCGTAAAGTGACAGTTCTTGACTGAGTACCTACAAATTTTTACTGCAGAAATTTTTGCAGTAAAATTTAGTAAAACAAATAAACATGTTTCAAAAGGTAAACAAACAAAAGTAGCAAGCAAAAGGCATACAAATTGTGAAAAAATTTTTTAAAAAAAGAAAAGTTGAAATAAAACTAAAATAAAAACAAAAAATGAATAAATATTAATTAATTAAACTTGCTTGTGAAGAATTTATATGGCTAAATACCAACTTTTGAAACTTTGTTTTGTTATGTTAATTTTTTGAAGTTGTAAAAGTGTCAAGTACTCGGGTACTTAGAACAGCCCTTGTTTTTAAAGTTATCAATAGTAAAAAAAAGTATTCGTGTGCTATTGATCAAATTTTGCCGGACACAATTTAGCAAATTCAAATAAAATAAAAAACAAACAAATACAAAAGTTTTTACTATTTTTTACTGAACTTTACTGCATTTTACGAAATTGTGTTCGAGTACACAAAATGCAGTAAATGAGAACACAAATTGACAGTTCTTGATCGTATGAAGTATGAATTATCTTGTTTTTTTTTCAATTATTAGGTATTACTAGCTAGATTTGTATGAAGCAAAAACAGAGTTGTCAGTTTTTTTTTTACCTTCGACGTAAAAGTAATAATCTTTAATCTAGAAATTAAGAAGGTTCAGATAGCTTCTATTCTTTAATTTGTTAATTATTATTATTTTGTTTAACTTAATTATTAGCTGAATAAATAAGTAGATATTGGGAATTATTTCTTTTCATAAGTTACTTTATTATATTCAACATTTTTTTTAAGGTAAAATGTAACAAAAAAATCCAATATAATAGTCTGGTAGTGTATAAAGTCATTCCTAAATATTTAAGGAATAAACCTATTACAAAAAGCTTTATAAAATACATAACTGAAATTTAGCTCATAGAATAAATTCGAAAAAAATGCTGAATAAATAAGGTAACACTCTTTGAATTAATTAAGTTTATATAAGGTAGGTGCGATGAAAATTATTTTAATATATATTTGTACATATGTAATTCTGTGGCAATAAGGAAAGAGTTCTTAAGTCTATTTTATTTTAGTTTAAAAGGCGATTTTCGAAAATTTACTTCTATTATAATATAATCATCACTTAAGGCTAGTTTACACTATTATACTTTGTATTAATACATGAAAAAAATTCAAGTAATATGTAAAAGTGTGATAGGATGAATGCAATGTGTTATGAAAATGACAAGTATTACGAAAAAAAAGTTGACAGCCCATATGACTTCATCGTTTTTTTGAAAATTTTCTAAACAATAAGTCCCAATTTGCACTTTGGACATTACTTGCCGGACAGACGAAGTTTGTTGGCGAGAGAGGAAAAGAGTAAGCATAAATCGTCGCCCCCTTACCAACAAACTTCGTCTGTCCGGCAAGAAATGTCCATAGTGTAAATTGCGACTAATACTTTTCATTTGATCAGGGTTGCATTTTAACAGAAGCATGTTCATCTGTGATATTGTGACTACAAACTGTTTTGTTACATTAGATTTTTTGACAGTTGCAACAAAACTCATTACTATGCTTTGGTTTTGTATGTTTTACTTAAGTGTTCTATGTTCATACGAAATAGTTGTTAAATGCTACGTTTAATTTGTAAAGTTCATATAAACAGGTTTAGCTGGACAAACTCCAATAAAGTGAAAAGTTTCTCAGGTTCATCAAGGTTGCATATTGTACATGTATTAGCTGTGTCATTTCTGAAGTTTCTAGCGTTTAAATTGAGCAATCCACCTCTTGCTTTAAATATCAAACTAGTGATATAGGTCGATAAATTTGCCGTGAGAACTGGCGCGACATCAAAACTAAGTTGGGAGTACAGATCGTGATGCTGGGAGTTGGCTGCTTTTGTTAAGTTATATACACGTTCATTAGATTATTGTTATTTCAAAATGGGTTTCCATACTCTGGCATAAAGGTCTGTCAGAGTTATCTGGGGGAAAATTGTAGAACTTGACAGATTTGACCACTCTTTTGCCCAATAAACCTTTCGAGATATAATACACTGCTAAAATACGAGGTAGTCGTTGTTGACTTAAATTCAAAACTTTATTTATATAATTAAAGTGCAGTTTCAACTTCGAAATATAAAGTGAGTCAAGGTTAGTTTCCAAAAGTAGCATGTAATTTGGTGTTGTAGGGGGAAGGTACAACATTTTTTTAATAAAAAATCGAAACAGCTTCTCAACACATCGTGCTTTTCATATTCCGATATTTGAGCCGCGTATAACAAAATTGATCTACAACAACACTGCTTCTGTGGTCCGATTGTCAAAAATATTCCTAGTAAAAAAAAAAAAACGTTTGTTTACACAAAAAACTAGTTTGTATACAAACTTTGACAAATCGACCACCGAAAAAATAACCATATGTTGACTTGACCCCACCTTCTAGTGAATTCGCCTTGGTCATACTATTATAGAAACCATATAGTTCAAACGCTTTTAAAATGATATTGGTGCTTAAAGAATATCAATATTTTTTCAACAAAAAACATGCGCCATAAATAACAATAAATTGTGTGTGTACACTGTATGTAATTGGCACGTAGAATATTCTGTCAAGGTTCAAAATAACGTTGCCTTTACACAGGCAAGTAGTGGCATGCCAATGTTCTATACATATTATCAACGAAAAAGTGTTCGAAATAGTCGAATCTCATGCCATTTGCTTTTCTGTTTACACATGCCACTGCCAGTTCATTTTCAAAATGTCGTCGAAGCGTCAACTTGAGATAATTTGTTTACATCTCAAATTAAAAAAAAAGTACCAGAAAACAAAAAAGAGTTGCCGACTTCATCACATAGTTTTAGTTTTGGGGAAATAGTTTACATTTATTTATATTAGCATTATTTTAGCAAAATTAATGCTCTATAATTAGGAAACTTACTGATTTTAACGCCCGTTACCACAAATTAATCATAAAAATGCATTTAACAGTTAAAACTTTAATTACAGTTCGACAACAATCCAGTCGATTTGCATTTAATATTAAACAGGGTAACATTGCTAATCGTTTTGACATTTAGTGGCATGCAAGTGCCAAATTTCCACTCGCATGCAATTTTTGCTGCCACTGGAGCTGCCATTGCGAAAAATGTGAGTGTATTAGTAAAAATCGTGAGTGTATTGAGTTTTTCGAACTGGTAGTGGCATGTGTAAATGCTAGGTAAGCTACCCTGTATACCTTTACAAGAACGCATAAAAAGAAAAGAGTATTTAAACTGAATTGGGGGTACTGTGGTATACACTCAAACCTCGTTTTATGCGATTGATCCGTTCCAGAGAAAATCGCATAAAACAAATTCGCATAAAACGATACACTAGCTCCATACTAAAATTAATGATTCGTCCCTGAATTTTGAAAAAACGCATAAATTCAAAGTTAAGCATTAAAACTCAAACAAAATCGCATAAAAAAAGTCAACAAAAAAGTAATTCATTTATTAAAAAAAACAAATAAACATCAATTCACTACGTACTTAACAAAGAAAAAAATATTTACATTGAAGAAATAAATTATATCTCATAATCAGAATCACTAATATGGCGTGTGCTGAGTTTCTGAATTGGCTCTATATCGCTTTCATCACTAGAGGAAACAAACACATCTATGGGTAGATTACTATTTTTATCACTACAAATGTTCTCACTTTGGCTGCAAGGAACATCAAAGTTTTCAGTCAGTTCTTTCTCCTTAGGTACTTGTTGAAAATAATTTGTCATAAGTTTTTGTGATGTCGATTTTTTTAACTCTTTTTGTAACTCTCGATATGCCGAAAATGTGTTGTTAAGCCCATGCTGAATTTTTAGTGCCCGTTCCGTATAGGGATCCACATTAAGAATTTCGCTCTGTAAGTCTTTAACTGTTTTAAGAATTTTATCAATCTTTTTTAAAGTAAGGGACTCCACAAGTTCTTCACAATCACTTTCGCAATTATTATCTTCCATATTATCAGCAGTTAGACTAACAATGTCGTCATCAGATAACGGAACATCTACGAGAAGCTCTTCTATATCATTATGGTTCAAAGAATCAAATCCATCGCTTTCAATTTGTCGAGCCAGCATTAAAATTTCTTCAGATAATACCGATATTTCATCAGCAGTATTACTCCGAACACAACCTGGCCATACAGCTTTCCAGCACCCATTTAATGTTTTTGGTCGTATACTGGATACTGCAGATGCAACCAAAACTATGCAGTCGAAAATATTAAATTTTTTCCACGCCTCGGTCAATGTTAATTCTTCATTTTCAATTTTATTTAAAATAAATTGGTATGTGCTTTTTATATAATATTTCTTAAAAGTGGAGATTATTCCTTGATCTAGTGGTTGAAGAATACTGGTTGTATTTGGTGGCAAGAATTCAATCTTAATGTTTGAATGTTCCAAATGTGGGTGTCCAGGAGCATTATCTATAACAAGTAAAATTTTGAATTCAAGACTTTTTTCCTTCATATAGGATTCAACTTCTGGTACAAAACATTTGTGAAACCATTCACTAAATAATGCAGAGGTTACCCAAGCTTTAGTGTTTGCCATCCAGTGAACTGGCAAACGTTTTAAGTCTTTTCCCTTAAGGGCCCGTGGTTTTAAAAACTTATTTACGACTAATGGTTTTAACATTTTATCTCCTGAAGCGTTGCTGCATAGTAAAACCGTTAATCTTTCTTTACTAGGTTTAAATCCACTGGCTCTTTTTTCTGTTTTAGCAATGTAGGTTTTATTTGGCAATTTTTTCCAAAATAATCCGGTCTCATCTGCATTGAATATTTGATCTGGGCAATACTGTCCTTCTTCTATTATTTTTTTTAATTTTTCAGGATAATTTATAGAAGCATGTTCATCTGCTGATGCTGACTCACCTCTGATTTGGATGCTGTGAATATTATTTCTTTTTAAAAACCGTGCAAGCCACCCATTGCTAGCTAAAAATTCTTTTTCTTTTGGTTCAGAAGTTGATGGCTGATTTTGCTTTATTCTATCATAAAATATTAGGGCTTTTTCTTGTATCATATATCCGCTTATGGGAATCCTCTTTTTAGTTAAATCCTCAATCCACAAATTAAGAGATTTTTCCATTTTTTCAATCAGTATGTCTCTTGTATAAGACGAATACTTTGAACTCATTTCTGTGCCCGAAATTACGGATTTTCTTATGGAATCTTCATTTTTTTTAATCGATCGTATAGTTGATTCTCCTAAGTTGAACTCCTTTCCAAGAGATGTATACTTTGCACCATTTTCTAAGAGTTAGAGAATTTTAATTTTTGTCTCTAGGGATATTGTTTGTCGTTTTTTCTTATTTTTATCCATACTGTAATCTGAAAACGTACAAATAAAATATTTTTGAGCACAGAAACTTTAAAATTACAAAACTTTATAAGTTCTCACTTTAATCACTTTTACGATAAATTAATCTCAATTTTTTATACGAGTAATATTCACTAAGACGTGAAAACAAACACCACAATAAACTATTATATTTAACTTGATGATTAAAAGGGATTTCCCCTAAGTTGAAAACTAGAATGATATTCACACTAAGTCACAGCGCGGTGCAATAAAAGTCACAAGCAGTGTTGCCACAACCAAAAAAAAATTGTACATACAAAAGCGTGCACAAAAAAAAAAGCGTGCAAAAAAAAAAAAATTCAAAATCGCACAAATTTGAATTCGCATAAAAAAAATTCGCATAAAACGAGGTTTGAGTGTATATGAAAAAAAAGAGTACTGATAATAGTACCATAGTACTGAATTTTTCATCACTGGTATCTATTCATTCCTAATGCCACAGATCGGAAGTTTTTCTATGTGCAAATATTGTACATTGATAAAAGATTAGCAAAGTCATTTTGAAAAATCGTACAAAATAATTAAAACTTTGTCAGTGTGCACTTTTGAACGTGAAAATCTCAAAAGTGCAATAACTCAAATACTCAAGTACTTTTTCCTTCTTGCCACAGAATTAAAAAAGGTTGCTAAAAACTTTTTAGTTAGACCCCTTTCAGACAAGCAAAGTTTACTTTGCAAAGTCTTGAGTTTATTGAAGAGAAGGGAAAAGAACATACGTTCGTAGATTATACCTGAAGTTGGCTGCAACTTTATATTTATATACAGCGTTACCAGAATCTTTGGAATAAAAATTGTCATATGTCGAAAGATATCATATTTTGAAGAGGAAAATCTTAAAATTTTTTTCTTAATTTAAATTTTTTAAAACAAGGGCAAAATAGTAAGAATTATTAATTTTTTATAAAAACATACATACTTCTTATTAATAATTAGTATTGTGGTTATTTTGTTGAACTATTCATGGTTTAAAAAAAAAAAAAAAAACAGAAGTAAGGAAAACATGTGAGATCAATTAAAAATGGATAATCATTCAAAAAGCAAATTTCGATCTACCAAAGGTTAAAATACAATTTGGTTTAAGGATTGATGTTTGACTACTGACGTCAGCAGTCACCGATGGCTGCGAGTGTAAGACGGTAAATCCCTCTGAGGAGACCTAGTGGTTGAGGTCGAAACTTGTCAGAGTAACCAGCCGCCTGGGTTCGAATCACACGCCAGACAGCCTGGCTTCGAATCCCAGGTCAGTCAAGAATGAAAATTATCAATAACAATTTTAATTAATTCTCCATGTTGTAAAATTCCTTTCTTCATAAAAATAATTTAATGAAAATTAAATTTAATGAACTTAAGCCTAATTAAAAATAGTAAAAATTTGGATTAAAAACCATGAATAGTTCAACAAAATAACCACAATACTAATTATTGTTAAAGCTAAGGCACAAGCTCTATGTGTTCATTTGTCCTTCAAGTTGTGCTGAACAATGTCAACAAGGAAAAAGAAAGACAAAAACATGATAAACAAAAAAATGTACTTTGGACTTCAAGAAGAATTCTTGACAAAAGTACGAAAAAAAAAAAAAAAAAAAAAAAAAAAAAACAGATGTAAGGAAAACATGTGAGATCAATTAAAAATGGATAATCATTCAAAAAGCAAATTTCGATCTACCAAAGGTTAAAATACAATTTGGTTTAAGGATTGATGTTTGACTACTGACGCACAGTGGCGCCCGTAGAGCAAGCGAGGTTGCAAAAATCAAAATTTTCATGAGTGCCGACGAAGTTTTGAATAAACCCATGTTATAGGAAACTTTTCAACGATTTCAAATATGCCACTCTTAATAATATCACATTTTTAGTTTAGAAGATATAACCGTTCAAAGTTGACCGACTTTCGGTTTTCAAAAAAACACACAATTTTTAGTCAATTTGTTGCGATTTCAGGTGTAATATCACGAAAAATAGGTAACGAATCGCCTTATTTTTTGTTTGTATTGATTGATGTATTTATTAAATGTATAATGATAAAAAAAAAATTAACTGTTTGCTCTGTGTTTCTCCTGGTAAATCACTATTTAAAAACTATCCGTTTTTCACTATTTTTCAACTTTGACGGAAAATAAAAAAAAACTATATTTTTCTATATTTGCCATATTTGAAAAACCTGTTCTTTGATTAGTTCTTTACATAATTCAAAATTTTTATCTGCCCGTACGTGCCCGTTTGGCTTCTAGAGGTAAAAAAGTTTAAAAAGACATGGTTGCAGAAATTGTATGGCGTCCATCCCTTATATGTTTTGACTGACAGTAGTTTGATCTAATAGTTTGAAAAAAACTACTCATTGAAATTAGCAGGTATGTACCTCACATAAACAATACTTTGGCGTACAAATGGTCAGGAACAATATTGACTTATGGTCCCTACAGGTAGGCACAAATCTTATTTGGACACGTGCATAATATCAAAATTGCATTATTCAGCCTAAATCCATATGTATGCAGGGAACAGATAAATTTTTAGGCATGGTAGCATAAGCCTATATATTGCAAAATAAGCATAATGCCTGGATTAGTCTACGCCTGAAAGTTGGCGCAACAATTACTGAAACCATTAAACAATTTAAGTACTGAAAACATGGCGTTGAACAATTTAAAATTATTTGAACTGTTTAGAAAGTCAACCACACCAAAGTTTTTCACGGAAGTGAAAATTCTTCCTGAGAAGTTGACATTGATCAGCAAATGGGGCTGCGATGGATCATCCGGACAAAGCGTTTATAAGCAAAGGATATCTTCCGATGACGCTACAATATCGGATGGAAATATGTTTATGGCATCTGTTGTTCCTTTGCGGCTAAAATCGGATGATTCCCTACACTGGAAAAATCCACGACCGTCATCAGTGCATTATTGCCGACCAATAATGTTTCAGTTTGCAAGGGAATCGACAGAACTCATAAGGACTACGGTGAAGGACATTGAAGAACAAATAAGCAAGATTAAGCCTACAAAGCTGCAAATTGGAGAAGGAAAATATATTGAATGCAATTACGAGTTCCACCTGACCATGGTTGACGAAAAAGTCGTAAACGAACTGACAGGAACAACCTCAACAATGTCATGCCCGATTTGCAAAAAGAGTCAGAAGAACTTTTTTCAATTCAATTCAATTTATTTCATATATAATATGTTACATCTCAATTTTATATAATTAGTTGTAAAGAATTTAAGATAAGTATCTTTTTCTGCTTAATTATAACATATTTCAATTAGTTATCATATACATATATATAGACAGAATTATTTTGGAGGTAAAAATTTAGCAAAAACCTATTTAAACCCCTTTTTTCGTTTTATTTTTATATTTTTTTTTATCGATTTTTTACTATTATTTGTCAGAAGAACTTTGGTAATTTAAACGATTCTACAAATGAGGAGAATTACGAATATGGAATGTCACCAATGCACGCAAGGATAAGGTGTATGGAATTCTTGCTAAAACTGGCATATACCCTACCACAAGAGGAGGAAAACTTCGATGAAAATACATCAATAAAGGATAAGGAGAAGATCAGAAAGAAGCAAATACAGGAGGCTTTTTTTAAACAAGTTGGACTAAAAGTAGACTGTCCCAAGCACGGATACGGTAACTCAAACGATGGAAACACTTCTAGGAGATTTTTTGAAAATGATGAGGCAGTAACTAGAATCATTGGAATTGACAATCAAATCGTGAAAAGATTGGGAACGATCTTGGATGTTTTAAACTGCAAATATGGAGAATATGCGTCGAAAGCTGCATCTCTTTTAGCAGAAATGTATCCACAGAAGAAGTTGACCCCGACCGTCCATAAAATATTGGCGCATGGCAAAGATATAATTGAGTACCAGTCTTTGCCAATTGGAGAGCTTTCTGAAGAAGCACAGGAGTCTCTTAACAAATTTTATAAAATATATATATTGCACAACACATTCAAAGCATCAAGGGTAAGGCAAAATAAGGACCTCTTCAACATGTTGGCAGCATCTTCCGATCCACTTATTTCTTCCCTGCGGCATGTGAAGTCACAAATAGAGTTACAAAATAATTATAGTTTAGAAATGGTTAGTCTTTTAGATATACCTTCTCTTACGAATTGTGATGAATATTTTACAGAAAATTTAAAAAATAAATTTAAAAAAAAAATAATTTTTTTTTAATTTGTTGGGTAATAATTTAAAACATAAAACCCTTAAGAAAAAAAATAAAAACAATCTAAAAATGTAAAAATAATTTTTTTAAGTTACCATAAAATTGATTTTTCTACTAATTTTAACTTTGATAACCCATAAGTAGACCCCTACAAAGCGTAGCACCCTTTCCAAACGCTCATTTCATAGGCTGAACAGTTATCTATCATATGCTGTTTAAACTGTTCAATTATCTTATTCTGTTCAAAAGATATGATTTTTGCAACGAAAAAACTCAAATGGCGCCACTGTGTGACGTCAGCAGTCATCGATGGCTGCGAGTGTAAGACGGCAAATCCCTCTGAGGAGAACTAGTGGTTGAGGTCGAAACATGTCAGGGTAACCAGCCGCCTGGGTTCGAATCACACGCCAGACAGCCTGGTTTCGAATCCCAGGTCAGTCAAGAATGAAAATTATAAATAACAATTTTAATTAATTCTCCATGTTGTAAAATTCCTTTCTTCATAAAAATAATTTAATGAAAATTAAATTTAATGAACTTAAGCCTAATTAAAAACATACTTCTTATTATTGATAAAAATACATTTTTTCTTTTCACAAATATTTTTTTTATCAATATTCTAATTGCCTATTTCCGATGTGCGAAAGAATTATTTACTTCTTAAGGTACTAATGAAATGTTTAACGAAAATATTTGTTCTGATATTTTCTTCAAAC
Organism: Pollenia amentaria; assembly: GCA_943735925.1. Taxonomy (NCBI): domain Eukaryota; kingdom Metazoa; phylum Arthropoda; class Insecta; order Diptera; family Polleniidae; genus Pollenia; species Pollenia amentaria. Next base: position 247,541,822 of record OX031007.1, on the reverse strand, counting down.
TGTGTGAAACAAAAATATATTTTGTTTAATGTTCAAACTAAGCTCACATTTTTGACAATTTTTGTTTGTTGAAACAGTTGGCAAATAGTTTCAAATAAAATAAATTTAATTTTGTTTGCCATGCGTTCAGACTAAAATAAATATTTGCATCAAATAATTATTTAATGAAAGTGTTCAAAAATAATAATATATTTCACAAATAGTAAAAAGAGCGCAAAAGCTAATTTATTTTTTTTATTCTGTGGAGCAGCATCTTTTATAGGGTTAGAACAGGAGAATGTTAAAGATAAAAAAAACTGGAAGACAATGGGTAACGGGAACATGGCTAAAATTTGCGAATAATTGCAAACTTGGAAAAAAACCCTTAAATATATTTGAAGTCGCTAAATCAGTTAAAAATGCAAAATGTTGGGAAAATTTTTTTTTTTCAAAAATAGCGAAAATTTCCGAAAAATTTAGATATTTCAAACAAGCCATTAAATTTAGTAAAAGTGCCTAAAACTATAAGGAATGGCAAAAATTCTATAAAAATTTCTTAATAAGCGGTAATTCGCAAAAATTTGCTAATAGCGGTACGATAGCAAAGTCTAATAATTATAAAAAATCTTTAAAATTGTAAAGAATCCGAAAACTTACAGGAAAAATTGGTTCTATCCGGAACATGGCTAAAATTATTTGTCGTTGTTTGCTCTTACAATTTTTTTGTAATATCAAATAAATGTTTTCTCAAAAATTACTATTTCACTTCAATACTTCATTGTTTTAAAAATTGACTGTTTAAATAATCGTGTATTTTCTATAAGCAAAATTAAAGTAAAAATCAGAATTTCTAAAAATAAAAAGCCATCATTTGAGAAAAAAATCTTTAATCGTATTTTTGTTTAAAAAAATAATCCAAAATATGATAAAATCATCATTCTGGCAACGCTGTTTATATATTATATTCAAACAAGAGAAAACAAAAATTTTGTCAAATTAAACTTTGTGTGCAGGGCTGCCAGAATTGACGATTTATCGTCATTTTGACGATTTTTGGTTCCGAAATTAGCAAAGTGCCGATTTATTCAGTCTTCAAAATAAGACAATTTTAAATCTTTGGATGTTTGTTATTAGCACAGAAAAAAAACATTTTTGTTCTTTTCCATAAAAAATTTTATGGGCAAAAGCAAAATTTTGAGTCAAGTAAATTTAAGTAAAAACTCGTACCAAAACCTTGATTTTGAGAGTTCACTCGTGTGGGGAGCAGGTGAAGTTATGGACTGATTTGGCTCATTTTTATCATTTAATACTCTATATATATGAAAAATTGTTAAGCCAAATTTTATCATCGTAGCTTATATGGGTGCCATGGTGCCAAAACTATAATTTCGTGAAGAAAGAATATTTCAGGTAGAAAAGAAAAAATAATAATAAATTTAAAGAAAATATAAAGAAGTTTAGGTTTACAGGTCAAAATTAGAGATTCATGGGTATAAATTACAGGCTGTCGTGGTTTTTTGTTCATATCTTAGGCATTTATAGACCGATCTGGCTGAAATATAATAGCACACTATTCCGTACTATATGTAATATAAATGTATAGCAATGGTTATATATGAGTCTTCGGAAATCCCATTTCAACAAACACATAGTTAGATTGACAACTTTGCTATTCATAAGGACTCAGAATATACAAATATACTTTATAGGGCCTAATATTAATATTGTAGCAATTACGAAAGGAATGACAAACTTATATAAGAACGAACTTGTATATATCCCCTCTGTGGTGAACGGTATACAAATTTGAAATTTTTTAGAAAATGGTCCCATTGAAAGTACCTTTTATTCTTAAGACTTTGAAAAAAAGCTTTAGATTATTTTAATGTAGTAATTAAATGTTTATAAAACAATTTTTTTATGAAAATTTTCCTTAACAAACGTTTGTTTAATTTAACAAACAATTTCATAAAGGGGACTTAGACCCCTTTCAGACAGGCAAAGTTTACTTTGACAAAGTCTGTTGAATTCTCTTTTAAACTTTGTTTGGTGCTCAGACACACAAAGTTTAATTTGACAAATTTTTGTTTACTCTTGTTTGAATATAATATATAAACAGCGTTGCCAGAATGATGATTTTATCATATTTTTTTTTTTATTTTTTCAAACAAAAATATGATTATAGATTTTTTTCTCAAATGATGATTTTTTATTTTTAGAAATTCTGATTTTTACTTTAATTTTGCTTATAGAAAATACACGATTACTTAAACAGTCAATTTTTAAAACAATGAAGTTTTGCATCAGCTTGATGTGTGTTGGTGCTGCACACTTTTGTACCCAGTATCTAGAATACACAAAATTGCATCATTATTTCTGGACATAAAAATATTAAAAAAGGCATATTATAACCTATTTCCAATGTGCGAAAGAATTCCTTTTTCGAACAACTACATTTAAAACAAAAACAAATTCTAAAAACTTTGTTTTTATTTTGTTTGTTTTTGTTTTAAATGTATTTGTAAAGGTACGTTCAGACTGATGAAATATTTGAAAGCAAACATCAAAAATTTCATTAACGTAGTCTGAACACAAAATATTTTTGAGTATCAAATAAAATAACAGCTGATTTTGAGCAAATAAAAGTATTTGCCGGCAAACAAATATTTGTCCAATGTGAACATAGTGTGAACACAAAAAATCAAATATTTTAGTAATTTTTGAGCAAACATTTATTTGATATTTCAAAAAAATTGTAAGACCAAACAACGACAAATAATTTTAGCCATGTTCCGGATAGAACCATTTTTTCCTGTAAGTTTTCGGATTCTTTACAATTTTAAAGATTTTTTATAATTATTAGACTTTGCAATTGCTATTAGCAAATTTTTGCAAATTACCGCTAATTTAGAAATTTTTATAGAATTTTTGCCATTCCTTAAAGTTTGCATTTTTTCGCGAATTTTAGCCATGTTCGCAAAAGAAGCGATTTCTTTCTGTGACTCTTTGCAGCTTTAACTATTTTTAATAATTATGAGTACTAAACTTTGGTATCATGCCGCTTTTAGCAAATTTTTGGGATTTCCGCTTATTTAGCAATTTTTACCGAATTTTTGCTATTCCTTATAGTTTTAGGCACCTTTAATAAATTTTAATATATTTTAGCGTTTGTTTGCAAGTTTGCAATTTTTCGCAAATTTTAGCCATGTTCCCGTTACCCAGTGGCTTCCATTTTTTTCTTCTTCTACATTCTCCTGTTCTAACACTAAAAGAGATGCTGATCCACAGAATAAAATAAAAAAATTAGCTTTTGCGCTCATTTTTACCATTTGAGAAATATATTTTTATTTTTGAACACTTTCATTAAATAATTATTTGATGCAAATATTTCTTTTAGTCTGAACGCATGGCAAACATGAATTAATTTATTTTATTAACACTGTTTGCCAACTGTTTCATCAAACAAAAATGATCAAATATTTGAGCTTAGTTTGAACATTAACAAAATATTTTTTTGTTTCACACAGTTTGAAGCAAATATCAGAACAAATATTTTCGATAAATATTTCATTAGTCTGAACGTTACTTAAGAAGTAAATAATTCTTTAGTACATCGGAAATAGGTGAAAAGAAAAAATGTATTTTTATAAAGTTTCATATACTGACGAATTATGTTTTTATGTATTTCAATTTAAATAATAAGAAGTATGGTTTTAAAAAAAATTAATAATTCTTACTATTTTGCCCTTGTTTTAAAAAATTTTAATTAAGAAAAAAAAATTTAAGATTTTCCTCTTCAAAATATGATTTCTTTCGCCTTATGACAATTTTTATTCCAAAGATTCTGGTAACGCTGTATATAAATATAAAGTTGCAGCCAACTTCAGGTATAATCTACGAACGAAAAACAAAACGACTTTGCGAGTACAGCAAAGTATGTACTCCCCCGCTATACTCTTTTCCCTTCTCTTCTATAAACTCAAGACCTTGCAAAGTAAACTTTGCTTGTCTGAAAGGGGTCTTACTTTGAAACACAGATTACTACACTCTGGTACTCTGTGCTTTAAAAAATATCCGATAGAATCGACAGTGATAAAAAACTGTAGATGCCGAGTCCGCCAAAAATAAAACTACCGATAGTACTATCGATTGTCATGCAGCTCTAACGTACATACATACATATGTATGTACTAGGGCGTAACAATTTTTCAATGGCGGTGATCAAGAATGGTACGTATTTTAATATTTTTTTTATTATAGCGTTATTAATTTAATAAAATATAACAAAATTTAGAGAAATAATGATGAAAATTTTTCTTTTCAGGAAATTACGAAGGATGCTGCAGATTCCGGTGAGATAAGGGTGAGTAGGTATTTATGTATATACATATGTACATATTAATTTATATGGAGATCGGTGTTTTCTAAAAAAATTTTGTTGCTTTTTCAGGAATGTGGATCCCGTTATTGCCTAGAAGAAGGATCGAATTCTGTTGTTGGAAAAACAAGGTAAGCGAAAATGTGTTTTAGTTGCTTAAAAGTTTACAAAAACCCAATGCACAATTTTACCATTTTGCTAAAAATACCTACAATGAGTGACAAAAGTGTGTGATTTAAAAAAGTGAAGTGTAAAAAAAAAAATTTGAAAGGAACTTTTATGGATAAACCGATTTGTTTCGGGATAAAAACCTAAATCATTTTTATACCCTTCAACACAGGTGGAAAATTAAAATAATAATAAGAAAAATAAATATAATTTCATTATTCCTAATAATAAATAGTTATAAAAGAACTCAGGAACGATAATTTTCATGAATTTATTCAGACATATGTACTTATGTGATGCACAGAACGTATTAATAGGCAAGTCGATTTCTTTTGCTCCTTTTTACGCCAACACTACTATACATTGGAATTTAACAATTGATACATCATTCGAAAGATATTTTTTTGCAGAAGTACATTTTATTCAAATAGGTTCAGCATTATAGGAGTTATAGCTATAACGCCTAGGCGTTAGAAAGTGTTACTAATACATAGAAAAAACTCGTGTACTTGTGAGCAAAGAAATGTCAATACATAACAGAAGCATTATGCTTTGTTTTTGTGTTTACATAGTAAAAATAATGACAACATGAAGAATTCTCTGCTATGCCTTAAATTCGAGAATGGTAGAAAATAAGAAATAAAAAAGAGAAAGGCAATTTAAAATATTGCGTTTTCTTTTGCAAGAGTTGTTGTTTTTAAATGTTACCGTTGATTTCTTAAGTTTTGGCTATTCATAATTTTAATGTTTTTCTTACATTATTAATATTTTACATTGTAAAGAATGTGTTTATTGCATTTTTTTTTAAATCAAGTGCGATCTTTTGATGGCCTGCGATTTTATATAACAGACACTACCGATCAGGGTCATTTATTATACATATGATAATCATGTATTTACAAAAAATATAGACTATATAGAGGTTATAACAACATAATTCATCAACAAAATAAATATAAATGGAAAATATATAAAAGGCTTTGTTATAAACATTGATAATAGGGAACTTATGTTATACATACATACATACATAAGTATGTACATACATTAGACCGACTCAGTTTTTATACTTTTTTCGAAATTCCTACATGAACATCGATTTTCTTTATCTACTATAAAAACCAAGAATTTTTTTATATTTAGAAATAAACAACTCATTTCAACTAAAACTGCAGTTTTTCTTATTAGAATGCTACTGTTATTTACACCAAAATCTTTATTTTAAAATTGCAATATAATTTATTAAGCTTGAGGTTTTTCTTTTTTATATAAAAATTTTTATAAATTTATTTCAACTCCAATATTTCGATACAGCAATGTGTATCATCGTCAGGGAACAGATTAAACAAATAAAAATAACGTTCACAAAAAAATAATGAAAAAATAATAACAATTGTCAAATAGAAAAAATTATTTACAATTAAAAAAAAAAAAAAAAAAAAAAAAAAAAAAAAAAAATTTTTTAATACAAATAATCCATTACATTCTAAAAAATTTTTTAATTTCCTGTTTTGTTTTTATAAACTAAATTTCTATAGTTTTGTGCTACATTTTCCGTGTCCGATCTAAAATTAATTCTTAACAATTCTGGTACTTTAATGATTTGCAACATTTCTAGCATTAAGCGTCGCTTATAATTGTTTTCTGTGTTTAAAACTGATACATTCTCAAAGTCCGGAGAGTGATTTAAACTGGCACAGTGGGCTGTTAATGCTGTTTTTTGTGATGAAATATCCCTAAACTTTTGATTTGATTTGTGACCCGAAATTCTAGTTTTCAGTTTGTTCTTTGTCGTACCTACATATACTTTGTTGCATTGTCCATTATCATTTCCCTTACAAGGTATTTTATAAACCACATTCGACATTTCTAATTTATGTACTTTATCCTTAGTCCTAGTGAATAATTTACCAACTGTATTATATGATTTATGTGCTATTTTACATGTCCTTGTGTCGAATATTTTCGACTTTTCTAAACGTTCCGATATTTTAGGAATATATGTTAGTGATTTGTAAATTTTTGGTTCTGCAATTATATTCAAGTTGTTTGCCCTATGGTTATTGCATTGTCCTATTAAATTTGATATCAGTTCCATTGGAAAACAATTATCCCTCAAAATATCCCTAATTCTTTTTAAATTCCTGTTATGAAATTCTAAGTCACTTATTCTCAGTATTCTTTCTATAAGATTTTTTGCAGTATTAATTATAACCCTCTTTGGATGTTTTGAGAAATAGTTTATAATTCTACCAGAAGAAGTTGGCTTTTGGTACCAATCCATTAATAATTTATCCCTTTTTCTTATTAACAAAGTATCTAAATATGGAAGTTTTAAGTTACACTCTTTCTCAATAGTAAACCTTATGTCCGGATGAAATGAGTTAAAAGTTTCTAAAACATTTTCTATTTCCGATTCTTCGATAATGCAAAATAAATCATCAACATATTTTGTCATAACTTTTGGTTTAATAGTCAATTTTGCAATACAAGTATCTAATAATTTCTCCATAACTATATCCGCTATAATTGGTGATGCTGGGGATCCCATTGGAAGTCCCTTTTGTTGGACATATATGTTATTCTCCAATTGAAAGTATCTATTATCTATTATACAGAATCTAAGAATACGTAAAAACAGTTCCCTTTCAATTTTTGTAAATTCCTTAATTATATTCCATTTTTCCTCTATTATATCTATAGAAAGATCTATTGGTATACTCGGAAATAATGAAATCACGTCGAAAGAAACCAATTTTTCATTGTTAAATAACCTAACATGTCTTATTTTATCCTTAAATTGAAGAGAATCCTTTACATTATATTTAGAATTTATTGTTACATTCTTAAGAATTGTTGTAATATATTTACAAAGGTCATATGATGGAGAATTGATACTTGAGCAAATAGGTCGTAATGGATAGTCTCTCTTATGAATTTTAGGAACTCCATACAATCTTGGAGCAATTGCCACGTTTATTTTTAGTCTGTTCCTCTCCGTAGATGTGATTATGTTCTTATTGAAAAGTTCCTGAATAATATCATTATTCATCTTTTGTAATTTGTTTGTGGGATCCTTATTTAATTTCCTATATGTCAAATTGTCCTGCACAATACTATTAATCCTCATATCATAATCACATTTGTCCATAGCTACTGTAGTATTACCCTTATCGGCATTTAAAATAAGAATGTCATTATTAAGTTTTAAAAATTTTTTCGTATCTCTTACTTTTTCCAGAATGAATTTGTCTCTATTATTCAGTCTTATTCCATTAATATAATTATCAACATTTGTTGTAAATTTCATTCTGGCCCTTTCCTGTTCTTCTTTACTACTTAATGTCTGTACTAAGTCTTCTCCCTCAGCTATAATTTTCAAAGTCGGAAATTGATCCCTTTTAATTGGTAGTGAATGTTTATGTCCTAATGAAAGAACCCACTGTGTGTCTATTGGAATATTAACACTAGATTTGTTTACAAACCATTTTTTGTTTAATCTTATTCCTAATTCCTTCCTTTGTATATTCCTAAGTTCTTCAAACTTTTTCCTATGTCTATGCTTGACCCTTTCATTGAAATTTGTTGCCAATTTATCTTCGTGTTCCAAAAAGTTTTCAATCTCCTCTTCATTAAAAAATATTCTTAAATTATTTACAGTCATCATTAATTCATTTTGAATGTCCTTCATCGATTCATGCTTCTGTTTGATTGTTAAGCCTAAAATTTTATTATGTAATTCTTCCCTATAGTTGGATATTCTTCGTGATATTCTCCATTGAGATGATTGAAGATGCTCATTTTCATGGAAAATATTAAATATATTTTTAGTAGAATTTCGTATAAATTTTGGTATGATACCTACATTTCTGCAACGAATCAAAAAGGTAATTGTAGCCTTAGTTTTTATTAACTTATCCCTAACAGTCTTGTATCTGTTAATAATTCTTCTCACTTCCTGGCTTCTCTTAAGATAGTTATAATTGATTCTTGATGTGCTCTTCATTTTGTATAAAATTTTTATTTTATTCAACCTTTATTTAAATTGCAATATAATTTATTAAGCTTGAGGTTTTTCTTTTTTATATAAAAATTTTTATAAATTTATTTCAACTTTTTTTTTTTTTTTTTTTTAATTGTAAATAATTTTTTCTATTTGACAATTGTTATTATTTTTTCATTATTTTTTTGTGAACGTTATTTTTATTTGTTTAATCTGTTCCCTGACGATGATACACATTGCTGTATCGAAATATTGGAGTTGAAATAAATTTATAAAAATTTTTATATAAAAAAGAAAAACCTCAAGCTTAATAAATTATATTGCAATTTAAATAAAGGTTGAATAAAATAAAAATTTTATACAAAATGAAGAGCACATCAAGAATCAATTATAACTATCTTAAGAGAAGCCAGGAAGTGAGAAGAATTATTAACAGATACAAGACTGTTAGGGATAAGTTAATAAAAACTAAGGCTACAATTACCTTTTTGATTCGTTGCAGAAATGTAGGTATCATACCAAAATTTATACGAAATTCTACTAAAAATATATTTAATATTTTCCATGAAAATGAGCATCTTCAATCATCTCAATGGAGAATATCACGAAGAATATCCAACTATAGGGAAGAATTACATAATAAAATTTTAGGCTTAACAATCAAACAGAAGCATGAATCGATGAAGGACATTCAAAATGAATTAATGATGACTGTAAATAATTTAAGAATATTTTTTAATGAAGAGGAGATTGAAAACTTTTTGGAACACGAAGATAAATTGGCAACAAATTTCAATGAAAGGGTCAAGCATAGACATAGGAAAAAGTTTGAAGAACTTAGGAATATACAAAGGAAGGAATTAGGAATAAGATTAAACAAAAAATGGTTTGTAAACAAATCTAGTGTTAATATTCCAATAGACACACAGTGGGTTCTTTCATTAGGACATAAACATTCACTACCAATTAAAAGGGATCAATTTCCGACTTTGAAAATTATAGCTGAGGGAGAAGACTTAGTACAGACATTAAGTAGTAAAGAAGAACAGGAAAGGGCCAGAATGAAATTTACAACAAATGTTGATAATTATATTAATGGAATAAGACTGAATAATAGAGACAAATTCATTCTGGAAAAAGTAAGAGATACGAAAAAATTTTTAAAACTTAATAATGACATTCTTATTTTAAATGCCGATAAGGGTAATACTACAGTAGCTATGGACAAATGTGATTATGATATGAGGATTAATAGTATTGTGCAGGACAATTTGACATATAGGAAATTAAATAAGGATCCCACAAACAAATTACAAAAGATGAATAATGATATTATTCAGGAACTTTTCAATAAGAACATAATCACATCTACGGAGAGGAACAGACTAAAAATAAACGTGGCAATTGCTCCAAGATTGTATGGAGTTCCTAAAATTCATAAGAGAGACTATCCATTACGACCTATTTGCTCAAGTATCAATTCTCCATCATATGACCTTTGTAAATATATTACAACAATTCTTAAGAATGTAACAATAAATTCTAAATATAATGTAAAGGATTCTCTTCAATTTAAGGATAAAATAAGACATGTTAGGTTATTTAACAATGAAAAATTGGTTTCTTTCGACGTGATTTCATTATTTCCGAGTATACCAATAGATCTTTCTATAGATATAATAGAGGAAAAATGGAATATAATTAAGGAATTTACAAAATTTGAAAGGGAACTGTTTTTACGTATTCTTAGATTCTGTATAATAGATAATAGATACTTTCAATTGGAGAATAACATATATGTCCAACAAAAGGGACTTCCAATGGGATCCCCAGCATCACCAATTATAGCGGATATAGTTATGGAGAAATTATTAGATACTTGTATTGCAAAATTGACTATTAAACCAAAAGTTATGACAAAATATGTTGATGATTTATTTTGCATTATCGAAGAATCGGAAATAGAAAATGTTTTAGAAACTTTTAACTCATTTCATCCGGACATAAGGTTTACTATTGAGAAAGAGTGTAACTTAAAACTTCCATATTTAGATACTTTGTTAATAAGAAAAAGGGATAAATTATTAATGGATTGGTACCAAAAGCCAACTTCTTCTGGTAGAATTATAAACTATTTCTCAAAACATCCAAAGAGGGTTATAATTAATACTGCAAAAAATCTTATAGAAAGAATACTGAGAATAAGTGACTTAGAATTTCATAACAGGAATTTAAAAAGAATTAGGGATATTTTGAGGGATAATTGTTTTCCAATGGAACTGATATCAAATTTAATAGGACAATGCAATAACCATAGGGCAAACAACTTGAATATAATTGCAGAACCAAAAATTTACAAATCACTAACATATATTCCTAAAATATCGGAACGTTTAGAAAAGTCGAAAATATTCGACACAAGGACATGTAAAATAGCACATAAATCATATAATACAGTTGGTAAATTATTCACTAGGACTAAGGATAAAGTACATAAATTAGAAATGTCGAATGTGGTTTATAAAATACCTTGTAAGGGAAATGATAATGGACAATGCAACAAAGTATATGTAGGTACGACAAAGAACAAACTGAAAACTAGAATTTCGGGTCACAAATCAAATCAAAAGTTTAGGGATATTTCATCACAAAAAACAGCATTAACAGCCCACTGTGCCAGTTTAAATCACTCTCCGGACTTTGAGAATGTATCAGTTTTAAACACAGAAAACAATTATAAGCGACGCTTAATGCTAGAAATGTTGCAAATCATTAAAGTACCAGAATTGTTAAGAATTAATTTTAGATCGGACACGGAAAATGTAGCACAAAACTATAGAAATTTAGTTTATAAAAACAAAACAGGAAATTAAAAAAATTTTTAGAATGTAATGGATTATTTGTATTAAAAAAAAAAAAAAAAATTTTTTTTTTTTTTTTTTTTTTTTTTTTTTTTTTTAATTGTAAATAATTTTTTCTATTTGACAATTGTTATTATTTTTTCATTATTTTTTTGTGAACGTTATTTTTATTTGTTTAATCTGTTCCCTGACGATGATACACATTGCTGTATCGAAATATTGGAGTTGAAATAAATTTATAAAAATTTTTATATAAAAAAGAAAAACCTCAAGCTTAATAAATTATATTGCAATTTAAATAAAGGTTGAATAAAATAAAAATTTTATTTTAAAATGTCCTACCATACTGCATGTACCTATAGAATAAAAAATTTTGCCTCATTCAATTTTTATATGTATGTACAATATATGAAAAGGTAAGCAAAAATTAAAAAAAATGTTAAGTTTGTATTTGAAAATCTGAATTTGTAGTGCTATGAATAAAAAACCATCGAACAAAATGGCAATGTTGCTTTAAGAAACATTTTGGAAATTTAATAAGCTTTCTAATCCATGTAATAATTCGAAACTGCTGGAGTTTGAGGCAAATTACTAAATCAAGATTTTTTAATTTTTTGAAAAAGGGCATTTTGCCAAAAAAAAAAATGAAAAAACGATTTGAGAGACCACTTCCCATTCATCAATATTTAAGCGTTATACACCAAAATTCTTGGTTTTTATAGTAGATAAAGAAAATCGATGTTCATGAAGGAATTTCGAAAAAAAAAAATGAAAAGTGAGACGGTCTAATGTACATACATATGTATTTTTTCATTTTTTAAAATATTAAATTTAAATTTATGTCAACTTTTTAATATATACTTAATCATAAAAAAGCTATTTACCAAATATTTTTTTTCACTTTTTTAGAAAAATCGTCGCTAAATGCATATGAACCTTTAATACAAAATAAAAAATTGTTCTGCTCTACTGAGAATTTTTAAATTTTGAGTTAATATCTCTATGATCAAGTGCGATATGTTTTTTAACATTAAACAAATACATACATATCTACATATATATTTCATAAAGTTTTAACCCAGACGTTTAAATTGTTTATAAAGCGTAACCCATTTCGAGGTTCCCTACTTTTTTAAAGAAAAAAACAGAAAATTCAAATTTAATGGGGAATGTTTATTATCATTTGTAAGAACATCCTTTGGCATTTATTTTTTGAAGATTTTGTCTTTCAAATGTTGGCCGTTGATACGTCGCAGGTGGTCCATCCGTTGAGTCCAATTTTCGATGACTCGTTCGAGCATTTCGACTTGTAACTGGCGAATGACACGCGTGATGTTTTCCTCCAAGGCCTGAATCGAAGCGGTTTGTCCGCATAAACTTAAGACTTTACATATCCCCACAGGAAAAAGTCTGTGATATCACACGATCTTGGTGGCCAATCGACCGGCCCAAAACGTGAAATTATGTCCTTACCGAAGTGTTCTCTCAATAAATCGATTGATTGATGCGATGTGTGGCAAGTGGCGTCGTCTTGCTGAAACCAAATGTCGCCGAAGTCACGAGCTTTAATTTCAGGCATCAAATAGTCGGTTATCATGGCACGATAACGGTCGCAATTGACGGTTACGTTCGCACCAGCATAATTTTTAAACAAATATGGACCGATGATTCTACCGGCCCACAAACCACACCAAACCGTTGTTTTTTCTGGATGAAGTGGCTGTTTTTGAATCTCTTCAGGTTGCTCTTCGCCCCAAATGCGGCAATTTTGTTTGTTTACATACCCATTGAGCCAGAAATGGGCCTCATCGCTGAACGAAAATTTGCCTGAAGTGCGCGAAACACATTCCTCACGTAAAGTTGAACGATTTGTAAACGTTTTTCAGGCGTAAGTAAGCCTGTCCCTTATGAAATGCCAAACAATACTAAACAAAAATAACATGACAGCATGACACGACTCACACGTGATCTGTCAAAAGAAGGCTATTGAAAAAAGTATGTGTACTTGGATCACCCAATATTAGAAAAAAAACGGTACAATTAAGTTATTTACGCCCACAGTCAGATTTAACCAACAGATTCATCATTTGCAGAAAAGCTCAATATACTTTTCATCACAATCGGTTCCAAACAAAAGCAGTAATTAGAACAGAAATTTTTCATATGCCTTTAATTGGAGAGCTGTAGAAAATAAAAAATGAAATAAGCAAGTAAGAGTGTAAAGTCCGTTAAGCCCGACCACATTATACCCTACACCACAATATTTACAAACAAATTTTCGAAAGTGTACCCTATTTGGCACCCATAGGCAATCACGTACAAACATGCGTCATTTTATTTATGACATTCATAAAAGGGTTAGTTATAATAGCGAGTGTTTAAAAAGTGAAAAAATGGAAGAGTGAAAAAATAGAATAAGATATTTTATTGAACCAAAAATATTTATTGACCGAAAAGATTAATTTTATAAAATCCTAAAATTGTAGCCTTGATTTCAATCAAAAGGCTAAACAAATGAACCAATGGACATGACCATTAGAAGCTGATTATATCATGATGAAATAAACAGGTGGCATTATTACGCCAGATGACGATTTTTTGCTCTTGTATTGTTTGTCTAGTCTTATGTCAAAGTTTTGTTTATGTTTGCAAAAACTCCACGTTTTGTGCTGTGATTATTGCATTGTATTAAAGTTTTTGATTATTTAAATTAAAATTAAATAAGATAGTAACCATAGTGAAATAAAAATTGGCTAAAAATTAAATTATTTCATTGCGTTAGGCAGTAAAATTTGATTTTAGTTTCATATAATTTTTGACGTATACGGAGACTTATTTCCTTTTTTGTTGTAATGTTGTATTTGTTGCCGTAGCGCTGCCACCTATTTATTCCACCATGGATTATACCTTACGTCTGCACCCAAATACTTGGGTATTTTTTTTTTTCTAAAATTAATATATTTTGAGTTTATATGTAGTTTAAAAAGTAACATGTGGCAGCACTACGATAAATGTTGACAAATTCATATGGTTTGTATTGGTAGCTTTAACGCCCAATTTTATGCGTTTAAAGATGGTTTATATGTTTTCTGATTTATAGATTTGTTGGCTTAAACACATTTTAAACCAAAAAGACAGTTTAACTTGCTCTGATTTATTAGCACTAAGGCCGGGTTTTTGAGATGTGGATTAAGTTTAAACTTAGTTTAACGAACTCTAAAATTCGGATTTTTCCAGAGAACACTTCGATTCCTATTGAATGAAAGTTATTTCCAGTTGAAACGACATGAATTTGATTTTGATTCTACATGAAATCAAATTTGTTTAAGTGTGGAATAACAGTGAGAAGAAGCTACAGAGACAATATATGTATTTATTTAAGAAATTCTAAACATATGTTTTTACAGAAGCACTCACAATTAAAAGACACCAGCAGAATGGCTCAACAGGGCTTTCGTCATCATTCTGCTTTTGAAATTTTATCTATTTAACTAAATAAGTTTAACAAAAAGAATACGGAAATGTTTCTTTCTTCTTATAAATTATCTTAAACACGAAAATAAAAAAAATTATGATTTTCTTCTTGAGGTGTTGTTGAAAACAGGCTTTTATGGACTATTAATATGAAAAAATGATATTTTTAATAAAGTTAACATTGCGCCATGTTAATTTAATATTGATAACTGTGTGTATACGAAAATGCGAAAATTCTGTAAAGTTTGCTAAAATTTGCGAAACAAAGTTTAGCGAAAATTTCAAAAATTCGGAAAAATTTGCGAAAATTCGGGAAAATTTTTAATATTTTAACAAGCCATAAAATAGACTTAAAGTCCCTAAAACTATAAGGAATGGCAAAAATTGGTAATTTCGCGAAAATTCACAAAAACTTGCTAACAGCGGCAAAGTCTAATAATTGTTAATAATCGTTAAAGCTGTAAGAATCAAATTGAAAACAAACTACTATTAATTTAAAATCGCTAAATAGGTTAAAAATAACAGAATTTCGAAAAAAAACATAACAATTTTACCTGGCAACACTGGTTGACATAGACTCGTGACTTCCAGAAACCCCACAAAACGTCGAATCACACGATCTTACTTGCCAGTGCAAGTCACTTAAACGAGAGATACGCCGACCCGGAAATGGCGCCCTCAGAATTTTAGTTGAAGGTCGTGCAGTATGCAATAGGGATGCCAAACGGGAAATCCCGAATCCCGGGATTTTTTTTTTAAGTCCCGGGATTTTTAACATATCAACTTTTATGTAAAAAACTGGTCGTTTTTATTGAATTTTTATACTATATACAAAAAAATTATTAAAAATTATATTTGAGTTATATTTTTTATTGCAAATAATTCTTATTTTTGAGTTGAATTTTTGTTTTTGGCACACAACAAGTATTTAAAATTTTTGCTTGATATATGACGATTATTTCAGGATTTTTGTATTTTGCATAATAAAAACCATCATTTTAAGTAAAAACGAAATTTGCAGATTCACATCTTAAGCCTTTTTTTACAATTACGTTTAGCAAGTTCAGCTTTGGCTTAAGACATAAAACAAAAATAAAAATGATTATTCTTATGCTAAATATAGAAACCAAGAAATAATTGTTATATATCAAGCAAAAAATAAAAATTATTCACGATCCAAATAGAGTTTTATTCAGAAACTAAAGAATAAAAGTTGATATAATTATAACAATTAAGTCGTAATATTGATGAAATAGCTCATATTCCTTCCGGTCCAATAATAATAAAAAATTTGCTTAAAAAACATACGGTAAATAAAATAATTTTTTTTATAAATAAACACTATTTGACGTATTCATAAATAAATTATTTAAACTTGAAATCTGTTTTAAGAAGCATTTGTATAAACATTTTGTTTTAAAATAAATTTCAAACGTACTTAAATTATTGATTATGAAACTCGCCCTCACCCTGGAGGTGTACTGCACTGCAGTCGACATAGTTTTAACTCAGCTATCGAGATCGATGAGGGACTACACTTTGCAGTGTATTAATGTCGTCACAACTTAATTCACATTAAAAATTGAATTGCTGTCAAAACACCGAAATTATTTGATCTAGAAAAACTAAGAGATACGTATATTTGTTTAAGCTTTTTTCAGAATCTGATCATTTTGATCATGGGTGAGGCCAGTGTTATAAACATATGTATATGTATGTAATTGTTTTGTTGTTTTCATTTTTAAAAATTCATGTTACGTATGTATATAAAACCTTTTAAATATTCAAAAAGTGTTGTTTATTAACAAAAATAGCATCTTAAAGAAACACATTAATCCCGAAAAATCCCAAAATCCCGGGATCCCGAAAATCCCGGAAACCCGAAAATCCCGAATCCCGGGATTTTCAAAAATCAGTCCCGATTGGCATCCCTATAATGCACCGTATGCCCTTATCCTGTTAGAAATAGGATAAAAATAGGTACAAAATAGGATCTCTTGTCAACCGCGGTCGCAAGAGTTAGTGAAAATATCATGAGATCTGTCAATTTTAGATTTTTTGCCGAATTTCAGGTATTGACTGCACTTATTTCCCTAGAGGATGTAATACCTAAAGTAAAAAATATCCTTAAAATGATCCCTACAAACCCCGGGGAACCACACTCTTAAGTTGCAGAAGAGAATTACATGAACACCTGCCATATGGCTTTGTCTAATGGTGGATCTTATCTTCATTGGTGACAAGCAATGCGTTTACCAACCGTCTACAAGTTTCAAGGGCACCATCAAGCCCAGGTAGCTATTCGAGTGCATAGTCCGGCAAGATGATACACACGTTTCTGTTGAGTTATCAACAGCACCTACGCAATTCACTCCCTCAAGGCGAATTTTTCCACAAGGCGTTAAAAATCAGCCCTGTAGTGAAATTTTAAGAAACCCCCTACTTAAGATTTTGGGTAGTAAGTACAACCACCACGTGATCCCCGAAAGTATCCTCTCAGCGGACAGGCGAATCTTCCGCAAAGATATTCAGTCCAACAATTCTTTAAAAAATAAAAATATTCCAAAACATAAATAAAAAAATATAAACCTTATCTATTTTTCTTTTATATGATGATGTTAAATTAAATATAGGACACAGGAAAAATTATTAAATTTCTCCAATCACCAAATTTATTCCAAATTCATAATATCAGACAAACAAGTTGTTGATTTTGCACCTATTACCAAAATGATTATATTGATTACTAAAAATTTAAAAATTTTGAAAAAATATTTTCCATTAATGATATTTTTAATTTTAATTAAAAAAGTGATCAAAAAACTGTGCCATTTCAAACAATGTGTTAATTTATTTAATAAATATTGCAATTCCCAACAACATGTTTAAATTATTTTATTTTAAACGAAAAAAGTCAATTAAGATTTTTTGTTATTTAATTAAAATTTTAATTGAAAATTTATTAAAAAAACAACTAAAATGTTAATTAAATCAAAATTAAAATTTTCATTTTCTTTCAACTAAAAAAATAATTGATTCAATTATCACATTAATTAAATTTAAATACTTTTAAACCATTATTTTAATTGATAAAACACTTTTTTCTGTGAAAAGAGGAATAACTGTTATTTTGAAAAATTAAAAATCAAAATTTTTAAAATCAATATATTTTATTATAGAATATTATTATATTTTAATATATTCTTTAAGCTTAAGGTCACTTTTTTTATTAAACTAATTATAATATATTAATTTTTTTATTTTTATGTCTTTTAAACCCAAAAATAAAGCAAAAAAGACCATTAGAAAAATAAACTTATAACTGAATGTGTAAACAATCAAGCTACTTGGAAGACTTTCGGCTACGACATTTTCGTTAATAATACATTTACACTACATGCAAGTTATTACTTGCAGTGTAAAGGCAGGGTTACATAGATTATGCGACGGTGAAGGATAGATTACAAAAGTCGGATATGTCGAATTAAGTTGATAAAATTCATCGTGGTGGCAGTGATAACGAGCAATGTAGGAAAATATAATATATATGTAGGAACAACTTGGACAAATCTGAAAACTAGATTAGCAGGACTAAACATGACCAAATATATAGGAATTGTAAGGATTTTAGTCATTATCCTGATGTAGGGATTTTAGTCATTATCCTGATTTTAAGAACACATCTATTTTGAACACGGAAAGTTTTAAGAAACGTATATATATGTTAGAAATGTTAAATATAAATATTGTTCCATTTGAGAAAAGGCTTAATTTTAAAAAAGATACTGATGGCTTAGCTCAGATTTATATACATTTATTGAATAAAAATAAATATGTAGATGGATGGAAAGGAAAATTAAAAAAAAGTATTTGGCTTTGAATATTTGTAAAATATTCAAAAATGATTAACGGAAATGGATATTAAAATAGGTTTTTGGCTTTGAATCCATTTATTTTAAAATTTGTTTGGTTTCCTTTTTTTTTTTATTTTAAGCTTGTTGAATGTAATTTTAAATTTGTTATGATAAGGTTGCTAATTGAAATTTTAAATTTCTTTTTTCATTTGTTGTCAAAAACAATTTTGTTATTTTATATTATATTAAAAAATCCTGAAGAGGATTTTCAAAGGAAATGGAAATATTGAAAGAGAAATAAAAATATTTTAATTAATTTAACAAACAAAAAGTGACCTTAAGCTTAAAGAATATATTAAAATATAATATTTAACAGAAAAAGGTCGAAGAAATAAGAATATAATTTATCATAGAAAAGTTAATAAGGATCAATATGGTATACTTGAATCAGTTTTCTGACATTTACTTCTAGGTTTCAAAATAACTGTTATTTTCGGTCCCTGATTTTGATTTTTTAACTTTCGAAATCAACAAACTCAAATTAAAGGTAATTGTGTAAGAAAAACGAAAATAATAAAATTTAGGGCATGCGGGGCTTCTGGGGGGCAGAAAATAGTGGGCACACCCCTACTTACATATATCTATGTTTCAGATAGCATTCAGATAGCGAAATATTGGATAACTAATAAATACTTCTTATTAAATGGATTGAGCTTGGACAATTTATTTAGAAGAACTAATATTAAGAGAGAGGTCTTAGAAATTAAACTAAATAATTTTAAAAGATTTCTAAATATTTTTGTAAATATATTTCCAACTCTTAAAATCACGAAAACATTAATAAATGAACGTGACATATACATTTGGCAGCACCTTTATCTTAACTATCCCATAAATACCGTTAAAAATAGGATTACATAAATTGTTATTATTTTTGCTCCCCAAAAATGCTGCTCTCTTATGTTAATTTCTTATTATACTCAGGGGTGCCAGATAATTTTGATAAAAAAATTGCATATTTTCAAAAAAAAAAAAAAAAAATCGGCATAAATTCGGAAAATTAAAAATTTCCCTTTTAAGAACAATAAAACATACTTTTATTAACATAAAAAATAACAACACAGAAAAATTCAGCATTAACTTATATATAAATCATATTAAACATAAAAATGAATGAAAAAGAATCTTTTTATTAATAAATTGCAGTTAATTCAAAAAATTTTGTACATAAGGCTAAAATGGTTTTTATAGTAGTAAATTCTTTTTCAACATTTCATTTTAACAAATATTTTATACATACGTATATGATGTAGTTGTATTTTCTTCGACCTTTTAATATAAGTTTGATGTAATAAATATTTAAGCGCAAGGTAAATAATATAAAAAATGATTTATTTTTTATCCAATATTTCGCTATGTCAATGGATAGCTTCTTGAGGGACTCAGATATTTGGTTTTTTTCCTCTTTTTCTTTTATAAAATTTTAAACAAATTCTTAATACAAAATTTTTGTAACACAACAAAATTGTCAATTATGAATAATAATAAAAATTATACACATGAAACAAAAATTATTCTATTACATTTTTTTAAACTTATTTATTTTAAACAAATTCTTAATACAAAATTTTGTCTGTAGCTCAAAATTGTAGACATTTAATTTATAAGAATAAGATAGGAAATTAAATAAGTTTATAAAAATGTAATAGAATAAATTTTGTTTCCTGTGTATAACTTTCATTACTTTTCATAATTGACAATTTTGTTGTTTTACTGAAATTTTGTATTAAGAATTTGTTTAAAATTTTATAAAAGAAAAAAAAAAACGAAATATCTGAATTCCTGAAGAAGCTATCCATTGAGATAGCGAAATATTGGATAAAAATAAATCATTTTTTATATAATTGACCTTGCGCTTGGATACATATTTGAGTTTATTAGTTTAATTAAATGCATTTAAATAAACATCAAAACAGTTTGCATTATACAATTTTAAGTAATCTTTAGAAAAAAGAATTGCTTGAAAGAATTCATTGCATTCTCATTGTAAGTAATACTTAATATTTTTAATTAAAAAATCGGAAAAAATGGCTAGCAAACGGTTAGAGAACTTTCAGCAAAAGTAAATACATGCGGCTCAAGCAGTTAAAAAAACATGTTTGCGGCTTATCGCGGGTGCAAAAATGATAAGCTTCGATATCTGTATTTAACTTTTACATTTCATTAACATAGTTTTCATAACAAAGCTATCACGGCTTCAATGGAATGAAACACTTTTTCATTAAAAGTACGGGAATCGCAATTTGTGTAATTGTAAAATGATAATATGAAAAGTTCTTATGAAAACGAAAATGAAAAGTTTTTTTCATTTCTCAGTTTCACAGAACCAGAATCGACCCCCTGGAAATGCATCCGTAGAATCCCCACGTTTTAAGTTTGAAATTTGTTGTTTTATTTTTTTCAAATTTACTTCAATTCCTTCTTGATCTTCTTAAAAGTTAAAAAATTTGAACTCTCTAAATTCAAAGTCTTAAATTTGTTTTTCTTTTTCAGAAATAAAGCTGGGGAACTCTTTCAGAATTTCGATAAAAGAAATATTCTCTTTTTTGATAATTTTGTTAGGGTTAATCATATTTAAAGATTTATAGGATTTATGTTCAAAATCAAAACGTTTTAATATTTGATTTAAAAGTTCTATATAAAAATTAATAAGTTATTAACAATTTTGTTAATTTCGCTTTGGTTGAGTTTTGATTTTGATAGTTACTCATTAGCCAAGCTAATACTCCTCATCAAAGTTCAAAAAATTCTTTGTGTTCATAAATTCGTTAAATAAATTTAATTTTTTAATCGTTTTTTTTTATTAAATTAGTTAATACAGTTTTAAAAAGACTTTCCATTTGGTTGTACCTATAGGTTATGACAAATGCTCCAAAGTTACCCAAAATTAATTAATTACACGTTAACAAGCAAACTTACCGTGGTTTAAGTGTTTATCAAAAAATCGGCAATTTGCTAATTTTAAGGCAAAAAATCGGCAAATATGGCAGGCCAGATTATACTCAGTATAGGTACGCAATTGCTTCATATTTATGTATGTATGTATGTACAAATTTTGAAAAAAGAAAAAATTTACTCAACGAAATAAAAATTGCAATCAAACCAAAACATGCACAAAATAACAACAATATTGTATGCGCTTTTTGTGTTTTGTCTTGTGCTTCTTTCGTTTTCACTTGTATTCATTCAAGTGTTACCATTCCATGTGTAATTACATGTATTGTGTGTAATATTCACTTGCATGTGTTGCCATGTGCAATTAGTTCCATGTGTAATCTATGATTAATGTTACTTTAAGTTCTATCTTTCCCTTCAATACTCTATTGTCAGATTGTATTGCCTAGTCTGGGCTTACACTATGATAGGTTTCATCTTTTTATATATTATACTTTCTCCGTATGAAGAGAATATTTTGTTAAATCAAATAAAAAACAATAATTAGTATTGTGGTTATTTTGTTGAACTATTCATGGTTTTTAATCCAAATTTTTACTATTTTAATTAGGCTTAAGTTCATTAAATTTAATTTTCATTAAATTATTTTTGTGAAGAAAGGAATTTTACAACATGGAAAATTAATTAAAATTGTTATTGATAATTTTCATTCTTGACTGACCTGGGATTCGAAGACAGGCTGGCTGGCGTGTGATTCGAACCCAGGCGGCTGGTTACCCTGACATGTTTCGACCCCAACCACTAGGTCTCCTCAGAGGGATTTGCCGTCTTACACTCGCAGCCATCGATGACTGCTGACGTCAGTAGTCAAACATCAATCCTTAAACCAAATTGTATTTTAACCTTTGGTAGATCGAAATTTGCTTTTTGAATGATTATCCATTTTTAATTGATCTCACATGTTTTCCTTACTTCTGTTTTTTCGTACTTTTGTCAAGAATTCTTCTTGAAGTCCAAAGTACATTTTTTGTTTATCATGTTTTTGTCTTTCTTTTTTCTTGTTGACATTTTTCAGAACAACTTGAAGGACAAATGAACACATAGAGCTTGTGCCTTAGCTTTAACAATAATTAGTATTGTGGTTATTTTGTTGAACTATTCATGGTTTTTAATCCAAATTTTTACTATTTTAATTAGGCTTAAGTTCATTAAATTTAATTTTCATTAAATTATTTTTATGAAGAAAGGAATTTTACAACATGGAAAATTAATTAAAATTGTTATTGATAGTTTTCATTCTTGACTGACCTGGGATTCGAAGCCAGGCTGGCTGGCGTGTGATTCGAACCCAGGCGGCTGGTTACCCTGACATGTTTCGACCCCAACCACTAGGTCTCCTCAGAGGGATTTGCCGTCTTACACTCGCAGCCATCGATGACTGCTGACGTCAGTAGTCAAACATCAATCCTTAAACCAAATTGTATTTTAACTTTTGGTAGATCGAAATTTGCTTTTTGAATGATTATCCATTTTTAATTGATCTCACATGTTTTCCTTACTTCTGTTTGAGATCAATTAAAAATAGATAATCATTCAAAAAGCAAATTTCGATCTACCAAAGGTTAAAATACAATTTGGCTTAAGGATTGATGTTTGACTACTGACGTCAGCAGTCATCGATGGCTGCGAGTGTAAGACGGCAAATCCCTCTGAGGAGACCTAGTGGTTGGGGTCGAAACATGTCAGGGTAACCAGCCGCCTGGGTTCGAATCACACGCCAGCCAGCCTGGCTTCGAATCCCAGGTCAGTCAAGAATGAAAATTATCAATAACAATTTTAATTAATTTTCCATGTTGTAAAATTCCTTTCTTCATAAAAATAATTTAATGAAAATTAAATTTAATGAACTTAAGCCTAATTAAAATAGTAAAAATTTGGATCAAATAAAAAACTTTAAGCGCGTTTATCTCAAAATGCGTTTTTATGAGTAATGCCACTATTGCAGAAAATGAGCGGCTTGTTTCTGCGCTACTTACCTAGCATTTACACATGCCACTGCCAGTTCAAAAAACTCAATACACTCACGATTTCCAGTGGCAACAAAAATTGCATGCGAGTGGAAAATTGGCACTTGCATGCCACTAAATGTCAAAACGACAAAACACAAACCAAAAATTTAAAATGGAAGTAAAATTGAGCCAAGAAAATATATTAAAATTAATAAATTTATACCATTCACAACCACTATTGTGGGATATGAATAGTAAATCGTACAGACGAAACGATTTAAAAAAAAGTGTGAACATTCTAGAGACTTTAGATTTTGAGAAGTAAATTCGTTATGTTATATTTAATAAAAAATAAATTTGAACTAAAAATTGCGCCAATTAATTTGTATAAAGCAAAAATATAATTATGTCAATAAGGTGCTATAATATTGTGTAGTCGATAAGTACCTTAAGTCAATAAGTTTGTTTGAATCAAACCGAACCACCCACAGCGAATTTTTAAAACTTATGAAATTTTGTGCTCTTTTTCCGCGGATGTTCGGAAATAAATACTGCGCGTGAATAATTCTTTCTTAATGCAGCACTTGGTAAGCTAAGTCTAACGACTAAATTGCAAATAAGGAATATCAATAAGGCGTTTCAAGGCGCATTCATTCTAGAAAATATACTTTTTCGTTTTGTGTGTGTAATTTTGGTACACAGTCCTGTGTAATTTTCAAATCCTTCATTGGCAACACTGATTCATTCCCAAGCTCAAAAATATACAACAAAATTCTCCAGTCAGTGTGCGGTTGGATATCAACTTAAATGGTTGCAAGTGTCGTGGGTACAGAGGCTATTTATTAAGGCAGAGCACGATACTAGAAATAGTATGTGTGTCTTTTATGTAGTACCTTCATATATAAAAATAGTATAAATTGTAGTAGTAAATGTGGTTTGAAATATTAAAAAAAAAATTAATAAAAAAAGAACATAGGTACAAAATAACGGAGAAAAAATTACAAAAGCGTAAGAACAAATGATTGATTAAATAAACCAGGCATAAAATACAGAGGAGAAATTAAGAATAAAAAAAAAATATGAAAAGAAGTCGTACCTAGTTTGCTGGAAAAATTAAAATTATAAAGCAAGAAGAAATTGTTGATACCTATATTACAGCAAAAAGTAAGTGCAAGTTTGAAGAAAAAGTTTTAAAACATTGCAAGAATAATACCTACAATTTTGCAAATTTTTTTTAACCATACATACAAACACTCAGTAAAGTGCATACAATGTATTGTAGTTTGCATGCACACTTTTAATTTTGTATATGGTATACTTCTTATAATATGGAAAATAAGAGAAGGAAAATGGAAAAATGAAAATTGTAATGAATTTTGTTGCACACGAAAACAGTGACAAAAAAAAAAAAAAAAATAGAAGTGTATGGTTAAATATAATTGCAAAAAGGTGAAAAACAAAAATTATTAAACAACAATACAAACCAACCGAACATACAAAGACGTCAAACAGAGAGTCAACCCAACGTAGACATAGCAATATTATATTTTTCGTTGTTTTGTATTTATTCTTTCATTCCTTTATTTTTCAATACCCGAAAAACAAATTCACAACCACTCTTGAGTGTTTATTCCACTCACATGCAACTAAAAGTGAGTGTGAGATCAACTGAATTGTGCAAACGAGTAAAAATGTTGCTAATGCATTCGCCGCGACTGTTGTTATTGCTGCTGTATTGTTGCCGACAATGCTGCCTGCTGCAGCCAAATATCTACTAATAGTATTTTTTTGTAGTAAAAATTTGCATTTTTTTGCCACAGAACCAAACAGTGATGTGATTTGAAAATTTCTTTTTGTGCCAAAATTGTAACGAAAACGGGTCAAATTGACTGAAAAGGGGCCAAATTCTTTTATTATAGAAATTGTACTTTTAAACCTTTGTTTTAATTTTGAATTTTTTTCCTTTATTCATTCCTTTTGCAAGAAAATTGCAACTTATTAACTCTTATTTCGTCAAACGATTTGTTTTGCATAACTTTTATTTCGTCAAACGATTTGTTTCGCATACCAAGTTCCTGCAGGACGGTTCTACGCCAGGTGTTTTTTGGGCGGCCTGAACGTCGGCTACCTTGGGGATGCTATTGCAATGCAGTATTGTGATGCTGCCAATAGGTTTTCGGAATTTAATAATTTTTTTTTAAATTTAATTATTTTTCTTCCCCCCAAAAAAAGTTAAAAAGCACCCAAATTTAACGTATTTTGGAAAATGTAAAAGTTTAGATAATAATTTCATTAGAATATCACACAAGGGCAAAATTGTGCTGGCAAAAAATTACAACTTGTAGGCAAGAAAAGCGATGAGAATGGTTTTCTGCTGTCATAATTTTTCTACCAGCTTCAACCCCGCACTAGCAGCATAAAACCAATACATGCACATTTTCGTAAAGAAATGAATGCAAAAACACTAATATATACAAAGATGTGTACACGTATACATTTTATGCCCCTTCTTGTTCAACAATACTATATAAATCGTTCTTGTTCAACAATACTATAAATATTAACTCAAAGTTTTCAGTTTAAACAAAATTAATTTAGTATTAAAAGTATATATAAAAGAATTTTTAAACCGACCGTTTCATTACCAAAAAGTAGACAAAATAGCACGATATTTAACAGCGGTTAGATAAAAATATAACGTATCGAATTTTTCCAAAATGTGAAAAAATAAGAATTTTCAGTTGTTGAACAAGGGCGATATGTGAATCTAAAAAGAGCCAAAAAAGTGCTAAAGGTCCAAGCAACATTCAGTATAGCCAAAAATGGCCCAATTGTGCAATCACTGGAACCAAATACAAAATTCATAAAAAAGAGTAGAAAGGATTTCACAAGAGATAACATTTGAATATAACGACCAGTATGACCAGATTTTAAAAAATATAAAGCTAAATCATATTTAAAACCGAGCTAAAGAGGGCTAGAGAAGGAAATTTAAAGGCAAAAAATAAAGCTAAATTTTTATATAGCTTTCTAATAGTAACTTTTAATTATAAAAACTATTAAAAAGTGTCTACACACATACAATTGTAACGTTATTGACTGAATTATCATTGCACAGCATAAACGCCAAATCTCTCGCCAAATCGATCCACGAGACGAAATTTTTGGAAATTTAGGGTGAAGAAAGGGTAAAAACGTATAAATTCGTTAACCACATATGTCTCAAACTAAAAGAGTATAAAAAAATAAATAAATAAATAAGCAAAAGGTGTCTGGTACTTTTTTGAAACTCGATTTTATTGGGAAGCAAACGGGTTAAACCTGTATTTTGGAAATTTTTTGTCGCCCCATCCATCTTTAAGACCAATAAACATAGAAATAAAAATTATATGACATTCGTAACTTATCTAAAAAAAACTACAAGTATGAATATGGTACTTATTTTTGGTACTTTTCTACAAAACCTTTTTCTACATTCATTGACATGTACATACATACGTATTTTATTATGGCCTTCCACTACAATATTGAAATTGTTGATACTTTTTGGGAGAAAACAAGTATCGAAAGGGGGAAATTAAATTTCTTTCTTTTAATTTCCCGTAGCGGGTTAAATGCTAGTATTTTATAAAAATTATATTTTTGGTTAATTTTAATTAAAAAAAGAACTTCTATAAGTACGTAAAGCATTTATCTTATGAATGTTAACACCTTTTTTTTATTGATCATGTAATAAGCATAGGCTTTCAACTTACACAGCTGTACGTGTATATTTCTTTTTACGTTTCTAAGTTACGTTTTTGTCCAGAAAATGAATTTTTGTCTTGTTATTTGCACTGAAATATGGAATAAAAATATAACTTTACTGAAAGAAAAGCGTATTTTTTTATTGTTCCCCTGGCAGCACTTGTATGTATGAAGATCACATCTGCACCAGCTTTTGCTTCTGCACTGCCAAACTATTATTTTTTTCGCTACTTCATATAGCTACAACTCTTAAATTTATTAAGATAAGCTATTTTATTTGTTTCGAAATATAAATTAATTACACGAAATTAGAGAAAAAGCTGAAAAGGCTAAATGAATTGCTAAAATAAGCTGAAAAAAGGCAAAGGCTAAATTAAATCTTTCAAGCCAAACCATAGTATAATAAGTACCAGATAGGTTCATTAGGGAGAGTTGCCATTATTTACCCATGTAATGTCAAAAAACGAAACATTACTCAATTGCAAATATTTAAATATCAACATA
This sequence comes from Pollenia amentaria, assembly GCA_943735925.1. NCBI lineage: Eukaryota > Metazoa > Arthropoda > Insecta > Diptera > Polleniidae > Pollenia > Pollenia amentaria. Next base: position 247,513,890 of record OX031007.1, on the reverse strand, counting down.
TCTTGCACTTTTAAGATATTGCAACTTACTTTTTTATATAAAATTATTCAATATATTGTCTATTTAAAATTGATTTTTGATTAAAATTTGGTATTAGAAAATATCTATATTAAGAAGTTTTTAAAACTAAAATTGATTTAGTTGATTTTTGACGCTTGTTTTAAGATTGTCGTTATTTTCTTTTGTTTGACGTTGCATGGGTTTAAATTGAGAACAAACTTTTTAATGCCTATACCTTGTACTTATTCTATCATGAAGCTAAACATGATCAAATAAAGCTAAATTTAGCTCGAAAAAAGCTAATATGGTCACACTGAACACATTTTTTGCAAAAGAAGAGAGTTTAGGAATCAAGTGTTGCCATTATATTTTTTTTATCACAGAAACCAGATTATGAAGTGATATATTTTATTGGAAGCGTGTAAGCTATTTTGGTGTGTTTTTATAAAATATGAATTGGTATGATACCAACAATCTCTTGTGAACATCATATATATACATACATGCATACGTTGTGTCACAGCAAAAACACTACTTACTTCTCAAGTGCAATAACTATTTGAACGCCTTTAATCTTACTACAGAAAACCTATTTTTGTTATAAGTATCATGTATGTAAAGAAAAAAATTATTTGGCTGAGCTGAGATTTGAATCGAGACAACTTAAAACAAGGTCTATATTGTTGGTCTTAAATCTCCTCGTTACTCTTACATGAACCTATACGTTGCCGATCGGCGGTTCAGTTTTCCTCACAAAGCTTTTTTTATAAATATGTGATGGATGAACCTTATAAAATTAAAAATTTTCTCCGACTCTACATATCAGCTGTTTAAGAATTTAATGTTTGCTTATGCTTATTGATAGAGCGAAAACTTCACCGACGCACACGACGGTTTTTTATATTTTTATACAAAACGAACAACAAAAGCTAAAACTTTTAAATTACAAAAACATACATACATATAAATTTTGACAAATTTAATGTTTTCTTATTAACACCTTCTAACTCGCTTACGTCATACTTAGGGGGCACCATACAAATATGGGGGTTATGGAAATCCTTAAATTTGTACATTAATGTGTACACAAACTTGCATAACTTTTAAACTTATGGAGATTCCATTTCAAAACTTCAATATAATATGGATACCGTAGACTAATTTTGTTAAAAAAAAGAGAACAAATTGGTATCAAAGTTAGAAAAATTTTAATTGAAAAAATTGGCTTCCGGTTTCGCAATGCAACAACTATGGACAGATGTTAACGTATCCTTTAAACTAATGCATATCCCTCTTCAAGAAGTTTACAGTATTATATTCGAATTCAAAATGATGAAATTTTTATAACTCCGAAACTTTTGGATATCCCATTCTCAAACTTTTACATTATAATAAGGACAACTTAGGCTTATTTTGGTAATAAAATATGTTACCGTATTAGCCTCTATTGAAGTTTTTAGTAATACGATAACAGTAGTTATTTATTTTTTTCTTTTTTGATTAGGCGGTTTTTGATGATAGCGAATTTTGTAATTTTTGATACTTAAACTAAATTTCTTTTTAAGATTAAAGCGTTTATATTGGGTTTTCGACTTTTTAAGATTCCGCAAAGAATGTACGGTAATTAGTATATTATCGGTGTTGCACCCGGTATGCGATTATTTGGACTAAGGCTGTTTTTGAGATCGCAGTCAAACTAGGTTTAGTTAATCTGAAAATAGATTTGTGCAACCATTCACAAGTTTGTAAGCAAAATTTTAACGGAACAGCTAAGTTTTGCTTAAAATGTAAGTCTTTAATGAAATAACAAAAAAATCACAATTCGCCGGAAAAATCCGAATTTTCGAGTAAGTCTAAACTTTATCCATATCGAAAAAACTTGCATAAGTTTTTTTGTTTTTAAATTTCAAAATAACTGTTATTTTCGGTCTCTGGTTCAGACAGTTATTGGTGTTCGCACACAGGGGCATTAGTAGATGCATTGCGCCTACTCGGTGTTTAGAAGAGTGTGTGTGTTAGCCAGAAGACAGAACAAATATATAGTTATTTTGTGAAGCTAATAAAATTAAAGAAACAATAATATCTAAAAGTACTTCGAGAAACATATTCTTTTGCGAAAACTTAAAAAGGATTACTTTTTTATATAAACAATTTAAAAAAAAGTTAAATCTAAGACCAAGCAAATTTTATTGGTAACACTAAATAAAAAAAAACATAATTATATTTAACTCTTTGAGCTACAAAACATAAGTACGGGTTGTAAATGATATGACCATTAAAAATAGAAAAAACATCAAATACAGAGGGGAAAAAATTATGCCAAAAAAATTTTCAGACAAGTTAATTTTTTCGCTTGATAGATAAAATTAAATTACCACTCTTTCATGCAAATAAATATAAAACAAAATTCACGATATAAAGCATTTATTTAATTGTGTACAATTCACTTTCAATAATAAATAAATATTTATTTAACAATCATAACTTACTTGTAAGCCCATTCATTATCATCACCCATTTTTTTTACATATCTATAAAAGCAAAAATTTTAAAACAAAAAGTATTAACCATTTCTTTTTTAATCTGTCTGTGCATCCATCCATCCATCTATTCATCCGACTCTTTATTTTTGGTTTTTGTTTTATTTTTCCAACAGCACCCACCGCCTACTCCACCCCATCTAGCATTTTATACCTAATTGGATGATTTTTTTGTTCTTTTTTCTCACATGCTCTCAAAATATGCTCTCTTTTTTGGTAGTGCTTGTGCATCTCTGAGATACTTATTCCACCAGACGACAATTCTCATCAGAGATGGGAAGCTAAACTGTAAATGTTTTAAATTAAAGGAATTTTTCTCATCGTACTTTAAACTTGGAATAACTTAGGTCTTAATTTAGCAAAGATAAACCTGTAATAAGCCTTACTTTACTTAATCTTAATCAAAGAAGTGACTTTCATCCAGTTTCTTTTTTATAGACCGACGATTAAATTTCTCCTCAAATATTTATTTATTAGTAAACCTTATCACAATCGGTGGCACGAAAATTTTTACTTTATTCAACTTTGTCGAGCGGTAAAGTCACACAATATTGCTACATTAGAAATGTAGACAGAAAATTAATCTTAACCGAAAAATGTACCAAAAATTAAATTAAACGAAAAATTACAAAAAGTGATCAGATCTATGCCAAAATCAAAATATCGAAAATATTTAAAAATCGCTTAATCACGCGTTAAATTTTAGATGTCGAGATTTAGTAATAGACAGTTTGCCGCTACATTGAGAAAACGAAGATAAGAAAGTTTCTTTAAATAAAAAAAAAACACTAAAAAAAAATTTAAATTTTATCATAATCAAAAAAAAAGCAATAACACAAGGAAATATTTCAAAATAAACTTTACTTTATTCCATCCCTGCTTAAAAACATGTTTGTATGTATCTCGGAGATTCTCTTTCCGTTAGACAACATTTCTCAGATACATTTCACATCGTTCGCTCTCCTTATACATACATATATATGTATATACGGTGTTGGCGTATTTTGTGTGTTTATTTTATTCTGTCTTTATTTTTAGCGTAGTCAAGTCGGTGATTTATCCATGGTTTAAGTGCTTTTCAGCCTGAGAAATTCTTAAGCCAGTTCTCGGTCCTTTTTTTTGAGCTTTTAGTACGTTTTCACACAAAATTTCTTGAAGTTAAAAAAAGTGTTTTTAAAAATAATTATATGTAAAAGTAATTGTATGCAGAAACTCTTTGGCTTTCAGTAGGAATTTCTGTCTAGGCAATTTTGAAAATTTTAAAAATGTGACTTGAATGAAGTCCGTTCTTTAAAACATTCCATTATCTCAACAATCCTCTTTTTTTTAAAACCCATAAAAATGTATACAATAATATAAATTATATCTACTGATATATTTAACCGATGTTTTTAAGGATGTGCAGCGTGTTAATCTGGCTCTTGAATTTTATTATGCCGACCAACTAAATTGATTATATGCAAAACCTTTTAAAAATATACCTCCCCCCTCCCCCCATATTCATAAAAAATATTTTTGATTAATAAAATTTTCAGAGGAAATTTGTTCAATAAACCTTTTATAAATAAACCTTTTAAAAATAAACCTACGCTGTTCGAAAATACATAACAAAAGCTGATGATGTGCTATCAAATCTTAAAGACGCATCACAAAAAATGGCTGATGCATTTTGTGTTCAAAAATGTAACTGTAGCAAACAAGCATAATAAACAGAAAAAATTTACGCCAATTTTTTTTCAATTAACCATTAATCAAAAATAGATTCGTTTTTAATTAAAAATTTAATCAAGTGAATTAAACGTTTACTTATGTATATAAACAACATTACTGCAGAAAATGTTGTTTATATCAAAAAATATTATTATGTATATTATTAATTTGTTTGCTGATGCAAATTTAATTAACTTTTTAGTTAAAATCAAACATTTTTTAATGTTTGTTCGTTTTATTAAACTACATGTTCACAACAAATTTAAGATCCCTGCGATCAAAAATGGCGACTTTATTAAACCTTTTTCGCCGCACCAAATAAACTGACAATTTAATAACGAAATAAGATTTTAAGTGACTGACAGAAAAAATTATTGCAACAAAAAAAAAAAAAAAAAATTAAGTGGGCCGGCGAAAATGGGTTAAAGAAATTCAAACGCCAAGTACACCTTGTTATTATTGATTTTGAGAAGTTTTGCTTCTCCTGTATTTTTACGTGACGATATGTATAATTAATGTACATTTATTTATTATTTTTTTTTTTTTGTTACCCTGCCGGAGATTGAACTAGTAACTAACTTACTAGTACAAAAATATCCAGTTCTCAACTGTAATCTTTTCTATACCATCTTAATGCTCAAATAAGCATTGAGTGACTTGCAATATCACTAGTACTATTGGTTCTAGAAGTGTACTAGTACACTAGGACTCCATTGGGTGCTTAAGAACCAGTTTGTTACAAGTTCTTGAATTTAAAAAAAATTTGCATATTGCATTTTAACATTTTTTTATAATAAAAATGGCAAAATAAATGATTTTAAATCAATTTTAGGAAACAGTATCAAAATACAAATATGTACTCGAATTTCAGTTGTGTTACACAAAAATTCTATCAGTATACAAGTGGTGCCCTGGTACTACATCAAGTACTGGTAAGCATAAGCACTGGTATTTTTATATAAAAAATCTAACCCCGTTAGCACTAGTACCTCCGGTTCTAGTGGTACGAGTGTCATTTTGACAATTAACTCTAATCTTCTGCAGGGTATCTATACTTTACACGTACAAATGAATTTTAAGTACCTTTTGTTTTTGTTGTATTAAATTTTTGTTTATAAAAATAGGAAGGAATATAAAAAATGGTTTAGTACTATTGGGGTCGAAAAAATACGATTTTAAAAGTTCGTTGGTACAATATTGGTTTTCCCATTTGTCAACCCTGATTTGTATGCATTTGAGAATTTTTAAGAACGTTAGTAAAAAATTCTCATGCTGCTCATTCATCTTTACATTTGCCATACATCAACGTTTTGTTGTTGTATTTTAGCTTAAAAAATAAATTTTTTTTTTGTTTTTTTCGGTGACTCTCGGTACGGTGCCTCCGTTTTTTTTTTTTTTTTTCAAATAATCGTTCGAGTATTAAGTTTTTGTATTTGACGCTGATTTAAGGCGGTTGTATTGAGCCTTGCGCTGAGTTGTGTGCAGTCGCCAGTCACCAGCTATTATAAATTGTATTTTATTATTATATTCGTTTTTTCCAACATCAGCTTCTTTTTTATTTACTTATTGCACTGAAAATTAAGAAAACAATATAAGTACAATATATTGAATAAAATTATCATTTTATTTATTTTATTCTCGTTTTTGCAATGATTTAAATAAAGTAAAAATAACTTTTATAATACAACTTGTTATAGTAGATTACGTTGGCATATCTGTCGGTAGTTGTCTAACATAAAAAAGTGTCGAAAAGCAAAAGCAGAAAAAGAAACAGCTTCAGCTGAAGAAGTGCATCACTGCGTTTTATGGAATATTCAATCAACAATAAGTGATATAAAGAAAATGAATAAATAATTCTTGTTGTTTGTTAAGTGTAGAAAGTTTAAGACACACGCTAACAAATACGGTATAAATATATTACGTGAGTTACTTTTAAATATATGTGTATGTATATATGTATGTATGTATACAGATGTATGCATGTTTTTTTTTGGTGTACAATCGTTTAACACATATTACAATACAAGTTAGTGAATGAGCGAGTAAAAAATAAAAAATTATATGTAGTGTATAAAAACTATTATAACTATGTATATAATAAAATCAAGTCAATCGATATGTTACGATCAAAATACAACAACGAAAATCTATACACTACATTAAAGTAACAAAGCGGAAGTAATATATAATAACGTAAGTAACGTAAAAACAAAAACACACACGTACACACTTTCTTAGAATAGCATTTTAAAGATACTTAAGTCAGTGTTCGAAAATAAACACTAAATATCGTTCTTTAATGTTCGGTTCGGTAGATTTGTGGAAAACACAAACGCTAATAGTGTTTGTGTAGAAAATCATTAAAAAAAATAACGTTTCCCTGTTAGTCATCTATCGAACACAAAAAAAATACTGTTTTTATCAAACTCAACAAAAGATGAAAACATTTTATTCCGTTCGGTTTTTTTTGAAAATCCACGAACTTCAATGTGTTCGGTTCGGCTCATTAATGTTCGTCGCTTTTGGCTGGTAAAAAAAAACAAACATTTTTTACAAAAACAAAATACACACACGAAAAAAAAAATTATAGAACATTAAAATATAATGTTCTTCTACAGTATCACTACAATTGTTCTGTTTTTTAACGAAGTACCGAACATTATATAATGTTCGGTTCTTTCTTGAAAATAGTTACGAACGGTATTAAGGGTTGTGTATGTCTACACAATCACTAAAAAAATAGATATCGTTTCTGGGTGTGTGAGCCGAACGTTAAATAATGTACTGTTTATTTTCGAACACTGACTTAAGTATGAATGTACTACGTATTTGGATATGTACTTATGTACATATACATACATACATACATAAAGGCATTACCAGACAGGGACAGGCGAGACTTTGAAAACTTTATTCACGCCACACAGCAGATGGGGACATATTTAAGCGATTATTTTAAGCAAAAAAAAAAAAAAAAAAAAAATAAAAAAAGTAAGATAAAATAAATAAAATATTGAATAATGAAATAAAAAAAATGACCATATAAAATTGAGTGATTTTGCATAAGAAATATAGTAATTTTTCGTGATTTATTGGGTAAAAAAAAACCCTTTTTTCATAGTTCAAATCATTTTTTGGGCGATTTTCATTTTCTTATTTTGACAAATTTTTCAATGAGATGATAAAAAGTAGAGGTTGTAAGATCTTGTAAATAACATTTGTTGTTTTCAGGAATTGATATACATATTATTTATTCAAATTCCGAATTTCAAAACTTCGAATCATTAACTAAAGCTTCTCTGTCTTCAATTGGTCTGATAGCGGAGATATTTTCTCCCTAAATGTAGATATGCTGGCATTGCCCTGCCGCAAAGACCCAAATTCTGTCAAAACCTGCTGCAAAGAATTAGGGTTCGGGTACACCGTAGTCTATGCATTTTTCAAATCAGAAAAAGTTAATTTAAAATTAAACACATATTTAATGTATACTTCTCTATCTTCAGTTCTGAAAAGATCGTGTAGGAGTTCCGTTTGAACCAAAAAAATCCTCTAGATATCCTATCTGCAGATTTTTACCTACCACTGTCGAAATGTGCCATACTGCCTTCCACCACAACAGCTTCTGTATCCTCGGCATTTTCCTTACTATCTCTTATATTTAAATTATGTACTAATATTATAGCGTTATCATACAATTCTTGTAACTCAACATATAATGATTCGCATTCCTCGTTTTCTAAAGCATCAGAATAATTTTGTAACTATTTTTTTATTAATAGTAATCTATCCAACTTTTCTATTTTATACTGTAAAGTGTAACTATTTTCAATTATAAAACTGTGTTTATTTATTTTTGAGACTATTTATTTTTAAATTGCTCCATTTGGGCTTCCAGAACTCTAATTTGCTCCGAAGCTTCAGACGATGTTTGCCAGGATGGTGGTCCCCGTTTACCACGTTCTGCTAATTTACGACGTAATATTACCAATTCCCGCCTCTTCGATGTTGTGGTCATTGCTGCCAGATTTGACGATTTCTGTATAAAAAAATGGACTATTGACGATTGGACGATTTATACCCTAAATTTGACGATGTTTCAAATTAATTTTTTTTACAAATGATTTTAGTACCTATAATTTCGTTTTTATTCTAGCTTCTTAGAACTTTCGTTTATTTGATTGGCAGTAATTTTCATGTCTTAAGGCCGGTATTCACTATCCTATTTAGTCGCACGATATGTCAAAAAATCGTGTGTGCTCATAATGTATGACAGTGTGGCTTAAAAATGAATTGAGTGACAGATTTTTTTGACAAGTTTGTCCGACTTGCCAATGTTTATGAAAATTTTCATAAAATAATAAATTCTATGCGATCAAAGTTGCATTTTCTTGTAAAGTAGCTAAATAATTTGAGTTCGCATCTTTTTTGTGGGATAGTGTGGCTTTGACAGCAGATTTTGCAGACTTGTCGGATATAATTCCGTCAGATTTTGTGTGAATGAGTCGTACGATTATGTAGGATAGTGAATCAAGACCTTTAGCTGTTCATACTACAAAATAAATACGATTCTTTAAGCACAATTCATATTTTCAAGAGTTCAATTTGATTAGTTAGTACTGTTTTTTTAGGTCCATTTTACAACTTCTTTCTTTAAGCACTTTAGCAGGAGTTTCGACGTGTTCAATATCTCTCGGGTGCATTTTTTTTTTATTCCAATACTTTTGAAAACTTTTATTTGTTTTCATTTTATAATTTTGGTGTCCAGATATAAAGCTTTATATTTTGAGCAAGAATTAATATTTCAAATATTTTTTTATATTCATGGCTGTCGGTAAGAAAACATAATTAATGAAAGCGGGATCTCTTTTTTTTTAGATTTTTTGATAATATATTGTTATTTAATTAGAAACGGAAACTAAAATAAAACAATAAATTTTCAAATCTTATGAAAAGTTAGACTTTTTTACAATGACGATTTTTGTGACGGTTACGGTGAGTAAATTTGATGATGTTGACGAATTTTTTCTCAAAATTGGACGATTTTCAACCAATTTTATCTGGCAGCTATGGTCATGGCAGGTTGACCTTTGGAACTTGCGTCAGTTTTTCTTCCTTGATTTTTGCTAGCCTTTATTGATATGTTAGCTGTGGTCCGTCTTTACTTTTTGCTGGTATGATGTGCCTCTTGGGAACATCTTTCTCAACTTGTCCTTTAGCAATGTTTTGCAGGATCACCATGTAACGTTGTCAGGGTGTATTTACTTTAGATTTTTTAAAGGCAGATGAGTTGATAAACAAAAAGGTTATGCTGGCGCTGATTAGCGCCACTGGTATGCAATTTAAAGGGGCAGTTTGATACGCCCTGGTTGATGTTATTTTTATTACTGACAGATTTATATGCCACAAATATGAAGTGCCAGGTGTTGATGCAAAGCATTCAATGATCTTCTTTATTGAATTTCACTTAGTTTATATTTAAAAATAACGGTATCCTTAAACTACAATTATTGATAAAATAGTTGTTGCTTAAAATAACATTTCCAATAAATTTCCAAAAATCAATAATACATTAGGGTAGCGTTTATTTGTATGGTTAACAATAAATATATTACTTATAAAACAAAGTAAACAAGGACATATATTGTTTAATAATAAGAAAGTAAATTATACTTTATTACATTATGTATATAGTGGATTTTTATTGCCACTTCTTATTCTAAGACTTCGAAATATAAATTGCAATAAATCAGGAACAACAAAATTTAAAATCGGATTCTTATGATAAAAGGCCGATCTAATTTTTCATTTCTGCGAATTGAAATCTCTAAAAAATGAAATTATAAGCTCTAGAATTGGATTGCACCTATATTGCCCGAATGTTCATCGCCAAAATAAATCTGCAAATCCAAGACGCATGTGCAAAATTCCTGTGGAAAGCAGTTGGAAATCCCAGTATTCGTACCCTGCGCATTCACTAATTTTAATATTTTAATAAATATGTTTATAATTCATAAAGAGTGCTACATCTACGATTTTGTATATAAATAAAAAATCGACTCAGAAAACATAAACGGCCCATTTGCTCGCTGACTAAATCTGTTATCGATATTTTTCTAATAGCATATATAGTATAAATATACATATGTATGTATGTATCTAGGAACCTCACTATCGCATTCGGCAAATATTTCTCAGTACCTTTCTATTACCTCATTCATAAAATTATCGTTTTACATTTAAGATCTATAACTTTATTAAATGCATTTAAATGTTGATACTATATGAGGAGCCGCAGAACAAAATGAAGTTTTTGCGCATTTAAATTTTTGAAAAATTAAGGTTTATTTATTTCGCCTCCTTAAAAAATTGCATGAAACAGGATGGTAACAAGTTTTTTACTTATCAATAGATGTATAAAACGGTCATAAGTCACCATATTAAAGATTTCAACGCAAATAATGTAAAACTACAAAAAACTTCGGCTCCTCATATAATATACTTACTTTAATGAAACTACGAAATAGCTTCTAACGACAAATTGTTTTACTAACAACATTTGACTTCGTAACGACAAATATCTATCATTTAGAAGTTACCGAATTTTTATAAATACAAACAAGTCTCTTTTGTTTCAATACTTTTGAACAAATAATAAGAAATTGTAAAATGATTTATTACCAATAATTAAAACACTCATCATAAAAATCCTTCCTTTGCAACTTTAGCAAAATATTGTTTCGTTACTGCCTTTTCAATAACGTTTTTGGTTTTTTCCTTTATAATAAAATCTTTTGAGTTCTTTTCTTGTAACTTTAATAAAATGAACAGAACACTTAACACTTTTTCGGTTCACAAACTTTATTTAGAACTTACAGCCATAACTAAACAAGAGCGAAACGCGTTTTCTAGCTGTCAAAAATCCTCATGCCCATAAAATTTGTATGAATCATTCCTAAATAGCGCGGCGTCAACGCTTTGCAATTGGATAATCCGATTTCGACAGCGCGTTAAAATAAGCAGGTTTGCTGTATTTGTTGTTTTGACAATCCTGTTTTTATATTTTGATAATAAATAATGACAAATTAGCTACTTTTAGATCAAACTAGTGGTTTTTATTCAATTTCTTATTTCGTTTATGAGGGTTTTAGTAAGCACGAAAGTAGGGATGGGCAAATTAAAAAAATATATCGATATATATCGTATCGATATTTTTTAAGAGTATCGATATTTATTAATTAAAAATATCGTTATATCAATGTATCGAACGTATTAAGCTGAAATTATTACCACATTTTAATACATATTTACATAGGCACAAACATATAACATGAATTTCCATTCTAACTTTTTATTGTTTCTTTTAATTTCATATTTAAAACGAAACTTTCATTCGCTTAACTTTTTTTTAAAACAAAAACCAATTTTAAAATTTAGTCTTTAAGCTGAACGAAGTTTCGTTTGAAATCGAGGGACCGGCAGTTAATTCTACAATAAAAAAAAAAAAAATAAAAAAAGTAAAGAATACAAAAAAATTTGTATTTATTCGCCATATGAACTCTAAAAAAAATTATTGGGATTATATAATGCCGAATTATATACTGCCGGTAAACGAAACTTGAGACACATACTGTACAAGTTAACTGTGCAATATTTTATTTTTATTATATAAGAACATGCTCAAATAAAAAAAAAAAGAAAAAAATATTTTTTTTTATTAAAATTTTATGAGTCTACTGCTGCTAATCTCCATAATTAAGGCGATTGTTTGCATAATTCTAGGAACCCTTACCAGAATATTTTTCCGCGCTTATTTTTTCGTTGTCATCTCTTAAAAAACCGAGACAAAACTGAACTGTGTAATCTATGAAAATGTACAATGGAAAAGCGACGTTATTGTCTTAATATAAGTTAAAAAAAACATATGATGCAATTCTTAAAAAACAACAATATTGTAAGCAGTTAAGCAACGGTCAAAATGTTAAATTTTATTGTAAATAGATCTTAAAAATATCGAATTCGATAGTCGTAGACAAATATCGATGTATCGATATATGGGTATTTTTAATATCGGCGATATATATCGATTATAATTCTTTTAAATATCGATATTTTGATATATCGATACTTATTGCCCATCCCTACACGAAAGTTAACACTACTGTTTGTGACAAAACGCTCACGCTCATGTTGAGGTATAGCATATCAGCGTAAAAGCTACGCTGAAAAAACGTTCCGCCTTCCGCTCTTGTTTAGGTACGGCTGTTAGTCAATTTCACAATATTTCTTTACAGCTCTAAGAAACTAACTCACAATTGCGACCTCTATTGGTGATCCGCACATTTTAACGTTTGTACTGATACTGACTCCATGACACCTTTGGCGAATCTATTTATACTCTTTTCGAGCCCTGACGTCTAGATGGCTCTAAAATGTTTGACCCCTAAAGTCTATTATGTTCTTTTAACTTATGCATCTACAAATAGTTATCTACATGATCACTATGGCTGAATTCAAATTGAGTTACTATACATCGATAAACTAAAGTATACTTTAAGAATAAATCGAATATTCGACAAATTACAGTGGGGTTGACGTACAATTACGCATAACAATTTTAACGTTACATTTGTACTAAAAAATTCTGTACAGTGATTTTTACACTAGAAATATGCATAACTAATACAACAGCAATTTAAACTAATAAAATAACTAACAAATACAAAATAACTAATAAATTTAACTAATTCCTAACTAAAGTTACTTTTGTAACAATATGTTTCTTCACCTAAAGCAGAGTTCGTAAAAAAACTGTACACTAACGTAGTGTAGTTTTTTTAAAACACAGACTATAAATCTTTTTTTGTGTTTGTGAACACAAACAAAATATGGCACACAACTATTGTGAGCTGGAAAACACAAACACTTAGATAACTTATTTTAGAGTACGTGTAGAGTTTTTTTGGGATAGTTGTTCTGTATGTTTAGTGAACATGCAGTAAAATTTTAGCTAACATGATATGTTTTTTTAGTGTCTGCATAGTAAACATTTGTTGTACTTACTTCTTTTTTGAAAGGAAATATTTAAAATAATAAATCCTCTGTATGTATCGGAAAGAAAATAAGAAATGCTTCATTAACCACATACAAATGGGCACAAACAATTACTCATATTTACACCTACGCATACTCTGTACATTTTACAACTGATCATTACTTATAATGTTCTTTTCTCTGCTGCATAAATGCGTTGACCTGTTATTACAAAATCGCAATTGGTTTTTCTATTTTGAATGCATCCATTCGCATCAACAATTTAATATACCAAAATCAAAACAAAATACGTTATAAAACTATGACCAACACACCCACGCATAAAAATGTCTAGCCCTATAATAGATGCTTTGACTGTTTTAAATAATTTTCTCAAAGCACAAATGCACTTTTGTTGTTTTTTTAACTCTATTTTTGAGCGATGTTATAAACACCCATTTAGATTTATTTTTTTATATAAATCCTATATTTTATTAAAACATTAGTAAACTTTTGTATGTTTTTTATATTTTTGCACTCTTGTTATAAAACTCCACTTTAAATTATATTTTGGTTTTTTTCAAATAAAAAATTACATTTCTAATTTTCTTTCCGTTACATAGAGTGGATTTATTATTATTTTTAATATTTCCTTTAAAAAAAGAAGTAAGTACATTAAACTTCACTATGGAAGCACTTAAAAACATATCGTGTTAGCTAAAAGTTCACTACGTGTTCACTAAAAAATACAGAACAAGTACCCCAAAAAAACTTTACACGTACTCTAAAATAAGTTATCTTAGTGTTTGTGTTCGTCAGCTCACAATAGTTGTGTACCATATTTTGATTGTGTACAAATTCACAAACAAAAATTCAGAAATCCGTTTGGTACACTAACTTGCTGTACTTTACTGTTTATTTTCGAACTCTGACCTTAAGAAACAAAGTGTTAAAATTTTCAAAATTCTTATACTAATTTTGTTTGTCTTCTTCTAGCTTTCTTATTTTCAATTGTCATACATATAAAACAGATGTAGCAGCAACTCACATGTATGTAGTACCAGTTTGTATGTATGAAATACTATAATAATAAATAGTATAAAATAAAATAGTAGTATTACTACTACGACTACGAGTAGTAATTGTAAAGCATGTTGAGTGGCCAATTTTTTTTTTGTAAACAATAAGACTTGGCTGAATTGGCATGTACAATCAAATTCAGCGTCAATAACCAAACTAGATAGCTAAACGTATACAGATATACATACATACATACGTGCTAACCCTCCAAGCAATTGGTAGAGTGTTTTTCGACTGTCTACGAATTTTAACTACTTCGTCACATTTGGTAGTTAAACAGTAGATTTTTCGGAATTTAACAACAACAAAATACGTTAGAATCGAATTATGAGTTCTTAAATTATAATTTTTCGTCACTTTTATGAGTTGTTCAGATAATTGTAACAGTTATATAATTACAACAATAGCACAACAGAGCAATTCCCATACTATATTGACTTCTTTGCAACGATTTGCTGTTTAATAGTGAATACTACAAAAGGAAAATGCGTAAAAGAGCACAGTTTGTATTTAAGTTGCCATGTGATCGGTGCTACGTGCGTGTGAAATAATATAAATTTATAAAATTATGTAAAATAAAATGAAATTTTTAATATTTGAAAAATGAAATAGTTATAGTACTGTACTTAAAATTAGGACTCCGCGGAATCCAAATGTTACCGAAAAACGTTCTAGTTCATGAAAGTTGTATAAATGAGTGCACAAAACAGCCCAAACTTATTCTTCGGTTAGATTGGGTAAATTTTAAATAATTTCTCATACATATTTTTTTAGAGCAAATGAAAATGAAATTAAAAAAATTATTTGATAATTATCTTTTTTTTAAAGGATATTAGGGATTTTTTAAACTGTTTGTTTATTTAATGACTTTAAAAATTTTTGTGTGAAAATTATTGTTTTTGTTTAATTTTTCTCGTGAAGATCAACGTTATTAGTGAAGAAAATTTGTAAAATAAGTTGTAAGGCAATAAAAAGATATGCTTGTTATAATATGATGAAAGTTAAATAAGTTAGTGTTTGAACAAATTTGTAATTTTTGGTAAATTCCTTTAACAAAATTTGTCCACATTAGGTTTTTAACTTTAAAACATTAACAGCTATTTTGATTAAATGTACGGTAGATTTTTTAATATTTGTTTAACTTTAAGCTCATTTATTTTATATTTTACCTTACAAAATCAAACAAAGATAAACAGTAAAATGGCCCACTTTTTATTATAAAGAACAATAAGAAAAAGTGCAACTTCAAAAGAGTGCTTTTTGTAGTCAAAAGCGATACTACTAAATTTAATTGATATTAAACTACCTAATTCGTCACAAAATATAGACACTAAGTGGATTCTTAAAGTAAATATTACCATAGTGGGACACTTCTTCCTGAACGATTTAACTACATCAATAAGAATTGAATAGCAAAAGCTATAGATTTTTGCTAAATGGGGAAACTATTTAGATTATTTTTCGATCAAAATTGTTTGCAGGGTATAAACAAACATACATTCATACCTACAAACCCATTTTCATACAACATAACTGGATACAAAAATAGCACCAATGATTTCTCTTTTGCGTCCTGTAACGACGTCAACTGACTTACATCTTGTATATTCCACGCCAAATCGGATAGTTAATTTTTTTTTCTCAATTTTGTGATCTTTTTAGTACAGTTCATTGTAAATTTTGACATTTTTTTATTGCTCTTGCAAAGGACTCCTTTTTCATAACTTTCTTAATAATGGTGCAAAAAAAGAAATTGTTTTTCTAAAATTTCTTTGGTTTTTAGATGTTGTTTGTACAGCAAAAAAGAGAAAAAACATTCCAAGTTTATTTAATTAAGATTTTTGGATTTGCAATTTCAAATCGTGTTTTTGAAAATGAGTGTCTCCTACTTTAAAACACGATCCAGTAGTGGGCCTTCCATTACTAACATAATTTTTAGATTTTTGAAAATTTAATAAATAAAAAATCGGTATCTAAAAGAAAAAATTTTTTTTTTTTCAAATTTTCAAAAATTCGAAAAAATGTAAAAGTTATGGAAGGAAGGCCCTCAACTTGTCTTGACTTAAAAGTTATTGGGTGGATAGAAGATTAAAATAACACATTTTTTCATACAAAATCCGTGTCATAAACCCTTTATTAACCTGCTTTATTTTTTATAACTTACATCTGTACCCAAACAAGAGCGGAAGGCGGTTTTCTTCAGCGTAGCCTTTACGCTGATATGCCATACCTAAATAAGAGCGTCAGCATTGTGCCATAAACCGTAGCGCTAACTTTCGTGCCGACTAAAACCCTCATAAAAGACATAAGAAATTGAATTAAGACCTAAAAATAGCTAATTTTCCATTATATATTATCAAACAAAAAAAAAAAAACAGGGTTGTCAAAACAACAAATATAGCAGCCCTGTTTATTTTAACGCGCTGTCAAAATCGAATTTTCCAATTGCAAAGCGTTGACGCCGCGCTATTTAGGGATGCTTCAGACAAATTGTATGGGCATGATAATTTATGACAGCTAGAAAACGCGTTCGGCTCTTGTTTAGGTATGGCTGTTAGGCGGTAAATATTTTAACGAACTGGATGACGGAATCTTTTTTGTTGGCCGAACGAACAATCTTTGACATTCACTTTTAAACATAATTTAATTCAAATGTTGGTGGTCGGAAGATTAAATTTGTAATTATTCTTTCCAGCATTGCCACCGGTATCAAGTTTTGAATCGTAGCTGGCTTATCGATGAATACTTTTGACTTTACATTACCCCAAACAAAAAATCCAGGGGTGTGGTTTATAACAAAATTAGCTGTTAACCAAAATTTTTTATCAATAAAGCCATTGATGAGCGTGCCATGTGTGCCACAGCACCGTTTTGCTGAAACCAAATGTTTCCGGCATCGGGGCTTCAATTTCAGGCAGAAAAAAATTTGTTATCATGAGGTGGTAGCGCTCGCTAACGACTGTTAAGTGGTGCCGCGGTCTGTACTCAATTTCTCCGCTTCATCTGTAATATTTTATTTACTACGCGCTGGATGTTATTTATTCGGTCACGAATCATCCAATTACGAATACTGAGACTCAAATTGGTGAACCGGACGGTCGATGATGCACACACCGTATGTTGATCGAAGAGTGCGATTTTTTTTCGTAATACACCTGGATAAGTTGTGGACGTTGTCACGTTGTGATACTTTTCATGATAAATTGTTAAACAATAGTGAATAAAAATAAGATGACAAAAAATAAAAGTATAAAGGGATCACCATTTATATATAAAATCAAGAAACTGAGTTAGAAGTCAAAAAGACAGATTGCTTAGTATTTAATAAAGTTAACAAAGAGCAGTGTAACTAACTCTTCAACACTGAATATAGTTAAAACAAAATTTTATTACAAAGACGTTTCAATATCAATACAAATATTACAAGATAAGTTTGTTAACAATAATATTATTATAGAAAACTTTTTTAAAAAATCAAAAGTTAATTTTTTGGAATATTAAAAATTTCCATTCATCATTAAAATTAACCTTTTTCGTCGTTTAAGCCTTTTGCATATATGATATACAAACGTATGTATGTCGTAACCTTTTTTTAACTTAAGAGCAATTTTGATAAATACAATTAGCTAACGTCTAAATTAACTTTTTCATGGGATGAAAAATGTCTTAATCAAGCCACTAAATGATTTGATTATCAACATCGTAAAAAAGAGGATCAAGTATTGAAAATAGCCTGAATTCATTCGAAATTGGCTAAGGCCCTTATATACACAAAAGATTCTCACAATTCAGTATACGGTCGTGTTTGCTTATCGCTCTGTAAAAGTTATAAATTTAAACTGTTTTTAGTACACATAAAATTATCATTAACCATTTAAAATATCAACAATTTTTAATATTAATAAACTGTGTAATAAGTGCTTATATGTGCTGTATAACGAGTCTATCATAAACAAACATAAACTTTCTTCAGTTTGCATTTTATTATTTTGCATTTTATTATTACCTTGTTTTTGTAAAAGCATTTTTGTTGTTCGTACAAAGAATAAATAAGTAATATCTTATACTACTGTGATAACATCTGATTGAACTCACCATCACTACATATTATTACAACCTCATTGGTTTGTGAATTTGATACTTTCGTCGTAGCGCCATCTGTTGGAAAGTAGCTGTTATTTTAACCAAGTCAACATTTAATAATCAGTTTTCATCAAACTCAAATTTAAGAATAATTTGTGTTACTATGGACTGCCTTAATCCTAACTGCAACATCGCTGGTAACGAACGCATGATATCTTGTTGGTTATACCTTAAATGTTGTCATTTGAAATGTAGTGGAGGACTTAAAGCACGTGATGCTGATGCCCTTGCTGACCCGGTGAAATGCATGCAGTGGAGTTGTTTCCGCTGTAAGATGATAAACGTAGAGTTCTACAAATTTTTCAAAAGTTTTAAAGATGAGTTTGACCAGCTTAATAAAGAATTCTCTCTGGTACAAAACAAGCTAATGAAATTTGGTGAGTTATTTACAAACTTTCCTAATTTGGATAAATTTGCAAGCTCGCAACACCTGTCTTCTCCCAAAAGGAAGAAGTCTGATTATAAGTCTCCTGCTGTACCTTATATCTCACATTCTTCAACTTCTGCTTCTCTTAACTTAACTGATGACAATCCTCCTGCAACCCCTTTGGCTCTACACTCTAATTCTAACACTCTAGCACATGTTTCGTTAAATTTAACACCTACTGTAACCAATAAGGAAACTCTACCTAATTCGATTTTATCAACGTCCACTGTCCCAACAAAGGTTTCAGATACGAATACAATATCATATTTATCTGTACAAGAAGCAGAACAGCTGGTCATTGGAGTAAGCCAACAGCAACAACATTCTACTATGAATCTTCCTTCAATTAACAATAGTCTTCCTAATAATATCACTGGTAACCCGGTTCAACTTAAAGTTATTGGTCCAAAAAAGACAATATTTGCTGCTCGTTTTGCTTCGGATACAACGTCAGATGCAATAAAACAATATGTTAACTTTAAACTTGGTAAAGAAATTGATATAAGTGTTTTCAAATTCAAGTATTCTGAAAGAAGAAGCAAATCATCTTTTAAAATTATTGTTCCAGAAGAAAATTTTAATACCATTGTCAATGCAAATTTTTGGCCTCCTAACGCTATTATACACGAATATGAATATAGAAATGCTTTTCGATCTGATATTGCTTACTTACCTTCTCATGATAATATTCCAAAAAACTAAATAATTTGCAGACTGAAAACTTAATAAGTGTTGGGTACCAAAATGTGCGTGGCCTTAACACGAAATTATCCACCCTTTATGCCAATAGCTTTGGGTTTCCCTTTCATATAATTGTTTTTACGGAAACCTGGTTAAATAACAGAAAAAATATATACAATTATGAAATTTTATGCCCGAGATACCAGATTTTTAGATTTGATAGGATACATAAATCTGGTGGCGGTGTTCTTATCGCAGTGCTTGATTATTTTCCTTGTGAATATATAAACCTTACATCTAGTGATGATACTGAATTTGTTGCCGTTAAAATTAAGCTGTATTCGACTTATCTTTACATTTCCTGTTCCTATATACCTCCAAACTCGCCAGCTGAAATTTACAATAACCACATTTCTGCAATTAAACTTGTTCTTGGTCAGTCTAAACCTTCTGATTTGTTTATTGCCCTTGGTGACTTCAACCTTCCAAACATAGTATGGAGTAATCCTGTAGAAATAAACTATTTAATTCCATTACAATTAAATGAATTTATTCAGTCACTGCTGTCATGTGGACTTTCTCAGATAAACTACGTCTCCAACGCATTTGGGAAACTTCTTGATCTTGCTTTTGTTAACCAGCCATCAGACATACATGTGAGGAACACGCTACCTATTTCTCAACCTGAAGATTGTTACCATCCTACAATACAGCTAGATATTTGCCTTTCTACAAAAATCTTTCCCCAGGAATTAAGAGAAAATTTAAATAATTTGGTATTTTGTTTCTCCCGTACGGACTACACAAAGTTTAATAGTTTATTATCGAAAGTCGATTGGGATACTCTTATTTCAGGAGATAATCTGGATAATGTCGTATCAAATTTGTATGACGTATTGCATCACTGCATGTTGGAAGCTGTTCCCAAACAAATTATTCGCAGTAATAAAGGCCCTCCCTGGAATAATCGTTATTTATCTAAATTGAAAAATAGAAAAACCAAACTTTTTAAAAAATATAGGCTATCCGGCTCATCTGTTGATTTCACGAATTATTGCATTATACGATCTAATTACAACACGGCTAGCCAACTAGCGTATAAAAGCTATTTAAATCGAATGAAAATTAAAATGAAAACCAACCCCAGATCGTTCTACAATTTTATCAACAGTAAGCGTCGTGCAAGTGCGTATCCTAATTATTTGAAATTTGGATCTCGGAGTGCTGAAGATGATGTTTCTATTAGCAACTTATTTGCTGATTTTTTTGCAACCACGTATTCAAAAAAGTCATTTGATAGTCAAACTTCTTATCCCTATAGCATACCTCATTCTACAGGTATCAACTTTTCATTTATTGACACTGAAACAGTACTATTAAATTTAAAGTCTCTGCGGTGTTCTCTTAATCCTGGCCCGGATGGTGTACCTAATTGTATTTTAAAAAATTGTGCAGAATCCTTATATGTTCCTCTTACAATCATCTTCAATAAATCTATTGAACTTGGTTACTTACCACCTGAATGGAAAAAATCTTATATTACTCCGTTGTTTAAAAGTGGAAGTAAACTGGAAATATCGAATTATAGAGGAATTGCAAAGCTGAATGCGATTCCCAAACTTTTAGAAAAAATATTAACTGATAGTTTATATCATCAAATCTCTTCCCTTTTATCACCTTGTCAACATGGTTTCAGGAAATCACGTTCCACTGCTACTAACATTTTACAATTAACAACTATTGTAAATGAAGGTTTTGTTAATAATAAACAAACAGACGTTATTTACACGGATTTTAGCAAAGCATTTGATAAAGTTAACCACGATATTTTACTTTACAAGTTATCACGTATGGGATTTAGCAACAACGCAATACAATGGCTTAAATCATATCTTTTAGATAGAACCCAACAAGTAAAATTTAAAAATGCTACATCAAAATTCATCGATGTTCTCTCGGGTGTGCCTCAAGGAAGTCATCTTGGTCCTGTTTTATTTACATTATTTATTAACGATCTGCCATCGGTTGTTCAGCACTCTAACATACTCATGTATGCTGATGATGTTAAAATTTTTAATTCTTTTAACGATATTATTGATCAATCTATTTTGCGGTCTGACATTGAACTTTTCTCTCAATGGTGTAATTACAACTTATTGGATTTAAATATAAAAAAATGTAAACACATGTCATTTTTCCGCTCATTTAAACTTGACACTAGCTATTTTCTTAATGGAACATTACTGGATAAAGTTCACACTATTGGTGATCTCGGTATTTTATTGGATCACAAACTAAAATACTGTGATCACATTTCATTAATGGTCAATAAAGCTAATGGAGTTCTTGGTTTTTTGAAACGTTGGTCAAAAGAATTTTCTGATCCATATGTAACTAAACACTTATATACGTCTCTGGTTCGCCCTATCCTGGAATATGGATCAATTGTGTGGGATCCATACTTTAATATATATATCAACAGCATTGAATCTGTACAGAAACAGTTCCTTTTATTTTGTTTAAGAGGTCTTGGATGGAATTCGCTTGCACTACCTTCATATGAAAGCAGACTTGGTCTTATTAAGTTACCGACGTTAAAAAGCCGAAGAACAATGCTTAGTATTTCGTTTTTAATGGGTCTTATACGCGGTGATGTCGATTCCGGTTACTTGTTAAGCAAAATTAACTTTAATGTTCCAGTGAGACCTACACGAAATTTTCAGCCGTTAAATTTAACGTATCACCGTTCTGTTTACGCTAACAACGACTCCTTTCGTCAAATTTGCTTGAAATTTAATAATCTATATAATCTAATTGACTTTTCTGATAGTAATGATGCCTTAAAAAGAAAAATTATTGTTTATTTAAATTCAAATTAGTTAATATCATTATTCTATATTTATTATATGTACTATAATTTAAGCACTTATGTCTGTAAGGATTTTTAATCTATAGACTGGAAAATTAAATAAATAAAATAAATAAATACTATAATACTAAAGATACGGTCAAACTTATTAAATATTTGACCAAATAAGCACAACCATTATTTTTGTTAATAGTTAGTGAGATTAAACATGGTCTTAATATCACAAAACCAAACTAAGTAAATAACTTTTTTATATAAGATGTGGTATTATAAACAAAATTAATATTGGAATTAAAGGAAATAATATTTTAGTTTGCCTATTAGTCCCTTTTTTCGTCAAATAATTGACAAGTGTGACCGTAGCTTAAGTATTACGCCATGTCAAAAACATTTAATAAATTCAAAATGTATAATAGCTCGAAACCAATTTGTTATGATATATCAAAAACTACATAAAGAAATTTGACAGTCGTGTGGCTCTCACCATTTTATCAGAGTTGTATTTTTATAGAAGCATAAGAAGAAACTCAACATCAAATTTATAAAAACACTAGATGTTAAGTCCCGGCGTTGCCCGGGGTCAAACAATTATGTACTTTTAATTTTTAACTTTTACCACTTTTTAAAAATATTATACGTAAAATAAAAGCGCTATTATTTGGAGAAATTTTCTCTTATAGTTCTGCTGAGATACATATATATATTGTGCCACGCCCACTTTTTTTGGCTGATGTTGCGTATTGATAACCGAGCTATTTGTACAAAATTTGGCAACTTCCCTTATTACCGTTCTCCAGATATAAAGAAATCTATTTTGTGCCACGGCCACATCTTTAATTCCGCTTAGATTTTGTCAGATGTTCTGTATTGATAACCAAAATATTCTTATTAAATTTGGAAACTTTAGTTCTGTATTTATATGGGAGGTACACCGCCCACTTAAAATTAAAAAAAAAACTATATAGCCGATATTACCTCCCATACCATCAGTAATATATTGTAAAATTTTGCATAAAGATTGGTTCAGCGGTTACGGAGATTTACGGAGTCTTTGTATATAAGGTGCCACGCCTACTTTTCCATTCCCGCCCAGATTTTGTCTATTGATAACCAAGATATTCGTACTAAATTTGGAAACTTTAGTTCTTGTCGTTGTACAGATATACATAAATCTATAATGTCTTTGTATGGGAGGTGCCCCTCCCACCTGCAAAAGTTTAATTTTTTTTGTTGTATATGCTAGTCCCGCGAAGCTCTAGGCATCGAACCCGCAACCCCGGCGCTGATAGACTAGCTCACTACCAAATAGCCTACCGGGGCACCCCGGTACAAACATGATATCTTTATAATATTCGTATAGATCAAATCAACAAAACAAGTGAATTATACATGAAGGTAAAAACGATTAAATAAAATATAAGTTTTACAAACAAGAACAATCACTGACTGCAAACACAAAATTTCTGAAAGAAAACCATTAAGGAAACGGACACACGGGCTTACAAACTTACATGTAATAAATTGTTTCAATTATGGCTGTTTTCCTAAACGCCTGTTGTATTGTAGCAATACAATGTAACATATTCTTAAATGCAACCATAAAAATTTTAACAATCCATTTTGTTCCGAAATGCAACTTTTCAGTTTTCACTGCGCAGAGAAAAGCAAATAAAGCAGTTAAATAAATCTAGATGCAAAAAAACATATTATACATATACATACAATGAAACGTAGGTAAAAATGTAAGTACGCAGTGCTTATCGGTTTTTTTCTTCGATTAAACGATTAATAGATATTTGGCATTGTTGACTATTCGATTAAACGAATAATATTTTAAAATTAATCGATTAATCGATTAATCGAATAATTCAAAAATCCATAAATTTTATAAATTAAGAGATTTTTTTTCGATAATTTTAAAAAAAATTGGTACTTGAGTAACGATTAATAGATATTTGGCATTGTTGATTATTCGATTAAACGAATAATATTTTAAAATTAATCGATTAATCGAATAATTTAAAAATCCATAAATTTTATAAATTAAGAGATTTTTTTTCGATAATTTTAAAAAAAATTGGTACTTGAGTAAATAAACATTATTAGTTACAAGTATTTTAATACTTTATTAACAAAAAAAAAAAAAAAAAAACAAACATTACAATTTATACTAATTGATAAAACATTTACAACGATAAAAAATAAATCATGTGTTGAGATCATATAATTTTATATAAACAAACAATTAAACAGATCTTTTACAACAATCTCTTAAAAATTTAATGTTTTGCTTTCCTTGGAAGCCACACGATCAAGTTTTGTCTTTCCTTTTAATTTGCCAGTCTGTCTCACTTTTTTTACTAACGTGCTCACACTTTTTAAATTGACCACGAGATTGCTCTTAGTTTTACCTTTCCATTTGCTTGCCAATTTTTTTTTATCTGCCCATTGCGGTAAATTTTTCATTTTGATGGTTAGCGGTAAATCTAGTGTTTTTTTTAATATCAATAGAATATCAAATTTTTGTCTTAATTTTTTTCAAATATTTGTATTTTGAGTTGAAGGTGTAAAGTGAGAAGAAAAAATTTTTTTTTGTCGAAATTGAATTCGTTTCCGCTATAAAAACATTTTACGACGTTTTTTAATGGGCTTTAGCGTGCTGAATTCTGTTCTGTTCAAAGAATGAATTGATCACATTTAGTTTTTCTAAGGGCTTGACTAATATTTTATCCGAAAGAAGGGAGTTATGTTTATATATTTCATCATAACTTAAGAAAATTTGTACGATTTTGATTAAAATACTTACAAATGATACGCTATATAGCTGGCCTTCCGATAAATTATGTAAAATTGTACAATATTTGCCCTTATATTTTTTTTTTATGAATTGCTTTTTAAATAAAAAATATCATTAATTTGCATAAAAAAAATTTTACCGCCACTAATTTCTGCAAATCTCTGAAACTCTAAAAATTAAAAAAAAATTTGGTTAAGACGAACTTTAATCCAAATCATCTGCTAGTAATTTTATCCAAAACGGATAAATTCGCCTTATTTTGGGCCAAATATTAGTCAGCTCATAAATATGAATAAAATTAACATTTGTCCACCGATTTTCAAAATATATGTCTTATTTTACTCGTAATATGCAGACAGGATTTTTTTTTTACCAAATGACAAAAATTTTAAAATTTTTTTCCTTATAATTTTTAAATAAATTTTTGAGAACAAAAAAAAAAAATTACTCATTTTCATGAAAAACAAGATTAATCGCTACTAATTTCTGAATAACTCCGAAACAGTTGTTGATTGACTTATAGGAAATATTATTCCTAATCGCTTTTAAGTGTTTTGATCAAAATCGACCAAATCGTTCTCAAGTTATGATGAGATGATGTATTAGCATTACCAGCCCATAAAAAAACTGGACGTGATAAATAGAAAAAAACTGCAAAATGATTTGAATTTAAAATCTTTGTATTACATATTTTTTTTTACCCTACACCACCACTAGTGGTGAATGAGGGTATACTAAGTTTGTCATTCCGTGTGAAACTTTTTTATAATACATCTAAGACCCGATAAAGTATATGTATTCTGGCTCCTTGAGTAATTCTAAGTCGATTTAGCCATGTCCGTCTGACCGTCTGTCCGTCTGTTGAAAACACTCTCACTTCCGAAAAAACGCAAAAGAAAAGAACAAACTTGGTCTAAAATTGCTTGTAGTTATCCTAAGTAGTTTGGGATTGAAATCCAGCAACATCGGTACAGTAGGATCCGAACTATGAATCAAAATGTGGAATCACCACCCTAAAAAATTGATAATTTTGATACAAAAACTAACATAAATGGTGGAATAATGCACGGAATGATATACAATTTTGCACGAGTTGCTTTATACGACTGCAAATCATTCTGTTAAATTTCGTGAAGATCGGTCCATAATTGACCATAGGCCGCATATAAACCCTACTACCGGAAAACCGTTTTGTACGCCTAAAACCATAATCAATAATGCTATCATAATAACATTTGGTATATCACTGTTTCATAAGACTATAAATCGCAGTGTCAAATTTCGTGAATTTCGTCCATAATTTACCCAAGGCCTTATATAAACCCTACTCCGGCAAACAGTTTATTGCGCCTAAAACCAAATAAAGCCCACTATCGAATATATTTCTCTAAATTGTTTTATTTAAAACGATTTTTGCTGCAAACCAAAGTTATCAAAAGTATAAAAAATAACCCATAATATGTATAGTATATGTATTTTATTCGACCTTTATTATTAAAAGTATAATTAATTTTAAGTCAGACACTGATGGCCTAAGTTATAAAAAATAAAGCATGTCAATAAAGGGTTTATTTTTTATAACTTAGGCCGTGAAAATGTAGCATAAAACTATAGAAATTTTTGACATTTTTTTATGAAAATGGGGTTAATATATAAAAATAGAAACGGAAGTTACAAATTTATTTATATTGTAATAGATCATGTTTGAATTGAAAAATATTTTTGTATTAAATAAATAAATTTTTTATTTCTCATTTAAATATATATGTATCTGTACATACATATGTATGTATATTGTTAAATTTGTTAAAATATTGTTGAAATTGTGTTGAATAAGTAAGAAAAAACACGGAAAAAGGCACTGAAAGAAGTACTGAAATATAAGTTAAAATAAACGTTTAAAGTTTTTTATCTTTGAATAAATCGGCAAAGGCAAAACAGCTAAGAACACTTTCCTCCTCTGTTTGCCCAACGACTAGAACAAAAAAAAAAAAAAAAAAAAACACAATTTTAAAGGTGTTTATGTACTTGCAAAAGTGCACAATATATATTTTATTAAAATCCGTTCAATATTTTCGAAGTTATAAGCGTTAAAATATTCTACTAACACATATGCAAAACACATGAATAAAAAACTTGTTTTTTCCAAATATGCAAAGTTTTTTCTATAAAATAAAAAAAAAAAAAAATGGGTGGTCGATTATTCGATATTTTTCAGAAACCGGTTTTCGAAGTCGGCAAGGGTAAACAAGTTAAGAACACTTTTCTCCTTTATTGGTATTTATATATTTATTTACATAAAAATTTATGGTCATATTTCGACTATTAGGAAAACCATAGTAAAAATTAGACCTCAAGCTCGACAATTCAATTATATTTTAAATAATCGATAATGTTAATTTTTATATTAAAACATAAAACTTATATACGGTTGGGAAAACTTTTTGGTATGCTTTCAGATATCTTCAGAGAAACGTCGACAAACAAGTCGGAATCGTATACGAATTCTGTCAGATTTCTTACCCAAAAATGTATAAAGTGGTTGATACGAATTCTGGTAGACATGTCGTGGGAAATTCTGATTTTTTTGCCGGCATTTCTGATAGAAATCTAATGAAAAGGGCAGATAGCTGATCAACTAATCGCACAGATTTCTTACAGAAATCTAAGGGACGTCTTGTAGAAATGAGATCGAAAGTTAAACGAGAATTTTTTTAAATTGTTTCTTTTTTAATTGTTTGGCAATGTCATCCACGAAGCAGCTTCTTGTTCCTGATATTTTCTCCAAACCAAGATTTAGAATAGTAAATATATAAATACTATAAAAAATATGCAAAAGTTGCATTAAAAAAGTAATTTTAAGTACATAATTCACATTGCCTTGCGATTTTTAGACGGTTCCACGTTATTTTAATAAAGAATTCTAGATCAAATTTATGTGTTCAAAATTTGCAAGACCAAAAAGATATTTTCGTGTCCATGAGTTTTTTTTTTTTTGTATAAGATTGTTTATACGGGTTAGACAGGGTAGGATATTGTTTGGTTTAATATATATAACTAAGGGTCAACAAACCTTTCTTTATTTTACAAGGGGAAATGCAATATATAGATTTTAGGTAGTAAATAAGAAACAATTTTTGGATTTTAGGTTAAGTTAAATAGGCAAATGTATTTATTAGAGAATTCCAATTAATATTTAGATTTATTCTTTTAAATTCAATTTTCTCTTTTAATTCTTACACTCTTACACTTAAGTTCGGTTAAAATTTACAATTATAAGGGGGTCAAATTTTAAATTGAAACTTTTTAATTTATAATAAATTATTTTAGCGTTTAGAGTTTTATCTGCTGCGCACAAGTATTCTTCTCAAGACGGACTTTCAGAATAATAATAAGAACAAGAATAATAAAAGACAGTTGATATTCGCTGCAGTTGAGATGTAGTTGGCGATTGACATCTGGGATGGGATTGTTTAATTGTTCACTGAGGTGAACATCCTCCCGGGCCTGGCAATTTTATTAATTTTTAATTTGTAAGGGAACCCATCCTGGGCGATTAGTGATCCGCCATCAATATGGATTATGTTCGGTTGCAAGACTGTGGTATACAAGTCACCACCGATTTCCATTTAAACGGGTGAGTTAGCATAAAATTCTGGGTCGGCTAGTAAAATTCTGCAGAACTTCTTTTTAATCTCCGAGTCCATTGCATTTGGGTAAGGGTTTCTAGGCAACTCGTCGAAAACCCTCATACAGACCTCATACCTAATAATAGAGACCATATTGGGCGCGATTATGACCTTCACATAAACCTCATAATCGACTTTGAACGTGTTCAGCGTTGACTCTCGCACGAATGCCACGCTGATCCTTGATGTTGTCAAGCTAGGGTTTAAAAGGGCTCTGGCAAGTTTGGCTGACTTTTGCGTCATAACCTGGACGACAACGGTGGGTACAAATGTTTGGGTTTTGGGCGTGGGTATGCCAGTTGCTTTAATTGGCACGACAATAGTTCGTGGCGCAGGAATTGGAACGGTGGTCTTTTTAGAGACAATGGATTGAGGCCGTTCCTTTGTCAAATCTCTTATTATTCTCTAGGGACCATGTAGAATTGTATGGTGCTTGCCCTTGCATGTCTGACACCGAGAGTTACTATGAAATTTTTAAATGAGGTGGTTCCTGGCCAGACAATTGATGCAGTCTTATTGCAGTTTTATATTTTTCTGCCAAGTTGAACTTGCTAAACTTTTTACAGTTTGTTAAGCTGTGGTCTGGTTTACAAATGCCGCAACCAAAATGTCGTTTTTGTTGATGATCAGCACCATTACGTTTGGATGTGGGACGTGAGCCATTGCGCTTATTCGACCTTTCAGTGCGACTACCAGAATGACTGGAACGTCCTTTATGGTGGTTATTGTTGGGTGCCATACTCTATATGAAAAAAATTATTTGTGGACTAAATTTAAAAATTAGTAAATGGATGGGTTAGTATATGAAAAAGTTAGGGTGAAGAGTAAGTTATGGGTTTGTGTCACAAGGTGATTATTGTGTTAAATGGGTTAACAAGGGTAAGTGAGAAACTAAGTAGAATTTGGGTTAATCTAACTAGTGGGTAAAACAACAACTTTCGTTATTGGTCGAGTCAAAGTTCCAGTTGCTGTTCGTAAGTCAACTACTCTGTTTCGTCTATCAGAGCCAGTGTACGTCTTTATTACTCGACCGAGCAACCACTCATTAGGGTGTTAATTTTCCTGTCTAATAACCACAATGTCGTCAACTTCAACTTGACGTTGAGGGTTTTTCCACTTGTATCTTTTATGGAGCTCTTTAAGGTATTCATCCTTCCATCTTCTACAAAAGTTATGATGTTGGATCCTTAATTTTTGCCATCTATTTGCTAGGGTTATGTTATCATTGCCAACATCGGGTTCTGCAGGTGTTAGTATGGGTGAGCCAATTAAAAAGTGTCCGGGTGTTAAAGGGTTAAGATCCAGTGAGTTTTCACTTGATGGGCTTAAGGGTCTTGAGTTAAGGCATCCCTCCATTCTAGCGAGAAGTGTAGCTAGCTCTTCAAATGTGTATTTTAGGGTATTCATTTTTTTAGATGGGATTTAAAGCTTTTCACTCCGGCTTCCCATAAACCGCCCATGTGAGGTGCTCCCGGGGGTATGAAATTCCACGTCAAATTTTGAAAATTGCTAGCAGATACTACCGAACTTTTTAACTGTTTAATAAATTCCTGTCGCTCTTTTTTCAATAACTGGCTAGCACCAATGAAATTAGTTCCATTATCGGAAAAAATTGCGACAGGGCATCCCCGCCTTGAAAAGAATCGAACAAAGGCTGCCATAAAGGCTTGGGTAGACAAATCAGATGTAGGCTCCAAGTGAATAGCTTTTGTTGCAAAACAAACAAAAACACAAACGTAACCTTTTGTTATTCTACATGCTCTGGCATTATAAACCTTAATATCAAATGGCCCCGCAAAATCAACTCCAACATTTGTAAAGGGTTTACTTATTTGGGTTCTTTCTGGTGGCCATAAATTGAGTTGTTTGTCTATTCCTATATCTTGTGCACGGTGAGCATTTGTTAATAACTGAACTAATAAGATTCTTAAGTTTCGGAATCCAGTATCCTGATCTTATAATTCTCAACATAAGTTGATTTCCACCATGTAGGGTTACCAGGTGTACGTGTTGGGTTAATAATTTAGCAAATGCACTACCGTAGGGTAATAAAATCGGATGTCTTTCGGAATATGACAAACCGTTGGAATTCGCTCGTCGACCATTTGCACGCATTACATTAGATGAATCTTAAAATGGCGTTAGGGTGAGCAGGCTACTTTTACTGGGTATAGGGTTTCTTTTCTTCAGACAGTTGTATTCGTATTTAAAATACTCACTCTGACAAAGAATAATAAGTCTATCACGGGTAGATTTTATCTCGGACGCATTAAGTTCAATACTTGGGTGTGTTATCAATATATGCAGTCTTTCTTTGACTACTTTTGGGTTGTTTCGATCAATAATAACTCTGTCATTTCGAATTGCATTGTTTCGGGTATATAATGCGCGATCACAAAATCGAAAGACATATCTCATTACTCTGAGAGTATTTCACAGTTTTAAGAATCGTGATAATATATCTGGGTGTACAATATTCGTTTTATCCAAGGGAGGGTGGGTATTAACGGTCGTGGAAAACGACTGACTAACTTTAGCTTCAGCCTGATTTATAAAGTGTTTATTCGCTGTTGGCCACTGTAATGCTGATTTTTTCAACCACGATGGTCCATTCCACCATAAGCAGTCGTCTTTCAACTCATCGGGATTGCATCCGCGGCTAGCAATATCGGCAGGGTTATCGTGTGATGCCACATGGTTCCAATTATCAACACCGACTGTCTGAATAATTGTAGAAACTCGGTTTGCTACAAACGCGTTCCACGAATTAGGTTATTTGCTAAGACAATAGATGCATCTGTCCAGAAATACGTCTGATGTAGGGGGAGGCTGAGTTAGGTGAGTAAATTGTGTGTCATATTTGCCAACAACACTGCACCACAAAGTTCTAGTTTTGGTAACGAGATTACTTTGATTGGCGCTACTCTCGACTTCGCAAAGAGCAGGGTTACGGAATTAGGTCCATCAACGGGTGTAACTCGTGCATATAGAACTGCAGAGTAAGCCTTTTCAGAAGCGTCTGAAAATCCATGAAACTCAATTTTTGCTGAAGGTAAAAAGTTAATCCATCTTGGAATTCGAAGATTATTAATATTATCGTAAAACTGCAAAAACTTTTGCCATTTTATGAGGGTAAGTGGGGTAAGACATTCATCCCAAGCTGTTTTATCTTGCCAAATTTGTTGCATTATAATCTTAATCTTAATAATAACAGCCGCTCCCTGGTATGTCAAAAACTCAAATATCCACAAGGATCTCAATGTGCCATTGGTAAAAACTATGATAACGAAATATGCAGTAAAATATTTAAAAAGGCTGGAACTGCACCCAAATCCCTTAGCTCGAAATATTTTAAACTATGGCGGCCACACTCGATTAAGGAGAAAAGACACTGCAGCACTCACCCAATCAGATGAGCGATAAACACCTACATATGTGAACAGAAACCGTGATGACTAAATCTTTTTGTCTGGCACTGGCAGGACATTAAGTAAATATTAGGATAAGATTTGATTAATTATTGTTAGTTCATATTTAATATATGAAGATTCAATAAATAAATACTGCAAAAAAAAAAAAAAAAAAAAAAAAATAATCTTAGCAGATACAACAATCGGCGCTAACCACCCAGCTGGGTCAAAAAGACGAGCGATATCTGATAACACAGTTCGCTTTGTGTACGCTGATTTTCTCTCAATTAAAGACACAGTAAAGAAAAACGTATCTTCTTTTGCATTCCACCGAATACCTAACGTTTTAGCATTATTTGACTCCGGTAGGGTAAGCAGATCAACATCGAGTTAGTGTTCCTTGGGTAAATTATATAGTAATTCCTTTGTGTTGGAAATCCACTTCCTTAAAGGAAAACCAGCAGAGTCAAGAGCTGAAATTAATTGCGTTTGTGCTTCTTTAGCCTCTTCCATAGTGTGAGCACCGGCTAAGACATCGTCTACATACATATTGTGTAACAAGATTTCAAGATAAGTACAACTAAATCTTGTTGTAGGGTAGGACCAGTGTATAGGGTATAATTAAGGCTGTTGTTGTTCTAAGTTTTGCTAGAGGCATTAAATACAACCCGTACTTTTGTCGTAACGCGATCAAGTTTTACAACAGCGTGATGGGGTAAGTAATACTGGGTATTTGAAGGAGTGTTAGGGTTATATTTCATGGGTTTCATATGACCCAAGTCGATATACTCCTGTAGCACGTTATCATATTCCGATTTAAGATCTGGCTTTTTCATTAGACTTTTCTCATTCCTTAAGAACTGAGCCATTGCTACGTGGCGTGAGTTGCCTAACTCGACAGGAGGGTAAATAAAAGGAAGGTCTACCTGATAACGGCCATTTGGTAATCGACGGGTTGTGTTTATGTAAGTTTCTTCACAATAACAACTCTCCCCTGAAACTTTGGGTTGGGTGGGTATGTCTTCAATTTCCCAGAACTTGGTCAACAATTTATCAAGCGTGACTGAACTGAAGTATGAAACTAAGGGTTGGGTGCTATGTGATTTCTGAATGGGCCCTGTTAAAATCCAGCCAAACTCAGTCTCCTGAGCTATAAGGGTATTGAGTAAATCTTTTCTTACTCCAGATTTTAAGATCTGGGGGTAAAAATCGCTGCCAATAATGAAGTCTATAGGTCGACTTTCATAGAATTTTTGGTCAGCTAATTGAATATTTTCCAAGTCTTTTATGAGGGTTGGGTTTAAGCTTTGGGTGGGTAAATTGTTAGCTAGTGTTTTCACTACTATTGCTTGGATATTCAATTTGAAATCGTTATGGGTATTTGAGCGCAGTGAAACTTGGCATAGTTTGTTTGAACGGGCAGAAACAATCTCGTTCAATCCCGAAATTTCAGCCACTATGGGTTTTCCATTTGAATCTTTGGTTACATTATGGAATGTTTTGCCTCTTCTGTCATACTGTGTTTTAACTTCTTGAAAATGTTTGGTTGTTGGGTGGGGTTGCTACCATTATCTTGCACATCATTCACAGAGGTAAGTTCCTTGATCGTGTTAGTTAAGAACAAATCCAAGTTTGTCCAAGAAGGCATTTCAGCACAATCTGAGAGGGATTTCTCAAATTCTCTTCGCGTTTTCCTGGGTAACTTCGTTAAGCAAAGATATACTAAGATAGGATCCCAGTGATCCGTATCTAAACCTAAAGAATTCAGATTCGAAATACAGCAATTTATCTTTCTTTGTAATTTTCTTATAGAAACACTACACATAGTGTTAACCAGGGGTAGATTAAATAGGGTTTTTAATAGCGCGTTAATCTGCATTCTACGATTTTCATATTGAGCAGTTAACTGATTCCACGCAATACAAAATCCGTCATTTGTTAAGGGTGCATTGTCTACTATTTCTTTGGCTTCGCCGCTTGTCTTCTGCTTAAGATAAAAAAGTTTTTCAACTCCACTTAAGCGAGTGTTATTGCCATAGATGGCCTTAAAAAGGTCTCTAAAGGAAGCCCAGCATTTAAAATCCCTCTAAACGTTGGCATATCGCAAGGGGGTACATTGAAGGCTACCATATTATTGGGTTGTGTATTTAGGGGTTCGGGTATAGAGGATCGGGTTTAATTGAATTGGGTAATTTCATCGATTGATTCATCAATAGCGATCAAACTGTTTCTATAAAAACTCTTGGCAGATCTGACATGGTTTACAATCTCCGATAGACTTATAGTCTGAGACTTCAGTGCGTCATCTAAATCAGAAGATTCCCTAATCTGCATGAACTTACGGTCAATTTTGGACCATAATTCACTTAGCTCACTTTTCTTGAATTTTAGAGCGGGTAACGATTGGAAATTTTCCGATGAAGAGCGATAATCTTCATTAAATGCTTCTAAATCCATTTGGATATATCTCATTAAATCAGCGGCCAAAGATTGTAAATTAGACATTTTGGGTTTAATTCAAAAAATAAATAAAATATTGCAATTTACAAAGAAAGTTAGGCAATTAAGATAAGGGGTTGTTTTATCTTTTTTAATTGCAACTTTTAATTTGAATATTAAAGAAAACTTGAGTATTAAAGAAAACTTCGAAGGCTATAATTTTATTGCAAAATAAAAGTATGTTTATACATAATTAAAAATTTTACATGTACGTACCACTTTTTAAAATTTTTTGAACAATAAAATCAAGGCGAATTCATACAAGGTGGTCTTATTTTGAAAGCGGATACAACACTGTAACATACTTTAACGTTGTGTCAAAAGAATACAACACTGTAGTAAACAATTCAAACAAACATTGAATTTTGTTTTTAATTTTAAATTGTGTGTTTTGAAATGTAATATTTTAAAAACGTTTTAAATATCATAAGTCTAAGTGAAAATTATAGAATTCATGCAAGATTCCCCAGAACCACCAGCACATTATACCATTTTAATACATGGTTAGTTATCAGCTGTTGCCTACGTAGCAATCCAAGGTCACCTTGTATGAATTCGCCTTGAATAAAATATAATTAAAACTATTTTCAACTTAATGACAATTGTCATTTTTTTTACAAAAAATAAAAGAAAAATAAGTTCCGTTAGACACATCTATATGAATTCCGTCAGAAATCTGTAAGACATACCGGTACATAAATTACACCCGATATATCCATGCGAAATCGAACAGAAATCGGCCAGACAGTACGTATATGCAATGTCTGAAAGAAATCTGACCGTCTCTAAGAATGAAGTCCGACATTTGCAAGAAATGTCTAATTCAGCCAACGTCGGAGTATTTTGCTGGCTGGGAAGATAGCGCATTTTAAATCCTTTGTCTGGGGTTATATGAATTTGTTGGGTAGTATTAACAAGCCTTTAACGTTTGCCTAGATTTGCCCATTTTCTTATGCTTATATTTGTATTTTTGTTAACGGTAAAACCAAACTAAACTACAAGCTAATCGATGACTTAGAAAAAGTTTAAGAAAGAAATAAGATTAATCTAAGCGAAGCCTTTGGAGTAAAACAAAAATCAAGCATGAAAAAGGGTGGTCCAACCAAAACGAACGATGTTAATTGTAATAAGTAAAACAGAAAGTTTTCTGAGAAATAAAATAATTTTTCTTTTAAATATCCCCAATGACAGAAGTCAAACGGTGTCAAATTACATGATCGTGGCGGCCAATTAACATCGCGCAAAAAAGCCATTGTTTCGTTGGCTGTCTGGCAAGGGGCACTATCCTGTTCGCGATAGCGAACACCATTCACGGTAACTGCTTGGCCGAACAACAGCAATATTTTTGGCGGAACCAACATGACGAGCATGCACAGGTGTTTTCACATTTCCCACTGAACAGATTTGCTTAAATTTGAGCACAATTCTCGCGATTGTTGACACATATTGTGAATTATGCTGACTAAAAAAATCACGAAGTGCACGAAATGCATTTTAATTTGAACGCCTATTTTCGTAAAAGGCTTCAACAATCTTAACGCACTGCTCAATTGTGTACATCTCCTTGTTTGAATTTGTCAAACAATGAAACAAAGAAATGACAAATAAACTTAAAAAAAACTTGACCTAAAGGTGTGACTCACAATTAATATCGTGCATTATGGTTGGGGGATGGGGTCTTTCAAAGAGGTGCACTTGTGCGTAAAGCTATCTGTCTGTCACCCACTAAGGGTTGGCAAGAAGCGATTCCTCTTTTTTGAATTTCCCAAGCAGCTCACTACTTCCGGTTTTATACCAAGTATCCCCCGGAAATGTCGCCCAGGCTCCCGTCTGGGGGCAGCTAAAGTGAGAAGGCGTTCAATTGAGTAACCTGAATGGCATGTCAACACCAATGCGTCACAGGTAATTAGGTGTTTTCACTGAAACTCAACTCAACTAGGATCGGAAAAGGTGTCCCCATCAGTCGCTTTGTCCTTAACATACATTATAAGTAAAACCACAACTAATATTGGTTATAACCAACGGATTTCCACGATTAAGACCTTCAGTCTGAAAAAATACCTCGAATTGGAACATAATCTGGCCCAAGAATGCAGAGAACTTGTCAAATACAATCTGCTGCTTTAAGGACTGTGCAAAACTAAATGGCTAGAATCAGAAGAACTCTATACCTCCGATAATCTCAAACTCATATACTCCAGAAAGCCAAGTGACCAGCCAAGATCAAGCGGTGCCGGTTTTCTGCTTCCGAAAGAAGCTTTCGAAGCAAATATCGGTTGAAAGCCGTATGGAGACAGAATTATAACAGCAATATTTCGTACAAAAGCCCGAAATCTTACCTATGTGTAGGGCAATGCACCGACTGTAACATCAGACACATTACAAAAGGAAATGTTTTATAGCCACTTAAACAGAGTCATATCCCCAATTCCCCGCGCCGACATCGTTGTAAGGATGGGCGACTTCAATACACAGATAGACACCGACAACACAGAATCAGAACAAATTATGGGTTAACACGCGATTGGAAGGATGACTGAAAACGGTAGGCTCTTCACTAAAGCATGCGGCAATGCCAATCTTGTGATAGGGGCATTCTTATTCTCTCACAAAAACAGTGCACAAGATAACGTGGGTATCGTCCGATAATGAGACAGAACACCAAATCGACCATGTATCCATCAGCTGGACATGGCGCAGTAGTTGCTGATTGCAACACCGATCATCATCAAGTTGTTAGAAACTTTCGGAATAGGGTTACTGCCATCCGGTAACCTGAACGTACAGCGCGAAAGTACGATATAGCTAAGTTGAAAAATCCGCGAACTCTTAACAATTACAGGAAAGAATTAAGAGCTAGACTAGATATACAACAATCTCATCCTTCCTCTGAGTGGCTA
The DNA here is from genome assembly GCA_943735925.1 of Pollenia amentaria. Taxonomy (NCBI): domain Eukaryota; kingdom Metazoa; phylum Arthropoda; class Insecta; order Diptera; family Polleniidae; genus Pollenia; species Pollenia amentaria. The sequence continues at coordinate 247,476,115 of OX031007.1, read as the reverse complement.
ACAGTCAAAAGTAAATTTGTTGATGCTGCAAGTAATCATATCGGTCTCAAAGTACCTAAGAAACCCCATTGGATGTCTGATGTCACCTGGAACTTCATATTTGAAAGAAAAGCCCAACAAGAAAAAATAAACGCAGCCAAGAAATTCGGTGATAAATCCTCATTAAAAAATACGTACGCACAACAAGACCAGCTGGTCAAGCGTAGCGCCCGAAAAGATCAGAGAATGTGGTATAATAAATTGCACAAAAAGCCTCAGCATCACCAAAAAACTAATTGGACTAAACTTTTCGCACACCAGACCGATGAGAAACACTGAAAGCAAACTCACAACACTTGCGAAAAACCAATTGGAAATATGGAAACATCATTATTTAAATATGCTTAACAACTTTCAAAACATATGCACCTGCGTTTCCCACGAAATAAGGCAATATATCTCCATTGAATGCCCAGATATCGCAGATGTTATGGTTGCTATAAATCACCTTAAAACATATCGCCTGAGATCTTTAAAGCCAACCTCCATAGTACAGCGAACATATTGCTTTCCCTTATTCAGAACTTCTGGCTCACACATGAACTTGAATAAAATTTAAAAGAAGGTATATATCCCCTAAAACAGTAGCCTAACAAACTGTAAGGACTTTCGATGCATTACCATCCTTAGTGCAGTGAATAAGATCATAGCGCAAATCATTAACTGGAGAATATCCGACACTGTACTCAGGGATATAAGGCCAGAAGAAGCAAAAATCCTGGGTCCCACCCAACATCATAAGCCTTACTCCAACTCTATTCCGTGATGTTAAATATCGTGTTGCCCACTATAACGCTCTGAGCTGTAGTTTTGATGTTGTAGCTGGTGTCTGCCAGGGCTGCATGCTGTCTCAATTGCTTTTTAAAATTGTGCTAGATGTTATAGTTCGTAATGCTACTCAAGCTTATAGAGGTATAAGTGGGGTTTTAACAAACAACTCGAGAGCCTGGAGTACGCAGATGATATATCCCTCCTTTCACACAGATGGCTGTGTGAGCTGTATAAAGTTATGACATGTAAAATTAAAAGCATCGAAACAGAGGCCATAAAAGGTCTACAAATAAACGTAAACAAGAGTAAGGTAATGCGCTAAATACAGTAAACACCAACAAGTTTCGCATAGGTAACATTGAACTAGAAGAAGTCTCGTCATTTTGCTACCTAGGCAGCATCTTAACAAACACAAGTGTCTCCAGCAAAGATGTATCGTACCGAATCTCAAAAGCCAACCGAGCATTCGGTACCCTTCGGTCAGTATGGAAATATTCTGCCATATCCAAGAACAGTAAGATCGATATCTTTAACTCGTGTGTAAAGTCTGTTGTCCTCTATGCATGCGAGCCGTTAAATACGATAGAACACGACGTAAACTGCCTACACGTGTTTGTTAATCGATGTCTCCGAAGAATATTAGAAGCTTTCTGAACTAACACCATATGTAACACGGAACACTGGAGGCAAACAAATCAGCGGCAAATCCATATTGATGTCACACGTAGACCGTTACACACCTGGAGCCGGCAACTGTGATCTAAGCTGGAGAGAAGTTAAACCAATATCATCAAACCGAATCGAACGTTGTTCCAAATACATAGGAACTACAGGACATAATATTACGGTTGGACCACTTTTTTTGACATAATGATTGAAATAATGGCCAGCAAAAACGTTTAAAAATTATTGACCATCATATATTAACCATATATTAAGTAAAACTTTTTTAACTAATATTCCTCAAAAAGTTATAAGTATATTATCAAACACAAAGTAGTGTAAGATTTAAAATCGATTGTCTCACATTTAATTTCCTTCTTTTCTATCAAGATTTTTACTTTAATCTTGCTCTAGGGTTTAGCATTATTCGCATCATTGCCAAATCAAAAGAAATGTGCACTTGATTATTTTAGAGTTAGCTAAGAATTTAAGACCAAAAGGTGAGCCATTTCCTTTGTACTCTAATGTCTGAATAGATTCCAAGCAATAGAAAGCCTTTAACTTTATCTGATTAAATACATTTTGTTGCTTAGTTTCTTAGAACAATTAATTGACAAAATTAGCGTCAATCTTAAAAGAACTATTTTGTACGTTTCCGGTACTAAAAAAAGTCAGGCAAATTAAAAACCTTAAAATATAATTTTAGTTTAACATTTTGAAAATATTAAGATTTTAGCGAGTTTTTTAAAACATCTTACGCTAAATAAAACATTTTGCGATTTCTAGCGGTTTTTGAAGTGCGATTTGCCGGAAAGTCTTCAAAAAAAGTTGGCAACAATGCATATAGTATATACATACACTGCTGCCAGAAATTGTTTATAATGACTACAAAATTACGCAAAAAAATCTGGAAAAAATGGAAATATCTGCAAAAGATCTAGGAAATTAAAATACTTTATTTTGGGGATGATTTTATATTTTTTATTTTCGAATTGATACAACAAATATTCAAATACATTGTACAAACATACTAGGGCTTCCAATCGGGATTGGTTTTCTGAATGCCGGGATTCGGGATTGAAGAAAATATTTCGTCATATTTTGAATGCAGGGATTCACGAGATTATTAAACATTTTCATGATGTTTTTTTTTAACTATTTTTTTATTTATACCCAATATATAAAAACTTTTTAAACTGTATTAAAAACAACTTAATTTTCCAGTAAAAATACAAATTTCATGAACATGTTATTTATTTGTAAAAGAAAAAGTAAAAACAAACTTAAATTACTAACTAATTGATCACAATTCATAAAGATCATGTAATAAAAAACGTAACAAGAAAACATAAAAATCTTATTTTTATCCATATATGATTATTGGTATAAAAAATTACACCATTTCCAAATGTATTTTAAAATTCTTCAAATGTATTTCCATAATAATCTTCAATAAATATTTTAAAACTATCCCAATGTATTTAAAAATTATTGTATATATATTGTATTTCAAAAATTTCCAACTGTATTTTACAAAATTGTGTACAAGAAAACATTTCAACAAAAAAATTGGAAAATTTTAAAATACAATTGGGCAAATTTTAAAATACATTAGTATAATTGTAAAATACATATTGGCAATTTTAAAGTAAATTTTAAAATCTTTCAAATACATTTGGAAATTTTTAAAATGCATTTTGAAAATTTTAAAGTACAATTGGAAATGCTGAAGTTGAAACTTTTAATACTAAGTTGCGAAGGATACAGAATACAGAAGCATCCAATATTGTATCTGACGAAACGTATGTCAGGTTTTTTTGATTTGTGTTTCACAAAATTCTTATTTTAATTATGTATACAAAAATCTTTTAAACTTGTTTAATGGATATTTTTTGTACGCAAAACACTTTCTGTCATTTTTAAATTGTATTGTAATTGTTTTTTTTTCAAATGAAATAAAGCATAGTTTTTGTTTTGGTATATTTTGTTTATTTTTTAACAGCAGGATGTATCAAAAACTTTTGTTGTTAACAAATACACGTACAAAAAAACCTGTTTTATATAAATTACTGAAAAAAAAAATTTAAAATATAAAAAAATCGGGATCCCGAAAATCCCGGGATTAAAAACCAGAAGTCCCGAGATTCGGGATTTGCCTACTCCCAGAAGTCCCAGGATTTTCGGGATGGGGATTTCCCGATTGGAAGCCCTAATGCATACCTATTATCATACCGTCGTATTTAAAATAATTTTATACATTTATTTATTGTAAATATCAGAAGTCATTTGTCGTAAAATTTTATTTTGTATTTTTGTAATTTAAGGAAGTCGTTTGTGTATAAAATTCCTTCAAGCGATACTTTGTTTTGTTTTATTTATATTTACTTGGCTAAATATTCGTTCCACATAAGCTGATAAATGTGGCAAAACAAATATTTTTTGAATAAAAAGGCACAATTTTGGGAATAATATCCTTGAGTCTAAATTACAAATCACAAAGTTCAATATATAAGAAAATTTTTTACAATTTCAAAAAATCTGCAATATGACAGCAAAAGTCTGCAAATCTCACTTCGTCATTTTTGCAACGGAAATTCAGCAAAATGCAGAGAAATCTGCACTTCTGTCAACAGTGTATACATAAAGAATCTTACTTACATAAAATTTCTAATTGTACTTGTTGTAACATTTACTCGGGTATTCGTAATAAGATAATATCGTTAGTACAACTTTTAGTTTATACAAAAACATATTTTGTGAATATAAACAACATAAGTATATCAGATGCTTTCATTATTCATACCGTGCAACCTACATTTAAACGTTGGCATTTAAAATAATATTTGTACTTACGGTACATACAGAAGATTTAAAAAGAAAAAATTACTTTCGGTGATAGTATGTTAAAATAATAAAATAAGTGAATCTATTTATTTATTAGCAAAACGAGAAGAATTATCGAGTTTTCAGCGAGGATTTTTTTTTTCGTTTTGTACTTTCCCTTTTTAGGGGAAAGTTGACTCAGCTATGATATTGAAATGATTTGATTATACGTGAACCATAACAATAAAACCACCCGTTTTTACGGATGGGTGGAGCCTTGATTTCTTTCATGGTGCCACACATAAAAATTATAGTTTTAAATTAAGTAGTTTTAAGTTAGTTTAGAGCACTATCATCTTACGTACCTACCTGAAGATGGGTAAGGTTGCATGTTCGGGAGTGAATATTAGCGGATAAAATGGGGGATATTAGCCGGTAACGGACTACCCCCTTCCCGAAAGGACGCTCTTAGGATCTCTGACGGACTTGTTTCTCTAGAAGTTGGAGGGTGAAAGTGGGCAAGTAATATGATATTTAGTGGTGTTGGGCACGCTCCACTTGTGCGATCAAGCTGAAAAGCTGCGGGCCCCGGGAGTTACGTCCTAGATCAGCTTGCTGATAAGGGGGTGCGAATGATAATACCAGATGACCACCCTCAGTACGACACTTTGGGGATTTCAGTCGTAATAATGAAATCACCCAACCTTTCTTTTAAACTTGCAACATGGCTACAAATTACAGAATGACTGATGCGAAGGGAATTGCGCTTCCCAAAACTAAAACGAATAACCAATTTGCAAATAACGTCCAGAATATTACAGATAATGGAAGAGGACACTTCCAGCCAGGAGTTGCGACGAGAGACTCGACACCTACGGATGCCTCAGTCGACCCTCTGTACGGCCAGACAGTAGCACGAGCTCATCCCCAGAACAATAGACTATTAGCCGTTCTCTTTAGGTTATTCCTACCTGAAGCCCCACGAACGGTGGTGCAGTCGTTAGAGACCATAAGACTCACACCCACTAGTAGTGATTGGCAGTTTATTGATTCGGACGAGAGAGTGTTGGACACAGTGGAACTGCAGGCCGATTATGTCCTCACCTCTGACCAGCGGAACACATACCTGTCCCTCTTGGGTCTCGAGCGACTATACAGTAGGCCAACATACTTTGAAGAGCAGGCCGTCATACACCAACATCCCATTATTTCGGCCAAGGAGATCATCGACAAGGGTAACTTGGTCACTAGCTCACCGTCTCCGGCTAACGTATGTTTGGCTACCCCTGTATTCCCTGAATATGAGGATTGGCGTAACGTTTTATGGTGTGGTCACCTCACATTAACGACCAAATACACCCCTAGAGACAGAAAATGGCCCAATGTCATGTCATTGGAGCCCGGGTTGTACGACGCCTTACTAGATGTGCAATTTGACGGGGATTACCCAGTCAACCTGGATGTAGTTAACCACAAATCGTGTACTGTAGGCTTAATAACACTTGACCTCCTAGGACCGGTTGCTGCCTACAACCTACGTATACGATTATTGGCGCCTACAGAAATCCAATTTAAAGTGAGTGAATACCAGCGTACTACCATTAACGTTGTACTAAGAATACCCAAGGTTTCAACTGTTTCTCAGCTCGGTAAGATCGAACCGATGTGGGTAACAGAGAACAAACAGATTAAGGGATTGGGTTTCCAAAAAGACCCGACTACAGAGGATGTTGAACCGAATCCCGGACCTTTGATTAATGACAGTTTGATGGCTAACGCTAAGACGAACCCAATGATGCTAATAGTCTTAAGTGGGTTAGATTCCCTATCGGATAATAGGTTTAATGCGCTGGCGACTTTAGAGTGCGACACTTCAACTAACGCTGATATTATGCAGTCCGAAGACGAAAGGGTAAGCCGACGTAGTGGTACGCGGGCTGCAGCGCCACGCAGCGCTAAGTCGGTCGATGACCTGGACACCACTCGTGTAAATAAACCGAGACCCCTTGGTGGCCGTTCTACCGGACCCATATCCTCAAGGAGTGCCTCCTCCCGTGAAGCAGCTATGATGCGTATTGCAACACGTATGTCTGGGGACCACACTTATGCTGCTCAATTCATCGCCAATATGTCAACTACATCGACTTCGACAATACGACGAATAGCTACCTTGCCTTGGGGGACGGGGTGGGAGCATGCACTGGAAATGTCGGTACTGCAGTTCACCATTTACTCATACTTATACAAGATTAAAATTCAAGGTTATATCTCACCAATTTTTAATTCAATAGGACAACGAGAAGACCACTTGACTGAGATGATTTCAGCGGTTACTGAGTTGGAACAGGGATCCGGGTACGAGAAAGCGAAGGCCCGAGTTCATAACAAGCTAGTACATGCCTTAAATGGAAACATATTTAGTATTACTATGGACGACGTGGATAAATCTCCAGATTTCAGCACCATGGTGAATACTCCCCAGGCCTCTACGACATACCAACCAATGGTTTCTGACTACATAATCATCCGGGGTTGGGGCCATCGAGGTGATTTATATAGTGGATGGGTTTGCGACGCACAGACTGCTTCAGGGAAGCGGTTGCAAAAGCAGCATGTGCACTACCCGTGTAGTGGGATGCAACTATACCAAACTTTCCAAGGACAAGTGGCTGAAACCCTTAACGATAAATACCTGACAAGGCTGGTCACCCGGCATGGTGGAGTAGCCATACTCAATGTTCGCATGTGTGACTATAAGGTACACACCTAACGCCCTACTGAGCTTTCTCGTGTCTTGCGTAATCAGATAGGTAAAGGACAGATAGGTAACGGACATTTGAGTGGGTTCGATGTCCTGGATATGGTCAGTATCAGCTTCATAAGTGATGTATATGGACTGTCTTTGGAACGCCCCCTCTATGTGTTGTTGGCTATGCATTCAATGATACGCTACTCTAATATTTCGAACATACCACCGTCGAGTTTTACATGTGGTAGTGATTTCATCACCGTTGGTGCCCCGTCCGCTGCTCGATTCCGCTGGGATATCCTTGGGGCTCCTGGGGACAAAGCATATGCCGAATCGCAGTTCCCATTTGCCCAGGTACCGGGTTCAATAGCTTTCCATCTCTCTCTGGCAACTGTTCCCGGTAATCATAGATCCTCGGCTGTTTTCGTTCCCATCACCATTTTTGGTTCGTGTTATAACGCTGCCCGACGGCTCGCTTTGTTTGCCATGGCCCTGAGTGAGTACCCTTGTACCATCCCTGGATGGGAGGTGAAAGAACAGAAATTTCCCCCCAAAGACTATACTCATTGGCATGTTCCGCTCCAACCCAATAATGCCAATGTCGGATTTGAGCATAACCGGAGGGAAGTATGGCTGAACCAATACTGTTCCAAGTGGTTATTAAACCACGGAACTGTCCACGTACCCGGACTAACCCATATTGACTTTGTCCTGCCTAGGACTTTTGGGGGCGCTACCTTTGGTTCTAATTCGACAGAGGACAACATTCAGATGGACATTAACTTCGTTGGCGGGGCATATAAGACCTACCCCCTATCACAATACTTAAGGAGTTGGCTCAAAGATATAACTGAGATGGATATTATTGGCCTCATCGATTGTTTGAATAACCATATAGATGTGGGCCAGCGTTGCAATGCAGCGTGGGATTTATTGGTTGCGACAATACAAAGGTTTCCCCCATTATTTAATGACCAAAAGGATCCTGTCTCAAATTGGTCCATCCCGGATGTTGTTGACGCTAGGGAGGACTCGGATGACGCTCTACTGCCTAAAGTATCAACCGGCTCTTCATCAGGGCCACTGGAGGATGAGAGGCCCGGACCCAGTGGTATAACTGATAAATATGTGAAGCCTCTGATAGGAGCTGAACGCCTTACTCGCCCCAGCCCTCCCTCGTCAGCGGGGGGTGCGGGCGCCCTAAAGATTGCATTCTCTGACATACTTCACACGGAGGCCTCTGAACTGTATACCCCGTTATTGACGGTTTGTTGTAAGTCTACTATCCGCTGCGAGGGAAATAGTTCCACTGTGTATCAGGCCACTGCTGCGAATACCACCCTGACAATGATCGATTTTAACATAAATGCTTGGAATATGGTTATTTTAGGTCTCGCTATGGCTAACGACCTACTACCAGCGGGAGCCCTCCCTATGCAACCTTTCCTTCATGATCCCATGAGCATTCATTTCGAGATTCACCGTGCCATACAAATGGCTGTGCCTGTACAGAGTTTGACCCAGGGCATAGGAGCTGGCGCTGAATTATATCATGGTATTCCATATAGCTATGATATAACAAACTCCACTGGTCTTAGACCTCTTGTTGAAAACCTCTTTTTTTCTCCCAGGGCAATAATGGTGCAACCTAAGGCAGCCCCACTGCTAGAGTCTCTCCACCGCGCAATATTCCATAATAACGTTCCCTGCTTTGCTGTAGAGGGAAGGGAGGTTCTTCAAACCGTTAGTGTCTATGGTAGGTGGATTTGGCAAAGCTGGGCGTCTATTTGGATGGACGAGCGGTCTCAAAGCGTTGCTAGATCCCGGGAAGAGCCAACGCGCCAAGCGAGACTCTCTCCACTGTACACACCAGCAGTTCTTAGCGATATTTGGCTACAATTGTTTGCTTCCACCCTTCCAAAAGCTGGTATGTCGATGCCTCTATCTTACGGTTTTAACGGCCCAAAAGTTTACCATAAAGGACTTACTATTCCCATCTTTGCACCTCGATCTGTATCAGATGGTTTTGTCTGCTTCCCAACAAATGTTTCCCACAAAATTAGTGATGCGGCTAAGTGGAATGTGCGCATTTTGGTAGCCAAGTATCTAGGATCATATAAATGGCGATATGTTGGTGAATACATTGATGCTAACCATTATGATAATTCCCGCCTTCCATGTCAGATCAAGCGGGCGCCCCATGCTCTGAGCGACAATGCGACAGAATGGCACTATTTGTCCTGCTCGACTTGCTTACCTTCCGTAGATAGTTATGGAGAACGTATCTTTGCGGTAATCCCGGCTTCGAAGATGCAAAGCCCAGGAACGATATATTCCCTTCCAGCTTGGTGCATTGGGAATCCCCCCCATCAATAACCCTACTATTACTGACAATTCGGACGAATATTCTGAATTGCTACCAAATGTTCCATACTGATCGCGCTAGTGCAACGAGTATGATATTGTGAGACATAATGTGACTAATAGGATAAAAAAAACCTAAATCTGATTACTATTGGAATGATTTTTCAAACGCTATTAATAAGTAAAAAGATTTGGCAAACTATCAGGGAAATAGGTATTGGTAGGGATAAGAATAACTGCAGTTATTCTGTTGGGCGGCATGAAATAACTCACCAAGAAATAAGTCCCCAAAAAAATTATGAAATAAATCCCAATTTTTAGGGACTTCGGCGGGCCGAAGCCCGGCTATGCAGAAAAGCTTAAATTAGCGATTCGGGATTTTCGAATTCGAAATTATAAAGTTCGGGACTTAAAGATTCCGAGTTCTGAAATTCAGAACTTAAAAATAATCCCAATTTTTTTAGGATTCTGAAATTATGGTTTTTGATACTTAGTCCCTTTTTTATGTTTGGTAAACGTATGCAGTGAATATAACAAAACACAATTTGTCATCATTATGACTTTTAAAATATGTAATTTAAAAATTAAATAAGTCCCCAAAATAGTTTTAGGGACTTGTTTGATTTCAGATTTTTGGGGAGTTATTTCATATGAAATAACTCCCTAAAATAAATAATGAAATAACACCCCAAAAAAAAGAAAAAAACCCCCCAAAAATCGTTTTTGTTGTTCTCTGTACAAATTTTTGGGGGGTTATTTCATATTTTTTTTGGGGCGTTATATTTTGGGGGGTTATTTCATGCCGCCATTCTGTTGATATCAATGAATTAATGAAGCATTTGCTAATATACTTAATTCTTAATGTAACTGAAGACATACGAAGGCATTTTGATGATGGTTTTGTGGACTTAAAAACAAGAATTCTTCTTTCGAAGGCTTATCTACTACCGTGTTTACTTTGAGATAACCAACTCTTTTCTGTTCGTGGCATTTTTATATCCTCTACCACTACTAGGGGTGAATGAGGGTATTCCAAGTTTGTCATTCCGTGTGAAACTTTTTTATTATACATCCAAGACTCCATAAAGTATATATATTCTGTCTCCTTGAGTTATTCTTGGTGTCAAATTGCTTGCAGTAATCCTTTATTATCCTAGTTCGGTTCAGAAGGATCAGAGCTATGAAGCAAAATGTGGAATCACCCCGCTAAAAAATGGATAATTTTGTTACAAAAACTAACATAAATGGTGGAATAATGCACGGAATTATATAACATTTTGCGCATATCCGTTTTATATGACTGAAAATCATAGTGTTCAATTTCATGAAGATCGGTTTATAATTTACCCTGGGCCCCATATACAGCCTACTCTCGGAAAACAGCTTAGTATGCCTAAAACCGTAATAAATAATACAATTATAATAAAATGTGGTACATCACAGTTTCATAGAACTAGAAATCACACTGTCAAATTTCGGGAAGAACTGTCCATAACTTACTATAGACTTCATATAAACCCTACTCTCGGGAAACAGTTTATTACGCCTAAAACCCTAATACATAATGCTATCAATCAAATTTAATAGTTCACAGTTTTACAGTAGGCCACTCTGGGAAATCTACTAAATACGCCTAAAACCTTAGCAGATATAGATATTGCGGTAAAATTTGTTCCAACTTATCTTCATATGTCAATTAAAAATGTCATGAAATTTTATGATATACAGTCCATAATTTACCTTAGATCCCATACTAGGCAGCCTTCTGAAATTCACTGTAATCGCTTAAACAAATTTCACTGCTGTATTAAAATGTATTATAATTTATGTTTTTTAATACCAGAAATTATTCTACAGAATTTTGGGATGTTTGATCCAAAATAAAAATTACGAATCATGATATTTTACTCAAGCTAATTCAAATTTCTAAAACGAAAAGCATACAACTTTCCGATTGTCGGTTAACAATTTAATATAAGTCTAAACCGCAAACATTTGTTTTTATAAAGATTAATTAAGAATATATAGATTTCATATAGAGCACACTGCTGAAATATTCGAAATATCGGTGGAGGGTATCAAAGATTCGGCACAGCCGAATATATCACTAATTTGTTTTCACCAGAACTATCCGATTTTGGAGCTTATTACCTCATATCATTCAGCAAAAAAATAGCGCATTCAAGTTTAAGTAAGAAATATTAAAATTGTACACTACAACGTAACTTTGTTATAGTTAGAGTGGGTTTTTAACATCGAGATTAATCTTAGCAGCAAACTATAATTAATTAATCTGAGAATAAGTTTAATTGAGGACTAATTGGGCTTGCCTTTTTAAGTTGTAGCTTAAACCTCGCAGCTTTAATGAATACTGAATAACAAAAAATGGCAATATAATATTTTAAAATGGCAACTTTTTATAAATTCACTTTGCATTTTATACAGAAGAAGAAGAAATCCGCCCTTTTAATTCTTATAAAAGTAAATTTACGTCTTATAATTGTTTTATTTAGGGTTTCATATGTTTCAGAATCATTAAAGTCTTCATCTTCACTAGAATAATCCATTTTTCGTTTATGTCTATGTATTCTTTCTTTGTATTTTAACAGCTGCTTTTGTTATACATGTATATGTGTTGACATTTGTTGATTAAGTTTAAACCGCCAACATTGGCCGCTTAAACTGGCAAATAAAAGTAATTGATCCTCATCTTAAAAACTAAAAATACAGATTAAAGATGACTAAAGCTCTGATCTCCATGTTAAAAACCCCCCCTTATTTGTCATATTTGTCATATTTATAGGCAAAAATGTTTCATTCAAATTCTTGTATTTAATTTTACTTTTAAATAATAATATTTAAATTAAATTATTTATATGTAAACTCATTAAATAGTTTATCGTGAACATGTCAATTTTAAATTAAATTTCTATGCTGTAATAATAATATCAAATCTTGTTGCATAGCAAAGTCATAAATCAATAAATAAAAACATTTTCTTTGATTTTAATCAGAAAACCACCAAGTAAGTATACCTACATTCAATTTCTTTGAAAACAATATTATCTGATACACAACTCCACTTTTGTACCCTACACATATTTATTACATTTCGTGTAATAAATTGTTTTAATAATCTATATTGGTTTCGGCATATAGAGACAACAATTTCCAACCCACGTGTGGCCACAATTGGAAACTTGCTAAGCTGCCGAAAAATTCGCCGCCAGCATCACAGAGCACACAGAGGTGAAAAAAGTGACGTACGAAAAATGCCCAACTCAGTTGCGAGGGAAGTTTTCAAAGAATGAGACATAAAGCGTATTTTGGTAGTGAATTGGAATACAAGTTTTTAAACATTAAAGAAATATTATATTTTATGTTATTCGCTTCTCACTTTTATTTATTTTTAAAAGTCTGTTCAAACAGAAATAAAAATTTTTTCATACTGAACAGTTGCGTGTATTCTAAAATAATTTTTCTTTTTATCTGATAGGGCAGACGCAAAAAGTAACGATTTTCTATTTGATTTTTTGGCAATCATACCAAAAATCATTTGATTTTTAAGGAGAAAAAAATCTCAAGATTTGTAGAATAGTGTAAAAGGGACTATAGTAACAATTTGCAAGAGCTTATATGATTCGAACGTTGTAGTCGAAAGATTTTTATGGTAGTACTTAAGTTCTGGTTCACACTTTTCAAGTTTAAGCCGTCAAGTTTTGAGCTTTTAGGAGAGAAGGGAAAAGATAATGCCTTATATTTTCCTCTCTGTCCTAAAAACTGAAGACTTGACGGCTTAAACTTGAAGAGTGTGAACCTGCACTAAGGAAAACCGGATGAAACATTAAAATGTGTCTATGGATTATTTCCATAGAAATTAGATGGAGTTTAGGAATCCCTAGGTTAAGGATGTGAATTTTGCGACGGTGAAATTATTGCCATCTCAAAAAATACTGTTAAAAACAACCAAATATAAGGTGAGACCGGATATGGTAAACTGGATTTACACATCGGTGGTTAGGCCAATTCTTACCCTTGGATGTACTGTTTGGTGGGATGCGTTGAACGTGGATAGCTATAGGAAGATGCTCAGCAAGGCTCAAAGGAGTGCATATCTTGGCATCACAGGTGCAAGGAGAAGCACTCCACAGGCAGCGTTGGATGTCCTACTATATCTGTCCTCTATTGAGCATTATGTGAAGAGTGTAGCTGCTAGGAACCTATTTAGACTCTACGAGTCTTCATTGGTTAGACCTAGGCGCGATGATCACACGAGAATTTTGTACGAAGTGGGTCTGCTTGATCAGGCTGGTATTCTCGAAGGAATTTCGGATCATTTGATTATGACCCTGGACTTCGGTATAACACCACCAGTGGGGTTCCCGGATAGGGAAGTCTGGCGTGGATCCATTGGACTGTTTGAAGGGTGGCCGGTATTTATGGATAGGGTAAATGGGACAATGCCATACCGGACTTCTGCAGATTATGCGATGATTCTGAGGAGCTAGAGACGGTTAAGCATGTACTGTGCCACTGTCCTAGGTTGCAGGGTCTCAGACAGAAATGGCTGGGGGATAGATTTCACTACGAACTGGGGTGCATCGCTGGATGTAATCCAGTCGATTTACTGTGGCTTGTCATGGAAATAGGACGGCTGTTGAGGGGACTGTAGAGGGAGTAACTGTCCTACGTAGTACCTACTAGTATCTTTTATTCTATCTATCTGTTTATTTCTTTCCTTCTTCAATTCTCTCTTGTCTCTACTTCCTTACTGAAGGGATTCACAATGGACCGCATTCGTCTCCGAGTGAAGGTATGCCCTTGGGCGCATAACCCTTCTTAACCTAACCTAGGCCGAGGCCTTAAGAAGAATTAAAATAATTGATGTCTAGTTGATGTTTCTAAAATACTTAGGTTGTGATTGTCGGTGTATCTATTTGGATAAATTAAAATGAAAATATACGAAATAAATACTTAATTTACATTAAAATTTTGCAATTTTTTTATAATTTTCTTAACAAGAATATAATATTTTGCAGACACTACTTTTTTGGGATCTGTAATAATCGAAATATTGGAATTATTTTTATATACTCTATCCTCATAATTTTAATATAAAATCTTTGAAAAATAATAATTTTCTGTTGATCTGTGAGATAATTGTTAATTTTAATTTACTTATTAAAAAAACGTTCTATATTTTAAGTCTAGAATATACTAAACAAAATATGTACGTACATACACAGAAGGAAAAACACTCGGGTTAAATTAACTCCCATATTCATAAAAAATATTTTAGGTTTATAGTTGGTTTATGAAAGGAATATTCTATAAACCTTTTAGTAGTGAAAAATATTTTTTTGGAATATGGGGGTAAGTTTTTCATGCTTACTTTAAGTAGTTATACTCAAAAATTCAAGTACGAATAACACTAAAACGGACTCAAAACAATCCTAAATGGGATAACTTTCGAAAATCAATCCAGGAATTTCTTAATATAAGTAAAAAGTACTTAAACGAAGTATAAAAAAGATTGAACTTTTCGTTGGTAGTGCCACTCTGAGAGTAAAATTACAAAGAGAGCGTTTTCTTCTCATATACACAGTGTGGCCATTTTGGCATTATTGCAGCTAAATTCAGCATTGAAAATTTTTATTTAGCTGCAAAATTTTCATTTAGCACTTGGCATTTTATTTACATTTTTATAAAATAATTAGTATTGTGGTTATTTTGTTGAACTATTCATGGTTTTTAATCCAAATTTTTACTATTTTTAATTAGGCTTAAGTTCATTAAATTTAATTTTCATAAAATTTTCAACATGGAGAATTAATTAAAATTGTTATTGATAATTTTCATTCTTGACTGACCTGGGATTCGAAGCCAGGCTGGCTGGCGTGTGATTCGAACCCAGGCGGCTGGTTACCCTGACATGTTTCGACCTCAACCACTAGGTCTCCTCAGAGGGATTTGCCGTCTTACACTCGCAGCCATCGATGACTGCTGACGTCAGTAGTCAAACATCAATCCTTAAACCAAATTGTATTTTAACCTTTGGTAGATCGAAATTTGCTTTTTGAATGATTATCCATTTTTAATTGATCTCACATGTTTTCCTTACTTCTGTTTTTTCGTACTTTTGTCAAGAATTCTTCTTTTTATAAAATATTTTTTAGGCTTTTTAGCATTATTTAAAAATCTTGATTTTACTTATAAAAAATTTTATAATTAAATAGTTGTACCCGACATGAAATTTCGTATGGAAATTAATAATTCTTATGTTAAGGAAGGGAATATAAGAAATACCCTCATTCTGTTGATTGTAAAAATGTGTTGCCCTTTGATATTACGATATTTAAGTACAATGAGATTTCACTTTGTATTGAGTTAAAAAAAATTGAAAATTGAAAAAAAATTTGCTTTAAATTGCTGAAAAAATAATTGTTTTAAAACTTCAACTTATTTTAATCTATAAGAAACAAATTGACCAAAAAAAATTTGTATAGCATAAAAATAAAATCGTTTTCATTTTGCATGTATTAGGGGTTTGTGGGCTCCCTAAATTTAAAATTTAATCTCAACTACCTGCGCTGCATATTTATATGTATAAGATGCTTTACCAAAATCTAACCACTCGTTTAAATATAACCATTTTTTTCAATTTCCTTAAAAAACAAGTCACAAAAATGTATTAAGTTTCGAATAAAATCTCATATTGGTAATAAATTTTTAACAAAAAGCCTTAAAGAGTTTTAGCATTTTTTTAAAATTATTTTTAGCATTTTTTGGCCATGTCTAATGCCAAATTTAGCTCTAAACTTTTTTAAGATCTGGTCACACTGCATATAATCACTAATTTTTTTGTAGATACTACAACAACACCACACAAGTAGTAAACCTAACATTTACACGTGAAAGTAATTTCATGAAAGTCACAATACACTCACACTTTTTCACTAATACACTCACATTTTTTTACTTTCCACTCAGCTTTCAACGATTTTTTCAAGAAAGTAATTTTTTGACACTTTCTGAAAGTAAAATGACAGAGCGGTGAACACTGTTGCCCACTAAACAGACTTATACAAAATTACAGGATCGCGGTAAAATAATAATTGTTTAATTAACTTTGTACACAAAAAAAAATGATAATTGTAAATTTAATTTAATTTGTACACACAACAAAATAATCTAGGTAATTTTACCAAGGCGAACATACGTAATTGATAATAATGGTCGCATCTTCAACTTACAATAAGCATTTCGTTATTTATCGCACAAATGAGGTAGTGATGAAGAATTGGTCACTATGTTTTTCTTTATACTGTGTATAAAATGCATCTTTATATCTTTTTTACTTTCTCAGTTTAAAAAGAATGTGTCGTTAAATTTTCCAAGTTGAGCAAGCAAATCAAATATTTTAAACACGTTTATTTCGAAATGTATTTTTTGAATAATTACGACGTTGCAGCAAATGAGCGATATATAGATTTAGAAAGACAAACAAGACAAACTTTGCAACTTTGCATAATGTCACCGAATTTTCCCGTTTTTACCTTTTTTACCCCCTAAACATTCGAATTTCGAAAAATCCCGTCTTAGTGGATCGATTTGGAGAGTGACCAATCGCTAGTCCAAATTTCAAGTTTCTAGGGTCAGCGGTTTGGGCTGGGTGATGATGAATGAGTCAGTCAATCAGTCACTCACGCAACTCTTTTATATATGTATATAGATTAAAAAAAAGCCTCATCAATAAGGTAAAATAGAATATAAGATGAGTTCAATATAAATTAAAATAAATTTATCTTTTTAAATAACGTTTTGGCTATAAAAATAATTTTATTTATTTTTAATGTTTTTTTTATTCGAAACAATTTATTTGACAACATCATACTAAATTGTTTGACCAATTTTTCGACCAAAAAAAAAAAAACATATGCAATTGTTAACAAAATTTTGGAAGAAGGAATATGCTTCACTAATTTTAAAATTAAGTAATGAATTTAAGTCGAACTGTTTGGGTTTTAATCTGAAGATACATATATAATTATTCTGGTTTAAGTTGATAACAGCTAATTTTTTTATTTAAATTATTTTTATTTAGAAAGGAATTTTAAAGCTTATAACAATGGAAAGACAAAAATAATTTTGGCTGCACATACATACGTACATATGTACCTTCAGTCGTAAATGCGCTAATGCCACAATTTTTGAAAATTAAGTTTTTGATGCAGTTCAATAGAGTTAACAAAAATACATCGTTTGCAGAAAAAATATAAATATTTTTTTCTAGTTTTTCTAGATATGTAAAAGTTCTAAGTCCAAAAATGCTAAAGAAAAAGCGCTAGGGCCCATTGAAATGTGAAAATTAAAAAAAAAATTGTTAATATTTGTTAATAGTCAACATTGAAATAAATGAAATAATTTTATAGTATATATTATTTTTTGCAAATTATGTCATGCTAAAATGTACATTAAAAGTATAAAATATATAATAGAAAAGGTGATAAGTCACAAAAAGCTATGTGAAACATAAATGTATTATTTTTAGTTGGTTTGCAAGCCAATAAAGAGTCATCAATGAAGCAAAACTGGATTTACAGACTTAAAATATATTCAGAACTAAAGACCTTAGAAAATTTTTTCTCTCTCTTACAAAATGTATAAATTGGACTACATCCTTTTCAACTGAAGGTAATGATATATACTTACATAGGCACATTATATAAAAAAAAAAAAAATTACGGACTCACCATTGTTTCACTCATTTTTATGTATTTTTGTATATCAAAGAACTTTTCTTATTAATGCACTTGAAATTTGACAGTTATATAATTCTTCTTTGGTGAACTTTTACTAGACCAATACATATATTCATATGTATATATGGGAAGGTAGAATGGCAATGCATATAAAATTTCAATTCAAATCCTACTATTATGAAAATATGATACGAAAAACGTTTAAATTCAAATGTATATAGTAAATAATTATCATAGCACAAATAAAAATATTGCATATACTAAAGCTTATTGATAATTCAACCGCTCGCATATTCAACCAAAACGTTTATTTTAGGAAATAGATGGCACTTGCTGGGATTGAATGTAGAATAATATGTATTAAAATACAGTAAATTAGATGTTTCATTGGAAATATATAATAAATAACTATTAGGATAAATACTTGGATACTTATTGAAAATTTGATTAGAGATTCTATAAAAAAAAAAAAAACTTGATGGGATATCCAAAAATTTTGTACATTCGGAAATTCGTGTATTATCGAAATAAGCAAAACATATTTTTATATTTTAGGGGGGGGGGGGGGGGAAATATCCATTTCCCCCCTCCCCCCCCCTGAATCCGCGCCTGATATGTACATATATCAAAATTTCCATTTTACATACGATTCATAATTTTTGCTATCACACCTGCTTATGTTTTTCCTTATGACATAACCTATAAATGTAAACAAATAATTTCGTTTCAAAACAAACCAGCTGTTTTGATTATGTTTGCCAAAGGAAAATAGAGCGTGTTCTAATGTTCTAATCGAAAAAATTTCATATGTGTTTCCACATGCAAAGTTTCATATGTATCACACGATTTGTGCAACTTTTATAGATGGAAAATTTGACAGTACATATGTAAAATACATCCCGTCTGATAGCACCTTAAAAAGTTTCATTAGATAATTTAGTTAATTTGTATACATTATGAATTGATAAATAACATATTACAATGGAATGAATTATTTATTACATTAGCTATTTGAGCGGTTTCTGCAAACTATTGCGGTTTTGTAACAAATATTGACATCCCTAATGGCTTGGAAAAAGTTAATGCTGGCTCACACTGTTCAAGTTTTAGCCGTCAGGTCTTAAGCTTTTAGGAGGTAAGGGAAAAGAGAATGCCATTTATTTTCTTCTCTCTCCTAAAAACTCAAGACTTGACGTCTAAGACTTAAACAGGGTGAACCAGCATTTAAAACGATAATGATACAATACATACAATTTTTTATTTTTTTTTTTTTTTTTTTTTTTTTTTTTTTTTTTAAATTACCTATGCTAATCCCGCGAAGCTATACGCTTGTCAACATTTTTATATGTTGTTTTCAAGGAATCTTTTCAATTCTAAGCAGTTTGTGTTATTACAAACAAAAAAACCTTGGTTGTACGAACAAAGAAGAAGTACCAAAGTTATAAAACAGGGCAGTTTAAACACCTAAAGTAAAACTGTGGGTAAAATATGCAACATTTCATCAACATATCCACAAAAAATTAAAAAATTTTTCCCACAGTTTTATTTTTTCCACAAACGAACACTAAAATGTAGAACATGTAACATTAATGCAACATATTCCGCAGAAAAGAAATCGTCATTAGATAATTTTCCAAAAATAAAAAATAAAATAACTTTTCAATCATTGGTAAATTTTTCAAGTTCTTAAGTAATTTAAACAAAATATTAAAATACTTTTTCGAACATAGAAATTACGTTATTTAATACGTTGTTATATTACCTCAGAAACTTAGATAATTCCATTCTTCCCTTAGGCTTATTTAATTTTATACCATATTTTTAGGTAATTTAACCTATGTATTTTGTTGTGTGTATGTATGAATGTATTTATTATATTCTTCTTCAAATATACATAAAAAATGACAATTTATGTGTTTTATAACAATAATGTTATTAAAAAGTTAACATAATAATTATTTCCAACTATTGCCCTATAAATTTGTATATGTGACGTTGGCAACTCTCATAAGGTAGTAATCAAAACAACACAAATGAAGGCAAAATTAAGCCACCCAATTTTATGGAATATGAATAATAAATCATACATATACCTTCCATTTCTAGTTTTTTTAATTCTAGAAGTAAAATAATTTTTGCAACTTTTCGCTTTGACGACATTTTTAAAATGAACTTTCACTTTCCTGTGTAATCGCACAAGAAATTTTCAAGAAAGTCGTATATTTCAAGGAAATTTTTATTTGTTATACGTATACAGAAATTTCAAGAAAGTACTTTCACGTGTAAATGCAGTGTAAACAACGATTTGCTTCAGCGTAACCGCTGTGATACTAAAGTATCAATTTGACCCTTTTTCGACTGTCTTGATACTCTTTATGACCCTTTTTTTTAAATTACCCTTTTGTATAATTTTTACCTATTTTGTGCATCTTTTTGACCCATTTTGGAAAAAGCAGTTACATATTGTTATTTGTTAACACTGCTGATTAAAAATAAACTTTGGAACTAACTCAAAGTAGAAACTTACAATTCCATGCTTTCCTCTCTTAATTTGTTCCAAGCGGAGATGGACGAGTGGACCTCAAGTGAAGATTTTATAACAAAATATAGAACGCACATTCCTAAAACGTTTGTGTTAAAGCATTTTGTACGACTTATAAATTTGATTTCTGATAGTGAAGTATAAATTAAAGTACAATTTCCCTTATATCAAACATAACTCATCACGTATACATATACACCCGTATTCAAAACAAAAATTTAGTTACTGCATATCTCCTGATTAAGGATTTCTTATTCAAAACACTTATTAATAAACTATGATTATCAAATGATCAAAGACTTTTTAACTTCCAATTAACTGCTGTCAATTTGCGTTGAATTTAACTAAAACGGAGATGTACAAATTTTTGTTAACCGGGCGATTTAAAAGAGTTTTGAATAAACTCATGACTAAATGGTGATTAAGCTTAATCAACATTTTAGTTGCTCACTCGATGAGCGGAGTATAGTCGGAGTACACAAATTTTCGTTTTGAATACGGGTGATATTTTTTATTTATTTAATAACTTATGGTGTTTTATTTTCTACAAAAAAATGTGACATTTTATTTAAAAATGTAATTTGGTGTCCGTTTCTTAAAGATGTTTTGCTCTTCAAAGGGGTTGCATGATTGATTTAAAAAAAATTAAATGGTATAAGGCATTAATCTTTTTGCCCAGTATAATTCGATAGTCTTGATAGTGCCCTGTTCAAAAAGTGACTTTGGTTTATAAATGTGGCTATTTTTAAAACGGCGTTGAAAGTCTCAAAGAGCAACGAAGTTACGCAAAAATTTAAAAATTCGGAAAAGTTTGCCAAAAGTAGCGAAAATTTTTTATATTTCTAATAAACCATATTTTGATTAAAGCTCCCTATAAAAAATTGATCTTGCAACGAAGCAGGTTTGTAAGGGATAAACGTAAAAGTTTCGCTTACCATATCGCTTACGGAAGACATGAATTTTATATGGCGAGTTCCCACTTTGAAGCATTACCTTTTTGACACAGAAAGCGCTTTATTCAGCGCATTTAAAAATTGATGAATGTAACGATCAGTTTTGCACACTGAATTTTTTGTTGCCGTTGTTCTTTTATATGCTCCCTTACAGACCTGCTTCGTTGTAAGGGAATGACGTGGCTCTTCAAATGATATATATTTTTTTAATTTATTAAGAATTCGTTCGCTTACCTCACTGCATCTCTGTATGTCTTATTGCGTAGCGCATAAATGAGTGCTTACTTTTTAAAATATAACATTAGTGCTTCGCAAAATAAAAAATTTTTTTTATTGGGTTCCTAAAACAAAGGAATGGCAATAATTCGGTAAAAATTGCTTAATTAGCGGAAATTTGCAAAAATTTAATAACAGCGGTATGATAGCCTTAAGCTTAGTTTAGACGATATGTTGAATCAGCATATTAATGATGAAAAATGTGTTGCAAGTGCCAGCATATCGTGTAAACGCAAAATTTTTTCAACATACGTATGTTTAATAACATTTGCTAGCTCTTTGTTAACAATGCAAACAAACGTATGTTGGAAATTTTAACATATCGTGTGAACAGCGTATTATTAGTGCTTGACAAATTTCCTGCGTATGATGGCAGATATGTTATTTGTTGAAAATCGTATTTAAGCTTTTCAGCATATGACAAATTTGTATGCATATGTACCGAACTTAACTTAAAAATTAATTGAATTGTTTCACTTTTATTTAATTAAAAATGTAAATATGGCATTTATACATATGCGGAAAATAAAATATATTGATATATGTTTTTGTATAAATATTTCTTTTGTTTATTTATTTAGTTACAATCTTTGTGTAGAGTAATACAAAATTAGATAATATCTGAAAACGGTCAACTAGATTATTTCTAAAAAGAAAAAAATAAACTTTTACTATCAACTTAAAACGTCATTACACAATTTATATGATAAAAAAGCTTGTCGCGAGATTGACTTGTGTAGAGGAAATAAAAGAACTTGATGACATTGGTTTTAACTATTAAAATTTTCAATCTAAGTAAATACGAGCACAAAAATTTAGCGACAAGCTTCTACATCATATTAATTGTGTAATGACGTTATAAGTTGATAGTAAAAGTTTATTTTTTTCTTTTTGGTGCATTCAAATTAAAGCTCGTTTTTAAAAAAGGTTTTTACTTTGTATTTATTTAGAATTATATTTGCTGATACTGCCAACCTAATTCACCTTCTTCTACAAAATACATTGTCAATTCTTTTTGTATTTCTTTAGCACCGGTGATTAATTGAACGTCAACGTTTGTTGGAGTTTCTAGCGGTAAAAATGTTGAAGTTGAACTGTACTCCTGTCGCCAAGTACCTTCAGTTAAACCTCCATTTTGATCATATTGATCGATGAATCCAAATGGTGTGTACAATTTTTTATTTGTGTCGATCATATAATTGTGAAGTACACAGCTTGCTAGAACCACATTTTTAGTTTTTTCTGGGTTTAAATGGATAGGTGACCGCAAAACTCGAAAACGTGCTGACATTATACCAAACGCATTTTCAATAATGCGACGTGCACGACTCAATCGGTAATTATACACTCGTTGAACCATTGTTAAGCTAAGTTGACCATACGTTTTCATTAGATTTGGTCGCATAGCAAGCGCACCATCTGCAACAAGTAAATACGGAACACGTAAGTCTCGTCCAGGCAATGCAGTTGGTGCTGGTAAATTTAATTTGTTGCTGTCCATCGCCTTTGCAAAGGTACAGCGATTGAAAACACCACCATCAGAAAAACGTCCGTTACGACCGACATCAATGTAAATGAACTTGTATTCAGCATCTGCAACTCCCATTAGTACGATGCTGTGTGTACCTTTATAGTTGTAATAAATACTACCAGAATTCGGCGGCGATATCATTACCACATGCTTGCCATCAATAGCGCCAATACAATTTAGAAATTGCCACCGTTCTTTAAATGCTTTCGCTATAGTTTTCCACTCTTCTGCAGTTGTTGGCATCTACATTATCGAGAAAAAGATGTAGCGTATAAACACAAAAATAATACTTGGGAGGTCTTACCTTCATATATTTCCCTACAAGCACTGTATAAATCGCATCCAACACATGTGGAATAATTGTACTAATAGTCGATTTTGGGATACGAAAAAGAAACTGCAATGAAGAAAATGAATCACCACTGCTTAGGAAACGTAGGGTCAAAATAAGTCGATCCTTTGCTGTAATGCTTTTGCGCATCACTGTGTCTTGTTTAGTTATTATTGGTGATACCAAAGAAAGCAAATGATTGAACTGTTGGATATCCATACGTAGAAAATTTTTGTATAGAGATTCTTCTTCATCTTCCAATGCACAAATAATAGCTAGTGATATTTCCTCTGATGACATAATTTTTTTCTTTTAATTGATTTAAATAAATTTTATTGCAAAAATGGTAGTTGCATTAAAAAATAGAACAAGAGCATTGTCAAATTTATTTGTTATTTTTAACCAAATGACTACAATACTCAACATACATATCAACATACAAAATTCAACATATCGTGTAGACACAAAAATTGTATGCTAACTTATATGTTGAAATATCATTTGCTGGCATATGATGAATTTGAAAAACTTGGTCTTTTCAGCATATCGTCTAGACACCTAACATATTGAATATGCTAATAGAGGCATTTGTTATTATTTTTAAGCATATGAGTGTAAGCATACATTTGCTGAGTCAACATATCGTCTAGACTAAGCTTTATATTCAGCCATGTCACAGAGTACAATTCCGTTCGGAACCGAAGAAAACATATTTTCTTATTTATAGAAAGTATAATTTGATAGTTTTTTTTTGGCCTTTAAGATACAGAAAACTCCCATTCCGTTCATAAAAACAAAAATGGTTTCATTCCGCAACGTTTTTTTTTCGTAATTTTCTGAAGCACCAAAATACGGAATGAATTCCGTTTCCGAACGGAATTGTATTCTGTGACATGGCTGTATATTACAAATCTTAAAAGCTTAAAGGAATCAGAAAACTTACAGGGAAAAGTCGCTTTTATCGCGAATATAGCTAAATATCGCGAAAAATCAATATTGAAAACCAACCCTTACATTTATTTGAAATCGCTAAATCGGAAAAAAAATTCGCAAAATAACATAAAAAAGCATTAAAAAATAAGCAATAATAATGAAGAACAATTTTTTATCAGGTGCTGAAACTAGGAAAGGGCATTCCATAAAAAATTTTGTTGAGCACTTCCAACCTGAAAGAAATATTTGTCGTTTGTTTATAAAAAACTTGGTCTTATTATTTTCTTTAAAATGGGATAAACGGCTTTTAACAAACTTGACCCTTTTTTAATTGAAAAACGCTTTTTTGTTTATTTTTTCTGAAAATTCCCCTTTTTTTGACCCTTTTTCGAAACTTTCCAACGGTATCCCTGATTTGCTTGTTGTGTCTAGCAACAAAAACAACAGAACAATAGGAAAACACATTATTTTCATGTTTAAAAAGTAAAAATGAAAGCAAGAGTTCTCATTTAGGACCCAATCATGTAAAACGCAACGCAACGCCAGAGAATTATATTAAAAGCAAAAAACAAAGTCATAAATACTTTCTAATTATGTTGTTGCTTCCTACAGAAATTCACATTGCGTTTTAAAATTTCAAACGCTGCATTGCTTGTGGCGTTGAAAATTTTAAAACGGTACTGGAATTTCTGTAGAAAGCAACAACAAAATTACAAAATATTTATGACATTATTTGTGTAGTCGACCCAAACTTTCACACACTTGGGTCCCGTATGAAAAGCTGTTCCTAAGGAGTAAGGGTTTTTGGCGATTTCTTTCCATTCTTCTAGGTGTTCTTATATATAATATTAATAAAAAGTTTTTTGACGAAAACTCATACACTTTTGTTGATTTTATTGTTAATTATTTACGGCCAAATTCACCAAGTTCAGTTAAAACTAACTATTACTTTAACTTCCAGTTAACAATATGTTTTTGACAGCTTTAACTGATAGTTAATTATAACTGAACTTGCTGAAATTTGCCGTTACTTTTTGTGCTGTCGTACAATTTTAAATGATCGAGAATTTTTTTAGGTTTTGACAGTCGAAATCGTGGCTGGCAGTACAATTTGTAAAAGATTCATCAACAGGGTTACTTTTTAAAATATTTCGACAAGGTGAATTCAAACATCAGGTGTCGGCAGTACTACAACAAGTACAACAATAAAAAACCAAAGTAGCTCATCTGTGTTTTCAACAATATCTGTAAAGTGCGTCCGTTTGGTTTTGGTAAATAAAACACACAAGCAGTTTGACAACAAGATGTTTGCTCCATACTTTTTGCTAATGTTTTTGTAACCGTTCGTGTGGTTGATTTGGCCCTTTAGTTTATTTTAAAGCCACTCTTCAACAATGTTTCCAAAAAACCTATTATAAACGTACAAAGAAATAAAAAAAACTCTAGATTTCCCGCCAATAGCTAAATCAAAATTTTCCCCGCAAAGTTTGATTAAAAATAGCTAGATTTGACGAGAAAATAGCTAAATTGGCAACAGTAATAACACGAGTAAATAATATTTAAGTAACGCTGCATTTACACATGAAAGTACTTTCATGAAAATTCTGTATACGTATTATCACCACAAATTTTACAAAAAAATAATAAAATTTACATGAAAGTGGTATTTCATTTTCAAAATGTCGTCAAAGGGCAAACTTCTATCAAAAATGTCTCTTCTTCTTCTTTTATTGTTTTACTTAGTTCAAGTTTCAGAGTTGCCGAGCCAATTATTCACGCCGAACTTCAGGCATTCGTTCAAAATAATAATTATTTTTATTAGTTTTCATCAGGGACCCGAAATAACTGTTATTATTTTTTAAATATCCAACAGGTTATCGAAAAAATAACTGAAAAAATTGGTCATGCAATAATAATTATAAATTATCCAGAAAATTGTAGTTCTGCCATAAACATTATGAAAGATTATTATTTTTTTTTTTGGTCTTTGATAACCGTTATGAAAGATTATTATTTTTTTGGTCTTTGATAACCGTTATGAAAGATTATTAATTTTTTTTGGTCTTTGGAAACCATTATGAAAGATTTTTATTCTTATTGGTCTTCTATAACCATTATAAAAGATTTTTATTTTTTCCGTCTTCTATAACCACGCTACAGTTCGCAAATCTTAAGATATTTTTATAAAATTTCGCACACTGACTTATATTTGCACAGGGACGAACTTTTTTTTATTGATTTTGGTTAGGATCCGCAAATTTTTTGATATCTTTCTCATATTTGGTTAATAGAAACATATTATGCCACACAACCATGGTGCTGAGTTTAAATAAAATCGCTCCAGTTTTAGGCATATTTTCCGAATTTTTCTAAAATTTAGCTCATCTAAATATAGCAGACAATGATTCTTACCTTCATTGATTTTTCTACAGCCGAAAATACTGGTACTGTTATCAGTTATTTCTGCAGAGGTTTTCGCTATTTCTACTGACATTGTGTAAACAGTGCTTAAAATTGATGAAAATCTCATCGATTCTAAAGTGAGGGTGAAGAAATCTTAAACAAAAACCGCAACAAATGCAAATATTGCTAGTATTACAAATGGTAATAAAAAGGGTATTTTAATGAAGGAATGACTTTTATGAAACTGTATAATAGATTCTATAAAATTCTTCATTACCTGCCGATTTATTGTTTCTGTAAAGAGTTTCTTTAATTCTATGAAGCTTTTCATAAACATTGACTGTAACGAAACCTGTTTCATAGATTTTATTAGGAGTGTCATTGGCTGAACTCCAACAAATATTTTCATAAAATTTGTGAAGAAATTCTGTAATGAAATGAAGATAATTCCCTAATAACAGAAACGAAAAAAAAGGAAAGAAAATTTTTTTGAATGGATATGGAAGACCGAAAAAATTAAAAATCCTTTGTAATGGTTATGGAAGCCCCAAAAAAAAAGAAAAAAAACAAAAACAAACTATAACGGTTATCAAAGACCAAAAAAATATTGGTTATTTGTAACTATTATTCAGAGAGCAGGTTTTAAAAATTCTTGATAAATTATTATTTCAGGTTATGATAAAAAAACACTGAAATTTATTGTTGTGGGAAAGCTAGTTTCTATGCGCATTTCGCTGGTTGCTTAGGCCAGCTCGTCAGGAAACTTTTTCCAAATACTTTAGAAAAGCTAAAAATATTACCATATTATGGTTATACATGACCATAATATGATTACAATTAACAAAAAATCTCCGAAATCAACCATAATATGGTCAAAATTTAATCATAATATGTTCAAAATTAACCATATTTTGGTCAATATTAACCATAATAAGGGTCAAAATTAACCATATTAATTTCAAAATTAACCATAATATGGTCAACATTTTTCAGAATTTGGACAAAAGTAACCAGAACTAACAATAATATGGGCAATGTTAACCATATTATGGTTATTAAATTCAGGCATATTTTCAATTTCAATTTGTGTTAATTAATAATTTTAAATATTAACAGGAATACGTTGTACGTTCCACTTTTATAAGCAATCCCATTTAAGTAAGTTTCCGGCCTTTGACGGCCATCATTAGCCCTGCTTCTGTTTTACTGGTTCATACTTCTAAGTACGTAAATTTATACAAATTTACACTTTTTTTTTTGAGACAAGCTGGGCACCTGGCGTTTTTAACATAATTCGGGTACGCTGAACCAGGGATGTTAAAGTTGGTACAATTGTACTTTTTTTTGGTACATTTTGACCTTTTAAAGTGCTGTGGTACTACCGTGACTCATTTGGTACAATTTAAAAATTTGTCATAGTTCCCCCTTTTTGAATATTTAGTATAGCAAACAAATTATTGAGACCTTTCATTGCATTTATATTGTACAACAAATCGTTAATGTAATGGGCGCTTAAATATTGTGTTAAATATTGTGGCGTATAGAGCGCTTAGTCCCCTTTTACAATGTCCATATATTTCCTGACATTTCTAGAACGACACTTGAATTTTATCCATTCCACATTCGTCTGCAAATGTGGAAAGAGTTTTTTCTTTTCAAAATATAAAATCTTAGGGAAAGAAACAGACTTCATGTGCCAACTTTATCAAGTCTGATACAAACAAAGGATTGGTTCAGATCGACATATTCATGCTGCTATGATGTAAAAATTCCAAATAGTTTATTAACTAAACAAACAAGTGCCTGATTTTGATCTCATATATTTATAAAGCTTCGTACAGACGGTGGTCAGATCTTACTGAGCTACCTAAACAAGGGCGGCAAGCGTTTTTTTAAACATGAAAATTCTATTTCAAATACATTTTCAATAAGACAAACCGACATAGCGATTTGTCAAATAGGATTTTCCAGCCGGGTTGTGTCGAATTCGCGTTCTAAAGGGTTTTTTTCATATAAACTTTAGGCAAATTAAAAGTTTTGACATACAAAAAACGCTTGCCGCTCTTATTTAGGTAGCTCAGTAACAAAATTGTAAGCAGGCGTTGCCAATAGAAATATTTTTCTGATAATGGTGCCATTAACACCATAAACATCCCTGCGCTGAATCCGTTTTTTAAGGTAAGTTCTGGTTTTCGAGATATACCGTTATTTCGTAAATGGAGGTGGTTGCACAACATATGTTGGCGTAATTCAAAAACGATTTAGTTTATTGAACAAACTCAAAAAACCGAAATTCCACAAAAAAATTTTCTTTTTCTCAGTTTCAAGGGAGGTAAACACTTTATTGTTAAATACAAACATAAAATTAACAATCGTGAAAAAGTAATGTTCATTACAACAATAGCTCATTTGTTACTACTGATACCGCTTCGAATTGATTTGAGTGCGGATGGATTAAGACAATTTAAGCGCCCGTTATAGAGTTGTTATTAAAAACAGTAGATGACGCCACTAGCTTTGGCTCTTAATATTTAAAATAAATAAATGTAATATAAATTTGGTTTTTTCCCCTGAAGAAGAGAACATTAAATTCAAGAAACGTCGGGAAAAAATGAAATAAAAAACTTGAATTTATATTTACATAAGGAAAAACGGATTGATTTTTTTTGAGTGCATGTATTATATACATATACATATATATATAAAAACTATATATATATATATATATATATATACCCTGCAGGGAATGCCAATAGTAAAACTATAGTGAATATATAGTGACATTGTCAGTAGTACTACTGACCAAGTGTACCCCAGCCAATGTAATCTTCTATTGACATTTAGCATTAGATTGTCATTGCAAATCCACCAATAGACTGTAGCACTACTACTAGGTAGTTTTTTTGTGATCACATGGCGACATTTGAGCCAAGGATTTACTAGTACATTTAATTTTTTCTCGGTCAATGTCAATAGTGAAATTGGATAATTACTGTGATCATATTGAGACATTTGGGCTTAAATCTAGCTTACTAACGCAGCTCCAAACATGTTTTTCACAAAACACGTGTTTACCTTACAAAAAAACTTATGCAATAAAAAAGAGCAACTGTAAAAAAAAATCTCTAACTATTGAGTGCACAGCGTAAAAAAACTAACTGTTTTTTTAATGTTAGTTTAATACTTTTGAGCATATAACTTTGTTTATGCTTTTTTGATTGCATATTTTATTATTGTTTGCATTAAACACTTGTCCTTTGTTATTATTATCTTCATTTTATCTATATCTTTAAGTTACATTTCTGTGACTCAGTGATTTGAGTCTCCCAATTGCAATTAAGAATAATTACGGCCATTTTCACTAAGTTCAGTTATAAATAACTATCAGTTATAACTGTCAAAAACATATTGTTAACTGTAAGTTAAAGTAATAGTTAGTTTTAACTGAACTTGTTGGAATCGGACGTTAATCTACATAGTAATATTTTTTTCTTTTTGTACATATAAATTAAAGTTTAGTTGCAATTTCGAAGCCCTTAGACAAAAACTAGGAATGCGAATGCAATAGTGATAGTATTTCGCATTCGCTTTCGCAAAAATGTTATATGATTGAATGCTTTTGCTTAACAAACATACGCCGCACTCCTAGTAAAAACCAGAGTACCGAAAAATTAAAAATTTTTCTACAAATTCATCCTCATGAGGGTGAGGAAAAAAATTCTTTAAATTTCCTCACTCATGAGGAGTGAGCAAAAACAAAAAATTCATATGTGATTTTTCAGATATGAAAAATTTGAAAAAATTCACGTTAAAATTCTTCACAAGAAAAAAAATGCGATTTGCCTAACCATTTCTAGCAGGAAAAACAAGTAGTAAAGAGGCCTTATAGAAGGCCTTTTTGCAGACATAAGATCTCCCAGCCGCATTCCAACTTTATTACCAATTAGCAAGGTGTGTCATTTGAGACCAACACCTTGCACTTTTGCATCTATTTTAAACACTTCTGGAAGGGCTTCTTAAAAGATTTAAGAATAAAGCTCTATCCAAGTTTAATTGTTGTGGCTAATAATACGAAGTGAGTAAATTAATAACTAAACTTGCAACACGCTCCAACATAACTACTAATAAAAGGATTGCGGCAGGCCTTATCTTAGAATAGAAAATTTGAGTTTGTAAAATATTAAATAAAAACCTTTCTAAAAGACCTTTTCAAAAAAGGCAGAGTGGAATAAGTAAAAGTTTTCTAAAAATTCAATTGTTAACATTCTTAAAGGCCTAAAAAGTGATTCGCTGCAATTTTCCCCGCCAGGCAGCACGCTTAGTCCGTGTGTATTTTTTTTGTAAAAATATTTCTTGACTGGTTAACCAAAATGTGTGTGTTGTTTTTTTTGTAGGCAAATATTATTGAAATAAAAAAAAAAAACTAAGAGAACTGCACATATCGTCATCTTAAATGCAGAATAATATAACATCACAGTTTTCATGAGAAGCAAAAAACGTTGTAAAGTGGAAATTAATTGAGATATAAAAGCAATTTTAAATATTTAGAATAAAAATGCGATAACCGATTTTTTTTTTGATAAAAAAATAATATTTTTACTGTTATTTATTTAGTGATGTGTGTTACGTTATTTTAATTTGTAATTCTCTGAAGCAAAACGACGAATCATCAACGAAAGTATGATAGTATTAAGTTAAACAATCATTTAAAACATTAAATAATTAAATATTTCTGTTAAATTACAGGTATAATAGAATATAAAGATAATGTACATTGTTATAAATACAGTACTGCGTTTAAACAACAAATTTAAATATGGTTAAATGCACATATAACAATGATAGTCACACAATTAATATGCAGCATCATTTGGATTGCGTTTACATGGTGAAATAAGTTTGCATTTCTGATGCAGTGCAGGCAGTACTGCATTTGAGAACGTAGAGATGTTATATTATTAGAGATATTATTATGACATATTATTTATAGTTTTTTATTTCTAATTAGAAGTGGATTAAACTAAAAAAAAGTACTTCATTAAATTTAAATATAAATTGATTTTAAAAATCCAACTTTTCCATTATAACTAACGTGAATTTTCTCAATGGAATTTTTCTTTACAATAAACAAGTTTTGTAAAAAATTTGTATCATATACATATATGCATATTTGTCTCCATATATTATTTCGAAAAAACTTCTGCAAGAAGTAAATTTTAATTAGTTAATTTATGAAAAATGTAAATAAGAAGAATGAAACAGTTTTTCAATTAAAAGTAGTATTGATAGCAGCCCGCGAATTCAGTGAACCAAAAATGTTGTACCAAGAAGCACTTATCCTAAAAAAAAAACCATTAATATTTAATAAAGCCGTAAAAGGATTAACACAAAATTTAGCTAAACAATTTATATTCCAGCACTTTATAAGAAATGCTATTATTCTAAAGACGTAGAAGACAAGTAAATTATTATTTAACACAAAAGGTTTTATAACAGTCTTTTTGAGGATATTGATGAAGGACGACTTGGAAGAATGCAATCCTAACAAAAAATACCAGATTATTTTAAATAAACGTCGAAAAAATATTTCTATTGTATTATAAACTTTCTATATTAATAATGAAGATATATTCTGATCCAATAGCAACAGATTCCTTATAGGGAAATTCGACTGTATTAACATTTATTAAAAAGTATATATGTACATATATATCATAAGGTTGGAAAACGAAATAAATGATGGAAAAATCATATAATAAAAATAATGGCAGTCTGCTGGAAGCAAAAAACTAAGGACCTGCAGATGGTACTATATATTCTTGGAAGTTCTTAGCGTATGTGAGTGCAATGGGTTAAGCTGTGAAATTTCTAACAGTCCAATGTAGAAGAAGCTGATAGTCATACTTAATAAAGGTTTTGCAATACATATATATATATAGAGAGCAATTCCATATGAAAGCGATCACCTTTTGGACGTCCCCTCTCCGATTTTAAAATAAATAGTCTCAATCGATTGCCCAGCAAAAAATAATGTACCTACATATTTTTTTTTTTTTTTATAGTGACTGGTTTAGTGGTGGTGTACACCACTGTCATGTGACAAAATTGAAGAATTCTTCGTAAGGGACCTCATTGAAAGTTGTTTTAAAAAACTACTAAAGCGATCGCAACGAGTGATAGCTCGTTGGAAAGGTATTGAATCAGGCTTTAATTGAAAAATAAAATTTTCCTAATTTTTCTTAGAAATTTACCTTTAAATTTTCCCAAGAAAATTAAATTTTCCGATTTTCCACAGAAGCTCCTAAATTTTCCGGCTAATTTTTTTTTTTTTTTGGATTCCTCATAATTTTTGCTTTAAGAATCAGCAATAAAAAAATGGGCCCCGACTCCTTGTTTGGACAGGAGAAGAGCATTTAAGAGACCACCTTGTTAAAAATACATTTTAAAAATTATTTTACAGTTAAAAATACATTTAAAAATACATGCAGTTTTATTATAGGGAAGTTTGATTGTACCTGCTGTCACATTTGCTTTTACGTTTAAAACCTTTTTTACTTTAATTTCAAATATTTGTTACCTATTTAAGAAAAATTTTATCAGCGAAAAAAGCCACACTCTCAATATTATTACAGTAACGGACTGTAGGTTATTCAAGAAGTATTCCGTTCAGTCATTTTTAAATAAATAAACATTTAAAATTCCAAGCAAATTAATTTTTAACTGATTCTAACATTTATTATAAAAACTAAGAGCACATTAATTAATACGGTTTTCTAGTTACATTTAATATTGACAGTTGATTAAGTAAAAGTATTCTGTATGTAAAATTAAATGAAATTTAAAACAACTGTAAATTTACTTAAAAACCGATCTACTTATTTTGCATTTTATTTTAACGAAAAGTTAATTTAATTTCTACTGTCAAAAGTTCAACCGCGAATTCCATAAAAAATTAACCACAAATTCCGTAAAAATAAATGAATTTTCAGTTATTTTATATAATTTAACTATCAAAAAAATAACCTACAAATTCCGTAAAAACAAATGAATTTTCAGTTATTTTATATAATTTAACTACCAAAAAATAAATCTATTTATAAATCTGTGGCAAAAAGTAAAAGTAAAAAACGATTTGCTTGTTTTGTGTAGAAAATTTCCATATTCTATTTGTTAAAATTATTTAGTTAAAAACATGAAATTTTTATGGTAAAATAATTGCGAATACCATATCGGGCATGCTGCTGGTGTCTTATAATTGAAAGTTCTTCTGTAAACAAAGTGGTCAGTACAACAAAACTAAAACAAACATGTAGGTGTAACGGGGTAAGTAAATAAAAATAAATAGGTATTCTCTCTCTCACTCATTAGAATAACAAGTCTGGTATTTTTTAGAAATTCGAGTAAAACCTGTATTATATAAAATTACTAAATAACATAAAATAACTGAAAATTCATTTGTTTTTACGGTATTCGCAGTTGAATTTTTGACAGTAAAAATTAAATGAACGCTTCGATAAAAAAAAAAATGAAAAATAAGTAGACCGGTTTTTAACTGGATATTCATTTATTTTATATTACAAATTTAGTTAATTTTACGTACAGAATATTGTGAGTGCACTTTTTTGGTTGGTAAAACCAAAACTGTATTACAACAACAACACGTATTGAGTACTTGGAATTTTTTTCAATGAGTTTTGCCTTTATGTCTGCTTAAGAAAAAAAACGTTCCCCTTTAAAAGCATCAAAGAATTTTTTACAACAGTATAAATATCGTTTGCTAAAATGCAAAGCAATGCATCATTGAAATAGACTTTATTATTGATTACGATTTACGTTAAATATTTAAAAAAATTTTAAACTTCCACCTTAAAAAATATCCAAGCTATTAACAAAATCAAAAATGGCTTAGCATTAAGTATATAATTTCCTTAAACAACATAATGAATAATCTTAATTAAAAAAAAATTAGCAGAGTATTTGACATATTTTTACGAACACATAATTTTTTAACGTCAAAAATGGGTATTCTGTTTCATACTCTGAACGTGTTAGTGGAATAAGTGATCAAACTGCAAATTATTGCGTAAGCAAAAAGAAAAACAGTGCTGTAAAATTAATATAAACCGAATCCATATATATATAGAGCAATTCCATATGAAAACGATCAAAATTGGCAAATTTTTGGACGACCCCTCTCCGATTTTAAAATAAATAGTCTCAATCGATTGCCCAGCAAAAAATAATGTACCTACATATTTTTTTTTTTTTATAGTGACTGGTTTAGTGGTGGTGTACACCACTGTCATGTGACAAAATTGAAGAATTAAAAAACTACTAAAGCGATCGCAACGAGTGATAGCTCGTTGGAAAGGTATTGAATCAGGCTTTAATTGAAAAATAAAATTTTCCTAATTTTTCTTAGAAATTTACCTTTAAATTTTCCCAAGAAAATTAAATTTTCCGATTTTTACGTACAGAATATTGTGAGTGCACTTTTTTGGTTGGTAAAACCAAAACTGTATTACAACAACAACACGTATTGAGTACTTGGAATTTTTTTCAATGAGTTTTGCCTTTATGTCTGCTTAAGAAAAAAACGTTCCCCTTTAAAAGCATCAAAGAATTTTTTACAACAGTATAAATATCGTTTGCTAAAATGCAAAGAAATGTATCATTGAAAATTTTGAAATTGACTTTTTTATTGATTACGATTTACGTTAAATATTTAAAAAAAAAATGTAAACTTCCACCTTAAAAAATATCCAAGCTATTAACAAAATCCAAAATGGATCATCATTAAGTAAATAATTTTCTTAAAAAACATAAAGAATAATCTTAATTAAAAAATAATTAGCAGAGTATTTGATATATTTTTACGAACACATCCATTTTTTTTACGTCAAAAATGGGTATTCTGTTTCATACTCTGAACGTGTTAGTGGAATAAGTGATCAAACTGCACATTATTGCATAAGCAAAAAGAAAAACTGTGCTGTAAAATTAATATAAACCGAATCCATATATTTCTATATATATGTATTGAAATACCTATATTAAGTATGACTATTAGCTTTTTCTACATTGGACTGTTAGAAATTTCACAGCTTAACCCATTGCACTCCCATACGCTATGAATTTCCAAGAATAAATAGTACCATATGCAGGTCCTTAGTTTTTTGCTTCCAGCAGACTGCCATTATTTTTATTATATGATTTTTCCATCATTTATTTCGTTTTCCAACCTTATGATATATATGTACATATATACTTTTTAATAAATGTTAATACAGTCGAATTTCCCTATAATGAATCTGTTGCTATTGGATCAGAATATATCTTCATTATTAATATAGAAAGTTTATAATACAATAGAAATATTTTTTCGACGTTTATTTAAAATAATCTGGTATTTTTTGTTAGGATTGCATTCTTCCAAGTCGTCCCTCATCAATATCCTCAAAAAGACTGTTATAAAGTCTTTTGTGTTAAATAATAATTTACTTGTCTTCTACGACTTTAGAATAATAGCATTTCTTATAAAGTGCTGGAATATAAATTGTTTAGCTAAATTTTGTGTTAATCCTTTTACGGCTTTATTAAATATTAATGGTTTTTTTTTAGGATAAGTGCTTCTTGGTACAACATTTTTGGTTCACTGAATTCGCGGGCTGCTATCAATACTACTTTTAATTGAAAAACTGTTTCATTCTTCTTATTTAAATTTTTCAGAAATTACCTAATTAAAATTTACTTCTTGCAGAAGTTTTTTTGAAATAATTCCTTATATGGAGACAAATATGCATATATGTATATGAGTCTAATTTTTTACAAAACTTGTTTATTGTAAAGAAAAATTCCATTGAGAAAATTCATTATAAGGAGATCAAAATACACGTTAGTTATAATGGAAAAGTTGGATTTTTAAAATCAATTAATATTTAAATTTAATGAAGTACATTTTTTAGTTTAATCCACTTCTAATTAGAAATAAAAAACTATAAATAATAATATTTTTTTATAAAAAAAAAAAAAAAAAATCGGTTATCGGATTTTTATTCTAAATATTTAATATTACTCTAATATCTCATATAATTTCGATTTTACAACGTTTTTTGCTTCTCATGTAAACTTATGACATTTGATGTTACAATATTCTGCATTTAAGATGACGATATGTGCAGTTCTCTTATTTTTTTTTTTTTTCAATAATATTTGCCTACAAAAATAAAAAACAACGCACACATTTTGGTTCACCAGTCAAGAAATAATTTTACAAAAAAAATACACACGGACTAAGCGTGCTGCCTGGCGGGGAAAATTGCAGCGAATCACTTTTTAGGCCTTTAAGAATGTTTACAATTGAATTTTTAGTAAACTTTTACTTATTCCACTCTGCCTTTTTTGAAAAGGTCTTTAAGAAAGGTTTTTATTTAATATTTTACAAATTCAAATTTTCTATTCTAAGATAAGGCCTGTCGCAATCGTTTTATTAGTAGTTATGTTAGAACGTGTTGCAAGTTTAGTTATTAATTTACTCATTTCGTATTATTAGCCACAACAATTAAACTTGGATAGAGCTTTATTCTTAAATCTTTTTAGAAGCCCTTCCAGAAGTGTTTAAAATAGATGCAAAAGTGCAAGGTGTTGGTCTCAAATGACACACCTTGCTAATTGGTAATAAAGTTGGAATGCGGCTGGGAGATCTTATGTCTGCAAAAAGGCCTTCTATAATGCCTCTTTACTACTTGATTTTCCCGCTAGAAATGGTTGGGCAAATCGCATTTTTTTCCTTGTGAAGAATTTTAACGTGAATTTTTTCAAATTTTTCATATCTGAAAAATCACATATGAATTTTTTGTTTTTGCTCACTCCTCATGAGTGAGGAAATTCAAAATATTTTTTTCCTCACCCTCATGAGGATGAGTTTGCAGAAAAATTTTTAAATTTTCACGCTCGCTCTTGAATGAAGAATGAGCGGGCGTTTCGGTACTCTGATTTAAATTGATTTATACATCAATAAACTAAAGCATACTTTATGGGTTAAAAATAATCTTAACACTATTAGTTATCTATAACAATCATTTGTACTAGAAAACTCTGTACAGTGGGTTTACATTAGAAATATGCGAAACTAATACTATAACAGTTTAAACTAATAAAATTACTAATAAACTAAACTTACTCTTAACTAAAGTTGATACGAATTCTGATAGACATGTCGTGGGAAATTCTGATTTTTTTGTCGGCATTTCAGATAGAAATCTAATGAAAAGGGCATGAGAAATTCGGATATGTTAGCAGACATTCTTATAGTTTTCTGACAGATAGCTGATCAACTAATCGCACAGATTTCTTACAGAAATCTAAGGGACGTCTTGTAGAAATGAGATCGAAAGTTAAACGATAATTTTTTTTAAATTGTTTCTTCTTTAATTGTTTGGCACTGTCATCCACGAAGCAGCTTCTTGTTCTTGATATTTTCTCCAAACCAAGATTTAGAATAGTAAATATATAAATACTATACACAATATGCAAAAGTTGCATTAAAAAAGTAATTTTAAGTACATATTTCACATTACCTTGCGATTTTTAGACGGTTCCACGTTATTTTAATAAAGAATTCTAGCTCAAATTTACGTGTTTATTCAAAAATTGCAAGACCAAAAAGATATTTTCGTGTCCATGAGTTTTTTTTGTCTAAGATAATCCGATATTAAAGAAAACTTCGAAGGCTATAATTTTATTGCAAAATAAAAGTATGTATATACATAATTAAAAATTTTACATGTACGTACCACTTTTTAAATTTTTTTTGAACAATAAAATCAAGGCGAATTCATACAAGGTGGTCTTATTTTGAAAGCGGATACAACACTGTAACATACTTTAACGTTGTGTCAAAATAATACAACACTATAGTAAACAATTCAAACAAACATTGAATTTTGTTTTTAATTTTAAATTGTGTGTTTTGAAATGTAATATTTTAAAAACGTTTTAAATATCATAAGTCTAAGTGAAAATTATAGAATTCATGCAAGATTCCCCAGAACCACCAGCACATTATACCATTTTAATACATGGTTAGTTATCAGCTGTTGCCTACGTAGCAATCCAAGATCATCTTGTATGAATTCGCCTTGAATAAAATATAATCAAAACTATTTTCAACTTAATGACAATTGTCATTTTTTTTACAAAAAATAAAAGAAAAATAAGTTCCGTTAGACACATCTATATGAGTTCCCTCAGAAATCTGTAAGACATATCGGTAC
This sequence comes from Pollenia amentaria, assembly GCA_943735925.1. Classification (NCBI taxonomy): domain Eukaryota; kingdom Metazoa; phylum Arthropoda; class Insecta; order Diptera; family Polleniidae; genus Pollenia; species Pollenia amentaria. The sequence goes on along the minus strand of OX031007.1, from coordinate 247,436,700 downwards.
ATAAATTACACCCGATATATCCATGCGAAATCGAACAGAAATCGGCCAGACAGTACGTATATGCAATGTCTGAAAGAAATCTGACCGTCTCTAAGAATGAAGTCCGACATTTGCAAGAAATGTCTAATTCAGCCAACGTCGGAGTATTTTGCTGGCTGGGAAGCTAGCGCATTTTAAATCCTTTGTCTGGGGTTATATGAATTTGTTGGGTAGTATTAACAAGCCTTTAACGTTTGCCTAGATTTGCCCATTTTCTTATGCATATATTTGTATTTTTGTTAACGGTAAAACCAAACTAAACTACAAGCTAATCGATGACTTAGAAAAAGTTTAAGAAAGAAATAAGATAAATCTAAGCGAAGCCTTTGGAGTAAAACAAAAATAAACTTAAAAAAACTTGACCTAAAGGTGTGACTCACATTTAATATCGTGCTTATGGTTGGGGGATGGGGTCTTTCAAAGAGGTGCACTTGTGCGTAAAGCTATCTGTCTGTCATCCACTAAGGGTTGGCAAGAAGTCATTCCTCTTTTTTGAATTTCCCAAGCAGCTCACTACTTCCGGTTTTATACCAAGTATCCCCCGGAAATGTCGCCCAGGCTCCCGTCTGGGGGCAGCTAAAGTGAGAAGGCGTTCAAATGAGTAACCTGAATGGCATGTCAACACCAATGCGTCACAGGTAATTAGGTGTTTTCACTGAAACTCAACTCAACTAGGATCGGAAAAGGTGTCCCCATCAGTCGCTTTGTCCTTAACATACATTATAAGTAAAACCACAACTAATATTGGTTATAACCAACGGATTTCCACGATTAAGACCTTCAGTCTGAAAAAAATACCTCGAATTGGAAAATAATCTGGCCCAAGAATGCAGAGAACTTGTCAAATACAATCTGCTGCTTTAAGGACAGTGCGAAACTAAATGGCTAGAATCAGAAGAACTCTATACCTCCGATAATCTCAAACTCATATACTCCAGAAAGCCAAGTGAACAGCCAAGATCAAGCGGTGCCGGTTTTCTGCTTCCGAAAGAAGCTTTCGATGCAAATATCGGTTGAAAGCCGTATGGAGACAGAATTATAACAGCAATATTTCATACAAGAGCCCGAAATCTTACCTATGTAATTACAAACGGAAATGTTTTATAGCCACTTAAACAGAGTCCTATCCCCAATTCCCCGCGCCGACATCGTTGTAAGGATGGGCGACTTCAATACACAGATAGACCCCGACAACACAGGATCAGAACAAATTATGGGTTAACAAGCAATTGGAAGAATGAATGAAAACAGTAGGCTCTTCACTAAAGCATGCGGCAATGCCAATCTTGTGGTAGGGGCATTCTTATTCTCTCACAAAAACAGTGCACAAGATAACGTGGGTATCGTCCGATAATGAGACAGAACACCAAATCGACCATATATCCATCAGCTGGACATGGCGCAGTAGTTGCTGATTGCAACACCGATCACCATCAAGTTGTTAGAAACTTTCGGAATAGGGTTACTGCCATCCGGTAACCTGAACGTACAGCGCGAAAGTACTATATAGCTAAGTTGAAAAATCCGCGAACTCTTAACAATTACAGGAAAGAATTAAGAGCTAGACTAGATATACAACAATCTCATCCTTCCTCTGAGTGGCTAACAGTCAAAAGTAAATTTGTTGATGCTGCAAGTAATCATATCGGTTTCAAAGTACCTAAGAAACCCCATTGGATGTCTGATGTCACCTGGAACTTCATATTTGAAAGAAAAGCCCAACAAGAAAAAATAAACGCAGCCAAGACATTCGGTGAGAAATCCTCATTAAAAAATACGTACGCACAACAAGACCAGCTGGTCAAGCGTAGCGCCCGAAAAGATCAGAGAATGTGGTATAATAAACTGCACAAAAAGCCTCAGCATCACCAAAAAACTAATTGGACTAAACTTTTCGCACACCAGACCGCTGAGAAACACTGAAAGCAGACTCACAACACTTGCGAAAAACCAATTGGAAATATGGAAACATCATTATTCCAATATGCTAAACAACTTTCAAAACATATGCACCTGCGTTTCCCACGAAATAAGGCAATATATCTTCATTGAATGCCCAGATATCGCAGATGTTATGGTTGCTATAAATCACCTAAAAACATATCGCCTGAGATCTTTAAAGCCAACCTCCATAGTACAGCGAACATATTGCTTTCCTTTATTCAGAACTTCTGGCTCACACATGAACTTGAATAAAATTTAAAAGAAGGTATATATCCCCTAAAACAGTAGCCTAACAAACTGTAAGGACTTTCGATGCATTACCATCCTTAGTGCAGTGAATAAGATCATAGCGCAAATCATTAACTGGAGAATATCCGACACTGTACTCAGGGATATAAGGCCAGAAGAAGCAAAAATCCTGGGTCCCACCCAAAATCATAAGCCTTACTCCAACTCTATTCCGTGATGTTAAATATCGTGTTGCCCACTATAACGCTCTGAGCTGTAGTTTTGATGTTGTAGCTGGTGTCTGCCAGGGCTGCATGCTGTCTCAATTGCTTTTTAAAATTGTGCTAGATGTTATAGTTCGTAATGCTACTCAAGCTTATAGAGGTATAAGTGGGGTTTTAACAAACAACTCGAGAGCCTGGAGTACGCAGATGATATATCCCTCCTTTCACACAGATGGCTGTGTGAGCTGTATAAAGTTATGACATGTAAAATTAAAGGCATCGAAACAGAGGCCGTAAAAGCTGGTCTACAAATAAACGTAAACAAGAGCTTTCTGGACTAACACCATATGTAACACGGAACACTGGAGGCAAACAAATCAGCGGCAAATCCATATTGATGTCACACGTAGACCGTTACACACCTGGAGCCGGATACTGTGATCTAAGCTGGAGAGAAGTTAAACCAATATCATCAAACCGAATCGAACGTTGTTCCAAATAGGAACTACAGGACATAATATATATATATATATATATATATTACGGTTGGACCACTTTTTTTGACATAATGATTGAAATAATGGCCAGCAAAAACGTTTAAAAATTATTGACCATCATATATTAACCATATATTAAGTAAAACTTTTTTAACTAATATTCCTCAAAAAGTTATAAGTATATTATCAAACACAAAGTAGTGTAAGATTTAAAATCGATTGTCTCACATTTAATTTCCTTCTTTTCTATCAAGATTTTTACTTTAATCTTGGTAAACGGTTTAGCATTATTCGCATCATTGCCAAGTCAAAAGAAATGTGCACTTTATTATTTTACAGTTAGCTAAGAATTTAAGACCAAAAGGTGAGCCATTTCCTTTGTACTCTAATGTCTGAATAGATTCCAAGCAATAGAAAGCCTTTAACTTTATCTGATTAAATACATTTTGTTGCTTAGTTTCTTAGAACAATTAATTGACAAAATTAGCGTAAATCTTAAAAGAACAATTTTGTACGTTTCCGGTACTAAAAAAAGTCAGGCAAATTAAAAACCTTAAAATATAATTTTAGTTTAACATTTTGAAAATATTAAGTTTTTAGCGAGTTTTTTAAAACATCTTACGCTAAATAAAACATTTTGCGATTTCTAGCGGTTTTTGAAGTGCGATTTGCCGGAAAGTCTTCAAAAAAAGTTGGCAACAATGCATATAGTATATACATACACTGCTGCCAGAAATTGTTTATAATGACTACAAAATTACGCAAAAAAATCTGGAAAAAATGGAAATATCTGCAAAAGATCTAGGAAATTAAAATACTTTATTTTGGGGATGATTTTATATTTTTTATTTTCGAATTGATACAACAAATATTCAAATACATTGTACAAACATACTAGGGCTTCCAATCGGGATTGGTTTTCTGAATGCCGGGATTCGGGATTGAAGAAAATATTTCGTCATATTTTGAATGCAGGGATTCACGAGATTATTAAACATTTTCATGATGTTTTTTTTTAACTATTTTTTTATTTATACCCAATATATAAAAACTTTTTAAACTGTATTAAAAACAACTTAATTTTCCAGTAAAAATACAAATTTCATGAACATGTTATTTATTTGTAAAAGAAAAAGTAAAAACAAACTTAAATTAATAACTAATTGATCACAATTCATAAAGATCATGTGATAAAAAACGTAACAAGAAAACATAAAAATCTTATTTTTATCCATATATGATTATTGGTATAAAAAATTACACCATTTCCAAATGTATTTTAAAATTCTTCAAATGTATTTCCATAATAATCTTCAATAAATATTTTAAAACTATCCCAATGTGTTTGAAAATTATTGTATATATATTGTATTTCAAAAATTTCCAACTGTATTTTACAAAATTGTGTACAAGAAAACATTTCAACAAAAAAATTGGAAAATTTTAAAATACAATTGGGCAAATTTTAAAATACATTAGTATAATTGTAAAATACATATTGGCAATTTTAAAGTAAATTTTAAAATCTTTCAAATGCATTTGGAAATTTTTAAAATACATTTTGAAAATTTTAAAGTACAATTGGAAATGCTGTAGTTGAAACTTTTAATACTAAGTTGCGAAGGATACAGAATACAGAAGCATCCAATATTGTATCTGACGAAACGTATGTCAGGTTTTTTTGATTTGTGTTTCACAAAATTCTTATTTTAATTATGAATTATTTAGTTTTATTTTCTTCGACCTTTTAATAAGTTTGATATAATAAATATTCAAGCGCAAGGTCAATTATATAAAAAATTATTTATTTTTTATCCAATATTTCGCTTTCTCAATGGATAGCTTCTTCAGGGATTCAAATATTTGGTTTTTTTTTTTCGGGATGGGGATTTCCCGATTTGGAAGCCCTAATGCATACCTATTATCATACCGTCGTATTTAAAATAATTTTATACATTTATTTATTGTAAATATCAGAAGTCATTTGTCGTAAAATTTTATTTTGTATTTTTGTAATTTAAGGAAGTCTTTTGTGTATAAAATTCCTTCAAGCGATATTTTGTTTTGTTTTATTTATATTTACTTGGCTAAATATTCGTTCCACATAAGCTGATAAATGTGGCAAAACAAATATTTTTTGAATAAAAATGCACAATTTTGGGAATAATATCCTTGAGTCTAAATTACAAATCTCAAAGTTCAATATATAAGAAAATTTTTTATAATTTCAAAAAATCTGCAATATGACAGCAAAAGTCTGCAAATCTCACTTCGTCATTTTTGCAACGGAAATTCAGCAAAATGCAGAGAAATCTGCACTTCTGTCAACAGTGTATACATAAAGAATCTTACTTACATAAAATTTCTAATTGTACTTGTTGTAACATTTACTCGGGTATTCGTAATAAGATAATATCGTTAGTACAACTTTTAGTTTATACAAAAACATATTTTGTGAATATAAACAACATAAGTATATCAGATGCTTTCATTATTCATACCGTGCAACCTACATTTAAACGTTGGCATTTAAAATAATATTTGTACTTACGGTACATACAGAAGATTTAAAAAGAAAAAATTACTTTCGGTGATAGTATGTTAAAATAATAAAATAAGTGAATCTATTTATTTATTAGCAAAACGAGAAGAATTATCGAGTTTTCAGCGAGGATTTTTTTTTCGTTTTGTACTTTCCCTTTTTAGGGGAAAGTTGACTCAGCTATGATATTGAAATGATTTGATTATACGTGAACCATAACAATAAAACCACCCGTTTTTACGGATGGGTGGAGCCTTGATTTCTTTCATGGTGCCACACATAAAAATTATAGTTTTAAGTTAGTTTAGAGCCCTATCATCTTACGTACCTACCTGAAGATGGGTCAGGTTGCATGTTCGGGAGTGAATATTAGCGGATAAAATGGGGGATATTAGCCGGTAACGGACTACCCCCTTCCCGAAAGGACGCTCTTAGGATCTCTGACGGACTTGTTTCTCTAGAAGTTGGAGGGTGAAAGTGGGCAAGTAATTTGATATTTAGTGGTGTTGGGCACGCTCCACTTGTGCGATCAAGCTGAAAAGCTGCGGGCCCCGGGAGTTACGTCCTAGATCAGCTTGCTGATAAGGGGGTGCGAATGATAATACCAGATGACCACCCTCAGTACGACACTTTGGGGATTTCAGTCGTAATAATGAAATCACCCAACCTTTCTTTTAAACTTGCAACATGGCTACAAATTACAGAATGACTGATGCGAAGGGAATTGCGCTTCCCAAAACTAAAACGAATAACCAATTTGCAAATAACGTCCAGAATATTACAGATAATGGAAGAGGACACTTCCAGCCAGGAGTTGCGACGAGAGACTCGACACCTACGGATTCCTCAGTCCACCCTGTGTACGGGCAGACAGTAAAACGAACTCACCCCCAAAACAATAGACTATTAACTGTTCTCTTAAGGTTATTCCTACCTGTAGCCCCACGAACGGTGGTACAGTCGTTAGAGACCATAAGACTCACACCCACTAGTAATGATTGGCAGTTTATTGATTGGGACGAGAGAGTCTTGGACACAGTGGAACTTCAGGCCGATTATGTCTTCACCCCTGACCAACGGACCACACACCTGTCCCTCTTGGGTCTCGAGCGACTATACTGTAGGCCAACATACATTGAAGAGCAGGCCGTCATACACCAACACCCCATTATTGAGGCCAAGGAGATCATCGACAAGGGTAAGTTGGTCACTAGCACACCGTCTCCGGCTAACGTATGTTTGGCTACCCCTGTATTCCCTGAATATGAGGATTGGCGTAACGTTGTATGGTCTGGTCACTTCACATTAACGACCAAATACACCCCTAGAGACAGAAAATGGTCCAATGTCTTGTCATTGGAGCCCGGGCTGTACGACGCCGTACTAGATGTACAATTTGACTGGGCTTACCCAGTCAACCTGGATGTAGTTAACGAAAAATCGTCTACTCTAGGCTTAATAACACTTGACCTCCTAGGACCGGTTGCTGCCTACAACCTACGTATACGCCTATTGGAGCCGGCCGTATTCCAATTTAAAGTGAGTGAATACCAGCGTTCTACCATTAACATTGTACTAAGAATATACAAGGTTTCAACTGTTTCTCAGCTCGGTAAAATCGAACCGATGTGGGTAACAGAGCACAAACAGATTAAGGGATTGGGTTTCAAAAAAGACCGGACTACAGAGGGTGTTGAACCGAACCCCGGATCTTTGATTATCGACAGTTTGATGGCTAGGGCTAATACGAACCCACTGATGCTAATAGTCTTAGCGGGATTAGATTACCTATCGGATAATAGGTTTAATGCGCTGGCGACTTTAGAGTGCGGCACTTCACCTAACGCTGACATGATGCAGTCCGAGGACGAAAGGGTAAGCCGCCGTAGTGGTACGCGGGCTGCAGCGCCACGCAGCGCTAAGTCGGCCGATGACCTGGACACTACTCGTGTAAATAAACCGCAACCCCTGGGTGGCCGTTCTACCGGACCCATATCCTCAAGGAGTGCCTCCTGGAACCCTGAGGCTGCGAAGGCTTCCCGTGAAGCAGCTATGATGCGTTTTGCAACACGTACGTCTGGAGACCACACCTATGCTGCTCAATTCATGGCCAATATGTCTACTACATCGACTTCGACAATACAACGAATAGCTACCTTCACTTGGGGGAAAGGGTGGGAGCATGCACTGGAAATGTCGGTACTCCAGTTCACCATTTACTCATACTTATACAAGATTAAAATTCAAGGTTATATCTCACCAATTTTTAATTCAATAGGACAACGAGAAGGCCGCTTGACTGAGATGATTGCAGCGGTTACTGAGTTGGATGAGGGATCCGGGTACGAGGAAGCGAAGGCCCGAGTTCATAACAAGCTAGTACATGCCTTAAATGGAAACATATTTAGTATTACAATGGACGACGTGGATAAATCTCCAGATTTCTGGACCATGGTGAATACTCCCCAGGCCTCTACGACATACCAACCAATGGTTTCTGATAATATCGTAATCATCCGGGGTTGGGCCGATCGAGGTGATTCATATAGTGGATGGGTTTGCGACGCACAGAATGATTCATGGAAATTGTCGCTAAATCAGCATGTACACTACCCGTGTAGTGGGATGCAACTATACCAAACTTTCCAAGGACAAGTGGCTGAAACCCTTAACGATAAATACCTGACAAGGCTGGTCACTCGGCATGGTGAAGTAGCCATACTCAATGTTCGCATGTGTGACTATAAGGTACACACCTTACGCCCTACTGAGCTTTCTCGTGACTTGCGGAATAAAATATTTCACGAACATCTGAGTGGGTTCGCTGTCGCGGATATGGTCACTATCAACAACATCGGTGCTGCACATGGACTGTCTTTGGAACGCCCCCTCTATGTGTTGTTGGCTATGCATTCAATGATACGCTACTCTAATATTTCGAACATACCACCGTCGAGTTTTACATGTGGTAGTGATTTCATCACCGTTGGTGCCCCGTCCGCTGCTCGATTCCGCTGGGATATCCTTGGGGCTCCCGGGGACAAAGCATATGCCGAATCGCAGTTCCCATTTGCCAAGGTACCGGGTTCAATAGCTTTCCATCTCTCTCTGGCAACTGTTCCCAATAACCATAAGCACTCGGCTGTCTTCGTTCCCACCACCATTTTTAGTTCGGGGAACGCTGCCCGACAGCTCGCTTTGTTTGCCATGGCCCTGAGTGAGTACCCTTGTTCCATCCCTGGATGGGAGGTGAAAGAACAGAAATTTCCCCCCAAAGACTATACTCATTGGCATGTTCCGCTCCAACCCAATAATGCCAATGTCGGATTTGAGCATAACCGGAGGGAAGTATGGCTGAACCAATACTGTTCCAAGTGGTTATTAAACCACGGAACTGTCCACGTACCCGGGCTAACCCATATTGACTTTGTCCTGCCTAGGACTTTTGGGGGCGCTACCTTTGGTTCTAATTCGACAGAGGACAACATTCAGATGGACATTAACTTCGTTGGCGGGGCATATAAGACCTACCCCCTATCACAATACTTAAGGAGTTGGCTCAAAGATATAACTGAGATGGATATTATTGGCCTCATCGATTGTTTGAATAACCATATAGATGTGGGCCAGCGTTGCAATGCAGCGTGGGATTTATTGGTTGCGACAATACAAAGGTTTCCCCCATTATTTAATGACCAAAAGGATCCTGTCTCAAATTGGTCCATCCCGGATGTTGTTGACGCTAGGGAGGACTCGGATGACGCTCTACTGCCTAAAGTATCAACCGGCTCTTCATCAGGGCCACTGGAGGATGAGAGGCCCGGACCCAGTGGTATAACTGGTAAATATGTGAAGCCTCTGATAGGAGGTGAACGCCTTACTCGCCCCAGCCCTCCCTCGTCAGCGGGGGGTGCGGGCGCCCTAAAGATCGCATTCTCTGACATACTTCACACGGAGGCCTCTGAACTGTATACCCCGTTATTGACAGTTTGTTGTAAGTCTACTATCCGCTGCGAGGGAAATAGTTCCACTGTGTATCAGGCCACTGCTGCGAATACCACCCTGACAATGATCGATTTTAACATAAATGCTTGGAATATGGTTATTTTAGGTCTCGCTATGGCTAACGACCTACTACCAGCGGGAGCCTTCCCTATGCAACCTTTCCTTCATGATCCCTTGAGCATTCATGGCGAGATTCACCGTGCCATACAAATGGCTGTGCCTGTACAAAGTTTGACCCAGGGCATAGGAGCTGGCGCTGAATTTTATCGTGGTATTCCATATAGCACAATCTCCATTGAACCCACTGGTCTTAGACATTTTGTTGACAACCTCTTTTTTCCTCCCAGGGCAATAATGGTGCAACCTAAGGCAGCCCCACTGCTCGAGTCTATCCACCGCGCAATATTCCATAATAACGTTCCCTGCTTTGCTGTAGAGGGAAGGGAGGGCCTTCAAACCGTTAGTGTCTATGGTAGGTGGATTTGGCAAAGCTGGGCGTCTATTTGGATGGACGAGCGGTCTCAAAGCGTTGCTAGATCCCGGGAAGAGCCAACGCGCCAAGCGAGACTCTCTCCACTGTACACACCAGCAGTACTTAGCGATATTTGGCTACAATTGTTTGCTTCCACCCTTCCAAAAGCTGGTATGTCGATGCCTTTATCTTACGGTTTTAACGGCCCAAAAGTTTACCATAAAGGACTTACTATTCCCACCTTTGCACCTCGATCTAAATCAGATGATGTTTGCTGCTTCCCAACAAATGTTTCCCACAAAATTAGTGATGAGGCTAAGTGGAATGTGCGCATTTTGGTAGCCAAGTATCTAGGGTCATATAAATGGCGACATCTTGGTGACTACATTGATGCTAACCATTATGATAATTCCCGCCTTCCATGTCAGATCAAGCGGGCGCCCCATGCTCTGAGCGACAATGCGACAGAATGGCACTATATGTCCTGCTCGACTTGCTTACCTTCCGTAGATAGTAATGGAGAACGTCTCTATGCGGTAATCCCGACTTCGAAGATGCGCAGCCCAGGAGCGCTATATGTCCTTCCAGCTTGGATCGTGGATAATCCCCCCATCAATAACCCTACTATTACTGACAATTCGGACGAATATTCTGAATATTTTTGCGAATATACTTAATTCTTAATGTAACTGAAGACATACGAAGGCATTTTGATGATGGTTTTGTGGACTTAAAAACAAGAATTCTTCTTTCGAAGGCTTATCTACTACCGTGTTTACTTTGAGATAACCAACTCTTTTCTGTTCGTGGCATTTTTATATCCTCTACCACTACTAGGGGTGAATGAGGGTATTCCAAGTTTGTCATTCCGTGTGAAACTTTTTTATTATACATCCAAGACTCCATAAAGTATATATATTCTGTCTCCTTGAGTTATTCTAAGTCGATTTAGCCATGTCCGTATGCCTGTCTGGCTATTGAAAACAGGCTCACTTACGAAAGATTCAAAAGAAAAGAACAAACTTGGTGTCAAATTGCTTGCAGTAATCCTTTATTATCCTAGTTCGGTTCAGTAGGATCAGAGCAATGAAGCAAAATGTGGAATCACCCCCCTAAAAAATGGATAATTTTGTTACAAAAACTAACATTAATGGTGGAATAATGCACGGAATGATATAAAATTTTGAGCATATCCGTTTTATATGACTGAAAATCATAGTGTTAAATTTCATGAAGATCGGTCCATAATTTACCCTGGGCCCCATATACAGTCTACTCTCGGAATACAGTTTAGTATGCCTAAAACCGTAATAAATAATACAATTGTAATAAAATGTGGTACATCACAGTTTCATAGAACTAGAAATCACACTGTCAAATTTCGTGAAGAACTGTCCATAACTTACTATAGACTTCATATAAACCCTACTCTCGGGAAACAGTTTATTACGCCTAAAACCCTAATAAATAATGCTATCAATCAAATTTAATAGTTCACAGTTTTACTGTAGGCCACTCTGGGAAATCTACTAAATACGCCTAAAACTTTAGCAGATATAGATATTGCGGTAAAATTTGTTCCAACTTATCTTCATATGTCAATTAAAAATGTCATGAAATTTTATGATATACAGTCCATAATTTACCTTAGATCCCATACTAGGCAGCCTTCTGAAATTCACTGTAATCGCTTAAACAAATTTCACTGCTGTATTAAAATGTATTATAATTTATGTTTTTTAATACCAGAAATTATTCTACAGAATTTTGGGATGATTGATCCAAAATAAAAATTACGAATCATGATATTTTACTCAAGCTAATTCAAATTTCTAAAACGAGAAGCATACAACTTTCCGATTGTCGGTTAACAATTTAATATAAGTCTAAACCGCAAACATTTGTTTTTATAAAGATTAATTAAGAATATATAGATTTCATATAGAGCACACTGCTGAAATATTCGAAATATCGGTGGAGGTTATCAAAGATTCGGCACAGCCGAATATATCACTAATTTGTTTTCACCAGAACTATCCGATTTTGGAGCTTATTACCTCATATCATTCAGCAAAATAGTAGCGCATTCAAGTTTAAGTAAGAAATATTAAAATTGTACACTACAACGTAACTTTGTTATAGTTAGAGTGGGTTTTTAACATCGAGATTAATCTTAGCAGCAAACTATAATTAATTAATCTGAGAATAAGTTTAATTGAGGACTAATTAGGCTTGCCTTTTTAAGTTGTAGCTTAAACCTCGCAGCTTTAATGAATACTGAATAACAAAAAATGGCAATATAATATTTTAAAATGGCAACTTTTTATAAATTCACTTTGCATTTTATACAGAAGAAGAAGAAATCCGCCCTTTTAATTCTTATAAAAGTAAATTTACGTCTTATAATTGTTTTATTTAGGTTTTCATATGTTTCAGAATCATTAAAGTCTTCATCTTCACTAGAATAATCCATTTTTCGTTTATGTCTATGTATTCTTTATTTGTATTTTAACAGCTGCTTTTGTTATACATGTATATATGTTGACATTTGTTGATTAAGTTTAAACCGCCAACATTGGCCGCTTAAACTGGCAAATAAAAGTAATTAATCCTCATCTTAAACACTAAAAATACAGATTAAAGATGACTAAATCTCTGATCTCCATGTTAAATACCCCCCTTATTTGTCATATTTGTCATATTTATAGGCAAAAATGTTTCATTCAAATTCTTGTATTTAATTTTACTTTTAAATAATAATATTTAAATTAAATTATTTATAAGTATTTATATGTAAACTCATTAAATAGTTTATCGTGAACATGTCAATTTTAAATTAAATTTCTATGCTGTAATAATAATATCAAATCTTGTTGCATAGCAAAGTCATAAATCAATAAATAAAAACATTTTCTTTGATTTTAATCAGAAAACCACCAAGTAAGTATACCTACATTCAATTTCTTTGAAAACAATATTATCTGATACACAACTTCACTTTTGTACCCTACACATATTTATTACATTTCGTGTAATAAATTGTTTTAATAATCTATATTGGTTTCGGCATATAGAGACAACAATTTCCAACCCACGTGTGGCCACGATTGGAAACTTGCTAAGCTGCCGAAAAATTCACCGCCAGCATCACAGAGCACACAGAGATGAAAAAAGTGACGTACGAAAAATGCCCAAATCAGTTGCGAGGGAAGTTTTCAAAGAATGAGACAGAAAGCGTATTTTGGTAGTGAATTGGAATACAAGTTTTTAAACATTAAAGAAATATTATATTTTATTTTATTCGCTTCTCAATTTTATTTATTTTTTAAAATCTGCTCAAACAGAAATTAAAAATTTTTCATACTGAACAGTTGCGTGAATTCTAAAATAAGTTTTCTTATTATCTGATAGGGCAGACGCAAAATGTAACGATTTTCTATTTGATTTTTTTGGCAATCAGACCAAAAATGTGACTTTGTTGAAGCTTTGATATTGTTACATTTAAGACCTGAGTGTTTTAAAATTCTTATTCACTTTATGGTCTTACTTGTATAATATTTTTAGCTTTTCTAAAGTATTTGGAAAAAGTTTCCTGACGAGGTGGCCTAAGCAACCAGCGAATTGCGCATAGAAACTAGCTTTCCCACAACAATAAATTTCAGTGTTTTCATTAAAAAATTGGGATTATTAGCACATCATTAATAAATGAATTAATTAATAAAATATTTCATTCCCGAAAATAATTTTTGACCAAAAATCATTTGATTTTTTAGGAGAAAAAAAATCTCAAGATTTGTAGAATAGTGTAATAGGGTTTGGTGGGATGCGTTGAACGTGGATAGCTATAGGAAGATGCTCATCAAGGCTCAAAGGAGTGCATCTCTTGGCATCACAGGTGCAAGGAGAAGCACGCCACAGGCAGCGTTCGATATCCTACTATATCTGTCCCCTATTGAGCATTATGTGAAGAGTGTGGCTGCTAGGAACTTATTTAGACTCTACGAGTCTTTATTGGTTAGACCTAGGCGCGATGATCACACGAGAATTTTGTACGAAGTGGGTCTGCTTGATCAGGGTGGTATTCTAGAGGGAATTTCGGATCATTTGATTATGACCCTGGACTTCGGTATAACTCCACCAGTGGGGTTCCCGGATAGGGAAGTCTGGCGTGGATCATTTGGACTGTTTGAGGGGTGGGCGGTATTTATGGATGGGGTTAATGGGACAATGCCATACGGGACTTCTGCAGATTATGCAATGATTCTGAGGAGCTAGAGACGATTGAGCATGTACTGTGCCACTGTCCTAGGATGTAGGGTCTCAGACTGAAATAGCTGGGGGATAGATTTCACGACGAACTGGGGTGCATCGCTGGATGTAATCCAGTTGATTTACTGAGGGGACTGTAGAGGAAGTAACTGTCCTACATAGTACCTACTAGTATCTTTTATTCTATCTATCTGTTTATTTCTTTCCTTCTTCAATTCTCTCTTGTCTCTACTTCCTTACTGAAGGGATTCACAATGGACCGCATTGGTCTCCGAGTGAAGGTATGCCCTTGGGCGCATAACCCTTCTTAACCTAACCTAGGCCGAGGCCTTAAGAAGAATTAAAATAATTGATGTCTAGTTGATGTTTCTAAAATACTTAGGTTGTGATTGTCGGTGTATCTATTTGGATAAATTAAAATGAAAATATACGAAATAAATACTTAATTTACATTAAAATTTTGCAATTTTTTTATAATTCTCTTAACAAGAATATAATTTTTTGCATACACTACTTTTTTGGGATCTGTTATAATGGAAATATTGGAATTATTTTTATATACTATCCACATAATTTTAATACAAAATCTTTGAAAACTAATCATTTTCTGTTGTTGATCTGTGCGACAATTGTTAATTGTAATTAACTTATTAAAAAAACGTATTTTCTATATTTTAAGTCCAGAATATACTAAACAAAATATGTACGTACATACACAGAAGGAAAAACACTCGGGTTAAATTCGGGTTATGAAAGGAATTTTCTATGAAAATGTATTTAATAAACCTTTTAGTAATGAAAAATATTTTTTTGGAATATGGGGGTAAGTTTTTCATGCTTACTTTAAATAGTAATACTCAAAAATTCAAATACAAATAACACTACAACGGACTCAAAACAATCCTAAATGGGATAACTTTCGAAAATCAATCCCGGAATTTCTGAGAGTAAAATTACAAAGCGAGCGTGTTCATCTCATATACACAGTGTGGCCATTTTCGCATTATTGCAGCTAAATTTAGCATTGACAATTTTTATTTAGCTGCAAAATTTTCATTAAGCACTTGGCATTTTATTAACATTTTTATAAAATATTTTTTAGGCTTTTTAGCATTATTTAAAAATCTTGACGAATAGTTTTATTGATTTTACTTATAAAAAATTTTAACTAAAAATAGTTGTACCCAACATGAAATTTCGTATGGAAATGGATAATTCTTATGTTAAGGAAGGGAATACAAGAAATATTCTCATTCTATTGACTGTAAAAATGTGTTGCCCTTTTATATTACGATATTTAAGTACAATGAGATTTCACTTTGTATTGAGATAAAAAAATTGAAAATTGAAAAAAATAATTGTTTTAAAACTTCAACTTTTTTAAATTTATAAGAAACAAATTGATCAAATTCAAAATCATTTTGTATAGCATAAAAATAAAATCGTTTACATTTTGCATGTATCAGGGGTTTGTGGCCTCCCTAAATTTAAAATTTAATCTCAACTTCCTGTGCTGCATATTTATATGTATAAGATGCTTTACCAAAATCTAACCACTCGTTTAAATATAACCATTTATTTCAATTTCCTTAAAAAACAAGTCACTTAAATGTATTAAGTTTCGAATAAAATCTCATACTGGTAATAAATTTTTAACAAAAAGCCTTAAAGAATTTTAGCATTTTTTTAAAATAATTTTTAGCATTTTTTGGCCATGTCTAATGCCACTGCATATAATCACTAATATAATCAAAATTTGTTGTAGATACTACAACAACACCACACAAGTAGTTAAACAACGATTTGCTTCAGCGTTACCGCTGTGATACTAAAGTACAAACCTGCTGCGTTGTAAGGGAATGACGTGGCTCTTCAAATTTTATATATATTTTTTTAATTTAATAAGAATTCGTTCGCTTACCTCACTGCATCTCTATGACTTATTGCGTAGCGCATGAATGAGTGCTTACTTTTTAAAATATAACATTAGTGCTCCTCAAAATAAAAAATTTTTTTTATTGGGTTCATAAAACAAAGGAATGGCAATAATTCGGTAAAAATTGCTAAATTAGCGGAAATTTGCAAAAATTTAATAACAGCGGTATGATAGCCTTATATTCAGCCATGTCACAGAGTACAATTCCGTTCGAAACCGAAGAAAACATATTTGTTTATTTAAAGAAAGTATAATTAGATAGTTTTTTTGGCCTTTAAGATACAGAAAACTCCCATTCCATTCATGAAAACAAAAATGGTTTCATTCCGCAACGTTTTTTTTCGTAATTTTCTGAAGCACCAAAATACGGAATGAATTCCGTTTCCGAACGGAACTGTATTCTGTGACATGGCTGTATATTACAAATCTTAAAAGCTTAAAGGAATCAGAAAACTTACAGGGAAAAATCGCTTTTATCGCGAATATAGCTAAATATCGCGAAAAATCAATATTGAAAACCAACCCTTAAATTTATTTGAAATCGCTAAATCGGAAAAAAAATTCGCAAAATAACATAGAAAAGCATTAAAAAATAAGCAATAATAATGAAGAACAATCTTTTATCAGGTGCTGAAACCAGGAAAGGGCATTCCATAAAAAATTTTGTTGAGCACTTCCAACCTGAAAGAAATATTTGTCGTTTGTTTATAAAAAACTTGGTCTTATTATTTTCTTTAAAATGGTATAAACGGCTTTTAACAAACTTGACCCTTTTTTAATAGAAATACGCTTTTGTTTGTTTCTTTTTTCTGAAAATTCCCCTTTTTTGACCCTTTTTCGAAACTTTCCAACGGTATCCCTGATTTGCTTGTTGTGTCTAGCAACAAAAACAACAGAACAAAAAGATAACACATTATTTTCATGTTTAAAAACACCCAATTTTCACGATGATTTAAAAGACATGTCTTTTTTGTATTTCTTTTTTCAAGAAACTTCCAAAAACTTGTTAAATTTTCACCATGTTTCTTTTTTTCAGTCAGAATTGTTTTTTTTTTATTTTCTTAGTTCCTTATTCGTATAAAATTATTTAATATTTTGATATTCCACATAATTTTGATATGTTTTGAATTTTTATACCCTCCACCACCACTGTGGTGAATGAGGGTATACTAAGTTTGTCATTCCGTGTGAAACTTTTTTATAATACATCTAAGACCCCATAAAGTATATATATTCTGGGTCCTTGAGTAATTCTAAGTCGATTTAGCCATGTCCGTCAGTCTGTCCGTCTGTCCCTCTGTCCGTCTGTTGAAAACACGCTCACTTTCGAAAAACGCAACAGAAAAGAACAAACTTGGTCTCAAATTACTTGTAGTTATCCTAAGCAGTTTGGGATTGAAATCCAGCAACATCGGTTCAGTAGGTTCAGAACTATGAATCAAAATGTGGAACCACCACCCTAAAAAAATTGATAATTTTGATACAAAAACTAACATAAATGGTGGAATAATGCACGGAATGACATAAAATTTTACACGAATATATAAACCCTTCTCGTGGAAAACAGTTAAGTACTCCTAAAACCTCAATAAATAACGCTAGCATACTTAAATTTGGTACGTCACAGTTTTATAGGACCAGAAATCACACTGTAAAATTTTTTGAAGATCGGTCCATAATTTGCACTAGGTCCCATATAAACCCTACTCCCGGAAAACAGTTAAGTACGCCTAAAACCGTATTTAATAATGTTATCATACTAAAATTTGGTACGTCACAGTTTTATAGGACCAGAAATCACGCTGTAAAATTTTTTGCATATCGGTCCATAATTTACCCTAGGCCTCATATAAACCCTACTCTCGGAAAACACTTTTGGAAAATAATTAAATTCGCCTAAAACCATCACAGATATAGATATTGCGGTAAAATTTCTTACTTAAATTCATATGGCCAGAAAAAAATATCATGCAAATTTGTGAAATTTACTGTTAACGCTAAAACTAAGTACACTGCTGTATTGAAATTTATTCTAATTTATTTTTTTCAATACCAGAAATCAGTCTTCAGAATTTTCGGATGATTGGTCCATAATTTACCAAATGTCCAATACAAATTACCCTCCTAAAATTTTTTTTAGTTCGGATAAAACTTTTACGAATCATGATAATTTACTCAAGCCAGTTCAAAGTTCTGACAAGAAACGCATAAAATTTTCTTATTGTCGATCAATAATTTAATTCAGGTCTAAACCGCAACTAATTTTAATGCTGACGTTCGTCTTTGTCAAGCTTAGTTAATAATATATATGTATTTATCATATAGAGCCCACTCCTGTCGGTGGAGGGTATCAAAAATTCGGCACAGCCGAATATAGCACTCTTACTTGTTTTTAATAAAATTTTTGTATTTCTCCATATTTTAAAAAGCACTTGTCACTTTGCAATAAGAATAAAACATCAATTAAAAAACACAAATAGATTCAAAGAGGAATGTCAAAAAAGAAACATATAAAATACGATTCATGTCTTTTTTTCTACCCTGCTTACTTCTCTACCCCGAAAAAAGACATGATTTAAAAATAGGAGAAAAAATCATCGTGAAAATTGGGTGAAAGTAAAAATGAAAGCAAGAGTTCTCATTTAGGCCCCAATCATGTAGAACGCAACGCAACGCCAAAGAATTATATTGAAAGCAAAAACAAAGTCATAAATACTTTCTAATTTTGTTGATGCTTCCTACAGCAATTCACATTGCGTTTTAAAATTTCAAACGCTGCATTGCTTGTGGCGTTGAAAATTTTAAAACGGTACTTGAATTTCTGTAGAAAGCAACAACAAAATTAAAAAATATTTATGACATTGTTTGTGTAGTCGACCCAAACTTTCACACACTGGGGGCCCGTATGAAAAGCTGTTCCTAAGGAGTAAGGGGTTTTGGCGATTTCTTTCCATTCTTCTAGGTGTTTTTATTCTTAAATTATTTTCCCAGCACTATTAAAATAATATTAATATAGTTTATTGACAAAAACTCATACACTTTTGTTGATTTTACTGTTTAATATTTATGGCCAAATTCACAAGTTAAAACTAACTATTACTTTAACTTCCAGTTAACAATATGTTTTTGACAGGTTTAACTGATAGTTAATTATAACTGAACTTGCTGAAATTTGCCGTTACTTTTTGTGCTGTCGTACAATATAAAATGATCGAGAATTTTTTTAAGTTTTGACAGTCGAAATCGAGGCTGGCAGTACAATAATTTGTTAAAGATTCATCAACAGTGTTGCTTTTTTAAATATTTCGACATGGTGAATTCAAATATCAGGTGTCGGCAGTACTACAACAAGTACAACAATAAAAAACCAAAGTTGCTCATCTGTGTTTTCAACACCATCTGTAAAGTGCGTCCGTTTTGGTTTTTAAAAGCCAAATAAAAGACACAAGCAGTTTGACAACAAGATCTTTGATCCATACTTTTTGCTAATGCTTCTGTAACCGTTTGTGTGGTTTATTTGGCCCTTTATTTTATTTTAAAGCAAATCTTCAACAATGTTGGCAAAAAAACGTACACAGAAATAAAATAAATCTCTAGATTTCCCGCCAATAGCTAAATCAAAATTTTTCCCGCTAGATCGCTAGATTTGACGAGAAAATAGCTAAATTGGCAACAGTGATAATACGAGTAAATAATATTTAAGTAAGTAAATAACATTATAAAACGAAAAATATTACTAAATACATTTTTTTTCACAAAACAAAACGTTTGTTGAATTAATGCTTTTGTTAAACGTGGTATGCGTTTTGTTATTTTTCTTTTGATTACGCATTTTGTGTTGATTGAAGCGGCCTGTTTTTACACATTGCCACTTCACTACCAAAAAACGCTTTCTGTCTTTTTCTTCGAAAGCTGCCTTCGCAACTGATTTGGGCCTTTTTCACACGCCACTTTTTACATACCTGTTTGGTAATCTGTGATGATACTGGGTTTTTAATGGAAATTCTGTAAAGTGTAAAACTGGTAAGTAAATCAATCATAATCATATTATCCTTCTAGTTTCCCTTTTGGTTAATTTCCAGTACGAATTCGGGATTAAATCCACTTTATAATACTTGAATCAAGCGCATTTTGAGATTGATTCCATCTACACGTAGAAAAAAATATGGTTGGAGGCAACCATATTCTAAGAGCAACATACCATGGTTGAATTTTAACAATGTTTATGCTTGGAGGTTACCATATTATGGTTATATATGACCATAATATGATAACAATTAACAAAAAAATTTCCGAAATCAACCATAATAAGGTAAAAATTGAAACATAATTTGTTCAAAATTAACCATATTTTGGTCAATATTAACCATAATAAGGGTCAAAATAAAACATATTAATTTCAAAATTAACCATAATATGGTCAACATTTTTCAGAATTTGGACAAAAGTAACCAGAACTAACAATAATATGGGCAATGTTAACCATATTATGGTTATTAAATTCAGGCATATTTTCAATTTCAATTTGTGTTAATTAATAATTTTAAATATTAACAGGAATACGTTGTACGTTCCACTTTTATAAGCAATCCCATTTAAATAAGTTTCCGGCCTTTGACGGCCTTCATTAGCCCTGCTTCTGTTTTACTGGTTCATACTTCTAAGTACGTAAATTTATACATATTAATCAATAACACTGTGCTACAAATTGACACTTTTTTTTTTGAGACAAGCTGGACACCTGGCGTTTTTAACATAGTTCGGGTACGCTGAATCAGGGATGTTAAAGTTTGTACAATTGTACTTTTTTTGTCCATTTGACCTTTTAAAGTACCGTGGTACTACCGTGACTCATTTGGTACAATTTAAAAATTTGTCATAACTCCCCCTTTTTGAATTTTTAGTATAGCAAACAAATTATTGAGACCTTTCATTGCATTTATATTGTACAACAAATCGTTAATGTAATGGGTGCTTTAATATGCGACTAGTATTGTGGTGTATTGAGCGCTTAGTCCCCCTTTACAATGTCCATATATTTCCTGACATTTCAAGAACGACACAAGAATTTTATCCATTCCACATTCGTCTGCAAATGTGGAAAGAGTTTTTTCTTTTCAAATTATAAAATCTTAGGGAAGGAAACAGACTTCATGTGCCAACTTTATCAATTCTGATACAAACAAAGGATTGGTTCAGATCGACATATTCATGCTGCTATGATGTAAAAATTCCAAATAGTTTATTAACTAAACAAACAAGCGCCTGATTTTGATCTCATATATTTATAAAGCTTCGTACAGACGGTGATCAGATCTTACAAAATTGTAAGCAGGCGTTGCCAATAGAAATTTTACATGTCTGCCAAATATAAATGAGCTTACAATGTTCACACCGTTGCAAGACATTTTTAGTAAATTTTAATGCAACTTTAGCAACGCTGCTTACCAATACTGTAAGATCTGACCACCGTCTGTACGAAGCTTAGGACTTTTATGTACCTTATTTTATTCATACATATAATGTATGGTAATGTTAAGTTTTGTTTTTTTGTGTACAATTGAATTTAAAAATTTGTTTTTACCGTGTTTTAAGGTAAGTTCTGGTTTTCGAGATATACCGTTATTTCGTAAATGGAGGAGGTTGCACAACATATGTTGGCGTAATTCAAAAACGATTTAGTTTATTGAACAAACTCAAAAAAACCGAAATTCCACAAAAAAAATTTCTTTAAGAAAGGTTAAACTTTTTTCTCAGTTTCAAGGGAGGTAAACACTTTATTGTTAAATACAAACATAATATTAACAATCGTGAAAAAAGTAATGTTAAATACAACAATAGCTCATTTGTTGCCATTGCGGGGGCCATAATATGTTTTTTTAACCATACTTCAACCATGTTTTTTCTCTGCTTGTAAGTCTTACTTTAACCAATCTTATTTTCGGGTTATTTCAAGTACGAATTAGATAATTTAAGTATTTCGCAGTTGAATAAACTTGAATCAATCTTTCTGTACTTGATTCAAGAAAATTTGTACTCACGGTACTACTGATACCGCTTCGAATTGATTTGAGTGCGGATGGATTAAGAAAATTTAAGCGCCTGTTATAGAGTTGTTATTAAAAACAGTAGATGACGCCACTAGCTTTGGCTCTTAATATTTAAAATAAATAAATGTAATATAAATTTGGTTTTTTCCCCTGAAGAAGAGAACATTAAATTCAAGAAACGTCGGGAAAAATGAAATAAAAAACTTGAATTTATATTTACATAAGGGAAAAAGGATTGATTTTTTTTTGAGTGCATGTATTATATACATATACATATATATAAAAACTATATATTTATATATATATATATATACCCTGCAGGGAATGCCAATAGTAAAACTGTAGTGAATATATAGTGACATTGTCAGTAGTACTACTGACCAAGTGTACCCCAGCCAATGTAATCTTCTATTGACATTTAGCATTAGATTGTCATTGCAAATCCACCAGTAGACTGTAGCCCTACTACTAGGTAGTTTTTTTGTGATCACATGGCGACATTTGAACCAAGGATTTACTAGTACATTTAATTTTTTCTCGGTCAATGTCAATGTTTTTCACAAAACACGTGTTTACCTTACAAAAAAACTTATGCAATAAAAAAGAGCAACTGTAAAAAAAAATCTCTAACTATTGAGTGCACAGCGTAAAAAAAATCTAACTGTTTTTTTAATGTTAGTTTAATACTTTTGAGCATATAACTTTGTTTATGCTTTTTTGATTGCATATTTTATTATTGTTTGCATTAAACACTTGTCCTTTGTTATTATTATCTTCATTTTATCTATATCTTTAAGTTACATTTCTGTGACTCAGTGATTTGAGTCTCCCAATTGCAATTAAGTTAGAATAATTACGGCCATTTTCACCAAGTTCAGTTATAAATAACTATCAGTTATAACTGTCAAAAACATATTGTTAACTGTAAGTTAAAGTAATAGTTAGTTTTAACTGAACTTGTTGGAATTGGACGTTAATCTACATAGTAATATTTTTTTCTTTTTGTACATACAAATTAAAGTTTAGTTGCAATTTCGAAGCCCTTAGACAAAAACTAGGAATGCGAATGCAATAGTGATAGTATTTCGCATTCGCTTTCGCAAAAATGTTATATGATTGAATGCTTTTGTTTAACACACATACGCCGCACTCCTATTAATAACCTTCTTAAACAAGAGCATAAAACAGAAACAGAAAAGAAATAAAAAAAAACAAACAATATTTATTAAATTGTATACATGTGTGAGTTTTTGAGCAATCTTGTGCTTGTATATAATACATACATTTACGTTTTACGTGCAAATATAAGACGAAACTTAAGAAGTTATATTTTGACACCCACGTACATATAATAGAGCTCGCGGCTGTATAAACTAGTGACAGTGCCCATCGGGAAAAAGAAGGTGTACGGATACCCTTAGGAAGGCCTCTGTACTCCTTCCTTTGGATGTACAAGGCCTGATCGCTCCATTCCATATTTATATCATTTTTACACACGTTGTCATTGCGGCGTAGGTCTTCCGCTCTCTATTCTTTGGAAGTTACATAATGGGAACTGGATAAAAAGTAATTCTTTTGCTTTGGCAAAAAAAAAAAATGACTTCTCTTCTCTCTTTTCATAGAAGGGAATGTGGAATCAGCGTTACCGTTTAAATTTTTTAAAAAGGAGCGCAAAAAGGAGAATTCTGAGAAAAAAGGGGCAACTTGAAAACCAAGAACATTTTGAAAAATCTAACGTATTTATTAAGTTATTTTCACATTAAAAATATAAACTTCTAACATATACTTAAATAATACATTATATTTATATATGTATAATATAAAATATAAATTGTTTGAGAAATACATATACAGTCGAACTTCCCTATAATGAAACTGCATGGGTCCAGAAAATCACTTGATTATATAGAAATTATACTGAACTTTAAGTTTTTTTTTACTTTTGTTTATAAAAACCGGTATTTTTATTTCAATAACACTTCCACATACGGCGGTTATCGATTTGACCTTTGCTTCATTAATATCCTTAAAAGGTCAAGTTTGAAGTCTTTTGCGTTTAGTATTTAATTGCTTGTTTCTACATTTTTAGAATTGCCTTTTAAATGAAGTGCTGGAAAATAAACTGCTTAGCTACAAAACTTTATGTGTTACTGCTTTAACTTTAACTGATCAAAGTTTCTTAAAATAAATGCTGCTACAGTTTCTTTCACTGAACACGAGCGACTCAAAATTTTTATCACAGAACCTTTTTCTTTTAATCCTATTTTCATCTTTGGGTATCGCCTAATAGAAAATTTTTTTAATTTATTTATTATGTGGATAAAAAAATGTATGAAAGTCAAATTTATATTTGAAAAATTGGATCATTCTAAAGAAAACTTCACGGTATGAAAATTTATTATAAGGAATTTAGAAAAAATCAGTGAACAGCGGATGCACTGCTATGAGGTAAAGTAAAAACATACGAAGATATAAAAGCTGACTTGCACATCTGCGTTCATTGACTGGCAACATAAAAAATTAGTTCAAAAAGGGGAAAAGGGATACAAAAAAATACAAAATGATACTAAAGGGGATTTGAAAAAAGGGGCAAAATGCGATTTTAGCCGCATAACGGTAACGCTGTGTGGAATGTGTATCTTATCTTGTATACGAAAGAGCCGAGTCCTTCCATGAGCCATTCTTTAGCAGTAAGATAAGAATGGTAATTGAATCAACACAATTTTTAATAAGGCCTGTATAAAGAACTTCTTCTGAGTTTTCCCGCTGGGTAAGTACACACAAATACATACTAACAGACGGGCATACAAATTTACAAACACTTTGTGTATGTACAGATGAGATGTTCGTCTGTAATAAGATGCATGTACTCATTTACGTAATGTTGTATATACATACATATTTATATTTGTATGACGTGCAACCAGTTTTGCATCATATACATATGTTTGTGAATAAAGTTTTGTATGAATGTTCAGAATCAAAGAAACATATACATTTAAAGCTTAAAAACAAAAGCTATATCAGATTGTCTTCAACAGGAGTTGTACGTCAAGAAGCACTTTTTTAAGATATATCGTCGGCTGATAATTTAATTGTCGTATGTGGATTCCGATAGTTTCGAGTAAATTGAGTTTGAAGTTTGAACTCTTATAAATTTTTTTTCAGAAAAACGATTTTCTTTAAATTTTAGGAGGGGAAACTACTAATATTTGACTAGTTATTTTAAAAGTTTGATGCCTATAACTCATTTGGGGTAGAAAATATTTTGATTTTTGTTCAGAATTAAATTGTCGTATGTGGCAAAATGGAACATTTTTGTCATTTAAATAGCGACATACGACATTTTGCTTCCGAAATGTTTACATACGACATTTAAACACTAAATGTATTTGAAAAGTATCAAGACATTATATAAGTAAGGAAATAATGTATAATAGTTACGTATCTAATTTTTTTAGTTACCCATTAAAACATACCCTAGGTTTTTGGGGGTGGCATTTCTTCGAGGACATTAAAACTCTTAACTTTATTATGGAACACATTTTATTTCAGTCTTTTCAAAAACAAAATTAAATATAGAAAACAATAATTCGTCTTCATCGACAAAATTTTAATATTAGAAAATAAATTAATAAAAGAAAGTAGTTAACAATTATGAGTATCAATTCAATTAAAACGAATAAGAAAAACAAAAACTTATCTAGTCTTCATAACAAACTTAAACTTAAATAATTCATTGTTTTGTATTTTGACACTGCGTTACAAAAAATTAAAAAGGGGCACATAGTACATATTGTAGTTTTAGTCAAGTAAAATAATTGCATACTAGGCATTTTCAATACCCTGAAATCGGTATTTTAACTCCAAATGTTTGGGTTGTCCCTGGTATATAATTCTTTTACTTGACTAAATACACAATTTGTACTATGTGCCGCGAAAAGTAAATTTTTATTGCAACGTTGTGTTATTTTCAACGATTAATATTATTTTATAACCGCACTAAAAAAAGCTCTGTCGTCGGGTTTCAAAAAAGGTATCATGCTTTTCAAATCTTAATTTTTCAGAAGTTATTGCCTTTGAAGGAGCGACTGCTAAATTGGACTTTAAGATATCTCTGATATCATTTTTGAAATGTACATTTTTATTTAAATTAGCATTCTTATAATTAATTTCTCTTCCAGAATCCTTATAAACAATTTCGTATTTATGTGGTTGATATTAAATAAATTTGCACTTTGAAAATGGGAGCTGTTGAAAACAAAGTTCCCAAAAGTCCCCAACTAATCTGTTGCCGTTTCACAAGTAAATTAAATAAACGACACTTTTGTTCTAAGTAATAATAATCATCAAAATACTAACTGTATCAAGGTAGGTGATAATAGCGGTGGTGGCGAAGACATGACGTCCTTCGTCTGATGCCTTCCGCGAACTGACTTTTGTATGGGCATAATACGTTTTCCTTTGGTACATACGACACTTACTTGTAAAAAAAATTATTTATAAATCGTATGTGCCATGAAAAATCCACATAACATTTAAATAATAAATCAATTTTTTGGTCGTTTTATATGGAAATTTGTCGTATATGGCGTTTGGCAGTTAGATACGACATTTAATTTGAAAATTTTCTTCAGCAAATACCACATACGACAAACTCAACACTCCATATCTCGAAAACAGTATGAGGTATCGAAAAACTGATTACGCCAAATGAAAGGTCAGGTCGGAAAACCTAAGGGATCGATCTTAACTCAAAACCGCAAAAAATCCACATACGACATTTAAATTATCAACCGACGATATTTATAAGTATGTGTGTACATACATATGTCCTTTTTTACATATGTATATACATATATATTTGTATAACGTATTTGTAGTTATATTTGGCAGTATATGTACATATACAAAAATGTACAAGTATTAAACTACAAGTTACCAGTGTTACCATTAAAAAATATTGTTCCTGTTAAATACACTAGAGGATTATATGAAGTAGTATTTTTCTCACGGATTACTTAAATACATGTACATATTAAATAAAATGATTAATTATTTATTTTGAGTGCCAAATACAAATTGAAATTGCCTGAAAACAAAATGAAATATTTAAATTGAAATATAACACTGTGCGTGCAACATTTTTGAAGTTATCGAAGGCTAACTCTTTCTCGTGTGGAGTTCCTCGAAGTACTTTTCGAAACCAACAAACCCCTATTTGGGTTATGCTAGTTTAGCTGCCGTTTGGATTAAATTGCCTCATGAACATTTTGGCTCAAACTTTATTTCTCCGCATAGTGTTATTGTATAACATAATAATACATGCTGAGACGGCAAACGTTGTCTTACCCTCAAATGTTTTTTTTATACCCCGATCATAATAGTAGAAAGGGTTTTGTGCTCTTATTAAAACCGATAGACTCACAATCACTTTCTGACCAATGTTCCCTTCTCTACATTGGGTCGGCATTATTATAAACGAAATTAGATTTTCCGGATTTAAAAATTGATTTTTATCATGGACACTTAAATTCTTTCACAATTTGTTGTAAGAAAGTTTTTAATATTTGATTTAAAATATAACGACGAAAAATACATACATTCTAAGTTTAATTTATTTTTCTCCATAAATATGAATATCCAAATAGCATCACCATAGCGCTACATATCGGTTCCATTCATATATAGACAAAAAAAATTCATACCTTCTAAAGTGCCAGGTAATTAAACTAAAATGAAGAATTTTGTTAATAACGGTTAAAATCAAAATTATCAGGAAACTTATTTTTGTTTAATAAACATATTTTGTAAATTTCTGCCAAGTCGTACGTTAAACTAAAAAAATGTTAATGTAACGACAGCAGTGTCACCTATCGGGATTAAACGTAAGAGAGAAGCCTGGTGCCAGATTCCACTAATTTATAGCATGGTGGAATAATTAGGTGGCAGCGCTACGGCAACAAATACAACATTACAACAAAAAACGGAAATAAGTCTCCGTATACGTCAAAAATTATATTAAACTAAAATCAAATTTTGCTGCCTAACACAATGAAATAAATTAATGTTTAGCCAATTTTTATTTCACTATGGTTACTATCTTATTTAATGTTAATTTAAATAATCAAAAACTTAAATACAATACAATAATCACAGCACAAAACGTAAACATAAACAAAACTTTGACATAAGACTAGACAAACAATACAATAGCAAAAAATCGTCATCTGGCGTAGTAATGCCACCTGTTTATTTCATCATGATTTATAGTCCAAGTTTGGTGTTAATTAGTCTAGCGGTTCTTGAGTTTTAAGAACCTGTACCCGGCACAAACATTTTTATATATATAGATTATTACATAGTAACAATATTCATATTAATTTTTAGTGAAAAAAAGTTTATCAGCCAAGGTCACAATAATTGAGTTGATAAAATTGTTAAAGCCTTACCCCCATATTCATAAAAATATTTTAGGTTTATAGCAGGTTTATGAACCGAATTTTCTATGAAAATTTGTTTAAAAAGCCTTTTATTAATCAAAAATATTTTTTAGAATATGGGGGCTAGCTTTTAATAAAATGATTTAAAATGGCGCTGCCTCCCAGGCCTGGTAAAAAATCACGATGGCTTAAAATCCCTTTTCCTACATTCCAAAAAAGTCAACTTTCGCAGCTACTTTTTTGGTACCATTTACAACAGTTCCTTATATAATACGAAAAAAGCTTACTCTAGCATTTTGTTTATTTAACGAAAGTAACGAATTCCTTCGTAGTCTTATTTTTCGTAAAGTACTGCACATGTGCTGTTTTATTTAAAGAAACTAAAGAAAATATTTTGTAGCAAACTTATTTTAAAAAATATGTAACGTGGAAATAGCACACCCAATTATACTATTTTACGTTCATGTTTATTTAGTATTTAATTTAATTAAGTTACTCTTTTAATTTATTTGGACTAACTCCCTATTGAATATAACCACTAAGATTGAACGCCCCTACTGTAACAACCAAATACACTCATACTATTGTTTAATGTATTTTTCGTTGCAGATATAATTCTCATTTAGTTCATTTGTGAATGAGTATAAGTGTGCAAGGTTTAGTTACAGTCGGGGCGATTCTCACAAGACAAGAACCTGCCATACAAGTCTCAGAAATTAAAAAAAATAATAATTGAAGAGCCGACTGATTTCACGAAAGTGAACTCGGTTGAATACTTTTGAACGATACCTAACCTGTGGGTTAAGTTTCAAATAAATTTCACAGCGGCTTCGGCTGGCTGTTCTTACAGCGACTTCTGTTGATTGTTCTCACACGACTTCGGTTGACTGTTCTCACAGCGACTTCGGTTGACTGTTCTCACAGCGGCTTCGGCTCACTGGTATCCTGCGTCTTCGGTTGACTGTTTTCCCCCCATCCTGTACAGGCATGGTGGATAGTAGTTTGAAATAGAGTTAAGATAGCAGCAAGGCCCGATCGAGGCCACCCGACGAAAAGGAACGTTAAAACGATTACCGATTATTTTTACACCCCGAAGTCCAGCCTGTTGTAGCTCCGAACACAAAGCTTTGCCGATCGAAGACGAATGCACTAAGAGCCGATTACTCGAGCCGTGTTAAATAGCCAAGAGTGGACGACACTAGCAACAACGGATCCCCTGACACCAGTGTTATTCCAGTAGTTATCGTAGTTAAAACCTCGTGATATTATAATTATTAAACTAAGAAATAATCAATAAAGAAGATATTAATTGGCACCCCCAGAAAGGGTAAATACATTGTCTTATTACTTTAGGATTGTGGAACCGTAAGTTGACCTTGGACCCAGCCGACCATAAAACCACGTTACAAATGGCGCCCGAGCAGGGACCCGACTCCAGGTCGAGATGCGGTAAAAACAGTGCCGCCGCCCGCGATGAGGAATCGGTCCAACATCACGAGAGTACCACACACGATAATCCATCCACGAGTCAAACCTTACACCAGGATTCGATTGGTAGGTTATAGCTATTGCGAATGGATCAGTTGATAGAATAGTGTCAAAATGCTAGTATTAGCACGACGGGCTATACTGTCGAACACCTACGAAAGCAGCTAGCCGAACACCTTCGCACAAAACGACTGAGGGCTTCGACCGAAAACCTACTTCCGGAATTAGAAGAAGATATACAAACGTCGGAAAAATGCATCGTGGGCGAATCAAATGTATATCTTTCAGTGCCGCGAAACCCCTCTGGCTCCGGTCTGCCGGATGCCGACATAATGACAACTATTTAACGGTGGAATCTTACCTATTCAGGAGAAACTGATCTCATGAAATTTCATATACCATTTGATCGCTTACTCCCCTCTATGCTGGGTATTCTTAGGGGCAATGCCTTTAAGTGGTACCGAGTCAAACGAGGTACCATCGACAACTGGTAGACAAGAGGTAGAAAAAGTCTTTTTACCCAACCGGTATCTTTCACAACTCGAGCAAAACTTCTATAATCGCCGGCAGAGTGGTCGAGAACGAGCCAAGGATTATATTTTGGCGATGCTTACACTATCCCGACAACATCCGCAACTGCGAAAGTTAAACCATCTAGATAGAATCTACGATGGCTTACGAACCGAGTATAGGCACTGTACGCCGTAATGATTTTGTAGACTTAGATGGGTTGTTCGCTCTGACGGATGAATTCGAGGCTCTGAAGCGGGAAGAACGACCACAGGCGTCACATATGATGGTAGAAGCAAGCTACGATCGTTCAACAAGGAGTTGGCGGTGCAAGAGGACGCGCCATAAGCGAACAAATTGCTCGTTTCCGTACCGATTGTTCTGTTCGTACTGTGGTCGGGACGGTGTTCTCTCGCGCCAGTGCAGATGTCACTATTTCCTCCCGGCAGCTTCCGAGTACACCGTATCGAGAAGTGATGGCCGCTATTTTATAGACGTATGCGGGCAGAAGACAAGGGCAACACGTACGTACATAGGAGAACAACTAAAACAGCATTTACTGAGTATGAACATCGACTCAATAGGTATCCCGGGTATGGTACAAATGGCGGATCAATCATTAGCCAACTACCTAGACGTGTTCCTGATTGAGATTATATACAAACATAGCAGAGTACGGCTGCAGGCCTCTGTTATACCAACCCTGGAGGAACCGATGATACTCGGAATTGATTTTCTGAACGCATTGAACATAGAACTTCGATTCAACGGCGAAGTCCTCAACAGCTCAAATTCGGAGGAAGGAGCCGAGTACCTTCACTCCGTAATAAATCCTCCGAGGACAATACCAAATTATCGACCGTTATAGAAGTTCATAAGCAAAGGTTTAGCAAGATAAGAGGGTTATGCACGAGTGCGGAACATGAGATTCGGCTACGACATCAAAAGCCAATTAAGCAGCGCTATATGCCAAGAAATCCAGCCATGATGACAGTCATAAACGAAGAGGTAGACAATCTGTTGGCCGATGATCGTATTGAGCCCTCACGAAGCCCCTACAGCTCCCCAATAGTCCTCGCGCGGAAGATGCAAGGCGGATGGAGGATGTGCATCGATAACCAGTTACTCAATGCGGCCACTGAACCCGACGCATACCCTCTGCCACAAATAAATGCAATCTTAGACCAATTGCGAGAGGGCCGGTTCATTTCGACATTGGATCTTAAGAACGGATATTCGCTAATACCCCTGACCATGGCCTATAGACCTTACACTGCCTGCACTATCCCGGGGCGAGGGTTATTCCAATGGAAGGTAATGCCATTTGGATTACACTCGGCCCCCGCGACATCCAACGCGCCCTGGACCGGATCCGATTTACATACCCTGGTCTTTGTCTACCTTGACGACTTAATCGTGCTTGGCAGAACGTTTAAGGAACACTTAAATACGCTTGAAACCGTGTTCACCCGCCTACAAGATGCTCAGATGTTGATAAATTTTAATAAATGTGAGTTTGTTCGCCAAAATATACGCTATCTTCAAGAACGGATATTCGCTAATACCCCTGACCATGGCCTATAGACCTTACACTGCCTGCACTGTCCCGGGGCGAGGGTTTTTCCAATGGAAGGTAATGCCATTTGGATTACACTCGGCCCCCGCGACATCCAACGCGCCCTGGACCGGATCCGATTTACATACCCTGGTCTTTGTCTACCTTGACGACTTAATCGTGCTTGGCAGAACGTTTAAGGAACACTTAAATACGCTTGAAACCGTGTTCACCCGCCTACAAGATGCTCAGATGTTGATAAATTTTAATAAATGTGAGTTTGTTCGCCAAAATATACGCGATCTTGGACATGTGATCACTCCGGACGGCATTCGCACCGACCCTAAAAAGGTAAGAGCCATTAACGAACTACCAGCACCAACCAATTCAAAGGAGCTACGTAGAATCCTCGAAGTAGCTTCGTGGTACCGTCGGTTCGTCCCAAGTTTCTCCCAACTTGTTGAACCGTTAACTCGGTTATTGAAGAAACACGTGAAATGGCAATGGGGAACGGAGCAGGAGGAATTTTTCCGCAACATAAAGGAAAGGCTCACTAATGCACCCGTACTGGGCTGTCCGAAATTTTAACACCCTTTCTTTCTGCAAACCGATGCCAGCGCGGAAGGCTTTGAGGTCATCCTTTTCCAACGCCAGTCCGGTACAGAGCCCGTTATTGCTTACGCATCTTGACGGAAATCGAGAGGAAATATTCCACCACGGCGCAAGAGTGTCTTGCAATTTTATATAGGATACGGAAAATGAAGCCCTACCTGGAGGGGTACCATTTTACCGTCATTACCGACCACCACTTGCTCAAGTGGCCACATTCGTTGCAAAACCCGTCGTTACGATCGGCTCGATGGGCCCTGGAGCTCCAACAATATGATTTTTCCATAGAATATAGAAAAGGAAGCTTAAATATCGTTGCCGATGCACTATCCCGAGACCCACTCCCTATTACCGACGCTAACCTCGTCATGACAATCATATTCCTGGCAAGTCGGCTTTAGATGTTAAACCAAAGTGTAAGCTATGCGTGCCAAATACCGATCGGCTACGCTTCCTGAAGGAAAACCACGACTCACGCGACGCCGGGCACTTCGGTATATATAAAACGGTGAAACGAATCCAAGAAAAGTATTATTGGCCAGGGTTATATCGAGATGTCGTACAATACGTGCGATCCTGCGAATTGTGTGCCCGCTATAAACCCGATACAAAATACATTGGCCGGTTGTATGCGTACGATGCAATGCGCTAAACCATGGGAAATTGTGGCCGCTGATTTCGTTGGCCCCTTGCCGCGCTCAACAAATGGCTACACCGCTTTACTCGTACTCGTAGATATCTTTAGCAAGTGGGTGGAACTAATCCCTACCAGACAGGCGACCGCTAAAGACGTAGTAAGAGCCCTTCGTGAACGTATTATCTTTCGTTTCGGCTGCCCTATAATTTTTCTTTCCGACAACGGTGTTCAATTTATGAACCAAATCGTGCAGGACCTACTTAACAAGTCCGGTATAGAACGTCGTACGGCAGCCCCATACTCTCCCCACGAGAACCCGACAGAGAGAATGAACCGTACTGTAAAGACGATGATCGCGCAGCAAACGGGTTCGGACCATCGCCATTGGGACCAACATATACCAGAGATAGCATTTGCCATTAACACAGCAACAATCGATACATCCCAAGTTACGCCGGCAGAAATCGTGTACGAAGTAATCCAATTAGCCCGAACCAACTAAGACTGCAATATACCTGCCCGACTGAAACTCCGCTAAGGAGAAACGTCCAAGAATACTGGAATGCTATCGAGAGCCGCCGGAAAGAGCTCGGAACGGCAATCCAAGTATTATAATCTATAACGGTGACCATGGAAATTAGCGGAAAAGTTTGGCGGACCCTTTAAAGCTGCGACCGGCAACCTATACTATTACATTTTGCGATTGTATGCGTTGTATGTATTTTACATATGTTGTTGTTAAAGTTGTTTAATTCTCTACAATGTGTGTGCACACGTACGTTACAAAAGAGCATAAAAGAGAAAAGAAAACGCGGCGCCCTGATTTTGCCGATCGCAGCTTTAAAGTCATCCGATCGCTTGCATCAAATATTTACGAACTACAATTTACGAATTAAGGGCTGAGCCTTCCTTTAAGGAAGGTTAATGTTACCTATATGGTAGTGCGGGTCTTCGGACCAAAACTCGCCCAAACGCGCAAACAAATAATCACTGACTCGATTAGAGCATTGCTTTCCGAAACAGGAGGGGGATGTAACGTGGAAATAGCATACCCAATTTTACTATTTTACGTTCATATTTATTTAGTATTTAATTTAATTAAGTTACTTTTTTAATTTATTTGGGCTAACTCCCTATTGAATATAACCACTAATATTGAACGCCCCTACTGTAACAACCAAATACACTCATACTATTGTTTAATGTATTTTTCGTTGCTTGTGAAACAACAGCAGATATAATTTTCATTTAGTTCATTTGCGAATTAGTATAAGTGTGCAAGGTTTAGTTACAGTCGGGGCGATTCTCACAAGACAAGAACCTGCCATACAAGTATCGGATATTAAAAAAAAAAAAAAATAATTGAAGAGCCGACTGATTTCACGAAAGTGAACTCCGATAACCCGACCCTGGTTAAATAACCGACCCGATAGAAGCCGATTACCAATTTTGGTTACACCCCGAAGTCCAGCCTGTTGTAGCTCCGAACACACAGCCTTGCCGATCGAAGACGAATGCACTAAGAGCCGATTACTCGAGCCCTGTTAAATAGCCAAGAGTGGACGACACTAGCAACAACGGATCCCCTGACACCGGTGTAATTCCAGTAGTTATCGTAGTTAAAACCTCGTGATATTATAATTATTAAACTAAGAAATATTCAATAAAGAATATATTAATTGGCACCCCAGAAATGGTAAATACATTGTCTTATTACTTAAGGTTTGTGGAACCGTAAGTTGACCTTGGACTCGTCTGAGTTACCGCAGCCGACGATAAAACCACGTTACAAATATATGAAAACTTTTTGTATTTTACGAAATAATATTGTAAGGAATTAAACGAAAAATTATAAATTAAATTACTTTGAAAGCGCACAACTTTTCAATATTTTTGTTTATATATTACAAAATAAGTATTAAAACTAGGGTTGCCATTCGTACTGTTTTTGTCAGTACATGTAATGTTTTTTGTTTAAAGTACTGATTTATGCATTACAATCAAATCAGTACGCAAATGTACTGATTTTTTCATTAATGTGATGTTTTTGTACTGTTATTATATATTAATTGGGCTTAGTATGTTGTTTTTCATATTGTCAAATTGCGATACAAATATTAATTAGATGTTCTATCGATAAGTTATTAACATTAAAGATTTTTGCCGAGTCTGTACGAAAAAAGAAGACAGTAGAAGAAAAATGGAAAGTGTTTCTAAATGGTGGTGCGTTTACGAATTTGAGGAAATGTGTAATTTTATTTCTTTCATTCCATATTCAAATGCTTTTACAGAACGAGTCTTTAGTTTTCAAAGTGGCGAAAAGGGAGAAGCGGGCTCCTAATATAAAACCTAGAAAGTGAGTGCAGATAAAGACAAACTTTAGTTATTGTTGTAATGAGTTTTACAATTTCTTGAAGACAGAAAAGAAATTGTGGACAACGTAGAAAAAGATCATAAATATTTTTAACTTGTAACATTATAAATATTTATGTCCATACACATGTAAATATATTATTTATAAAAATCTATATCTAGATCGTCTGAAAAACGATTGTGCTTTTTACAATAATTACACTTATTAATAGTAATTAGTTGTAAATCACTTTTAAATAATTTTTTTAAATTATTTTGAAGATAAATCCATAACAAGCTTCGTTATTTCAAGTGCTTAATTTGTTTTTTAACATTGTTGTCCTTATATCTGTAGCTTGGTGCTAAAAAGGCCAATGTCAAATAATTAATTTTAGAGTTAATTTAAATTTTAGTTTTTTATAGAAGAGTTATAAGTAAAATTGGCTCAAAACCCTTTTGAAGCTGTTTATTTATTATATTTATTTATTTATTTGTCTATGGAATTATAATCCTTACAGACTTCTTAATTAAATAAAAATAAATTTTAAAAAGTAACAAAAATTATGGATTTAAATAGATTAATATACTAGTTTTAATATCAGTGGAGCTATAAGAATAGTCAATAAATTTATAAAACTTGTTGAACTCGTTACGCATCCTTCTTAAGGGGTCACCATTAGCATAATTAGCTCTAAAAAATTGGATTGATAACGGAACCAAGTGACGTGATGGGCGTTGAGGAACATTAAATGTTATATTGTTGATTAAGTATCCAGAGCAAACGTCACCAATAATTATGTTGAAAATAAACGAGATGTTAAGCACAGTTCTACGGCTCTTTAGAGTTGGCAGCTTGATGAGGGCTAGTCTAGCAGGATAAGGCGGCAGATTCCATTGGTTAAAGTTCAACCCACGTAGACAAAAGGACAGAAACTGTTTTTGGACTGTTCTCGGTTAAATTAGACATTGGCTGTTTTCGCAAAATAAAAGAGATTCAGCATGACCTTTTAATTGCAAAATGAAATAATTTATGCTGGTAGATATAGCAAAAAACTACTTTTATTTAATTTTATGTTGACCTATATTCAAAAAATATAATAGAATAAAGGAAATACAATTTTAGTTCACATGTTGGTCAAGCTTTTTTCGTCAAATATTTGCTAGGGTGACCCTAGTTTAAGAAAGAGCCCTTTTAATACCAAGTTTCAGACATGTTGAATTGAATCGAATTATGAATCGAATTTTGAACATCTTCTGCCGTATTCATAAAAAACTAAAATGGATATGAAATCTGTTTTAAGAAAAATTTGTATGGAAATTTAGTTTTAAAATACGTTTGAAATCTATTTTATTTTTTATGAATACGGCAGCTTGTGTTTTAGATTTTTTTTTATTATTCACTTTGTATTCCCGCTAAAAATATATACGAAATTGAATTATTGTTTTGAAAAAATTCGGTTTTATTATTTAAATTTTGTCATTGTTCAAATTATAGAACGTATTCAAGTTTTGTTTTAAAAAAGATTATAGCTTTTTATGTCAATAATATGCAATTTTATACTAAAAAAATAAATGTACTGTTTTTTATGCAATTGTACTGATTTTTTTTTCTCTTATGTACTGATTTCTCTGATTTAAAAACTGGCAACCCTAATTAAAACTTTGTTAGAATTTTGTAAAATAACACTGTCCAACACACAAAAAAATAACAATAGTCTGCCAACTAATTCTTGTAGAGGGGACTAAAAAAAGATATACGTATATCGGCGTTTTAAAAGTTTACATCTGAAACTCATTCTACGGCCTATGTAAAGTTGCACCCTTCTGTAGTAAAAACCCGTAGAAAATGGTGTGATACTTAGGTATAAGTATAAGTATATAATTAACCCTTAAACCACCTTTTAAGTTTTTGCTTATTTCTGGTATTGAAGAGGAAGAAGTGTATAGATCTATTGTAGAATTTCATTACAAATATTTCCGAAGAATATTTCAACTACATACATCCCTGTTTTAACGCATACCAATACAATGTTGGTTCAACATACACAGTGCAATAAAATAGGCTTTAGGTAGAGCAAATCTGCTAAAGGGTTTTGAGAAGTAAGTTCGGGTGTCCGAAATTTCGGCCGTAAAGTTTTTGAATATTTTCAAAAAAAAATAAAAATATATATACTTAATGTACTTCTTAGCTAAAAAAAGATTTCAGTTGCCTTCAGCAGAATTGTAAGCGGTTCTTTATTGAGAATATATTTTCCCTCTAGCTCTTATTTTAGAAGACTAAAATGTTCTTCGAATATTTTCTGCATCAAATTCCACTAGGGATCTTCTAAGACCACAAGTTCGTGCAATGTATGCCGAACGTTTAATAAAGGAAAATAGTAAGGTAGCGTACATTTTCATTTTTAATAAAAGTAGTGCTAATAAAGTCAGAACAGTCAAAAGTATTTTTGAGCTAAATGTAACGAAAGTAACATAAGTTAAGAATTAGTTTAATTTATTAATCATCTTGTATTTATTAGTTATTTTGTATTTGTTAGTAGGACCTCAAGCTCGAGGTCCTTTTTTTATATAAAATATTCTATATTTTATTTTCCAATATTTCGTTATTCTTTGAATAACATCATCAGGGACAGTCTGTTAAATAACAAGTATCACAATATGAATAAAAAACATCAAAGCGCAAAACAACAGTTACACAAAAATATATAAAACAAAAATATAAAATAACAACAAAACAACTAACAAATTATTATTTATGTACACAATAAATGTTTTTCCCTTATAAGCTAGTGTGTTGCTGTTACCGTTACGCGTCGTCATTATCTTACTAAATTTTAGTAACTAAAATCAAAAATTTAATATTGCACTTGTGATCACTGTCTCGCCTTATTAACTAGGTAACGAAAATGTTGAGCCGAACTCCCTTCGACATCGGCTTTGAAATTCATCCTAGTTGCTGTTGGTATTTTTATTATGTGTAACATCTCCAACATATATCGGCGCTTATAATTCTCTTCTCCCTGTAATATTTGTACGTCATCTAAGTTTGGAGAGTGATGAGTATTCGTACAGTGGGCCGTAAGTGCGGTTTTTTGAGTAGATATATTTCCTATTCTTTGGTCCGATTTGTGTGCCGCAATTCTGGTCTTCAATTTATTCTTTGTTGTGCCTATGTATACTTTTTCGCAGATTTCATTTTCCTTTCCGTTGCAACCTATTTTATATATTACGTTAGATTTTTCCCATTTATCAATTCTATCTTTTGTATTACTAAAAAGTTTTCCTAAATTGTTTGTAGTTTTGTGAGCCATTTTGTATTTTTCTGCATCAAACAGTTTTGATTTTTCCAACCTTTCTGAAATTTTAGGTACATAAGTTAAAACTTTATAAATGTTAGGGTTTTCTTCATTTCTCCTGTTCTTATGATAAGGTTTTTCCGAATCCCGTATCAGTTTCTTTGCAAGTTTTGTCGGAAAATTATTATTGTGTTAAATAATAATAATATATTTCTGTAGGAAGCAATAACAAAATTACAAAATATTTTTGACATTGTTTGTGCTTTCAATGTTATTCTTGGCGTTGCGCTGCGTTTTATATGATTAGGGCCATAAATAAAGATTGCGAAAGTGACTAAGTTCTAAATAAAGTTTGTGAACTGAAGAAGTGTCTAAAGTGTTGTGTTTTATTTTATTTTATTAAAGTTGCAATAAAAGAACTCAAGAGGTTTTTTATAAAGGATTATATATAAATGATTAAAAAAAAAAAAAAAAAATCGTGTCATTTTTTTAACCGTATATTTTAATTTTATGGGGTCTTATTTGTCCTGTTTAAAAAAAAATACTTGCAATATTATAATAAATTTGTATAATTAATATGTTCTACGAATATTTTGCAAAACAACCAGAACAAATTTTTTTCCGCAAAAAACATTAAGATTATGTCGGTCGAGGTCTTGTACATGTTGATGGAAGATGGAAATCATTGTTATCATCTGGTGTGTCCGTTTTCCCAGAGTATCTGTTATTTGGGTTTAGAATTGTTTAATTCATAATATGTGAGTACTAAAAGATATAAAGAATGGTTTTACCACATTTTTAATGGAATAGCAGCTTGGTAGTAGCTTTCGCCTACCAAAGCAGTCCAGATGGTAGTTCGAGAAGTGAATTTTTAGCGACATGTTAATACCAAGCATTATTTTCACACAGCTGTGATAGATCTTATTTTCCAATCTGTCAATTCTTTATAATTTAAAACGTTTTCAAGTGCTTAAGCTTTAATGAGTTTTCGTATTTCCGGCTTATTTGCAACGCCTTGAAGGCATCACATAAAGATATGTTGATTTTTATTTTAATAAAAAATTATGACGCAAGACTGCACTAACTTATTTTCTCTTTCCAATGGTTTTTAAGAAACTTTTCACAATGCGATACTGGCATTTATGGGTTAATTAATGTTCTCTCTTTTCATGTGTGGTTCGTATAATGGTCACCTTTGTATCTCGGGTCCCAATCACATTTAAACACGTATATTTTATATATCCTGCTTGCAAACCGCGGAGAATTGCGTCTACTTTCAAATCACGAAAAATTTTCCATTTGTGTTTATTGTACTCAACATTTTGAGGAATTGCTTTTAAAAGAGGAATTGTTTGTAGAGTTCGACTATGAGCAAAACAAGTTAGTTTGAGCAAAACGTGTCAAAGTGTTTCCATTATATTAAAGTGGTTTTGGTTTCGAATTTCGAAATCAATTTGATATTTGTGTTGTAAAAAAACATGAAAGTCAAATAAAATATATTTTAAAAGAAAAACCTATTTAATAAGTCTGGTGCCTTTGGTAAATATGTTACTTTTTCGAATTTGTCAATCACCAATAATGGATAACCAAAAGTTGTTTTCATGATTTTCGACATGTTTTGGAGCAAAACTAGTTTGAGTTTTTCGAACATTAAAAATGTATGGAAAAACAAGTAGCAAAACACTTGTTTTGTGGCAAAACAAGTCTTGTGGCTTAAAACATGTAAGTGGAAACTAGGGAGATTGAACGGTTATTATTCGACCGGCTTTAACCGGTTACTTTAGTTTCGCACTACACAGAAGAAATTATTAAATTTCTCCAATCACCAAATTTATACCAAATTCATGATATCAAGCAAACAATTTGTTGTTTTTGCACGTATTACCAAATGATTATATTGATTACTAAAAATTGTAAAATTGTGAATATTTTTTTTTTTTCAATAAATGATATTTTTAATATAAAAATTTATCAAAAAACTTTCCCATTTCAAACAATGTGTTAATTTATTTAAATAAATGTGGACAATTCCCAACAACAATTCTACATGTTTAAATTAATTAATTTTAAACGAAAAAGTCAATCAAAATTTTTTGTGATTTAATTAAAATTTAAATTGAAAATTTATTTCAAAACAACTAATATATTAATTAAATCAAAATTAAATTTGTAATTTTCTTTGAAATAAAAAAAATAATTGATTCAATTATCACAATAATTAAATTTAAATACTTTTTAAACCATTTTTTTAATTGATAAGACACTTTTTTCGGTGTAGCAGGTTATTTTAAAATGGTAATT
Organism: Pollenia amentaria; assembly: GCA_943735925.1. Classification (NCBI taxonomy): domain Eukaryota; kingdom Metazoa; phylum Arthropoda; class Insecta; order Diptera; family Polleniidae; genus Pollenia; species Pollenia amentaria. The sequence continues at coordinate 247,395,303 of OX031007.1, read as the reverse complement.
TTTCGAATATCGAATAAATCGGTTATTTTGGTATAATTAACCGGTTATTTTAATAATGTGTAATTTATATAGGTTTTCCTTACTCTTGTTTTTTTTTTAATTAAATAATGGGCAAACCTAAACTTTTTATGAAGAATATCAAAACAAAATGTAACAAAAGTAAAAAAAACATTATGAACAATGTAAATACAAATCGCTTATTAAAACCAAAAACAATTCAAAATAGTACAATTTAAAGAATAAATAGTAATTTGTGCGAGAGTATTCTAAATATTAAATATATTTTAATATATGTAGATGTTATCTCTGGAGATATTTCAAACAGGATTAAAAAGACAAAGTTACGTGCCTAAAGTGCCCTAAAATAATCAATTTCAAAGGTTCTTCCACGTCACGACTTATCAATCACCTTTAATTAGTCCACGTGCTTGACATTAACGTCCTCTATATAAAACTTAACTCCATTCGACGACAAATAATACTTTACTAAAATACGCAGCCAAAAATTACCTATTGGGTGAAATATTAGCCCGTTGTGTTGCCGAGGACGGAATGCCTGTTAAGGCCCTAAAAACTCTTAAGTAGTTCTTGCATATCTTCATGCTTAAAGCTGCAACATTCCGGCGGAATCAACGACATGGAAAAAATTCAGTTGGAGAATATCTCAAATAATAAATATATTAAATTCCTAGTAAATAGTTATTTGCATTTGCAAAACGTTTGGCTAGATCAAACATCATTTCAGAGTTTCTAAATTACATTATACAAATATCTTCTTACAAAAAAAAATATAGTAAATACTAGCTGATCCTGCAAACGTTGTTTTACCATATAACTTATTTCTGTTGAATATTTTGGTTTTTAATTAAAAAATAACGAATGTTCTGTAATAGTGTGTGGATGAGATCTTTATAAGAAAGAGGAATGAAGCGCTTTATACCATGATCGGCGATGAAAAAAACAATAGACTTTATATCTTTATTTCTGTTCGTTAGATATTAAAAAGTTAAACATAAAAAAGTGATGTATTTTTATCTTGAAGTATGAAAATCAAAGAAAGATAATAAATATTCATTAGGAAGAGCAGTTGCGTGTACGATATTGTTTGTAAGTCCGTCTTTAGCCAACACAAATAATCTCGATATGATATTAAGTCGCATGGGAACGACTGCTGTATATTGATGTTTAAAGCGTCGAAGTCCACATTTTTCGCTGCCAAAATAGATCTTAAAGAAGGTACAGGAGTGGGTGCTTTTATCCTTTTTGCTTTATTTTGCTCACTAAATGTTAAAATTTATAGCCTTTGGTTCCTTCAAGACGTGAAACTATCATCGGATTATTAATTAAGAAGACATGGGTAGGGGGAGCTTTACCCCATTTTGCCCTATTTTACGGCTTCTAGTTAAGAAGTTAGTTTTGCCCTATTTTACGCCCTCTAGTTGATTACTTAAGAAGATATAGGGAGGGGAAGCTTTTACCCCTTTTGCCCTATTTTACGCCTTCTAGCGATATGAAATATACTTTACGATCTATTCTCATACCTAACAAATACACATACAAAATTTCATAAAAATCGGTCAAGCCGTTTCGGAAGAGTTCAATTACCAACACCGTGAAACGAGAATTTTATATATATAGATATATGGGGGATTTCATGTCAAGTGACCCAACTTTTGAAATCGATGTCTTCCGATTTGGATGAAATTTGCACCAAGGTTAGTCTTATTGGATAGTAGTTTAGACACATATTTTCAACAAGATCGGTCAAAAAGTTTCTGAGTTAGAGGGGGTCAAAATTTGACATTTTGGACAAACCGGTGTTCTTTATCGTCCATGTAACTTATTATCTATTGGTGTTAGCAAAATTTGTCCTCAACAAATTAGATAGCTATTTCTTCAAGCTATCGAAAAAATTTTTTTTTGTATTTTTTTAAATTTTTTTAAATTTTTTTTTTAAATTTAAAACTTATTTTTTATTTTTTTTGGAAACGGTATTTTTTTTTTTTTTTTTCTCAATAAGCTTATGTATTTTAAGAAAGCTTATGTATTTTTCTTTTAGGTAGTTTTGGTCGCTTAGTGGGATGAGAGTGGGATATGTATAAAAAAAAATAATTTCTAACTCAAGACGAGGGTTTTTAAATTTTTAGCATATGCACTATTTTGAATTTTTTCCTTTTTATATGTAAGTGTTTCTAAAATTTTTAAAATAAAACTTATGCTGAGAAACTAGACAAATTAACCTTTCCGACGGTATATAACATACCGAACTAGCATTTCATTCCCTCGATACTGTTATACCTACAATATGTTAATCCCAGGAATAAAATCGCTTTTTCTATAGAGATGTTGACAAATTAAATCTTTTTATTTATTTGTAATAATAATTAAATTAATATAAAATAATAATAATAAAAACAACAAGATAAATAATCTAAAAAACTTAATCTCAATCACATAAACCCTTTAATATTTTTTTTTTTGTTTTTTTTTTTAAATATTTAAAAATTTTTTTTTTCTTAAATTTAAAACTATTTTTGTATTTTTTTTTGAAAAGGGTATTTTTTTTTTGCTCAAAAGAAAGCTTAGGTCTTTTCCTTTAAGGTAGTTTTGGTCGCTTAGTGGGATGCGAGTGGGATATGTATAAAAAAAATAATTTCTAACTCAAGACGAGGATTTTTATTTTTTTTAGCTTTTGACGTCTTGACTTACAAATTTTTTTTTTTTATACATATCCCACTCGCATCCCACTAAGCGACCAAAACTACCTTAAAGGAAAAGACCTAAGCTTTCTTTTGAGCAAAAAAAAAAAAAAAAAAAATAAAAAAAAAATATCCTTTTAAAAACAAATACAAAAATAGTTTTAAATTTAAGAAAAAAAAAAATATTCAACATTTTTCATTTTTCGAATTTATTCTATGAGTTAAATTTCAGTTATGTATTTTATAAAGCTTTTTGTAATAGCTCTATTCCTTAAATTTTATTTTAGAAATTACTTTATACACTACCAGACTATTATATTGTATTTTCTTGTTACATTTTACCTTAGCTTAGCGGGCCAGAAAATGCATTACATTCTGCTGGTGTCTAATAATTGTAAATTTTTCTGTACATAAATATACTTCATTGCTATCCAACGGAAAGCTAAGGTAAAATGTAACAAGAAAATACAATATAATAGTCTGGTAGTGTATAAAGTAATTTCTAAAATAAAATTTAAGGAATAGAGCTATTACAAAAAGCTTTATAAAATACATAACTGAAATTTAACTCATAGAATAAATTCGAAAAATGAAAAATGTTGAATATAATAAAAAAGTTGCTTATGAAAAAGAAATAATTCCCAATATCTATATGTTAAAAAAAAAAATTTTAAAATATTTAAAAAAAAAACAAAAAAAAAAATATTAAAGGACTTATGTGATTGAGATTAAGTTTTTTAGATTATTAAAAGATTTTGTTTGTTGTGCTTAATTCCCTTTTTAAATAATTGATAAAAAATACTGAAATTTATTGTTGGAGGATAAGCTGTTCCTATGCGCATTTCACTGGTTGCTTAGGCCAGATCATCAGGAAACGTTCTCCTAAATAATTTTAGAAAAGCCAAAGCTATCAGCAAACAAAACTACAGAGGGAATGAGAATTACCTACAAACACTCAGAAAGTCTTGTTTGCAACGATATCAAAGCTTAAACAAAATACCAAACAATAAATCAGTGATGAGTTTTATCTTTTCTTACATTTCCCGCTACAATTATTTGGAATTCTCCCAACATTAATTGTAGTTGTAAGTGGGTAAAGAAAAAACATATTAAAAACAACGACAAAGTGCTTTTATTGTTTTCGCAAGAAATCAAAATAAAAACAATTTGCCAGTTCAGTTTTTTATGCACGTGCACTTGCTAAAATTTATTATCAAAGATGTTTGTGGGAATACTATTATTTATTAAAAGATTTTGTTTGTTGTGCTTAATTCCCCATAAAAAACTGAACTGGCAAATTGTTTTTATTTTGATTTCTTGCGAAAACAATAAAAGCACTTTGTCTTTGTTTTTAATATGTTTTTTCTTTACCCACTTACAACTACAATTAATGTTGGGAGAATTCCAAATAATTGTAGCGGGAAATGTAAGAAAAGATAAAACTCATCACTGATTTATTGTTTGGTATTTTGTTTAAGCTTTGATATCGTTGCAAACAAGACTTTCTGAGTGTTTGTAGGTAATTCTCATTCCCTCTGTAGTTTTGTTTGCTGATAGCTTTGGCTTTTCTAAAATTATTTAGGAGAACGTTTCCTGATGATCTGGCCTAAGCAACCAGTGAAATGCGCATAGGAACAGCTTATCCTCCAACAATAAATTTCAGTATTTTTTTATCAATTATTTAAAAAGGGAATTAAGCACAACAAACAAAATCTTTTAATAAATAATAGTATTCCCACAAACAACTTTGATAATAAAGTTTTTTAGATTATTTATCTTTTTGTTTTTATTTTTAATATTTTATATTAATTTTATTACTATACAAATAAATAAAAAGATTTAATTTGTCAACATCTCTATAGAAAAAGTGATTTTATTCCTGGGATTAACATATTGTGGGTATTACAGTATCGAGGGAATGAAATGCTAGTTCGGTATGTTATATACCGTCGGAAAGGTTAATTTGTCTAGTTTCTCAGCATAAGTTTTATTTTTAAAATTTTAGAAACACTTACACATAAAAAGGAAAAAATTCAAAATAGTGCATATGCTAAAATTGAAAAACCCTCGTCTTGAGTTAGAAATTATTTTTTTTTATACATATCCCACTCTCATCCCACTAAGCGACCAAAACTACCTAAAAGAAAAATACATAAATAAGCTTTCTTTTGAGCAAAAAAAAAAAAAAAAAAAAAAAAATACCGTTTCCAAAAAAAATAAAAAATAAGTTTTAAATTTAAAAAAATACAAAAAATTTTTTTTTCGATAGCTTGAAGAAATAGCTATCTAATTTGTTTGGGACAAATTTTGCTAACACCAATAGATAATAAGTTACATGGACGATAAAGAACACCGGTTTGGCCAAAATGTAAAATTTTGACCCCCTCTAACTCAGAAACTTTTTGACCGATCTTGTTGAAAATTTGTGCCTAAACTACTATCCAATAAGACTAACCTTGGTGCAAATTCCATCCAAATCGGAAGACATCGATTTCAAAAGTTGGGTCACTTGACATGAAATCCCCCATATATATGTATATCCGATGTATTTTGTTGGTTCCTTACCTTTGTGAATTGTTTTGTTTTTTTTTTCAAATTAACGTTTTATTATAAAAGCTTATTTGACTTATGTGTTTTTATGTATTCGAACTAAAACCGGTTAACCGGTTATTTTAAAAATGCTTAACTGAAAACCGGGTTTTTCGTAATATTCGAAACCGGGTTTTGAACAAATTCGAATAATCGATCTCCCTAGTGGAGACGTACTACTAGTTTCAATGCTATAGCCAATTGGTATCGATGGTTTTCTGTTTTTCTGAGGGAGCAGTACTGCGTTCAAACTTGTTTTAGAGCTTACAATAAAAAGTTCCCACTCATCTTCTCTATACTGGTTGTGCATTTCGGTTATAAGTTTGTCGATATCACTGCAGTAGGAAGAATTGAGTGGCGTTTTCCAGATGCTGTGACATTTGTCCCAGGTGCCAACAGATTATAATATTTTTTTTTTTATTTTTTGGTCTTAGAAGACTCCTACGGCCTGTTTTTAGAATATGAAAACAAAATTTCGTGTGAGAACTTATATTGAATACAAAAACAAATTTTCGTATTTTATTGTTGTTTTCAATATAATTTCTCACACGAAATTTTGTGTAAATAAAGAACATTTTAACCCTCTAAAGTGTCAGAAAGAACAAAAATTACCCCTTAAAATTCGAGGCAGAGGGTTAAAATATTCTAAGAAAATAATCGTCATACAATTGTACTAAAATTATTTTTTAGCTAAGAAGTACATTTAGTATATTTTTTTTCTTATTCCAAACGCATTTTCAAAAAATTCAAAAACTTCAAGGGCCGAAATTTCGAAAACTCCTTTGGCAGATTTTCTCAACGAGTAGTGTTGCACAGTTACATCAGACGTTGCCAAAAGACGTTTTTTCGCGAATCAGTTCATATCTCCTCAGCTTTAATAGTGAGGGAGACTAAATTTGATGTGTATAATTGCTAGAACAAGCTGCATGTTCCAGCAAAATCTTGGAGGTATAGGAGAGGGAAGACGGGTACCCCCATACAAGGTATTTATGAATTTATTTATATCTTGAGACCTAGAATAGTGAGACACACTAACTTTAATGTGCGTAAATCTACATGCAAACTGCATGTCCCAATAAAATCTTGGAGTTATAGTAGGGGGGAGACGGGTACTCCCCACACAAACAAATTATTTATTAATTAATAAACGTGATTTGTAAATTACGCACGCTTCCGCTGAATTGCCTGCCATTGAATAGTTAGTTCGTGAGTGCATGTGAAATAAATTTTAAGATTTACGCACTCTATTTTTTTTTAGTTTATTATAAAATATAACCGCAGTCACATGTGGGTCATGCGTAACAAATCACGACATTCGCACATCTCCAATAAAAATATATAACAATAACCACAACAACAGCAATAAGTTATAGCAGAAGTTGCGAAGAGCTTTTTGTTGGCGCAAACTCAACACATTAGTACTTACTAACATAGCTCCTAAGGCGCCCCGATACGCAGCATTCATTTTTCTTAATTAACGCTCCTTTGTTCAACCTTTAAAAAAAAGTTAAAATTTCGGTTTAATTCAGCTCTATTAATAAATTTATGTCCACTTAAACTGGGAAAATCCATGTATTTTTTTCATTTCCCATATAAACTTAATAAACAAAGGACTTCCCCAAATAATTTGTTTTGCAAATTTAAGCAAATTAAAACATTTGAATAAATATCTTAACTTGATAGTTGCATGGTAAAATCATCCATTGGCCTTCTGCCTTATATTTTAACTGCATTATCTATATATAGCAGTAATCAGTAAAATTTTACTGCTTGCTGTAAAAAATTTCAATTTTACTGATAACTGAAAAAACTGCAGTATTCAGTAAATTTTTACTGATACTGAAATAATGCAATTATCTGTTATTTTTTTATTAATGAGAAAAAAAAGCTAAGGAGAGCCTCGTGATTCTGGGCTGCTTTTATCTTTAAAACTACAAGGCAAAAATCTTTTAACAAAGGAAGATGTTATTGATTCCCAACACAATATTGTGCGAAATCTTATCAAGTCCGTATAAAATTTATGTTATGTTAAATATAAGATCAATGACATTTAAATGACCTAATCGTAATTTTGGAGAGTTTTGTAATTAACGAAGGACTTAGAGATAAAAAGGACGAGCATGGACTACTTACATTATCATTTCACTTCCAAACTTTTTTTATGAAAAATAAATGTCAATAGAATCTGGGAATTTAGTTCTCATGGTGAGTAACATTTATTATAAATTTTTCATATTAAATTGGATGTGTATTCTAAGTCAAATGACAATTTATAAAGCTTTCATACTTTAATAGTCTTATTCCTTCAATATTTTCCAGGGATATTTTCTATGTACTATCAGAATTTTTGTTTGTATATTTCTATTTGTTAAAATAATTAAGTTAAATACATAAAATTTGCAATAAGCACTATCCAGTTATAAGATACAAAGAATGACGAAGGCCGTAGCGGGCCAGAAAATACATTTCGTTCTGCTGGTATCTAATAGTTGTATACATTTTCTCTACCATTTACTTCATTGCTAGCCAAGATAGCTAAAGTAAGCCTCGTAACAGAAATATACACACAAAAAAATTCTGATAGTACATAGAAAATATTCCAAGAAAATATTGAAGGAATAAGACTTTTTAAGTATGAAAGCTTTATAAATTATAATTTGTCTTAGAATACGCATTCGAGTTAATATGAAAAATTTATAACAAATGTTGATATATATAAATCTCCTAAAATTATAAAGAATTCTTCTAAAAATAGTTTTATAAATGAAGGGAATAAAAAAGTTGTGAGTTTTCGAAATAAAAAAATGCAATGATATAAAAATCCGCTGTGAACTCATTGTTGTCCAATAATATTCGTATACCACTGTTTTCCTGTTATTATAAGTTGCTATATTTTTTTCAATGTCCATTAAAAATATTTCGATGAAATTAATCTGAAAGTGTATTCTAAGTCGGAAAGTGCATTCTAATATCAGGAATATTATCTATGCACTATCAAGGAATAAGACTATTAAAGTATGAAAGCTCTATAAATTGTAATTTGACTTAGAGTACACATTCAAATTAATATAAAAAATTTATAATTATAAACTCAACATGATTAAATTAATTGTAAATTCCGTTATTTAATGAGTGTGAAAATTCCATTTACAAATTTATGAAATATTTTTTTATTAATTCAAACATTTTTATTTCGATTTCGTGCAATGTACGACAGTTTTTGTACATACATATAAGACATGGATTTTTTTTGAGTATAGGCTTATGGTGGGCAGATGGCTCAGACATATAAATTACAAAATATTTAATAGACGGATTTTATGTTGTGTATATATAAATATACATATATATGTATAATTTAACCGTTACTGACTGACTCACTGATTCATCCCACAGCCTAAACGCCTTAAGTTTAAAATTTAGGTTGGAGGTTAGTCCCTCGCCAAATCGATTCACTAAGATGGGATATTTAGAAATTCGAATGCTTATGAGCTAAAAAAAGACTATAAGCATGTAAATTCGCTAACCTCATATCACCTTAATTAAAAGAGATAAAAAAAATTGTAATATGTAGTTATTTTTGTTCATTAAAAAAATTAGCGGACATCTTTAAAATTTTGGGGAGTAAACAGGTAAAACATCTATCTTTTAAACCAGTAAACAAAGAAATAAAAATTATATCACGTAACGTATCTAAAAATAAAAAATTAGTACTTTTTCGAACTTCCAAAATTCAAGGGGTAAAAATCATACCTATTTTTCGTTCTTTTTTTACAAAAATTTTTTCTTTATTCATTGATACATATAAAATAATTAGAAATGGGCTCCCACTGCACTATTGAAATTTTTTATACTTCAATGGGGAGAACAAGTATCAAAAAGGGGAAATGCCGTAAATGAAATGTCTTTCTTGACTTTTCCCTTCTACACGTGGCACTCCTTGAATTTTCTATTATATTTAACTTAGAAACATAAAATTTTAGGTGCAGGGTCCTCATTGAATTAGAACGTGTAAGGTAAACAATTTTGGTACTTTTTGTTCAAACCTGGAAACATAAACTTTGGCATACAACAATGTCCGCGAAAGAAGGGAGGAGCAAACGAAGTAGCAATATAAATGCTAGTACTTCATTTAACATTAAATTTTACTTAGGCACGTAATTTTCTTCTCCTGAGCTGTCTTACAAATTTATACTATCTCTTTACAGAGCTAATTCACAAACACAAAAACAGTAACCCCCGTATTCATAAACGATTATTAAATTAAACAAACGTTTATTAGGGGAAATTTTCAAAGAAAATTTATTTCGTGAACCTTTTTTAAATTAAAAAATATTTTTATGAATACAGGCATAAAATGGCAACACTGATCGAGTATCTATTTTCATGTTTAAGTTGTTGAATACCCTTTTATTGAAAAATAGCAGCAACAACAAGGAAGAATACAAACAAAACTTATTTTACTGCAAAAAATATCCTCTTCAAAAAAATGAATACGACGAAAATACAAAACCAAACAAAACACAACAACCAAATATTATTTGTATAGAGTGCGCTGCTTTCAAATTCAACAAAAAGCAAGAAAGCCACGAAAAAATAAACAAACTGAACAGCACACAAGAACAAACAAAAAAAATGTACATAATATATAAAAAGACGAATAAAGAAAAAAAATTGAAAAATCATAAACATCGAAGCTTAACTTGGCTTACTCACAATCTCAATCCGTGTACCGCCGTTTAAAATTATTTACTAGATAACAACACGCGACATAATACCTTTAAATATTTACTATAACCATGCATCACACACTCACTCGCACATGTATACTTGCATACAACATGGACGCTTAAAAATACAAATACATTAGAAAAAAATATAAAAAAAAATTGAATTTTCTTGCTAAAGGGAAATCTATCCAACCAATTTATTCTCAGTCCATTCTACATTTCTTACTCACTCACTCGCTAGTTCGTTTCAGTGTGTTATCGTTCGCTCACAAACTAACTTACTCCCTGGCGCTCTTTAATTCCACTTGCATATAAAGTTCAAAACAAAGTGTTTAAAACGTCCGTCCAGCCATCCATTTCGACTGCACTCCCACGCTTGCACGTTTGTATCCTTGTTATTTTATGTTTATCGTAAATTTTAAAGCGCATGTTTGCTTAAGAGTTTTGGAGCTGAAATGAAATAGTGGGTGGGTAGAATTAAGCACAATTTGCAGAACTTGCTCTTGTGAACATAAGTTGCAGACAGGGTTGTGAACTATTTCAAATCAAAGAGCGCAGTGTCCCCAAGCAAAAAGCGCTTAAAAGCGCTAAAAAAATTTTCATAAATAACTAAATGAAATTTTAAGGAACCAAGTTTTATTAATTGTACTGCTGGACCAAAAAAAAAAAAAATCGTTTTTGATAAAATATAAAGACTTTACAGCGTAAACTCTAATTTTTTCCGTTTTTTTTTCTATCATGTCTAGTTTTTTATGCACCTGAGTAATATTTCGTCCGAAATAAGCGGGCTATGCTAATACCTTTTATCATAACTTAAGAACGATTTGTGCGGTTTTGATTATCGGGCCTGTTCTGAAAATCCCATGATTTTGAATCATGTGCTTTTAAAATCACACGTGTGATTTTGCGGTGTTCTGAAAATCATACCGTTTTTGTGTTTCTCGGTGTGTTTTAGGCAATCGATAATCACACCGAAAACACAAAAACGGAACACCAAAATATTATACGTGTGATTTTCAAGGGCACATATGATTTGAAATCACGTGACTTGAATTAAAGGGAATTTCAGAACAGGCGTGTATATACGAAAAGATTAGGAATAAAATTTCCTTTGAGTCATCCAAATAATATACTTTTTATTTTCAAAATTATTGCCACTAATTCAGATTTTTTTTTTTTCAAAAATTCATAAAATGAGTTATATGGACGGTCAAAAATGTTATATTTTTTATCATTAATTAGAAATCCAGGTATATTACGAATAAAATAAGCCATGAAATCATGAAAATCAGTAAACAAAATGTTTACTAAACGTGATTGAATCAAACTCTGAACAGGTTTGGATTCAGCACGCTAAATTCAATTAAAATCACATAATAAAGTTCTCTCCCCCGACCAGTGTTATTAAAACATTAACATTTTTACAAAGCTTTATCTGATGTTTTAGGCATAGTAAGGTAATATAATATCAAATATAAAGTAAAATAATATCAAAAAATATTTATAGTATAAAGAAACACTTAAAAAATCAATTGAACATTTTTGAGTTCTTAAAATTTAGGTATAAAAATTTGTTTTCTATATGAAAAAAAAAAAAACAAAATTGAATGTTTGGTCTAATGCCCGTAATTTTTACAAATATATATCTAGCTGTGTAAAGATATTATCTATGGTGTAACGAATTTTTCATAATTTTAACACGCATGTCTTACCTACTGGTTAAACTGTAGAGTATTTAACACCATCGATTTTTGACAGTTAATTAAAAAAATTAATAAAAATACAAATGTTGCCATATTTTAAAAGAAAGTTAAAGGAAAAAAACACGTGGGTAAAATTAACGTTGAAATTACCAAAATAAATTTACCGCATAGGTAAAGATAACTGTGAGGTACAAACACGGCCAGATATCTCTTTGTAGAAATTACGGGCACAATTTCCTTAAATAGAACTTGCAATATAACAATTACAAACAATAACACATATATTCACTTTTACATTGGACATTTGCTTCATAGCACAAAAAGTGGAGGCCCTATGCTCCTTGTAGGAACTAAGGGAGCCAATATAAACATACAAAAAGTGCCGAGCTCTTAAATTGTGGATATGAGGCAATTTTAGATCTCGATACCTTACCATGACTTATACCATATGTATGTATAGCATATATCAAAATTTAAGATTAGGATTTAAAAAGAGCAGACACTTATTTTTGTAGAATTATTTTATGCCAAGCGGCAAACCACTACCAGACCATATCAAGCCTTTGCTGCAATAGAGTCAAAACTCAATTTTCAATTTTCTAGAACCTTCAAATTTAATTCTTCTCTATAAGATAGTAGGCGGCCCTATTTTTAACTGGGAATTAATGAATTTAATATATTAGCTACATTAGGTTTCTTGAGTTATGATCAGCGTTGTCATAATTTTTTTGAAAACAACTACATCTTAAGAAAAAAAAACTGATTTTAACTTAAAAAAACTGCACATAAAAATATATATAATTTACTTAATTTTTTTTTAGCTACACGTACGTTCACAAACAAAAACAATATTATATTAACGAATATCGTTACTTTGTTGGCTAGATGAAAGAGAGTGGAATTAAGAAGGGTACACAACTACATGTAGTCTTTCGATTTGTTTTGTTTCTTCATTTAGTAAAAAATTTATTTTAGTTCGGGCTCAGATTTGCTATTTGTCAAGGGCAATAGAAATTTTACAATGAAAAGTCAAATGCAACTGTAAAAAAGAAACAACAAAAATAACAAAATGTAAAGTGGGACATAATTAAACTTTCAAAAGTAAAAGCCAAATACACTACTCAAACGGCTTGGCAAACATGTCAAAACAGTACGTTTGTACAATCCTTTTGGGTCGTTAATTGGGGCATTTGACAAACGATTAAAACTTGTACATTTTTGTAGAAAAATCGAAATGTTGCATATTTTCCAAACTTTTTGCGCTACCGAATGTTAAACTTAAACATTTAATTGAAAATTTTGCAGAGTCAAGAAGGAACCGACGAAGCATAAAAAATTATAAAAAATAAAAGTTTTTGATTTGAATTTATTGAAAAATTATTAATAAGGTTTGTGTGGTTTATTTGTTAACGGAGAGTGCGTGTTTCCAAAGCCGTTTGTGTTTTGTGCTTGGCTCTTTAAGCTTGCCTCTGTTATACGAGTATGTGTTAAGCAAATTTGGTAAGGTTATGGCTTTAGAAATAAAAAATATTATAACAGAATTAAAACTAAAAAAATTTTAATGCAAAAAACTGAAAAATCTGCACAATTTACAAACAAACTTACTTTTTTAATAAAAAACTTCAAAACTGTTCAATGTTTGGAAAAACATGCAAAATGCCGATAAATCTGCAAATTTGGCAACGCTGGTTATGACTCTATTGCAGCAAAGACTCGATATGTATGTAGTTATAAAAGTATATGTACTATTTAACAAAAGGATTTAATAAACGGTAACAAATTTTGGTTTAATGTGCCCTTATTTTAATGTGTACATATATGCAAATAAAAGTACAAAAATAATAATTTTAAAAAAATTTAGTGAAATGCGTTAATTTGGCGCTCTTTAAAAAAAAAGCGCTAAGGGAAAAATATGCGCCTTTTCGACAGTTTAAAAGCGCTAAATCTAGTGCCAAAGGCGCTGAATTGGCAACTCTGGCTGCAGACAACAGTAAACTCTCTAAGAGAGCTGCAAAATGACGTATTTGATTCTACTTAAAATAATTGCAAAAGTTAATTTTTTTTTACTACAATGTGAGTATTAATAGATTACGCTTCGATTTTATTAACAACTTTTGCAAAGATGCTTGTATTGTCCGGCTTAACTACAATTTTTGCTGCTGGCGTTTCTACTGTTTATAGCAGTGTTACCAATTAGACATTTAGTGAACAGAATTAGCAATTTTTCATAAATTTTTAACCATAAAAAAATTATTTTAGCCATTAGCTATTTTTATTTAGGAAAGTATCCTCTCCAAGTTTTTAAAAATTTTTGACCAAAAAAGAGATAATTGCTGCCATGATTATGATGTATTGAAAATTTCGTTATTTAAAAGTTGTATATATGCACAGATATTTTCTTCATACAAAAATGTTTTAGTAGGAAGAAAATCTTCCTATTTAAATTTTATTGTAAAAGTTTCAGAATTTTGTTAATGATTAAAAAAAATCTTAAAAACTTGGACTACAATTTCAATTACAATAATCTCCCTGCATGTAATACGACTAGTCCATACACGCATGTAAAATAAAGCCCAAAATGGACTAGGACTAGTCGAAAGGTAACCTAAATGTATTGAAAAAACATGGTATATTTAACGTTACGATTTCCTAGGTATGAATATTATTTCTACTTTATTTTATTTCCATACTACTCCCGGTGGATTAGATCTTAAACTACTTCATGGTACAATCCAGACAATTAGTTTTTAAACGATTTCAAAACTAACCCTCTGGGTGGCTACTCAATATTGCGATGTAAATACGATTTCGATGCGAAAGCTAAATGACAACTTGCAAAATTTTTTTTTAAATGAAGCAATGCTGGCAATAAAAATTAAAGATGGCGCAGATTGGCAGCAATGAAATGCCAAAATATGTAAAAATATTTGAAATTGAAAAATTTTAATAAAATAAATTGTGATGATTTGCGAAAAGAAAAAAACTAAAAAGATGCGAAAGACAAATGCGCACACGTAATAAGAGCACCAATCGCTAGATATGCTACCATTTTCTTTCGTATCGCAATTGAGAATAGCCCGCTGGAGTGGACTCAATATTTGTGCTTTAGTTTTGTTTTTAATGGTGAATTGATTTTTTTATGTTTTTTGGAAAACTTTTTAGGTTAATGTAATAATGGCCCTAACAGAAACAAAACGTAAATTCAATATAAAAGAACAGTAAAAAATAGTGAATTTGCCTTTGCCGTTACCTTATATAAATTCACCTTGTATCTAAAGTAGTACTTATCTCAAAGAATGAGCTCTAGACTAGATTTTGAAAAGGCCCATGGTGTCTGAGCTGTAGCACGGATACAATTAAAATTCATAAATTTAAGATTGTTATTATAGATGGATGCGTTTTTCTACAACCCTAAGCAAAAAATAATAGTAAAAATCTAGTTTAAGTAAATATTCGTGGGGTATTCACAAGGTAGTTGTTAAGTTATATGACTTAAAATAATTACAACTAATATAGATGACTGCTGTGGGCAGCCGCTTATAATTTAGATTTCTATTGTACAGTTATGACGAATCAATGAATACAGCATTACAATTTTTATTTTGTTTAAAACACAACAATGTTTTTTTTTTAAATTGTAAAATACTATTTAGGACATTATGACAATATGACTTGAAAGCACCTTGTGAATCCCCCATATATGTGCTTAAAAGGACCGATCTAGTCTTCAGTTTATAAAGGCGAGGGGGGTCTCATAGTGTAAATTCAGTCGAGGTAGGCATTAAATCCAATTCCTCATTTAAAATACAAGTGCTCGATTAGCGGATCTACTGAGATCCCCGCTTTTATTTTTGATTTTTAATTTATTTTAAATCTAGCGTCAAAGATTTGTGAACTATGATTCTAAGAGTGTTAAGAATTTTATAGAAATAGTGAATGAGAGTTTACAAGCTTAAGGTTCGGTAAAAATTGATGCTGAGGAAATGTATCAATCTCTTATGTGTTTTTTATTACAAAGAAAAATTGATGACCGAATAAGAATGCAATTGAAACAACACTAAGGTAAATCACGGGAATTATTAAAATATAATCAACTAGAAGCAAGCCAACAATTCACAAAAGTTAAGGTTAAGGAAGAGAAGTCAGGGAAGTAGTCACATAATTTTTAAATATTTTAAGGAAAAGAGAAATTAATTTTAAGTATAAATAAAAGAAAATGTATATTAGGCTGTGCTTTAGAACATAATTTATTTAAGTGCTCTAAATTGATGACGATGAGAATGAGGAAGATGACTGCGTACTTCTGTCTACAGTGGTTGTTGAAATAAAGACGGGGGATAATAAGTCGATAGATTGTCGAGTTTTATTGGATGGGTGTTCTCAAGTAACGTGTGATTTTTTAGCTATTATCTTTTTGGCAACACTGGTTTAAACAGCTGACGCACGTTTCGTGTTTTATTTCACTGTCAAACATCTTCAGTTTGGTCTATAATTTAACCATGAATCGTCTTACAAACGAACAACGCTTGCAAATTATTGAATTTTATTATCAAAATGCGTGCTCTGTTAAGAAAGTTCATCGCGCGCTTCTTCCATTTTATGGTCAGTTTAATCGACCCACATTTTTGGCTCAATGTGTACGTTAATAAGCAGAATTGTCGATTTTGGAGTGAAGATCAGCCAGAAGCATTGCAAGAGCTACCAATGCATCCAGAAAAAGTCACAGTTTGGTGCGGCTTATGGGCTGGTGGCATCATTGGACCGTACTTCTTCAAAGATGATGCGAATCGTAACGTAAGTGTGAATGGTGAGCGCTACCGTGAGATGATATCCAACTTTTTTTTGTCCAAAAAGCAAGAGCTTGACTTGCATGACATGTAGTTTCAACAAGACGGTGCCACATGCCACACAGCACGCTTAACAATGGACTTATTGAGAGGAGAGTTCGCTGAACATTTTATTTCACGTTCGGGACCGGTCAATTGGCCGCCTAGATCGTGCGATTTAACGCCTTTAGACTATTTTTTGTGGGGCTATGTTAAAGGTCATGTCTATACCCACATGCCCGCTTCAATTGACGCATTGGAAGACAACATTGAAGCATTTATTCATGAGATACCGCCCGAAATGTTGCAAAGAGTATGCCAAAATTGGACTAAGCGGATGGACCATTTGAGGCGCAGTCACGGTCAACATTTGCATGAAATAATCTTCAAACATTAAATTATATGGACCGTACTATCGATTCAAATAAAGATTCCATGTATTTTTCTGAATTATATGTGTTTTTTTTAACTTTCCTATAGCTCTTAAAAAATCGCCCATTAAATGTAATTACAAAACAATTTATGAAAAAGCTTACATTAAGTTATACAAAAATAAATAGAAGATTTAAAGGTTTAGAAATGAAAAAATCAGTAGGGCAGGAAAATGTCGGAATTAACTTAAGATCTAAGGTATATAAATATAAAACTTTCCTAAATGCAATGGCTATGAACAAATTTGTTACCGAGATATCAAGTTCAAAAATGGTTTCAGGGGTATTTCACGACAATATGGAAAGGAAAATTACAAAATCATAAGACAAAAACAAAGTTGCAAAACACAAAAAAAGGTTGGGTTGTGTGCAGCATGACAAAAGCAGACAGTACGAGACCAGAAAATAATATTGTCGCAGGAAATACGTCATGTGAAAAATTGTTAGAAATATTTTGGGAATTGGAGGAAGTACCGCAAGTAAATAAGTTAACTATTTTAGAAAAAAAATTCGAACAATTATTTAATGATATTATTTAAAGAAAGGCGGATGGAAAATTTCAATAACATTCAGAGAGAAAGTTGGAAAAAATCAGGCGTTAGAACTGTGTGCAATATAATGAGTTTTTGCGACAGTGATAATGGGTCATAGAGAATTGTTAAAAAAAGTAATCCTATGAATAATGGCTATTATTTACCACATCATTGTGTAATTAATACAACAACATAATTGATGGATCTTGACGAACTACAGCAAATATATAACTGAATGATATTTTGCATACAGGTTCTAAAATTTAGGGTAATTTATTCAATATCATGCTTAGATTTAGAAAACATCGATATGTTTTTTCGGCAGATATAAAGAAAAATGTAAAGGCAAATTTGAGTATTAGAAAATGATACAAGATTTCAGCTAATATTTTGTCGCTGGAACCCAACGGAACATGTTAAAACATATGTTCCTAAAACTGTAACTTATGCTGTAACTGTTGCTCCATATTTAGCAGTCAAATGTCTAGAAAATTAGCAGATTGGAAAAGAAACCAATTTCCTGAAGAGCCTGCAATAACACAGACAAAAGTGTTTTATCAATTAATAAAAATTGTTTAAAAAGTATTTAAATTAAATTGATGTGATAATTGAATTAATTATTTTCTTAGCTGAAAGAAAATTAAAAATATAATTTTATTTTATTAACATTTTAGTTGTTTTAAAACAAATTTTATATTAAAATATTAATTAAATATTAAAAAATATTAATTGACTTTTTCGTTTAAAATAAAATAATTTAAATTTGTAGAATTGTTGTTGGGAATTGTCAATATTTAATTAAATAAATAAACACATTGTTTGAAATGGCAAAGTTTTTTGATCATTTTTTTAATTAAAATTAAAAATATAATTTTTTGAAAATAAATAATCATTTTACAATTTTTAGTAATCAATATAAACATTTTGGTAAAAGGTGCAAAATCAACAAATTGTTTGCTTGATATCATGAATTTGGTATAAATTTGCTTATTGGAGAAAATTATTAATTTTTTCCGTGAATAAAAAGTGATTTTTATATGGATGATTTGATGATTTGGAAAAAGCTATAGTATTTAAGGAAAAACTTGGAAAAACTATTATTAAAATTTGATACACAGAAAAGAGTGTCTAATCAATTAAAAAAATGGTTTAAAAAGTATTTAAATTTAATTAATGTGATAATTGAATCAATTATTTTTTTTGTTGAAAGAAAATTTAATTTTGATTTAATTAACATTTTACTTGTTTTGAAATAAATTTTTAAATAAAATTTTAATTAAATAATAAAAAATCTTAATTGAATTTTTTCGTTTTAAATAAAATAATTCAAACATGTAGAATTGTTTTTGGGAATTGTCAATATTTATTAAATAAATTAACACATTGTTTGAAATGGCAAAGTTTTTTGACCACTTTTAAATATCATTTATGGAAAATATTTTTTCAAAATTTAAAAATTTTTAGTAATCAATATAATCATTTTGGTAATAGGTGCAAAGTCAACAACTTGTTTGCTTGATATTATGAATTTGGAATAAATTTGGTGATTGGAGAAATTATGTTCACAGTACAGACCTTTTTTTGTCTGTTCTGTCTTAGGGGTATATTGGGAGAAATTTCGAAGTTATTCGATCCGTTTGGTTTGATTGGACTTTATGGAATTGTGGAAAGCAAAAATTAATTGGGATGAAAAAGTTCAATTGAATTAGAATACAAATGGAAACGTATCAAGGAAAGTTTTGAAATTGTAAATGAAATAACCGTACCTAGACATTTTATTTGAATCAGATTAGATAATAATTTATATAATCTATACAATGTTATCCATATTAAATCCAGTTAAGGCACAATATAATGAAACAAATATTAGAATTAAGGCAGGTATATTCTTCGAAAAGGTATCAACTGTTTGATTGGCAACGAATTATTGGAATATTTTGGTGCACATAAGCATGACTGATAACGCAGCAGCCAAGATATCCCTGGATGACGCTATGGCAACAGTTGACAGATTGATTACCAGAAAGGAAATATTTGAATCAGCAGCATGTCATTCTTTATAATCGCATTTTGAACAGGCATGAGTTAATAATGTTACCAACATTTAATCGTAGACCGCGATCTCTATTACCTGTCATAGGAAGCACTCATCGTGCGCTATTTGGATTAATGGATGAAGCGCATGCCGAAGACATTTCTCAGATCCTCAAAGAAAATTTGAAGATGAATCAGCAAAAGAAAGATATCGTTCAACACATTTCAGCTGTGCAGTTTATAGCACTGGTAATTATTAAGAATGAGAACATGGTTGTATTCAAGAATATAATTCAGTTGATTGAATCTCTGAAAGCTTTAGAAGCATATGTTCATAAGGACGAAGCGACCTATATCAGCACCACAACCAGTATCCTTATGTCTATGAAAATATTTGAGCAGATACAAGATGACGAAGTTGGTGTTTTTTTTTAAATTTGTAAAGAAATTTTTTTATATCAGATATTGCCCGTGAAAAGATGTTGAGAACACATTAATGTAATAAAAACCAGTATGAACCAGCGATTACAATTACCAACAGAAAATCCAATTGAATTGGCAATGGTGGCACAAATATCAATTAAATCTACAGCAGGTTTCGTCTTGTTTAATATAAAAGTAACATTGATAAATAATAAACTTTACAGGCGTATGAAGAATACAAATATCCTAATGTCCATGATCGATTTCCAATTAAAATTCATCTTACATTTAGATACTTTCTAATAGATGGTAAAAGAAAAGTATATTATAATCGAAATGAAGAAGAATTTGGGCATTGTCAGAAAACACAAGATGTAACGTTATGTCATCACATTCATCCATTATTCAACACGAAAAGAGTTACTAGTTGCGAGGTGCAACTATTCTTAAAGGAAAACGATATTCCTGACAGTTGTGCCATCTAAATAAGAAGGTTTCAGAGTTTAATATGTCAAGAAAATACTCAAGATATCATCATACAGGGTGCAGGTATTTTCGAATTGCAGTCTGGTTGCCATTTGGAGACTGACGATGTTCATTTTTGGACTCATCAGCTGTATTCCTCTAAAATCGGTTATGTTTTCCCATGCCATCTATCACAAAATTCCAGATATTCCAACTCCTACGAACTTTTTTGGCCTTTCAACCCAGCTAGACAGCCTTCATCTTACACACTATGAAATGAGTATTACCACAATTATAATAACAGGTATTATAATAATTGCAGTCATATACGTTTTCATGAGACTCTGCTGGATGTGAAGAACTTATTTTCCTGCAGCCTAAATTATTATAAAAATCATTGTATCAAATTGAGTTATAATCTTTTTCTTCTGTCATATATCACTGTTAAAAGATCACGATCTTTCAAGGCCGGCAGAATGTTGAGTTTGTATGAAATAATTATTTGTTATTTATATCATGTTTACTAATTTAAATTACTAATACTCTAATAAATATTACACATACTATTTGTGCCTAAATTAATAAGCGCTATAACATAGTAGAAGTAAACAAGGCACATCTGTGCTTAATCTGGCATTTACACATGCCAATCGGCTGTTTCTTCCAGTTTTCGTTGATGAAACGTATACTCTACTTGCAAGAATTTACTTTCATGTGTAAAGCCCAGGTGACTGATAAACAACATATTCAGCCCAATTAAGAATAAAAATTCCCAGTGACTTTTTTTTCACTTAAATTCCATTTTTACAATGGAATTTAAATAGGAAAAATGGGAGAGGGGAAAAAACTCCCAGGGAATTTTTATTGACAATTGGGCTGTTAATCTTCAATCCAACGTAAAAATATTTACTAATTTATCAATTGTTTATCGCCACAAAGTACAGAATGCACATAGTTCTAGACTAGTTGTAAGATTCTCATGTCTACATTTTTTTGCAAATAAAATTAGTTATTCATTAGTTTCAAGTGGAAGGGAAGGTTTTTTAATTTAAACATCCAGATAATCAACACCCATTTTTGACCATTTTATCTCTTTCCGGCCCAAAATTCCTAAAGTAATTTCGCCATAACTTTCTATCTTCGTACCAAGTTTCAATAAAATTAGTTCCACGGTTTGAGTCTGGTTGCGAAATAACATAAAAACTAAAATACAAGAACAAAAACATATATCAGTCACCCAAATAATGAATTTATGGTATCCTGAAATTAATATATCGGTCACATGCGACTTCTAAACCATAAAGGTCGCAATACCCTACCTTGTGTATAAGTTTGGTTGAAATCGGTCGACGCGTTAGAGCGTGATGCGGCCCAAATGTAAGCCCAAAGTCGCCTTTAATTTTATATATATAGATAAATAAATATAATATAATATTTACGTGGGTCGCAAAGATGAAGGTCATTTAATATAAAAATTTTTGTGCAACTTTTCTAACCTTGTATTCAGATTTCGAAAACTCATTCAAGGCATTTGGACGTAAACCATTCATTGAGTATCCAGACTTAACAAATTGGTCTTTTGCGTATATACTCATACAACAATATATATATATGTACATATATATTTTATAAAATCGTATACACATGTGATACACAATGAACAATGAGAGCTAAAATACCTTTTGGACGTATTCGTATTACAATTTTTATTTATTTATTTTTTATTTTTTTTTGCGTAACTACGCTCAATTAATATGTTGCCGACTTTAAGGGAGTCTGCGCAGAATTGCGGTTACTGAGAAAGACTAGCTGTAGGTATTCGTATTTTAGGAACGTGATTAAAGATTCTCGAATATGAGTATGTTTAACCCACACCAATTCGATGTGCATTGTGTTATAAAATACATTAAAGAAAGGATATTTATTTTATATAGGCAAGTTTGTAATAAGTTAAAGGGTATTCGTTAAAAAGTGTGCAATTTTAGCCTTAGCCGATCCGCTTTGCTGAATCAATATACCAAAATGTTTATTTGTCTTTTTAAGAGCGATTTTGCTAAGTAAATGTAACAGACCTATGGCCAATTTTCAGGATTGATATTAAAACTCATTTATGTTTAAAATCGTTTTAAATACAAAATTCTCTTCTTCACAATACACTTAAATGAAACTTAATTCACCGATGTGGTACATTTAAATTCAACTTAAGTTTCCCTAGGATTAACTTAGCAAGGTGACCTCAATATCAGAACACTACAACAACAACAGGCAAAGCAATAAACACCAGCTGTTTTTTGAGACCACCTTGTAAAAAACTACACTGTTTTATGGTATTTTTTTGTATTTAGTAGTGCTGCCATACTTTTATCTTAATTAAATAAGACTTTTCAAATAAAAATCAAAAAACCAATCTGTATTTAAGTATGATTTAAGTTTATATGAAAATTAACATAAAATAGATTTAAATACTATCCTGAAAACGGGACATTAATTTATAATTAAGCTGTATAAGGAATCATATTATTATGAAAATGACTCCCACTGAGCTTGTAATGCAGATAAATATTTTTATGATTGCAAAATCTAATATCAATCCGGCCATTTCGCTACTAGAGTTTTTATCCCGGGACAAATTTCCCGGAAATTTCGTTAATTTTTTTATATTCCCGATTCCCGGGATTTGTTGTCGGGAATCCCGAAAATTAAAAACTACAAAAAATTGCAACCGTGTGTCTCTTACAAAAAATAAACAACTATGTGCATATAAAGAGTGGAAAAAACGGCCGAATAAAATATTGAAAAAAAATTACTAGTTTGGCTATTCCAAGGCGAATTCATTTATCAGGTGGCGTTGAAAGCACAGCTGTGCTACTTTTTTTTCTTACTTAGAGAGAGAAATGTCAAAAGTTGCTTGTGTTTTTGAC
Source organism: Pollenia amentaria (assembly GCA_943735925.1). Taxonomy (NCBI): domain Eukaryota; kingdom Metazoa; phylum Arthropoda; class Insecta; order Diptera; family Polleniidae; genus Pollenia; species Pollenia amentaria. The sequence goes on along the minus strand of OX031007.1, from coordinate 247,371,949 downwards.
ATATCGATCAACGAAAGCAATAAAAAAATACATTGCTGTGTTTTTGGTGTTGTTACTTGTTGTAATATCGACACCACCGTATACATGAATTCGCCTTGGGCTATTCCCAGCAAAAACTTTACTTACCTGGTAAAGTAGCATGTAATGTTGGAGAAATATAAACACTACTTATTTTTCGGCTGAATAACTACTTTTGTTTGAGTTGTCCACAGAATTCAGTACTTACAATACACTTAATAGAAGTCAAAAAATATCTAGTTAGTATTTAACTACCAGTAAGTTGATTTGTAAGTACTTACAATATACTTGGTAGAAGCCAAGAAATAACTAGCTATTATTAAGCTGCCATTATCTTAAATTGTAACTATTTATTTTTCTACTGTTAGGAATATCTATTTATTTCTTACTTACGGGAGGTGAAAAAAATCACTGCATACGCAAATACTGCATATTAAGTAGTTACCAATCTAATTACTTACCTGATATTATTGTTTATAATATATAAATATATATAATATATGCATAATACATAAATACTTAATTTTTTTTTCAAAGTTAAGTTTTAATATTTTTTTTTAACCGAAATGTTCTTGAAATTACGATTTTTTAGATTTTTTTATAGCAATCCTGATATGCTTGTCATGCGATTTTGGCGAATTGGCAGCGACCATTGATGACATATATATGTGTCACTGTAAATATAATTTAAAATAATATTTTTTATAAATGTTAGCGTAAGCATAGCTTTTTTTATTATACTTACAGTAAAGAAAATCCAAAATATTTTTAAAGTTTTTAAATCGTTTCTTGTTATGAATTCCATCCATGTTATACTCAAACAATATTTCATCTTTTATAATTAAAGATAACCCTTTTATTAAGCCCCTTTTAGCCAATTATTGTTGTGACCTAAAATATAAGTATATTAAATTGTGTATTAAATTTAAAAATCATATTGAAAAATAATTAATTTACCATTTTATCTTTATTTTGTTTATTTATACTTTTATTCCAAGATATTAAATCTTCATTCGGGGATATGAGAAACAATTTTGCATATTTCAGTTTTTACCAATATGACTCCAATACTGTGTTGATTCCGGTATTATTTTCTACCATATTATTGCATAAATCTTGTTTTGTTCAATTATTACATCTGAAAATATTAAAGTTATTACTTGCAATGAAATGAAATTATAACACTTAAATATGTAAAACTTACTTAAGAGATTATCTTTTGTGTCCTCCTGTTTACGAACACGTCAGACCGCAGTTTATTTTATACATTTTTTTTTTATTTTTTATATTTAATATTTGTTGACAGAAAAAACTTTGTGTAATTGGAAAAAAAATTTATTTAATTTTTTATGTGTTTTGAATATCGAACTTGCTCAACAATAGTGTATTAAAGTTAGTTGCAAATTTGAGCGCATATAACTCCGAAAATATTGAACAGATTTTAATAAAATACACTTGTGCACTTCTGTAAGTTGATAGTATTTACTTACAGTATGTACTAAATTTCTTTAAAATGGTGTATTTGTTGTTCAATTCGGTGGACAAATAGAGGAGAAAAGCGACATTAACTGTTTTGCCTCTGCCGATTTATATATATGTATATGGCTTTAAGCTTACGTTAATAAAGGAAATCCACTATACTTATTCAAAGAGTCAGACAGATCCACTGACATAGTGACAGACATAATTCTAACATTTTTCTAATACCTTAATTGCTTAAAATAAATTCTTCGAATATTTGTGATTAAAGCCAATAGTAAAATTAAAAAGTGGCGCTAGTTCATAGACCTAATAAGTAGTTATTGAGCTCGTTACCAGCAAGTAGATATTCAGTACTGAAAACAACACAACTAGTAAGTAGTTATTGAGCTGGTTATTAGTAAGCAAATATTCAGTTGTGCAAATAATAGAAGTAATAAGTACTTGCTGAGGTCATTACTAGTAACTACTTATTGAGGTTTTCCGAATAATGACGATTTTAATGACAACTACTTACCAGGTTATGTATGAAATAACTACTATACGGGGAGCGCTATGCCAAAACTTCGACTGATCGAATGGAACATGTAACTCGTAGCCGCGTAGGACATATGTATGTATATATGCCGGAAATCAGGTTTAAAAAATAAATGCCTTTAAATTATCTACCAGACATTAATAAAAAACTTCAATATGCAATATTTCTGTCTTGTATTATCCATGGTAGAAGAAATACAAGGTATAGTCATTAAAAATATTGTTCTCAATTTTAAAACCCATAAATAAAGAAAAAAAAAGAAGAAAATTAATCGAAGCGTCAAAAGTCAAATAAATTAATTTGACATTACATGGGTAAATAATGACAACTCTCCCTAATGCATCTACCTTGTTCTTATTATACTCTGGTATTATAATTTTAAAATCTCATGCAGATAAAACAACAAACTTTATGGGTTCTTCAAAAGATGATAATTAAAAGAGTTTTACAAAAGATGACAAACTTTGTATACCCTGACTCGTCACTAGTGGTGAAGGATATAAAAGTAATGTCTCTTTTTCTATTTAGGAAACCTTTTCTGCCCCTTTTGCGACAACTGCTGGTTATAATGACTTTAAATATATATATATATATATATATATATTTATATATATATATATACTAGATACCGATCCTTGTTTTGAATAATGCAGGTGTCGATTCATGGGATTGAATCGCAAATATTGATCATAACTAAATTTAATACCGGGGAAATATAAAAACTTTATATTATTCCTGTGGATATATAAATGCGCTTAATTAATTTAAATAAAATTAATTGGTTTGCATGTTCGAGCTCTGTGTTCTTTTGTTCTAAAACTCTTGCACTGTCTGCTTCCGCCTCCCAAGAATATTAAATAAAAATGTTATAAGAGACATTAGAGTTTATAGCTTCCTTTTTTTTAATTAAAATTTTGCAACTTACTATTAAATAGATTCGTATAAATTTTGAAAATTTAAAACATTTCACACGAAAAAATTATTAACGCAAGGTGAGGTGATTTACAAAATAACACCTGTTTTTAAGGTATTTAGAAAAGATGCAACTATGTACATATTTTTTATTTTTGCCGGCCATTATACCACCATGCCTCTGCTAATTTTTACAAAACCAACGTTTCTGATCTTTGCTCCACCACAACTTTCGTTTTGCCCTTTAAAATCCACTCGCTTTTATGAGTTGTCTCCACATTAATTTTTTTAATAATTTCTCATTCTCAATTCGCTTACTATTTTGTGTTGTTGCTGTTGTTTCATCGTCGTAGTTGAATCGTATTTTTAGTTGTTGGTATGATTCTTATTGTTGTTGTTATCATCAACAAATGTAAAAAGAAGTTCGTGCAGGATTCTTTACAGAGAGCGCCATTAGTTTGTGTGTAACGTTTGCCGGTGACAGGCGAATTATTTGTAGTATTTTTTATGTGTGTGTTTCATGAAAACTTGTAAATTGAAAAAGGTCTAAAGAAGGAATAAAATGAAATATTATAGAGAAAACTTCAAGAAAACGAGTGTGTGCGTGTGATTAAAACCGGAAAAGTAAAATTAAACAAGAAAATGTAGCATTATATGAATTGGAATAAATACTGCCTTTAAAAGAAGAAATTAAATTTTTAATTATGTATATTTATTAAATTTTTTGTGGAAAACTGTCTCATAATTATACTTCTTCCTACTTTTCAAAGAGTGTGTGTGTATGTTTTTTTTTTCTATATATAAATTGGACTGCCAAGTAAAAAAAAATCGATAATTCAGTACTGTATCTTACGGCAAAGGTGATCTGAGGCTGTATACAGAGGACGGGTACTACAGCAACAAAAAAAAATTATACATATATATAAAAATAAGAAGAAGAAACAGTACACATATGTATATATGTATGCATGTATATAAGTGTATGTGTGTGTTTAAAAAACTACGACAGCTACGATAAAAACGATGTAGTAGTATCTCGTATTCGTTTTTGTTTTTCGTAAAGCCGCCCCGGTTTTTAGTAGCTGCTAGTTGGAAATTTTACAGATTTTTATTCCTTAATGTGTGTAGTTGTTGACTTGCAGGCTGCTTTACATTTATTTGCTTGCCTGCCTACCGTAACTGCGTGCAGCTCCGCGCCATTCCTATCTGCCAGTATAACATTTATTTTTTTTTGTCGTTGTGTTTTACTTTTCCTACTTATGTGAAACATAGTAGTAGTGATAATAATCATCACTGTGATTTCGTTGAAGTTTGTTAAACGTATGAGTGAGTTGTCTTCTTTGTATCTACTACTATTTCGGTTGGGTTATTGCATCGCTGCCACTTATTACTCCGGCTGGTAAAATTTTTGTATTTTCCGTAAATTTTCTCGTCGTACAAATCACTCACATAAACAAACGAACAGAAATCCGCACTAAAAGACACGTACAAAATTTACATTCATGCATACATTCATATATACACACACAACTGCAACTTATTTGCACAAATACATATTAATGTACATATAAGTGACTACAAACCATGCAAACAAACGGGCGGACAGACAGACGCAGAAAAATATCACAGACAGAAAAAAGTGTCTGGCTTTCCAATTGTGTATGTATATGTGATGAATATAAATAAAAAATATCTTCGTTTTATTTCTCAAAAACAGAAAAACAAGAAAATGTCTTGTACAAATTTAAATTTGATTAAAAATGATAAATGATATAGTTATACAAAAATGCAATAATTCTGCCAATTTAAACGCAAGTGTTATAATTTAAGAAATCACAGCCAAAATGAATACATTAAATATTTTTAAACTTCTAAAAATGTAAAAAAGTTTTTTAAATGAAGTTTTAAAGTTTGTTTTCGATAAAAAAATAATGCTAACGTTTGTTGGACGAAAACATTATCATTATTACCAACAACAATTGCAACAACAACAACAACAGTTAACTACGTTGCAGCAATTAAAACAACAGGAAATACAACAACAGCAACTTTTGCAAGAGTCTAAAGAGTATAACTCAGCAAAAAAAGTTTTTAGGAAAAAGGTTGTGCTACGAAACAAAAAATTAAACAAATTTTAAAGTTAATAAAAAAAAATCAAAAAAAAAATTTTGAGTTTGTTAAAATTTCATTTATGTATACATATGTATATCTAAGATTTTTGTTTGTGTCTGTGTGTGTGTTTTAGGGAGAATCAAATGACTCTGGTACTGAATCTGATGGCGACATCTTAGATGCGGATATAAAACAACATCGTTATTTAGAGTTGGATATGGAAACTAGTAAGTTTTTTTTGTTTCCGAATATATTAAATCCATATGTAAAATATAGCATAATTTCAGGGGCATTTTATTTTCAAACGATAAAATGCAACAACTTTTTAAAAACTCAATTTACTTTATTTTACATAGCGTTATTGCTTTAAAGAATTAATTTAAAAAAAAAATATTGAAAAAATCTTATACACAAAAACATGTCTGAGTCTTTTTGGCCTAAAGCAAAATTGTCATCAATCACAGTGATGTGGGTGAATTTCTGGACATTTTATGATTTACCAGATTAAATGCAAGAAATTTCAATAATTTTTACGAGGAGTACATAGCTCACATGATCAACAAGAGGGCATTAACTCGAAATTAGAAAATTTTCGGTAGAAGCAAAACACTTTTTTAATTAATTACACTGTTCTAGTTGAAAAAACAGAAAAGCCGGGGACCTGGCGTTTAATTTAAAAGCAAAATAATTTTTAAATCACCCCTTTCATTACCAAAAGGTAGCCAAGATATCAAGACATTTTTATAGCGCGTAGATATGAATATTATGGGTGATTTTTTCCAAAAAGAAAAAAATTGTTTTAGTTAATAATCTCTTGTTGATCAAGTGATAATAATTAAAGTGGAATTTTTAGTTAAAAAAAATAAAAAAAGAAATAGATAAATACGACAAATTGTTAATAATTTGTTATAAATCTAGAACTTTTAGAAACGAAAGATCTGTTTTTTTACTAGTACTAGTTGGGGTGGACCAAAAATTTCAAATTCCATCTACGGTCCAGGGCACCCACTGATTTTTTACCTTAAGCAGTTCTACACGTCCTTATTTCTTTTACATTTTTTTCTTGTTTCATTTTTTCCTACAGCAAAAAAGTGATAGCATTGTAGAAAAACTAATTTTAGTGTAGCAAAAGCCGCTATTCCAATAAGAATAGTAAAATGTGTATTATTAAGTTAGAAATAATTCACTTTGAACGGCTTTTGGCAGTTGGGCAGCTCTGTTAATTTTGGAGTTCTGATATATGTCAAATATTATATTGAAGCCCCTTTGTATATAAAGGAATCTTGGACAAACCTTTCTCTGTATGTATTTAAAGATCCTCAGTTTAATGAAGTAGTATAAAATCCCATAAAATCGCATCTTTGGTACCTCTCAGACCAGTTAGTTGGCTTAAGTTTATTCTCAGAAATGATCTATTGAGAAAAAAATGTAAAATGTCAAAAACTTGGAGTGTAAGCCCACTAACCGAAAAGTAAGAGGAAATTCGTCATTTTTAACTGACCAATTCCTTTTGGCTGAATTTGTATAACAAGATCATTTTAGTTGTTTGATAAGTTAAAAACAAATTTAGCTTTTGTTTATATTTTCACTTAACCAGTTAAAATATCACGAAAACCCTGAAAGTTTTAATTGATAAGGCTGCTCGTGGTGGCACAATGCTTGAAGAGTTGAATAAGCTTTTGACAAATGATAAAGAAGAGAAACAACAGTTCCTATTGCAAGTGGTTGAAACCAACAGAGAATAGGGCCTGCCCGAAACGACGAAAAAAGCAGTTGTTGAAAGCTTGCAGCCGTTAGCTTTGAAGGATTAAACTATGTTTATTTAGCTATCTTACAACCTTCTCTTAGACTTTCTACTATAAATCAGTTGTACAGTTCTCAGCTAAATGTACTTAATTTTAAACAACCCTCAAAACTATTTAAAAAAATATATAAAGTCTTGGAAGTTTATTTTTCCAGTGGTACCAGCTCGGCTATATCTGCTTTGATAAGATGTATTTAAGATAAAAGATATTTTAAAATTCCCTCCTCGAAATTAAGGTTTAACCCACATCGTGGTTTCCGCAGGGGCATCAACAACAACAGTGACATCTAGTTTTTCATAGCACAAAATTATAGTTTTATTAAGGTCCTAGCCAAAATTTTTGTATTGGCAGTATCTGTTTTGAAATATTCAAGCAAAAAAAGTGTCTGTCTACTTAAAGAAAACATATTTTTCTATATGGTCACCTTTAACAAAAATATTTTTTACAAACCATTGTTGTCACTGGCAACCATGTAATGTTTGTCTTAAATTTATCAATGACCCTTTTATTTCCCAAGCAATTAATTTATTAAACAAAAGAGGTGTTGCGTTTATTTATAATACAGTACTTTTCGCTAATAGTCACATCCTTTAATTGCAGACAAATCGTGGACTATATCGCTAATGTGACTAACAGCCTAATTCACATATATGGCACTTAAGGGAATATAACCGAATTCGAAAATTATCAATTTATGTGAAAATAGAAAATAAAAAATGCATATTTTCTACACCGACAGCAGGCTTAACGCTTTGCAACAGAAAAAGAAAAAAGCAAAATAATAATTTGATATTTCCTCCCTTATAACTAAAACTAAAACTCAAATTTTTTTTTTTCGAATGGGGAGTTGATGATAAAAATTAAACGATTTAAATCTTTGTTCTTTTATAAGGTTTGTGTCTTCGAAAACTAAAAAGAACTTAGTAAATTTAGCTAATGTAATTATAACGCTAATAATTTGCTTTTTTTTGCCTTTGATGGACCCTGATAGATGACATATTTGGCAAATTCAGGTGAAATACTCTATATCGCTAATGTGACTAAAAACGGCAGTGACAATAAACGAAAAGTACTGTATGTCTATTTATTTAAGTTGTTACTTATTTTTTAATGTTAAGACATACATGCACCTTTGCGTATGAGTAATATGACCGATATCATAGAATTTTCTATAATGTTACAAACTTCAAAATCCAATCATGCGTTTTATTTTATTTCAGGTTTTAGTTCCTACACCGATGCAAACTCTCCAACCGATACAATTTGTTCATCAGAATCTTCTGCGATGATGTGTAAATCCCACCTTCAGTACGATCAGCATAGTTCGGAAGAAGAACTAGAGGTTATAAATGGACCTTCGTCGGTGGCAGCTGCAGAAGCTGCTGCCAGTAATGTATTGACAGTGCGTGATACATCATCATTAATATCAGAGCGGGGATCGTCGTCACTAGATCCTGATGAGTTACAAGGTGAAGTAGCAGCTTTAAAAAGGTCCAGTTCAACATTGGTGGAAAATCGTAAACGTTCATTGGCCCACAGTTCAGATGATGATGTATGTTTAAATTTTGTCAGTAAAACTATGTTTTTTGCTATTTATCTTCCTTTTATATTTAATGTGTAGTTACGAAATTTTTTGGAGCCGATATTGACGCCTGTCAACTTTCGCACATCACCGCCTTTGGAGGCTTTCAAGCCAAATCGTAGCCACATGTATCGCTCGACTACGCCACTCATTTTACAAGAGGCACGTTGCGGTATTGAAAATATTAAGTTATGTGATAATAGTGTTAATGATGAAAACGGTGGAGAAGGAGGAGGTTGTGTTGTAGTTGGTGGCAACAATGGTGATACTTCCTGTGCCATGGGCACAGAGGAGGAAAACACCGAAAATGATGAGGGCACAGCCAGCAGCATTATAAAAATGAAAATGATCAATTCGACGAGTAGCCATCATATTTATCAACCTCAAGCCAAGCATAATTTTCATTTTAACAGTTCGCGCAGCAGTCCTGCCTCCACGACTGGTCTCGATGTTGAGGTAAGATCGGTTAGTCCACCGGCGAAACTATTCCATTGTGCAATATCACCAAGACGCCGACCCATGCGCACACAACATAATTCACAGCGGTTACAGAGACCGCACAGGCCATGTTTAGATTTCGATAAAATGCAGCAGGTTAGTTTGTAATGTAGCGCCAAATCAAACAGAACTAAAATATACAAAAAGAAGTCGATCATCACCTTTGACAACAACAAAACCATCATCACCAACAATATCATCACCAACACCAACATTAACCACACAACCGACATTATCTCAGCGACTGCAACAAACCGCCCAACGGCCACAACATTAACAAGCGATTGTTGTATACCTAAAAGCATCACAAGATGAAATTTCAAAACGGGTCATCTTCATCAGCAGCAATCACTCTCCATGTATGTCATTTTCGAAGGTTGGTGTGTTTTGATACAAAATGTAACTTCTATAAATAGCAAAGACTCTCTATACATCTCTCTCTGTTTCTCCAACAAAAAAAAAACCCCTTAACACACTCAATAACACACTCACACATACATTTAAATAAATTTATTTATAAACATATTAACATTAAAAAAAGCAAACAGTTTAACTAATATTACTAGGTAATATTGTATAAGTTATAAACAATACAAAAACAATAACAGGAAAAAAGGATATCATTATTATTAGACTTATTCAATTACAGGTTCTGTTATTTATATTATAAACAATTTATTTTAATTTATTTAGTAATAATTTAAATTTAACTTCTGAATAATTTGGATTTTAATGATGTGTCTCTATTAGGGAATCACAAATATACAAATGGATAATAAATTTTCTAAAAGCAAAAAAAAAAAAAACAAAATAAAAAAACTTTAAAAGTCGATCAACTTTGTCATTGTAAATTTAAGCAAATGCTTGATGTTTGTAATAATTAATTGTTCTATAATATTAAATTACATACGTTTAGTTGTTAATTCTCGTTATAAATCACAAACAGGAATGTTTTGACGTTTATTTTTCTCTTTAGCCATTTTAAGGCACAAGTAGTAAAATATGTGTTGAACTTGGGTTTTAAATATTTCTCAAATAATTATTAGTAAGCAACGCTTAGGATATTTTTGATATAAACGGTCTAACACTAAATCGCTATTATAGAGGTGAAGCGATTTTAAAGTCAATATGTAATTAATTTCTTTTATGCACAAGTATATGGTGCTAAATATTATTTTCAAAATGTTTTTAAATGATACAAATTTTCCCAAATGTTTGTGATTTTACTCGTACTTAGCATTTAATTAATTATTCAGAGCATTAAGTCAAATTTAAGTTTGCTTTTATTACAAATCGATTTTTTACATGTTTGTTATTTAATAAATTGTCATTAATTGGGGCCATGCTAATGTGCTTTTACGCCTTCTTGGTTAGTTTTTTTTTAACACGTTGATCTAGTGAAGAAGGACTTGAAAGCATCAAAAGTTGTCACAGTAATATGCACTCTTTTAACATTTGAAGGACTAAGAACTTTACTCCATTCAAAACTTTTGCACTTTAAAGCAACCAAGCTCGAGCTTTTTTAAGTTTAGAAGATTTAATTAATAATCTCTTTCTCAACTCGTTTCTTACTTTAGAAATAGAAACGTTATGACATACATGGAATTTTGTTTCCGGAAGAGGATACACTTATTAGACAAATCGTATTCTGATAATTTTATATCTAATGAATTTTTATGATCACATTACCCATACAATAATTCAACATCATCAAAAGTTGTGATCTAAAAGATAAACATTTTAACTGAGAGCTTCGCATATACATAATTACTCAAGTTGTGAAATAAAACTAAAAAAAAAAACTGCCGCCTTAAAAAGTTTCAATATTGTGCTGTTTTCACAACCCAAGAGATTAAACGTGTAGTAAAAGTTGTATGAAAAACACTCAAAAATCCGAGTGCTTTTTATATAAATTTTACTACACGTTCAATCATTTGTGTTGTGAAAACAACACATAAGTATAATTAAACATCTCTGCTGAATATATTAAAAAAAAAGTTTTTCATATATCGTGATGGGAAATTATCGATAGTGACCACAATCGATATATATCGATAGTCTCTTACCAACTTTCGATAACATTGATAATATCGACTTGATTTTATCAAAATAAAAAAAAAAAACTAAAAACAACAGAACAAACTTTTTATATTCATTTAATATAATTTGAGAAAATAACCATTTTTTATGGTAAAAATTTTTTTTTTGTAGAAATACAAGCGTTTCAGTTTTATTTGGATTAAGGCGACTTCGTATATCATTTTAGCTTCTATCAGAATGCACTAAAGTAACAGGGATTGTAGGAACCCTTATCGTGGTTGGTGTAGGCATGTAAAGATGAGAATTTGTACATACACGCTGTCGTGATTAAACAACTTAACGACCGTTTTAACAAAAAATACGCCAACCACGATAACTGTTTACAGTGTCGTATTTGAAGTCGCTGTTACTAACCACGATGCCATTGTTTAAACACGCCTAACTCTTGCCACAAAAACGTAAACCACGATAAGGGCTTATATATGTATATGTATTATAAAGCCACATTCGATAGATATTGAAACTGGCTTTTTTTGTCAACCCAAAATGATATTTAGCCTTTTTACGGTTCTCGATGTCGGAAACAACGTAAGTCGCATTTTGTAGTAGATTAATGAACACAGTGTTAATTTAATATACTACAGAGTCGTTTTCGACATCGGAACCGTAATAAGGCTGTGTAACCGAGTTTTCAATGTATTGTTTTAAATTTAAATTAGGCGCTTATTTTTATCGTACAAACGATATCAGCTCGCCATCTACACATGCAAGTAAAAAAACTAAAAATTTGGGTTATCCCTAAATTAAGGAAACATTTTTGTGATGTCACACAAATATCGTTGTGCTGTCATTTAAGTGTTATTTTTAAATATTATTTTGTCCCAATTCATATGTTGCAAGTCTTATTGATAAACTTATCACATTTTCATCCTTGAATCAGCATCGGTGTTCACAAAATGCTTGTCTTATTACTGAAATATTACTTTTTTATGTATGAAGTACACACGTACGTATGTATGTATGCGTTTCTTACATTACGAATGAGAAAACAAAACATATATGACGAGTGCATCAAGCTGAGTACTCGTTTATTTTCCCCTCGTCTCTCTCGCCAATAAAGTAGCAAGCTGATCAATAAGACTTGCAACGTATGAATTGGGACTTTATACTCTCACTATCGATAATTTAAATGGCTTGGATATTTTCGGTATTTTTTACTATCGATATTATCGATAGTGCTTTCCATAATTTTCACTTATCATATAATCATACGTTTCAGTAACGTTGTACCTCTCGAAAAATTTAATGTAGAAAAAGTGCCAACTTGTTAAAATTTAGCCCCTTTATGTATAAAAAAAATAAAACAGGCTTATAAAAGGTTTATTTAACAAACCTGTTTTTTATATAACTTAGTCCGTAAATCCGTAGGCCACAAAAAAACTCTGACTATTGATTTTATCATTAGTAAATGTCTTTTTTCATGATTCTACACGCAGAGAAAACATATCGAAAAATGTTCACAAAAATATGTTTACCACTTATAATAGTATGGTCCCCAGAGCAACATGTTAAAAGCTAGTGGTAAACAATTATTGTTAATTTTATATTTAATATTTTCGGAAGCAACAATAATATGGTTGTGACTTCTTGATGGAGGATTAATTCAACCATATTTTGGTTTCGAGTGACACTAATATGGTTAAAGTAACCATAATATGTTCAAACATTTTTCGTTAAAAATAGTTTTGTGGAAGATGACCATATCGATGACCATGTATTTTCTCTGCGTGTAGCCATTAAATACAAGGTCAAGGAAAATTGTTACCTTCCGTGAAGCATATCAGCCCTGCAGTTCTGCCAGCAGTGTATCTTAATTGCCTTAATGCTTTGGAAAATTTTTTTATTTATCGTATTGAATCGAATTTAAAATCCAAAACTTGCAACTCCAAATTTCCCCTTATCGATTTTGTTCTTTTTTCTTCTTATTAATTATTTTACCTTTTTAAACTAATTGTGCAATAAAATGTTAAACCGGTCAATATATCAATAGAGACTGAAATAATTATAGATTTTTTTCACTAAGCATAAAGACTAAAGAAAATTCAACCAAATGTGGGTTGGACTTAATTTGTATTTGAAATCGTATGTAAAATAATTGTAATATGTATTTATATAGTATGATAGATTGATTTAGCAATTTATTGCCTCAACTTTTAAGTAAAATTATGATTTGATCTCATGTTTTTATGTTGTTACTCTCATAAAGATTTTTTCGATTTTTTTTCGAACATACTCGTACCACAAACATATTTCTGTTAAACAAAAAAAGAGAGCTAACAAATGAACACTTTTTCTTTCAGAAAATTAACAAATAAACAGAAAAACAATATCAAAAATCGTTCAAAAAGAATAAAAATTTTAAATAATTGTAAAGAAAAACATAAATTAACGAAAATCCAAAAAAAAAAAATTAATTAAAAAAAACTACCGCATTATGAAGAATAAAAATCTGAAAAATATTTTCCAATAATAAAAAAAAAATTAAGACGGAAAAAATGAAAGAAAATTTTAAACATTTTTTTAAGAAAACCAAACACCTCTACTCAAAAAGAAACAAATTATGATAAAAATTAATGAAATAAAACAAAAATAAATAAAATATGTATATTGTAGTATACAAATTATGATACCATACAAAAAATCGTATCGTATCGTAGCGTAACGTACTGTATTGTATCGTATTGTAAGTATATGAAAAGAAAGATATTTTTAAAAAATAAGCCAACCAACCAACAAAAACAAAAACCAACCAATCATTAGACAGTCGACAACCAAATAACCAACCGATATTTAACGGAACAAGGAAATATGATTACAACTAAAATAAATATGATAAACAACAAATTAATAATTTAATAAAACACTAAATAATTAATTTAACATAATGAATAAAACAAGAATTATAAAAAATAACTCATACTTCATTTGTTTTTACACGCTCAAACAAAAATAACAAATAAAATGAAAACATATTTTTTCACTATTATATATTTAAATACAAATTTAATAAAAAAAAACTTAAATATAATAATCAAACAAACAAAAAAAAAAAAAAACCGCAAGACCCAAAAAATTAACAAAAAAAAAAAAAAAAATATAACTGAAATTATAACCGAAATCACAACAATATGATAGTGATAATACAACAACAATAAACAAAAATTATAATAACAACAGCAGCATACATATACATACAACATATTTCACATTCAATATTCTTAACAGAAATAATTTACAAAAATGGAAAATTTGGGTTATTTCTGGCGAAAATGGGATTTAAAACAATTACATTTTAGAGACATTTTTAAAATTATTTTTTCTTTTAATATTTTTGATCTAATAATATTCCCAGGAAAAGAGGACCTAAGGTGCGTCTCTTACCTAAAGACAAATAAAGAGTTTGGATATAGTATAAGAGACATTTGTCATAATACTTATTCTAATACTAAAGCGATTAACCGAACTAGGGATTATAAGAGAACTCTAATTCATTACGAACCACCCATAACAATAAAGGTACCACTAAATTATTGTTAGCGCTTCAAATGTTAATTTAAGTTATTGCCAAGCCGCCGTATATTGCAGAAAAAAATTAAACAAACATTGTTTTTATTAATTTATAAATGCACACAGCATTAAATAAATTGAAAGTTTTTCGAATTAAGAAAATTGTATTTTAGAAAGAAACTGCTTTTGCCTCACTCTATACGATTTTATGCAACTATGTTTAGTGGTAAAAATTATTTTAAACACCAATACATTTGAAAAAAAGCTTACTAATGCAAACATGAATTAGGTACTTTAACATTTGAGTTAGGTACCTGTCAAGGCGAATTCAACTACAGGTGGCGTCGGAACTAGAACAATCCAAAAACCACATAGGGTTTTTTGCATTGCATTGTTAGTGTTTACGGTCCAAAATTTCAACCATTCCTTACAAAACACCAAAAATTAAAACAAATTGGCTCGAACTGTGGCGTTTCGACACCACCTGTAATTGAATTCGCCTTGGTACCTGTTAAAGAGTCGGCATACTAGCAGCGTTGCAACGACGAAAAAAAATGTGTAACCAAAAAGTAAAATAAAGTTACCAAAATAAATATATATATATTAAAAATACTATTGCCTTTGCAATTCAGTTGAAACATATTCTACGTTTTTGTACTTAATATACACGTTAGATGTGCTCAAGCGTAAAAGGCTATTAAACCTCTGCATCGATTATTGTAAGATTTGGACAGAATGTTATTGATGGTTTGGATAGAACAACAAGTTATATACATTCAAAATTATCTATATAAGTTAGAACTTTCTAGGAATCACCAAATTGTCAACCTATGACATTACCAGATTTCGTATTGCCTCGGTAGAAGTAAAAAAAATATACCCCGTGCTAACTTAGAAAACTATAAAAGATAACTTTTCAAACCAATTGAGTACTAATTAGGTTTCAGGCTGCAGTGTCAGAATTAAAACTGAGTCGATCGGTGCCGGCGGAAAATGACTCCCCATTTAAATTAAACAGTTTAAATCTGTTGTGCTTATATTTTCGGTTTGAGGTCTGTTATAGAATAAAAACAAGTTAGAGTGCTATATTCGGCTGTGCCGAATCTTTGATACTCTCCACCGACAGGAGTGGGCTCTATATGATAAATACATATATATTATTAACTAAGCTTCACAAAAACGAACGTCAGCATTAAAATTGGTTGCGGTTTAGGCCTGAATTAAATTATTGACCGACAATAAGAAAATGTTATTCGTTTCTTGTAAGAACTTTGAACTGGCTTGAGTAAAATATCATTATTCGTAACAGTTTTAGCCGGACTAAAATGATTTTTAGGAGCGTTATTTGTATTGGACCTATGATAAATTATGGACAAATCATCCCAAAATTCTGAAGACTGATTTCTGGTATTTCAAAAAATAAATTAGAATAAATTTCAATACAGCAGTGTAATTAGTTTTAGCGTTAACAGTAAATTTCACAAATTTGCATGATAGTTTTTCTTGCCATATGAATTTAAGTAAAAAATTTCACCGCAATATCTATAAATCCCAAAGTGGGCTTTATTTGGTTTTAGGCGCAATAAACTATTTTCCGAGAGTAGGGTTTATATGGGGCCTATGGTAAATTATGGACAAATCTTCACGAAATTTGGCAGTGTGATTTCTCGTCCTATAAAACTGTGACGCACCGAACTTCAATTTGATAGCATTATTTATTACGGTTTTAGGCGTACTAAACGGTTTTCCGGGAGTAGGGTTTATATGGGGTCTAGGGTAAATTATGGACCACTCTTCACGAAATTTGGCAGTGTGATTTCTCGTCCTATAAAACTGTGACGTACCGAATTTCAATTTGATAGCATTATTTATTACGGTTTTAGGCGTACTAAACGGTTTTCCGGGAGTAGGGTTTATATGGGGTCTAGGGTAAATTATGGACCACTCTTCACGAAATTTGGCAGTGTGATTTCTCGTCCTATAAAACTGTGACGTACCGAATTTCAATTTGATAGCATTATTTATTACGGTTTTAGGCGTACTAAACGGTTTTCCGGGAGTAGGGTTTATATGGGGTCTAGGGTAAATTATGGACCACTCTTCACGAAATTTGGCAGTGTGATTTCTCGTCCTATAAAACTGTGACGTACCGAATTTCAATTTGATAGCATTATTTATTACGGTTTTAGGCGTACTAAACGGTTTTCCGGGAGTAGTGTTTATATAGGGCCCAGTGTAAATTGTGGAACGATCTTCAAAAAACCTTACAGTGTGATTTCTGGTCCTATAAAACTGTGACGTACCAAATTTAGTATGCTAACGTTATTTATTGCGGTTTTAGGCGTACTAAGCTGTTTTCCGCGAGAAGGGTTTATATGAGGCCTATGGTAAATTATGAACCGATCTTCACGAAATTTAACAGTATGATTTGCAGTCGTATAAAGCGAATTCGTGCAAAATTTCATGTCATTCCGTGCATTATTCCACCATTTATGTTAGTTTTTGTATCAAAATTATTAATTTTTTTTGGGTAGTGGTTCCACATTTTGATTCATAGTTCTGATCCTACTAAACCGATGTTGCTGGATTTCAATCCCAAACTGCTTAGGATAACTACAAGCAATTTGCGACCAAGTTTGTTCTTTTCTTTTGCGTTTTTCGAAAGTGAGCGTGTTTTCAACAGACGGACAGACAGACGGGCTTGGCTAAATCGACTTAGAATTACTCAAGGACCCAGAATATATATACTTTATGGGGTCTTAGATGTATAATAAAAAAGTTTCACACGGAATGACAAACTTAGTATACCCTCATTCACCACAGTGGTGGTGGAGGGTATAAAAACTCTTGTTTTGTTTTTAATTTTTATTATTATTATTTATTTCTTCCAATATTTCGACCAACTTTATTGGTCATCTTAAGGGAGATATGGTTATATATTTAATGCAGTGTTGTCCGATGTTGATGTTATTGTTTTAAGTTTTCTTCACTGACAGTTTATTTAAAAAACTTTAAAAGTTAGATGTTCAAATCTTTTGTGCGTTGATAAGACATTAATGTCCATAACCTTTTTGCCTTGCTAGAAGCTGGGGAAAACTTACCCCTCATACAAAGTAAGTTATTTTTTTCGTTTAAATACTTAAATATATTGAAATTCGTAAACATACACAATAATAAAGGTCTGGAGAATCGGAGCGGGCAGTGGTAGTACTACTTAAAACAAAAAATTTGTTGTTTTTGAGATGCAAAAACCAAAATGGAAAAAAGTACACAAGAACACATTGGAAAAAGGTAACCAATTTTGGTTAAAAGTAACCAGATCGACTTCAGGAAAAAAATTCGAGAAATTTAGTCTTCTAAACTGTCACCTCAAATAAATATCCTCCACCGAGAGTTCGAATATTTCAGGAGTAGACTCTATATCGTATTTATAAAATATAAGCCAATCCTTATAAAACCTGACCTTACAGTATTATAATTCGTTGCCTAATTAAAATAAAATATCATGATTTGTTTCAGAAATATTATAAAGTGTATTAGAGTGATTATCATTAGGGGATTTTGTATTGGAGCAACCGTAAAGTATAGATCGTTCAACACAAAATTCGGTAAAGTGTTTTCTAGTATTAAAAAAAACCTAAATTAGACCAAATTTCAACACAGTAACACAATTTTTTTTTAAGAATTTAATGCTTCTTAAATTCCTTTTCGGAAGGCCGCGTTGTATGGACCTATGGTAAATTATGGACCGGCCCTCACAAAATTACAGGGCGTGATTTCTAGCCATAAAAGGCTAAATTGGATCACATTTACCACAATATCTATATTTTTCACTAGTTTAGTCGTATTTAAGGCCTCTATTACGGTTCACAACTCAACTCAGTTGAGTTGTAATTTCTTAATTTTTGTATTATGGTTTACAACTTTGCTATATGACGGCGAACAAAAACATCAAAAAATTACAACTCATCACAACCAGTTGTTTTAATTGCAACTCAACTGAATTGAGTTGTAAACCGTAATAAGGGCCTAAATGATTATCTATAGCGGACTTAATATGGAACCTATGTTAAATTATGGACTGAAATTCACGAAATTTGGCGGAGTAGTTTATAATCTTACAAAACTATGACAGACTAAATTTTTCTCCAATTCCATTATGCGCTACGATTTTGGGCGTACTAAAATATTTTCCGAGGTTGGGCTTTATATTGCAGCTATGGTAAATTATGGACCGATCTTCACAAAATTTAATAGTATATTTTCCAGTCATGTCAAACGAATTTCTGCTAATTTAAATGAGAAGCGTTGCATTATGTCACTAGTGCATGCTAGTTTTATGATAAAAATATCATTCTTTTTTTGCGAGGTTGTTCCATATTTGGGCTCATAACTCTTTTCCTACTTAAGAGATTGTGCGGGATTTCAATCCCAAACTACTTAGGAGAATTAGAAGGAGTTTGAAACAACTTTATTATTTTCTGTTGAGTATTTCGAAAGTATGTTTGTTTTCAAAATACAGACAGACGGGCATGGCTAGATCGACTTAGAATTACTCAAGGACACAGAATATATTTATTCTATGTGATCTTAGATGAATATTAATGTATTTAATCCCTAAAGATCTTGAAATTGTTAAAAATAACACAGAAATTAAATATGTATTTATGAAAAAACAAATTTCGAAAGGGCAATAAATGACGAACACAAGAAGTCGTCAATGCTGGATAATTAAGTAGAGTTGTTTAAGTAATAATAAATGTCAAAAATGAGCACTGTATGACAGTTGATTTGACAGCTTATCCCTTCGTTAATTTTTTCGTGCTTAATGTCTGAAAGATACTTTAAATTTATCTGCCCCATATATGAAATCTACTGTTGATTTAGATCAAAAGTTTTAAATAAAAATTATCAATTAAAAAGAATCAATATTTTACTACAGTTTTAATTGTTTCAATTAATAGAGTATTTATCTATTGTTTTTAATCAATTAAAGGCTTTACAAACATATTTTTTTAATACATTTTCATCTCGTAATTTTCGCCTAAAGAAAATCATTTGTAAAGTTTTTTTTTTAAATATTTAACAAAATAGTATCGTTTAAGACCTATTTTCGCCTGCATTTCTCTTAAAATATAAAGAAGTAGTTGTAAATAAATTTGAAAACAAAATTAAGAGATAAAAAATATACTAAAAACAGAAAAAATCAATGTCATTTTAATTTATAAAACAGTAAAACAAGAAAAAAAAATTTTAAAACAAACATGAAAAGCAACCGAAATAATATTAAAAATTCCAAACAAAATATTTTGTTTGTCTTTTTATTTGTTTTTATTTTAACAGCTTTATCGAAAGAAATGCGAAAAAAAATATATTAAAAGTTATAACCCAAGCAATTTTATTTTTGCCAGAAATAAAATACAACAGAAACCAACAATAAGAAATCTATAGAAATTCTCTCCCCATCTCAAAAAGAAATAAAAAAATAAATAATGAAATTAATATATATTTTTTTTCAACAAAATATAACGACATACATTATATTTTATTCAAATATTTGTTACGAAACTACAAACAAAAATACAAAAGAAATATTAAATAATCTTAACCATATTCTCAATTATTTGCACATAATTTATAAAAAAAAACAAAACAATTTAAGAAAAAATTAAAACCTCCTTATTGATTTTCAAAGAAAAGAAAAAAAAACTAAAATAAAACACATTAAAAAATGTAATTCTTGCCAAAAGTGGAAAAATTTTTCAACTCAATTATCCGATTAACTAAAAAATTTCATCCAACTCCCTGGATTAACCAGACCAACCATTTTATTACCTCCTTAACTGAACAAAACTTCTCCTTATAAAACTATTTTTCGGACCCCACTCATTCTTTTAACTCTTCTACATGCCATACTTTAAACACCCAGTACCCTCCCCTCAATTTAAAATACACTTACGCTGAAAAACAAAATGGAAAAACAACTTATGTAAGTATATCATCTTATCATCATTAACAAAAAAAAAATGAAAAAAAAAAGAAATCATATTTAAGTCAAAACGGATAAAAGCAAAAATGTAATACAAAAATTTAAAATTTGAATTAAAAAAAATTTATAAATTTTATTTTATAATTTGTTGTAATTATAATATTAAATTAAAATGAAAAGAAAAATCTTCAAATTATGTTTTTAACATTAAAAAGAAAATAAAAAGTGAAACGAAGTAGAAGGATAAGAAGAGAAAAAAATATTTTAAAAAAATCTATGTTTATTTTTATTTTAAATATTTTTTTATTTAAATTACATAATAAACATTGAATTTCATTGACTGAATAAAAAAAAACAGAAAATATTAAAAAATTAAATAAAACATAAAGTTAAATTGTAGTTTTTTAAGTCTTAAATAATATATATGAGAAACTCTGAAACAAAAATAAAAAAATTAATATAAATATATATATATAAAAAATTATATATAATTGTAAAAGAAAAAATAAAAACAAAGTAAACAAAGATGTGAAAAAAATAAAATAAAATAAAAATAAAATTCATCTACATTGTACATATAATTAAGTACAAGTGCAAATAATAAAGGAAGCTCTGCAATAGCAAAAAATCCAAAAAAAAATCTAAAGTTGTTTTATTTATATATTGATATACATGATGTATATGCATACACATCGTCCTTGATCAACAAGAGGGTATTAACGCAAAATTTTTATTTATTCTCTTTTTAGAAAAAATCGACACGTGATATTCATATCCGCTTCAAAAAGAACGTGATATCTTGTCTTCTTTTTGATAATGAAAACTTTGTGATAAAAGTTCATTTTCATATGCCTTTAATATAAAATTAAAAATTTTTTCAAACTTTTTTTTTTTTTTAATTTCGAGTTAATGCCCTCTTGTTGATCAAGTGCAATATGTCAACAGAACTTTAGAAGAGATGCCAGCTGCCGAAAATATGTACCCAGCAAAAACTTACATTGAAAAGTAATGAGTTAAAAAGCTATTATAACTACTCTGCACTACTTATACATTGGCATTTTAACTCATTATTTGAACACGGTGATGTCATTGGAGGCAAGTACTTCACATTGGTATCAACAAAACTGAATTTGTCACACAAATTTTGCTACCCTGCATTAAAGACATCAAGTATTTAAATTTTTCATACACAGAAAAAAGTTTTTATCACTTAAAAAATGGTTCAAAAAGTATTTAAATTTAATTAACATGATAATTGAATCAATTATTTTTTTAGTTGAAAGAAAATTAATAATATACTTTTGAATTAATTAATTTTTAATTTATTTTGAAATAAATTTTTAATTAAAATATTAATTAAATATCAAAAAATATTAATTGACTTTTTCGTTTAAAATAAAATAGTTTAAACTTGTAGAATTGTTGTTGGGAATTGTCAATATTTAATTAAATCAATTAATATATTGTTTGAAATGGCAAAGTTTTTTGATCATTTTTTTAATTAAAATTAAAATATTCACAATTTTCCATTTTTACAATTTTTAGCAATCGATTCAACATAGGCTTTCATCTCAATATTTTTATAAATTATTGAAAATTCTTCCAGCCGTTTGGATGGTAAGAGGTTATAAAGAAATTGAAGGTCGGGTAAAAACAGGTAACCCATAATATGACAGTTCATGGTTTACATATTTGTAAATGCTGATGAATTTTTTACAATGAATGTCAAACTCAATATAATAAAGTGCTATTTTAGTACGAAAATTCATACGTATGGAATTAGAAGTTAATTGCTTATTACATGATTTGTCTCACACACCCACTTCTAAGAAGGGACTAAAATATGTTCAGAAAATATAAAGAATATAACAACATGTTATTTAGTTGTTATGTATTTTATTAAAATATTTTTATATTAAAAAAAGTAGAATTTTCTAAGAAATTAATTTCAATCGATTAATGGACATAAATTGTTCGAATTATTCGTTATTTGAAATTGGCTATTTTAATTATTCGATCAAATAATGGCGAAAAATTTCTTCGATTAATCGAACAACGATTAATTGATACGATACTCTAGTATATAAGTATGAATGTTCAAAACTAGTATTTCTTTCATGAACACTAAATTTTTAAATGTAAAGGGTGTCTTTAAGCCCGATATAAGTGAGTTCTGGTGTGTTCATCGCAATTTATTTTTCAAAAATTAAGAAAATTGGACGTTCACTCTTAAGCAACAGACAAACAGGCTTTTCTTGAAGAATAACTGAAAACGGAAAAAAAAACA
The DNA here is from genome assembly GCA_943735925.1 of Pollenia amentaria. Taxonomy (NCBI): domain Eukaryota; kingdom Metazoa; phylum Arthropoda; class Insecta; order Diptera; family Polleniidae; genus Pollenia; species Pollenia amentaria. The sequence continues at coordinate 247,349,122 of OX031007.1, read as the reverse complement.
TTCTGTCTCTTCCTGACAAACACAAACTGGTGTTAAATTGTAAAAACACGCTAAAAAAATACAATGAAATACGAATACATACGAATATGTTTAGCTCTTTACTGCACATTTTTCTTTTTATGTTTTTTGTTATAATAAAATAAAAATGAATAGTAAATACAATTTTTTGCATTCTGAATTACAATTGACCAATCTGAATTACAATTTACGAATTCTGAATTACAATTGACAATTTCTGATGAACAATTGACGCAATCTGAATTACATCTGACGCTTTCCAATTTACAACTGACTAATCTGAATTACAATTGACGCTTTCTGATGTAGATGTAGTTCTGCTTCTCCCAGGCATTACTTCACTTTCATGTAATAATCCCCTAGGGCATTAATTTCAAGTTTTTTAATTCTTTGCCTCTTTTCTGTTGTAACTGGTTATGTTAGGTTAGGTGGCTGGTCATAAAGACCCCGCATAGACCGAGTTGGTCCCTGGCATTACCACGATGTACGTAACCCTCAGTTGAGAAGGTTAGTTCGAAGTGATGCTATGCAGAGTACACCCTCTTAGCGAATTCCAGAAGTCTCATTAGTCCAATTCCAGAGATTTCCCCTAGATCTTGGAAGAAATGGTCTCCCATTACTTCCGTATGAATGCCGGACAGTAGAAGAGTATATGCTGCATCGTCTCTTTCTCCCCTGGTACCCCACAGAATCTACAATTGTTACTAATCAGTTGCCCGCCTTTTTAGCGTATACTGCCATCCACCAGTGACTCGTTATAAAACCTACGAGAAGCCTACAGTCACTCCTCGGTAGCGACATAAGAAGTTTAGTCGACTTAAGATCATAGGATACCCACATAACTTTGGATACCTTGCATGTTACGGTGTTTCTCCAAACCGCCTCAGATTTCCTCTGCATAGTAGAGTCTGTATCTCTTTTAATATAACGAATTGTAATTGGAATGTCAATTACTCTGTTGTACGGTAATTAACCCCCAGTTTCGCTAATTCGTCTGCAACCTCATTACCTTCTATGCCCTCGAGGCCGCGTACCCAATAGATATGTACCCTTCTGTTGGCACCAAGTCTCTTTATTGAGTCCTTACACTCCTGGACGATCGAAAAGTGTGTTTAGTTTAGGTTTTCTCTAAGGAACAATTCTGTATTTATTCGTGAAGAGTATTAGGTCTGTCTTGTCAGGATTTACTCCCAGTTCTACTGAGTAGTATAAATATGGGGATTCTGTATATGATTTTTGCTCCCTACGTGATTCCCATAAGGAGGAATTTTTAAATTTCAAATTGCTCCCAACGTGTTTTCCCATAAGGAGGAATTTTCTTCTCCCATAGGGAGGAATTTTTAAATTGAAATGTTACTTGAAAGTTGGTTTTAGTTAATTTTAAATTTTTTGCTCCCAATGTATTTTTCCATAAGGAGGAATTTTGAATATAAACAATTAAACGTTTGAGTTTTATACGTCGACCTTTACCTTTCTGCATTGTTTTCATTTTATCAATAGTAGCTTCTTTTATATTTTGTATGACCTTTTTTCCTTTGTTTAGTAAGATTTCTTTTATTGGCTTAGTTCCAATTTCTTCTAAAATTTCCTTTCCAATATCTAATGATTTATTCTTTAATATATTCATCCCCGTTTTAAATAAGGGTTTGAGATGTGAAAATACAGCCGAAAATATGGATCCAATACCACGACCGTATTGTAAAATTCTTGGGGCGTGATATATTTCACCAATATTTTGTATATTTTCTCCAGACTGATTATTATAATAACTTGTATAAATCGCATCCATGGTTGTAATAAAAATGATTAATTTTGTTTTGTTACGCAACTATTTTATATACATTTTTTTTTTAAAGTGTAGAGTACAATAAACGGGAACTAATTTATTAAAGTTTATCTCTTCTCCTTCATCATTTCGAATCATTATGGAAATATCATTTATATTATAGGCTTCAAGAGGAAAATATTCAATTCTATTGAAATGTATATAGTTTTTCAATGTTGTTACTGAAAAAATTTTTAAACATTTAATTTTTTTACTACCAACATATCGAGGTTTTATTATATCAGTATAAATAAATATGTTTTCATTTATATCAGAAGATTCAATTTTATTGATAAACTGATTTATGTTGTCAGAGAATTTGTTCAAAGATTTTTCGAATATATAATTTGTTGACGATAATATGGGATCTTTTTCATAAGTTGTTGTAGATTCTGGACTAGTAATTTGAACATTTTGTTCTATGTTTGAACTTTTTATATTTACATTACGAGTATCTTTTTCTTTTGTAGATATATTAGATTGGGGTTTAACAATGTTTAATGTATTTAAAAGTTTTGAAGTTTTATTAATATTTTTTAGTTTCAGCTCGTCAGATGTTTCCATTAGATCTTTAAATTTTGTTTTAATTTCATCATATTCGTTTTTAGAGTCAATTTGCATGTTTAATGTATTTAAAAGTTTTGAAGTTTTATTAATATTTTTTAGTTTTAGCTCGTCGGATGCTTTCATTAGTTCTTTAAATTTTGTTTTAATTTCATCATATTCATTATTAGAGTCTATTTTCAATGTTTTTACAGATTGATTATTAAAATTTGAAATGTTGCGTTTTTTACGTTTAAGTATATTTTGATTCATACTTAGTTGTTTATTCGTTATCGAAAAGGATATATCTGATAATCCGACTTCCCACTGGTCACTCATGGTAAGAGATTGCTTTAATAAATTTGTGAAAGTACTTGAAGTGTTTTTATATAAATTTACTGAATCGTTACTTAATAAAGTAACATAAATACTATTATCCTCTGTGCTTGATGCCATATTTATTAGAAATGTTAAATATTATAAGTTGTGTGTTATACATATATGAAAAATTTAGTTTATCAACTAAAATCTGTTTGATTAATCCATGAATTATATTCTTTTCCGAAACCCAACCATTTTACAAATAGTTTTTCACCTCTACGTTTTAAGACTTTTTCAACTAAAAAGATGTTAGGAACTTTAGTTTTTAATAACTCCTCTTGATAAAATCCGCCTTTAATTATATTTCCATTAAAATCTTTTAGCTGGTAGGTAACAGGGTTTGTTGCATTAATTTTATTTACTTTAAAAACTTCTGTAGACCAATTTGGTGTATATCCCTTTTCAAAAACATTTTTATATTTGCTTATGCGAACAAAATCGTTAATATTAAATTTTCCATTTTTAAAAACTTTTAAGTTATTATATACAGTTTTTAAAAGTTTTTTTTCATTTCGCTTGTTAACTAAATTAGGTTTCATCTTTATACTTCGATGATAAGATGAATTATATTCTATCAACAGCTTTTCTAATACATCTATCCAGTTATAATTTCCTTGCATACTAAATTGTTTCCACATTTTATTTTTTAAAGTTCTATTAAATCGTTCAACTATTGACGCTTTTAAGTTTGAATATGTATGATAATGATTAATATTTAGCTCTTTCATAAGAGTTTTGAAATATGTGTTGTAAAATTCTTTTCCTTGATCTGAATGTAGGTTTTTAGGAGCTTTATTACTGTTTAACTTTATAATGCTTTTAAATGATTTTGAAACCTCAAATCCTGTTTTAGTTTTTAATGGCAGAGCGTAGGCATATTTTGAGAAAACATCTATTACAGTAAGCATATACTTGAAACCTTTATTAAATTTTGCATATGGTATCATCTCCACCAAGTCTATTTGCCAAGTATCTAATATTCCCTTTTGAATAAACCTACGTCGCTTAAAGTTTTTTCTAGCTTGACTATGAATTTCGTCAATAAGATTTTTTTTTTTACTCATATTAATTAAAATATTCTTCCTTTTTTATTCATTAACAAATGGTTTTTAAGAGCGCAAACATTTTTCATCAGTTTATATACCCATTTACAATGATGGTTTGTGGTCCCTCAGGCTGTGGAAAATCTACTTTTATTAAAAATTTAATTAAAAATCAAAACTTAATATCTAAAGATATAGACCGAATCATATGGTGTTATTCTGAAATAAATGCACTTCCAAATATAGAAAATGTAGAGATTGTTAAAGGAATTCCAGAGTCTTTTAATACGAATGACGAAGAATCTACTTTAATAATATTGGATGATTTAATGCTTGAATCATCAAATAAGAAAGTTTGTGAACTATTTACAAAAGGATCTCATCATAGAAACTTAAGCGTAATTTTAGTTACACAAAATATTTTTCATTCAGGGACTTATTCGCGAGATATATCATTAAACTCCAAATATATAGTTATGTTTAAAAATCCAAGAGATAAGACACAATTCCAACATTTAGCTCGTCAAGTATATCCAGAAAACTCAAAATCTTTAGTAGATGTATATAATCATTGTACAGAACAGGCTCATGGTTATTTAATAGTTGATCTTACTCAAGAAATACCAAACGCTTTAAGATTTAGATCAAATATTTTTAATACAGATTACTATATATATGTAAATATAAACAATGACTTCAAATCTGAAGTTACTGAAGGAGAACAAACATATTCTTTATGTTCTTAAAAAAGCGGATCACAAACTACGAAATGCAATTTTGAAAAATGTTGACAATGTTGTTATCAAAACTTTAAATGAAATTATTTTAAATATTATAAACAGAAATCATAAAATAAACAAAAATGTGTTTGAAAAACTAAAACCATATAAAAATACTTTGAGGAAAGTTTGCTCATCACAAACCTCTATGCGTCAAAAGAGGAAACATCTTATACAAAAGGGAGGATTTTTACCCATTATTATTACATCAATATTAAGTGGAGTCATTGGAAAAATTTTAGAAAATGTCAAATAAATTATCAAAACTTATAGTTCTTCATCCATCAACTTACGAAAAATTTAAAGTTAAACATTCTGATTCAGATTTTTTACATCGGAAACTCTTGCCAATATATGGTTCACATACACTGAAGGATATAAACAAATGGTATTATATTAAGCAAGAACTTGCTAAATACTTAATTGGATCCCAACGATCATCTAATCAGAATAAAATATCAACAATGCATAATTTGCGCGATAATGAAACTCAAACGAAAAAGGTCTATAAAAAGCATATTGAAACGCAAACAATTACACCTCAGTCGAGTAGTATAGCACTGCAAACGGATTTGAATTTGCCTGAAGATATTTACACAAATAATGATGACCAGAACGATATGGATACAACAATACAAAAATTTAATCCTTCTTCTGCATCTTCCGTTGCTAAGCGTCTTAAAAGCTTTTCGGAAAAAGGAACTCCAAAAATTAGAATATTATCCAAAACTGATCATTATTCAAATATGAAACAATCAACTTTACCTTATCAATATTCTCCTCGTGTTACAAGAAATCGAAAGAAATTAGATTACGATACTGAAAATGTATTATGGCAAAATATTTAAAAAAATAAAACTCTTTTTTTGTTTAGAAAATCTATATATATACAGTAACATCACGTGAGCCCTAAAAATAAAATAGGCTACTTATTTTTTCGATAGGGGCAGGGGAATTGGTACCCCCATAGGATGCCAATATTAATTATCGCATATCTTAAGAGCCGCTGCACGCATTTTGCTGAACTTTTTGTAGTAGGATCTTCTGAGCCCCGGAATTGAAATAAAATAGCAGCGGGGGTATAGGAATACCCCATAGGACGCCAATGTTTAACATCGCATATCTTAAGAACTGTAATAGTGAGAATGTTCAAACTTTCTAAAAGTCACTCTTATGGTATACTACACTTTTCGCTCAACTGAAGAACTATTAAAGGGAGAGTCTTCACACGTGGTTAAAGCTACTATTATAGTAAACTATAAATTTAAATATAAAAATGTGCGTGGTAGACAGAGTAGGAGCAGTACCCCTCATAGAAGACATATTAAATACCATATATCTGAACACAAGAGCTATCAACCTTTACAGGACAAATTTTAAAACTAAAATAAATGGGGTAGGTGCAGGGGTAGCGAAGCGCACCGGGTTAAGCTAGTATGTATATAAAATGTTTTATTATTAATTAAAAATAATATTTACATGTAAAAATGTTTCTTTAGTATTCAATTTCCATTAAATATTCATCATCATCATTATCTTTTTGAAACTGATCTTTATAATTAATTAAATCTACGTTTACTTTCATTAAGTAGTCATCATCTTCATCAAATTTTAAAAATTGTTGCTTGTAGTGACCCCAAGCAAGAGTATTAACATTATTATCACAAATATATCTCTTATTATCTAAATAACTTAATGATATTTTATTAATTAGGGAAGTATATAACACATGTAGTTTTGACTTAAAAATAAACATATTTCCATAATAAATTTGTTTGTTAAATAAACAATTTTTATAATCAGATAGACTTAAACTGTTACATATGCTACTCTTGACACCCTTAGCCTTTTTAATTTCCTGCATATCTGCTGTTTTAAAAGCATACATTTTTGCTCTCAATCCTACAAATTCTTTCATAATAATTCCATTATTTTCGTCTTTCATCATCCCTAAGACTTTTTTATTTTTTTTTGGTATTCCAAATTTATTATTTGTTTCATACTCTGATGTATCAAACTTTAAATCAATGTCGTTAATTATATCTTTATAGAAGTCATCCGTTTCAAATGTATAAATAAATGAATCTGTGTCCATATAATTTAATTCTACTTTAGTTTTATATTTTGGTAATATGTAATCGTAATGAAAATCATACATTTTCCATTTCGAAAGTTCTAAGATTGTAAAACCTAAGTAAATAGGCTTATTGTAAAATGAAAAAGATTTATTTAGTTCAACTGCTACCATGTTTTCTTCAAATATACTTAAAGAATGAAATTCTGGCTTAGCAATAAGAGAACGAGCTCCAAGTCTCTTACCAACATTTTCCCAATTATTAACTATTTTAATATTTTTACGTTTGTCAACGTTTTCCATTGTTTTTCCATAAACTGCATTATTTAATAATTTGAAGAAATTTTTCTCAAAAGTATTTTTTGCGTTAGTTCTATGAAAATTATTTAGTGAAATATATTTTTTTAACCAATAAGACTGTTTAAATTTTAAAATTCTATGAATTTTAGTTAGCTTCAAACCATGTTTTAAACATTGCTGTAAATTTTTATAATAAATTACATACTCCGATTTGTTATTTAAATCAACAAGTAACTTTTTTTCTTTGGAATCTGGTGGAGTTTTGTTTTCACTACAAAAAGGTAAATTATTGTGAGTATCATGGATTTCTGTTGGATATACCAAATCAACTTCTAAAATATATCCAATATCTGAATCATTTGGTACTGAGTCTAAAGAAAAATTATCAATGTTTCTTACCCACTCAAAATTACCTTCTGGTAGAGCTTCAGACATTGCCCAACCATATAAATTATTTGCGTCTAAATACATTAAGTATTTCGAAGGTAGGCTTTGATCATAATCTGGCAAATATTTATTGTTAGCAATAGAATGCCTTTGAGAGCATTGAACTATTCCTCCTCTAATACCCTTTTGAAGAAAGGAAATCATTTCTAGATCAGTAAGCAAATCTAATTTAATATTTGTTAATTTAAGCATAGCATCCCATGACAATCCTGGAGCTGTGAAATAATGGCATGGGTCTAAATTATAAATATCTTTACAAACAATTCTAAAATTCTCAAATACATCTGCTAACAATAAAACATCAGTTTTAAGGTATAACATTAAATAGTCTTCCAAAGTTTCACATTGAAATGTACTCCAAACCATTTTAGCATGAATGTAGTCTTCTTCAAAACAATGTGTATTATTTAACTTATTAAAGCAATCTTCTTTGCTTGGCAAATGTTTTTCTGTAAGTTTCGCAACAGAATTCAAATAATTATACGGAAAAACTCCTTTTCTTACAAGTAAATTGAACTTAGTTTCATCATCTACACAAAATGATTTCACTATTTTCAATTCATGTTTAGTTAAATTCTTAACGAGATTGTCTAAGCTTGAGGGCATAAATCTATAGGAGTCTAAAAATCGTATTTCAATATAATCAGTGCTATCGCCTTTTATAGACTTAGACAGTGATATATAAAGCTCCTTATTAAGTGGAATAATATTTATAGGACCATCATCAATATTGTTTAGCTCTTTAATAAATAAATGACAGTCATAGGCCGAAAAATTATGAAAAATAACAGGGAAAAATTTTGGTATTTTATAATTGATATTGCAATAGTTATGAGCTGGTCCTCTATACTTTCCACTTAAATGACAATGATCTTTTACTTTTATGTCATTTGTAATAGCTTGAGAGCAAATATGACAAACATTATTGTTTTCAAAATTTAAATTTTCCTGTTCGGTTAAGGGTGTCATTGGAACAATTTTAGTGAGAAAATTATCATTTAAATATTTTATATCTAGTACTAAATTTTCTATAAAGAGCTTTGCGGAATCAAGCCCCTTAAATATTCTTAATCTATTTAAATTATCATTGAAATTACACTTAATGAAATATGAAAATGCATAGGGGATATGCTTATCAATCAAAGTTGTTGATGAAGTATCCCCTTTCGGAATGCACGTTTGAATGTTTTCAAAAATGCATTCCGAATCAGCATATATCACAAATGGAACTTCAATGGAGTTACTGAAATTCTTAAATTCTAATACTGACTCACTTTCCTTTGGAGCATAGGCGATTTTTCGGTTGCAGTGTTTTTGGTGAATATTTAATTTATCATTTTGGTAAAAATGCTGCAGGCAGTCATCGCATACAAAAATTTTGCCTTTATGCTTCGTTGTTTGCAATCTGATTAATCTGCAAGAAGAAAAAATAAAGATGACCTTTTAATAACACAAAATTATAACGGTTGTCAATTATAAACTTACCTTGAAATATTTTTTATCCACATAAAGTGGGAATTATGTCCGTTTTTCTCCTGTAGAAACATAAGGGAAATGTGTTTGGATTTTTTCCCTTTAGTTTTGTAATAGGGTCCAACAACTAAATCTTTTTCGTCATCATATCCAAAAACATTGATACTGATCAGAGGTTTGTTTTCTTCAAAAATGGCTATGTCTTTTATTTTTACAGGGAAGATTAATCCCTTAAAATTTAAGGTATAACCATTTATGGCAATTATTTTTTCCTCAATCTTAACATTGTACATAAATGTGAGATTGGCGTTATTTTGTTTTAAGTCAGCTATTGCTGATATAACAGCCCATTTAAAACAAAACTCATCTCTGTTTTTAATATTGAGGCAGGCTTTTTTTATCATTAGTTTTCTAGGAAGTGGTATGAACGTTGACCCCTTCATTGGTTGATACTTATTTATATTTATATCTACTTTTATTATTTCAATGAGGGTCCAACCACTATCCCTTTCTTGAAACTCCTCCATTTTTTGTAACACTTTTTCAATTTTTTTTTTGCAAATGACATCAAAATCCTCAATAAAATATATCTCTTCCATTTTTGTTTGGAAGGTTTTTATTTCTTTTGATATATTTTCTTTAGTTTTCATGTTTGGTTTTATATAAAACCCCGAAAGTTCCATATTGAGTTTCAATATTACATGGAGTCTTAGAAACTTCTCCACTTCCGACTTTATTTCCGCGGCAGCTTCTTTTAAAAATATTTCCGGAATAATATTTTTTTTATTCATATTTTCATATGAAAGAATTATTATTCTATTTTTAAAGGCACTTGTCACTTGTTTAATTTTTCCTATTTGATTTTTTGAAGATGAAGATGCATGCGTTTTTTTATGCAATTTTAATTCCATTTCTTTTTCAAAAACTTTTTTGCACTCACTACATTTAATTATACCGGCCATGTTTATAGTTTCAAAAATACTTGATAACTGTTTAATAAAATATGTTATAATTATTATAAATAATTAAATAAAATACGTTTGAAAAGTTCATTAATTCATAGTTTAATTTGAAGCCAACATTCAAGGTTCATTCTTAAACTTAAAAAATGCTACGATTGCATTTTTTCACTTATGAAAAAGTTTATTAACTCATAATTTAATATGAAGCAAACATTCAAGGTTAATGTTTAAACTTTAAAAATGCATACAATTGCACTTTTTAGCATAACGAAAAGTTTATTGACTTTTAATTTCCACAATAATAAATTTATATTTATTTTTTAAATCATAGATCAGTTTTCAAAATATGCTTTCATATTAAAATTCATATTAAATATATATACCAAAATAAAAAATAAGTGCAAAGTAAATAAATATATGTTTTATGAGGTATTTTCAAAAGATTTTTTAATTATTTTATTTAATTAAAAAATGGAACGTGTTAAACTCAGTTGCGAATTTTGTAAAGATATAACTTTTGCCAACAAATTTAATAAAAAAAGGCACTTTATGCGGGTGCATAATTTTAGTGCAAAGAAATCTTAATTTTATAAAAGTCCCCCAGCGATCAAGGAAAAGCGGGAGCAACAACATGCCGCAGATATTATCAAGGAGATTCCTGCGGTTGAATTGATTGTAAAACAATTTATGGAGGAGGATGATTCGTGGTTATTGAATATACAATTTTAATAAAAGAATGTAAAAAAAACTAAAATTATTTTTAAATAAAACTTAATAAAAAATTTTAAAAAATATCTTGTTTTTGTTTTATTATAATTATCTTTATTGTAAGGATTTCTTTTTCAGAGTTTAGGTATAATTTAAATCGAATATTGCAGGTCCATTTGGTAATTGACGCCCCTTGTAAATAATTGTCCAAACTTTATCATTCATTTGAGTTAAGTATGGATCCTCCTTGTTTAAAAATTTCATCATTCTATTGGGTAGATAAAACCATTTATTGTCATCTAAATTGGCAATGACTTTAAGACCATATTGTGTTTCTTTCCATTCAAAATTCACAATTTTCATAGATTGGTTTAAAGGTATATCATCTATTCTAATATACTCAGGCTTAATACCTTGGGCAATATTCACAATTTTTTTATACATCTGAAAACAAACAAGAAAAAAATAATAAATAATTAAATATACCTTTATTATGTACGAAATGCTTACCATTTTTATTAAGTTTCCTTTAAAGTGGCAATTAGAATAATGATGTGGAATATACTCCCTAAACCTTTTTATATTAATGGCAAACTTTCAAATTGAGTTAATCTCTATACTTACATGTGCTGCATATTCTAAATATATTATACATTACTCTATCTTATTTTAAAATACTCAAACAATTTTTTTGTACACATTTTTAAATTTCTCTTCATTGAAGAAAATATAATCAACTTTATATAATTCTCTTTTTTTATTTAAAATTACTCAAAAATTTTTTTATTTTGTTTATATTCAAAATTCCTCCTTATGGAAAAATACATTGGGAGCAAAAAATTTAAAATTAACTAAAACCAACTTTAAAGTAACATTTCAATTTAAAAATTCCTCCCTATGGGAGAAAAAAATTCCTCCTTATGGGAAAACACGTTGGGAGCAATTTGAAATTTAAAAATTCCTCCTTATGGGAATCACGTAGGGAGCAAAAATCATATACAGGATCCCCATATTTATACTACTCTACTGCAGTTGCCCACTGGTTGATTATCACCAGTGTAGCCTCCACCACAGAACTAATAGTACCCAGATCTTTACCAGTAACGAACACTGCTACGTCATGCAGTTACCCTTGCTGCCCCGACCTGAAGCATATTGAGAAGTTCGTTGACGACGAGCGTCCAAAGCAGTGGTGACAGCACTGTGTGCCCTATTTCTTATCTTGGAATTATTCCACGCCGCAGATATAGTTCTGCACTGTAGTAGGTTACCAATCAATTTCTTCACATGTGGGTGTGCCCCCGTACAAACCAAGCTAGCCAAAATCGGCTCTGTGGTCACATTATTTAAAGCGCCTGCGATGTCCAGGAACACTCCCATAGCGAAGCCTTTATAGCTTAGGGTCTTCTCAATCAGAGAGACAACTGAATAAAGTGCCGTCTCAGTTGATTTACCCTTCGTGTATGCGTGTTGATATTCAGAGAGAATTGTCGGCTCCATATTCTCCTTGATATGATAGTCCAAAATTCTCTCTAAAGAATGATGTGAGACTAATACGCCTAAAATCTTTTGGGTACATATGATTGCTTTTACATGATTTCGGTAAAAACACAATCCTAGATATCCTCCAGGATTGAGGCATATAGTTCAGACATAGTCTAAAGATCCTAACTAAGCATGGTATTATCTGTTTCTTACCACGTTGCAGTTGCGCCGGGAAGATACCATTAAGACCAGGCGATTTATGTGGTTGGAAGGTCAATAGCCCATTCCACCTTTTCATGGGATAATATCGCTATCCCCATTTTATGTATAAGAGATTATACCAATTGCACTGAGAGAGTCCGAGCAGCCCGGAAAGTGTGTATCAACAGTACCCCTAACATTTCGAAGATGTTCTTCGTCCATTCTCCGTCTTCCCTGCAAACTGTACTGGGCATTACCGGATTGCTTACCAACATCTTGCGTAGTCTTGCCGTTTCAATTGTCTCAGGCCTTCAACGATATTCGCTTGGCCTTTCTTACGTTGCGTTTGTATACCCTCACAGCGTCCTTATACTTTCCCCAGCATTCAGACCGGTCCATAATCTTTTCTCACAAGTTCGCGTCACAGTCCAACTGTCTGTTCCACCAAAGTGGCTTGGATTTACGTTTAGTTCGTGTTGGAGGACACGACTTTTCATAGGATCTAATTATGCGTGTTACTAATTTATCTATAGTATATTCTATATCCCCTGAACTAATAAGTGCTCTAGAGTGACCTAGGTCACTATTGAGTAGTAAAGAGTATCTGGCCCAATCTGTATTCCCTGGGTTCCTAAATACTGTTTCATTAAGTATATCATAGTTTAACAAAACTGTCATTTATGTCCTTCTGTCAGTTATGTCCTTACTGCCCCATATTGTGTGATGCGCGTTGGCATCCGCACCCACCACCAGATTCTGTTTCCTTTTACAAGTTTTAGCGCATAGTTTATGAAGTTCTGCTAGGGAAACATCTCTGTCGTGTGGCACATAGGATCATGCAAGGAGTATGATGTTATCTTTACTATATTCTAAATCCACTACGGTTAGATCGTCAATACTGTAATTATAAGGTTTTAAATATCACCATAGATCCCGAAAGAACAAGTTAAAATTGTTTGGACAACTGTTATTTACGGTCCCTGGTATATACTTGTTGATATGCCTAAATCAGGGTTTGGAACGACTAATGATGGCAATACGGCCAGACATTTTTTCATAACCTAATCTTGTTGCATCAATAACAGGAATTGACGTAAGTCGTATGCAAAATTTAGAAACTATTTTAAGAATCATGGCTTGTGGTTTTGAAGTTGATACAGAAGCATTCGGAAGATTTACTAGATTTCTAATTTGTATCCATGTCACAACATGCCTTCCAGCCTATATAAAATCTGTATCTTAGTCCATTGGAATGTTGTTCAATGGAATCAATGGCGTCAAGAAATAAAGACTTCAGAAATTATAGGGAGTTTCACATCAGAAAATGTCTTGAAAATTAACCATGAGGGATCTTTTTAATACATACTTCACTCTATTGGTCGTCTTCCCCAAGCCGTACAAGATTTATTTTTAAAATCTAGTATCCAAGAAGATTCAGAATCCGAAAGTGCTTGAACGGGACATGTTGTAAAACAAAAATGTAAATTTCATTGTTAAACTTGTATAAAAAAAATAATTGTAAATTAAAAGTGATGGGTTGTTATGTGAATTCCAAGCTAGTGGATGATTGAAGAGGAGCTCTTAGGGAAATCGATAATGAAGTGGCTGATGAGTTGGCGAGACTGGGCTCGGAAATGGTGGATACTGCGGGGAAGATTTAGGAGTGGCTTCTAAACTGCACATATGACAATGTTGTCAGCAGGGACATTCATTTGTTTATGCTTCATGGCCCTTCAGTTAACGTATGGCCAATTTCAAGAACCTTTTGCTTAACAGTTACTAAATGAGGGAATACTAAGTTTGTCATTCAGTGTGAAACTTTTTTATTATATATCTAAGACCCCATAAAGTATATATATTCTGGCTCCTTGAGTAATTCTAAGTCGATTTAGCCATGTCCGCCTGTCTGTCCGTCTGTTGATAACACGTTCACTTTCGAAAAACGCAAAAGAAAAGAACAAACTTGGTCGCAAATTGCTTGTAGTTATCCTTAACAGTTTGGGATTGAAATCCAGCAACATCGCTTCAGTAGGATCAGAACTATGAATTAAAATGTGGAACCACCACCCAAAAAAAAATGGATAATTTTGATACAAAAACTAACATAAATGGTGGAATATTGCACGGAATAATATACAATTTTGCATGAATTCGCTTTATATGACTGCCGTTGAATTTCGTGAAGATTGGTCCATAATTGATCATAGGCCCCATATAAGGCCTACTCCCGGAAAAGAGTTTAGTACAGTTTTATAGGACCTGAAATCACAATGTCAAATTTTTTGGAGATCGGGCCATAATTAACACTACGCCCCATATAAATCCCGCTCCCGGAAAACCGGTTAGGTTGCCTAAGACCGTAATAAATAATGCTTTCATAATTAAATTCAGTACGTCACAGTTTTGTAGGACTAAAAATCACACTGTAAAATTTCATGGAGATCGGTCCATAATTTACCCTAGGCCCCATAAAGCCATTCTCCCGGAAAACAGCTTAGTACGCCTAAAACCAAATAAAGCCCACTTTGGGAAAATAATTAAATTCGCCTAAAACCATAACAGATATAGATATTGCGGTAAAATTTCTTCCAACTAAGATTTATATGGCCAGAAAAAAAATTATGCAATTTTGAGAAATTCACTGTTACCGCTAAAACTAATTACACCGCTGTATTGAAATTTATTCTAATTTTAATATCAGAAATCAGTCTTCAGAATTTTGGGATGATTGGTCCATAATTTACCATAGGTCCAATACAAATTACCCTCCTAAAAATCATTTTAGTTCGGCTAAAACTGTTACGAATCATGATATTTTACTCAATCCAGTTCAAAGTTCTAACAAAAACGCATAAAACTTTCTTATTGTCGGTCAATAATTTAATTCAGGTCTAAACCGCAACCAATTTTAATGCTGACGTTCGTTTTTGTGAAGCTATATAGAGCCCACTCCTGTCGGTGGAGAGTATCAAAGATTCGGCACAGCCGAATATAGCACTCTAACTTGTTATTTATATGTTTATCTTATATATAAATCGGCAAAGGCTAAACAGTTTGAACAAAAAATACACGAATTGAAAGCAGTGCGGAATATAAATTTTTTAAAAATCTGGACAAGATACCCTTTCCAACAAGGTATAACAACCCTTAAAAAAATAATTATAAATATTAAAAATATCGTATAGTTTTATCTTCACAAATCTTTCTGTCGCCATTTTCGAATACTTCTGTTGCCATAATAACAATAATTTCTGCAAAAATTTAAAGTTTGATATCATAGCTTTACGGTAGAATTCGCTTGATAGTTAATTTCAAACATTTGCAAAAATCAATTATGAGATGCATTCACCTTATATTATCCTCTGTGCGGGGACATGTCGCAATAAAAGTACATTTTGAAAGTCGGCCTTTCAGGGAGTAAAAGTGGGTAAGATAGAGAGTTGCTGGTACTTTTTAATTAACCCCAACTAGACTGCAAAATTTGAAAAGTTTAATTATTTCTATGCTTAAACTACCATCAGGGTCATATATACATAGGTATTAATAATATTAACGTGAAATGGCAAAACAGGGTAAAAATTCCAACTTTTTTTTACTTTTTATAACGTGTTTTTTTCAGTATATGATGGCGCAAACTTTGAAAAATATTTTCTTTAACATAAAGGCAGCAAATAATTAAAATAGATTTTAGGGCAAAACAGGTTAAGAATTCGCACGCTTTTATAAAATAGTTTTACTTATGTTCTATACATAAATTTGAGGGGATAACAGGCTTAAAATGTACACACTTGGTACTTTGTGTTAACACGTTTTTTTTAGAGCAATTTCGTTTTTTTTTAGAGCAATGTGCTTTAACATAAAGGCAGCAAATAAATAAAGTTCATTTGAGGACGGTTAAGCAATTACGGTGAAAGATAGGTAAAATTTTATTATCTGTTGTAAGATTTAAAATTTCTTAAATGAAAACTAGTGGTATTATTTTTACTTATTCTGAAAACACACTTTTCTTTTAAATAATTTTATGGAAAATTCAAATATATAATTGAAGTACAATCGGAATTTGGTGCAAAAGTGTTCTACAAGAAAAAAGGACAACATTTATAAAAAACGGGACTTTTAGTTTTCTTTAAAATAAATAATCTAGAAATTGGTACTTTTTGTAAGAATAACAACTTTTTCAAATAATTTGGCAGAAACTTACAAATGGAGGTGCAAGTTCAAGACATAACAAACCAAATTCATATAAGAGTTACGTTAGAGAAAAGGGATAAAAAGGGTAAAATAGAAAATTTTTATCAATTTTTTTAATTTAGCTTTAGGTCTCTTTTCTTTTTTTTTTTTTTAAAAAAAATACTTAATTTATTTAATCCAATAAATAAATTTAAATTTTTTATAAAAAAAAGAAAGATACCCTAATTTTAATTAAAAAAATTAAAAATTGTAAAGGTCGAAAAAGAGACAATTTATGTAAAATAGAAAATGTTATAACTTTTTGTAAGAAAAAAACAAGAGATCTAAAACATAAAAATGGATAAACGTTTATCAAGAAATATTATTTACAAGCCCCGGACGACTTTTATGCAATTAAAATCTCATTTTTTGCGCATAAAACATGCACTAAAAATATAAAAATGTGCGCTAAAAATTTGAAAAATATGCACTTAATAATTTATTAACACATACACAGAAAAAATTAATAATTTTCTCTAATCACCAAATTTATACCAAATTCATAAAATCAAGCAAACAAGTTGTTGATTTTCCACCTATTACCAAAACTATTTGATTAATTACTAAAATTTATCAAAGTTGTTTTGGAAATACAATTATTTATTAAAAGATTTTGTTTGTTGTGCTTAATTCCTTTTTTTTTTTTAATAATTGATAAAAAATACTGAAATTTATTATGGGTTACTAAAAATTTTAAAATTTCGAATATTTTTTTTAATAAATGATATTTTTAATTTTAATTAAAAAAATTATCAAAAATGTTTGCCATTTCAAACAATGTGTTAATTTATTTAATTAAATATTGACAATTCCCAACAAGTTTAAATTATTTTATTTTAAACGTAAAAGCCAATTAATATTTTTTGATATTTAATTAATATTTTAATTTAAAATTTATTTTAAAACAACTAAAACGTTAATTAAATCAAGATTATATTTTTAATTTTCTTTCAACTAAAAAACTAATTGATTTAATTATCACATTTATTAAATTTAAATACTTTTTAAACCATTTTTTTAATTGATAAAAAACTTTTTCTGTGTAAGTATATTAATAATAATAAAAAAAACATTAATATAATAAGAAGACAAAAAAAAAAAAATAAAATAAAAAAGTAAATATTCAGACTCATAAACGAAAATAAAGTACAATAAACACAAAAGTAGAAGTTTAAATAAAGTAAAGCACGAAAATATAAAGAAAACCAAAATAATCATTGAAATGAAGTCACCTTTAGATTGATATAAGAACCACAAGAAAAAAATTTGTTTATATGTATACGGGCCTGTCCTGAAAAGCGCATGATTTTCAGAACAAGCCTGTATACAGTGATGTCAGATGGAATTTTTAAAATTCCCTACGTTTTTATAAAAAAAATCCCACCTTTCCCTACAACAGAAAATGTTTCCCCCTACAATTTTACCTACCTTATAGAAGTTATAGATAAACTCAAAAATTATAAATAATTCTATATAGTATATTTTATTAACACTAAACACAAAAAAAAAAACATAGGTACATTTGAAATAAATTTCAGGTAGCTTAAAGTAAAAAACAAAAAAAAATAAAATTTAACATAACATAAAAATCTTCGTATGTTTGTATACGAACATTTAAAAAATTTGTTTGTTGTAAAGCTCTTTTCTTAAAAAGACAACGGAAGCTTGTACAGTTTAACATTTTTGATTGTAAGTGAGATTGATGAATACTATGGAATCGAAAACCTCGTGACTCAGTTTATCTCTTTTTTTCACGCGGATATCAGTAGCAAATGAAAATATCCTCTCAGCATCTGCATTGGCATGTGGTAAACTCAGTAGAATTTTGGATAATTTTGAGAGGCAAGGGAATACTATGAAAAATATGTACTAACAAATCGATGCAATTTTACTTCAAATGTCATGATTCGCAAAGATATTAAGATTATGTTGATCTCAGACTAACGACAACAAATATGCATTTGCATAAAGGGCCTTGATTGTTAATATTAAACTAAAAAAAATAGATATTGGGAATTATTTCTTTTTATAAGCAACTTTATTATATTCAACATTTTTTATTTTATCGAATTTATTCTATGAGTTAAATTTCAGTTATGTTTTTTATAAAGCTTTTTTTGTAATAATTCTATTCATTAAATTTTTAGGAATGAATTTATACACTACCAGACTATTATCTTGTATCTTCTTGTTACATTTTACCTTAGCTTTCCGTTGGATAGCAATGAAGTAAATTAGACACCAGCAGAATGTAATGTAGCGGGCCAGAAAATGCATTACATTCTTGTAATTTAAAAGAACAAAAAAGGTTGTATAAATTATAAAATTGTATATATAAAATTATTTGGCGTTAACTTAAATATTAATGCAATAAAATCAGAATTCAAAGCAAATGTATTTAATACTTAATTCTTTAGAGCAAAAATTCCTTAATAGAAAAAAGAGCCAAAAAGACTAAAAACGGAAATTATTTTACCAAATATTAAACAAATAAAATTTTTTAAAACGTATATAATGTAAAATAAAACACATACATAAATTTGAAAGTGAACTTAAAATGTTTAATATCGTATTCAAGAACAATTTATGGCATTTGCTGATTGAAAATTTGTTCGTTTGTGTTCAATAAAATGAATAACTATGAAATGAAAGCAACAAACACACGAACTTTAAGAGACGCGAAAGATGCAGTGTTTTTGTTTACTTAAACAAGAGAATATGAATACTGAAACAAAACAACCACTGAATAAATGTCGAATGAGTTCATGGAAAAACACATTTATTTTAAAGTCAGTATTGCCAGTTGAAAGAAATGAAAAATATTAGGAAAGATAAAAAAAACCAAAATAAACATGAAGAGTAAAAGCAACAAGATAAGGAAGTACATTAAAATTAAAATAATAAAAATATTACAAATTTGACTTTGTTTTTAATGTAAATTAATTGTTTTTAATGTAAATTTTTAAACTTCAAAAAAATTTCATTTTATTTTCAAAAACATTTTTAGCAATGTGTTTTGCTTGGAAGTACATAAAAAAGTTGTTAGGAAAAAATTTTAATTTAATTTAAAAAATGCTTTACAAAGTACATATATTATTGTATTATTATATTATATATTATAGTACGAAAAGAAAAAATTACATAAATTTACTAAGTGGCAACATTGCTATTGAGCATTTATATAAAAAAAAAAATGATAGAGAGTGGAAACTGTAAAACAAAAGTCGTTTCATTGAACAAATTTTTTGTGTTTGCCATATGAAACGAAATGTGTTTGCTAGTAGCATGAATAAAACAACAGTTTGTTCAGTGGTCTGAATTTTATTTGAATACGAACTTCATTCATGTTCATGAATGAAGTTATTCATGCAGCCCTTTATTATATTAAATAAATATGGAATATAAAATGATTCCACCTAGTGCTGAGGCTCAGTTATGCAAAACTCCTACAGAATGTGTTGAACAATTTTTCTCCGATAATAATTTAAGACATTATGAGGAGGAAGCGGTGCTGTAAGTATTCCACAACCAAAAGAGCTTCATCGATATAATATCGGCATGTGAGGTGTTGATAAGATGGATCAATCAGTTGCAGTCTACAGCAGACAAAAGAAATGGTGGCGGGCAATCTTCGCATATCTCCTTGATGCTTCAGTCGTTAATGCATTGCTGCTGATGAAGAAGTTAAATCCAAATGATCTGCCACGTCTGTATATTTATATTTCGCCAAAATCTTACTGCATCCTACTTGAAACGTATGGTACCCCATTTGTAAGAGTTTCACGCACTAACAAAGTAACGGCAGATACATGAGATGATTGCAGAAACCACCTTATTGAATATTCAAACCCCGCTAAACTATGTGGACATTCCGGAAAAAAACCAACTTTATTTGCAACAAATGTGAAAAAGGGCTACCCAAAAGAATGCTTTAAAATTTATCATACACCAAGTGTATCTACAGCGCAGTGTCTCTTTTAAGGGACGGTCGATAACTTCGAGACTATAAGTTCTTTTGAATAAAATGTTTTTGAACCGAATTAATCCGCTCATTTATATTAAAAATTGGTAAAAATCATTTAAGGAAAGTGGCCAGGGAACTTCGTCCACTAATAGGTTAAGTATTAGGGACTTAAATTTTTTCCTAAATATTATTTAAAAATAATTTGTATAACTATTTTATTAGTTTTTTATTTTAAAATATAAAACTTTAGTATTTGTCTACAATTAAAACTGTACACATGCTTAAGATTTAGCACAAATATATATGTATGTATGTATGTATGTAGGTATATAATACTAATATGCATTTTTGTTTTGTCTTTGTTTAAAATAATAAATAAAAAATCCATATAGTATGTACTTAAAATAATGACTATAAAAGATGATGAGCAGTGGCCCCATTATACCTCTGCCTCATTATCTTTCTTTAATAGTTCCTGTTTTTGTTTTTTACGCTCGTGAACGCGTTTGTGACGTCGCAAATCACCAGATATCCGAAATCTTTTCGAGCAAATATCACATTCATAAGGTTTTTCACCTGCAAAAAGAAAAATAATTCAATCATTTTAGTTCAGAAACATTGTATGAATAGGTATCACTCGAAATTGTGAAAACTTGCAATTCATATTCATTTAAAAAAAATATTTTTTTAAAGACTATAATTTTTGATTAATAAATGGAATTTCCAAACAAACAGCAGTGAATCTTACCGGTATGAATTTTACGATGATTTTGCAAATACGTACTAGCACGAAAAGTTTTCGTGCAAAATTCACACTTATAATTTCTCTCACTTGTGTGTATCCGCAAATGCAAGACTAACGAGTATTTGCGCGAAAAAGCTTTGCCACAAAATTCACACTGATGATTCTTCTCTGTACTGTGTATAGAAACTGTATGATAATTCAGATCGCCCCATTGCCTAAACTTGCGATCACAATGTTTACATTCGAAGGGTTTGTCGCCGGTATGAGTACGTATGTGAGCTTTTAAGGCACCAATGGCAAAAAAAGATTTGTCACAAATCTCACATTGATGAGGTCTTAAACCGGAATGTGTGCGATTATGATATTTAAGAGCATTGCAGGAGTTAAAAATGCGCTGGCATTTATAGCAGATATAACGTTTGCGTTTGCCATTTTCACTATTGTGATCGTTTTCCGCGCCAATCTCTTCGCCATTGTCATCAAATACACTTTCATCGCAATCTTCGTTTTTAACATGGGCAAAATGTTTTATGTCATGATATTCTTGTTCTCCCTGTTTTAAAAGAGCATTGTACTCGTCATCGGTGTCTTCATTATCTTGGTGGTAATCTTCATCGTGCTCAAGCTCGCTGCCACTTAGAGTGTCTTCGGAATTTCGATAGGGAATGTCGTTGACTTCAGGATGAGTTTCTTCCATTTTAATGTTTTGTGCTTGGAGTATTTGTTGCTCGTTCAGCTGTTGATGGGGAGGTAAAGATGTTTGATGTTGTTCGTGAACAAAACACTGTTCGTTATTATGAAGCGAAGGTTGGGGATGTGTAAATTGTAAACCCAAATCTGCTTCGTTTTGAACTGATTGTGTTAAAATTTGCGGTGGAGGTTGAGCTTGTGTTGGATCAGGTGGTTGTAGTTCAGAAGCATTATGCTCTAACTCTCTATGCATTATTTTGCCCGTGGTTAAATGAGGTTCCGGCTGCATAAGAGGCACTGCGGCATCGGTATTTAAAATTGGAGCAAATTGTCCCGAAAAAAGAACATCACAAAATGGCTTCGTTTTCAAATCGATGCCATTGAAGCAATTATTAGTGAACCTGTATAATATTTGAAAACTTACATTTTAAACATAATCTTTACTACAAATAAATAAATAAATTTTAATTTACCAGTGCGGTCTTACACCATTTGAGGTTGGTGTCATTAGATCCATGGTATCACATGTATCTTCAATTAGTACTTTATCTCTTATGCCTTCTAGCATATCTTCTGTGTCACTAAATTCTTCGGGCACTAGATTTGGTGTAGTTTGCAGCTGCTGTTGTTGTTGCTGCTGAGGTTGCTGGTGTTGTTGTAAAGATGTGGTTGCAACATTCATTCTTGCTTCCGCTATGGTAACCGTTTCATGCTGATGATGCTGAGGTTCCATTACCACACGCACCGAAACAACGTCGGTTGCTTGTGTAAAGTTTTCAAATGGAAAATGAACGTCTTGGAAGACTTGATCAAGCCCGTCAGTCTAAAAAACCGTAACATTTAATTATTTTGCATAAAACTTGATTTTGATATTTAAATTTAATATTCCGCGGGATCCTAAAAGGTACAAAAAGCATCAAGACTCCAATTTGGAATAATCATGGTTCTGAGCGGGACTAATAGAGTCGGGGGAACGAACTGACTGCATGGTACAGCGTGCGCTGTGACCGGTGCTTAGAAAGTTCGATTCGGATTCGCAGGAGCAGGGTCTGTTTAAGGACCATAATATTTATTACCACGAGACACTGTATGATAGGCAGGATGGCGGTGAGGATGGGATATTACTTGTCGGATATATTCAGGTTGTGTGGAGAGCTAGAGGACTTGGAGGCAGTTGAGCACATTCTGTCCTAGGCTGAGACCTGGATGCGGAACAGGAGACTGCGGACTGGATAAATGTAGGCCAGTTTTTTGTGGAGTAGGGTTTTTCTTTCTTGTTTGGTCCGATGTTTATCCTCCACTACTTTTTCTTTTCTTGTACTTTCACTCTTTATTTCTCCTATTATTTTCTAATTAGTATTCTAACACTAACTTAGGTGTCACAATGGACTAAGAACCAACTTTTCTATCTAACCTAATCTAGAGTACGGAAATGCTTTTTGGTAACTATGGAATCCCAATTTTGAGTACGGGAACAAGAAAATTTTAAATTCTTAAAAAAGTGTAATATTTTTTAAAGAATATACGTAAAAAACAATATTTTATTTAAAACATTTTTTTCTTTATTTTGGCGAGTGGTATATATAATAAACCAGGTATATGCATAAGGGAGATTTGTTAATATCTACCTACGATATGTCAAACAACAAAATCTAACTAAACTGCGTATATTTAAATATTTACAAACAAATTTTGCACTTTTTAGATATAATTTTTTTATATAAAATTATATTTTATTTAACATATTACAATTGATCAACAAGAGGGTATTAGGTTAGGTTAGGTTAGAAAGGCTGGTGTGAAGCAAACTTCACACCCTCACCCAGAGACCATTATGGTCCATTGTGATGCCTTTATTTAGTGAAACAAAGAAAGAAAGAAGAGAAAGATATCTAGTGTGACAGAGTAGGAGAAGTTAATGGTGAAAGCACAGAGAAGGAAGATAGTGGAAGATAAGAAATCGGACAGAACAAGCAAAACACAACCCTACCAAACAGGAAAAACTGCCCTACATGTTTCCCAGCCTCCTGCCGCGCAACCAGGTCATTCCCATTACGAATCCCGTCAGATTCTCGAGCCCGCAGCCCGAGACATCTCCCAATTCGTGCAGGAATCTGCTACCTAGCCACCTCAGCCTGCTGTTCTGTAGCCTGGGACAGTGGCACAGAAAGTGCTCAACAGTCTCCAGCTCCTCTGGGTCCTCACACAGCCTACATATATCCGATAAGCCAGACCCCATTCTCACCGCCATTCTGCCTATCATACAGTGGCCCGTGATAATACCTATCATGGTCCTGACGCAGGCCCTACTCTTACCCAGCAGCGCGTCCGAATTTGACCTACTAAGCATCGGCCACAGCGTGCGCGATACTCGGCAGTCCGTTCGGCCCCGCCAAGCCCGATTAGTCCTGTTCAGAATCCATTCCCTAATTCTCCCAAAATAGAAGCCCAGGTATTAACTCGAAATTAAAAACTTTTCAGTAGAAGGAAAAAAAATCATTTAATATTAACGGAAGAATTTTTAAGCCAACCGTTTCATTACCAAAATGTAGACAAATTATCATGATATTCACTCAGGTCTCTGCACCTATAATATTATGTTTATAAGTAGAATATATACATATGTATCTTTCTAAATTCAATATTTAAGAAAATTTAAAAAGTACATGTAGAACGGAAAATTAAAAGAAAGAAATTTAATTTCCCGTATTTGATACTTTATTTCTCCCCATTGAAGTATCAAAAATTTCAGTATTGTAGTGAGAGCCCATAATTTAATATGTGACGCGCAAAATAGAAAGGGACCTAAGGGTTTTGTTCAGGAGAGCCATTTTAAAGATTTAAATACGTGTATCTTTGGTGTACCATCACTGAGCGTGTTGGTATTGGTCTATTTTGAAAGCGACACATCTCATGACGTCAGGGACGTGTTGGTCAACCTTGAAAACGTGCGTAGGTCGTCCCTACCTCTTGTTTTGTGTAGTTGGTTTTTACTGTTCCCTTTACCTTACTGGTCCCTTTCTCTATGCGCTTTCACATTAGTATATGCAAATGAATGTAGAAAAATATTTTGTAAAAAAGAAACCAAAACTAGGTACGTTTTTCACCCCTTAAGAGTTGATATTGTGTCAACTGTTGGTAAAAAAAACATTTAAAACAAGTTGTTAACGTTTTTGAGAGTAATAAGTTTTTTACAAGTGAAATTTATGTAAAATATACAAGCGTAGAAAATATAAATTTGTGATATGGATACAATAGCATTTTTGAAGACAGCAGTAAAGACGATTGCTTAGACCTTCGGGTAGAAAGAAGAGTTTCGCAATATAAATTTGAAGATGTAATGATATGAAAAATACGGAGTAAGTTGGAATAAGAAATTTAATACATGTTTAAGGCATTTAATACTTTGATTAATTTTTCACAGCTTTCAAAAGAATTTTCGCTCAAATAATGACCTGTCTGACCTAGAGAATGCAAGTTCCGGAAGTAGTCGGCAAGGAACTCTTTCTGCCAAAGATAAACTTTCTGCCTGTGTGATATTTTTTTACAGAAAAGAGCTACCAAAATATAATACAAGACAAATTAATGCTCGTGTTAGCAAAATTTTACTGAACACAGCGTTAAACGCGGGCACAGTTTAAGGGTGGCCCGAAACCATTTAGAGTCAATGCCAAATCGTCCAACAATTTGCTTATTTCTGCTATCCACGTTGTCTAAAACCACAAGCGATGTCTTGATTTAATTTCGTTAAATCAACCATAAAAAATTGTTTATAATAACAATTTGCTTGTATATTAATCTATTTTATTCCAATTAAAATTTTTTTTTTATTTATATAACGAAACTAAATTTTCTTTTTTTTAAACTTTATGTTTCTTCTTACAATTTCCCTCCTTTCGTTAGCTTCTCGCTGTAAAATATTAAAGTAAGCAAAATGGCGAAAAATATCTATATTGTGGTATCAATAATATGGCAATGCTACCGCAACGAAAGGATACCGCACAAGCAGAATGAATAATTGCAAATTTTGCT
Source organism: Pollenia amentaria (assembly GCA_943735925.1). Lineage (NCBI taxonomy): Eukaryota > Metazoa > Arthropoda > Insecta > Diptera > Polleniidae > Pollenia > Pollenia amentaria. The sequence goes on along the minus strand of OX031007.1, from coordinate 247,323,222 downwards.
TCCGCACAAAAATTGCTTTCCGCAATCGCGGAACGGAATCAATAATACCACCCATTATCTTTATTTCGATGTTTATTGTTTCAAAGACAGATTGAGTGACAAAGAAGTTCCAAAATACAGGTTTTAACAATTTACCCCTTAAAAGGGCAGAATTTCAAGAAAGTACTAGTCACCTGTCCGCTGATTTTTCTAATAGACAACGAAAAGTATTAATTTTTTTTTTGTATTTCTTTAAGTTTTGGAGATTTGAGGCTAACACTTTTAAGTTACACTTTTTTACCCTTTTAGCGACAGAATTTTAAAAATCTCTTCTTAGTGGATATGTTTTTCAAAAGAAGTGCCTGTGTACAGAATTTCAAGTCTCTAGCTTTAGCCGTTTTGGCTAGGCGTTGATGAGTCAATGAGTGAGTGCGTGATCAAGCCTTGTATGTAGTATACTATTCACCGAAGGTAAAAGGGTGTACATAAGTTTGTAATTGTGTTTTTAATTTCTACACTATTGATCTTAGATCCTATAAAGTATATAACTTCTGTGTTCTTATGAGTAGCAACGTTGATTTAACGATGTCCGTCTGACCGTATGTATGTTGAAATGGGATTTCCGAAGACCCCAGAAATGTACGTTAAAGTTTGCTATTGAAATTCAGCCAGATTGGTCCATAAATGACTGAGATATGAGGAAAAAATCTTGACCGCCTCTAATTTTACGCATAAATCCCTCGATGATTTTTATTTATTTTTTTCTGTATATTTGGAGAACGGCAAGTGGCAAAGTTTCCGAATAGGTACCAGCATATTGTTTATTAATATACAACATCCGACAAAATGTGAACGGGAGTGGATATAAGTGGGCGTGGCACAAAATAGATTTATTTCTATCTATAGAACGGAAAGAGAAAATTTACCCAAATTTGTTACACATAGCTGGGTTATCAATACACAACTTCTCTAAATATATTTGCGGGATTGGAAATTTAGACGTGGTACCTCCCATAGAAAGAGATAGATTTCTGCATATCTAGAGAACGGAAAGAGCCAAGGTTTATGTACAAGCAGCATGGTTATCATTCATTAGGCATTTTCAAAGATTTGTTCTTTTCGTTGTTTTTATACTTCGAGGAAGTGGGCGTGCCTTGCCACTACATGCGTACTACTCGAATACAGACCTCTAATATGCACAACAAAAAATCGGTGTTTTTTTACTGCTTGTGTAAACAATTTCTATGAAAAACAACAAGTTTTGAAAATATTGTTGAATTGTATTATATTGTTCATAAAGAAGAACGTTTTCGTTAGAAATTGTTAAACAGGCAGAAAAACCTAAAATTATAATATGTTAACAATTCGATTTTACTTAACAAATTCGATATTCAAACGATTTCAAACGTTAACATTCGCATAGAAAATTTCTATGAAAAACACTCACTGACTGTTTTTAGAAAATGAAAACAAAATTTCGTGTGAGAAATGATATTAAATTACAAATCAAGTGGTTTATAAAATCACATGAGCTTTTTAATACATACGTGTGATATTGTGGTGTTCCCTTTTTGTGATTTTTAGAACACGACAAAATCACATGGTGATTTTTAAAGCACACGATTTGAAATCACGTGATTTTCAGAATATGCCTGAATAGTTAAAAAACCAAACTTCTTATCCTAGTTTTTGTTCTTGAAAGAAATAGAACTCATATATATATACCTTTTTAATAGCACATAAGTCCTCCGCTGTTTTTTCAGAACCCAAAACATCTAAAGAGGTTTTCATTGCCGCTAATATTGTGTCAGGTGTAGAGGGTTCATAATGCTGTTTGAGATGAGCAAAAAATTCAAGTTGAGAACAAGTGACATGGCCACAAAGTTCGCAACGGAATTGCTGCAGACTTCCACCACCCACTACCAACTGATCAACATGAGGTAACTTATGATCCACCATTGGGACATTCAGTTGCAGTTCCGGATCACAGTGGTTGATTTTAAGTTTTCGGGAAATGCGTTTTTTATGAGGCAAGACTTTGCGGGAATCAAAACGTGAAATATCACAGTCACCATCAATGGATGCATCCTAGAAAAATAATATCAATAAAAAAAGAACTTCAATACATGCACATATATAAACTCACATCTAAAGTGACATTAGCATCAGTCAACAATATATTTTGAACCACTTTTACACCACTATCTACATTAGTGGTAACAGAATCAACAGCATTATTGTAAGATTTTTGTACCGGCATTAGAAAGTCATTATTTAAAGGCATGAACACAGAGTTGCTGGTTGTCTTGCGTGTTTCATTTGGATGCTGATGATCATCTGCACCCACGGGAAATAAACTATTGTGAAAGTGAAGATCTGTGCTAAGATTGTCACCATTATTGTGGCCACTAGTCTCTGGTTTGGGAAAATTTATTAAATCCATAATAAAATGATTTGGATCCCTCATATACTCCGGGGCCAAGAGAGCCTATAAAAAGAAAATTTAGAGCATTATAATTGACAAATAATTCTTTTAATAATATGTTACATGATCTATATATTCTTGCTCCTTGCGTTGCATAATTTGTTCCATGGTATCAATATTATTAGGTTCTTTTTGCTCAAATTTGCCCTTTAGATCCTTTAAAACAAACGGAACAAGAACAAGATTTATTTTCGGTTTACCATTCCCTTACTGCTTTGGAACTTTTGACTATCTTAAAAAAACTTACAATATCATTATTTTTGCAATGGTCTTCGAAACCATTGTATTCGTTTAGTTCCATAATATTGGCTTTATTGCATCTAAAATAAAATGTTTGTTTATTTTTATTAAATCTCGTATTAATTTTAACCAAATAAACAAATAAAAATGAAGATAAATAATACCGAGACGTACTGTCAAATATATTAGAACAGAGATGTTATGCGAGGGATGTAATTTTAAAACATATGTTTAAAAGTGATGCCAAGGTTTTCTATGTTATTGAAAGTTAAAGAAGGTTAACATACTTTAGGGGTTGCAAAAAAGTTTAAATAAGAGTACATAATTTGTAATCAGAAGCGTTCAAGTCTTGAACGTTGTAACCAAATAACAAGAAATCGACTGCAGTTATTATTTTTGTTTCTTTTATATCCTACACCACAATTAGTTTTTATGAGGGTATACTAAGTTTGCCTTTTGGTGTGAAACTTTTTGAATATGCTTCTAAGATCCCATACCTGAAACGCAAAAGGATCTAAGTTACCAAAAATTACAAATCACAAATGTCCACAAAACATTTTAGAATATTTTGCCCAAAATAAGCGTTTTTATTAACAAAAAACAAACTGCCCTATCTACAAAAGATTATATTTTAAACACTAAGAGACAGTGTGGCCATTTTGGCATTTTTGCAGCTAAATTTAGCATTAGCAATCTTTATATAAGTGCAAAAGTTTCATTTAGCACTTGGCATTTTATTTAGCATTTTTAAAAAACGTTTTAGCGTTTTTTAGCATTATTTATTTTAAATATTATTGATTTTACTTAATTCTTTTTATAAATTATAATAAATTTTGACTTAAATAGTTGTACCTAAAATAATTTCATATGAAAAGGGAAATGCTTATATATGTTAAGAAACATCTTACCTGTCTTGTTAAAAAATAGAATATTCAGGTAATATTAGAAATGTCGTTATCATGTTGATTGTAAATATTATTTGCCTTTTGATATTACGATATAAAAGTACAAAGAAATTTCACTTTGTTTTAAGATAAAAATTCAATAGTGTAAATGTGTAAAAAAATCGTTTACTCTTAACTGCTGAAAAATAAATAATTCTAAAGCTTCAACTTTTCTTAAACTATAAAAAATAAAATGGTCTAAAAGAAGTTAGAGTATTATATTCGGCTGTGCCGAATCTTTGATACTCTACACCGACAGGCGTGGGCTATATATGATAAATACATATATATTATTAACTAATCTTCACAAAAACGAAAGTCAGCATTAAAATTAGTTGCGGTTTAGACCTGAATTAAATTATTGGCCGACAATAAGAAAAACATAAACTAAAGTCAATTTCAATACAGCAGTGAAATTATTTTTAGCACTTACAGTGAATCTCAGAATGCTGCTTAATATGGAAACTGAGGTAAAATTTTATGTTAGTTTTTGTATCAAAATTTTAAATTTTTTTAGGGTGGTGGATCCACATTTTGATTCATAGTTCTGATTCTACTGAACCGATGTTGCTGGATTTCAATCCCAAACTGCCAAGTTTGTTCTTTTCTTTTGCGTTTTTCGAAAGTGAGCGTGTTTTCAACAGACGGACATGGCTAAATCGACTTAGAATTACTCAAGGAGCCAGATTATATATACTTTATGGGGTCTTAGATGTATTATAAAAAAGTTTCACACGGAATGACAAAACTTAGTATACCCTCATTCACCACAGTGGTGGTGAAGGGTATAAAACTTTGTAGGTATATCATAGAAATAAATCGTTTAAATTTAGCATGTATCAGGGGTTTGCGCGCCCCTAAATTAAAAATTTAATCTCGACTACCTGTGCTTTATATTTATGTGTATCAGATGCTTTACCAAAATTTATCCACTTGTTTAAAAATAAACATTTATTTGAATTTCATTAAAAAATGGTCATTAAAATGTATTTTGCTTCGAATAATATTTCATACTGGTATTAAATTGTTAACAAAAACTTTTTAAAAATTTTAGCATTATTTTTAGCGTTTTGTAAAATCATTTTTAGCATTTTTTGGCCATGTCTAATGCCAGATTTATCTGTAAACCTTTTTTTAGATCTGGTCACACTGCTAAGGGACCTAACTAGCAGTTTGCATAATATGCAAAATTGTGAATTTTCAAAACAACTGGTAGATTTTACAAGAAAAATTGAAGAAAAATAAATTATAAACAGTTTAAAACGATTTATCAATTTATCATTTTAAAAATGTTTTTGCTTCTCCTCTAAAATTTTCAAAATGTTATATAGGGCCTTTTGTGTATTAGGTCACGTCTATTGAAATCAGCAATGTCTGTCTGTCCGTATATTGAAATCACGCTAAGACTCAAAACAAAAGAACAAACGTGGTATAAAATTGCTTGTAGTTACCCAAAGCAGTTTGGGATTGAAATCCAGCAAAATTGGTTCAGTAGGATCAGAGCTATGAATCAAAATGTGGAACCACCAACATTGCTTAAAGATCAGTTCATAATTTACTATAGGCCCCATATAAACACTACTCTCGAGAACCAGTTTATTACGCCTAAAGCCGTAATAAATGTAATACTTCACAGTTTTATAGGACTAGAAATCGTACTAATAAACCTAGTGATGATCGATCCATAATTTACCATAGGCCCCATACAAAGCCCACGCTAGAAAATTAACTAAATACGCCTATAACCGTAGCAGATATGTTGCGGCAAAATTTGTTCCAACTTAGCTTTACACGCAGAGAAAAACCATTTTTCAATAAACATATTATGGGTAATTTAACCATATTATATTCACCGGCAATCATATTATGGTTAAGTTAGCCATCCATCACGAAGCCACAACCATATTATGGTTGCCTTGATTTTAGTTTATGTTTTTAAATACCAGAAATCACTCTACAGAATTTTGGGATGTAAAATAATTTTAGTTCGGCTAAAATTGTTACAAATCATCATATTTTACTCAAACCAGCTCAAATTTATATAAAGGAAAGCCTAAATTTTTTTGATTGTCTGTCAATAATTTAGTATGACATGCTTTTTTATAAATATTAATTAATAATATATAGATATCATATTGAGACCAATCCTGAAATAGTTGAAATGTCGGTGAAGGGTTTCAAAGATTCGTCAGAGCCGAATAACTCACTCTTACTTGTTTATTCATAAATTGCTGTATAAAGCCACTTCCTAATCAAGTTCTAATTTGTTTATTTTATTTGCAATTGAACCCAGCTATTTTGAGGTCCTATGCTCCTTATAGGATCAATAGGAACAAATATATGCGAATATATATAAATATATATATATTTGAAAATCGGTCTACAATTGAATATAGTTCATTTATAAGGCTTTAAAAATGACCCACACAAAACCTGCAACAACCCCCACTTAAAAAAACCCATCTCTTAAGGCATTTTGAAATACATTTTTCTCCTCCTGTCTCTAAAATTTATTAAATATTTTCCCAATAACAATAAAATGTTAAAAATAAATATTAACATAAGTTCATAAATTGTGTAAGAAAAAGGCACTAAATTAATAAAAGAGGCAGTTAAAATTAAATCACTCCATATGGACACACACATTGATGCTCTCAAATCATTCTCTTCTCCCATCAAGCGTTAAACACTCAACGTGTTCTGATTATAATCCTGAAATGATAAAAATAATTTAAAATATTTAAGGTCATAATGGATCAGTAACTAAAGCCACAGCCAGACTGTTTATGAATTTCACAAATCAATACAAAAACTGATGGACTGTTCAGTTTTGAGTGTTTAAGAGACGGAAAGAGCAGCATCCATATCCTCAGAATATTGTAGTTACAAATGTGTTACAAATAAATAAATAAATAAAAAATTTTAAAGGCAATTGCAGTCTGCTTGTAAATCATGTTGGGTTCTTTTATGGTTTGATGAGGGGGGAAATATATTTTGTATTTGTTTTTATGAGCATTTTGAAGTGTTAATAAGGCACTAAATGTGTGTTTATTTCTGTGGTGTTTTAAACAAGATATTGTTGTTGTTACGAATTCTGGAGCATGAACAACGAACAACTTGTAAAAGATTTAAATGTAATTTATGTAATTTTAACTTATTATTGGTTTTTTGTTTTCTTTTTTTTTATTTCTTACTGCGAAGAAGATTCCAAAAATGTTTAATTCTATATGAGCTTTTAATGTGCGCTATATTAAATTAATTGATATACATATTTGAATAATTTGTCTTTTTTCCATATAAGATAACTGCCCTATGGCCCGTTTCCACGACTTACCGATAGCTTAAGGTAGGATTTTATCGGCCATATAACAAGTGTTCCATTATTCCAACTTTACTTTAACCTAAAGTGAGCAATTAGTTAAAGGAAGGTTCATACTACCTGATAGGCTAAAGTACAGTTTTAATAAGCAAACACTTTTTATACTGCCGATAAAATCCTACCTTTAGCTATCGGTAAGTCGTGATATTACAAAAAAAAAACTTTTTCATATACTAATTAAGTCTTGAACTTACTATTTTTAATACCTACTTTTTATAGTTCCGAAATTATTAAAAAAAAATTTAGGGCATTTCCAGTTTCGTGTTTACCCTATAATATTTATATTTGCTTTTTATATGTATATTTTTTATGGTAAATCATAAATAAGGTTTTTGAGGATTAACATTTATTTAATAAACAATTACTAGATCATAAAAAATTTTAAGCAAATTTAAACCTAAACATAAATTTGATTGCAATAAAAAACGAAAAACAATTATAGGAAGATTATTATGTAAACAGCTGATGAGTTGACGAGACTGGGCTCTGGAGACTGTATGGATTGGCTTCTTCTTTGGGAGAATGGATTCTGAGCGGGACTAATCGGGCCTTAAGGAGTTTAGCAGGGGCCGTGGCCGGTGCTAAGGAATTCCGATTCGGATTCGCTGCTGGGCAGGAGTAGGGTCTGCGTCAGGGCCACTGCATGATAGGCAGGATAGATGTGAGAATGGGATCTGACTTGTCGAAAATATGTAGGTTGTGTGAGTACCCGGAGAAGTTGAAAACGTTGAGCACCTTCTGTGCCACTGTCCCAGGCTGCATACCAACAGGCTAAGATGGCTAGGTAGTAGATTCCTGCGTGAATTGGAAGATGTATCGGGCTGCGAGCTGCGGGATTGGTAATGGGAATGACCTGGCTGCGACAGGGGAGAAACTGGGGACTGGGTACATTTAGGACAGTTTTCTATTTAGCAGGGTTATTTGCCTTTGTTGTCCAATTTTTGTCATCCACTTCTTGCTTAATTCTTGCGCTCTTTCTCTTTATTTCTCTTATTCTTCTCTTACTAGAATTCTATTACTAAATAAGGCGTCACAATGGACCATATTGGTCTCTATGTGAGGGTGTGAAGTTTACTTCGCACCAGCCCTTCTACCTACCTTAACCTAAGACATTATTAACGTGCGTTTGGTTCTTATCAGCAAATGCAGTTTTAAATTAACCCAAATTATTCTCACACTCTAGTCTAGACTTCCACTTTACTTTAAACCTACTCTTAGTTTATTCTACTGTAACACTGGTTTTCACCCCGAGGGTTGTAAGGATCATCTAAAGGATATTTCACCTTTTAGGGTTACATCCTCCGGGGCAAATGAGTTCTAGGTCAATTCTGGGATCCACAAGGATTAAAATTTGACCAATCAATGAATAACTGGCAACAGTTGGCACGCACATGGATAAGCCGTTGAGAGGTATCGAATATTTATCTTTTCTGTGTTATAGTCGCACTTCGGTGAAGTTCTTCAGAACACATATATATGGTAGCGGGCTAGAAGAGCATAAGAGTTTACTGTTTTATCGATATTCCTTCCTCAGACATTAAAAATCCAAGATCAGCTGGTATGATCAGGTGTATGCGTACCTTGAATGAGGTAAATATACGAAATGCGAGGCCTCGTTGGGATATAATGATTCCAAGGCGACCGAAGTTTACCTCAGTACTTAACTGATATACCTCGGGTGTCACTCGGTCCCGGCCTAGCACTGGTCTGAGCCATAACTCTAAGGTTCTGTTGCTATCAATACGAAAACTGCCTTAAATCATGTTATCAGTGGAGGTTAGATAGCTACAGATCCTAAACAATGGGGAGGGTATGATTTAACCGGTCATACTCTCAAATGGTACTTCGTGAAGGCATAAATATACATTACCAAGTGGTTGAGATCCACCATGAGATGATGCCATCGTAAAGGTGCTCATATAAATCAATATCGTAGCTGTGACTCTTGTTTTCCCCGGGAAAAGTACTGCGTCCCCCAGGGGACATAGTTAAAAATCAAGACGATTCTCACTTCTTGATATTACATCCACTGGAAAAATTAATCGAACTGAATATGTGCTTTTACGGAGAACCCGGCGAGAGCGATCGGAATAGTTTTCTTTTTTGCTGTATAGTGTTACTACCATTTCTTAGAAAGGTATGGTAGATTGACTAGAAGAGCATAACATTTATGTTGTGTCTATATCTTAACACGGATTTTGAAAATCTATGGCGTAATCATATGCAGCTGATACCTGAAATTCAACAAAAGCTCAAGATTTGTAGATTTCTCGGGCAGTTAGAAACCCGCGGCGCGCATACCACCGATCTGACTGTTGGTTGAGGCCTCAGATAATGTGCTAATTGCGGGAAATTATTTCTGTCAGAATGATTGTGTTTACGGAAGCTTTATCTTTCTGATGATTAGTACCTTTCAAATGTTGAGCTTCCGCATAGCATGGTATATGGGCTTTAACGGAAAGCTATCCACTTGTGGATGACAGTAGCTGCGAGGACAAATCATCCCTAGCTATAAGAACAAATGATACTGGCTATTCCTTAAGCAGAGGAGGTTAGAGGGCTCCACCTCTTAAACAAGGGGCGAATATATAATTTTTGTCGGACACACGCGTTTGTCGCATAGTTATTAGGATCCACTATGAGATTGGCCCTATGGCAGGTGGTCATGTAAATCATTTCCACACTTGTAACAGTATGAAGCAAGAATGATTAAAGAGGGGGAAATAAAGGAAATGGAGAATGAAGCAGAAAATGATGAAGAGGAAGAAGATGACTACTCTCATAGATAATGTTGTTTTGCACAAAAGAATGTTCTTTCACAAAGAAGATACTTTTTTCATGAAGAGATACTTTCCGGAATCACGTGTTGGTTGTGGTTTAACCCCAAAGTCGCAAGAAGAGGTAACTTAATTATTCATAACTTGTGAAGAGTTTCGGATGAGGGGCGGATAATCCCTAAGGGCTGTTGCTATGCAACAAATGCTGTTGGCTATTTCTAAAGCAGCGGAGGTTGGATGACTCCAGCTCCTAAGCAAGCGGCAGGTCTATAATTCTGAAGGATTATAAACTCAAATTGCTACCTGTGTACGCTTGTTGCTCTCACACACAGGGGCAAATTGAAACGCATTGGTTATTCACCCAGTGGTTAAGGTCACCTTGAGATTAGGCCAACACGGCAGGTGCTCAATAAAATCTTTTCTACTAATGTAACTTGTGTTTATCTTTATTCTTACTCCAACTCTACTTTATCTTTAACCCAACCTTAATTTTTTTAAATTATTCTCTAATTCTACTTCATTTAACCTCTGCTATAACACTACTCAAACTCTGCTTTTACTCTACACTAACGTTAGTTTAGCTTTATTTTAACTCGAAGGCTTACATATTATATTATAGACTACCTTGCAGCTGTTGAAATACCCTATTTATTATTTTAAACCGATTTCATTAAAACAATAAAAGAATGCAAATTTTGGTATTTTAATCAGGCTTAAGTTCATTGAATTTCATTTTCATTAAATTATTTTTATGAAGAAAGGAATTTTACAACATGAAATGAATTAAAATTTATTGATAATTTTTCATTCTTGACTGAGCTGGGTTTGTTTCGATTGTAACCACACAATCTCTTCAGTAGGGTTTGCCGTTTTAGCTCTCGCCGCCTTTGACGACGGATGACCTCATTAGTCAAACATCAATCTTTAAACCAAATGGTATTTCACCTTGGTAGATCGAAATTTGCTTTTGAATAAATTATTACCTATTTAATAGATTTACATGTTCTTCCTTACTTCTTGTTTTTTCGTACTTTTTTGTCAAGAATGCTTCTTGAAATCCAAAGTACATTTTTTGTTTTTCATGTTTTTGTCTTTCTTTTTTTTTTAATTATTAAATAAAAGAATGTTTAATAACACTATGCTAGTTGAAAAAACAGACAAGCCGGGCACATGGCGTTTTAACATAATTCGGGTACGCTGAATCGAGTGGTGCCTGCGGTTTTTTAAGATTGGCTCTGGTTTTCGAGATATACCGTTATTTCGAAAATGGAGGAGGTTGCACAACTTTTTATAATAACCAAACTTAAAAATTTCAAAACATTTATTTTTGTTGTTAATTAGTTAAAGTTAAAGTTTTTATTTAGAAATTTATTCTTCTTCCTCCTGCAGATTCAAACAAATATCTCCTAATAGCAAATCAAGTTGTTTGCCGCTACACCAGTGTTCGAGCCTGGCTGTTACTTGGTGAAATCTCTCGCCATGTTCATCAGACTCGGCTGGTGATTGTTCATTAAATTTTTCGGCCTGGTAATGCAAAAAATGTATTTTCAATGACATTCTAACGTTTAAGGTTCTAAATGCGGTTAGCATATTTTTGATTAAAATTCGCCAGTTTTCGGACCGATGATTTCCTAATACATTTTCTATTACTGATTTCACACAATTCCAGGCCAATAGCTCGATATAATTCAATGCAACCTCAAATTGATGGTCCTTCATAAGACGACGAATGTCCGGTCCATTAAGAGTTCCTGTAAAATAAAAAACATTATGATATGAAATATAAATCTAATTTAATAAAGTAGTTAGAGTTTATACCTTCTTTTACTTTCATGCCGCTTAATCGTGGAAAAATTCGGCGCAATTCGGTAAAAGCAACACCATCTGGGCTCAATGCTTTTATAAAATTTTTTACAATACCCAGTTTGATGTAGAGCATTTATGACTTTATTTCTTAATTCTAAGAATTTTTTAATCGGTATCTGTGGATTTTCCAAAATTCCTACCGCAAAGTGAAAGTGTGGTAAAAATGCATGCATATTTCTTTGGAATAGCATAAATTTGAATATTTGTTCTTTTGTTTTGTATTGTAAATGGCACAAAAACCGCATTTAAAAAATTTTACGTCAAAATGTCATTGAAAATAAATTTTCTGCATTGGTACATTCTCCATATCGGCCCTTTGATGCAATAGAGTCATAATTCAAATTTGAATTTCTAGCATCTAAAAATTTAATTCTTCTCTCTAGAATTGAATATAGAAGATATTACATAGTTGCAATATATCTCCACCCCTTAGGGGGGCTCCCATACAAATATGGCCGTTTAATGAAATTCTTAAATTTGGCCCCTGCAGCGCCTAGGATGCCCCTAGATGGGTCAAATGTATGACCAACCCCACTTTATTTTTCATCTCAATCATTTATTTCTAACATACCCACCCGCTATCTCCATTGCTTAAGGGGGCTTCCATACAAAATGTTCAATGCAGACTAGAAATATATTGAAGAAAAAGTCCCATAAATGACTGACCTCCATTAGTTTTTTGTTCTTAACATTTTCTCAAATTATACTTTCCTCTTATCACCATCCCTTAGGGGGGCTCCCATACAAATATTGCGTTTTATGAAATTCTTAAATTAATTAAAATTTGTCGACTTTTGTGAATAAAATCAAAAGTTGCAAACAGATTTTAATCATTTATGGCTTGTTTTGTTTGGAATTTTTATACGTCTGCAAAAAATTAGAAGCATAGCTGCGTTTTCTAATTTTTTATGAATTTTTATAAAACAAAAATTTCGAAATTTTGTGAAAAAAATTATTTTTTTTTCCAAAAAAAAAAAATTATGTTTCTAAAACGGCTGCGGATACGTTTCCTGATGATCTGGCCTAAGCAACCAGTGAAATGCGCATAGGAACAGCTTATCCTCCAACAATAAATGTTGGTATTTTTTTTTATCAATTATTAAAAAAAGGGAATTAAGCACAACAAACAAAATCTTTTAATAAATAATAGTATTCCCAAAAACAACTTTGATAATAAATTTGAATTCACCATAAAACTTTGCTATCGTTTCACACACACCCTTACTCTGTTAATATTTTTAGCTAAATCTCCATCGCCTAAAATATATTAAGTCGTTTTGGTAAGGAATTTAAAAGTTTACTATAAGCAAATTACCTACGGCGAAAATATTTCCTTTAAAATTTGTTTATGATTTTAGCGATAATATCGATCGAGAATTACAGAATAAGGCTAACTGCAATTCGATTAATTATGTTAGAGTTATTTTGGAAACCATCCACTATATAGACGTAGTATGTCTAAACTTGTTCGTTAAATTTCTTTTCAATTGATATATAATAAGTTTAAGTAAATCATTAACAGCAGCATCATTATTACGAATATAATAACGAAAAGGATCAATGTCTTAATAAAAGCAAAGAAAATTATCTTGAATTACAGTTGTTTACAAATTAGTTCTTTCATACATAAATAAAAATCCAAATGAATAAAAACAAGAGCCGCTAAAACAAATTGTATTTGTTTTGAACTATGGATGTTGTGCCGACTTTCTGTGCGAAATGATTTTTGTTTGACAGATGAATTCCAATTAAATGCATCATCTCTTCTACCGCATACTCATGAACAAAATCGCTCGTCTGTTTTGATGATGAATGGTCTTTAAATTTTTTTATTTCGACGATGATGCTCTACATTCCATTTGCATTGTGTGCCTGAATTGAGTGCTTAAATGGTGAGAACAGAAACATGGATCATGTTTATTGTGGGTTAAAAGCAATTTTAGATCAACGACACTTGTTACCAAAAAATTCTTTTTGTCGGCATTACAAAGACACTTTCTCCGAATTTCTTTAATGTTTAATTAAACAGATTTATTCCATGGAATTTTTTTCCAACTTTTTTTGTATATTTTAGTTGAATGGATGTAAATAATACGATGGATTTGTAATAAGTTTGTTTTAAAATCGAAGTATGTAATAATTAATTTCTTTTTATCTTAAAACAACAATTATATCGAAATCTTTTTCAAATCATTGCAAATAATAAAACTCCTAAGTCATCTTCCAGGCTCGCATTTTTGTTGCTGCAATTTTTTTAAATTCTGAAATTGCTTTAGTATCCAGATTATGAAATTCTAGTCGTCCAGTTTTTGTATTTTTATCTTTCTTCCTCTTCTTTTTGTATCTTATATACATACATATAAACACAAATACACCTACAGCCAACTTCAAGTTGAAAAGTGTGAGAAGTACAAACATGAAACTGAGTACACCTCCTAAATATTCTCTCCACTCATAGTCAACGTCCAGACTTGCAATTTTTGTTGCTGCAATTTTTACAAATTCTGCTTGGAAATGCATTAGTGTCCAGATTATGAAATTCTAGTCGGCCATTTTTTGTATTTTTATCTTGTCTTTCCTCTTCTCCCTTTTATATTTTACTTACAAATACACATACACCTACAGCCAACTTCAAGTTCAAAAATGTGAGAATAAAAAAAAAACGGAATTGCAGACTTCATGAAACTGAGTACCCCTCCCCAAACTTCTCACCCCTCTCACCGATAAATTTAAGAATTGCTGCAACAGAAATTGCAAGTCTGGGCGATAGCTAATGAAAAATTCCAGTCTTAACATGTCTGTCAGATATGGCGATTTCTCTGCAAACGTGGCGATTTTGAAATGCGTTTGGCTGCGAGATTTTCCATTTGACGATTTTGTTGGCTAGTTTTGATTAGCCATGATTTTGTTTTGAGAATCGTTAAAGTCAATACAAGAAAAAAAATTATTTTTAGTCTGATATTTTTATGTCAAAATATGGGTATTTAAAGTTTCCGAACTTTTTTCATTATAAAATGTGTCAATTTATTATCACAAACAAAATTCATTGTTGTTAAAGACATTTTTTTTTTTTTTACTAAAACATTATACAAGCTTTTTTGTGTAAGCAAATTTTAATTTTTTAAAATAAAATAAACATAAATTTTTACCAAAACTGAACAAAATCGTCTTTTGGCGATTTTTTACATCCGATTTGGCGTTGGAGCTCAAAAAAATCTGAAAACACTGCATGTGGGCAGATTTTAATATAATAAAAAGCTAAATTATGTTTGGAATAGAGCTAAAGCTGGAGGCCCACACTACGCGTTACACGCCTTCTCGCAGCCTTCGCAGTTGTCAAAAAAGTAGAATCTGTGTAATTATATGTAACAATTTACATGCACAAAAGCGTAGGATGCATTGAGGCGTTGAATGCAAAAAGTAGAGTTACTTTCTACTTTTGCAAGTGTCACAAGCAGCATTTGAACAAATCAACTGATGTTGACAAATGAAATCTTATTTCTACTTGTAGTAATGCCGCATAAAAAGCGTTGCATGTAACTTGAAACGTGGAACGCAAGTAAGGTATAAAAATCATGCAATGCGTGGAGGTGAAAAAGCGTGGAGTGGACCTCCAGCTTAAAAAGAGCTACAGAAAGAAATTTAAAGCCAAAAAGGCTATATTTTTTTATAGCTTTCAAATAGTAACTTTTAATTATATCGATATTTTTCATAGATTAAACAGTATTTACATATGCAGGTAGATATACATATAAAATTGACGTTACTGACTAAGTGCACTAAACGCACAGCCTAAACGTCTGAATCTGAAAATTTTGGTCGGAGGTTGGTCTCTCTCCAAATCGATCCACCAAAACGGGCTTTTTAGAAATTCTAATGTTTAGCCCTTTCAGCCCGTTATGCAGCACCCGCACAATCGGGTAAATTTCGGACTTAATATTTTCGCTTCTATTTCACTAATGTCAAATAGACCGGCGTGTATCGGCTTATGTCAACTAGACCGACGTGCATCGACTAATGTCAAATAGACCGGCGTGTATCGATTGCGCTGATGGTTCTTTACGTTTGTTTCTCACATTATTCCGCTATTCGCTTTACCGTTACTGAATTTATTGCTAAATTCTCGCGTCACATTTCAGTTTTGTCAAAATGAGCAGCAGAAGTAAGTTGTGCTTTCGATTTCAAAAGTACTTATCGTTAACAAATAGTGAAGTGGGCATATTTTAACTGAACAAAATAGTTAATTTCCATGTTTCAAGCCAATTGAAGTCATTTGATGCAATAAAAATGCGTTTTGGCTACAAATTTTAGCGAGATTCATCAGTTGTGCGTGTACGGAAAATACTTGAAGGATATAAAAATGGTAAAAAAAAAAGTTGAAGCCATGTAAAATCACTAAACTCATATCTCCTAAAGGCTAGATTACACTATCTCACAAGCCTTACGTATTCCATAATACTTTGTGAGATGGAAATCTAATGAGTTTTGTTGTGACTGTCAAAAAATCTAATGTAACATTACAGTTTGTAGTCACACTATCACACATGAACATGCTTTTGTTGAAATGCAACCCTGATCCAATGAAAAGTATTAGCGTTTAGAAATTTTTCAAAAAACGATTAAGTCGTATGGGATGTCAAACTTTTTTCGTAATACTTGTGACACATTGCATTCACACTATCACACTTTGTCATATTACTTGAGTTTTTGACATGTATTAATACAAAGTATAATAGTGTAATCTAGCCTTAAGTAGAGTTTTTTTATTCCCGCACTTTTTGGATTTCCGGGAAAGCGGGAAATAAAAATCAAATTCCCGCGACTCCCGCCCAAAATTTATTATTTATTTCTTTACTTATTTCTCCAATGAAACTAATATTTCTTACTGACAATTACGCTTAAAATAATTAAGTCTAGTATCCATTATGTAACAAAAACGTAAAAAATTTAATATTAAAATTATTTTAAGATACTTAAGAGGTTATTTTTATGTCAATAGGATCATAGAAATCCATATAGGTATATGCATTGTCAAATGCAGAGATCATTTGCATAATTAGAATGAAAATATTGTTAAGAAATTAGATTTGTCTGAGAATTATTTATGGTTTTAGTTATAAGTTATCTTGTAAATTATAGTTTTACGTCATATTAGTTACTATTTTTATGAGCGCCACTGTAATAAATTTTCTAAGCAATTGTACTTGTAGACTTTAGATTTAGATGTATAACATTTATTTTAAAATAATTCGAACACAACATTCTAGAAAATACTAGACGGTTCTTCAATCAACAAGGAATAGTTTTGAACTATAAATTCAGGCTAACTCATAAAAGTTTAGTTTAGTTTGATTGGAGACATTAAACGGTTCAGATTGCTACTTACAATTGTGGTTAAAATTATTAAACATTATAATTAATTTCAATAAAGCTTGTTAAGTTGAATTCGTGTGTGTATTTATTTTGAATTGCGATTAAAAGAACTCAAAGGTTTATTATAAAGGGATAAAACCTTAACGCGTTTTATAAGTAAAAACGTAACAGTATTAAAGTCTTACATCCAATTTCATCAAGTTCAGTTAAAACTAAACTGTTACCTTAACTTCCAGCTAACAATATGTTTTCGACAGTTATAACTGGTAGTTAATTATAAGTAAACTTGGTGAAATTGGCCGTTAGTGGAATACAATTTCTGGAAGGCGATTAGGAACTGAAAGCATAACATTACGAAGTAGGAATTCTGAAACAATTTTACCGTTTAACAAATTCTGCAGGAAGGAGAAATTGTATTTGCTACATATATTTAAAAACATATTTTTTACAATTTTATAACCCTTAATCAGCAGTGGTGTATGAAGTTATACTAAGTTTGCCATTCCATGTGAATCTTTTTTTAATATTCATCTAGGATCCCATAACGTATTTGTATTGTGAGTCCTTCGTTTATTCTAAGCTGATTTCGCCATATGGGTGTCAAATTGTTTCTTGATCTTCTAGGATGTTTGTGGCTTAATTCCAGCAGAATCGCTTCAGTATGAAAAAGAGTTATGCACCCAAATGTGGAACTACCACAATAAAAACTCAACAAAAACTTACATAAATTTGTGGCAAAATGCCCCCATTGTCATTAAATTTCAACAAATTCGTTTTATAAGGCACTTAATTTCGTGAATATCGGTCCATAATTTACCTACGGCTCGATGTTTAGATTAATCTCGTAAATCATGTAAGTATGGCTAAAAGTGTACATTCATAAGACTCAAAATTACTTGAAATGCCACATAAAAAGCATAATCTAGGATAACACTTTACAACTCCCTTAACCGCAAAACCTTATAATATTATTGTAATATTTACACTTCAATTTGCTAAGACAAGAAATAAAATTTTGGAAGATAGGTCTATAATTTATCATAGGCCCTACATAAGGCCCATTCTCAAAAATTAGCTTAATAAGTCTTAAACTGTAGCAAATTTTAATATTGTGGTAAAATTAAGTTGGATTAAACTACTAACACAGTCTAGACACTAGTCCGACATAGATTTACTAAAGTTTGAAAATAGATTTTCTTCGAAATTTCCCGGGAATCCCGCAATTAATTCCCGGGAAAGCGGGAATTGCAAACAACTGAAAATCCCGGGAAATCCCGAAAAAAAACTCTACTCCTAATCTAAAAGAGCTTACAAAACAAAAAGTTAATACTTATCGTTGTACATTAAAAAAAATAAGCGTACAGGTGTCTGGTACTTGTTTTAAATTCGGCCATTTTATGGAGTAAACGTGTAAAAAAAGTATTTTTGAATTTTTTTGTCACCCAATCTATCTTTTAAACCAATAAACATCGAAATAAAAATTATGTCACATTCGTAACTTATCTAAAAAATAAAAAAATTATATGATACTTTTTCGAAATTTGAAAGTTTAAGGGGTGAAAATCGTACCTATTTTTGGTACTTTTTTTTACAAAACATTTGTCTCCATTCATGGATATATGTATACGTATTAAATTATAGGCTTCCACTACAGTTTTGAAATTTTTGATTCTTTAACGGGAATAAAAAAAGTATCAAAAAGGGAAAGTATGGAAAGTTAAGTTTATGTATTTCTTTTACTTGTCCGCTCTACATATGGACATTTACATGTCATCGTACGTGACATATGTACGCTTTCAGAGAGATAGGAATTTTGCACAAACTGTTTTAACTGAAATTTTTTTTTATCATTAGGATTAATTTAGAGGGTACTATATATGAAAAAAATTATCACATTCGGAACCTTGTTGTCCAAAATATAAAGCAAAACAGGTGCATATCGTACGCAGCATAAAACGGAAGTAATTTTGGGGTGAATGTAAACTGCGAAAATCAAATGCGAAAATCTGCGAATTGTTAAACCGCATATTTTTCCTTTATAATCCTTATTTAAAAAAATTTTTTGGATGGTTTTATAATGTACAAAATGTAATATCGTTCGTGACATACCGTACATAAGAGATTTTTCTCTTATAATATTAACAAGGTATGACATGTATTTCTTGTAAGTATATGTATACAAAAATTTCAAACAAACAATTAAGAAAGTATAGTCGGTCAAGCCCTATTACACGATACCCTACACCAAAATATTTTTAAAATAAATTTATTAGAGTGTACCCTATTTGGGATCCATGGTCAATCATGGTCGCCAGAACAGAATTATCCTATGAAGTTAAGCATTATATAAAAGTTATTTGTGCCGAATATTATTTAGATATCTTCATTTATATGTGATTTGTTTGCCTTTAAGCGTTTTTGGGATGGGGGTTTATATGGGATTTATGGTTAACTTTGGACTTACCAGCAAAACATTTTGACATGACATAGTCATGTGGGAATTGAACTTAAACAGGAAAAATGTAAGAAGCAAAAAAAAACTCTGGGGAGATTTGTATTCATAATTGAGCAGAATAAGACCATTGTTCAGTGTGACCATATTAACTTTTTCGAGCTAAATTTTATTTTATTTTTTCATGTTTAGCTTGAAATATTTCATTAAGCTTTGAGCTTTTTTTCAGCTTATTACAACAATGCATTTACCTATTTCAAGCTTTTTCTTTAATTTCAATTTCGTGTAATAAATTTATATTTTAAAATAATTAAAACAGTTTATCAGAATAAACTTAAGAGTTGTAACCATATAAAGGAGTTAAAAAAATTTAAGTTTGGCATAGCAGAAACAATCGCTAGTGCAGATTTGATCTACATAAAAACTAGTTGTATTTGTATATCTGGGAGTTTAATGCTGTTCCTAAGTTGTTGTCTTAACTTCATAACATAATTTTGTTCTTTCGGGCCCATAGTTGCCCATGGGTCCCAAATAGGGCACACTCTCGAAAATTTGTTATTAAATACCGCGGTGTAATATTTTCTAACTTGTTTTAAAGGTTTTTTCTTTCAGTTAATATAACTACATAACCATATAACCTGATAATCAGCCAGCCGTGAATAACCCTATACAGAAATTTTCCGTAGATATTACCGCAATTATATTTTAATCGAATCACCACTTTAATATGATTGTAATCTATCATTTTATGTTTAAATCAAATAACTTTTCTTTTAAAACAATATTGATATATATTTCTTTTATGCATGTACAAAGAGCATTTCAATCTCTAATCAGTTATTATTTTAGTACAAAAAAACCTACAAAATATTTGTTTTAGTTCTCTGACCACAAAATTCTAAATTTTAATCGACAAAACAAACATTCTATCGAGCAATCGATCTTCCTGGATGCTAACAAAACATCCACTACAAATAAGCCTTCTTTATATTTTCTGGTTGCGAAAAATAGATATTTAAAACAAACTAAAATATTTATTTTTAATTTTAAAACTATTGTTTTTCATCAAAAATAAACAAACCTCAATAAGCCTCTTTTCGGCCAATATACAAATAAATCGTAAAAGAAAAATAAACCACATCCTTCTATTTATTTTCACAAAATTTTTGAAAAATTCAGCAGCAGCAATTGAACAACAACTACCTGCCCAAAAAAATTTTAAGCAAATCATAACATCCAGCCAAGCCTTGTTAAAAATTAGAAGCAATTGGTTAAAATAAATGTTTGTTCAAAGAAAAATATTTATGCAAACATAAAAGAAATAAAAATAATATTTATAAAAACAATATTCAAATAAAAATAAATAGAGACAAATGAACTAAAATACCCGCCATATTTTACTATATTTTTCTAAAAACATTCTTTCTAATCTTATTTATCTTATCTACCACAAATTGCTGTAGTGTTTAATAAATTTTATATTAAATATTTAAAAGATGTTAAAAATATTTTTAGAATAAGAATTCTGTTAACCACAAATAACAAAAAAAGACACAGGAAATTTTATTAAAAAAAAAATTAAATCTTATTGTGTCTGACTAAAGAAAGTACACAATGTCCTTAAGGATCTTTTATTATTTTATTGATGATAAATAAGTGCATACATACACAAGTACACACATACATAAGAATCTTCATAAAGTAAATACTTCCTTCCCCCTTCTCATTAGAAAAGTTAAAAAAAACAAAAGGTTGGCTTCATAAAATTTAACTTTATTTATCCGCATCATAACGAAATACTCCGAAACTTTTACAATAAGGAACAAAAGAGGATACTATTTATATATTTAATAAATATTTTATATATCTTCAAAATTGTTAGATAATACTACGAGGGAATATTCGAACTAAAATCTTATTTTTTAAAATACTAAAAGAATTAAAGCGATATTTAAGCAGATTAAATTGATTTTGAAATTTGGGCCAAATACTCGTATCGTAGATATAATTGAATATTAGCGCTGAGATTCTCTTGCACTAAAAAATCAAAAATATGCACTTAAAAAATAAAAGATATCCACTTAAAACTTTAGAAAATTTAAAAAAAAAAAATTTGTTTTTTAATTTTATAAAATTAAAAAAAAAAAGTTCAGTCTATTGGTATTCAAATATCTGTTAAAAACTTAAGCCACTCATTTAAATTTTTGTTTGTTTATACAAGTAAGTTTTATAAAGGGTGATTCGTCGTGTGGTTTCACTTAAAATATGTTTTTACAGATCACGCGTGACTCATATCAAACTGCTTTGTCATTTTTGTTCAGTAGCGTTTGGTAAGTCATAATGGAAAGACTCACACCACAACAGCGGCTCCAAATTGCTCAGCTGTATTACGAAATCAGCGTTCTGTGAGAAATATTTTTCGTGCGATTCGTGGAACTTACGGTGGGCATAATCGACCTACTGCAATCACTATTGCCAACACCATTCGCAAATTTGAGTCATTCTTTACATTAGAGGATGATACTCGTCCTGTTAGACCACATCCAGCACGTAGTGAAGTGAATATAGCAGCTAAAGCTAAAGCCAGGTTCCTAATCTTGTTAAAATTGTCTGCGGTGGAAGGGGAACCAAGCGATAAATTACATTAAAAATTTCAATAGTTCTAATTTCTAATTTTCCCTCTTACGCAGAATAATCCATATGCCAACAAGTAACTTGTAACAGTTTTGGATAAAATATTTTAAGCCCCTTGGCAGCACTTACCATGTAAGGTGCTGTATCGGTTAAAAATAGAAGGATATTTTGTCGAAATCTTGAATTTATTGATTCGAAAAGATAATTAATTAAGATCGTTCATAGACTATCGACAAAAATCAAGAAACATATGCATGGAAATCGCAGCCCTACTGATTATTAATCTATAAAAATTGTTTTTATTTTCAAATTTATTTTATGTATATTTTTTCGATGTCAACAAGAGAGGATTTTAGGATTTAACTTAATTTTTAAAACAGAGTCTTGCAAGTACAAAGCAGTCTTAAAGAAGGGGCCAGAACATTTTCTATTAGGTTATGCTGCTATTGTTGGTCGGTCAACTTGGCTTTAAGCCTGGTTTTGACAAGTACACACTACTCATAAGGATATAAGTTATAAAACCTATAATTCGATTGGAGCGCGGGCCATTCATAGCGAATGTGAGACCCTGTATTTTTTATCTGATTCATGGCAGCTGCTGCAATGCCTACTGCATGGAATTCCCAGTATGTTCACTTGTCCTTCGATAGCACTCTGACTGTTTAACGTCGATATTAGTCTCAAAATATCTCCTCGCTAATTGTTACAAAGGCATCTTATTTAAACTGTACCTTATTTAAACTTCTAGCAATCCTGTTCAATTTTCGCCATCTTTTTTCTGCACTCTGAAGAAAATAATTGGAGATGCAGCTTTTACTAATTAATATTATCCGATTAATATTAACCGATTTAAGAGTGAATTTATCCCCAGAGTCCGTGCAAAAACTCTTATTTGTTATATTAAATTAATTTTTTTTTTTATTTTATTGAATTTAATAATTAATTTTTGTAAGCGAAAAATAACTTTTTTCTAAGAAAAAATAAAACTCAGAAAATAATCGGTAAATTTGAGCTTTTTAATAAAACTCAAATGAATAAAAATTAAAGCATCTAAAGGTAGTCCATGTTCCAAGGATTATATTGTTGTATTCCTTATGCACGTAGCACTTCCTTTAGTTTGATTTTCAAGTCAAACTGAATATTTTCAAGGACTTTTGAAATTTTCAAAATTTTGTTAATCAAACATAAAAATATTGCGCTTTAACAAACAAATTTTAAGCTGACACAAAATTTAGAGTGTTACAAAATTTTCTGCTATAACAAATGATATTAAGAAAGTCCATATACTGCAAAAAAAAAAAAAAAAAAAAAAAAAACAAAAGATTTTCGATTGGGAATTTATATTGAAGCAACAATAGAAAGAACATAAATTAGTTTTTGTTTTTATTATATATTTCTAAACGAAAATTTTTAATATTAGTTTGAAAAACAGGCAGTAAATTATAAGCTGGCACAACTCAAAATTTATCAATATCTGTTTTCTTCATAAACGAGGAGGCTAATTCCCGCAGTCGTGATCGGATGCTTTTCCGATTCGAAAGCAATCTAAATGCCTATTTCCGATGTGCAAAAGAATTCTTTTTAAAATTTAATTTTGTTTGAAATGTAGTTGTTCGAAAGAAAGAATTCTTTTGCACATCGGAAAGAGGCTATGATATTTAATTCTGTTAGTTGATAATGAACGAAGCAAAATTATTTTTCAGTACTGTAAAGCATTTATTTGAGTTTTCACAACAGTAAAATAATTAAAAATAAAATTGCTTTCGAATCGAAAAAGTATTCAATCACGACTGCCAGAAATAGCCCCCAGTTCACAAATCAAATCTAAAACGACCACAAAAATTTTATTCACGCCATTGTCCTCTTTAACTTTTCTTCTTTAAGATTTGTGACGCTCAATTTGATTTTAAAATTACAAGCATGTTTTTAAAGCCAGTTTTCTGCCTCTCCTTAACATTTTTGCATTTTGAGTTGTGCATGTTTATGTTTTTGCGTGCGATTTGTACCTACAATATCAAAAATTTTAAGAACTGTAAAATTTTCTCTAAGATACTTTAACAGAGAGGCTATAACTCCTAAAAATCAATTCGAACACAAGACTTTGTAATATTTTAAACTAAATATTTGTACGCTTTTTAAATAACGAAATCCTACATTTCTAATTGTTGCACAGTGTGTTTTCTACAATATGCTGATGCTGAAGTTCCAACTTTGTTATTTTTTTTTTGTTTATTATAAAGTACTTTTTTGCCATAGTATATTTTTTTAATATTAATGATTATTTACAAACAGACTGACTAACATGCTGTCTTGGTATGTTTTTAGTATCGAATGAATACCGTATGCTGCAGGATCATGAAAAATGCCTTCTTTTGTTATTTGTCACGTTCTGCGGTACCATTCGTTGTACTACTACAATAAAATGTCCAAAAGCTGTTCGATGTCAAACCAAAGAATACGTGTTTTCACCAACATTTTGCACAAACACAGAACCATTCTGATTTGAAACAACACACAAAACAGACAGAAAAAAATGAAAAAATAAATTTGAAACTGTAAACTGTAACAAAACACTTGGATCGAGTGGATTTTTCTCTTTCAATGTGTATTGAACTGTAACGAGGGTAGAGGAGAATTCTAAATTAACCTTTTATAAGATTTGAATGCGGGTGACAAGTTTTCTCAATTTTCAAAGACACTCTATTTAAAAAATGTATATCTATATGTCGAATAGGGATGTAACGATACGCCGATACTTTAAAAGAAATATGGATACGATACCGATATTTTAAAAGAAATATCGGCGGTACCGATACCGATACCATTATCGATACGAATATTAAATTTAAATTCAAGGTAGAATTAACAAAACTCAAGTAGACTATTTTTTTTTATTATACAACACTACAGTATAAGATATTATTAGTACATTAAATTCATTTTAATGAGATTTTAAAACAACGATTTGAATTTAAATTCATGGTTAAATTAACAAAAATTTAATAAAAAACATATAAGTATGTTAGAAAATAAGTTTAATTAAATATGTTATAATAAGTATGTAAGATAAAAATAAGTTTAGTTAAAATAATTATTATATGTTATAGGAATTTTCTTTAGTGAATCTATTTTTTATTATTGTAAAAATAGTTTTTGAATTAGCTATAGATAGGAATTTTTTTCAGTTTATATGAACTGTTATACTTTAGTTATATTTTATTTTTTTGTTATTATGTTTTTGAAATTTTTTTTTATGACAAATAGTTTTTTGAATCAAATTTATGACAAGAACATTTTTTTCATAATTTTGTAATTGTTTGTTTCTTAGTAATATAAAATTTTGTTAATTTCCTGAATATGCTAACCAAAGGTTAGCGAAATATTGATGAAAATATATAAATATAATATTTTATAAAAAAAGACCTCAAGCTTAAATAATTAAAAATAATTATAGTTAAAAGTTTTATTAAAATATGTAGTTAGAAAAAGAGATAAAAAATAAGTAGTTACAAATTAACTTTCAAAAAAGTTAAAACACACCAATAAACATTTCTCCTATATGCATGTGAAATGGAGGATAAAGATCAATGAGCAAAAATGCGCACATATAACATTCACATTGCGTCGGGAAACATGCCCCCTATTAAAATCAATAATCAAATAATACCCCAACACTCGCATGTAAAATATCTGCGTATACATATAGATCGGCGTTTCGTGAAAATGGTACATAGAAGCAAAATTAACTCAAATGAAACTAAAAGCAATTCAAATTAATTGGCTCATTGGAAGAAATTCTGTTCTTAGTCTCGATTGCAAACTTCTACTTTCCAACACTATCTTAAAGCCAATTTGGGTCTACGGTATTCAGTTATGGGGCACTGCCTCTGCTTCTAATATCGAAAAACTTCAAAGGCGCCAAAATAAACTTCTTCGAATAATCACAGCCGCTCCCTGGTATGTCAAAAACTCAAATATCCACAAGGATCTCAATGTGTCATTGGTAAAAACTATGATAACGAAATATGCAGTAAAATATTTAAAAAAGGCTGGAACTGCACCCAAATCCATTAGCTCGAAATATTTTAAATTATGGCGGCCACACTCGCTTAAGAAGAAGAGACACTGCAGCACTCACCCAATCAGATGAGCGATAAAAACCTATATATGTAAACAGAAACCGTGATGACTAAATCTTTTTTGTCTGGCACTGGCAGGACATAAAGTAAATATTAGGATAAGATTTGATTAATTATTGTTAGTTCATATTTAATATATGAAGATTCAATAAATAAATACTGCAAAAAAAAAAAAAAAAAATGCATGTGAAATCTTATGGAATTTTTGTTGACAAAATGTAGACAATAATAAATTTTTCGAAATGTAAGAAAACATGTAATAAAGAGTGTTTTGGCTGGACAAAATCATTTATAGCTTTAACACTGTAATACCAAGTGGGATTCACAAGATAGACATAAAGTTATAAAGTCATATACATATCTTAAAATAATTACAAGAAATATATATAACTGCTGTATACAACCGCTTATAATTTAGATTTTACTGTGGGGTTATGACGAATCAACGAACACAGCATTACAATTTTTGAAACACAATATTTTTTTTTAAATAATTGTAAAATATTATTTAGGACGTTATGACGATATGACATGATAGTACACCTTGTGAATCCCCGAAATATGTGTAATAATAAATGCAAATATAATGTTGTTGTGGGGGTAATTTTAGAACATATTTATGTATGGAGTTTCCATGGATTTTACATCGAATTTTATAGTATTGCCGGATATCTAACAAATATTTAATAATTAATTTCAAAATCATATAATGTAACTTATTTAAATCAATATATTAAAGTATTTTTTGTAATGTATAGTTATGACTTATTTAAGACATAATAATAAAGTTATTATTTAAAATATAACTTATAATGCAAAACGTGGCGAATAAAGCTACAAAGTAATGATTTCAGGAAGTCATTAAAATTAGGATTGTAAGCAAATTTTGTGCTGGGTATGTAATTAGTTTGATAAGCTATTTAAGATTTTGACAACCACAGCATTTTTCTTTGTGTATGAAGAGTTTCTTTATCAAATTTTCTTCAATTCCTAACCAATCCTCGTTTCTTCTCCCCTTAGCCTTAAAAACAAATCGAATGATGTTTTTGTTCCTTGTGTATGAGTTTTTCTCTTTCATTTTTTTTTTTTGCTTTTCTTTATGCCATCAAGTGTATTTATTGCTTGTTAAGGACTTTAAGATACAAAAATACAATATGCTAAAGTTACGACAACAAAAAAACAATTTTCCAACCGAACTGAACTGATGATGATGTTAAAAAACCAAACAAAAAGCAACTGCAACAACAACAAATTATGAAAAGTACTTCAAGTGCATTGAGTGAAAACAGTAACAAAGCAAATTCTAAAGAAGCCAGCTTTTGTTAAACTTAATGCACAGACCAACAAACGAACGTGTGCATGTATGTTTTTATGAATTTGTCGTATTAAAAAGGGGCCAAACTGTTTACATACTCGTACTTAAAGAAGGAAACGGCACCAAACAATAACAAAAACAACAAAAATATTAAATAGAGATTGTGAATACTCTCGTGTAACAAACTTGTGGCAAAACAGCCAAAATACCAAGTTTCACTTCTTCTTCCTTTTCTAAAGCTGAGTATTGAATTTGCCACCCCTTCATATTATCCAATTTTTTTGTGTGCCTATACCGGTCGAAAAAAAAGGAAGGAAGGAAGGAAACCTTCATTACTTGTAGTGCAGTGAATTGTGGATGTGATGAGGCTGATGATGATGATGACGTTTAACAAATAAACACGTATTTACGGATAATTACGTGTTTTTTGTTATTGTTGCGTGTTTTATTTTATTATTTAAACATTTTTTGTTGTTTTCATTAAACGGTGACAAAAATCTGTGTTGTTTACCATGACGGTCACGTGTCTTGTATGATTATTGTAAAACATTTAGTAACAACAACAATGACAACATCAACGACAACAACAAGATTTGTCAAGTGATAAGTTATTAAAGATTTCGATTTTAATATAATTACACGTAATATGCATTGGAAACTCGTGTTTGTACTTATGGCTTTTATTTCGAGTCTTATCTGCTTAACACGCACGAAATTGAGAATAATGATGATAATGGTTGCATTTATGATATGGTTAAGTGGTAGTTACTTAGGTTCATGGATGCAGAAGGAAGGGATTCTCATAAAAATATTTTAAATATCTTAGCCTTAATACCGGTAGTAACTTATAAACTAAAAGCCTCATAAATCAAAAATTAAAAGCAACAATTTTCAGATTGATCCGAAAATGTTTGGAAAATCAGGAAAAAATATATTCACACGATCAGGTCAGATTTGAGACAAACTTAATTACTAATAATAAAAAAACATTTCTGAGCTAATTTGAGGTCGATGACAATATTCGAGAAAAATTGAGTTTTCTTGTTTTTTGGCGAAAATTCCGAGAGCGGTTCATCTGAAAAAATGACTTTTACATTATTAAAATTTTTTTTCATATTAACTAAGTAAATTAAAAAAAGGCTTAAATCTAGCTTACCTGCGCAGCAAAATAATATAGGGTGATAGAAAATGGAAAAATAAGAAGAAAATATCAATTGACAAAAGTGGCGCAAACGCATAATTTTCGAGTTATCGACCTCTTAAGTTTTCATATGCAATATGCAATTTCCCACTACGTTTCTCAATGCATATGGCCAATACTGGTATAATTTTAAAGCTTTTGAATAGATCTTTATTTATATACAAATTTTTTTAAAAAAAATTCATAACTCATTAACAGGGAGAGGGGTTTCATGCAAATGCATGTTTTTCCCCTTAAGCCTGATAATGGCTAAACCTAAATAACTTTATGAAACTATGCATTTGCTTAGACATTGATCGATTTTTTGTGCATATTGTTGCATATTTTAATGATATTGCATTTTTTTTTTTTCATATTTTTGATATAAATGCATATTTTGTGAAAAATTCAAATTTCAATTAATAAAATATTTGGAAAATAATGACGCATATAAATGTGGGATAGTTTTATGCGAATTAAATTCTTTACATTTTTGCAGAAAAAGGATAACGATAATACAACTATCAGATTAAAGATGTTGGCGATTTTCAAAGACAAATATTTATTATTGACGACTTTTTTCGTAAGAAGTTGACAGCCAATTTGTTCTGCCAGTGTTTAATACATACGCCTGATTTTTTACTTTTTAATGATACTTGTGCACTTCTTGTGTGAGTGTTTTAACGACTATAAAAAGCAAGTAAGTAGGTATAGTCGGTCAAGCCCGACCATTTGATGCCTTACACCACAGTGAACAAAGTCAAATTTTCGAGGCTTGACCACATCTTACTTCTAGTCTCTTCAAATTTTTTTATTACCTTGCAAATTCCTTGCACAGTAAATCGATTATGACAACCATAATCTACCCGTAATGCACGAAACGTGCATATATAATATAATTTTATAATTTTTTATAATAAAACCAATTATATTTTATATGCCGAAATATGTTAAAGCATTAACTTCTAAAATAAGATATAATTAAGTTTCATATATCACAATATTTGCGAAAAATGAAGCTTCATAATATCAATGTAAAGTTTTTCATGAATACAATGATTACTAAAAAGTGAAAAAATTATGAAATTAAGAAATTCATTCCAGAAACGAATTTGTTCATTGCATCAACGAAACAGTTCGTTCCTACAGGCAAGAATTATCAATGAAGCCGTTTCATTAATTTAATGAATAAGTTTTCTCTTAGTGTGACCACGTTGAACCACCACTTTTTTGTAGTAAGTTTTAACTATTTTTACGCATTCTTCGGTTGTAAAGCGATCCGTATTCGTAAATGGCAAACTTTTCACTAAATAAATGACACTTCAGATGACTGATATTTAACAGATGAAGACTTGCCAGATCGGCGGCTTGGAAGCCACTAAATGGATAACTCTGTAAGCTTCAACAATCTGTTGCCCCAAAAAATAAAATAAGTGACGAAGCTATAAATAAAATTAATGCGGTTGAAGGCGCAATTAGTGATAAAATTTGGAGTAAACTAAATACCGTTAAAAATAAAATAATGGATTTTCAAACATTAAACAAATATGTACAGTTGAATCTGAATTTTACCGCTCGCACGGGACCAGACTACGCACGGATAATCGAAAAACACGATTAATCGGCAGTATGAAAACACAACAAATACATTTTTTTTTTATTAACTTAAAATGTTAGTCTTCATTTTACAAGGTATTTTAAGTTAGTATGTTCTACATATGTATGCATGGATATATTTAATATAAACATAAGTGCATGAATAACAAAAAATGGGAATCAAGGAATTTGAATTATGCTTATGTAGATACACATAAGCATGATTGGAAGAGAAAACAAACTTATGTATGCTTTTTGCACGGATAATAGATGTAAAGCACGGTCAACAGAGGTATACAAAAATAAGCACGGATAAAAGGGGTAAAATCACGCAAAATTAAAGCAAGGAGCATGCCGGTTAGTAGATGTAACCGGTTTATAGAGGCCCGGATAACCGAGTTTCAACTGTATGTATGTATCTAGCTGATGTTTTCGCTTCAGTACCTTGTGATGCTTCAGTTAAAGAAATGTATTCCATTAAATAATTAGAATCATTTAAATATTCGCCAAATACATCTGTAGGTATTAAAATGGGAAACATCCCTATTCGAAGCTTTTAATTTTTCAGCCTGCGTTCGAACTTTTCAAAAAGGTCTTTAACATCACCGCTTTCAATGTACAAAAGCTTTCTTAAACCATATAGATTGAGCTTTATATTTAAATATATTTTTAGAGCAAATGTTACTTTTACATGTGAATAAAAAAGAATAATTCTTTGAAATTAGACAAAGTGCTCAACAAGTTAGAAACAAATGTTTTTCTTAACGTTAAATTGAAGATTATTTAATTGATTTATTTCCTAAAGAGCAAAAGATAACGATTAGAAGCAGTTGTGCTAGACTTAAGTTATTTATACCAAACGAAAGATTGAAAAAAATTTTGTTTCACATTATCAAAAACACAAAATGCATTCGTTTGTCTTAACACCTATTTGCCTAACATACATGTACGTACATACATATACACACATATTGTATTTTTTTTTTTTTTTTGTACCTTAAATTTATATTTTTCTAACGATACTTTATTAAAATGTTATGTTTTTGTAAAAAAAAAAGTTTTCAAGATAAGTGCATAATTTATAGTTTTTCGTGAATATTTTGCGTTTTTAATGACATATTTTAGGTGCCCAGATAAAAAATCCTTGTACCTTCTCATTAAGAAGCGGGAATTGTGTGCGAAAATGCAAGATTTTTTAGTATGCATTAGGGCATTCATTCGGCTAACCGTTAATCGGTTAACCGATTACTTACTACCCGATTAACTGATCGGCTAATTTAAAATTGGCTGTTTTCGATTAACGATTAAACCGGTTAATTTCCGTCGATTAACCGATGTAACAAAATTATTAACTTTTTGTAGTATTATAACATATTTTTTGGGTTTTTAATTATTTGTTTCGTCTCATATACAAAATGTATGTGTTTAGAAAATATTTTTTCATACAAACAAAGAAGGGCGATCTTTATATTAAAAAAGTGTTTGCTGTCCACAGCTTTTTGTTTCGCGTACTTTTTATATGTATGCGTTCGTTGTTTCTTCTCATATCTTCTCAAATCAATCTTTTGACAGAATTAACCGACACAATTAGAAGTCCTAAACATTTAAAAAAAAATTAAAAAAGGACTCTAATGACGTAATGGAAGTCGTAATTTTAACCATATTATTTTTTCAAAAAGATCATTTTATAAGATCTTCTTAAACTATTGAAATAACTAATAAAATGATCTCACAGTTTTTTTTTATTTTTAAAAAATATGTATTACATATTTATGAATTATTCTTTTTTTTTTTTGCTCGTTTTAGTTCAAGAATTGTTATGTTTCTTATGTTATGATTTTTTTTATTAATAAGCTCCAAATAATAAATAATTTATTAGGGTAGGGCTGTATTGAAAATTTAGTATGGGATGGGAGGAATGGACATAGCTGGTAAGTATGCTAGAAATAAATGATGGAGATGAAAACAAAGTGGGGTTGGTCATACATTTGACCCGTTTAGGAGCATAATACGCGCTGCAGGAGCTAGGTTTAAGAATTTTATTAAACCGCCATATTTGCCTTTTACTTAATGGTAACTTTATTGCGGAATTGCGTTTTTTTTTAGTAATTTCAATTAACTAAACCGTTTTTGGTTACGCGAATATTTCGCAATAACGGTATATCTTGAAAACAAGAGCTAAACTAAAAAAACGGTTAGCACCACTGGGTTCAACGCGCCCGAATTAGGTTAAAACACCAGGTGCCCGGCTTGTCTCAAAAAAAAAAAGTCAAATTCTAGCACAGTGTTATTGTTAGTTTATATTTTAATATATAAAGACTCAATAAATAAATTATAAAAGAAGAAGTGTAATTAGGATATCATTTTTAACTATTAAATAAATTTGAAGTTTTACCATTTTAACAAGAAAACATTTACCGAGTCAATTGTGAATTCAGGTACTAAATATTTTAATATTCATCTAAGATAATGTCCGTCTGTCTGTCCGTGTGTTAAATATTCGTTAATTTTCGAAAAACTCTAAAGTAAAGAACAATATAGGTGCCAAATTGATTCTAGTTACCCTAAGGGATTGAAATCCAGCAAAATTGGTTCAGTGGGATAAGTGCTATGAATCCAAATGTGGAATAACCAAAAACTAACAGTGGTGGAATGTACATATTGATATAAGATTTTGAACAAATTCGTTCTATTTGACTAGAAATCTTGCCACAACGTTTCGTGAAGATCGGCCCATAACTTATTTTATGCCCAATATAAAGCCCACTCTCGAAAAACACTTTAGCACACCTAAAAACATAACGAATAACGCTATTGTAATACGAGTACATTTTGGGCTGTCCCAGTTTTATATGCGTAGAAATCGCTCTGTAAAATTTCGTCAAGATCGGTTCATAATTTATCATAGGTCCCATATAAAGCTCACTATTCACTATACTCTAATTGTCGGTAGAGGGTACTAAAGCTTCAATTGTAATATGTATGCCTGATATTCAAAATTAGTTAGTGAATATGTCTAGATATTTGCTTTCGGTTTGTCTCCTTATAAATTGTATTAAATTCCAATACACATTAATAATAATACCACGAACAACATCCTCCACCAGGTGCACTTCGTTCTAACTTTTATTTTATTATTATTTTGTTGTGTTGAAAGAAATTTATCAAATTTATTGTAAACCACATAAATCTTGTCATTTGATTGTTAAAAATGAGATCTTCATAAACGCACATCGCATCGAAATTGCAGTCATTCTTACAATAATTAGTCCCTACCAAATGAAGATGTTTAACATAAATTTCTTTTCAGCTTCTCGCTTAAAAGTGACTTTTTGATTGTAGCCGCACCTTGTTGGTTAACACCTTTTATTCCATTCTTTTCTCTGTTTTTTTTTTCTTTTTTAGTTTTTTGGTGTTTTGTGGACGGTATGATGATGATGAGTCCATTATATAGATCAAAGAATTGTAAATAAATAAAAAAATCACATTGTGCAACACATGAAATAAACAAGAAGATGAAAAGAATAATGAAAACATACGAAAAGCTGTGTTGATAAATATTTTGCACGTGCATTTGTTACCAAAAAAAATATATTAAAGGAATTTGGTAAAAAGAAAAAAAAAAAAACTATTGTGGTATTTTTTGTATTTAAAAATTTCATTATTTTATTTTTTGTTTTGTTGTGTAATTTCCACATCTATTGTTTATAAAATGTTTTAATAATATTGCGTTGTGTTTGATGTTGTTTATAACCAAGTTACTGTTCGTCCAACAGAACATGAAATATTAAACGTCATCGACACCCAAAAGGACAACACACACAAAAATGTGTTACACTTAAGCGGTAAAATTAAAACAGCCAACTTTTTGTTTTATTCCTGGCGATGACAAGCGACATTTAAAGAAATCGGTATAAAATAAAACAAGCGATACTAAATCGTGCTTACGTAGAATATTTTTGTATAAAATGTCCTGCTGAGCCATATAAATGAGTATAAATTTCACCTTTTTTTTTGTTGTTGTTGTTGATTGTTTCATCTCGTTAAGGCTGAGAAACGACAAGAGAAATAGTAAACAATGATTACAAAACATAAACACACAAATAATCATCAGCATCATCATCCTCATAATGACACGACTAACGAAACCGATCAGGATTATTAACGAAGCCGACACCACTAATACATTCGTACATGATCAATTCGAAAGGCGATGATGTGTTTATAGGCATTTTTCATGTTCATTTTTAGGTTTTCTTGGAGTACACTGGGAAAAATCCTAATTTTTTGATATTATAAGAAGTGTTCTGGAAATCGAAAACACAAGAATTTAAAAGTCGTTTTTTTAATAAAATTTTTATAGTTAAAGAAATAGAAATACAAATTATAAAAAATCGGATTAAGAGTGTATTAAAAAGAACTTCGAAATTCTTGCGTTTTGAGTTTTCGGTTTCCAGAACATCTCTGTATTACACATATTCAGAAGATTGGCATAAAAGAACTACAAACTTTTCTAAGCGTAAAATATTCCGCCTCTATCTGAATTAGACTTTTCTTCAATATGTCTGACTTTTTTCCTTGGGACTTCGTTCAGATTTCTGTCAGACATTAAATATACATAAGTACGTACTCAGAAAAAATTCTTGCAAATTTTTTTTTCAATTAAACCATTAATAAAAAATTAAATCAGTTTTAATTTATTATATCAAAATTCCTTAAATGAACAGCATTACTAAAGAAAATGCCATTATTTTGTTTGCTGGTGAAAATGCAATTAATTTTTCAATAGATAACACAAATCTTTTAATTGAAATCAATTTGTATTTTTTTCTGTGTACTGTCTGGCCGCTTTCTAAACAATTTAGCATGGATATATTGGGGGGAATTTTTGTACCCCCCCTGACTGATTCATACAGATGAGTCTAACTCATTTTGTGAAAATAATGACAATTGGGATTAAGTTGAAAATAATTTTAATAGTATTTCATTGTTTAAAGAAAAAAAAAAACAAAAGATTAATGTACTGTTTTTTGAACACAAGTGATTGAACGTGTAGTAAAATTTATACTCAGATAGAAAAGACTCTGATGTATTTTGACATCAGTATTATGACAAGTATCTTCGTTTTTGACGCCATGGCACTTTACATCATGGTGATGTCAGCCCTAACATCACTGGCCGAAATTGAAATCAGGGTCAAATTTAAATTACATCATCGATGGGTTGACACATCGGTATCACAGAAATGACGAATCGGAGTCAGTTTAATAAAACATGTCATCAGTAACATCGAAGAAACGAATCATTAGGCTCAATTTATTGGCATTTTGACATTGGGATTGACTTAATTCAAAGTGAGAGAATATTATTATATACTTACCCGTTACACATGTGTGTTTCACTTTTGTTGTATTCTGCCCTTTGTTTACTGAATAACTCTCAATTATAAGACACCAGCAGCATGCCCGATATGGTTTTCGTAATCATTCTACTTTGAAAATTTGATATATTTGACTAAATAATTTAAAAAATAGAATATGGGAATTTATGCTTCTCATTTTACTTTTTAAACATGATAATAATGTTAATAATATATTATGACATAATATATTATGTCAGCGCACTGATGACAGTTTGTCATCGCACTGATGACAGTTTGTCATTGCACTGATTACATGATATATTAAATCATCGCATTGATGGCAGCTTGACATAACACTGATAACAGTTTGTCATCGCACTGACGACAGTTTGTCTGTAAGATGACAAAATACATCAGCGTTATGACGTTCAATGTACACAAAATCTAGCATTGAATTTGTGTCTCTGTAGTCATAGCGTAGATGATGTCACTTTTTTTCCTCATTGATGCCATTTGTAATAACATTGATGTCATAATTCTGATGTTAGGGCATCATCAATATGTAGATGCATTTTTCTATGAGTGTACAATCATTCGCATATGGGCATTTCCATGTCATCGTACTTAAAATTTGTACGCCTTTAGAGCGGTATAGATTTTGCACAAATAGTAGTGACTGGATAAAAATTATATTATTATGTTTCATTTAGAAGGTATTATATATGAAAAAAAAAATAATTACCACATTCGGTGCATATCGTGCGTGACATAAACGGAAGTGATTTTGGGATGAATGTTAACAAATGCGAAAATCTGCGAATTGTGGGAGATATTTTTTTTAATTTTTACATTAAACCACATATTTGTCCTTTTTAATACGTAATTGGAAAGAAAAAAATCTTTTTGGATAGTTTTATAATGAACAAACTGTAATACCGTTCGTGACATACCGTACGTAACAGATTTTTCTCTTATATTGTTTAGAAGGTATATAGTATACTCTTGGTAAATATATGCATACAAAAACTTAAAATAAACAAATATGAAAGTGTAGTGGGTCAAGCCCGATCATACGATACCCTAGACCATAATATTTAAAAAAAAAGTTTTGAGAGTAAACCCTATTTTCCACCAAAACAGAAATGTTCTTTGAAGTTAAGAATTATATAAAAGTTATTTGTGGCGAACATTAATCAGATATCTTCATCTATATGACATTTGTTTGCCCCTAACCGCTTTAAGTAAAGGGGGTTTATATGGGACCTTTTGTGAATTCTGGACGTACCAGCACAACATGTTGTCATGACATAGTTCCTATCGTAAAACTGATTTTCGCCAATTTTTATGTCAATACCATAATTTTAAAGGAAGTTAGGGCATTAAAAGCATTTTTCAGGAGTAGTATTTGTATGGGTGCTATGGTCAAATATGGACCTATTCCTTTAACATTTGGTTATATGATTTAGATAAAATAAGCTTGGACCAAATTTTAACTAAATACCAACATAATCAGGTATGTGATGGAATTCGATTTTAAAAACGAAACGATTTGAAACCGAAAATATCGTTTTCAGTATCTTTTAAAATGGATTTTTAATACATATTCCTTTTATTTTCTTTATGTTAATTATATATGTTAACTGAAGTGTATTCTGAGCAAAAATTGAAGACTATAAGTTAGAAATGGATTTTAAAATCGCTCTAAATTCATCACACCCTTTAAAAACGTTCGTTTTTATATCGATCGATTTTCATCACATACCTGAATAAGATAATACATTTAGTTGCAGCTTATAAAATTTTTATTACACCAATTAAAAAAAAATCGATCAATTTTTTTTTTGCAATTAATACGAGTATCTTACTTTGAACTTTTATATTGAAACTCCTACGACTGATCAAATACAAATGACTTAGACAAATGATGTTTTTGCACTACGTACGTGACATTAGAATAGCATCCAAAACAAACCAAAATATATACCGCTAATCGAACTATATATTTGGTCTTTCCTCATGAATATTGTACATTTTTGTTGAAACATTAATTTTAAAGTATATTTCCAATATTACCAGTATCTAATCGGCAGAAAAGTGAAAATTGTTGATCGCAGTTACTTAAAGTTAGTCAAAGATAAAGTCGGTTTTAACTTTTATTTTTTGCTCTTCGAAAATGGTAATAAGCTATAAAAACCTTTGCATAATAAAGTTCGAGTGTTTTTTTACTTTCTTAAATATTTGAAAAAAAGTTTCAAGGGCTTCTATTTTTTGAATCGTGGTTGACATTCTCATGGAAATGCCCATATAATAAATAAAAAAGTTACATGTCTTAAAAGGAGTTCTTCATAAATTTTTAGATTTGGAATCTAAATTTGCCAGCCATTCATTATTTACATTCAGGTTACAGTATCGCAAACTCGTCTTAAGCTCTTGATATTTAATTTGAGCCAGTTATTGCACAATTACCCTTTCGTTGCTTCAAAAAACATTCTTACACACTTGCTTTAAGATCAGCATATTCCGATCTATATAATGTTTTCCTCTATGAGTTTTCATAAGTATGTGTTCGTCACAATAGTTTCCCTTAAATATCTTAATCAATTTCGTTCAAACTCTCCACTTTTTGCTGAAAATCTAATCTGATTTGCGATATTTTTTAATTAATTCGCTAAAAGTTTAAATTAAACTTTTACGCCAGTTAACTTTTTCGTGATTCTACTGCACACGCCAAGTCTGAATTAAGCGATGATCTATTTTTTAAGGGCTATACATCTGAATATTATTTTCGGATCCTGTTATTGTTAAAGTATTTTACTTTTTTTTCTAGGTGTATTCAATAACGTTTGTAAACATCTTCATGTGTTATCGATTTAATTGAGTTGTTGTCCTTTTCGGGTAAATAATTGGTGTTCTTGATTATTCGTCTTCATATTTGTGGATGTGTGCAAGAACGTGGCCATATTATGTGGTCTCTATTTTGTTTAACTCGTATTTCTCTCTACTTCAGAAAATGTCTGATTGCATTCCACAATTTGATATTTAAGATGTTCATCATTAATTTTTTCACTATCTTTTAAAATTGATGTCTACATATTTTCCATTTTGTCTATTTAGGTCTGTTATGGAAACAAAAATTACGATTCTGCCCAAATATGACACGGATATATTTTTAGATTTTATATGGCTGTGTTTTTTTTTTTATTCTTTAAGTAAAACAATTATCTTGAAGATGCCGCCGCTTCTATTGCCTTTTGTTGATTGTTTTTCTAATTGTAGATTTTCATTAATTTTTCCATATGTCGGCAAATGTGTTTGATGTAAATTTAACTGATGTAAAATAAAAATAAAAAAATATTTTAAAATATAATTATTATTATGAATAAGTGAAGACATTATTCGTGTTTTTGCTCTCCTTTACAATTTAACTTTAACAAGTACAAGATTTTTCTTTATTTTTTTTTTATTTTCTATTGTTTTAGGGCTTTAAGTGGGTAACAGGAGATGGATTGGCTGATTGGTTGCCTGGTCATGTTTTCTATTGGACATAAGTGGTATAATTGGAAATAAATATGTTAAATTGACAACATTAAATTTAGCATG
Source organism: Pollenia amentaria (assembly GCA_943735925.1). NCBI lineage: Eukaryota > Metazoa > Arthropoda > Insecta > Diptera > Polleniidae > Pollenia > Pollenia amentaria. The sequence continues at coordinate 247,283,901 of OX031007.1, read as the reverse complement.
AATAGTTTTACATGTTATTCAAAATATTCATTTAAGAGTTTACAAAATCAATATATATTTAATTTTTTTTTTTTTTGACATATTTGACCCAGCAAATCTAGATTTGATGGATTAAAACCACATGTAGACCAAAATATATAAAAACAAAAATTGTACTTACAGTGAAGGCACCTCCAAATCAGTTTTTGCTGCGTGGGACATTGTGTACATATTTAAAACTGTATTTTTTTCCTTAGGACTAATAGTGTTGAGATATCATGTGTCTAATACTTAAAAAATTTTCCCCAAAAAAAGCATCCTGGGGTAAGTTACAAAATTGATGTAACTATTTAAATTAAAAATTGAATTGAAAACTATCGCAGAGTTGCCAACATTTTACGACCAAAAATGGCTAAATTTTAACCAAAATTTTAAACATAAAAATAGTTTCACTTTACAACATAACCCAACTTTTATAATATTTTTGCCTCAAAATTTTGCAAACCGTGAAGAAAATGTTGCTAAATAATTTTTTTTGGATAAATGCAAAATACAAATGAAGCCCGTGTGCTTGCTGGATAACTATTCTTAAAAAAAAAACAATAATAACATAGGCTTTATATCTTTCATTCCCGTCTGTTTGAAATTTCGGAAATTCCGGAAATTTGTAATAAGACTATATAAAAAAGGATATAAGACTTATAATATTGTTGAAAAAAATGTCGTTTAAACCGTCTAATGTGCCACATCATCAGAGTGGAAGAGGGGAGTTATGGCATTAAAAACTTTTTTGGAGTGGCATTACTATCGAAGTAAATTTTGGTAAGATGATTTTGATTGCAATTAAATTAGTTTGCACCAAATTTAATCCTTAAACCAACATATTGAAATGGTTTATCGGCACAAATTTCAAAATTGCGACCTGTACTTTGCACATTCGGTTTACATTAACAGCCAGTCAGTCGGACGGACATCTTTTAATTGACTCAGAAAGTATTAAAATAATTAAAAAAGTGGGAAGACGATTATTCTGCGGCTGTCTGATTACGAAATTATTATTATTTTTCATGTCGGTCACCATTGATCATATTTTTCATAGATACAGACATACATACACATATATTATATCGCTTGTGTTGTGTTGAATTTCAGGTGACCTGTTTTATGAACTGAGGTTTCGCTAAACTCCGAAAGGAACATTTAACGGTGTCTTAATATATTATCGCAATTAGAGGCCATTTATGTAAAATGTGGAATGAAAATTGCAATTAAAAATTACATGAAATATTATTCTTCCTCAACGTCGTCTGGATTAACACAATGCATAGTACGGAGCTCTGGAGCCAAACAAATCGAAGACCAATTCACATCGAAACATTAAGTCGGAAATGGCGTTGTCAACTAAACATCCAAGTTAGTGGTATTGATAAAAGTTGGAGATAAGTCAAACATGTTTCGACCTCAACCACTAGGTCTTCTCAAAGGGATTTGCCGTGTAAGACGTGTAAGACGGCAAATCCCTTTGAGAAGACCTAGTGGTTGAGGTCGAAACATGTCAGGTTCAATAAAATAACCACAATACTAATTAAATATCTTTAGGTTTGGAAAAAATAAATAGTCACTAGCGGCTAAATCTGCGATCGGCAAAATCAGGACGCCGCGTTTTCTCTTTTTTCTTTTGTTACGTCCGTGTGCACACACATTTAAGAGAATTTAACAACATTAACAATAACATATGTAAAATTCATACAACGCACACAATCGCAAAATGTAATAGTATAGGTTGACGGTCGCAGGTCTAACCCACGAATCCAAAGAAAGAAGATTGCGCACTCAGCCGTACAAACAAATTTTCTACTGCGAATCTACGACAATATAGAATGCAAATGAGTGTTTGTTGTAAAAAAAGTTAGACATACACAAATTCTATTTCTTTGTCACACAACAAAATAACGGACCTGCGCAATGCGCAATCTTGTTTTTTTGAATCATGGTCTAAGCCATAGATTTTGGCCATGAAATTATCATTGAGCACACGAAATTAACTTTTTTTTACATCTTCTTCTTTAATCCCGAGGTAGCCTGATACCAATGGCTGTCAAATACAAACTAAAGAAATTATTAAAACTTTAGCATAAGTCAACTGCCAGATGCCTATTGACAGGAGCAGTGTTGCCCTTTCAGTTAGGAGGCGACAAATTCAAAAGGTCAGGAACTTATTGACTAGCTCTCGTATATTATAACCAGGGAAACCATAAAAATGAAATTACATGTTTTCCTTGTGCGACCAATGAAGGCTGAAACAATATATTTATCCATTTTAGAGCCTTTTATGAAAGTTGCCATCGCTTTGTTAGTGCATATTTTTGCATATTTTAGAGCATTTTGTTGCATAATTTAGTTAAAAGAGCATTTTGCAGCATTTTTTAAGTATATTGTGCATATTTTGTTTTTTTTGTGGCATGTTTTGATACATGTTAAATTTTTTTTCCAAATTTCTGGTTGTTCGGTTTTAAATATCTATCTGTATATCCAACGTGTTGGTTCAACTTCGTCATCTACATATAATTTTTACTCTAAAATTGTAAGCCAAAGCAGGTTGTCATTAAAGATAAATGTTATTTTAAACTTTAAAATTTTATATTTATATTAGCAAAAATTAAGGAAAAATTATATACCTTTTTGCGATGTAATACATAGAAATCTGGACCAATCTTTTAGTAACCGACCGACTCAGAAGCACTTTTTAAAGAAATGTACCCTTGTCCATCCGTCCATCTGGCATATGGATTTTAGCCTCATAGCATTACTTTGTTTTTGTGAGCCCATGACAGCTCATCGTTTCCAAATACGGTAAAATTTCAAAAACTCGTCTCGCGTTTGGGCTTTATATATTAGGATTGTTTTTTTAAATGCAACTGTTTTTAAATTGTTGAATGTTTGGCTTTGAAATGAGCAATTTTTGATTTTTTTGGGGCATATTTTTAAAAATTTTCAGGGCATATTTTCGATTTTTTAATGTGCATAAAACGCATATTAAAATTGTAGGGATAGTTCTTCGAAAACTCTCTCAGTTAAAATCTATCATTTCTTTTCAAACTCAAAAGCTTAATGTCATAAATATTATTTTTTCCAATAAGTCCCATATTAAATACCTCCATCAAAGCTAAAAATACGAATGTGTCATTAAATGTTCTAAAATATTAAAATAACTTTCATGATTATGTAGTTCAAAAAAAGTTTAACGCCTTGAAATGTTAAATACGCCAATCTGAGTTCCCAACACTCTGTCAGTCAGTTAACTGTGAATGTAAATTGAATTTTTCACAATTTTGTTGACAAACATGTCCGCATAATGCGATTTACAGTTTATGAACTCACAGCGTTCAAACAAGGAATAATATCCGCAGAACCGCCAAATATTTACAAAATACGAACATTTAACAGAGGAAACAAACTCCTATATTTACAAAATTCTTATTAAATGACCCCTCCTTTTCATAGAACACAACTTAAAAGTTAAAGTTAAAAAATCAACAGATGTCAATTTGTTTTAAAAGAGTTTTTAAATTTGTATTGTATTTTTTGCATTATTGATTTTCGAAAAATCGAAATGAATACAAAACTTTCTGCTGTGAATTGATTTTAAATAAAATAAAGCCAAACGAAACAAATTAACGTCTATTTGATTTGTTTATACCAAATTGTGGTTTATTTTTCAATGAAAACATTTTTTTTTAAATAAAACACACACCAAGTCAGACATTCAGTCAGCCGATTTATTATGTTTCTGTTGCTGTTCATACACGTCTATTATTTTATTGTTGTCGTGCTAAACAATGAAAAGCGAAAAATAAAATAATTATTTCCATTCAAATGAATTCCCTCTTTTTTTGTTTTTTTTTTTTTTTTTTGTTAGTTTACATGTATTATTGTTAAAAATATATTTAAAAAAGTAAACTTTAGTAAAAATCTATTGAAGTGGAAATAAATTGTGACCAACAAAAAGTGTTGGATAGTAATGAGTTTCGGTTTTCGGTCATGTGTGTGTGTGTTTTTCTTAACACACATGTGCATTGTAAGTGATACACTCGGGAAAAAACGGGAGTTAAAGTTGTTAAAATTAAAAAAATCTTCCGCAAATCTTTAAGGATCGGCTATATGATTTTTTAAATTTAAGTTGTTCTTATCCAAAGGCGTTTTAGAAGTCCCTAGGTATTAATATCCCAAAAATAATTTTTATTGAGTTTGAAGTAATCGTTTATAGCAAATTTCATTGATTTGTACATTTGTATTGAATTGAAATGACGTAACATTCTTTAAAAGTTTCGAATATCCATTTATTACAATTCACGAAGTTTTAATAGTTAGCAATTTTTCTATTTTATTTGCCCATCTAAAGAAGTTTAACTCTATAAGAAGATATGGTCAGTGCAAAAATATTATTACCAACTTTTGTGACTTTTAAAATACAATTTTTTTTAGAAGATTTGAAATGTTTTTAGACTCGTGCAGTGCAAATTATATTTTAAAGCGTGTTTTTTACGTTTAGGTATTCTCGGGGAGATTTCTTAATACATATTAATTTTGAAGTGTCACAATTTGATAGTTTCCACCAATAGGCAAAACACTCACGTAAAGAAAGCACATTTTGCGATATGGTCACATCCGTAAAAAACTATTTTTAACAAAAAAAAAAAAAAAAAAAAAAAATTAACATACACAGAATGAAAAAAAAACTCGTACTATATTTAATTTTTTTTCCATTTTCTTTTAGTACGATTTATGTACTAATAACACCAACAAGTACTTTAAACAATCCAAAATGGGATTATTTTCGAAAAACCATTGCATTTTATATGCGTGCAAGCGTTAGTGTTTGTAAAAGTTTGTTGCAACAACAACAAAAACACTACAAAAGTCGGTAAAATAGTGGTGAAAAATGTGACACAATTGGGTAATTTGTGGCACTTTTGAATGTTTGATGGACCTGTGGTACTTTATTATATTTTTTAAATCCTTCAACACATTTCGCAATCTAATTTTCTCATAATTTTATTTACAACATTCTTTGTTAAAAGCCGAATAAGCCACACGAGCTGCTTGAACAATGATATGAAAAACCTATGAAGCATGTTTGTACGAAAATCCAACATTTTTTTATTTCCCCAAATATTTTGTTGTTGTTAACAAACCGCTTTTTCCCTATTGTGATAATACTACGAAGCTCTACGCTTGTCTGCAGAAGACCAGAGCCTTTGACGGGAATCGAACCCGCAGCCCCACACTGATAGACTACCTCACTACCATCAAGCCTACCTTTAAAGGATAAAGTCATTACTTTTGCTTGCAATTCTGCGTTGTTTATACTCAAATATATTCCAAAAAAAATTGCTGATCCTACCAAAGATATTTTGACCATTTCAAATCGTCAATTTGGCCAAAAAAATAAAAAACAGACTAAAAACAACAATAACAATAAGAAAATAATATATTATATTCATCTTTAAAAAGTATAATAAGAAGCAAACATTCTCGGATTCTATTTGTTAAGATTATTTTGTTAAGTCTATACAATTTTTAAAGTAGAATGATTACGAAAACCATATCGGGCATTCAGTTGTCTCATAATTGAGAGATTTAGACAAAAGTGAAACAAACATGTGATGCCGTTTTTTTCATTTGTTACTTTTTTCATAACTTTTGAAGGCCCAAAGTAAAAAATATAATTTTGCTTTATTTGACCAAATTTGCGTAACTTTTGGTACATGGCACAGAACGAAGTAATATTTTTGGAAAAATACTTGATTCATGAATGAACCATTGTTCAACAATTTAAAACAAGCAATATTTATTTATTCTGATTTATGTTCTTGTTCAATAAATGATTTCTTTGTCATGTTAGTATCACTAAAACACACTGGAAAAAGGCCAATCAAGCGGCGGAAAAATCATCTCTTCTAAACTATAATCTGATCTACAATAAATGTATGTATGAATTAAAGGCAAGAATGTAGGCTTTAAGCTCCGTTAAAAAGTAGGCGGCTATTAAACCAATGTTTATTATTATTTACCATTACATCTTCAGATGCAACCGTCTTGATGGAGGACTAATTTAACCATAATATGGTTAAGTAAAAGTCAGCATAATATCTTTAACAATTTTTGTTAAGCATATCTATGTTGGAGGTAACAGCTTGAATTTTAAAATACAACTAACATTTTATTTCGAGCGTAGTTGATTATTACACTAAAGTGAACACATTCAAACAAAAAAAAAAAAAAAAAAAAAAAAACCTTATTAAAAATAGTTTTATTTTTTCAAACGAAAGCTCGTTGTAGAGTTCGCTAAAAATATTCAAAAGGAAATTATGAAATTACTATACGATTATAGAAACCCTAACGAATATTAACTGCAACTTAAAACTATCCTGAAATAGAAAAAACCCAAAACTATGGGAAATATGTGGATCGTTAAGCGTTACCAAATAATTTTGGTTTCATGTCTTTCAAATATATCAACAGCAAATAAATTTGTATTGCTTTCATTAGTCCCCATGAAGGTCTTCATTACATTTATTATTTATTTATCTATCTTATGTGTCTCTCTAAAAGCCACAATATTGTGTGTTGGTTGTCGTCAAACCCCCAAGTGTTAAATGTCAACCTTGCTGCATTAAAACTGCATCACTAATCTCTGTTCAATGTCAAATAAGTTTTAATATTTCTATTTCTTAAAAAAAAAATTTGTGTTGCCAAAGTTTTGGTTTCTCCGAAAAATCCTGGTTAACCAGAATCCCAAAATATCCATTGACCTTGGTGGTATTGAGATTCAAGGATCCAGTTCCAAAACATTACTCTAATGTATTTTCTTACCAATATTTACAAGTTTTTACCATATTCAAGGCCATAAGACAAATGTAGCCAAAACACAACTGGACTCTCTGTCAACAAAACAGGGCAAATAAAAGAAATGATTTCTTTATTGGATGACTCCCAAGTGTGCTGAAATGTTGGTTGGGTATCGAAGGAATTCGATCGCTCTGGGATACGGAGCTAAACAATCGTTAAACATTTATCGGCACAGCTTGGGCATAACAAAACATGTTAGTTTTCCAAAAGAAGTCAATGGTTGTCAACACTCTAAAACATAAGGAAATTAAAAGGATCTTTTACTTAAAATCCTCAGTAAATAGTTAAACAACTCGTAAAATCTATCATTATTGAATAAGCACGGCACAAGAATCCATCAGCCCAAACCGGCATACAACCAAAAAACATTTTCTGTGACAAAACAATGTGCAGAGCAAAAAAACAGTTGACTATACAGTTGACGTTCTTCTAAGCGTCTGTATTTTTACCCTACAACAAACAATTGTCAAGGCATTATTGTGCACAACTTCACACCCCTACGGAGCGTATCGGAATCACAAACAATTGTTGTTAACTATTGCTCGTTTTCTCTTCATTAAGACACAAAATGCGGATATTGTTCAAATTGATCAGGATACATGCACTAATACATTTATATGAAAACACATTTGCACATTTGACATTTATGTTTGAGAATGTGTACATTTGTATGCCTCTCGGTTGGTGTAAATTGACACATTTAATTTTTTTTTATACTGAACAGATTTTTGTTTTTCGTTTTGCAAATTGCTGCAAGTTTAAAGAAATAATTCACCTTTTTTATGGCAAAAAGTAGAAGAAAAACAAAATCACAATACTATTGTAACACTGTTGGAGAAAAATGTCTTCGAAAACTAACTGAGTGACTTGTCCTGTAAGAATATGAAACTAAGAGTGATGAATTGATAAAAGATTGCCTGTTTCGAGAAAAAGATTAGGAGTTTCTTGTTCTACTGTAACAGAAGGAAATACGAACATAAAGTGTAAATTTGTGAACATTTCATTTTTTTAACATCTCCATAAAGATGACAGATTCATAACAAAGAAATTATATTGACTGATCACTAAAAATGTATACATCCAAAAATAGAGAGAGAGATGGATGGGCTCCTGGGTCTTTTTATATGTGGCCAGACAATCTACATACAAACACCAATTTAATTATGTACATACAGTATGAATACGAATTTTGAAGATCTATTTCCTATTTTTTCCGCCATACAATACAATTTTATAAGCAGATTAACATTTCATCAGAATATTTATTTTTGTTAAGGGGTTTAATCTGTAAATGTTTGTTGCATAAAATAAAATCCTTTTTTATATGTATTTTGAAGGTGTGACAAATAAAATATGTACACAAGAATATGAAAAGATAATTTAATGTAAAATAAAATTTCCTGGAATTATGGTAGTAATAAATTCAAGGAAACGTGCCTCAATTAACATTTAGATTTACTCTCCTTTAAGAATTCCTTAAATGTATATTCTTTGTTTTTTATTTGGATGGATTTCAATTAAAAAATTTGTGATATTAATTAAAAAATTAATAAAATTTGCAGAAGTAAACAAATAAATAGTTTTTGGTGCTGTGTTGCTGATATAAGTAAACGTCTAATTCACTTGATTAAATTTTAAATTACAACAGATTTTATTTTTGATTGATGTTTTAAATGGAAAAAAATTGGCGACAATTTTTATTGTGTATATTGGATAATGTTCATTTTTAAACGGGATAAAAGAAAAAAATCCTATTGAGAGCGAAGAAATTTTGTGGGGATCTTACAAACATTTTTTAACAGATTCAAATATTATTTTAGGTAACGGATAGTCGAAAAAAGAGTTTCAAAAAATATTAATATTTTTTGTAGGTGTAGAATAAGTATCCCTGAAGAAGGTACATAACCGAGTGCAGAAGTATGCGATTTAATAAATTTAATATTTTTTATAAAAAGAAAAGAAAAGTGACCTCAAGCTTAAATAAAAGGATTAATAAATAATAAGTATTTTTATAAGAAGTCGCAGTATTTAATTAGTGTTGAATAAGTAGATGATTTAAAAATTGTTATTATTCGCTACAAGAATATTTTTTTTCTCCATTACCCCTTCTGGGAGCATATGGCTTCCACAGAGCATATCCATCTTACACGATTTGTTGCTGTTGTTTTGGCGTCTTCCCACGAAAATTTCACTGTCCTAGTTGTTGGAGTATTTTTTTTTTGCCTTGTATCAGTTTTGTTAACACAGAAAAATTTAAAAATTGTCTCTAATCCCCAAATTTATACCAAATTCATAATATTAAGCATAGAAGTTGTTGGTTTTGCACCTATTGCCAAAATGATTACTAAAAATTGTAAAACTTTTAATATTTTTATATAATTTTATATAATATAGTTTTAATTAAAAAAATTATCAAAAAACTTTGCCATATCCAACAATGTTAATTTATTTAATTAAATATTAACAATTCCCAACAACAATTCTACAAGTTTAGATTATTTTATTTTAAACGAAAAAGTCAATTAATATTTTTTGATATTTAATTAATATTTTAATTAAAAATTTATTTCAAAACAACTTAAATATTAATTAAATCAAAATTATATTATTAATTTTCTTTCAACTGAAAAAGTAATTGATTCAATTATCAGATTAATTAAATTTAAATACTTTTCAAACCAGTTTTTTAATTGATAAAAAACTTTTTTCTGTGAATCGATTGTTTTTCCAGATAATTAGATAACTGGTCTACTGTAATGGGGCTGCCATCTGTCGTTGCCTAGAACCAACGCTCTCCGTGAATTTGGTGTTGTGGCGGGAATCGTTGGTAATCTTTGATTGCTATCCTCTTTTCCAGGGGGAATGGGAAGTTCAGGGGGCTTCTTGGATGGATTGTTTGGAAGCCTCTGTCGTTGATCGAAAATTGGGTTTTTAGGCAAGCACTTTAACACCTACACCATGCCTTTCTTTTCAAGATGTTTCTATCTCATTGTAATCCATTCTACATCTTCCGATTATTTTGGATTCATCACTAAAACCATGACAATTAATTCAATTATTATTGTGGCACCAATGACAAAATGGCATTTCATTTGAAAGCAGCGTTACCATTTGTCAAGTTTTTCCTTTTTGCAAGTCTTTTTTTGCTTAACTTTGTTTTTATATTATTAGACAAAATTAATACATTTTGGTGTTTTCCTTTAAAATGTTGGTGCTTTTGTAGAACAAAATTATTTAAAAAAAATAACAGATTTTTTCAGAAATGGTGACATTTTCAACATCTTCCATGCGTTCCTCCGAAATGTATGGAAGTGTACAAAGGGTATTAGCTCTATGTATTTCTTATGGAAACATTTCAACATTTTTGCAAATAGATGGCAGATGTTAGATGTTGACAAGAGTGAAAAGGCTTTGTGTTCAAAAAAAACTTCGTCGAGACCACATTTTCCATACAATTTGACATACAAATTTGATTTAGAAAGCCATCGAAAATAAAATCTATTTTATTTTGAGAACTTTTTTCGTATTCTCTCACATAAAGACATTTATTCTCTTAACAATGCTACCATACTTTCATTCAATTTCAACCATTTTGTAATCGGAAAATAAAAAACAAACGCAAGTAAAAAATTAAGACAATAAAATCAGATAGAATTTGAAGTTCCTGTCGACATTTTAATTTTTGCCTGAAGTTGAAGACTCAATTCTATTTGAACACTATAATTTATATATTAAATTGTTATTCTACTGTATATAGTAGATTTTGAAAAAGTAAACATGTTTAAAACTAATTTTATAAAAGCTGATCAAACACTATTAATTTTGTCTAAACTCAAAGAATATTTAATTGACCAACACAAAAATCTTTTTTTACTTAACGATACAGAATACATGTATTTGACTTTAAAACCAGTCCCAGACAATAAACTATATAAAACTACATTTGGCTGTGTCGTATGTTGTCTTCTTTATGCAGGAGTAACTCGTAAATTAATTTCGAAACAATTGAATTCAATACAATTCTTTAACTTCTATTTAAATAACAAAAATTTTGTACTTATTAGAAATTTGTTACGCTTTGGGGAGTTAAATTTTAACACTTGGCTGACTGACTTAACTTTACTATAACAATCGATCGATCCTACGCATCCTCACTCACACACACACACACACACACAACAACCACTATATGTATTTTCTCACACTTTCTACTCCTTGCTCTCTTATGCACATTGCAGTCTCTCATTGTTATTGCAATTCGAACAACAAGGAAAAAAGAAATAACAATAGTTGAACTACAATTTCGTCCTAATGTCAAATGATTACTTTTAATAAATCTTAATGCGCATGACGAATTAGATTAGTTGCACCAGTTCCATGTATACGAGCGAAGCCAAAGTATCACCAGATAAGGAATAAGTTCATGTGTAGTACCAAACATACGAATCAGGAATTAATACAGAAAAAAAATAACTAATACTTAATATTGTTGTTTTTATTTCTTTTTGTTGTGATCCTCTGAACAAAATAAATAAAAACGTTTGTTTTTTTGGAATGAATTCCAGATAACTAAAGAATTGTTGCTGTACACATGGTAAAAAGCGTAACTAAATTTATAAACAATGATGATAACAGCCACAAAGTAACAAAAAAGACACCAACAATTTTCATAAAAAAAGTATCCACCAAAAAGGATCAATTTGATATAGAAGTCATTTTTGTTTGTTGTTGTTTATATATTTCTAACTATATACAAAACAGCATACTAAAAACACAAATACTATCACGTATTTCTACTCTCACATACAGAAATATAAATTATTGTATTTAAGAATGGCTTAATTAACCAGACTCTGTACTCTGTTTTTCGTTAGCTTGGCAGCATGTTCTCTGATAAATCATTTTCCTTGTCCATTAATTTGGTAAACGTAATGTCGGTGCTCAAACAAAAAAAAAAAAAAAACAAAATCAACCTCACATGATTATCTCATCAATTTTTTTAAGGGAGTTTTAGTTCTTTATGCTTTTTTGGGTATTTTTATAAAAATGCAAAATTTGCTGTAGGTCTTACTTATGTTCAATTTTTTCTTTAGTCTAAATATATTTTACTTTTAAAATATCTATATTTTTCTTATCGTATATTGAACATGTGAGGTCCTTTTGATACCAAATTTAATGCTGCAAAGAAACAACTTAATACTGCACAAGTGAAATGGAATTGCCATTAGAAATTATTTAAACTCAGTCAAATTTATACACAAAAAAATTTTTTCGACTAAACCATTAATAAAATAAATCAGTTTTAATTAAAAGTTTAATCAAGTAAATTTATCATTCAATTTAATATCATAAAATATTAAATTGATACTTTAATTTTTTTACTGGTGCAAATTTAATTAATTTTTTATTTAATATCACAAGTTTTTAATTAAAATTAATTTTCAAAGAAAATTTGTGATATTAATTAAACAATTAACTAAGTTTGCAGCAGTAAACAAATTAATAATATCAATTAAATATTTTTTGATATTATCAACATTTTCTGCAGTAATGTTGTTGATTACGGTAAACTTTTAATTCACCTGATTAAATTTTTAATAAAAACTGATTTTATTTTTGATTAATGGTTTAATTATAAAAAAAAAGTTGGCGAGAATTCTGTGCATATTTATATTTAGAATTCAAATGTTTCCGAAACAGCAAATAAACCTCGGAAACTTTTAAAATTATAGACGGCTCGATTTCGCTTGAAAAAAGATTGCCCCCAAAGGCTAAAATGTTTAAATGTTAGACTTTTTAAATTCGGTGAAGCCTAGAACCTGTGCCTTTGATTCAGAACAAATTGACAGCATTAAAAGAGGAAGCACCCTGAAAAGAACAGAATTAAAATTATGGAGGAAAAAATCGATTGGAACAGAACAGAAAAATTTTCCAAAATTGTTCACCAATTAAAGCATTAATCAAAAATAAAATCAGTTTTAATTAAAAATTTAATCAAGTGAATTAAATGTTTAAACAAGTAAATTAAACGTTTTATCAAGTTCGTTAAACGTTAAATCAAGTGTATGCAACGCTTAATTAATTATTTTAATTTACTGGTGCAAATTTCATTAATTTTTTTATTAATATCACAAACTTTTAAAATTAAATAATTTTTTACTGTGTAGCCATGTTTCGATAAGAAGAAATATATATATACATATATATATGACGCACATTGTCAAAACAGCATAAAACAATTAAGTACGGTTGTTCGTTTAATACACATTTCTCTATTTAAGCGGAATATGTGTTTGGTATATGTAAAAAATTCAACAAAAAAAGTAAGTTATCCTAATTAGAACCCATGGGCAATCATGGGCCCGCCAGTACAAAATTTTATATTACGAGGTTAATGTGCTGTTTTCACAACACAAGCGTATACTTTATAGGGTCTAACATCAATATTGTAGAAATTACGAACGGAATGATAAACTAATTTATATACACTAGGGAGATCGGTTATTTAACTTTTTCAAAACCCGGTTTTCGAATATTCCGAATGGTTGCTATTTTTAAAAAATCGGTTTTCGGTAGAGCATTTTCAAGATAACCGGTTAACCGGTTTTAATTCGAATGCATAAAAACACAAAAATCAATTAAGTTTTTGTAATAAAACTTTAATTTAAACAAAAACAAAACTATTCACAATGGCAAGGAACCAACAAAATATATAGATATGATTTAATATATGTTCCGAACCAACAAATATTTGACGATAAAAGCCAAGAAAAGTGTGACCAGTAAATTGATCAAACTTTAGCTAAATTTTCAACAATTATTTATTGATTACCTAAACTTTATTTGTAAGAAGATATTTGTATAATGTAATTTAGAAACTGTTGAATGATATACAAACGTTTGGCAAAAGCAAATAAATTATAGGAATTTTATAGTTATTATTTGAAATATTCTCTCAAATTTATTTTAAATGAAATTTAATTTGTTGGTGATTAAGCTATCTATATAAATCAACCATATTTTTCAAGAGTTGCAAGCAAAACCTCTTAGCCAGGATTATCTATTTCAAATTAATTTGTTTCAGCATTATAGAAACGAATAGTGAACTGAACATTCCCTCTGTGTAAAATATTTGTCAATCCGTCGACTACAATTTAAAACATTCCATGACATTGTTAGATTTCTTCAATTTTGTTTTTTAGTTCTTGGTGTTATAATAAATGAAACTGATGAATTTTTTTCATATCGTTGATTCCGCCGGAATGTTGTAGTTTTAAGCATTCCGTCCTCGGCAACACAAGGGGTTAATATTTCACACAATGATTTATTTTTGGAGTTTTAGTTGGAGCACATTAATGTCAAGCATGTGGAATAATTAAAGGTGATTATTATGTCGTAACGTAAAAGAAGAACTTTTGCAACTTATCATTGTAGGACACTTCAGGAACCAAACTTTGTCTTTTTGATCCCGTTCGAAATATCTTAAGAAATTACATCTATATAAAAATATATTTATTATTTAGAATAATCTCGCACAAATTACTACATATTAACTTATTAACTGTACCTTTTTTTGTAGTATTTTGAATTGTTTTTGGTTTTTTTTTTTACAAGCACACACACGCTTTTATAAGCGATTTGTATTTACATTGTTCATAATGTTTTTGACTTTGTTTTGACATTCTTCATAAAAAGTTTTAGTTTGCCCAATATTTAATTGGAAAATACTTAAATAATGGGTACATTTTCAAGAAGAGTATGGAAAATGTATGTTTTCTTTTATTATACCAAAATAACCGGTTTATTCGATATTCGAAAAATGGGCATATTAAAATAACCCGCTGGGGCAAAACTAAAATAATCGGTTAAAGCCGGTTGAAAAATAACCGTTCGATTTCCCTAGCCCGGGGTTTTCAAAATAACCCTTAAATACTGAAGAATTATGTTAATTACTTAACCCCAGGATATCTACCGGATCAGGAAACTTATTTTTGTTTAATAGATATGTTTTGTGAATTTCAGGTGAATCGTACCATAAATTAAAAAAAGTTTTAATATAACGATAACAGCGCTAACTTTCGGGATTAAACTTGAGAGAAACTAATTTATTGTTCAAGTATGGCCTCAATCGGTCAAGCGGTTCTTGAGATTTAGTAACGCGATGCAAACGTTTTTATATATTAACATATACCCTTTTTCAGCTGTGGTGAAGGGCTATAAGGCTAAATAAACTCTCACATTAATGAAAAATTCGTTCTCTTAATTTAATTCTATTGAATTCTATTCTATTTCAAAACCTCAATATTTAAAAAATTCAATTTTAATTTAATGACACCAAATTATGTTTGATTGCGCTACATTATTGATTCCATCTGTTCGTGAAACGATTTTCATTATGAAATGTAAGTCAACATTTTCATTATTTAAAGCAAAGTGTTAAAATCATAAAAAACCATTTTTCTAATGACGACTTTACAACGTCATAAAACCATAAGTAGGACTCATTGTTAGAGATGTATGAATAAATAAACAGGCAAAGAATTCGGCGAAATACACTCACACTCGCAATAAAATTTAGGTAAACGAAACGAATATTTGAGCTCGAAAGCATGTCAAAGTTAAAACAAATATAACTTCGACCGCGACAAATTAAAAGAAACGCACACCACGTTTATGGTGTGATGCATGTGGTGTGTAGAGAACGTTTGAATGGATGCACAACAAACCATCGTTAAACTGTTAAAGGAACATTTTAAAATTTTAGTGAGCAATTCGTTATTTAGCATATTCGTATGCTGTTCTCTTCGCGTTGTTGTTTGTGTGCAGGACACAATAGAAAATGACTAACATTATGGGCAATTATTGCTGTGAATGATCTCCCAGAGTGGAACTAACCACCGCTATTCGGTCGCAGAATGCTCGTAGTTGATGGCTACAAAATTAAAAAAAACGTATGTTTAAACGTCAAAAATCGTTTGTAATTGCTTCGTGTTGCCTTATTCGAATTGAAACAGATATAATCGAACTCTGGCCAAGATAATTTGGTATTACACGGTTAATTGACATTGTCTATCTTAAGAGAGATAAAAATATACTTATGGGTTTGCACAGTGCGAGAACATAATAGAAATGTAATTTCGTTCTTAAAGAAAATCGTTTATGATTTAATGATTTGCTTTATTTAGAGGCCATGCTGAAATTTCCGGATTTAATGCATTTTTAGGACGAAGATGAAAACGTTCAAGAGAAGAGGTGTAGATAAATGTGGTTGCCTATGAAACCATAATGGCAGATGCGAAAATACATCATGGTTTTAAGGCGTACATTTACTTACACCCTCTCTTTATTTCGCTATGCATATACTAAGTGCAACATAATCGAAGACCACAGTGGTTGGGATAAAAAAAAAAGAGATTAAAAGATTCCTTAGCATTCTGTGTGTCTCTCTGTTGTTAAACTGATGAGACGATTATAGTGTTTTAAATCAATTAGTTTTGTCGAATCCCGTCATAATTCGCCCTTCATGTTGCCATACAATGGACAAATATTGTAGAAAACAGGCAACAACAAAACTAACTTTTAAATTGTGGTAGGGGAATATTTCTTTAGATGCATGTCGTGTCGGCTTCTTTGCTTGAAACAACAAACACCATAAAAAGGATATTTTAAGTCATCATTACACTACTTACTTTTGGCAAATTTTGTTGGATTTTCTAGTTGTCTCAATTAAATCATAAAAAACGAACAAATCTTTGGTTGCAAAGAAAAAAATGTAGGCGGACATTTTTCTCTACAGCTTTCTCTCTAACCTGCTCTATGTCAAGCATTCATGTGATTGTTCTTTTGCCGCCTTAGCTCTGTCTTATGTTGCCGACAAGAGTCCTCTTTCTCTTCTCTTTATTTCAATTTTCCGATTTTTGGCAACCTCCTTAGCAGCTACCGCTGACAGGGCATATTTTATTTTATTTTACAAAATGTTAAATGGTTCTTTATTTTTTGTGTTCCTCAGGTTTCCTTTACTGTCATACGAGAGTATAAAGGAAAATAATAAATGTAAATTAAACAATCAAGTCATAAGAAACATTTTCAAATTGTTTGTACGAGCATGTATTTTTGCTCTTTATGTGCCTGTTTTTTATTTTAGAAAATTGTTGAGAAGAAAAATCTCACATTAAACACTTTAATGATGTCAATCATCTTTGTGTCTAAACAATGTTCACTATTTTCCCTTGATTTTTTAAGATTTTGCCGATACCGAATTTTTAAAACTCAGCAGGTTAATACTATTAGAGAATTTTGGAATTTGAGAGAAATGCAAGTGCAGAATTTCCACATTGAAATTATAAAAAAATTTAACTGCTATTGTTAATTATTTAAATCTATAATTAAAATATACAGTCTGATCAACAATTTCGAACGTTTACGTTCGCATAGCAAATTTTCATGGAAAACACTCAGTTTTAAAAATATTTTTCATATAAAATTCTATAATTCCCTGTTTCAACTGAAATAAACGCTTTCTTAACGTAAAATATAGAATTTTTTTCGAAATTTTGCTATTTTAAAAAAAAATTTTTTTTGTTACATTGATTTTATTTTGATGTATTGATTTAAGTTAAGTACTTATCAATTTAGCCTTTATTGGCTTACGATTTTATTTGAATTTAAACAATAAAGTAATACAACTTTTAGATTTTTAATATCCAGGGCAAGTTTTAATATGCACGCGAACTAACAAATACTAATTTTTAATTAGTTTTTTTGAACAAATGTTTACTACAGAATATAATGATCTGTTTTTTCAAGTTTTTCAATAAAAAATAATCTTCGATTGCCACACAAAACCGTAGAATATGTTGAAAATATCAGCAGCAATTCGATTTACTAGTGCATAATTATATAATAATAGTTCGCGTGGAGATAGTGTGTTAATATATTCATCGGTTTGCTTTTGTTTGATTTGGTTTTTTAAATGCATTTGACATTTTTGACAATGGCTTAAGCTATCTCATGTACAG
Source organism: Pollenia amentaria (assembly GCA_943735925.1). Classification (NCBI taxonomy): domain Eukaryota; kingdom Metazoa; phylum Arthropoda; class Insecta; order Diptera; family Polleniidae; genus Pollenia; species Pollenia amentaria. The sequence continues at coordinate 247,265,992 of OX031007.1, read as the reverse complement.
TTCAGCCTTAACATTTCGATTAAGAATTTTATCAAGTTTTTGAAAAAATATTTAATTTTTAATCGATTTAACTTTTGCTTTTACATCATCTATGACAGATAATCTTTCATTTGAAGCACACAAAACAGAACGAAACAAAACACTCTTAAGGTTCTTAAGTTATCTCTCACCGCACGAGCAATAAAGTCCTTGTTATTTTCATTTTGCATTTTTAAATAAATCACTATTAGAAACAAAACATCCAAAATTGTTCAGTAACCGATAATTTTAGAAAAACTCAACCCGATGTAATTTCTTATAGTCCATCTTTAAAATTTCGATAAAAAAAAAAGCATATGGGCATTTCCATGTCATCGTACGTGACATTTGTACGCCTTCGGAGCGATGGAGTTTTTGCGCAAATAGTAGTAACTGGAAAACTTATTAATCATTATGTTTCTTTTAGAGGGTACTATATATGAAAAAAAAATTTTTACATTCGAAACCTCGTCGTCCAAAATATCTAGCAAAATAGGTGTATATCGTACGTGACATAAAACGGAAGTGATTTTGGGGTGAATGTAAAAAAATCCGAAAATCTGCGAATTGTGGGATGTATTTTTCCTTTTTAAAATTTTTTGCATTAAACCATATATTTTTCCGTTATAATCCGTAATTGGAAAGAAAAAAATTTTTCTGGATCGTTTTATAATGAACCAAATGTAATATCGTACGTGACATACCGTACGTGACAGATTTTCCTCTTATGGTATTTACAAGATATGAAATATATTTTTGGGAAATATATGCATACAAAAACTTAAAACAAACAAGTCAGAAAGTATAGTCGGCCAAGCCCGACCATATAATACCCTACACCATAATATTTTAAAAACAAATTTTTGAGTGTCCCTATTTTTGACCCATCGCCAATCATGGTCGCCGGAACAGAATTATGCTATGACGTTAAGAGTTATATAAAAGTTATTTGTGCCGAATATTATTCAGATATCTTCATCTATATGAGATTTTCTTGCCTTTCAGCGATTTTAGGAAGGGGGTTTATATGGGCCCTATAGTTAATTTTGGACCTACCAGCACAACATTTTATCACGACATAGTACTTGTCATAAAAGTTATTGTCGCCAATTTTTATGTCAATACCAGCATTTATTAGAAAGTTACAACATTAAAGGCTATTTTCTGGAGTAGTATTTGAATGAGTGCTATGGTCAAATATGGACCGATACCAATTATATTTGTTTAGATCATTAAGACTGCAAAAAAATAATTTTTGATCAAATTTCAACCTAATACAAACATAATAAGATGATACATTTAGTTGAATTTATAGTAATAAAATATCGTACGTGACGATGTTTAACAGCTTATAAAATTTTTATTATACCTATTTAAAAAAAAATTCCGGTCAATATTTTGCAACAAATATCTTGCTTTGAACTTTTATTTTGAAACACGTACGACTGATCAAATACCAATGACATAGACAAATTATGTTTTCGCACCACGTACGTGACATTTAAATAGCACCCAAAGCAAACCAAAAAATATACCGCTAATCAAACTATATATTTGGTCTCTTCTCGTGAATTTTGTTCATTGTTGCTGTAACATTAATTTTAATGTATAATTCTAATGTTACCAGTATCTGTATTTAATCGGCAGAAAAGTGAAAATTGTTGATTGCAGTTACTAAAAATGAATCAAAGAGATAGTCAGTTTTAACTTTTATTTTTTGCTCTTTAAAAATTGTAATAAGCTGTAAACCCCTTTGCATAGTAAAGTTTGAGTGTTTTTTTACTTTCTACCATATTCGAAAAATAGTTTCAAGGCTATTTATTTTTTGAGTCGTGGTTGACATTCTCATGGAAATGCCCATATGAAAAAAGATCGATATATTTTTATTCTGTAATTGCAACAGATTGACTCAAAAGCAATTCATTTATTATAAACGGCTACCAACCAGCGTAATATGCAAATTTATTCAAAGCATTAGAACTTGCCCTATTAATAAATAAGAAGTTTGAAACAAAAAGAAACAAAGTTTGTTTACACAACAACACTTTTTATAAATTCTACCGTAAATTAAAAAAAGGGAGCACAGAAAATATACGCTGAGAAAAAGTGAAACAATAAATGCATGATTGATTGATTGATTGATAGACTGATTGAATAACACCATCATAAACTCATGTATTTACAACAGAATCAACGTGAAAAATCATTATATTCATCGGCATCATTACTATTATTTATTGTGTTAAATACAATCAGTGGATCAAGCAACAAGATCAACTTAAAAATCTCCGAGAAAAATGTTGAAAAAATAACAACAATAAGTGTGTAGTATTTCTTTGTTACTTCAGACAGCCACCCGCTAAAATATACATTTTTAATGACATCGTAAGCAGAATAAAAGCGGCTTCCGAAATTATTTAACATTAAGAGGTTGTTTACATTAAAGTGGGGAATAGAATAGTCGCTGTAGTACAACGTTGCTAATAGCGCTGCAAGATGTGAAAAGCTAAAAATGGCAGCTTGACCCCTTTCAGACGCGGCAGGTTAGTTGCGCAAGTTACTTGCCGAGCTCAACAAAGTCTGCACTAAATTATTTTTTCCTTAACCCGACCTTACTGCTGACATCTACAAGCCAAGGGGATGTTGAATGTAGTGACAACAGTAGTTGTAGTAGTCGTTGCTGTTGAAGTTGAAGCGCAAAGTTCGAAATTTTGAGCTTTGTTGCGCTACAGAGCATTCGTCAGCTACAGCTATTGCTACAACTAATTTATTCTGTTCCATGCCTTAAGGCCGTGTCAGATACAACTTTGTCGCTTTGCGTGACGTTTCTACCTTTGGCAGAAAAACGCAAAGCAAAAGGTGTATGACACAATGAAAACTTTGACAACACTCACGCATTGTTTGTTTACTTTTAAAAGCGGTTGGTAATTTGTGCATTTAATTATTTGTTATAAAAATAAGAGTAAAAATTTTATTGGACGGTTTTTTGGAATTGAATTTGGCAAAAAAAATTAAAAAAAAAAGAAAATTATACTAGCCAATTGTCAAAGCGCGCAAAAAGATGAGAGTTGGCTAACTTTTTGTCTCGCTCCGCTTTGAAAGTACTTTATGTAACATGTTTCGTATAAGTATGTATATTTTATCTTAGATGTCATAGCGAATCGGTAACGCAACGCGTTGCAAAAGTTTTATCTGACATGGCCTTAAGAGTGATGTCACTGCGACACGACGTCGTCGACTCGTATTTGTTTACGGAAATTGTAGAGAAGCTTGTGGAGTAGTAAAAGTAGAACGTAATAAGAATAAAAGCGACAATCTCGTTTACATTTTTCATTCTCTTGTACACCCAGAGAAAAAACAACTTAAAATCAGTAAAAACGATATTGGATCAATAATAAACATTAACGAAATTCTAGTAATGTTGAAATATTTTATTTGAATTAATTTAAAGTTGCCCCATTTTGATCATTTTAATATTGAAACAATAAAGAAATAATTGGGGGATTCACAAGGTGTCATAAAGTCATATGTCTTAAAATAATAACATGAAAAAATACGACTGTTATGAGCAACCCCTCATAATTTAATGTGCTATTAATTACGACAGCACAATAAACAAAGCAAGCAACGTTCTATTTATTTAAGACACTTTTTGTTTACAAACCAACAACAATATTTTTAAACCATTGTAAAATGTTAGAACATTATGACAATAAACCATGATAGCACCTTGTGAATACCCCAAATATTTTTCGGCATTGACTTAATATTGAATTCTTATAGAACAATATTATCGTCTTACTGAAACAATGGGTAAAAGTTATTGAAATTATATTTTTTATATTAGAAATAAAATTGCAACAATATTAAAAAATTTAAAAATAAGGTTTTCCGTTTTGATTTAATATTAAAGTGTTATAAGATCTAAATAAGTGTGTATTTGATTCCAGGTTAAAAATATCTTAAATTGATGCAAGTATTTATTCAGATTTTGAGCCTTTCGAATATGATATTGCGACTACTGGGATATCGCAGAAGAAATACTATTAAAGGCATAACTGTAATATGCATGAGCTTGCTTGAGCTTTCTGTTATGGTTTTAGGCGAATTTAATTATTTTCCCAAAGCGGGTTTTATATGGTTTTCGGCGTACTAAACTGTTTTCCGTGAGTAGGGTTTATATGGGGCATATGGTTAATTATGGACCGATCTTCACGAAATTTAACAGTATGATTTGCAGTATAAAGCGAATTCCTGCAAAATTTTATATCATTCCGTGCATTATTTCACCATTTATGTTAGTTTTCGTACCTTTTCTTTTGCGTTTTTCGAAAGTGAGCGTGTTTTCAGCATACTGACATGGTTAAATCGACTTAGAATTACTCAAGGAGCAAGGATATATTTACTTCATGGGGTCTTAGATGTATAATAAAAAAGTTTCACACGGAATGACAAACTTAGTATACCCTCATTCACCACTAGTGGTGGTGGAGGGTATAAAATCAAAAAACATTTGATTCCGTACGGAAAGTGTGATCAGTTTCGCACTTTGCTTAAACAATTGACAGATTCATAAAACTTAGCAAAAAGTTTTTTAAAGTTCAATATTGATTGATAGATATGATTTACATGTATTCGCACAGTTGCTAAAGCCAAGTTAAGTATATTATAGTTGGGGCTGTCTTGCACTCATCTTCTTATTCCAAATTTTCCAAAAAATTCCAAACAAAAAAATAACGAAAAGTAAAAAAGCAATTATTTTTCTTTAATATCGGTTATGTATATTGAAGGCAACTCCTATATTTTTTTATCACAGAGCCACACGATCAAGTTTTAATACACTCACACTTTTTTTTACCAATACACTTTTCCTTTTAAAAATAGAAATGAACTTTTATTTAAAATTTTCTTCAAATTGAGTGTTTGAATTAAAAAAAAAAAAAAAAAAACAGCTGATCACAAGGCTAGTGAGCTAATTTTTCGTATGTCTCTGTTTTCTTGATGACATCTTGAAAGTAAATTGCTCAAAAATTGCGTACAGCCTACGTCACAGCTTTCAGTTTTTGGAAATTTTGACAATCAGTATGTGTAAAAGACTATCAAGAAAAACTTGAACGTGTAATTGCAATGTAAGAAGCATTGATCAATTTAATGTCAAAAAGTCCCCTGATTGCTGCAACAGCGTGGATTTAAGAACGGACTCCAAAAGAGAACGTAAAGGTATTGTCGCCGTGACATCACCTTTAATGTAAATCGGCTCGAACTGGTATTTTTAAAAACATAATATCTTGTAAGAGGCTACTTTTTGTCCTATTATTAAGAGACATTTTTTTTTTAAAGGTACATTTTATGTAAGTTATCTAACTTTTTTTTTAACTTTATTGTTGATCAAATTTGTCCGGCTGTATGTACTTTCTAACGTATTTCGAAACAATCTTCTTAAAGAAATGATTAGAACCTTTTATTAAATAGTCGATTTTAAAATATGCAAAACGTTCGTCGCTTATATTTCAATCTATTCGAACCTTAAGCGTTCATTTCACTTCAACTAAAAGAGTTTTTTCCGCCGCTTTCCGGAAAATTTTATTGAAAAACTTCATATGTTCATATGTATAAAATAACACAAAATATACGCGGCATACCTCTACGCCTTTGAAGTGATTTTTTGTTTTTTTTGTTTAACTTTTCGACATGAAATTTGAGAAAATTGTTTTTCTTACAATTTTCACCCGCCCGTCTGTCCATCCCATTCTAGGAAGAGTTTGTTGTGAAAATATAAGTACTTTTCAGTCGGAGTGCCTTTTTTCCCGTAAGAAAAGAGCGAGTGGCAAGAGAAATTCTAAATACATACATCCAAGTACCAGAATGTTAATGTGTTCATTCAGCGTTGTTGCTTAAACGCCCCAATGAAATTGTATCAAATGCTTATCTACAACATTACAACCAACCATGTGTATGAGTGGATGTACTTGTGTGCTTGTAATTAACCGACTTTTGAACACGTCGAAGTGAAAACAGAGAAAATTAAGACAAAAACAAATCACACCAACAAACCATTGTAAATTAATTTGTCTGTACAAGAGTTATAACAAGCTGTAAAAAAAGAAACAAACAAAATAAATACAATAATATTTCAAGAGAAGAACAAAAAACCCCCGAATGAATGTAACGAATCAGGAGGAACGTTTGACTCCATTACCCATTTAACCACTACTACCGCGGGCACTTCCAAGCATTTATGCATGTAAATTTTGTTTGTAATTCAATATAGTTTTCCTTGTTTGCTTTATGGCCGACAACACTAAACGCCTTCGTCAAATTGTTGTTGTTTTTTGTTGTGCTCAAGTTAAATCTTGCATGTCAAAAAACCTGACATTCAAATGATGACAATGTGGTGTATAAAAATCATTGGTAGCTGTGGTAAACATAAAAATAACAACAACCACAGCAGTAACAACATCTTAACACAGTCATGCCTCACTTACCTTTGCTCCACTGTATGGGAAATGTATCAAATTTCCATTTAAATGTTTCACAACAACTCAAGACACCAAAGTGCCCGAACCATATTAGCCAAAATAAATACACGAGCTAACAAACAATAATCTTTTAAGGCGCCGCTCTGCAATCTTTTTTTAATAATTCTGTAAACTATTTTATTTTTAAAATATTAACTGAAATACATAGTTAGTTAAATTGTGTCGTGTGCTTTTCTGAAATGTCTAATTTGATTAAATTGAGGGCTTTCCAAAAGAACAGAGGCTTAATACGATTGAATTTCTTAAAATTTTTCACTATAAACACTTAGGCCCAAATTGACAATCATTAATTAATTACACTGTAAAAGTTGAAAAATTTGACAATCCGGGGACCTGGCGTTTTAACTTAATCCGGGTACGCTCAATCCAGTGGTGCTAACCGTTTTTTTAAGTTAGCTCGGGTTTTCGAGATATACCGTTATTTCGAAAATGGTGAAGGTAGCACAACATATGTTCGCGTAACTCAAAAACTTTTTAGTTTATTGAACAAACTCAAAAAATTCCGCAATGAAATTTTCTTTAGGAAAAGTTAAACTTTCTTCTCATACGTGCAGTCGTGTTAGAAACCAGTACCCATGTTCTGTAACTTTGGTGAGAACTTCTCGCATCGAAAAGATGTGAAACAAAATATTCCATCGTTTCTCGAAATGTGAGAAAAAAGTGTGTCTGTAACTCATGTCGAAAACTATCAAAAGAGATTACGTCGTTACGTTATAAATGTCATGATATTCCACTCGAAGCCGATGTGAACTTGCAGACGTTGAGAACGCCAGTAACACATATCGTTGACGGCGGCCAAAATTATTAAAATTAAAAACTTTTCAATGACGGCGGCGAAAATACAACCGTCGGCTATAGCAAATAATGTAGAGTGCGACTTTAATTGTTGTTCTTTTAAAAATAGCTTTGAAAACATTCGTATATTTTTCAAAAATTTTAAAAGCAAAACAATTAAACAATGAAAAAAAATCAGTCAAAAACCAAATACGTATCTCTTCCATGTTATTATTCATTGCTTTTTGAATATTTAATATATTTTTTCGTGGTAATATTTTTTCTCACCCCGTTTTTATGCGTGAGTTTATTTGACAGTTCAAAGCGGGAACTTTCTCACAAAAATTTTACAGACACACTTTTTCTGTAAATTGGCGAGTAAATTCGTTACGTGACAGCTATTACTCACCAAAAACGTTACAGACCCATTTAAGTGAGAAAAACAGTTGTTCGTTTCAATTTATGGCATTTTTGTTTCATTTCTCGCATTTCAATCGAAAAGTTTCTCGAAGCGAGAGTTACAGAACATCGGCACAGAATTTTTAGCAACATTTTGAAATTTTTGTTTTTTAAAAATTCATCAAAAATTGGTTCAAATTTTTTTCGAGACATATAAAAATCGAAGTTGCAACCAAACAAGCCAAAAATATGTCTCCAGAAAATGCTAAGGACAAACAACTAATTGAGGTCGGTCATACATTATATCCCACTAGGGTGAACTTCTGGGCATTTATGGCACTTTTTCTTCATTATATTTCTGGTCTGTATTGAACATTATGTATGGGAGCCCCCTTAAGGAATGTAGATAGCTGGTAGGTTTGTTAGAAATAACTCATGGCGATGAAAAATAAAGTGGGGTAGGTCATACATTTAACACATCTAGGGGTATCTTAGGCACTGCAGGGGCAAAATTCTTAAATTTGGCCCCTGCAGTGCCTAGAATACCCCTAAATTGCGGAATTTCGGTTTTTTTAGTTTGTTCAATAAACTGTACATTTTTTGAGTTACGCGAACATATGTTGTGCAACCTCCTCTATTTTTCGAAATAACGGTATATCTCGAAAACCAAAGCTAGCCTAAAAGAAAACTGTTAGCACCACTGAATTAAGCGTGCCCGAATTAGGTTAAAACGCCAGGTCCCCGGCTTGTCTAAAAAAGTGTAAATATCTAGCACAGTGTTATTAGTAAACTATAATGATAACTGTTGGTTAACTAGCACATCATATTTACAGTATATTGGTTAACTAAAACATTTTTATCAGATAAAAAAATGGTAACTCTATGAAAATACCAAATTTCAGTGTTAGTAGCAGAGTTTTTCTTTACATTTTTATTATTTCTAAATATGAAAAATGTCGAAATCTTATAGAAAACAAAAAAGTGGCAGTGTGACTGCTAAACAAATAGAATATGCGTGGCAGCGTCTGTGTACGATGTACAACAGTCATTTTCTACAAAAAGAAAAAAAACAAATGTAAAGAATAATTTTTAACGGAAGGGCTGGTGTCTAACTAGTAGTTAACTAATTACATTTGATAGCTTCACTAATGGTTAACAAAAAACTAGAAATAATATTTTTTTGTTTAAACCATTACTAATAGTTAACTAAAGACTGCAAATTTGGGCCTTATTTCTATAGAATCTGGGAACGGGACGGCATCTGGACAATTATTGTATTTTCTTTGTCGTTATTGAAAACAATCGCTACGATTGACAGCCAATTGGCATGTTATACGACGCATTTAAGTCGAAGCACAGAGATTGATTAAAAGTTAGGACTAATTCGATATGCACATTTAGTTCAAAAAATTTCAGAGTGGAATCGGGCCAATTTTATTGATTTCTTTTCTAATATGATATTTCAGGATAAACATAAAAAAAGACCCTGATTTAACTAAGTTCTTAAAAACATATGCTGAAAACGGCAGCTTATATAAAAATAAAAAGTCCTGAATTTTGGGGCGTGGCACAAAAATTGTACTTCTAGAAACTTCATTTATATATCTATAATTCTGGGGAGAGGTGCTAATTTTTTTTGTTTTGTATTGGGTTCGACCTGGTTTAATGTAACTTGTATGTGAAAAAGGAGGATAAATGTGAGTATTTTTAAAGCTTAACGTAGAAAGTTTAAGAAGGACTTTCTTGCCATGTGGGAAGAATCGGAGGTGGTATAAGTGGCGCCCTGAATTTGAAATCGGATTAAAGAGTCAACAACGGCAAAATATAGAAAAAGAGCGCTGAATAACGGTATGCAATATGTTATGATCGGACTACAAATGACGAAGCAATGTACAAAAAACTAAAAGGGCAATGGAATTAGTCGTGGCAAAAATATTATTTGTTTAATATTTTTATATTATTATAAATTATTCGACCATCCATTATATTATTTCCAATTTCTATTTATTTAAAAATAAAGATTAACTTTTTTATAAAATAAAAACTAAACCATAAGCTTAAATAAATAGAAATTGGATTTAATATTTTTAGCTTTTCTAAAGACTTTGAAAAAGTTTCCTGACGTGCTGGCCTAAACACCAGCGAAATGCGCATAGAAACCAGGGTTGTCAGATTGATTTTGAACTTTTTTCCAAATTCAATGTCAAAAATCGCCAAAGCATTAATTTTTTAGTTTTTGACAATAATATATATATTTTTAGAATATGTAATTAAAAATATTTTTTATAAATCCCAAAAAAAAAAATTTGTTCCGTATCGTTAAAATCCGCCAAAAATTAAAAAAAAATCGCAATGATATATTTTGTGTAATTTGTTATTTAGAATAAAGTAAAAATGATTAATGAACACAAAAAGGTGCAATGCTTAAAATATTTTATAGTAGTCTACTTAAAACAACAAAAAAAGAATTTTTGCGGTAAGTATTAAACAAATATTGGATATACAATAAATAAATTTGTATGTAGGTGCAGTTCTATTATATATCTAAAACTCTATATACTTCACCGAGAAGCCTCCTTTTTTTTTTTTTTTTTTTTGGAATACATTGTGAAGGTACAAAATCAATGCAACATGTACTATTTACATTCATATAACTTTTAACTCGTAAAAACGTGCAGAAAACTTCATATCGCATTCTACTCCGAATGCGAATTTTAGTGGAGTTCATTATTTCAACACATGCATTACTAGTTGTAATAACCAGCATATGAAGAACAGCCAATGCAAGTTCCTTAAAATGGTGCGTACCTGCCGTATCCCTGAAGCTATAAATTGTTGGCCTAAACTGATTTAAATTAGATTGAATATCAATAAAATTCTCTTTTAACAAACGGTATTTTTTCCATTGTGTTTCATTAACATCCAAAGGTACGTTAGGATCCATAAAAATCTTTAATATGTATATCTTTAACAACAACGAATTTTATCGGTGATAATTTGTCACATTTTATAATGGAAAAATTTTCATAAACTTTAATTATATAAGTTTTTTAAAGAATTCTACTTATTACTTCTTTCAAGAGCACATTTAAAAACAAATGTGAAACAAAATTTATTCGAAGATTTTCATTATCTTCATCAGCCATTTCAACATAATTTAGTCTTAAATACTGCTCATACATATGAATGCATCAAATTTCATACATTGAAATACTAGAATAAAAAAAATATTATTTCTTAGTATTGAATTTAACAAATTTCAAAACAAATTCATGGCTCATCAAAATTAACCAACAAAATCGCCAACTATTTTATAAATCACCAAAAAAATCGCCATGTCGCCAAATCGAAAATTAGGTCGCCACTTCTGACACCCCTACATACAGTGACGAGTAGAATGGAACACCACAAAGTATTTAATTATTAATAACAACAACAACAAGAACCAGTATTATAATTTCTTAGAAGGAGAGCTAACCTGATGACGCGCAATGTATAAGAAGTATCAGAGATAAATTTCGCTTGCCTAGTTTTTTTGCTATGGGCGTTATTGTTTTAAGCCCGTTATTATAGAAAGTAGTAGTTATTTGTCTATAACTTGGTTATTTATGAACCAATTTTGTTAATTTCCACTACTAGTATTCTACTACGTGTATTTAAGGCGAAAGTGGAAAAATATGGTTTGTAGATTATAAGAAGATATTAAAAGGCAAAGCTTAATGGGTTAAAGTTTTATGGTAAAAATTAGAGGCAGTGGTGGTATTTGGTCATATTTCAGTCATTTATGGACCGATTTGGCTGAATTTCCATAGAAAACTTTAAGGAAGCTTTTTTGACATATATATATATAACAACCTAGTCCCCATCATATTTGAGGTATTCGGAAAACACATTTCAACAGACATACGGACAGGCAAACTGACGGACGGACAAATGTACATTGTTAAATCAACTCTGCTACTCATAAGGATTCATGCTTTATATGCAGTGTAACCAGATCTAACGGCCAAAAAATGCTAAAAATAATGCTCAAATTTTTTTTTTGATTTTTGCTAAAATTTATTACCAGTATGTAATTTTATTCGAAACTATGCTATGCAAGGAAGCTTTATTAAGTGAAACCAGTGTTTATTATACCATAGAGAAGCAACAACAAAATTACAAAATATTTATGACATTGTTTGTGTTTTCAATGTTATTCTTTGGCGTTGCGCTGCGTTGTACATGATTAGGACCTAAATCAATTTAAACATTGTTTGAAACGGCAATGTTTTTGATAATTTTTTTAATTAAAATTAAAAATATCATTTATTGAAAAAAAAAAAAAAATATTCACAATGTTACAATTTTTAGTAATCAATATTATCATTTTGGTAATAGTCAAAATCAACAACTTGTTTGCTTGATTCTATTAATTTGGTATGCATTTGGTGATTAGGGACAATTTTTAATACCTATTTTCTGTCTATGAAAACGCAAAAACAACTTTTTGTTTATTAAAAAAAAATTTGGTCAACAAAAACAAATTTGTGCTGTTTATTTAATGATTTTTTATTTTTAACAAATCTTAGTTGTGTATTGTTTGAATAAAGACCCAGCGTAACGTTACTTACCCTGTAAGTTAGCAAGTAATGTCGGAGAAATATAAACACTACTTATTTTTTGGCTGAATAACTACTTATTTTTGTTTGAGTTGTCCACACGTACAATGTACTTACTAGAAGTCACAAAATATCTAGTTATTATTTAACTGAGTAAGTATTTATTGATGTTTTCAGAATAATGACAATTGCAATGACAACTAATTATTAGGTAACGTGTGAAATAACTACTATCTGTTACCAAAATTCAAAAAAATTTTCCTGGGTAATAAGTAGTTCTCGAGCTCATTTCCAGTCAGTAAATATTCAGTACTGAAAACAACACAACTTATAAGTAGTTATTGAGCTGATTATTAGTAAGCAAATATTCATTAGTGAAAATAATAGAAGTAATAAGTAGTTGCTGAGGTAATTACTTTCAGAATAATGACAATTGTAATGACAACTACTTACCAGGTAACGTATGAAATAAGTACTACCTATTACCAAAATTGAAAAAGTTTTTCCTGGGGAAATTCTAAATATTTTACGCTTTTAAAATTTAAAACATAAACAAATGTTTTTCGTTGGTTAGGAAAAAAGTATGATATTTTTATACATATTTACACACACAAATTTTAAGCTCTTTTAAACTGTAGTTGCCAAGAGTTCTGAATTAAAGTATGCTTAGTTTGTAATTTCAGATGCAAATTTTTCAATACTCTTCTAAGATCACATAAATATATATACTGCATCATTAAATAACTGTAAGTCGATTTGGCCATGTCCGTCGCACTTTCGAAAGACTGTAATAATATGACGAAGTTCCAAAAACTAACATCAATTGGTGGCGGAAAGCACTGACTGTCATTAAATTTATACGCCTTGATGATGATGATGCTCCGCTATTCTGCTGCTGGGAAGCAAACGGTTTAAATTTTTAACTTCCAACGAACTCTGTTGGGGCTGTTCTTTTGGCCTCGTTCCATGTAGACCCTGCAGCAATAAGTTCTCGTATTGTTGTAGTGCGCTTTGAAGTGTTTGACTTAATGGCTATACTGCAATGCCGCCTTTGCTATGTCGTTGTTGGATCTTAGTATATGTCCAATCCATCCAAACGTTTTCCTAAAAAAAGTCGTTTTGGGTTGGGTGTTTGTTGGTTGTGTAAAGCAGATCTATTTTACTAATTGTGTTTGGCCGGAGGCATCTTATTATACAGACATCGATTGGTAAGACTTGTAGACGTGTATTTTTGGATAAGCTCCAGGTTTCACAGCCATAAAGAGAATCTACGTCTGCATTTAGGACAATTTTCAGTAATTTTTATTGCTGTGCAAACTAGGTAGCATAATGTTCCACATCTTTTATGGTGTTGTTGTTAAGATTAAGACTAGTAGAGTTGGTGGTGTTTGTTCTCATTAATTTTATTGCTAAAAAGAAAAAAAATAAAAAAGCGTCAAAACTTGTGTACAGTGTAACGGCAGAGTTTAGAACAAAATATTTTTTACTTTTGTTTTTCTTAGTTTTGGTTTTGTTGTAACATAATTCTTCTGAGGTATTTTATCGCCATCTTCGCAAAAGAATATAATTAACCCTTAATGACAAATACTTTCGCAGAATATTTCAACTACATACACCCCTGTTTTAAATGTGAATTTAGCTTTTTTCAATAAAATTGCAAAACGACCCATTTTCAGAAGAGTTAGAGGGTTAATGTATACCAATAATATGATGTTCTATATAAATCTTTTGAAGACACTATATACCAGAAACCTAACACAAGGGTGCAACTTTAAAAAGGCCGTAAAATTAGTTGCAGATGTAAACTTTTAAAACGCCGATAAACGTATATATTTTTTTTCGTCCCCTCTTCAAGAATTAGTTAGCAGAACATTGTTATTGTGAAAAAATTTCATTTTATTGTACAGTGTAATTAAATATATTGTGGCGAAATTTTTGTCTAATTTAGTTATAAATTACACTTCTAAATATCATGACGATCGGCACGTTATTTAGCATAGGTTGTAGATCCGCTCTCGGAAAGCACTTTAGTACGTCTAAAGTCATAAGGAGTTATGATATTAAGATGAAATTTTGTCCAATTTAGTTTTATATGGTTATTAAGAACATCATGTAATTTTGTGATGATCTGACGAAGCTTTACCACGTTTCCTATATGAAGCCATCTTTTGAAAAACACTTTAAAATTCCTAAAACAGAAATAAGTTAAAATGTCATGTAGTTCAGAAATTCGTACATAATATTTCTTCAATTATAAAATCAAATTCAATATTTTTACCATTCTAATTATCACTATTTTTTTCCATCTGGAAGCTGGTTAGTTGCGGCTTCTAAGATCTTAAAAAGGTCAAACTTTAATCGTTTATTTTTACGAGTAGATATTACAAAAAAAATTCACAATTTTTTAAATAAATATTATTTTTAATAAATAGAACCCAGTTTTTGACAGGGTATTAAGATACCCAATTTTACAAATGTATAAAAAAAAAAAAATTATTAATTAAAATAAAACTAATTGCTTAATCTGGGAAACCAAAAAATTCTTTATTTGATTAATATTTTAATTCGATATTATTCTTAAAACATTTAAAATGATAATTGAATCAGATATAGGTATATTTTTAATTTCCGTTGAATTAAAAAAAGAAATGACTAAATTATGATTAAAAAAAGAAGTGACAAAATAAATTATAATCGTTTTTAAACAATTTAAACATAATATTTTTTTTTAAATCTAACAATTTGTAGATTTTTTTTAAGCAGCAGATGAAAAGAAAACTGTAATAAATAAAATATATTGAAATTGTTCTCGCTTAATGCGAACCGAATTCTTGTTGTTGTATGTAAAAAATTTATTTACCTATTATCTTATTTGTTTTATGTATGGCAGAGTTCTAAAACATCATAATTCCTTGCAGCCAAAGTCAAAACTGTATCATCAAATTTAACGATGCACATTTTGTTTATTGCGTATACATCGATAACTTTGTTTATGCATTTTGAAACAGATAACATTTGGGGGATTCACAAGGTAGTCATAAAGTTGTAAAGTCATATGTCTTAAAATAGTTACAAGAAATATATATGACTGCTGTGGGCAACCGGTTATAGTTTAGATTTCTACCATACAGCTATAAAGGATCATTTACCACAAATTAAAATTTTTATTTTGTTTGCAACACAACAATATCTTTTTTAAAACATTGTAAAATATGGTTTAGGATATTATGACGATATGACTTGATAGCCCACCTTGTGAATACCCCAATTTTAAAATTCTTGACGGTTGCGAGTCTTATGAATAGTTGCTTTGCTACTGACTTTGAACTTACGCAATTTCAAATGTAAACTGAACTTTAAAGTTGTTTGACATAATACTGGAAAAAATGTAAAGCACTTTCTCTAGTGCATTATCCACCTTGTACACATTTTACCATGATCTAAAGGTCTGTTCAGACTTAACAAATATTTTGCCATTTACCCCCCATTAAACAAATGTTGTTGAATTACATACTTAACTTTATTTCTAAATAAAATCATACCTACTATAATAAAGTAAATAATAAACTATTAAAAAATATTTTATCTAACCAATGTTATGTAAAATTTAACAAAAGTTTAATAAAAAAAAAAAAACAGTGGATACGTCAAATATTTGTTAAAAGCCGTTTTGTCCTCGTCCATATTATCAGCGTTACCGTTGTGCTTATTATGTTGCAATTCGCAACCTTTTTGGCGCTCTGAGACTTTTTGTGCGACTTTTTTAAACTCGTCTAATTTTGCAACTTTTTCCAACTTTGTGCACCTTTTTTATAGGCATACACTGCATAGTTATTTTCCCTTAAATATATAAATATTGTTTAACCCTTTCACGCACAAAACTGCTACGCAAAACTTTTTAAGAAGCTAAATATATTATATATTGTGTTGAGATCTATTTTAAACATATACATATATACATAAAACATTAAAAATGTTATCGGATTACAAGATATGGCTTGGGACAAATATGTCCCAATGTGCGATAAGGTATGACATTGTTTGCACTAAAGAGTAATTTTATGTATAAAAAACAATTAGATTTTTTGGTATAAAAATAATTTTTTATTAGTTATTTTATTAATGAAGTTCTTCAAAACAATTTCTGTTAGCTGGAAAACATAAGTGAACTTTACATATTGCACATATATTATTGGTCCGATTCTCTATTCACACATCGGTGATGGCTACTTTTTCATTATGTGAGATGGTATTGACCCAATATTTTGAATCCGTTTTTTGTCATAGATGTTGAGGGCAGGGAGTGTTTTCTAATAGAAAAATTGCCAGTCAATGCCCTGGCAACAACTTCCTTAGTTGAAGAGATGTAAGCAATTTACCTCATTCTAATGTCTCATAAATCGAAAAAAAGACGCAAATAATATTTGATTTTTGATTTTCTGTCCACTTCGTATGTGACTTTCTTCTGGTCCATGAGATCTACACCACCCCTATTTTTATTGTACTTTTGGACTATTTCGGGAACGAAGACATCAAATATTTAGATCTTATATCTGAATTTGAAAATGTTATAAATTATTCTGAGGCTTCTATTACGAATTTAAGTTTTTAGAAAGTAAATCCAATGATAAATCTTACAAATACATTTTTGAAATTACAAATGCTGATCATTTTTGGCATACAGTAGAAAGCCTAAAAAATACTTTCAATGAACCATTGTACCTTAATTTATATAAATTGAAAGCGCATGTATAACGTGTGCAAAAATTATTTTTAGAAATCAGAATTATTGAAAAAGAAATAAAACAGCAGGTTAAAAGTAAAAACTTGTGAGTCTATGCTATCAGCTCTAAATTTGCTAGATACCGAAATAGCCAAGTAATGAACTTGTTAGAAAATACAGAGACGAAGTTTATAAAAATAAAACGTTAAATTTATATACAATTAAAGTATATCGCCATCCTATATGCATACGGAAGCAACTACAGAAAAATTGAGTTTTTGTTAGATTTTTGTTCGTTTTATTAAATGACATGTTCATTTTTGGACCTCTGCGATCAATAATGGCGACTTGTTACTATTGATTTTGTAAAATTTTTTTGCTTCTCCTGTATAAAAAAATAAAAAATTTTGTTACGTCTGCTTGCATCTAAAGTGGCGATATACAAGCACATTATTAAAAATCAAATGTAAAATTAATACACAAAAGTGTACTTAAACACATTTTTAATGAATTATTTCCAAGCTATTTATATCGTTTGAAATGGTAATTCCTTTTGGTTTTGTTAGTTGTGTTTTTTGTTTAATAAAAATATTAAAAGAAGTGTGAAACTGTAAATTTAAAAAACTACTTTTTTGTGCCACTTTTTGTTTTAAAACGACATTTTGTGCGACTTTTTCAAAATTCTCAACGGTAACCCTGCATATTATGAAACTTTTGCTGCGGAAACTTTTTACAATTCTCTTTTGAAACTGCATTCGTGTCCATACAATGAAACTTTTGTTTTGCAGCATTTAAGCATTTTGTATGCCGTCTCTCTTTCTTTTTCTTTCTCCCAATTACAAACTCACAGAAACTTTACACTATCACACAATTCTTAAGTATTACAGCTTATCATCACAGGGTTATACTTTCCTCAAAATAAGCAAGACTGTGAGTGTAAAATACCCTTAAGTGTGTATATACTTTAAGTCATACGGCTTTGTGGGAATTTTTTGCCTTGATCACAAATGCTTAGAAACTTTTCTTCAGCTTGCTGCTTAAAGTATATGTCAGATTTTAACTAAATCGGCCCAGATAAAGCTTAAAATTTATCCACGCAAACTCAAATTTTTGCATGGAACAAGTTAAACTACCTGATAAGCTGCGTCACGCACACAAAAATAGGTACATAAACGATTAACTTGATAAATCCACTAAAATTCAAACAAATTTGTTTATAATTCTGTGGCTTGGTGCTAAAAAGGTCAATGCCAAAATATTGACTTTTGAGAAAGCTAAAATTTTAGTTTTTTTAAATAGAAGAGTTCTTGACATGAGCTAGTAAAACCTTTATGAAGCTGTGCAGACATTGGCGTTTCAACAAAATGAAAGAGTAAAAAAGACACTTAATGCAACGATTAACTCAAAACAGAAAAATATTGACATTGGCCCTTTCAGAACAAAGCCAAATATCATATTCTATTTATTAAAATCAACAATGACATATTAATTCAAATTGTGTAAAATCTAGACTCATTAAACATTATAAAAACAAAAACGTAAATATGGAGGACTCAGAGCTGAACCGAACCAAGTCATTAACTAACTGGTGCAAAGTTCTTGGCAAAGTTTACCTCTATGCAGTTCGTCAACGGACTAATTCAAAAAGTTTAAAGTTTTTAAGGTAACGGTAATAAGAAATGAGCCAATAGCTCCATAAATTAATGGGAGTTCACCTAAAGGCCAAACTGAAAATATTTTCCAAATTTCTTAGCCCTGAGCCCTCCATTATTAATAGGAATAGAAAATAATAATATTGACATAAAATATTTGATAAAATGTAATTATCGGGCCTGTTCTGAAAATCACGTGATTTGAGATCACGTGCTTTTAAAATCACATGTGTGAATTTGTGGTGTTCTGGAGGTCATGTCGGTTTTGTGTTTCTCGGTGTGCTTTAGGCAATTGAAAATTACACCGAAACACACAAAAAAAGGAACATCAAAATAACACACGTGTGATTTTACAAAGCGCATGTGATTTAAAATCACGTGATTTGAGTGAAAGTGATTTTTAGAACAGGCCTGTATTTCAGTATTTAGATTCAAATTTATATTTTTTTATCACTTTTAGCAATTGCTTGTATTAAATCTTTATTTGAGGTAATAAATTCAACAAACTCATTTCAAAACTTATGCTGAAATTTAAATGGACCAACAACTCAGCTTTAACTACAAGTACAAACATAATAGAGCCTTTTAATTATTCTAAATACTAAAGTGGTTGTTTTCAATTGTTTTTCCCACATTATAAAATTGCAAATATCATGTACATATAAATTTTAATACCTGTAAGTTAATTTATTAATATTCCTAAAACGAACTTAGAGTTTCTGATCGCAAATTTACTAGAGTGTTCGAAAACAGGACAGTGTATAATATGTTATATTAACTACTATTTCTTTATTTATAGTGTACATCATAAGAAATTTCTTGTCAAATAAAGGTTGAAAAAAATTATAGAGCAAGTATCATGCCATTAATATTTCAGGACGCTGAAGAGCGGTACAATAAAAATATTTTGTACCATTCTTAATAATTGGACCGTTACAGCAAAATTCTTCCCAATTTTGGATTACTTTATTTAAATGTGGTGTTTTGGTAATTGAATTTGATGCCCCATATTGTTCAATATCGATATCCAGTTTTGAGAGAGCAATATTTATAAAACATATTGCAGAAAATAAAGTACCCTTGTCGGCATTTGCAATTTTTGAGCAGCTTTAACCATATTTTCATATTTTAAGCCATTATCCAAAGTAAACTACTGACAATTTTTAAATATTAAGTTTTATTACGATACATTTTAAACAAAACGAGACAAATGACATCCAGTTCAGAGTATCGACGTGACACGGGACAATCCATTCTAAAACTGGACTGTCCCGACGAAAACTGGACGGTTACAAATCTAATTTAGTATCAAAAGACGAATCTAATGGAACTCAAGAAGCTTTGAGTTTGAAAACTCCATCTTCCATGTTTACACAGAAAATAATTACGACAAATCAATTGTTATTTATATTGAATACCATATTAGTCAATACAATTATTTTTTCATTGAAAATGCACCTACAACAGGATTTGTAAATATAAAAAATACTTTTAATAATTGAAATTTTTAATATGTATGTACCTACTCAACAAATATTTGTAACAATGAGTTTGTAGGTATTACTGAATAAAATATTTGTTAACAATCCAAGTTTGTCATATTAACAAAATTTTTGGTTGCTAACTAATTGTTTCCCTATTAAAAGAAGAAAATACATTTAAAATATTAATTTTAATTAATTTTATCTTTTATTTAAAAATACTAAAAATTGCATAACACATTACATTAATACTTGTAACAGACTTTAAACTGCATGCACTTGGAGGTTCTGGTATCTTCATACGTCATTATCAACAAGAATTTGAAAACTAGAATGAAGAAAGGACCCGTTGAAATTTCTTTACGAATAATAGCATATTGCTTTCAGTTTTTAATAATCATCCAATCGTTTGTTCTTACAGTGATTTAATCCAAAAAATATTGAATTTTCTCATATTTTATTTGGAAATTTTGGACACAACATTTTTCTTCAACTAAAACTAATTGTTGATATGTATGACAATTTTCAAACATGTTAATAAAAAAATATTAGAAAAGTTTTTAAAATATTTTTTAATAACTTCCCAGCTCTTGCAAATGTCTTACTTCATTCATAAAAACTTGTTCAGATTTTTGTCAGACATTGATTATACGTACTGTCGCTTTCTGAGCCATTTCAAAGGATATATCGGAGGGAATTTATGTACCGATTTCTGATGGAATTCATATAGAAGTGTCTAAGTTGTTATTTGTGTTTCTTTTTTTTTAATAATTACAGTTCTCATTTAGTTGAAAATATTTTTATCTTATACCTGTGTATATGTATTTTATTTTTGGAAAAAAGATTAAAAAAATGGTACGTATGTATGTACAATTTTTAATTATAAACTATTATTTTCCAATAAAATAAAAGATATCTAACAGAAATCTGTGCGATTATTAGATTATCACAAAACAATTAGAATGTCGGCTAACACATCAGAATTTCCCATGCCGTTTTCAATAGATTTCTATAAGAAATGCCGGCACAAAAATTATAATTTTCCACGACATGTCTGCCAGAATTCGTGTCCACCACTTCATATATTTTTGGGTCAGAAATCTGACAGAATTTGTATACGATTCCGACTATTTTGTCGACGTTTCTCTCATTTATTTGGAAGACATCGGACAATTGTTCTGGCTGGGAGTATAACTGTTGGTTTTTTTTCTGAGTATTCAGTAATTTTTTACTGATTACTGAAATAATGCAGTAATCGGTTAATTTTTATTTATTACTGAAACAAATGAAAAAATATATATGTACCTATTTAACCTGAAAATTGTCAAAAAAAATTTTTTTTTACACCATATTGTTTGAACGAGTTTTTTTATAGGTATGTAATTTTCTCAAAATGTCATCGATATTGCAACGGTATCAAAAATAGTAGAATGTTATATTAAGATCTTTTATGCAAACATTTATATTACTAATTTTAGAGTTTAATAAGGTACTTTCAATGAAACTTTTTTATTTAGATTGACTTTTTATGTTCTTAAGTATTAGAAATTAAATTGTTATAAAATGTTTGAATTAAAAAATGGATGATTTTTCTCTTCAAAATAGGTACCTATGATAATTTGCTTTCCAAAACTTCTGGCACCACTGGTGGAAACGATATACCTTCCTAGATTTTAAGGAACATTTTAAATTAAATGCACCTATAAGATACAAATAGCTTTATAAAATATCGCATAGAAGTGTAAAGTCACTGTTTGAGATATAACAAAATCCAAGTTTGTGATTTTGTTTTTGTATTATACATAGATGAATAGGTATAATTTCTAAATTATAATTGTTGGTGTTAAATATTTATGTAAAATAACCCCCCAAATAATAAACAATAACATTGATATACAGTTATACCTATTAAATCGGCCATATCAAATTTAACAATTACAATAGAATACATATTTTTAAAATTGGCAAATATCTTACAGCTAAATACCTACACTGTGCGTGTGTTTCAATAAAACAAACTTTGGCAGGCAGTTGTAATTAAACGTAGGACCGCACAAAAATCAACCCTGTTTAGATTAATGCTAATAGATATTTTGACGCCGAAGCAACGAAATCCAAAATAAACATTGACAAAATAAAAACAACAACCATAAAAAATTTTATATAAAATTAAAATCTACAAAAAAAATGAATTTAATTCTCTAATAAAAATGGGTAGATTTATAATTTTGTTACTCCAACAAACATGCGTACCTAAAAAAGAGAGAGCACAGATT
The DNA here is from genome assembly GCA_943735925.1 of Pollenia amentaria. Lineage (NCBI taxonomy): Eukaryota > Metazoa > Arthropoda > Insecta > Diptera > Polleniidae > Pollenia > Pollenia amentaria. The sequence continues at coordinate 247,243,529 of OX031007.1, read as the reverse complement.
TTCTAACAAAAACAATTTGCTATAGATATGCCAACAACAACGACACCAAACATTCAACTACAGAAAATAATTCTCCATTTATTTGATTGTAAATATTGTGGATGCTACAACTAAAACAAACATGAAATTCGAAAACAAACAACCATAATGCAATCAGGGAGCAACAACAACACATGAAAAGGCGGAGTTTGTTGCTGTTACAGAAACAACTACACACACACATACGGTCGGATACAAGTTTCACTTACACTAACACAAAATAACGCTACCTATGTATTTACCGTTTGGTGGTTGTTGTTGTTCGTTCAAAAAGTGGATTGTAACTCTCTTTTGTGTTTTTGTTGTGTAGACTTGTCCTGCTGAGAGGATCAAGAGTTTCAGGGGTATAAATAGTCGGCTCTCTGCTCATTCAACATCAGTATTCACTTGTGCTTTCTAAAATAAACATTTCTTTTTTTTAATACGTTTTCGTTAAGAAAAATAGTTGAAAAAGAAATTAAATATTTTAAGTAATAAAATAAAAACATTTTTAGTTCAAAATTTAAAAACTATCGTTTAAAAGCAAAAGAAGACAATGGTAAAAAGTGTTAACAACATGGAATTCAAAAGTAACTTCTCAATCGATGCAATTTTGTCTAAAAACTCATCACAACACAATCAACCACAATTCGAAATGCCTACAGCCTTGACCGTGATCAAACAAGAAGAACCCGATACCAAATCCTTGTACGTTTCCGATGGCGAATTATCCGAGGAATTTGATAATCCCAGCCGCACCAGTACACCCATGAGCAGTGCTGCCGACTCTCTCTCTTCCGGAGAAGATAAATTGGAAGATGATCAGAGTTGTGACAGTGACGATGACAAGGGCAAGTCCGAGGGAGAAGGTGACGATAAGAAACCTTCTTACAGCTACAATGCCTTGATCATGATGGCCATACAAGAAAGTCCCGAACAACGCTTGACTTTAAATGGCATTTATCAGTATTTGATCAACCGTTTCCCCTACTTCAAGATGAACAAACGTGGCTGGCAAAACTCCATACGCCACAATTTGAGCCTAAACAAATGCTTTACCAAGATCCCACGCAGTTATGATGATCCCGGCAAAGGCAATTACTGGATCTTGGACCCCAGTGCCGAAGAAGTGTTCATTGGTGAGACTACTGGCAAATTGCGCAGAAAAAATCCTGGTGCAAATCGTGCTCGTTTGGCTGCCTACAGACAAGCAATTTTCTCCCCAATGATGGGACGTTATGGTCCAGCTGCTGCTTCCTATGCCCCAGCTATGTCTTTCAATCCAGGTTATGCCAATGCCGCCGCCGCTGCTGCCATTTATCAACGCATGAATGCTGCCTACGCCCCAGCTGCTTATTCCGCCGCTGCCAATCAGCAGATGTCTGTCTTTAATCAAATGAATATGCCTGCCTCCAGTACCATGTATCCCACTGGCCTACCAATGACTGCAGAACTTTTTCACCGCATGCAACTCTTAGGAAAATTCCCAGCCAGTTAGATGTTGTAGACCATAACCAACGCTTAGCGCTTTTTTGTAACATTTCCTAAACGTTAACAGGTTTAGAGCAAAAAAAGGACTTCGACCTTCAATTCAAGGGACAGCCAACAAAGGGGGCTTCTAACTAGCTGTTTACACAGAACAGAATCAACCAGTGATTTTACAAATATTCAGTTGAGGGAACCACATTTGTATCCAATACTGGGGGCAATTCAACACATGCAATGCTTGGACAGCATTTCAACAATGAGGCAGGCCTTTTTAATTAAATGACGACAACAAACTTGTCTTGTAAAGCAACAAACTTAACAAATTATTGTAAATTTATCATAAAATTATTTCTTGTAAAAGTCTATTTATTAAATATTAAAAAAACGAAATTTTCCAAAAAAAAGGTGTTTAATTTCTCTCTTGCAATCTTATAGTCATTTATCAAGAGGTGTCCGTCGGTCTGGCCTTTGTTGCCTTAAATCCGAAAAAAAAAACGATTTGTCAATAGCTGCCAGCGGCAGTCAGATGATTGTATTAAGAAAAAGTATTGTTCTTAAGCTAATAATGCCTGAAAATGTCTTAATTATGGTCCACACGTTTGTCGGCACCATCATTTGAACCCCCTGTAACAAATACTTTTAAGCATTCTTTACAAGATGTAAAAAAAACATATGTTGTGACAAATGTATTTCAAAGATACAAAACAACAAAACCAAATATACATAGAAAACAAATCTTAAAGGTTCTCTCTCACAGCAGTATTTTCCGTTCGTTTTTAGTTTCTTTTTTTTGGGTGTTTTAAATAAAGATCGTTATAATTCATGCAACTCAACTTGAAATCTATACTTTCAACAAACAAACAAACACAAAAAAAACATGTTTCTACTTTAGCACCACAGGATTCCTGAAATCAAGCAGTTACAGGTATTTTGAGACGATCTAAACTAAATAAGTATGTATGTATGTATTTCAGTTCCAAGCAAAACAAAAATATTTTTCTTTAATAAAGATATTTATTATTTTTGAAAAATAAAGAAAAACAAAAAATGTTCTTTTTGTTATCGTTTTGTTCTGACAAATTTTCCACAAAGAAAGATTGGCTCAGTTTGACCAGGTCTTAGAATCCAAAAGATACATTTTCATCTCAATTTATTTTTTGTAATTCTTATTGTTTCAACGTTTTTAATTGTGATGATGTCTCTATTATAATGGAACCGGCATTTGGGTCTTTGATCCACAGTTTTCAACTTGTTTTTACTAATTTTTCTTAAGATCATAATAAATAATAAATTTTTTTAATATAAATATTTATAATTACCAGGGAACTTGTTTTGCCTGGAAATAAATGTGGAAAAACAATTTTGATTTTTGAGTTTTTTTGTTAACAAAACTTGTTAAGTACATCGTATTAAAATGGAAGTATTTACTGTTAAAAAAAAAGGAAATGCAGTGTTATTGAAACAACTATTTTTTTTATTAATTTACACAGCAGGACCTTATATCCTTTAAATTATATTAAACAAAATATACATTTTGAAGATAATGATATTTTATATAAGAAAATTTTGTAATGGATTATCTCGCACAATTCTTCAAATTTAAATCATCAGATTTCGCCGTTATTTGCAAGTACTCGATAGTAGAAGATTTTTTTTTTTTTTTGATGGAAATCAAGATAATGCCTTCTTCTTGAAGTTAAACAAATATTCGCACTAGTTTTGCTTAAGGATAAGATAATGGACTGCTTTGCTGAAGCTACTTAAACGGGACTTACGAACGTACCTAGCAAATATTATTTTTAAGTATTCGCTCTTAAATCCAAAGTAATTTAAATCTATCGGCAAGTTTAAAATTCCAAATTTTGCCCACGGATTTCATATAAATCTGATCGCAGCTAATCTTTATGACTTTCAGGTAGTGGATCGGAATAAGTTTTACTGTGTACATCACATTTGGGGAAATCAAGTTTTACTAAAAGGCGAGGCACATAAAATATGGCGTACCTTGCACGTCGCTTTGTTAACTGACATTAACGTAACGACGTGTCGCGACGGAGGAAGTTTATACAATGAGTACTTTGTGACGGATATTTAATCAGTTGTTTTTGAAATAAAATTTAAACCAAATACACATTTCCAATAAAATTCAAGGATATTTTGGAGTTTCTTCAATTGTAATTTTGCTTTGTACAGTTCGGAAGTTTCTTGATATAATGGATACCGATATATCGGCGATACTTCAGGGTTTCCGATATATCGGTATCGGCGATATTTTACTGTTGATACGCCGATACTATTTTAAAGTTTTTTTGAAAAATTAATTTAATTTGCAATGCTAATAAAAAGACAACTAAATTAAAAAACACATTTAAAAGCAGAACATAAAATCAAAACAGAACAATAAATTGTTTCATTTAATTCCATGATTTAATGGAAAAGTCCTTGCATTATAGGTAGTGAAGAAAAAAAGTTTCATCGAAATCGATGCCCTATGTGTGTTTTATTTGACTTAAGTTTTTACTGATAGAAAAGGCACCATAAGCCATCATTATTTCACAATGAGATGACACATTTGCATCACAGAAATGGCGAATCGGAGTCGGATTAATAAAACATGTCATCAGTGCGATGAGCCAGTAACATCGGAGAAAGGACTTAGTAGGCGAAATTTAATGAAACTTTGAGAGAATATTATCATTTACTTACCCGTTACACATGTTTCTTTCACTTGTGTTGTATTCTGCGCTTTGTGTACAGAAGAACTTCAATTATAAGACACCAGCAGCATGCCCGATGTGGATTTCGCAGTCATTCTACTTTGAAATTTTGATGCATTTGACCAAAAAATTAAAAAAACAGAATATGGGAATTTTGGTTTCTCATTTTACTTTTTAAACATGAAAATAATTGTTAATGATACACCAAATTTGGCATCGAATTGATGTCACTGTAGTCATAGCATAGATGACGCATAAAAATGAATGAACATATTTATAAAGACGTTTGTAATTGGATTGATTTCACTTTTGTCTCATTTATGCCATTTGTAATAACATTGATGTCACAATCCTGATGTTAGGGCATCATCAATATGAGGATAAATTTTTCATGAGTGTTGAAACCAAAAAATCAACAACTCGTTCAAAGCTCGCCTCTAAAATAAAACTATTTTGATTGCATAATAACGTGTTGTTATGTGTTGGTTTGTTTTATTAATCGGCAAAATTACTGATTGAAACACTCTAGAGATATGGCAGATATAGAACGTACCAATGGCTTAATATAAAAAAGGCGTAACTCAAATTTTTTTTTAAATAACGTGTTTTGTTTATTCTGGTATACAAATGCCTAATGCCCCTTGCGTTAACAATTCAAGGGGTTATAGTATAAAAATTGCAGCATATTTTTTAAAACTGCATTATAAGGACTTTATTAAGTTTTTATTCATCTGTTAGCTAAGAAAAAATCGAGTTACGCCCTTTTTACAGTCGTCTATCGTTACATACGTGTGCTAAGTCAGTGTCGGTTCCTTTCAGAATTATATGACATTTAGTCCCGTTTAAACAACTTACCAGTTTCTAAAGGTAGCATTCTGTAGGCCGTATAAAAATTGTTCCATTATTACAACTTTACTTTAACCTAACGTGAACAATAAGTTAAAAAAAGGTTCATCCTAACTTGTAGGTTAAAAAAAATTGCAATAATGAAATGCCTGATAAAATTCTTCCTTTAGCGATCAGTAAGTCGTAACAACGGGACTTAATGTGAAGCTCGGCTTATATTTAGCCCTATCGATTATATTGATTAGGGACATTATTATTATTGAACGTTAATCAGCATTTATGATAAATTCCTGGTCACCAGTAAATCTGAATTTACTCTTAGCCAGAATCTCAACATGAAATAAAGTTTATGTTAATCCATGCAATTCAAAATAATTAAACTAAATTTTTTTTAAATATTTCTAAAAAGCAATGCCCTGTATCATTGTAGTAGGTACTTTGAAAGTAAAATTAAATTAATTTTGTTAAATTTTTATAAAATTAATAGATCGGCAGATTGATTAAAAAACCACAGATGTACAGAAACTATCCATTTGAAAATAAGGGAGCAGTCAAATCTTGCAATGGGATATCCCAAGATTGTTTTAAAAAATATTATATTTTTATTTATAATAGAAGATACTTCAAAGAGTATTTTATGTAAATTACATTATTACATTTTTTTTCATATAAAATTGTATAAAAATATCATATGCAGAGTAATCGCTGTATCAAATTATTTCTTATCTTTCAATCGCAAGCAGGAAAAGTTCATTCATTGAATCTTATTGCAGAGCATTCAACTTATTTTTATTGGTGTACAAATAATCGCTTACTTATGTATCTCTTCTACCCTTTTCATACATTAAACTGCTTACAATATTTTTTCAGCCAATAAAGGATCTTTAACAGAAAAACATAAAAATATTTACAGTTAACCTGATACATTTAACAATTTAGAAAAAAAAATTTTAATTTCAGAAATATTTTTGTAACAAAAGATTAAGTTGGGATACTAATTTGTAGCGAAATCCTTGTTACTACTTACTACAGTATTAGTTTTTTAAGGATTTAAAAATGAAAAACAAAAACATGATCAATTTTCATATTAAAATAGAATCTCAAATAAAATAACTAAGAAGCAATAAACTAGTCAAAATAAAACGAACAAAGATTTAACCAAAATTTGAAAAAAGAGTACTAGTGCACAGGGAAATCGTTTTACAAATGAAAAGTTGAGTGAGAATAAAACGGCATCTGTATGCGAAACAAGTAGACAATGAAGACGAGATAGGTACTTTAAATAAAATATTTGAATGTTTTCAATAAAAGACTTTTAAGGCTTACTTGGGCGATGCTCTTTCGACATTGTAATCTATGCACTTAACCCTGGTAATAAGATAAGTAACTTACTCCTATGACTACAATTACTACCGTTCGAGCTTAACTTATTTGCTGCTTTCATACTTAACGAACAACTCTCTCTCTCTCTCTATCTCTTTCTTTCTTGGACTCGACTCAACTTTATGTATGCTGTTTGTATCTTAAGGATATTACATACATTTTTGTTGTTGTTGTTTTTGCTTAGGTATAGTGATGATCACGTAAATGTGTTGCTTGTTATTTTAGCAAATTGTACAAATTCGCTTAAGCCCATAAGTTGAATTTCAATACAAATCAGATCAGATATTAAACCACATTCATACATACAGACTAATCGTTTGAAGTTGTTGTTGTATTTGTGTTTTAATAATGTTGCAGTGGCAGTAGTTATAGGGGTAGGGGTATTTATGGTTGTAAGGGATTGTATGTAGGTTAAAGTAGGTTAGTAGACTAGAGCGGATAATCTCGAAATCTGGTGCAAAAGACAAAGGCCTGAAACCAGATCACTTAATAGTAATACTCACATACAATTTACTCATACGGAGTCTTGTCTTATTCATATATTTCATTTCTTCCATAAAATGTTAGCAAAATTGCAAAAGGAACACACGCCAAAAGAAAATATAAGTATGTATCTATCAATTGTTATGTGTAGTTATTTTAATGCCCAAAAGGATGCACAAGGATCTTAATTTAACAAAGAGGATTGTTTCGACAATGAGCTGGGAAAGTAGAAAAACAATTGCCACAATCTGCAATTGTATTAACAAGCTTACCTTAACCATATTTCGTTGCTTTCAGTCTATCCGTCCGTCCTCTCTAATTCATTTAATAAAACAAACTTACCTTAAAGATTGAAAAACGAAAGAAAAAAATATTGAGACGGTTAAAAAAAAATCAGACATAATAGTTTTAGTAGAATAGAGCGTAGATCACTGTAAGTGGATTGTTTTAATTTAAATCCTAATTCAGTTGTAATCCAAGCTTCTTTAATTGCCAAAATGTGTTAAGTCCATAATGCGCCCTTGTGTAAATTGAATAAAATATAACAATGCAAAGAAAATTAAAAAAAAAATTTTAGAAATTCCCAAAATCTACTTTACAAACAGATTGTTATAATTGAGCTCATGTGTTGGACGATATATCCTTTCTAGAATATATTTTTATTGGTGTGATTGCTTGCATTCATATTTATATCCTGTGGCCTATAAAGCGTAAAGTATTGCTAAAATATTTATGTTCTAAGCCTTTTTTTACAATATCTACAATATATTGAAACAAATATGACATATGCCGGACATTTTTTGTATGATCGAGTAATTTTTAACGTACTCGTATTAGTTGAAGCTGTTAAAGATTATAAGATTAATAAAGTATAAATGTCTTACAGAAGACAAATTGTAAACTTGGTAAGTTGTGTTTTGTAATATTTAAATTTATATTTCTCATTTATGATTTGCTTGTACACATAAAACTAAAAAAGATGCCTCGCCGGATTTCGGACTTAAGTTATAACCTCCATTAAGGAATGTTACAGATGGCAAATACAAGTTCTCGTATAACAATTGATCAAATTTCAAAATATTTCACAATCTTAAGAAGGACCTAAAGAACTGCTTCATATACTAGCGAATTATCCTTTTTTCGTCGACATAAGGCTACTCACATCTTAAGTGGGACACATACAATCACAATATTATTACAGATATATATAACAAAGAAGTATTCGGGGTTACCTTTATATAAAAAAAAAATGAAATAAATAAACATTTACTGCCGTATTCATAAAAAATAAAATAGATTTCAAACGTATTTCAAAACAAAATTTCAATACAAATTTTTCTTAAAACAGATTTCATATCCATTTTAGTTTTTTATGAATACGGCAGTTAAAATTCCAAGAAAATTTATATTTAACTGATTCTAACATTTATTCAAAAAATACGGATTTTAGTTTGCATTTAATATTGTCTGTTGATTAAGTAAAAGTATTTTTAAATGTAAATGAAATTTAAAACAACTGTAAATTTACTTAAAAACCGATCTACATATTTTGCATTTAATTTTAACGAAAAGTTCATTAATTTTTACAGTCAAAAATTCAACCGCGAATGCCGTAAAAACACATGAATTTTCAGTTATTTTTTGTAATTATGTTCAATCGGTTCATATTTGACTATAGCTCCCAAACGAATACTATTCCGATAGTTTTTAATGTCCACAGAAAAAAATTAAGGCCTTAATCATGTTAAACACATCGCAACGCCAAAGAATTACATTGAAGCAAAAACAAAATCATAAATATTTTGTAATTTTGTTGTTGCTTTCTCAAAAATTCACATTGCGCTTTAAAATTGCAAACGCTGCATTGCTTGTGGCGTTGACAATTTTAAAACGGTACATGAATTTCTGTAGAAAGCAACAACAAAATAACAAAATATTTATGATTTTGTTTTTGCTTTCAAAAATGTAAAAATTTTAAAAATGTTAAAAAAACTTTGCCATTTCAAACAATATGTTAAACTATTTAATTAAATATTGACAATTCCCAAGAACAATTCTACAAGTTTAAATTATTTTATTTTAAACGAAAAAGTCAATTAATATTTTTTGATATTTAATTATTATATTAATTAAAAATTTATTTCAAAACAACTTAAATATTAATTAAATCCAAATTATATTTTAAATTTTCTTTCAATTAAAAAAATAATTGATTCAATTATCACATTTATTAAATTTAAATACTTTTTAGACCATTTTTTTAACTGATAAAAACTTTTTCTGTGTCATAACTTCCTTATAAAAGTTGATATTGACATAATATTCGGCATAAATAACTTTTAAATGAATCTTAACATCATAACACAGTCGTATTCTGGCGTGTCCATGATTGCCATGGCTCCCAAATGGGGTACACACTCGAAAATTAGTTTTTAAATATTGTCGTGTAGGGATTGTCTTCCTTTCTTATTTTTTTCGTATTCACCCATAAAATGTCTACCAACCGTGAAACTTTAAATATAGGTGGATTTAACTACATACATAATGTTTGAAAAAACATATTTATGGCTGTTTTGTTATCTGCAGTTTTTGAAGGGCCTTTCAATCACTTTTGGTTTTCTACAAATTTTAAATTCATTTTATTTTAATCGTCGATTTAAATACATAAAATTTACAAAATAGCACTAATTTATAAACCGATGAAGTTCGTCAGGGCTTGAAGAGTGAATTACATACAATTCACTGTCAATTAAAGGATATAACTTATAAAAGTGAAACATTCAATGTAACAGGAATAAAAAAAAAAACGAAATAAAAATATTGCTAGACTAGTTTTAATCTGAAAAAATTAGAGCAGGTCCTTTATCTAGTTTTTATTATATAAATTATACATATACATTTTGAGTTGTCGATTCTCTTAAACAACCGAAATTCAACTGTCCATATGAAAAACAAGGGCTCTTAATATGTAGATTCCGGCCACCATATGCAATTTTTTAATATATTTCAACCTGGGCAATATGCTGTTTGTTAATGTAGTCTTAAATCTGTATATATATATCGAATTTATCGAAAAGATCAAATTTTATTTCGTTTTTACCCCTATAAAAGTACCATTTTCAGCCGTTAAAAAGAACCATATATTTTAATTTGGACACTTAGCAAACTGCATACCAAATTTATAAAAAGAAGAAAAAGTTCAAAGTTTTCCCCGATTAACCTCGAAAAAAGTACCATTTACTTAAATCTGGGCCATTCTATTTGTCTTGAGCCACAAACTGACAGGCATCCAAACATACAAACTTTCACATTTATAATATTAGTAGGATTTGTACCAGGAATTAAAGGAATTAAGTCGTTAATATGGTAATATGGTCATATTAAACTATAATATCGTTACCAGTAAACATTAGCATTGTTAAAATCAAGCCATAGTATGTTTTTCTTTATATATGGTAACTTCCAACCATTTTTTTTCTGCGTGTAGTACAAAACATTTTCGCAAGTCGTACTTGTATGGGAGCTATGGTCAAATAAAGACCGATTCCAACAAAATATTATTATAATTAAAAGGCTCTATGATGGCAGAACATTTGTAATTTTGGGTTAAATGAAATCATAAACCGGTTCTCACCACTTTCAATAAGTTTCATCCTTAGGCCAATATGTTCTAAATTTCATTAGATTGGCTTTAAAATTCCGACCTGTACTTGGTACACAAGGTTAACATTAGGGATGCCAATCGGCACTGGTTTTCGCAAATCCCGGGATTCGGGATTTCAAAAAAATCAAATCAAGAAAATTAATTAAAGATATATGTAAATGTATTTTGAAATGCACAAAACAAAAACAAAAACCAAAAGACCCGTGTGGTTTTATTATCTAATTTAAATTCTTTACAGGTTTAGGCTTATTAAATTGTTTTCCGAGAGTGGGCATGGGACCTAAGGTAATTTATGGAGCGATTTCACGAAATTAAGTAGTGTGATTTAAGCAAAAATGTAAAAAATGTATTTTTGTTAAAATAATATTTGTATGGTTAACTTTTTTAGTAGATAGATATTGGGAATTATTTCTTTTTATAAGCAACTTTATTATATTCAACATTTTTTATTTTTCGAATTTATTCTATGAGTTAAATTTCAGTTATGCATTTAATAATGCTTTTTTGTAATAGTTCTATTCCTTAATTTTTTAGGAATTACTTTATACACTACCAGACTATTATCTTGTATCTTCTTGTTACATTTTACCTTCTTTAATTATTTTCAGCACTTTTCTCATTAAAATTTCTTTATAATTGTTGGGCAAGATTAAAAAGAATAACAAAGTTTAACTTTTTTCTTTCATTTTCAATGACAGTATTAACAGAGTTAAACAAATAAATATAAAATATCAATATTGTAATCCCAATATTTCTATTTATAAAAAAGGTAAAACATAAATTAAGTTAACGATTTCGGGATTGACTAAATCTCAAATATCCCGGGATTAAAAAATTCACATCCCGGGATTTTCGGGATCGGGATTTCGCGATTGGCATCCCTAGTTAACATAGATAGACACACAGATAGCCACCAGACGGATGGACATGCTTAAATCGGCTCAGAAGTTTTTTCGATTGAAGCATGTCGGCCATATACCGGATCCAAATTTGCGTTCCAATTGTGCCAATATATTTTTCGGATATCATTTCATCAGTTAAGAGTCATCCATATAGGCAAATTTCTCTTAACTTCATTTATATGTACACATTAATTTTAAAGGGGTTGCAATATATTCGCGTGGGAAACATAAAAAGATACGACCTTTTGTCGCCAAAGTGTATATCATATCCTAGAAGGTCACCAAGTTCAACTTTATGTTGGCTGTCTAAAATAGACAGCTAATGACAGCCTTACTTACAAATAATTTTCACGTATTATAGCAGTTTTTACAATATCTTAGTCTGAAATATCTTATTTAAAAATAACTCATTTAAGACAAGACCCATCAAAGCCCCCATTACCTAACAAGTCATGCAAATAATAAACTCAATTGCAAAATATCTTGATACAAATAATGTCTTATAAAATGTTTGTATTTAGCTCTACTGTACAATAAATATTTCCAAAGTGTTGCAATACAGGAAATTAAAGGTCACATTGTAATTAACACTTAAACCACTCTCAACTAAAAAAATATGAATACACTTAAATCCATTATAAAATCCTTTTTCTTTTTTAAAGTCAAGGCAATAAAAGAATACAAACACTAACATAATGTACCTACACAAGCCCAAGATTAACTTTAATTAAAGCAAATCAAATGATTGATCATTTATACAGTTATACAACTCGTTTGTTCATGTTACAAATACATACATACATAATGGTTCTAATAATCTTAATGAAATTAAACTTTAACCCAAGCCAATGACCACAATAAGAAGCAACTACAAATTAGAAAAATACAACTACAAAAATAGTAAAAAAACACTTTATTTAAACTACGATCTCATACATTTATTCATTCATTCATTTACTCATTTAGACAGTCATTGATTCATTCTCTACGGCAACAGTAAAAACAACAACATCTATTCCGTACGTCAATAAACAAACAGCACAAACTAAAGTGCCATGATCCTTAATTAGTGTTTGTTCATTATCTTGGCCCATGTTGACCCGATTTTCAATTAAGTCAATTGAACGTTGAGGGCAACAAATACTCGTAACCAGTCATCATCATCATCAGCATCATCAAAGACGAGATGACTGCATCGGGGGGGTTTTGTAAATATATAAATAAAAGTTCTTCTCTTCCCCAACATCGTCATGAGTAATATTTTCGTTGTCGTTTGTTTTTTTGTATGTACAATATTTACAAGAAATTGAATCAACACAAAATTAAATAATAAACGGAAATTGTATACGATTGCCGAGCAAAATAGTCAGACTGTCTGCTTGCCCAGTCAGCCAATCCATCCAGCCAGTCATTTTCAGTTGTAGTAACTTACAATAGTGGACAAGAGAAAAAATACTGTAAGTAAATGGATGTAGCCCGCGTGATATGTCAATGATCAGCGAGTGTTTTGAAAAATGTTGTGAATGCGAAGTGTTCACACTAGAATTAGAAAAGCGAGCTCAATAACTTTTAAACCTAATTACCAGTGTAATTTTAGATATCGTTGCGTACACAAAATATTTTTAAGTTTTTGTATTTATAAAAATTTACTGAAAAATCCCTGATGATGATCTTTAAAGAAGACGGTAATACTGGAAGGAAATAAAAAGAAATATTTATTTACCAAAAAAAAAAAAAAAAAAACACTGGACACTGGAAAGGTCGAAAAATAACAACTGTGATCATAATTTTACATATGTATGTATATATTTTTCTATTTCTGCTGCATAGTAGGGAAAATGGTACACAGAAAAAATAAAAAAAATTGTCTCTAATCACCAAATTCATAGAAATTTAACTTAAAAAAATGTTAAAAAAAAAACTTTGCCATTTCAAATAATGTGTTTATTGATTTAATTGAAAACCTCTGAGGTTTTAACGATTCCCAACCACAATTCTTCAATTTTTAATTATTATATTTTAAGCGAAAAAATCAATTAAGATATTTTGTTATTTAATTAATATTTTAATTAAAAATGTATTCCAAAACAACATAAATGTTAAATAAATCAAAATTATATTTTTATTTTTTTTCAAATAAGTAAATAATTGATTCAAAAAGACTACTGAAAATTTTTTCTGTGTAAATAAATTGAAAAATCGATTTTTGGTCTTTATTTAGTTCTTTTTGTGTTGGCTAAGTCCCAATTTACATTATACAATTTTGTCGTTGCGATTCTTACCTTATAGGCGAAAAGGGAGAGAGGAATTAAAAGGGGTACACAAGCAAGTGTACTCTTCGATTCGTTTTGTTCATTCATTCGTAGTGTCAAAATATTTGTATACATAAGAAGTTGTTACGACCAAAATCGTACAATGTTAACATAAGACCGACTTCAAAGAAGAAACGACAATAATCGCACCGACAAAATTCGTACAACCCCGGGTCTCCACGTAGCAATATTTATTGCGGCAAACGTCAAATTTTATTGCTCCATAAATTTAGCGATGTGTGGACCGCAAGTTGTCATGAATGGTTATCCATTGCGCAATGATTGCTCTTCCGATTGCTTGAGCAATTATTGCTAAGCAATCTGGTGTTAAATTAGTTGTCATTTATCTGACATTCATTTCTCTATACGTATTCTTATGGCAAAGCAGTTTCACGTGTTTTCCAGCAATATAATCAGCAATTATGGCGCCATTATTCTGCTAAGCAAAAAAAAAAAATTGCTGCGTGGAGACCCAGCGTAATGGTAACTAATGAAATGACTTGTAAGATTGTTTCTTTGCTGAGAAAACAAACTTTCATTGGGTACTATTACCACAAGGATGCGCAATTATTTCCTTGCAATTTCGTCTGTGTTTATTTGGACAAATTGCTTTGTGCTTTCCGACTCTTCAAGTAAATATAAATTTTTTAATTACACTGGTTTTGTTAATTACACCGGCTAGGAATGTCATTGATCAACTCACGGTTTGATTTCGTCTTAGGTGTTTCTACAATATTGTCGTAAATTTCAAATGTTTGGTTTGGTACGAATACGTTGGGGACTATTTTATTTGTTGTTTATTGATAATTTTAATTTCTGCGGAGTACGCGGTTTTTTTTTGTCCAATGAGACAAAAAAAAATTTATTGAATCTTTATATATTAAATATGAACTAACAATAACACTGTGCAAGAAATTGAAACTTTTTTTCGTGACAAGCTGGGCACCTGGCGTTTTAACATAATTCGGGTACGTTGAATCCAGTGGTGCCCGCGGTTTTTTAAGATTGGCTCTGGTTTTCGAGATATACCGTTATTTCAAAAATGGAGGAGGTTGCGCAACATATGTTCACGTAACTCAAAAACGCTTTAGCTTATTAAAAAACCGAAATTCCGCAATAAAATTTCCTTTAAGAAAAGTAAAACCCCTTTTAAATATCCGCAGTCGTTTTAGAAACATAATTTTTTTTTGAAAAAAAAAATAATTTTTTTTAACAAAATTTCGAAATTTTTTTTTTTTAAAAATTTATAAAAAATTGGAAAATGCAGCTTTGCTTCTAATTCCAAACAAAACAAGCCATAAATGATTAAAATCTGTTTGCAACTTTTGATTTTATTCACAAAAGTTGAAAAATATTAATTAATTTAAGAATTTCATAAAACGCAATATTTGTATGGGAGCGCCCCTAAGAAGTGAAGATAAGGGGCAAGTATGTCTCGAGAAAATGTTAAGGCGCTGGTCTATAGATTTTTATTTTAATATAAATACGTGTGAAGGTATATTTTTGAAGCCTGGCAAGTTTAAAGTGTAACACATTTGTAGTTTTTCGCATTCACCGCTTGAGTCGCACCCAAATCCACTAGCTCGAAATATTTTAAATGACAGCGGCCACTCTAGATTAAGGAGAAGAGATACAGCAGGACTCATCCGACGAGAAGAGCACTAAACATCTACATATGTGAACAGAAACCGTGAGTACAAAAATTTTTCTCTGATTTGGCAGGACAAAAATAAAATATTAGTATAAGATTTGAAGAATTTCATTAAACAGCCATATGGGAGCCCCCCTAAGGGGTGGAGATATATGGCAATGTTTTAAGAAAATGTTAAGAACAATAAACATTGGAGGTCGGTCATATGGTAAGTAAAGTTGCGCTGGTCATACATTTGGCCCGTCTAAGGGTATCTGTGGGAAATATAAATTTGCCTGGAATTGTGTGAAATCAGTAATAGAAAATGTATTAGGAAATCATCGGTCCGAAAACTGGCGAATTTTAATCAAAAATATGCTAACCGCATTTAGAGAGATTTCGCCAAGTAAGAGCCAGGCTCGAACACTGGTATAGCGGCAAACAACTTGATTCGCGATTAGGGGATATTTGTTGGAATCTGCAGGAGGAAGAAGAATAAATTTCTAAATAAAAACTTTAACTTTAACTAATTAACAACAAAAATAAATGTTTAGAAAATTTTAGGTTTGGTTATTATAAAAAATAAAAAAATTTCATCTTTTCTGAAAAAATCAAAAGTTGTAGACAGACTTTAATCACTTATAGCTTATTTTGTTTGGAACTTTGTTTTTTATACGCGTAGAACCCTAGCCTTAAATTTTGCACCTGCAGCGCCTGAGATACCCCTAGAAGAGCCAAATGTATGACCAGCGCAACTTTATTTTTCATTCCCATCATTTGTTTCTAAGGCCTAGGATTCACTCCTAGGGGGATAAAATGTATGACCGACCTCCAATGTTATTTGTTCTTAACATTTTCTTAAAACATAGTTGCCATATATCTCCACCCCTTAGGGGGACTCCCATACAAATATGGCTGTTTAATGAAATTCTTAAATTTGGCCCCTTCAGTGCCTAGGATGCCCCTAGATGGGTCAACTGTATGACCAACCCCACTTTATTTTTCATCTCAATCATTTATTTCTAACATACCCACCCGCTATCACCATTCCTTAAGGGGGCTTCCATACAAAATGTTCAATGCAGACTATAAATATATTGAAGAAAAAGTCCCATAAATGCCCAGGAGTTGCCCCTAGGGGGATAACATGTATGACTGACCTCCATGAGTTTTTTGTTCTTAACATTTTTTCAAATTATACTTCCCTTTATCACCATCCCTTAGGGGGGCTCCCATACAAATATTGCGTTTTATGAAATTCTTAAATTAATTAAAATTTGTCGACTTTTGTGAAAAAAATCAAAAGTTGCAAACAGATTTTAATCATTTATGGCTTGTTTTGTTTGGAATTTCGTTTTATATACGTCTGCAAAACCATAGCACCATAGCTGCATTTATATTTTCTGCATTTATATTCGATTAATCGAGCGATTAACCGATTAAATAAATACCCTTATATATATATATATATATATATATATATATATATATATATATATATATATATATATATTAAATCCTAGGGTTCCATAGTGGAACAAAAGGCCGGCCACAAAGAATTTCTTCCATTCTGATCTGTCTTTTGTCAAATTTTTTATTTCGCTCCAGCTTTTTCTTGCAGATCTTACTTCGATTCCAACCTTTTCCACGTGTGGGCTGGCCTTCCTGGTCGTCTACTGCCTTGTGGGTTCCAGTCTACTGCCATTCGTACAATATCTTCTGGTGGTCTTCTCAGAATATGACCCAGCCAATTCCATTTTCTTTTTAGGATTTCACATTTCAAGGGTGTTTGGTTTGCTCTTCTCCACAACTCAATTCTTTTCTTAATGACTTGTTGACAAAAAAATGTAAGTTGTTGATCTGGCGTTGAGATATGATCCATGATTCTTTTCTTACCGACTTGTTGACAAAAAAATGTAAGTTGTTGATCTGGCGTTGAGATATGCTCCATGATTCGCATGATACAACAGGGTAGATGTTACATTTGAGGAGAACAGTCGCAGTTTGGTGTTGATTGAGTAGTCAAAAGATCTCCATACAGGGCTACGGGCACCAAATGCCTATTTTGCCTTATTTAAACGGCTTTTAATATCCTCGTCAGATCCTCCTGAGGATGAGAAGATGCTGCTTAATAGAAAAAGTTATATACTTCCTCCAATTCACTTCCATTAACGTGGAACTTTGACGTATTGCTGGTATTCATTCGCATAACTTTGGTTTTGTTGAAGTTGATCTTCAGAACGACTTTCCTTCCTGGTTCTTGAATCATAATTCATATTGTGATATGAGCAAATTCTAAGCGACTATATAAAATTATTTTTTTGGCATTTTTATTCTTTTCCTAGAAAACGATTTACCTGAATAAATGTTTAATAGCTGGTCACATTGACTCGATCTCAAAATTAATTCCCCTCATTTTTGTAAAGATTTGTTTTTAAAATACTGTTTTTAATTGAATGATGACGCTTCATTTGCAATAAAATGCTTGCCAGGTTTTAGTCGGCATATAAATTTTAAAACATATTAAAAACAGTACATTAAATTTAGTTTGATTTTTGATTAGCCACCTTTTATTGAATAAAAGGACCATTTATTTGGAATCCTTATAACATTGTATCCAAAAAATTAAGCAAAAAAAAAAAATGAATAAAAGCATTTCATAAGTTTCTTGTGATTTATCGAGCTGTTTAGTTTTTAATTTAAATCAGGCTCAAGTTTATAATATTTAATTTACAACATAAAATGAATACAAATGTATTAATGATTTTTTATTCTTGACTGAACAGAGGGTTGAAAACGGGTCGAACTTACAGCTGCTTCGGGGACAACTACATTTTCACCATCAGAGCTTTTTGCAGTTTTACCTTTACCGCCAAAGCGATGGCTGTCACTCTATAGTCAAACATCAATCTATTTACCAAAAATTCCCTCCTTCATTAAAATAATTTAATCAAAATTAACTTTATATTAAAAACCTTTTAAATAATATTAGAAAATCTAATTCTAAGTTTCACTGTCAGTGTAAACACAGTTTTCTTACATCAATACATGCACACATACATGTTGTAAACAATTTTATAACAATTCTGTCTAGTATCGACTGTCTGTGGTTGTAGGGAAATGAATGAATGAATGTGCGTCAACATTTACGCTGGCGGTTTTGATAATTGTGGTGCAATAAGTTTGCCACACGACCAAATGTTTGTTGTTGAAATGTTGGCTTGTTGATGAAAATTAAATTGAAAAAATAACATTAAATTAATTTTATATATAGTGTGGCAACAACAACAATAACATAAAAACAGTAGCAAACACTATTTTAATGACGTTTTAATGCAATTACTGACCGTCGGCCAGCATACGAGTACACACTCCACTCACCACACATTTAATGGCATACGAATATAAATATTTTATGGATTTGATTCCACTCAAACCATTACATCAAGAAGCGTAGGCACTAATCATCGGTCTTGTCCCAAATAAAATCTGAAGTCAGACAAAAGTATTTAGTTGTGATGTAAAAAATTATGTTCACAAGACCCGCAGCTTTGTTGAATTTATTAAATTTATTTTATTTAAGTGGTCAAAGAAAATAGATCAAACTTAATAATAGATATTAAATTGAAGTTAATGTATTTGAAAAAAGTGGATTTAAATATTTTTTAGCTTCTTTGGGAGGTCCTTTTTGTACGTCCTTTTTATTTTGTCATTGCCGCCTATAGTCTGGGTTTACACTATGAACATTTTCTTTCCAAAAGTCTTGGTTTAATGGTTAGAGGGGTGAGGAGAAAAGCATGTTCTCTTCGCTTCTGCCCAATAAACTTACACTTTCTGAAAGAAAACTTTCATAGTATGAAACCAGACATATTTACGATCATGGCAAGTTTTTATGTGGGCATACAAATTTGAAATATTTGCATAATTAAAAACTATATGCAAAAAAGCTAAGAAAAAAAAATAAAGAAATATGCAATGCAAGGATAAGCATATCAAAAAGCCTCAATGAAAAACTTCTTGTTTTGTTTAGCAAATAGTGTATTGAAAGTCAGTGTACCCACAACTTGATGAATAAAAATGGCTAAATTAAAGAAAAAATTCGTAAAAAAGTTGTCTAAAAAAACAACTATAAAATAGGTAAAAAGATTTTTTTTTTAATTTAAAACACATACAAATTATGCAACAGAACAAAAATAAAAAATTTAATAATATCTTACAGTAAAATTGTAAATAAGCTGATCAATGAATACAAACTATTTTACTTGCAATGAACGTTCATGTATGCACCCGAAGTTTTAACAAAATTAAGCAGCTTTAGTTTCTATGAAAAAAAACAATATATTGTTTGTGTTGTTTTTTATCAATTAAAAAATGCTTAAATTTATTTAATGTGATAACTGAATCAATTATTTTTTTTTTTGTTGAAAGAAAATTAAAAATATAATTTTGATTTAACTAACATTTTAGTTGTTTTGAAATAAAATTTTAATTAAAATATTATTTAAATATCAAAAATCATTAATTGATTTTCTTTCGTTTTAAATAAAATAATTTAAACTTGTAGAATTGTTTTTGGAAATTGTCAATATTTAATTAAATAAATTAACACATTGTTTGAAGTGACAAAGTTTTTTGATCACTTTTTTAATTAAAATTAAATATATCATTTATTGAAAAAAATTTTTAAAATTTTTTTAATTTTTAGTAATCAATATAATCATTTTGGTAATAGGTGCAAGATCAAGAACATGTTTGCTTGATTCTATGAACTTGGTATAAGTTTGGTGATTAGAGAAAATATTTAATTTTTTCTGTGTAAGTAACACATTTAATAAATTACAATAAAGTTTAAAATAAGAGCAGATCTTCTTGGTTGCATGTTATTATACGAAAACAATTATTACCAAATCACCAGAGAATATAGCGTAAACCAAGAAAATGTTGCATGATCTCGTCCAAGACTAAATGCTGAATATATAAGTGGTTTGGTTAAAGCAAAATGTTTCGTCATTTAAGAAAATTTTACTAAATACGAAGGAAATAAGTTCAAATAAAGAAATAATTATGGATTTTCTTGTTTTATGAAATGAAATTGATTACTTTAGAAAATAAATTTCTTTCCGTGTATGGCACACGAAAAAGTGTCAGCAATCGGCCATGTCCTTCGAATCGAAATAGAGTGAAATTTAACTCGATGAAGAATTCTAGTTTAATTTGTTTAAAAATTACGTAGTTTTTCCTGATTTTAAAGTAGTTGTGGTAAAGATAAGTGGTACTTAGATTTTGAAGGATAAAAAGCAATATCTATATCTTTACACTTTTAAAACAGGATCGTTTTTATAATTTGTTCAATTTTAATTTCAACTTCACTCGACTTCGATTTCCAGAACATGACCAATAAAAATGTTGCTAATTTTTCTACTCCCCAGGAATTGTCAGACGTCTACTCCTTCAAATATAAAAGTCTGTGCTCATATTTATTTGTTATGTTTTAAAAGTTCCTGCCTCTAATTTTGTTGGCAATTGTAATGGTTCATAAGCTGCATTAAAATTTTTGGGTTTTCCAACAAAACCAAATCCTCCATAATATCTATTTGTTAAACTTTAATACATCTATTTATACCTAACTAATCATCAAGGCAGTTAGAAGTGCTAAAACTATTTTTACGACAAATGTCTAACCAAGTACTTTATTAAACTGGTACTTCTCTATAAATATTTAACCCTTTTTAAGGCAGTTTAAGTGAACAACAGCTCATACCTCTTTTTTTCTTTGGGATTTTGTTGCTATTGAATTTTAGAGCCAAATTAAAAAAAAGAGCTTCCGGGTAAATGATTTTTGAAACGAAAGCAACAAATTTCAATGCCAGTTTAACCACAGGATTATCGTGTAGCATGTCGGGATTAATAAATATGCCACACCAAACACACATCTAATTCAACAAACATTTAGGTAGAATGTTTGTTAAAATGAATAAGAAATATAAAGACATAGACAGAGAGAAACAGGGAAAGTAAAATTAAATAGACTTGTATGGAAATATAAATACTAAAGGACCCAAGTTAATATTTGTGTTAGTATTAGTAAATACATCCTTAAATTCATATGTCGATAAAATTAGAATGTACTCATACATATGCATATGCAATTGTATTTATTATTAATGAACAAATTATCTTAAGAAAAGCAGATGTTCCAAAACTTTTTTAAGAATAATTTTACATTGTGTTCTAATTGCAAGCATGTAGCAGCTGATCAGGTGTGTTAAACGGTCGATGTAAAAATTTAATCGGTTTATTGAAATCGATGGAGTCTTCTTATTCTTTCATTAACGAGTAAGCATAGAACTTGTCATCTAAATCAACCTTACCATGGCTTTAAAAGCAATCAATTAACGGCGGAAGGAAATAAATCTGCAGTTTCGTATTCGATAGTCAGCTTTAAAGGAAATTTTTAGATTTGTTATCATAAGCAGACATGTTGTTGACTTTACATTTTATTTAGTAATTTATACGAAAGTTTTTGAATCAAACCCAGAATAATGCCGATATTGTTGTTTATATGAAGGATTACAAAATACATATCGTACTTGATCATAAAGAGGGTATTAACTCAAAATTTTTATTTCTTGACTTTTTTGAAAAAATCGATCCGTTATATTCATATCTACCCGCTGTAAAAATATTGTGTTACTTTATCTACTTTTTGATAATGAAACGATCTGTTTAAAATTTATTTTTCATATGCATTAAATGTTAAATTAAAATTTTTTTTGCTTCTACTGAAAATTTTTAAATTTTGAGTTAATACCCCCTTTATGATCAAGTGCGTTAATTAATATATGCAAAAAATCTTGTTATATATCTTTGCTTTTCTTATTGATTTTAATTTTCATAGTTAAATAAAAAATTTATAAAGAAAAATGTTTTAAACAAGAGACCACTGAATTTTCATTTTATCTTCTTTTGCTTAAGAGAACAGGCATGACATTTGTATGCAAAGGGTACAGAAACGCTTAACTATTACATGTGCATATCCTGCAATGTTCGTTTATAAAAAATGTTGTCCAAAAAAAGAAAAATTAATTTTTTTAATAAGAGTCCAGTATTATTAAATTTTAACTAGATCGTACTGTGGCATGGTGGACAAAATAATTTCCAAATAAATTTATAATTTGCATGTATTTTAGCGCTTTTAAACGAAAACAATTTTAATTTTTCTAAAAAAAACACATTCTCCATCAAATGTCAGAAAGTAATATTGGAATTCCTGATAGCAGATGAATTCGAAAAATCTGTATTTTGGAGGAAATTTGTTTGGGACTTAGATGAAATTATGGAACCATTATAATACCAAATAGGCCATATAAGAGGGAATATATTAGCAAAACTAAAACATTCCAACTCTTCTTTTGTGATCGTATTCGTCATGCAGCTTACAAGAAAGCTGCATGACAAGAAAGCAATTTGCATAAATATTTGATCGACTTGTCTCATTAACAATACCAAATAAAGTTTACATACATATCGAGCATTTGCTACAATAGCGTCATAACTCACAAAACCTGATTTTTGTGCTAATGTATTTAATTCTATAATACCTAGTGGAACATAGGGCCGCCTACTAATTAATAATGTGGAGTTAATCGCCATATCGTTTCCTTATATTGTGTAAACATTTCATACAAATATCTTATATACTCAACACTAGAGCGAATAATTAAATTTTAAGACCGATTATTCAGTGGTGTCAGAAATTTTCGGAAGAAATTCTTCATTTCCACGAATAGATCCAAGGAGATAATTCCCTGGGCGGGACAAAATATGCATACCAAAAACATTAATGAAAAATTTTATATTGTTGAGTTAAAAAAAACTCTAAATTTTCGCACAAATGTTAAATTTCGTGGGAAATTAGTCATGAATAAACTCTTCATTAGGTAAAAAAAAAAAAAAAAATTGTACAAAATCTCAATTAATGGGTGCCGTATATTAAGTTTGTCATTCCTTGTGTAACACCGGGAACATTCGTCCATAATATTCTAAAGTATACACATATCGCTCATTTACTTCAGTAGTGACGTATCTCAAAAAAATTTATTTCGGGATAAACACGTTTAAGATTTTTAATTTGCTTTAACCACTTAGAAAAAATAACGACACATTCTCTCCAAACAAGAAAACTATAAAAGATATAAAGATAAATTGTATACACAATATAAATACACGAACAATTCTGCATCACTTACCCTAAAATTCCATTTTTTGAGTTATGTCACTATTGAAGTAAATGGGTGATATATTCTGGGTCCTTATAAAACTCGAAAGCACGTAACTTCCAAAGAACCATATAGAAAATATTGATTTTAGTGTTAAACTGTTTTTCGGAATTGCAAATCAGCGAGATATTTATGTCCTTTTTTGCACATTTCTGTCTTATTTTCCAAATTAATGCAATACAGAAGTCAATCATATTTTTGCATATCATGGCTTTTTCTATTTAAAACGCCTATTTACGTGGTTATTAAATCACAAAAAACTCTGTTTTATGATTTTACGCGTTAAAATAAAAATTGCATAAAATCAATAGCAAAACATCGATTTTGTCATGAAATTAGCAATAAAAGTATTTTTTTTCTAACCAGAAATTGTAGTACCAAATTTTGTCAAAATAGGTTTACGGATAGTAATTATAGTCTCCACAAAACGGCTACTCCCGAAAAACGTTTAACTACACTTAAAATTGGAATGGATAAATATTTTCTGACGATATTTAGTAATAATTTATTTTATTTGATCCAAATTATAAATCCAAATTTATCGGTTCATACTTGATTTAACGTGCCATATGATGCACATTCCGAAATGCACTTTCAAGCAACTTAAACCGTTACGGGTGATGATATTGAGATACAATTTGGACAAGTTTAGTTTTATATAATTTCCCACATGTTTTATGCTGAAACACTTCTAAATCGTAGCTTGCAATGCTGCTGTTGTGAGAAAGGTTAAATAGAACAGATAAGGAATAAATTATGGTAGTCATTTTTTGAAACTCTCACAAAACCAACTCTCAGAAGATACTTAAACGTTCCTACATTTTATCCATACAAATAATTAATCTAAAATTTTTTACAAATTATTTTTGATTTTTTTGTCGCGGTTTTTATACGGGCACTTTCAGCCAAAAGTCTATTCTTTGTAACGTAACGCCAGCAGTTATTTAAATTGTTTCTCAAAAAATTTCATATGTATAATTTACTTTTTTATATTTTTTTTGGTGTAAAGCGCAACTAGCTCTACATTCAGTAACAAAATATGCGTATATGCTTACTGGCGTTACGTTACGAAAAGTCAACTTTTCACTGGATTTACCCATATTCCGAATACTTATTATTCTTAATATATCGGTCTTAATTGTTTGACTTTTGTTAAAAAAAAGTCTTCTTTATTTGTAAAATTGAATTGACGATAAATCACTAAAAGTTGGCCTAAATTTATTTAAAGAATAATTCAAATGTTACTCGTTAGTAAGTCTGGATTGTTTTTAGTAAAGGGTAATTATTCTGCTATTGTTTCAGTATCAAAAAAATATTTGTGACATGTGACAAAGCCAAAAAGGCTCACTATGGTTTGCCATTTAACCATGGCAAGCAAACGAAGAACTCTTGCAAATCATTCAATAAATTTCGTCGTTAATCCGATAAGCAATTAATCTCACTTTTGGAGCATGCCACTCATTTATTTGAGCCCACTCATTTATTTTTTGTGGGCGACAAACTAGCCACAAGACAGCATTACACTGGTGAGATACCGGCCGAAATGCTGGAAAAAGTTTGCCAAAATTTGAGCTCACGGCTGGACCATCTACAGCGTTATTTACATCAAATAATCTTTAAAAACTAAATTTCAAGCATTCGTTTTTCGCCCCAAATAAATATTGCATTCACTTATACAAATTTTCTGTGTTTTTTTTTTCAATAATCCCCTGTTATTTTCCTAGGCTTAAAATTTTAAAAGCAATTCACAACAGCCTTACCCCAACTCTAATGTATTCGAATTTCATCGTTACTTCACAGATGAAAAAACACGTTTTAAATAAAAAACTGTATGACATATGTGATATCAAAACTATATCATGACCCCTTTTCAAATGTTTTAGAGTCTCTGACTCTGAAGTAACAAGTAATTAGATGTGTATTTAAGCCGTTTGTTTGTACGTCCAAGTAGGAGAATGTGTGTATCATTATAATATTTTACTTTTCATACCAGACAGTAGAAATCGAACAATTATTTGAACATATTTGTTTTTAGTATTTGCACAAACGACTCTAACTCTTAACTCAAACATGTGTGTACATTGAGAAACCATACAGAAGCCAATTTAAGCAAATTGGCTTTACCTACAACTACCGTCTTTAACTTAAACTGTAAGAAAATCAAACTTTTGTCTTAAAGATCAACAAACACAGGAAGCTACAGTAACGCTACAACTACTTTGATTTACATAAGTATGTGTGCATGTTGATTTATGTCCTTTTCCGAAAGGATTATGTGTGGTTTGGAATGTGAGTGTATTTATTTAAATCTCCTCCATAAAGACAACTTCAAATAAATACATCATGATGGTAAGACATAAAATGTTCAAAACTGACAATAACAACGAAATGAAGAGAAGAGAATATGGGAGAAGAAGAACATCGCCTTATCGTTTACATGGCGGCGTTTAATATCCGTACAAATATTTAAATAATACTGTGTGAGATTAAAACCCAAAAATGTCTTTGTCAACATTTAAAAGATCTTTAGAAACAAAAAAAAAAAAAATATCACAAAATATGACAAATAAACCTTCCTTCCATCATAAAACGAAAGGATTTGGATGTTGGGATTATGAAAGTGGTTAGATTGTGACAGTGATAAAAATACAAACTACTCAAGAGCCAAGACATACTCTACATATTCGATGTTTGTATAAATGGATTTAGTAAATAAACCAGCAGAGGGAGTAAAACCGAAAAAAGAAACACACAATATTGCTTTTTTGCGCTATGCGCTTAAAACAACAACGTACAGCTGTTTTCAATCAGTCCGTAGAGTAAGCGCGTTAATTGGCCAAATTTCTATGAAAACACGACAATTTAACAGTGGCGGCAACATGTACATATTTGACATTCGGTAGTTTGGTTGGTCTATTTACTGGCTGACTGACTGGCTGACTGTCTTGGCAAAGTAACAAACAACAAAGTTTATACAAATGCAAACATACTATAAATCCTTGTTAAGGCAACATGAAAAAAATAAAACATACAAAAGGGTGGCATTTCATTAAAACAGTTAGTTTTGTTGCCTTTGGCTACCGTTAAAAAGGACACTTCACAATTTGTTTGTTTTCTGGCCATTAACACTTTGAAAAACACACAATGGGCACAAACTCCCGTTTAATCACACGCACGTTCGTCCCAATTCAGAGGCATTCGTTGTTTGCACACAATTTGATACTTTGTTTTTGGAAACATAGTAAAACAAAATTTTAATTATGAGTATTACACAGACTTACAAAAGTTTACATACCCCCAAATATTTAAAAACGTTTTACATAATATTCTGTTATATATTTTAAAATGTTGAGCAGAAAAAATGGAACCAAAAAATATTTTTACTTCATTAAATTATATTTAATAACTTAAAATATTTAATTTTTTTTCATTTTATGTACATTTACAAAAGTTATTGTATTTTTGTATGGCCTTCTTTGCTTTTTATCACATCAGATAAACGAGAAGGCATAGATAATTCCAATTTTGTGGTAATTTCAGGGGTTACATTATTTCCCTCCTGTATTAGTTCTTCCGTCAAAGCTAACATTTATGTAACATTAAGTTTTTGCAGACTTTCTTTTAAATGATCCAATAAAATCTCAATTAAATTTAGACCGGGGTATTGTGGGGAAAGATCCAGTTCGTGTTTCACATTATACAGTAGCCATTCTTTCACAACTTTGGAAGACTGCTTAGGATCGTTACCCTGAAGAAATATAAATTTTTCCCCCAGCCCCAAAATATCAAGATATATAGCTGTACTTTCAAATGTCTAGATACTTAATCTTAATCATAGTACTATTAATGAACCTCCATACCATGACAGACTCGCCTTCATTTTTTACTGTTAAGCTTATATTTTGTGATAATAAGGCAGTTTTTGATTTTCGGCAAGCTTTGGCCCGACCTCCCTCTCCAAAAAACTTAAATTTACAGTCCTCTTTAAATATTCCTCGTTAAAAACGTTGGATCATTTATGTAAACGTGTTGGTACTTATGTCCGTATTCCAATCGTTTACTGGTTTGAGCAGAGTATTTCTTCTTGCAAGTCGGCTATTGTATCCATTTTATTCTTTTTTTTATAGATCTGCGAACAGTCTGGCTAGAAACACACTCAAGTAATTTTTTCTTTTGCGATTTATTTCGACTGATCTTTGCTAAGAGTTTACTTACTTTGTTACTTAATCGGCTATTACAGAACATTGGTTCTTGCAGCCGAACATAGAATATATTTCCAAGCGCTTCGATCTTCTGCGCTTCTTCTTCAGCTGGTTACACCAAGTTCCGATATGTCTTCCTCCACCTGATCCTTCCACCTAAATTTTGGTCTTCTCCTTATGCGTGAGCCATCAGTAGATTCGTATTCAAATGACCTTTTAGCTGGAGCATCTCCGTTCAACTCGTGCCAACGGAATCGCTGCAATTCAACATGCTTAACTACGTCGATGTCGGCATATAGTTCGTACAGCTCTTGGTTCAAGCAACTCCGATATTCTCAGTCAACACAGATTGGTCTATAGATCTTACAAAGAATTTTTCTCTCCAATACTCCAAGTACTGCCTCGTCTGCTTTCGCAAGTACCCATGCTTCGGAACCATATAACTGCACGGGTAGAATCAGTGTATTCTATAGGGTAATTTTTGTCTGTAGAGAGGTGGCTTTGTTCCTAAACTGCTTGCTAAGTCCGAAGTATTATCTATTAGCCAGGATTGTTCTTCGTTTTATCTCAAAACTTATATTTTTTGTATTGTTTATGGTTGTGGTTTTCAACTTCCACTGTTCGCCCGAATCTGCTGGAAGTCTTGGTGGTAGATACCATCAACTTGGTTTTATCTCCGTTTACTGCAAGCCCACTTTGGCAGATTCCTTTTCGACTTTCTCAAAGGTTGCAATTACTGTTCGCATTGTTCGACCAACGATGTCGATAACGAGCAGCATATGTTGCTTTGTGTATAGTGTGCCAGTCCTATTCACATCTGCGTCTCGTATCACCTTCTCCAGCAGGATGTTAAAAAGGTCGCACGAGAGACTATCTCCTTGTCTGAAACCTCGTTTGGTACTGAATGACTTGGAGAGGTTCCTTTCTATTTAAACTGAGGATCTTGTCTCAGTTAAGTTCATCCTTCAAATCCGTAATAGCTTTGCAGGGATGCCAAGCTCAGACATGGCTTCAAACACCTTTAAACGTATGAGGCTGTCGAAAGCGGCCTAGTAGTCGACAAATAGATAGTAGGTGTCGATCTGTTTTTCTTGGATCTTTCCCAGGATTTGGCGTAGTGTGAATATCTGGCCCGTGGTGGATTTGCCAGGTCTAAAGCCGCATTGATATGGCCCAATTATCACACCCACACACTACGTTCGACAGTATTTTGTAGGCGACTGTAAGGAGACTTATTCCTCAGTGATTGGCACATACAGTCTTGTCTCCTTTTTTGTGCACGGGTCATAATAAACTAAGGTTCCATTCATCGTGTATGCGTTCTTCTAGCCAGATACTACAAACATGCTGATGCATATGCCTTAGCAGTATGTCACCACCGGTCTTAAATAGTTTAGCTGGCAATCCATCGGCTCCTGCAGCCTTTTTATTTTCCAGCCTGGATACTGCTAGTTTGATCTCATTCTGGCAAGGCGGTATACATTCGATACCGTCGTCTGGGATTGGTTCTGGGGTATCTTCGTCGCCACTACTATCGGATACCAACAGTTGGGAAAGAAGTTCTTTCCATATCCTCAGTACACTGTTACCAGATTACCTTATTTGTCTTTGCAGAATGATGTGCCTGTACCAAAGCCTTCTGTCTGATGCTTCACTCTTTGGTAAAATTTTTGGACTTCATTCTGACTCCTGTACATCTCGATTCTCTCACACTCCGCGGAATAGACGCTTCTCCTCTCTGCTTTTCTCCCGATACCTATCTTTAGCTTGGTGTGTTGCAACTGACTGCAGCGTTGCCCTGTATGCCACATTCTTTGCTTCAGAAGCTTTACGACACTCTTGGTCGTACCATTGGTTCCTTGGGGGGGGCTTCTGGTAGAAAAGTACGGACTTTGCGGCATTTTCCATAGAGTGGGCAATGTTTGCCATTGTGCTGCAATATTGCTTAGGGTTTGCTTTGACTAATAAAATAACTGTCGACCAAAACGTGGCTATTTTTAAGTTTCCATTTTCGTTGAAATAATTGCTTGCACCGTTGGCTTTTTTAAATTTAATATTCTTCCAATTACATTTTGAGAACTGCCGTCATTCCTCAATTAAATTGCAGTTTTTCAAATTGATTCGAAAATGTCTTTGCCTCTACCCATTTTACTCCACGACTAACACTTTATAATATCTGTTTTACAACTATTCTCACTTAATATGAAATGTTTAGCTCTAATGAAAATTTAATGCAGATATCAGAATGATTCACACGGTACTAATGACGGCACATCGTTTTTATGAATCAGATACCCGGTCTATACGCACTTCGTAACTGAAAATAAAAGTGAAAGACTTTGCGGTATAACTTTTTTATTGTAACAATAAGTCACGAAAACAATTTGCAAATAAGTGGTGGTTCACGTTGTTCAAGTTTTAGCCGTCAAGTCATGAGCTTTTAGTAGAGAAGGGAAAAGAGAATCATTTCCTATCTCTTCTTAAAACTCAAAACTTGTCTACTAACACTTGAAGCGTGTGAACCCTCACTAAATGGTACTTTACACCATCACAAAAGTCTTACGTATTTTGAGGAAAATACAACCCTGTCATGATAAGTTGTTATTGTTTTTTGAAAATTTCCAAACTTTAATTTGATTAGGGATGCATATTCGTCAAAATACTTAAGACTTGTGTGATAGTTAAAACGGCCTTTAAGGAGCTATTTGCAAATAAAATGTGTGATGCTGCCACGTATTTTATTAATTGTATTTCTTTATATGATTTTTTAACCCTTAGTGTTTCCATTTTACTATATTTTGGCTGCATGGAATCAATAAAATATAATAATATTTCTGAATGATATTTACGTACAAACAGTGGGTTAAGTTTTTGTAAATAGTCATATTTGCAAAAAGGAAATGCATATAAACGTGTGTATTCTCTTGTAAATATGAAAGTAATTCCATTATAGTGTTTTTGTAGTTATTTTTGGAAAACAACAAAAACATTATTCTACAGTAAATATTTGTAAAATGTATAGTTTTTAATTTCAAGTAAGTCTGGGTTCACACTATGAAAGTTTTACTTTTATATTGAGAGGGTGTGAGAGGGGAAGAGAACATGCTATTTTTCTTTCCCCTCTCACCAATAAGCACAGACCTTTTCAAAATAGAAAACTGTCATAAACCCAGACTAAGAAAAGTGCAAAAAAAATTATATTTTATAGAAAACTGAAATTTGTTAATCGTATGTAAACTTTTGTAAGACTGGTATGTAGAGAAAGATTTTTGATTGTAAAGAGAGTGAGAATATTTTTTTTTTATATATCAAATATTTTTGCTTAAATGGCGAATTTCTTTTGCTTTAAATAACTAGAAAAATAAAATAAATTATGTATTTAATTGTAAAATAAATTGGTGTAAAAATTGTTCTTTAATAAGATTTAAGCAGGTTGTCGTTTAAGTAATAAAATTAAAAAAATTTTAAAATTTAATTTTTAATTATAATTTAATTTTTGTATAATGTAGTAAAAATATTTTGTATAATGTAGTAAAAATATTATTAAATATGTAGTAAAAATATTAAGCTCCTGATAGAATAATAATAATATTTTGCCTAAAAAGCAGCGATGGACAACCTATTCTACAACATTTTGTGATTGTACGCGTTGTATGAATTCTACATATGTATGTTGTTGTTAATGTTGTTAAATTCTCTTCAACGTGTGTGCACACCAGTGCTGCCAAATCATAATGGAAAAATGCTAGATTTTTGTAAAAGAAATGCTAAAAAATGCCAAAAAAAAATGCTTAAAAAAGTGCTAAAAAATATTATATAATTATAAATAGAAAAACGATTTCATTTGACATGTATTTTAAAATAATTAGCATGGTATAAAATAACATGAATTACGGCCAATTTTACCATGTTCAGCTATAGGAGTATTAAAGTGATTTTCAGGAGCAGATTTTATGTTAAACCGATCAAAAATATTTAAAAAATGGGGCCTATGGTAGAACATGGACCCATCTTCATACAATTCTAGTGCGATTTCCAGTCATTAAAACGAATGTGTCCAAAATTCAATGAGAACCGGTTTATTTTGTCACCACTTTTAATTTTTGTAACAAAAATATAATTTTCTAGGAAGTTTGTTTCAAATTTGGGTTCATTACTCTTTTTCTACTAAGCCGATTTCAGAAAGATTTTAGCCCCAAGCTGCTTTGGGGAACAAGAAAGGTTTGACAGCAATATTGTTTCAACAATTAATATTTCGAATGTAATCGTGTTCCAAACCGACGGACAGGCAGGCGGACATGACTAAAGAATAACACAGGGATCAAGGGTCTTTTATGAATATTAAAAAAGTTTCATACGGAATGACAAACTAAGTATACCCTCATTCACCACTAGTGGAAGAGGGTATAAAAATCACATAGTTTTTTAACATTAAAAATAAAACAAAACAGATGCAAAAAGTGATCTTATGTTAATAAAAAAATAACACAGCTTTAAAAAGTTTATATTGAATCACATTTAAAAGCTAACTTTATTAAAAAACTTAAATTCCATTCAAAAGTTATTTTCGGGAACACAAAATTTATCATTAATTAATTTATTTATCAATGCCGTGCTAAATTCCCAATTTTTATTTTTGATAAAAACACTGAAATTTATTGTTGTTCACAATTTATTTTTAAAATATCACAAAATATGTATGTACATGTTTGCACATCTAGTAAAAAGCTATAAATAAATGGAAAAAATAAAAATGTATCACTTAAACTAAAAAATGCTAAATAATTTAGGAAAAATGCTGAAAACAGTGCTATATGCTTGAAGCGTTTTTTCATGCTAAAAGAGTTAAAAAATGCTAGATCAAGCATTAACAATACTAAATTGGCAACAGTGGTGCACACGTACGTAATAAAAAGGAAAAGAGAAAATGTGGCGCCCTAAATTAGCCTATCGCAGATATAAACCCAATAATGTTTTATGGGCTTGAATAAGGGCGTAACATATAGTTCTGTCTTTGTTATAAACGGTACAATATGTTTGTTTTAACCTTAAAACCTTAAATTTCTATTGACTTAAAAGCCAAAAACAAGAAAATGAAAAACTATTAGTTAAAACAAAGCCCTTGGAAATCTGTCATGAGATCCATGGGTCTACGGATTGGGAACTATTGCTCTAAATGACGGTTGATACTTTTATCAGGACAAAAATGGCTTCCGTACAGTGTTGCCAAATTAGCTATTTAGTGGCTAGATTTAGACATATTTCTCATTTAGCTACTAAAAATCAATATAGAGATTGGCCATTTTTATTTATTCGAATTCCCTTCAAATTTTCTTAATAACTTGAAGCATATAAATTTTACAATAAAATCAATTTGATCGATCATTTGATGTTTTCGTTATTCAAATATAAAAATAAACTTTATAAGTTTTTTTTTATTAATATTGATGAGTTTTTAGGAATAAAGTCTCTTATAGCAATTTTTTACTAAGAATTCAGTAATTTTTTGTGGTGAAGAGTTGGCATCACTGCTACTGTACAATTGGTCTTACGTTATGGAAACACTCTACGAGTGCTAAAGCTGGAGGTCCACACCATGCGCTCTATAAGTTTGATACTTTTTGACCGTTTTTCATGACGCACATAAAAGTAGAAAGTAGTCCTATTTCATGAGTTCAATGCTGTGTAGCTTCTTAATACAATTTTACACTGAGTCTACCATTTTGACATACTTATGCATAAATATATTGTATGCGTGGTGTGGACTTCTAGCTTAATATTAATCACATTGAAAACTCCTATGTGCAAT
Organism: Pollenia amentaria; assembly: GCA_943735925.1. NCBI lineage: Eukaryota > Metazoa > Arthropoda > Insecta > Diptera > Polleniidae > Pollenia > Pollenia amentaria. Next base: position 247,209,796 of record OX031007.1, on the reverse strand, counting down.
TATTATAAAAAGAAATCTAAATTTAAGAGAGCATATTACATACATACCTAAAAAATTAGACAAAATAGCTCCCTCCAAACTGTTTCCAAAAGTTTAATAAATCAATTTTAGAAATACCTTAAGGGCCTATTTCACAATTCTGTTTAAATATCAATTTATATTTAAAATTCTTTTTTCATGTCAAATAAAAAGAAATTATATGAAAAGCTATATTTAAATATGAATTGATATTTAAATAGAATTGGTAAAATAGGCCCTAAATGGTTATTAAATCCGAATTTTAATTTACAACCCCTTATTAATAAAAAAAAAAAATAAAACAGCTTAATAAAAGGTTTATTAAACAAACTTTCATAGAAAATTCGTTTCATAAGTCCTTTATTAACCTGTTTTATGAATAAGGCCGTAAAAATAAAGAAATATAAAATAAAATATGAAGCCGAAACTGGATATGAAGCCGAAACTGGAAAATTTGGATAAATAATCGAAAAAATATGGATAAAGAATCGCAAAAAATATTAGAGTAAATGTCTTAAAAAGTAGAGACCCATCGACATGTCCTTGCGCACAAAATGTGATATATTTGACAGTTGTGTTAGGTCAGTGCTATTGTATGGATGCAAACAATAGAGCGATGGCAGTCAAAATGTAATTTTCATGCAAATATTCGTAAGCCGCTTTTTACGAAGGATATTAAAAACAGTCTGGCCAAACATAATTGTGAAGCAACGGGTGTGTACAATAGCCCGCTTTACCACGGCTGCCAGATTTGGGGGTTTACCCACATATAAGAGGACATTTTATTGTTGAAAAGGATAAACATTTTCATTTGGGGTTGTCATTAACAAAAAAATTGTATTTTTTGGGGAAATATTTTAAAATATGTAGTTTTCTCTTTCATATTTGAAAAAGTAAAATTACTTTTACGCTAATGTCCATGAACACAATGAATGAGACAACTGATATTTAATAAATTTGTATTTATATCGCACTGGTTCCTTTAAAGGGACTTAACTCAAAAGTTATAAACAGTTTTTTTTATATGTATGTATGTACTTTTACACCACAAAGTGAGATACAACTGTATTTTTTTGGGCAAAAGTGCAAAAAAGATAATGATCCAAGATTTTTATTAGTGGCTAGATATATTGTTTTATGCAAAAAGTGAAAATTTGTAAATTTTGAGTTAACCCCCTTTACACGAACCAGTGCGATATGTTCGTTATTATAGCCCTAATCACATGCACTTCCAATTCCCTACACTTGTGTTGATCAAATGCTTCAAAATATATTCGCAGAAAAAATTAAAAATTGTCTCTAATCCCAAAATTCATACCAAATTCATAGAATCAAGCAAACAATTTATTGACTTTGCACCTATTACCAAAATGATTATATTGATTACTAAAAATTTTAAAAGTTTTAAATTGTGAATAGGTATTTTTTTTATTATATTTTTAATTTTAATTTAAAAAATTATCCAAAAACTTTGCCGTTTTAAACAAATTGAATAGCTAAGGTTTTGAAAATTCCCAACAACAATTCTTCACGTTTAAATTATTTTATTTTACACGAAAAAAATCAATAAAGATTTTTTGTTATTAAATTAATATTTTAATTAAAAATTTATTTTAGTACAACTAAAATGTTTATTAAATCAAAATTAAATTTTTAATTTTCTTTCAACTAAAAAAATAATTGATTCAATAATCACATTAATTAAAAAAATTTTTTTTTAATTGACAAAAAAAACTACTGATAATTTTTTCTGTGTTCTTTACATAGTTGAGTCAATACCAAAAAAGCTTTACCAACAGATTATTTATGAACAATGTTTTTTGTTGTTATTCGAATCATTAAAGATATAAATTGTTTAAACTTGAGTTTTCGGAGTGACACCATTAACGAGGGGAGTTTGTATAACAAAATGACGGTTTTACTCTTTTCTATTGAAATAAAAAAACTATTTATTGACTAAATATTAAAAACAAGTGAAGGCATTGAAAAAATATGAAACATACATAACCTATTTTTTCAATGAACTAGTTTTAATTAAAATAAATACATATTACAAAAAAACGATAAAGTGTATTTCCAATATTTTCCCCTTATAACTTTTATACCCTTCACCATCACTACTGGTGAATGAGTGTATACTAAGTCTGTCATTCCATATGAAACTTTTTTATTATACATCTAAGACCCGATAAAGTATATATATTCTGACACGTAATTCTAAGTCGTTTTAGCCATGTCCATATGTCTGTCCGTCTGTTGCAAACACTCTCACTTTCGAAAGACTCAAAAGAAAAGAACAAACTTAGTGTCAAATTGCTTGTAGTTACCCTAAGCAGTTTGGGATTGAAATCCAGCAAAATCGCTTCGGTAAATTCACAATTTTGTTACAAAAACTAACATAAATGGTGAAATAATGAACGGAATGATATAAGATTTTGCACAGATTCGTTTAATCTGACTGAAAACCATAGTCTTATGTTTCGTGAAGATCGTTGCATAATTTACCATGGGCCCCATTCAAACCCAGCTCCCGGAAAACATTTTAGTACGCCTAAAACTGTAATATATAATGCTATCATAATAAGATTTGCTACGTCACAGTTTTATAGGACTACAAATCACACTGGTAAATTTCGTATACATCGGTCTATAAATTACCATAGGCCCCATATAAAGCCTACTGTCGGAAAACAGTTTGGTACGCCTTAAACCGTTATTAATAATGATATCATAATAAAACTTAATATTTCACAGTTCTATAGGACTAAACATCACACTGTCTTATATCATGAAGATCGGTCCATAATTTACCCTGGGCCCCATATAAACCCTATTTCCCGAAAACAGTTTTGTACACCTAAAACTGTAATAAGTAATGCTAGCATAATAAACGTCGCGTTTTGTAGGACTAGAAATCACACTGCTAAATTTCAAGAAGTTCGGTCCATTAATAGCACTAGGTCCCTTATAAACCCTACTCTCGGAAAACAGTTTGGTACGCCTAAAACCGTAATTAATAATGCTATTGCTATACAATTTAGCAAGTCACAGTTTCATAAGACTAGAAATCACACTGTCAAATTTCATAAGATCGGTTCATAATTTACCATAGGCCCCATATAAACCCTACTCTCGAGAAACAGCTTATTACGCCTAAGCCCATAATAAATAATGCTATCATAATAGAATTTAATACTTCACAGCTCTTTAGGACTAGAAATCGTACTAATAAACCTAGTGATGATCGGTCCAAAATTTCCCATAGGCCCCATATAAAGCCCACTCTGGGAAATTAACTAAATTCGCCTAAAACCGTAGCAGATATAGATATTGCGGTAAAATTTGTTAAAACTCCCATATTAAGCAGTCTGCTTAAATTCACTGTAAACGCTGAAACTAATTTCACTGCTGTATTGAAAATTAGTCTACTTTATATTTTTTAATACCAGAAATCACTCTACAGAATTTTGGGATGATTGATCCATAATCAACCATGGGTCCAATATAAATTCCCCTCCTGAAAATAATTTTAGTTCGGCTAAAACTGCTACGAATTATGATATTTTACTGAAGCTATTTCAAATTTCTAAATACAAAAGCATACAACTTTCCGATTGACGGTTAACAATTTAATATTTTAGGTCTAAACTGAAAACCTCCGTTTTTATAAATACTAGTTAATTATATATACTCGTATATAAGTAGGTATGTATATACCATTTACAGACCACTCCTGAAGTATTCGAAATGTCGGTGTAGGGTATCAAAGAATCGGCACAGCCGGTTGTATCACTCTAACTAGTTTTTCATGAATTTTTCAAAATAAAAAATACATTTTGAATTAAAAAAAAAAAATTTTACCGCCAGTAATTCCCGAATATCTCTAAAACTGTTGAAAATATAAAAAAAACTATTACTGAGATGACTTAAAGGGAATTTTATTCCACATAATTTGCTGGTACATAATATGATAAAATCGGGCAAATTGTTCTCATGTTAGTTAAATTGCCTTATTTCGGGCACCATATTAGTCATGCCCATAAAAATCTGTGCCCGGTAGAAAAAAAAATTAAAACGGATTTAGTTTAAGCGCTCTGTATATCCCACATACTTTTATTTACAGGCTAGAAATGTTTTTGTTTTTGCACACTAATGTTATAATATTCAAGAGTCTGCTAGTGAAAATTAAAGATATTCGAATACGATTAATACGGATTGTTCATGATTTTTTTTTATTAATTTTGATTCACCTTTCTATTGTTTTTTTTATATTAAGTTGAAATGTATATTTTGTTTTTTAAATATATATTTCGTATATTTCGTAATTTGGTTATGAAAAGTACTCGTGCCTGTGGACGGATTTGTCTTATTCTTAGCACAACTATTCTTTAATAGGTATATCTTTAAGAAATCAGTATGCCAAAAATCAGATTTTTACGTTGCTTAGTTTTGGCCACCTTAATTTAAAAATCGAACAGAGTGCGTCGTGTCAAATTGAGATTTGGTCATAATGACGTTTGCAATTTCAATATATGTAAGATTTTCCAGTTAAAATCTCTTTTTTTAAATTGTTTTATTTAAAACTTTATATACATACATAAACAAAAATACATAGATTTTAAATTTAATTATAACAACTTTTTATTTATGGAAATAGGTATAAATAAAATACCTATTCAAAGCATGAAAAATAAATTTTCAAATAAAATAGGTATGACACACAATAATTATTTTGTGTAATTAAATAAGAAAATAACTACAAACAAATAGACCCGTACATGACATTAATTCATATCCACCAAGGCGAATTCAACTACAGGTGGTGTCGAAACTACAACAATCCAAAAACAACAGAAACAACATAGGGGTTTTAGCATTGCATTGTTAGTGTTTACGGTCCAAAATGTCAACCATTCCTAACAAAACACTAACAAATCAAAACAAATTGGCTCGAACTGTCAAAATCAGATGGCGTTTCGACACCACCTGTAGTTGAATTCGCCTTGATATCCACGAAGAAAAAAAAACTTTACACGACAGCAACTTGTTTCATTGAATTTCGTCACACTAGTAAAGAAACAGTTAGAAAAATGTATGAATATTTAAGTGGCTGACATTTAATTAACAAAAACAACGATAAGAACGCCAGCAAAAAATAAATATAGGGAAAAATAATATATAGGGAATGAATGAAAAACATTTTGTTTATTTAATACCTACCTATTTAAACAATTTACTTTCTGTATACACAATAATTCGGCTAAAAAGACCCCTCGACTAGTCTGTGCCCCTTTTTATTTAACCTACAAATGAAAATTTACTTAAAATATTTACATGTTTAAATGAATGTATTTTCAATAACGAACAATGTTTAATGATTGTATAAACGAATGAATTTTGTATGAAAACATTCAGTTGAATTACAATTTGATTGGGGAGCTGTGAAAACAACAGCAAAAATTATGACCACAAGCCCCACCCATCAATGGTTAGTATTGAAAAGAAAAAACAACATGGCGTCTACATTCATTTACACTAAATAAAACAAAAACATAAAAATAATAATTTTTCTTTTTTTTTGTGGAAAATGGGAAAAAGAACTTAAATTTTATTTGAAAAGGTTGTGGGCAACTTGATATACCGCTATAAGAAACCTACTAAATGGAGTTTTAGTTATAACCTAGAAGTACATAATAGAATACATGTGTATTGAACATACGTAGTTGTGTTTTGATCTTAGACTTTTAAGAAACTTTCGAGATTGTACGGTGTATAAGTATTATTATTAATATCTTGTTATAATTTTCTTTAAAGTAGACAAGTTCAAAAAAAAGAACAATTACAAAAGTAAACTATCAGAAACATGAAGTGGCCAACTTTATGTTTTTCACTTGTTTTTTAATAAAAATGGATATTCCTATACACTAAGAAAAATTGATTACTTCTAAAAACATTTTTCTTATAGGTATAGCTAAAATGTGTGTCCTTTTTCTATAATTTGTTAACTAATTTTTTCCTTAATTAAATAACTTAAGTAACATATATTCATTTTTTGTATTTATTACATGTAACAAATACAATTAACAGATTTATTTCGAAATAATTAACCGATATGAGATATCCAAATAAAATCATTGAAATTATTATCCTTTAGAGATTTAAATTTTAGCTTTAACCAAATTTTGAACAAATCAACTTAAGTTTCTCAAATTTACAACAAAAAATAGGTATTTGACTTATTTTAATAAAATTTGTTGTTATAAAGAAATTCTGTTTTTTATATAAAATTTTTTCAATTGACTAACTTATCGTGGTTAATCGACAAAAGTTTTGTTTATTTACGAGCTAATAATTAAATCGCGTCATGAAAAATAGTAGGGGCAGTAAAAACCAAAGTAAATTTTTACCAAAAAAAGAGGTTGGACCACTCTAATGCATTAACTTTGTTGATAACGAACTATTTTATTGTAAACCACATTATTTTCTTCAGCATATCGTATCATAGTATTTTCCACAATTTGAACCTAATCAGTGGATTGTATTGTATTCTGTATATGGAATTAAGTTCCCCACCATTATATTAAAAGTGCCCCCATACCATAGAGCTAACGCCTCCGCATTATATGTACTATATTACCCAGAAAGAATTATTTTTTAAATCACCAGAAAATATGGCTTGAACCAAGAAAACTTTGCATGATTCTCTTCCAAGCCAACATTTTTTATTATAAATATTTAAAAACTCAGTCGAATACAGCAAAAAAAATCATTTCAATTCTATAGTTACTTTAATCAATTTTTCATTTGTATAGTTTTTACAAAATAGCAAGAAAAGCCTGCTTAATTCAAACAACCGTTTCTCGAATCAAAATAAATTTTTTTGTACATGCTGAAATCTTTTCTTGAATTAAATACAGTTTTAATCTTAATGCCTTAAATTTTCAACCAAAAGTTTTTCATAATAAATACACCTAAGTAAATTTCTTTAGGAAAATATTTCTAAACAAATAGAATCTGGGAATTTAAGTTCTATTGAGTATCATTTTTATTATAAATTTTCATATTAATTAGAATTCTGATACTAAGTCAAATTACAATTGCTGACGAAGGCCGTAGCGGGTCAGAAAATGCATTACATACTGCTTGTATCTAATAGTTGTTTAAATTTTCTGTACAATTTACTTCATTGCTAACCAAAATATAGCTAAAGTAAGCCTCGTAACAGAAATATACACACACAAAAATTCTGATAGTACATAGATAATATTCCAGGAAAAATATTGAAGGAATAAGACTATTAAAGTATGAAAGCTTTATAAACTGTAATTTGACTTAGAATACACATTCGAATTAATACCTATAAAAATTTAAAATATTTCTTGAAAAACTTAAGAATTTATGACTCGATTCAAGTAATAAATTTTAAATTTTTTAAAAAAGTAAGCAATACTTACTCGATGCAAATACTGAAAAAAAAAATCCGAAAATACGCTTGATTTAAGTATTATAAAGTTGATTTAATCCCGAATTCGTACTTGAAATAATCCGAAAGTGAAATTAAATTGTTTCTAACCTAAAACACTTACCCCAGACAACCGGAGACAGAAGGAGAATATGATTATGATTGATTTACTTACGCGTTTTACACCTTACAGAATTTCAATTATTAAACACCTGGGAGCTTATTCTGGCAGTCGAAAACTTTTTTAATTCGAAAGCAATTTTATTCCGTATTCTTTCAGTCGATACAGAAACAAAATTTTACTAAATACCTACGAACGAAATAGGTTAAAGTCAAGAAATTATTTTTGGATTTAGGATTTTCTTGTTTTAAGAATTGAAATTGTTTACTTTAGAAAATAAACTTCCGTGTAGGTACGATTGAAATGTATCGACTTTTAAAGTTAAATGTTATCAACATATTATAAACAGAATAAATCAATAAAACTTAACTTAATTAAGTAAAATGTGTTTTTATATTACTATAAAAGATTTAAAATACTTTTAAATCAAAACAATGAGCTGATAACCGAAACTTTACCATCAAACTTAATTACAAATAAATTTGAAGTCAAAATTTCAATTTACGGGTTAAAGTAAACATTCCTACAGAAACAAAATGACATTAATTATTTTGATAACACCTGCACTAATTAATAATTCTTGAGACAATAAAATCGAATTTTTTAAACAATTAATGCATGCGACAAGCGTTTAATTAAAAGGACACACCACATAGGTATTGACACAAACATTTTTTTGCGTGTAGTTGTTTGTATGTTCTTATGTAGTGCAAGGGAGGGTGAGGAGTGTGTTTGTTGCTTTGAAAACCCAGGAAACGTGAGTTTGCAAACTATACTACAAATTATGGAGCAACAAACAAAAACATTTACAATTATTGCTACTACAACATGTATTCATATTCTGTTATAAAGCTAAATTACAACAACAACTAAAAGTGTGTACTGAGAATTTATAACCGATAATAATAATAACAACACTAGCAATATTAATAATATGGTGGATGTGTTCTGAAGAGAAACAAAATATACGTACATTTGTATGAGTGATTAAAAAACATCTGCATGGCAAAAAAAAAAACATTGTACGAAGTGAGCAAATAACACGTTTCATAAAAGCAACAATAAAAACTATAAAAAATATTAGAGTATGTGCATACACACATCTTTACAATAATAAAACCAGTTGTTTTTATTAAAACAACACCCAACAGAAATAAAAAATGAAATCTCTGTCATGCATTTCCCCATAAGCACACACACATCTAAGCACATTAAATGATAAGTTGTGCAATAGAACAGTGCTCATGCAAACATGGGTGTCGTTCGTATGAGCGGAATAGTCGAACAACAAAACGCATTACATTTTAACAACAACGACAAAAACACAAACACACAACGATGTGTTGGCAGTGGAAACGGAAAAGTGGCGAATAAGAATTTTATATTTTCATTTAATTCATTGGTTGCAACTGCCTGAACAGCAACAACGAGCTAAGAGCACAAGTTCCACTCTTTTCATTGGCTGTTCGGCAGCAAAAATCGCTTGAGTGAAAAAGAGAGTTAATTTGTTGGAATGAAAAGAAAATAGGTGCTTCGTTTCATTTAGTTGGTTGGAATGGAATAACTAAAGAAAACAAAAAAAAAAAAACAAACACTCACAAAAACTCTCCACTGATTAGTAATAAAATACTCTTTGTATTCTGAACTACAAGATATTTTTAGTCTACAATAATCATTGCTACAAAACGGACGTTAATGGAAGAATTGCGTAAAACGAGTTTTAAAACGTTAACAATCAAAACCTCTTTTTTTATAAAGTATTTAAGAAAAATAGGTACTAATGTCAATAGGAAATACAAAAATAATTAATGAAAGTGATAATGTTAATCAAAAAATATTTGATTAGAAAAAATAATAAATAAGTGGTAATAATATTTTAAAAAAGATAAAATACATAAATTAAACAGAAAATAATTTTTTTTACTTAAAATAAAAATTCAATCATATACCTATTTTAAGTTTGACATAAAGAAACATGGTTAAAATCGATGATCCATGTAGTGTTGAAAGAGTTTCAGATCATCATCAGTCTTCAGCGCAAATGACACACCTACATTCTCCACCTCTCCAGCACCAACATCAGCAATCCCAACCACAACAACAGCAACAACAAGACCATCACCTGCAGCAATTACATTCTCACCATCAAGCGTTGCTAGACACCCATCAGCATTTGCAGCAATTTTATAAAATGGCACGTACTCCGCACTTGAAATCGAGTTTCTCCATTAATTCCATTCTGCCCGAGACTGTAGAGGATAACAATCACAATAATAATCATCATCCTCATCATCATAATCAAAAACAAAATGATCATTTAAGATCGTTTAATATCTGTGATGAAACTGATGTCCAAGATGCCGACTCAGATTTGGATGTGACCAGTATGTCTCCACCGCCACCTACCGACGGTAGTGAATTAAGTATTAATAGCACTGAAGGCTTAGCGCATAACTTACACAATCATCATCAGCACGAAGAGGACGGTACAGAAAGTGATCTCGAGGCTGGTTTGGATCCCACTGTGGTTGATGATGACGATTTGGATGGCGATATAGAGGCTGATGTTGATGGCGATGAAACCGAGGGCGAGGGAGAAAATAAAGAAGAAAATGGCGAAAAGCCGGTAACGGACAAGAAGGGCAATGAGAAGCCTCCCTACAGTTACAATGCACTCATAATGATGGCTATAAGGCAGAGTCCAGAAAAACGTTTGACCCTTAATGGTATCTATGAATACATAATGACCAATTTTCCCTATTACCGAGACAACAAACAGGGTTGGCAAAATTCCATACGCCACAATCTCAGCCTAAACAAATGTTTTGTCAAAGTTCCCCGGCACTATGATGACCCTGGCAAGGGCAACTATTGGATGTTAGATCCCTCGGCTGATGATGTTTTCATCGGAGGTTCTACGGGTAAACTAAGAAGGCGCACAACTGCCGCTTCAAGATCAAGACTGGCAGCTTTTAAGCGTTCTCTAATAGGACCCATGTTTACAGGTCTCGGTTATCCACAATTTAATCAGTTCCTATATCCCCAACAGGCAGCAGCCACAGGAGCTGCTAATCCCAGTCTCTTAGCTAGTATGTATGGTAGATATAATCCATTTGTGCCAAAGAATCCAGCTTTACCTCCCTCGCCCTTCTCAGCCAGAGTAAATAGCGCCATGGCGGCTGCCAACTACAGCAACATGGAAAGACTACTGTCCGCCGCTGCCATGCCACCCCAAACACATCCAGCGGCTGCCGCAGCAGCAGCCGCAGCGGCCGCCTCTATGCCCACCTCCGATCTCTACCAGCGTTTGCAATATCAACAGCTTCTGCAGCAACATGCGGCAGCTGCCGCAATTGCAGCTCACCAAAGGCAACAACAACAGCAGCAACATCAACTAACAGCGTTACATCACATCAGCCCACCAAATCACCCTCATCAAGTTCCAACGGCCGTCCATCAGCCATTGCAAGTTTTGACGCACCTGGGCCAACCTTCTTCATCACCCTCCCATTCAGTATCACCGTCGGCGGCGGCGGCCGCATCGCCGCCTGGCCCCATTTTAAAGCCGGTAACGGTAGTTTCACGCAATAGCTGAGTTTTTATTATCGTAAGTTTAACGTTATTTGTACGTTGTAATTTAGAAAGATTTACTTGTAAATATTTTATTTTTCTTGGTTAGGCTTGGATTTGAAATAACCTTCTTTAAGCAGAGCTTATTTAGAACCAAAAATAACTTTTTGTATTAAAGTGAGTAATAAAATTACATATTGGAGTTCTGTAGGAAATTTTATTCCCATAAAAGATAAATTGATTTAATTTTTTTTTTTTTTTTGAGGAACCTGTGATTTAATTTGAGAAACTGTTAATTTGAGAAAATGAATCTTAGAAATATTTTGAAAAAATATTAATCAATATATCGCACACTAAATCATAAACAGTCACAACTCAAAATTTATCAAAATCGTTGTTGTTTTATAACCAATTCACAAATCAATGGGTCGATTACGGATGGCAACTGAAGTGAAGTTGTATTGCCAGCAGTGAAATTAGACAACGCCGCTGATGTTAAAATATAAAATTAAAAAAATTTGGTTTATTTTAACATGAGCGGCGTTGGCGTTCTCTGATTTCACTGCTGGCACCACAAGTTCACTTCAGTCGACATTCGTAATCAAACCAAAAATCTCTAACGAACACGAAAATTTCGTTTGCGCTCTTATTACTTTTACGTAAAGTCACATAGCATATGAACAAAATGAAATATAGATCATTACAAGCGATGAACGCGTTTCGCTTTTATTGACAATTAAGTGAAATTGCCTCATTTTCAGGTGAAGAAAAAAACGTCCATACACAGCAGCAAACACACACACATGAAAAAACAATTATTTTTGTATGGAAATTTAGTATTCTCAGCAAATTCTTAATAAAATGTAAAGTTACAATTAAATGCAGTTCATTTTATTCGAAATATATTTAACTAAATGAGTTTAGAGCAAAACTGTGATTTTTGTCTCACTTTCCTTTTTTTTATGAATTTTTAATGAACAAAAAAAATTTTTTTTTTAAATTGTTCTTTTTTTTCAAAGCTTCGACGATATCTCAGAAAATATTGGGCAAATTTAAAAGAAATGTAAGCACGGCTTATAGATAATATTGTTGACGAATTTTTTTGTGAACCGTTTTTAAGTTATTCCAATATATGTATATGTATGTAGTGGAAGTGCCTTAATTTTGGACTTAACGGTATATCGCGAAAAGTCGAGCTGATAAAAAAAAACTAATTGCAGAATTGGATTCAGCGTCTTGAATAACCTTAAAAATAGCATTCAGTTCTTAATCAACACAAACCTTGTTCCCTTGTGTTATAGGTTATGTCAGAACAACGTGCGTGTGAAAGCAAAAATTACAGACCGTCTATAAATTGTCAATTTTGGCAGATATGTTCAGTTACGGATGGACCGTTCGACTAACAAAGCCACTGTAATATACATGTCGTGTAAAAGTAGATTTACTTCAATAGGGTCATAATTGAAAATATACTATTTTTCAGTAGAGCCGTATTCGGTTTTTGATCAAAAATATCAAAATCCAAAAAATATTGTTCTTACACAAAATACATATGAGGGGCTTAAAGCAGAAGGAGTTTAAGTGCCTTTTTTTAAAAAATTGGGATTTGAACCGTGAGCTCCAAGGTATTTTAATAACAACTGCTAGAATTGGTCGCCATATCTCGCTACCGCATGAGAAGTCCACATTCACCTCTTCTGTTCTGAACTTCTCTAAACTTCACCTACTAATTCCATATGTAATCTCAATTTAAAAAAAAAAACACTTAACCCTTTTGTGCTTTAAGCCCCTCATATGTACATACATCGTTTAATCTGAAAAACCTACAATCTTAAAATGCAGATGGGCTATTATTATAATTTAAAATAAACGCGTAATAACAAATAGAATAACAGCGCATTTTTGTCACAAGCGGTATATTTTGTAACGCATTAAATATCATGGTATTGCGCATATTTTTGCACACTTGATTAAACAATCGTGCTTTTGATACACATTCCACAGTAGTGGAGAGGGTATTCTGTGTTTGTGCTGATGTGTGTAACACATTAAAATATTGGTTGTAGCACCTTCTAGTTTACCGATCAGAATCACTTTTTGAGTCGATCTAACGATGTCCATCCGTCCATCCATCTGGCTGATTGTTTGTCCAATGGACAAAAAGCCTTTTTCTCATGGACCCAATACAAACTATTTTTCGGAATAGTCGCTGTACCCATAAACTACCTAATTATATTGGTATTTATATTAAATTTGCTCCAAAAATAAGTAATTTTAACATTAAGTGTCTTACAAAATTTTTTTTTAATCCGTCCTTAATTGACCACAGATCTCAAACAAATAACACTGCCGAAAAAGCGTCAAGTGTCATAACTTATTAATAGCTACCTTGTCTTGACAATGCACGGTCAAAAATTGACCATAGATCCCATATAAAAGAACCACTTTTTAAGACGAGCAAATCTCATATAAATGTTCATATTTAGATAATATTTGGCACAACGAACTCTTATATGAATCTTAATCTCATAACATAATGTTGTTTTCTCTGGTCCATAATTGGCTATGGGTCCCAAATAGGGTACAATTTCGAAAATGTGTCTTTTTACACGGTATAAAATGGCGGGCTTGACATACTATGATTTCTAACTCATTAAGTTTTACCACTATTGAAGTAAATGAGCGATATGTACATATGCATATGTATGTACTCGTATAGTACATAGGAATATTATTTCTAAAAATGTTTTTTTTTTTGATACGCCATTAAAGTCGATATTTTCTCTAATTGCGCAAAATAATTAGAATTCTTAGTCATTGTTTTTGAAAAAAAATGTATATATTATATCTATTTTAAAGTTTGTATTTATTAACATGAAAATGCGAAAGTTTATAAAAGAGTTAAAATAATTCCTTGTTTACACAATCCAGTGTTGCCGGCACCTAAATTTAATTTTACACAGACAAATCTTCAAAATTATCAAAAATTTCATAAATAACACAAAACAAATTTTGTGTTTGTTAATTAGTCACGCTTTTTATTTGCGAATATATACAGGGTGACGCAGGAAATTATTATTAATTTCTTTTATTATTTAAATACAGGAGTGGTAAATTTTTTTGAGTTAGTAAATAAGTGGTGACCATTTTCTGCTTCGCATAACGTACGCGCACATATTTTCATACTTTTTTTTTTTTTTAGCAAATTTCGGGTGTAATAGCAATGATTTCATTCCGTGTTGACTTGTCAACACAGTTCTTGTTTTCAATATCCTGATATAGAGCTGTCAGGAGCTGTTAAATCCGGAAAACATGGATGCCAGTTAAGATCACTTGTGAGCGAAATATTGCCTTCCTTAAATTTGCCCCTTACCAAATCCATTGAGGCAACAGCGGTTTGTTTGATAAGCACCACCGTTGACAGAGATAGTGTTTTTTAAATAAAATGAAAACGGTTGATTGATAAATTGAATTATATTCGATATAATGTTCGAGCGTTATTTCACAAAAATTTTATGATCCAAAAATAGTCAAAGAAAAAATAGTTTGTCCTATTCTTGGATAATAACACAGAAATAGGCAACACTGTCACAAGTATACACACTAAAAGAATTTTTTCGCTAAGCTTATAAACAAAGACCGATCAGTTGTTTACATTTTAAATAAAAGAAAACAAAATTTGCTATCACAAATTACATACAAAATAGTGGAATCTAAAAACTATTGATTCATTATACATCTGTTCATAATAAAATATGTATGTACATACGTTTTTAATTTGAATTTTTAAGATAAAACTATTTGTGTTTTCCCTTACCTTGTGGATTTCTAAAATATTGTGAAAGAATTTGTCGTTTATTTTTCTCATAACATTAAATAAAAACACAGCTTTTGTAGGGTTAATTAAAACATGTATGAATGTATGCAGTGATGCCAATAGTAGGGAATTTTCCCATTTTGTAGGGATTTTTTCGAAAAATTTCAAGGGTAGGGAAGAAGGACGGATCACGGCATTCGATATCGAGTAAACTATCGTATTTTTCTGCATACGATAGACACTGAGGAACCGAATGAGAACTCGAGAGATGTGATGTCTTTGGTTACTCGATATCAAATGCTATCATCTCAAATTACAATACATTTCATTCGATATCGTGTGTCATGATACCAAAATAAAAAATTTCGATCAATTTGCTCGATATCGTATGCGTTGATTAGACCCCACATGTTTTATTTTAAGGCAAATGTATGGAATTTTCAAAATATTATCTCATTTTCAATATATTGTTTGAAAATACGTTAATATTCGTATTATTTTCATCAAAAAATTTAAATTTTATTATACAATGGCATTAAGTACAAATGTTGTATTTTTTAACAGAAACCCTAACTATAAGTCCTAACAGCCTGGCAATATTCAACAAGTGTTAAAACCATGTACGCATATATTTAGGGCTACCGAATATTCGGGTTCGCATTTGCGAACTGTCCGCTTACTTTTGCTATTTGCATTCGCACTCGCATTCGCTAAAATGTATGCGAATATAAAAATCGAATATCTAATGAATGGAATTTGTACATAGAAATTAATTTTAGCTCGAGAAAAAACACAATCGCATTTTCTAAACTAAGAGAAATACAAAAGTCAAACAGTTGTTAAACAATTTTTAATGAAAACTTTTTTAAAAGAAAATATTTTTTTTTATTTTTTTCAGGGGAACTGAAGTAAATATTTTTTTTAAATTCTATAGAGCCTTCCCTTTTATTTGGTACCGAGTTTGCTAAAAATTATATAATATATAAAAAAAATTTAAGTCCTTTAAAAAGAAAAAAAGATGAGGAATTAAAAAATCAAGTACGCAGTTTGACTATGTTTTGACTCTAAATAAAAGAATATAAAGCGTGATCCATTTCGAGGTTCCCTACTTTTTAAAGAAAACAACACAGAACATTCAAATTAAATGGGGAATGTTTATTATCATTTGAAAGAACATTCTTTGGCATTTATTTTTTGAAGATTTTGTCTATCAAATGTTGGCCGTTGCTACGTCCAATTTTGGATGACTCGTTCGAGCATTATCCGCATAAGCTTTAGACTTTACATATCCCCACAGGAAAAAGTCTAGCGGTGTGATATCACACGATCTTGGTGGCCAATCGACCAGTCCAAAACCTGAAATTATGTGCTCACCGAAGTGATCTCTCAATAAATGCATTGATTGATGCGATGTGTGGGAAGTGGCGCCGTCTTGCTGTAACCAAATGTCGCCGAGATCACGAGCTTCAATTTCAGGCATCAAATAGTCGGTTATCATGGCACGATAACGGTCGCCATTGACGGTTACGTTCGCACCGGCATCATTTTTAAAGAAATATGGATTGATGATTCCACCGGCCCATAGCGTGCTGGTCGTGGTCTATTCGGTCGATTATGTAGGCCGATTATGTTGACCATAAGTTGAGCGAAGTGCACGAAACACATTCCTCACAGAACGTGAATTTTCGTAATAAAGTTGAACGATTTGTAAACGTTGTTCAGGCGTAAGTCTTTCTATTATGAAATGCCAAACAATACTAAACAAAAATAACACGACTCACACTTGATCTGTCAAAAAAGGCTACTGAAAAAAGTATCTCTACTTGAATCACCCTTTATATATAGTGGCGTTTCTGCAAATAAATTAAATTTGTCTTACAGTGTAACTTTTGAAATTGAATTTGTGCATGTACACATTTTGGTTATTTTTGCTTAAAAGCAATAAATTTTTAACGTGGGGAAAAGTGTAGGGATATTTTTTTTTTGGTTGCAGAAAAAAAAGTAATTTTTTTAGACACGTAGGAATTTTTTTTATAATATGATTCTTTTTTTTTCAAATGTGACTAAAGCCCCAACTTTAATATGCATAAGCTTGCTTAAGCTTCTGTTAAAAATAAGCAAAAACTCTCAAATGCAATTAAAAAACATAAACACAATCAAAAAACATTTTATTCCGTACGGACAGTACGATCAGTTTCGCACTATGCTTAAGCAAATGAGAGATTCATAAAACTTAACAAAAAGTTTTCTTAAGTTCAATATGGTTTGACACATATGAATTACATCTATTCGAATAGTTGCTTAAGCCAACTTAAGCATATTATAGTCGGGCATTAAGAATTGAAAATTTTTCAGAAAATATAATTTACTTTAATGCTAAAAAAGAAAAGCTTAAATGAAAAGTGTAATCGAAAGGTACACAACATTCTGGAAGTTTTTAGAAAATAATTGAGTAATTATGTGCATAAATGCATATGAACTAAATTAAATTTTCGACTGTAGTAAAAATAGCCCATCGAACGAACATTCAGTTGGTATCATGGCGCACATTCGATAAAAAAAATGTTTACTTCTAAAAAAAAAATTAAAGTTAAAGTTAAATATGACCATGAAGATGAACTCGTAGGGCCATTTTTACAACCTAATATTAAATTTCCTGATAATTAACGTGAACAATATGTTTGGTGAACAATAAGTGACCATTAAGTCTTGAGCTTTTAGAAGAAAAGGGAAAAGAGAATGCCATTCATTTTCCGCTCTCTCCTAAAAACTCAAGACTTGACGCCTAAGACTTGAAGAGTGTGAACCAGCACTAAGTTTTCTCCATTATTACAACTGTCTGCTAAAATTAAAAATATAATTTATATACTGTGGCAGATACCAACTAATTTTGGTTGTTTAAAATACGTAGCGGCTGCGACTTACTTTTGTTTATTTCTATAATTGAAAGCAGAGGTAAATTTTATTCTTGTTTTTTAATGATAAATAGTTATGTTTTTTGTGTTAAATCGTGATTTTTTAACAAAAAAAAAAATAAATAAAAGTCAAATAATGACAGCAACCTAATTTTACATAAAACTGCCATTGAAGATACCATATCTTCGGTAGAAAATATGTCAGCTTCAAATTCTTAAAACTCAACTGTAAAGTTACCATGAGGATAAACCTTTTTTTAGCTTGTCATTCACTTTTTGGTAAATGGTAACCTGTAATAACTAAAAATCATTTATCTGTCAGATATCATCCTAAAAATTACTATTTGTAAGTTGTAAACATGGCCCTTACGGCTGCGTCTCCACGTAGCATTTTTTTTTGTTTTTTTGCTAAGCACAAGCAAAAACTTCGGTAAAATAATGGCGCAATAATTGCTGATTATATTGCTGGAATACACGCAAAATTGCCTCGCCATAAACAAACGTAAAATGAAGTGTCAAATAAATGACAACTGTAATAATTATTTAAGCAATCAAAAGAGCAATCATTCCGCAATGGATTCCCACTAATGGCAATATGCGGTCCACACGTAGCAAATTTTATGGAGCAATCAAATTTGACGCTTGCCGAAATAAATATTGCTACGTGAAGAACAGGGGTTAAGCATTTCAGAAATGGAGAGGTTTTTAAAATTTTTTAATATGCACAGAATCAAGGCACATTCATAATGTATTATTATTTAAATAAAAAACATTAATTTAATTCTATGAAAATGGCATATTTTTGATTTGCACTATCAAAATCTATTGACTATTAAACAGATTCAAAAATTGCTCGAATTTAATGTTTTATGATTTTTTTTAATCAAAAATAGAAAAAAAGAAAAGAATATCATTATACAAAAATTTTATATACACCGCATCCATTGAAATTAACTTCTATATTTAATACAGAATGCATATTTTACCATTTATTTGACCTTTAAAACATTTTATATCCGTTTAGAAAAGATTTGCAGAGGAAACTGAAATCCTCTGCAAACCCTACTCTATCGTTAGAATACTTTTAGAGCTTTTGGCAACTTCAGACTTTAAAACAGCGAAAAATTATGGCAATATAATACGGGACTTATGATTACGTAATATCTTTATTGCGATGCGATAACCAGGAATTTATTGTTTTTAATTTTTTCTCAGTTTGATCGCTAATTCGTTGTTAAAAAACTTTTTTCCACTTTCTGGATAAATATTCAAAAACTGCACTGTTTTCAAATTCCCAGGATAATTTCTGAACCATTCCATTTGTATGTAAATTTTGAAGAATTTTACTTATTACAAAAGTTCATCATATATGAGGCCATTTAAATTTACCGAAAGTGTTTTTTGTTAAAAATTACGTCAAACTTCACCTCACAGAGTTTACAATTGCTTGTCAACTTTCATAGTTTCCCTTATGTTTTGTGCCCTTATTTTCGATCATTTGCATAAGTCCGATGTTTTTTTTAACAATGCTGGAAAATTAGATTTGGTCTTCAATAAGAATATGTGATTAACCACCGTCTCCCCAAACAACGTAGATTGATAAATATTTATCTGGGTGCAAATGGTAGAAAAAAAAATTTTTGTTATTTTTAATTATTTGTTTGGACATCATCCACGTTTCGCTTCCTTAGAGCAGGGTCGATTAAACAGATGCATGAAAGATTCTCTTTTTTTTTCTTCTGTGAAAACTGAATCGATAATCCCGTTACATTTACATATGCAGTAGTCCAAATGCAGTTATAAGCCTGAAATATTTTGGTTTGCATAAGGCCTTTTAGTAAAATACTTAGCAGAAAAGCTCCCGAAAATTCCTCTCATAAGCTTCCGGGAGTTTTCAAAATATTATTCCCGGAATCACTCATCCAACATAAGTACCAACGCGGAGTACAAAAATTTTCCTAACAAACATTTCATTAGATTTTGTTCAGTTCTGGTAACACTTCACAGTATGTTTCAGGTCCATAAATTGTTTTCCGCAAATACTTAACAGTTTTCTTTAGAAACTTTCAGGATGGATTGGAGTTTAACGCCCGTATTCATTATTAAAAAAACGTTTAGTAGGTCACATTTTCATAGAAAATTTGTTTTTTAAATCTTTTATAACCAATTTTTCGCCGACTTGTGATTATAATTACAACCCCTCATACTGTTTTTTTTTCTGTCGGTTACTGAAAATCTTATTTCGTTATTATATTGTCAGTTTACTTGGTGCGGGGAAAATGGTTTAAATTCAAGATAAATCCAAAAAAGAATCAAAAATATGTTTATTTGAGCCGTAAAAGTAAAAATTCTGGAAGCAAAAAACAAAGCACTAAGGCCCCTTATACACGATCAAAATGCTTAACAAGAATGTTTATCGTATGATGAACCCATTTGTTAGTATGTGTGACACCGACCATGCTGGATCCCAACAAACACGGAGGTTCGATTTTAAATTGAAAATGATTTGAAATCAAACCTTTTTTTGAAAATTATTTAAAATTCATAGCTTTCTCAACTGAAATGGGAAATTATTTTCAAATTGAGAAATACATTTATCTTCAACTAGCTTTCAAACCTTATTCGCATATGATTTTCAAATGTGGATTTTAATACAATGTGGAATATAAATGAAAAATATATTTTTTTTTAAGTTTAAATTACTTATTTATTTAAATAAACTGTGAGCTAAACATTCGGTACCATAGCTAAAAGATGAAATTGGGTTCTTTTCGTTCTCTTTTACTTGGAAAGGCGAAATACTTGGCTCCTTTTTGTTTTCAGGATTGTCATGGCGTAGCATCGCGGTTGTACAACAAACTTATATTTTCTTCACTCTCCCGTTGTACTCTTATTGACATTCTTACACTTTGTAATGAATTTTTTACTTTTATTCTTTAACAAGAAATTAAGTTTTTTTTCGCTACCAAGTTTATTTTTGATTTAAGAAACATTTGATAACCATTAATATCAAATTGATACAACATTGTATGTCAAATGTTTATATTAAAATCCTTATCAATTTGAATTCTAATGTTAAAATCAAATAATTGAAAAGTCTACATTCACACGTTTCATCTTTTGATGCTCAACTCTTGTGTTTTAAGGAGAGGGAAGCAAGAAGAAAAGGGGTTGGTACGGAGATGCATGTACTTGGGCAGTACGCTTTGTGTTCTCATTCGTAGGTATATGCACAACAATGGCTGCATGTAAATTTCTTTCTTTTCTTTTTCTCTTTGGTTCGCTTTGAATAAAAGTGTTGTTGTTTTGAAGCAAAAAAAAAAAAGTTGAAACTGGTTGCTGCGTGTGAACATAATGGCACCTTTTAAGGGGAATTGAAAAGAAGTTGAGCATCAAAAGATGAAACGTGTAAATGGAGACAAAAGGCTTGAAAATTGTGTTTGATGTCAAATGATAAAGTCATTTTATATCAAAGGTTTCAAACCAATTAAGAAGTTACGTCAAGCAGACATACACGAGCTTGTCAGAAAGCATTTCGATCGTGTACAAGACCCCTGTAGACTTTTCCGTATATTTATTATGCAATCGAATAATTTGATAACAAATAAGTTGAACTTTTGAGAACTTTGCTTTAAACTTTCTTAACTTAAAGTTTCTGAATTAAATTTTTCTCAAATTAAACATTTATTTAAATAGAATTTTTTAATATTTTATTGATTAAAAGAAATAAATAAATCTCTTTTTCTTCTACAAAACTTTACATATTGATTTAAAAAAAAATCCAAGCAAAACCAGATAAAATTTAAATTGTATGTATTTTAATTGTATTATAGTAAATTAATAATTGTTTAGTTTAAATAAATTAAATTAAAATTATCAACTATAATTGTTTTTATTTATAAACTTAATTAACTTAGTAATAATAAAAAAAATTTAAAACACATTGTTAAGTAATTAAAGGAAAACCAACGTGAATGATGAATTTAAACAATATTATTAAATTACAAATAAAAAATCCCTCTAATGTACATAAAAAATAAAAAAAATTAATATTAATAATATTTATTATAAATAAAAAAAATAAATTAAATACAAAAAGAAAAAAAATACAAAAAAAAGCATTTTTCATTATAAAAAAAGTTTAACGAGCAAAATAAATACTAAATACAAATATCCACAAGTTAAACAGATAAAATGAAGAATGTTACCGGAAATCCTTAATATAATTAAAGCAAAAAGCATGAGACTACTTAATCAACTGCAAAACAAAAAAAGAGAAAAAAAATTAAACAAATTGAGTTAAACAAAAATTAAAGAAAATCTAAACAACCAACAATTACAAAACTAATCAACTGAACAGAAATGTGTGAAAAAGAATTTCAAACGTTTTTTTTTTAATATTTTTTTCTTTCGTCATCATCATCATCGTTCGTTAAGAACGCGGCAATTTGAAAAAGCAAAGAAAAAATTTATATGAGATGAAACACTCGTAAAGTGTCACTTCAAATAAGAAAATATTTGACACACGCTTAACTGAACACATTGTTGGGTTGTTTGGTTGGTTGGCTGGTTTGTTGTTGGTTCCCTGGTTCAATAGTTGGGTTGGCTATTTTTTCTTTTTTTTTTTGCCTCCTTTTACATATTTCAGATTTACACGAGTATTTCTTATATAGGATTTCTTATTATTTTTTGTGGTCCGTTCGATTCTTTTTAATGGCAATAAATAGTATTTCTTTTTAGTTAAAATTTGTTGATTAAGACAGGATGTTAAAGAGTGGAAACATTTTCGAAATCATTTAATACTTGCAATGGTTCACAAAAGTTTACCTTACAATCATAGTTGCCAGATACAAAAGGCGGAAAAAGGGCAAAACTGCAAAGAACTCTGATGATAAAGATGTGTTTATTCTCGTAACATATAAGTTCGACCTGAGTTCAATCCCCCGTTCAGTCAAAAATAAAATTCTCAATAGATTTTTAATTCATTTCATGTTGTAAAATTCGTCCTTCATTAAAATAATTTAATGAAAATTTGATTTGATGAACTTGAGCCCGATTAAAAATGAAAAATTTGGATTAACTATAACCGGGTGTTTTAAAGTCAACTAACATAATCACCCCTATCGTGAACAATTTTTCCATCGTAATTTATTTCCTTTTCACGTATTTACGATCATGAAAATTCCCATGAAAAAATTAATTCAAAGCTGAATAATAACGTAAAAAAATGTTCGCGGGAAATAATTCCCTTAATCGTGAAAAAATTTTTCCCCGTAATCTTTTTACCTTTCCCTTCGAATTTCTCTCTTTATTTTAGCTGGGTAACAAAACATTTATGTAAGTAATTCCAATATTTAAGTTTATAAAATTAATTTTAAGGTCAAGATCCGTTAAAAAGCACAAACTTATATGTTTATTGCTCAACAAAATGCAAAACAACAGGGTCGACTGTCTGAGGATTTGTGAAGGCTCCCAAAGACGTGGTGGCAGAATTTTTGAAATTATTTCACTACATTAAAGTGCAATAAGCTAATGTTGCAATAAAACTATCACTCCAATACAATATATTTTACTTTTCCTTAAAATATACGTGTATATTTTTGAACAATAATTTCTTTGATATTTAATGTTTTTTAAACTTTTTGTTTTACATTCACTGGGAACTGATAGCGTGAAAAATTTATCACGGGAGTTTCATGATAGCATTTTTCCCTTCGAGGGGAATAAAATTTTACGGGATAGGGGTTCATGTTAAAAAAAATGAAAATAATACATAAAAGTTTTTGGCTAAAAAGGTAGATTATAGTTTGTTATGGATTAGTCTAAGTACTCAATATATTATTTTACAGATGTCCTTTGAATTGTGGAGATATTTTGAACAGGATGAAAAAAGCAAAGTTTGGTGCCTAAGAATCCTTTCAATGCTCAGTCTTTGTCCATGTTATGAAACATTTGCTTGACAACTTTTTTCAATTTTTTATGAAACTGCATTCGTGTCCATACTTTTGTTTTGCAGCATTTAAGTATTTTGTATGCTTTCTCTCTTCTTCATCTGGCAGGCACACAAAAATTGCTTGTAAACAAAGCCAAGTACACTTTTCCACTAATTTCCACGAATTTTCTATGAAAATTTGTTTAGTAAACGATTTATAAGTCAAAAATATTTTTTATGAATATGGGGGTATTTGTATTTCTTTTTACTAAAAAAATCTTATTAAAAAACAACTTTTAAATTCTTGCGTTTTGCGCTTTCGATTTCCAGAACACCTCCGATAAAGTTCTTATAATTTTTTAAACCGAAAATTGTGTAAAAATTCTAAGTCATAACTATGTACTTTGTTGGCTACTTACCCATTACCTGACGCCTACAAATAATGTGTTGAATAATTAGAAAAAGTCAAACCGACCACTTACAATTCTACTAAAAGAACGAAAAGGACGTCCCAAAAGAAGTTATAAAAAGTCCAAAATATTAAAAATTTTGCAAACTTGTCAAAAATCCATTTTCATTAAATAATATATTGGAATCACTTTTGTAGATCATAACATGTAAGTGATTATTTCATCTATATATATAAAAATAAGTCCGTATATGTACGTCGCCGAACTAATCATAAACGCGTCGTGCGATTTCAACCAAACTTATACACTACGTAGGCAGTGGCCCATATATGGTTTATATGAAGTTTGGTTGAAATTTTCGGTCTGGGGGCGGAGGGGCGTGGCAAAATCCATAACTTGAGAACGGCTTGACCGATTTGAACGATTTTTTCTTTAAAATGATCGCCATGGTCCAACTTAGGTTTTTACGGAAAGAAAATTTTGCCCCGCCCACTTTTTTCGATTTACCTAAAATCAGAAAACGGCTCCATCGAGTTGACTAATTTTTCTTTCAAATGTTCGTATTAATCAACTTTAAGTTTTCATCGAAAGAAAAATTTACCACGCCTACTTTTACGCCCAATTTTTCTATTAAGCGCATAACTGGAGAACGGCATGACCGATTCCAGCGATTTACCATTTGAATTCAAGCGGCTCCAATTCCCTTTGCGTCTTGCCTTTGCTATTACCATCAACAAAGCACAAGGCCAATCATTGACTATTGCTGGCTTAAAAGGTCATAAACAATTTGATCGAAGCAACAATTTTAAAAGGGAAGTTTAAAGGTGAAGATGTATTGATTCCACGAATTCCAATGATTCCATCAGATTTACCTTTTGAATTCAAAAGACTACAGTTTCCAATACGTCTTGCATTTGCTATTACAATAAATAAAGCGCAAGGGCAATCGTTGGAATTGTGCGGCCAGTTATATTTTTCGTGCTCACGTGTTGGCAAGCCTTCAGTTCTCTTTATCTACACAACAACTCATGGCAAAACCAAAAATGTTGTCTACGAAAGAGCTCTAAGATAGTTTAAGTGATACATAGTCTAAGATTGTAAGAAACTAGAATTAAAAGTTGAAAAATAGGGAACAAAACCAACTTTATTAAAAACAAGTGTGTTTCTTTTCTTATTTTGTTTTGCCGTGCGAAGCAGGCAACGGGCCCGCTAGTTCATTATAATAATGACTTATATAATACGTTATAAAGAGTAAAGGGTGGTCCAAACCTAATGTTTTTTTATTATGATAGAAGGATCTATGACAATTATGTGTGAAACAAAATATCGGCCAAATGCTTGCCACGGCTTCGGAGGCATACCTATATCCGATGGTCCATATTTTCAATGACTCTGATACATAAGTAAGGTTCAATGTAGTTAATGTGCCGAATTATTTCATACTTTAGGTCTTGAATAGTTCTTGGCTTATTGAGTTAAATTTTTTCTTTTAAATATCCCCAAAAAAAGAAGTCCAGCGGCATAAAATCACAAGATTGTGGCGGCCAATAAACATCGCCATGACGTGAGATAACACGGATATTCATTCATTTTTCTCGCGCACAACAGACATTGTTTCGTTGTCTATGTGGCTAGTGGCACCATCCACATATTGTCCAAGTTTATATCCTTAATTTTTGGACACAAGAAGTTCGTTATCATCTCGTGATAGCAAACACCGTTCACGGCAACTGTTTGGCCGACCTCATTTTCGAAGAAGTATAACGCGATGACGCCGCCAGCCCATAAACCGCACCGAACAGTCACTCTTTGTGACAAAGAGAATGTCCAATTAAGTTGGGCAAAATACTTATCGTTAAGGTGTGACTCACAATTATCATCGTGCATTATGATTGGACCATCCTTTAGTTATGTAATTGCTGCTGCGTAATGCATATAAGAGGTAAGGAAAGTCCTAAGTAATGAGTGAAATAAGCTATTCATTTAAAAAAAATAAGCGAATTATTACTGGGTTTCTTGATGAATTGTTTTGCTTTTATTCAAATACATTTTTCAATAACTATGTAATTTAATTTTTGTACTATTATTCATTTGATTAAAACCGGTTAACCGGTTATTTTTTAAATGTTAAAAAATAGAAACTATTCGAAATAACGGAAAACAGGTTTTTTAAAAAAAGTCGAATAATCAAACTCCCTATAGTGTGCGCATATATGTTTATTCTTGCTGTCAATAAATGACTTCGCTAGATATGGGAAGGATACACATCTTTTAGAATCTGAAGATTCTATAGAACTAGAGGCGTTACTTTATTAAGATCCAAAATCATTGACAACAAAAAATGTTTTAAAAATCTTGGTATTCATAAGAAATTAGGATAATTAGATACCAAATTAAATAATGCTGAGAAATAGCACAAAGAACGCTTAAATGGATGTTGACCTCAAACATAATTTTGTTTTGCCGGGTCAATGTTTTTCCGTGGGTTCCAAACAGGGTTAACTCTCGAAACTGCTTAGTGCAGTTACACGATCAAGTTTTTCCTAAATACTGGATTTTAATTTAAGTGATAGCTGCGACGAAGACCGTAGGCACTTGAAAGCAATTTAATTTTTCAGGAATATTTTTTTCAGAAGAAGACAATTAATGATCAGATCAGATGTTTGATTGACTAAAAATTAAAACACCCAACGAAAAAGATCATTTTTAAAGCAAGTTCGCATTAATTTTTTAAAGTGTAAGTGTATATTAGAAAAAAGATTAATGTCTGTATTCATAAAAATATTTTAAATTTAATACAAATTTTGTATTCAAATTTGAATTAATAGACGTTTGTTAAACTTAATTTTCGTTTATGAACACTGGGGTAAGTGTGTTGATACATCGATATGCGACCATTGTGAAATAAACAGGTGGCACTACTTCGCCAAATGACGATTTTTTGCTCTTGCATTGTTTGTTCAATCCTTTGTCAAACTTTTGTTTACAAAAAAGTCGCCGTATTGTGTTGTGTTTAGTGTATTTTCTTAAAGTTTTTGATCATTTTAATTAAAAAAAAAAAGTAATTGACACATAATTAAATAAAAATGGACTAATTTTATAAATTAAATTTTGTTGTGATGGTGTATTTGTTGCCTTAACGATGCCACCTATATTATTTCACCATGAATGTAACGCAGCAGACAGTTTCATTTTTGGAAACAATAAAATTAAAAACAGCATCCAAAGTGCTTCGTCTGTTGCTTCTTGACATCATTGAAGTTCACAACTGCAATGTGGAATGCATATATCCAGAAATATTTGTATAGTGATAAAAAGACTCAAAAAATGAAATACAAAGTTTTAAAATTGCTTCTTAGGTGCTCAAAAACATGCATCAGGTTTGTTTTTTGTCATAAGTTTTAAGTAGAGGAAGAAAAATAAATGGCAATCTCTTGTTAAATTAAATTAATATTACAAAAAAAAAAAACAAATTGTATGCGTCGTAGACTATAAGGCGAATAGTTAAATTTTTACTCATGATAGAATATATTTATCAGTGCTTCATTATTTGCACATATTTCATGTAGTGAATTCACATAAAAAATAACAGCCCAATAAAAAATTTTCTTATTTTGCGAAGCACTAATGGTACATTTTAAAAAGTAAGCACACATTTATGCGCTACGCAATAAGACATACGGATATGCAGTCTGGTAAGTGAACGAATGCTTAATAAATTGAAAAAAAAAAAAATATATATATAAAATTTGAAGAGCTACGACATTCCCTTACAACAATTCAGTGTGCAAAGCTGATCGTAACGTTCACTAATTTTTATTTTCGCTCTTTCTCTGTGAAAAATGTATTGCTTCAAAGTGGGAACTCGCCATATTAAATTCATGTCTTCCGTATTCGATATGGTAAGCGAAACTTATACGTTTCTCCCTTACAAACCTGCTTCGCTGGAAGCTCCATTTTTTATTGGGAGTGTAAACGAAGCTATATGGGATTCCGATGGCAGAGCCTCTACGTGAGGAATCCCATACAAAAATCCAGTTATATTTCACAGAAGTGAAAGCGATACGCAACTAATCTCGCCTTACGAACCTGCTTCCGAGTAAGCACAAATTTTTGCTAGGTTAGTTATATCAATAAAAATGAATATTAAATAAAAAAACTTCTTCTTTTAAATATCTGTTTTTTGGTTGTTTTTAAAATTCCTGTTGCAGATGTGCGTTGGAGGAAATATTGCTGATTCCTACGGTTGCCGATTTTTCCAGTTCTTTTGATTTTGTTGTAATAATGTGTGGCGTTAGTGTCATATGTTTTACAATTATCACACATGTACAATTACAACAACTCTGCCACAAAAAGAAAAGACATATTCCGCTTAACACTTTCTTACACATATTCTTGCATGTATCTACAGTAAGTATTTCAACAAACTCGTATTCGGGGTCATGTAGCAACTAACAACCAGCAACAGGTCTCTTGTTTCCACAACCCCACCACTTTCATTCATTTAGTAAGTATAAATGAAAACGAGTGTGACTGGATGTGTATCTTATATTTTTGATGATGAAAATATCTTCTTTCCCAAAAGAAAAAAAAACACACACACACAGTAGTACCCTCATTTCTGGAATTATTATTTAATTAGTGAGTATATTTTTATATTTGTTTGGTTCTTTCTTTCTTGGCTTATAAATAGAAAATGATTGTAGAAAAAATAAAACATTTCTTAAAATGTGTTGGACGAGATGAAAGTAGCAGGCAAATTGTAGTTCATTTAGTGTTGAACTCGTGTTAATGTTTTGATTGTTATTAAATTTTTGTCTATAATTTGTTAAAGTTTATTTCTATTAACCCGCATTTAGCATATTTTCATACATGTGATCATGACCTTTGTTTCCCCATATGAGTAGTTCAAATACTTCTTCAATGTGACCATAGTGGACGTTACATTTTTAAAAGTGGCTTTTTCTTTTAACATTGTTATAAAACCATAAATTAATCTAATATTTGTCTATGAGTTTTATTATTATTTATTTTTTGTGTAGTTAAAATAGAATAAAAGTATATTTTATGAATATGCCCTTAAATTAGGAACAAAATTAATTAGAATTTGTTGCTTTTATCATCTTGTCTTCATAATTATTATCATTGGGATAATTGAATATAACGTAAAATTTATATTAAAAAAAAAATACTCGCTTATTGTTAAACAAAAGTCATAAGTTTTAGTTTTATTTAATTGTGTTCTTGTTGTTGTATTTAAAGTGGCACTTAGACTGGCATTTAAATTCAATTTAATAATTAAATAAATATTAGATGTGTAAACAGGAATGCATACGTCTATTCTATCAAACGAATTTAACTGCCAGCGTTGCCAGCTGTGAAAAATTATGCGATTAAGAGCACTTATTTTGTAAATTAAATTCATATTACAAAGTTTGTACACTCTAACATGAAAATTCACGTCACCACTTGCACCCTTGCAAAAAAGCAAAAGTGCAAAAACATAACAACAACCACATAGACAATTAGTTGTACACAATTGCTCAGCTTTTAACCAAAGAAACAAAATTGTTCGATATGATAGCAGACAGATTTTTCAGTATGATTGCCGAAAATGTAAAAATATTATGATCAATTTTACCAGACTAGTTGCTTTTAAAACCATATTATGATTGAGCCAGTTAAATGCCTACCACAATTATGCCACTGTATTTAATTAGCCAAGATTATTTATGTATTTAACACACATTTAAATTATTTGTGGTAAACATAAAAAAGGTTTTAACAACCATTAAAGACCAAATGTCTCTTTTTTTTAAACACATGTCATCTTAGTTGGCTAATTAATATCTCTAAAAATTTCTTATTCTTTTCTGAACTTATGGCCATTTTAGGATAAAGTTTAATCTGAATATTAATAGTATTTTAAATTATTAATACTGGGGGCTAACTCTGGCAGTCGTGATGGAATACTTTTTTCGACTTTAAAGCCATCTTATTTCTAATTTTTCCAGTCAATACTGAACGAATCGAAATTATTTTTAAAGTGTTGTGAAAAACGTGCGTACAACAATGAAAAAAATAATTTCGATTCGTTTAGTATCGACTGACAAAATTAGATATAAGATTGCTTTCGAAGCGAAAAAGTATTCGATCACGGCTGCCATAATAAGCCCCTGGTTTTGATGCACAGAAAAAATTTATAATTTTCTCCAATCACCAAATTTATACCAAATTCATAATATCAAGCAAACAATTTGTTGATTTTGCACCTATTACTAAAATGATTATATTGATTATTGAAATTGTAAAATTGTCAATATTTTTTTTTTTCAATAAATAATATCTTTAGACTTAATTAAAAAAGTGATCAAAAAGCTTTGCGATTTCAAACAATGTGTTCATTTATTTAATTAAATATTGACAATTCCCAACAACAATTCTACATGTTTAAATTATTTTATTTTAAAAGAAAAAAATCAATTAAGAATTTTTATTATTTAGTTGAAAATTTATTTCAAAACAACTTAAATGTAAATTAAATCAAAATAAAATTTTTAATTTTCTTTCAACTAAAAAAATAATTTATTCAATTATTTAATTAATTAAATTTAAATACTTTTTAAACATTTTTTAATTGATAAAACACTTTCTGTGTAGTCACCATTCGCTGAATATTTATACCAACTCCACGGTAGTGGAGAGAGTCCTGATGTGTGTAACACTAAAAAATATTGGTTCTAGGCCGACATTTTAGTATACGGAATCACTTCCCGAGTCGATCTAGCGATGTCCTTCCGTCCGGTTGGCTGGATGATTGCCTGTCCATGTAACCTTGTGCGAAAAATAGAGGTCGCAATTTTAAAGATGAAATTTGGTTGATAAAATTTTGTACGTACGTCTTAATTGTCGTAAGGACAAATCCTATTAAAATAAGAAGGAATCTTTCCATAATTAATATAATAATGAAAGCTTATTACGTTGGTATTTAGATTTAAAATGACTGAAATATATTTTTTACAACACAAACTGTCCATATTTGGCAATGGTTCGAATACAATTACTACTCACGAAAATAGCTTTTAATGCCATAACTTCTTTACAAATGTTTGTATTGACATTCAATTTGGAGACATTAACTTTCTCGATAGCGTATATATCATGGCAATATTTGGATCTGGAAGGTCCAGAATTGACTAAAGGTCTTATATACATCTTCTCTCCAAAATCGCATGTAAATACTGTTCGGCACAAAGAACTCTTAACCTATAACATGATTTTGTTTTGCCGTGTGCATGATTGCCCATGGGTCCCAAATAAGGTACAATCTCGAAAATGTGTTCTTACATTAATATGTTGTAGGGTATCAAATGGTTGGTCTTGACCGACTATACCTTCTTACTTGTTTAATATGATTCTCAGCAGAAATACATACTTCAACGTGTGTTTGTGTGAGTAATACAAAAAAAGCGTAATGTAATCTTTGAATTACTTACAAACAACTCAATTGATGCCACGTTATTATGATGCCCGTAATAGAATAAAATATTTTGTTTTTTATAAACTGAAAGCAACAATTACATGTTGTCACAATTCGGTTGTACATTTCAATTTAATACAGTCAGACAGATATTTTAAGCTTTGAATAATGTATTTCGGTACTCGAAAATTATAACAATTTAGCATCTTTTTGTTCTTTAATATAAATATTAAATGTTTTTGTAAGTGATTCTTGGTTGGATTTAAAAATAACATTATGTTATTAATTCGGCTATGACGAATCTTATATACCCTTTTTGTGAAAAATTGCTATAGTTTGTGATCAGAACACTAAAATTGCTGCTCTTCATTTTATCAAATGTGTGTGGAGTTTTTTTCGGGTTTTAAAAATTCCCAGCAAAAACTTTGCTTACCTGGTAAGGTAGCAAGTAATGTTGGAGAAAAATAAACACTACTTATTTTTCGGCTGCATAACTACTTATTTTTGTTCGAGTTGTCCACAGAATTCAGTACTTGCTATACACTTACTAGAATTGAAAAATATCTAGTTATTATTTAACTACCAGTAAGTTGATTTGTAAGAACTACCAATGTGCTTGTTAGAAGCTAAAAAATAACTAGCTATTATTTAGCTGCCAGAATATTAAATTGTAACTAATTATTTTTTGACTGTTAGGGAGTTTAATTAGGGAGTTTAGTTATTTCTTACTTATGGGAGACGGAAAAATCGCTACTTACGCAAATACTGCTAAACAAGTGCCGAGTAGTTACCAGTCTAATTACTTACCTGATAAATATTTAAATAATTTCTTTATCAAAATCAGCAATAATATTAAATAACTTTTATTGAAAAAAAAACAAAAACAAAAAACCATTTAAAAAAAATTAAATGAAAAACAAAAGAGTTTCCGATTAATATACATATGTCGGTTTTTTATTATTCAATACAGGAGCAATAACGTCCTTTTTACAAACACGTCACGGCGCTAGCTTATTTTATATTTTTGTATTTAATATTTGTTCACAGAAAAAACTTTTTGTTATTGGAAAAAACTAATTTTAATTTAATTTTTTTTTGTGTTATTTTCATATCGAACTTGTTCAACAATAGTGTATTCAAGTTAGTAGCAAATTTGAAAGCGAAAAAATTGAACTGATTTTAATAAAATATATATTGCGCACTTCTGTAAGTTAAAAGTATTTACTAAATATCTTTGCAATGGTGTTATTTTTATTCAATTTGGTGGATAAATACAGGAGAAAGCGACATTAGCTGTCTTGCCTTTTCCGATTTATATGTGTATATAGTTTTACGCTTACGTGATAAAGGAAATCCACTACTTATTCAAAGAGTCAGACAGATCCACTGACATAGTAACAGACATAATTCTAATATTTTTATAATGCCTAATCTGCAATAAAGATTCTTTTAGTTTTGTAGGAGGCAGAATTTAACTCCCTTTAAATTTTTTACAGTTTCAATATATTCATTAGTCTTCGTCCAGATTTGCAATTTTTTTTTTAAATTCTGTTGACGACACTTTTTTAACTGCCGGCCATTTTGTCAACTGTCAAGTTATTTATGTTTAGATCGGTTGGGCATTTCAACATGAATAGATTGACGCCTGGTCGACGCTTCCACATTGTGCAAAATTTATTTTGAAAGTCATAGTTCTATTCGAAATAAGTATCGCGCGAATTTTGTTTAGCGATGAAGCTCTCTCTTGTTTGAATGGATACGTCAATAAGCAAAACTGCCGTATTTGGAGTGATTATAATCCTCAAGTATATGTTGGGACATCGTAACATCTTGAAAAACTGACTGTTTGGTGTGATATATGGGCTGATGGATTCATTGGTTCGTACTTTTTTGAAAAAGATGCTGGTCAGAATGTTACAGTCAATGGTCACCGCTATAGAGCCATGATAACTGAATTTTTCGTTCATCAATTAAACAACCATGATTTCACGTTTCGGACCCGTGAATTGTCCTTTAAGATTGTGCGATTAAAAGCCGCTTGACATTTTTCTGTGGGGATATGTGAAGTCGCTTGTCTTCGTCAATAAGCCCGAAACGATTAATCAATTGGGGGTCAACATTCGCCGCGTTATTGCCGATATACGGCCACAAATTTTGAAAAAAAATGATCGAAAATTGGCGTGGCGTTCATATGCCAGAAGTCAACTTTTAATTATAATGGCAGAAGATTATCTCTGGATTAAAGTAAATTTCATGTAATTTAAAAAATTCGTCTTTGTTTTATTCTATTTTTAAGCTTCACAGCCAACTTCAAGTTGAAAAGTTTAAGATTTACGAAACAAAACCGAATTTCAGAGTACATTAAACTGAGTACCCCTCCCCAATCTGCTCATTATATCTCATCTATAAAGTCAAGAATTGCTACAACAAAAGAATCTGGACGATTATTTACTTTCCTTTGGTCGTAATTTTTGAAGTTCCTATTTCTATTAAAAAATTTCAGATGTAACGATTTATTGTCATTTAGGCCATTTATGGCCTCTTGACGATTTATTCCCTAAATATGACGCTTTTTTAAAAGAGAAATGATTAAAGTTTTTAGTATTTAGAATATTTGTCGTTGGCGCTCGTTTGCTAGTTAAAAATATGATAGTTTACGCTTTGGATTCTAAAAAAAAATCGATTTTCAGTCATTTTGTTTTGAAGCGCTGAAACAGTATTTCTGATGCGAGATCGGTGTTTGATATCTCTCGGCTTCAGTTCACGTGTTCAGTTCAATTTTCTTACTTTTTTATGAATTGTCATACTTTCGAACAACTTTTGATTTTGTTAATCTAATGATTATGGATCTTAATCAAGTCATGTCTCTAATTTTATATTCTCAAACTTTTGCAACCATCCCAGATGTACGACATCCTTAGAAATAAACAAGAAGCAAGGCCATCTGTTGACAAGAACCCAGATTTAACTTATTTTGGAATCATTGGTATTACAGGTAAGCCTGGATTTTCGCGGTACTTTATTTAAGCGATTTCGATATAACATGGACCAATACCAGTTACCATCTTTTTAAGTTATTTTTTATATAAATTTGTTGGTGTAAATTACAAAAAGACTATACCATTTTGCAAGTGCTACGCTGCAACACGATTTGCACAAGATTGTGAATAGGACTATTGTCATTTTAAACTTTGCTAGAGCATCGTATATTTATATGATAAACGTATGCAGTAAATATAACAGGATATAACAGGATTATTTAATTTTTTTTATAAATTAAAAAATTAAATAAGTCCCAACATTTTTGTATATAATTCATTACAGACATTTGGGGAGTTATTTCGTATTTCGCATTTTATGGGGACTTATTTTATTTATTTTTTTGGGACTTTTTTCATGGCGCCGAAAAAATAGAAGTTTTTCGTTAAAAGTTAGAAAAATTTATTTTAATTAAAGGTTTTTTTAAAAAGTGATGAATTTTTGTCAATTAAACAACAATGGACTGTGAAAAACTCATAATATGATTATCCTGATTCCTTTCACAGAATAAGTGCTGGTTCACACTCTTCAAGTTTTAGCCGTCAAGTTTTGCGTGTTTAGTAGAGAAGGGAAAAGAGAATGATATTTCTTTTTTTCTCTATCCAAAAACTCAAGACTTGACTGATAAAACTTGAAGAGTGTGAACCAGCACTAAGAAATTACAAAATATTTGCTGCAGAAAAGAACGACACAAAACGGCAACTAAAAGAAAAAACTAACAAGCGAGCTCAAGAAGTTGATTAAATATTTCGTGTCAATATGAGATAATAATATGAACTAAGTTTTCTTTCTATTTATCAGGAGCCTTAATTTAAAGATAATCTGAGTTTTATCATTGCGAATAGTAAAAGTATCACAAGTGTCATAATTTCGACAAAATTTCTTTTTATTGATTGTATGCATGACCTTTGAACATACATGTACATATGTTACGAACATATCTGTCAAAATGAATCAATGTTGTCTGTTTAATCACCGTGCGTTTTTCCATAACAAAATCATAAGAAAAATCTTCAAAATAAACACAAAAGCCACATGTAAGCACTTTATTCGAACAGTTAAATGGAATTTAATTATCACAAATATCATTATCATTTATCGTTGCGTCGGTTATTGTCGTCAAAAAATACTTGTAAAGTATCTGGATAAGTTTTTCATATCTGTCGTATCTCATTATTATGGATCCACTTATTACGAATAAATAAATAAATTTATTATTTTTTTACTTGTAAGATTTGTTTTGCTTTAAGTTTTATTTAGTATCTGGTTTGCTGGCAACACAATTCCATTCAACATGCCAATTATGGTCTCATTATCCAATCAGAGTAAATTTATTTGTTTGTCCAACAGTCCAAGTAATAGAAGCATTTTTCTTCCAACCAACTTTCCATCCATCCATCCGTCTCAATTGCAAAATTTAAAAAGAAAAAAAAAAAAAAAACATCAACAATAAGCGAGAGAAGAAGAAAAAATTATTTATAATCATTTTAATAAACTCAACTAAACACAATTTTGAAGTATGAATCAAAATTATTAGATCAGTGTAGGCAACGATCAGTTTAAGTGGATCATTTTTATTTTATTTTTTTATTTTCTCATATTTTGTTTATTGTGTAAAGATTTTTTCTTAAAAGACATGTGGAAAAATTAGTCTTAAAATGTTTGATTAGTTAGTTAGTGGCTGTTAAATTGAATAATTTTTTTAGAATTTATTGTAATTTGTTTGTATGTGGGCAGTTAAATTTAAGATTTGAGTTAGTGGATATATGAGTGAAAGTGTATTCAATAAAATAACAAAGAAACAAGTTAGAGTGCTAATTCGGCTGTGCCGAATTTTAGATACCCTCCACAGACACTTAGGATATTTCATGAGTGGGCTTTATATGGGACTTATGGTGTATTCTGAGCAGATCTGAAAGAAAGTGATTTCCGGCCATATAAAACTCTGACTAACCAAAATTTATTACAATCTCATTTTTTGTTACGGTTTTACGCGTTCTAAACAGTTTTCCTTGAGTAAGGTTTATTCCTATGGGGCCTAAATTATGGACCGATTTCTAGTGTGATTTCTAGTCATATGAAACTATGATGGACCAAATTGTATTACAATAGCGTTATTCGTTACGGTTTTATTTGTATTAAAGTGCTTACCGGGAGCTTTATATGGTAAATTATGGACCGATTTTGTGGTATGTATTCAAGTCACATAAAACGAATTTGTGCAAAATGTGCATTCCGTCACTATTTATGTTAGTTTTTGTAATAAAATTATAAATTTTTAGGGTGGTGGTTCTACTTTTGGATCCATTACTCTTATCTTCTGAACCGATTTTGTGGATTTCATTCCTAAACTGCTCAGGATAATGTGAAACAATTTGACAAACATATTTTTTTTTTCTTTTGAGTCGATCAAACGTAAGCTTGATTTAAACAGATGGATAGTCAGAAAGACATGGCCAAATCGACCTAAAATTACTCAAGGACCCAGAATATATGTACTTTATGGGGGTCTTAGACGAATATTAAAAATTTTTCACACGGAATGACAAACCTAGTAAGCCCTCTTTACAACTAGTTGTGGAGGGCATACAAATGGATTGAACTGAAGTTTTGATGTTTTTATTTCTAAATACCGTATAGCCTCGTTAATACGGACAGATATATGTAGGATCAGCCCTTGTCCGGAGTACTGAACTGTCCGGACTAAATGCTATTTAGTCTTATTTGACCTTTCTTTTTTTAAAATTATTTTTTTTTTGTTTAAGCTTGTGGTTTAAGCTTGGTGTTTAGCATCGTCAGGAAATTAAATTTACAAGATTTTATATGACAAATAGGTTTTTGAATTTTATTTATGGAGCAATTCCATATGAAAACGATCAAAATTGGCAAATTTTTGGACGACCCCTTTCCGATTTTAAAATAAATAGTCTCAATCGATTGCCCAGCAAAAAATAATGTACCTACATATTTTTTTTTTTTTTATAGTGACTGGTTTAGTGGTGGTGTACACCACTGTCATGTGACAAAATTGAAGAATTCTTCGTAAGGGACCTCATTGAAAGTTGTTTTAAAAAACTACTAAAGCGATCGCAACGAGTGATAGCTCGTTGGAAAGGTATTGAATCAGGCTTTAATTGAAAAATAAAATTTTCCTAATTTTTCTTAGAAATTTACCTTTAAATTTTCCCAAGAAAATTAAATTTTCCACAGAAGCTCCTAAATTTTCCGGCTAATTTTTTTTTTTTGGATTCCTCATAATTTTTGCTTTAAGAATCAGCAATAAAAAAATGGGCCCCGACTCCTTGTTTGGACAGGAGAAGAGCATTTAAGAGACCACCTTGGTCAAAATACATTTTAAAAATTATTTTACAGTTAAAAATACATTTATGAAGAAAAAATCAATTTTTTTTTTAAGAGCCCCAAGTTGAGTGTGTAGTGAATATGGTCTGCCTGCCTTCACAAGATCGGCCATAAATCCATGGATAATAGCAGCAGTGGCATGTAATGGCACACCAAACCCGACTGAGGCTACAGGTCATAAAATGTTTTGTAAATTTTTTAAATTACCAGGTAATAAATATTTCGCCTAAAATGACACGTGCAGAAACAAGTCATAAAACACGGATTTTCCATATATATGGCGAAATATTTATTGCCTGGTAATTTAAAAAATTTGCAAAACATTTTATGACCTGTGGTCGGCTTATTGGCAGTAACCAATTAAGTCCCTTTTAAAAAACATTTTATGACCAGTAGTTCACGCAAATTTTCCTATTAAAGAAAAGCAAATATCGCTTATTTTTTTTACCTATTTTTTACCAAAAAATAAATATAAATACTTCACACACTCTGAGTCAAATTTCAGTTGAATACTAAACGTGAAAGTGTTAAAGTGTTTTTTTTTTTGTAAAGTAAAGAGTGAAGCTGTAAAGACAATTTAAAGTAAAATGAATAAATTTTGCTGCAATCCGTTTAACAAGAGTGGACATCGTTCGAAAAAGATAAAAGTATTAAAATTAACTGGTGTTTCGAAGCGATACATGAATGAATTAAATATACAATACGGTGAAGAAGCAGAATTCATTTGCCCCAAGTGTAAAATCGATTTGTCTCAACAAGCAAATGCATTGAAACAAATGCAGCCAC
This sequence comes from Pollenia amentaria, assembly GCA_943735925.1. NCBI lineage: Eukaryota > Metazoa > Arthropoda > Insecta > Diptera > Polleniidae > Pollenia > Pollenia amentaria. The sequence goes on along the minus strand of OX031007.1, from coordinate 247,170,886 downwards.
AATCCGAGAGTGAAATGACAAGTGAACAAAATGTTTCATCTGATAGTGAGGCAGACATTCCGATGGTCAATATGTCTTTGAGTCCTTTGAATGTGGCTATTACCACTTTAGGTGAAACGCCTATTAGAAAAAGAAAGTTGCGAAGTGAAACATACAGGAAAGAGAAAAAAGGCAAGGTTATGAGTGCAATCGCGACAATATTTGATGAAGGCTCTGATAACGAATGCAGTCAAGCAGATGACGTTGATGACGGCAAACAAATGATTGAGCAGTTGAAAAGAAAATTCAATTTAGCGACCACTTTTCCGGAGAAATATCTCATTTTATCTGTTCTGCCTCAATCATGGTCTATACGCAAGATTTCTGAACAGTTTTAAACATCTTTTTACATCGCGAGAAGAAGCAAAGAATTAGTTCGACAGAAGGGCATATTGGCGACTCCCACCAAGAAATTTGGCTCAAGGACCCTCAGCGAAGCAATGGTGAAATTGATTCAAGATTTTTACTGCAATGATGACAACAGCCGCGCCTGCCCAGGTTCACGTGACTATGTTATCACACGTGAAGATGGAGAAAAAGTACACAAGCAGCGCAGATTATTATTATGTAATCTATCCGAAGCATACCATCAGTTCAATGAGAAATACCCAGCAGAAAAAGTGGGATTTTCTAAGTTTGCCATCCTACGACCAAAAGAATGCGTGCTGGCATTAGACAGGCACGGAACGCATTCAGTCTGCGTTTGCATGTTTCATCAAAACATCAAATTAATTTTCTTTCCATGCAAGAAATTGAAAGTATTTCACGGTGAAATTGAAACATATAGGGACCTCCTGTCGAAGTCGTTGTGCGCATACCCCACGGAAAATTGTCATCTGTCCAAATGCAACAATTGTCCGAAGATTGACGAGCTAGAGCAATATTTGGCAGAAAAGTTTGAACAGCTGTTAATTCAGGAGGTGCATTTCAAACAGTGGATAATTAGCAGCGGCAGATGTTCTCTTGAGACCGTGGTAAAGCAGATTCCGGAATTCATCGAGGAATTCGGATTCAAGTTGAATGAACTGAAGGCGCACTATTTCATATCCGAGATGCAATCGAAATTTCTAAAGGAAAGTAAGGAGAAATTAGCCCAAAATGAATTCATTGTGATAAGCGACTTTGCCGAGAATTACACTTTTCTCGTTCAGGATGAAACTCAGGCTTATCACTGGGCAAACGACCAGTGCACGGTGCATCCTTTTTGCATTTATTTCAAAAACGAAGATAACGAACTACAGACCGTAAGCCTTGTTGTTGTCGCGGAGAGTTTAGCTCATAATTATGTGTCCGTTTATTTATTTCAAATGAAACTGTTTGAATTCTTAAGATCAAAATTCGATGCAATCGACAAAGTAACGTTTTTCTCAGACGGCGCGGCTTCTCAGTACAAGAATAAAAAAAATTTTTACAATCTTTGCATAATTGAAGAAGAACAAAACTGCAAGGTCGAGTGGCACTTTTTCGCGACGTCCCACGGTAAGGGCCCATGCGATGCGTTAGGGGGAACCCTAAAACGCATGGCGACTAAGGCAAGTTTGCAAAGGCCATATACTGACCAGATCTTAAATGTACAACATTTGTTTTCGTGGATTCAAAGCAAGGAAATTGCCATTAACACAGTTTTATGCACTCAAAAAGAACACGATGCCATGGAGCGACGAATTCAAAACAGATATAATAATGTCAAAACTATAACTGGAACGCAAAAGTTTCATTGCTTCATACCAAATATTTCTGATATGTCAATTAATGTAAAGCGGAACTCTTCGTCTGCCGACGTGCTAAATTTAAAGTTACTTTAATTTATAATGATGCCAAGACAATTGAAATTTTTCATAAATATTGTAATTAAGTATAAGCAGCAAAATAAGAAAGATTTTTTCTTCATAAATGTATTTTTAACTGTAAAATAATTTTTAAAATGTATTTTTAACAAGGTGGTCTCTTAAATGCTCTTCTCCTGTCCAAACAAGGAGTCGGGGCCCATTTTTTTATTGCTGATTCTTAAAGCAAAAATTATGAGGAATCCAATAAAAAAAAATTAGCCGGAAAATTTAGGAGCTTCTGTGGAAAATCGGAAAATTAATAATTTTTAAAATGTATTTTTAACAAGGTGGTCTCTTAAATGCTCTTCTCCTGTCCAAACAAGGAGTCGGGGCCCATTTTTTTATTGCTGATTCTTAAAGCAAAAATTATGAGGAATCCAAAAAAAAAAAATTAGCCGGAAAATTTAGGAGCTTCTGTGGAAAATCGGAAAATTTAATTTTCTTGGGAAAATATGTAGGTACATTATTTTTTGCTGGGCAATCGATTGAGACTATTTATTTTAAAATCGGAGAGGGGTCGTCCAAAAGGTGATCGCTTTCATATGGAATTGCTCTATGACAAATTTTTTTTCATTATTTTGTAAATGTTTTTTTTTGTTGTCCGAACTTAAGTTAAAACAAATTTTGTTAACTCAATATAAAGTTGTAAAACAAAAGTTTAAGAGACATATCGTCATGAAATTTCTAAGCACTCATTTTTAATTTCTTGAGAAATAAAATTTTCTTTTTTGTCTCCTTTCTTTGTTCGGTCCATTAATTAACTCTTGAAAAAAAGTTTAATTGGTTCTTGTTTTGAAACTTTGTTTTGAACATTTTGAGATTCCTCCAAAGAACTATCAAGGTTTCAATATTTTGATTTGCAGTTACCGATGAACTTAAGTGGGGAACAGAATAGTCGCTGTAGTACAACGTTACGAATATCGCTGTAAGCTATGAAAAGTTAAAAACGGCAGTTTGAAAGTAGTGTCAATAGAATACGTAGTTGTAGTAGTCGTTGCAGTTGAAGTTGAAGCGCAAAGTTCGAAGTTTTAAACTTTATTGCGCTACAGAGCATTTTTCAGCTTCAGCTACTTCGACAACTAATTTATTCTGTTTGAAGCCTTAATCTTCATCAGATAAAGCGAGAGCGTATTTATCTTCGCCGTATGCCCAAGTATCTATTTCGGAATGGTAGAAATTTTTGGAAGGGTTAAGAGCGATAAAAGTTGGTAATATTTTGTCATGCAGAGTTCAGTGAAAGAAACTGCATATTACATATTTAATGACCTTAAAATATTACAGATATTTATATCATCTTTTAGAATTGTCCTTCATGAAAAAAATTGCAATGGCCTCTTGGCCCAAGTAAGGAATTGCATATCATTTCTGAGAAAGTCTTAAATCATTCTTCAAAGACGAAAGTTAGTATCCAACCCTTTTAAATAGATTTATATGCAACAGGGAGTCAACGGCTTTAAATGATTTTGGTTTTTCCGACGTTCCTATTACGAGAAGCGGCAAGCAAATGAGACTCAGATGCGTTTGCGCGCGGCATGAAGGTAAATCTGTCTTTTGCTATTTTTCTACCTGCATAAAAGTTCTCGCCACTATGAATCCATGTTTTAGTTGGAAGTGTTACTTAGAAGAAAAAAACGATTGGAAAACAGTGACAGAATTTCTAAACTGTCCGAAATATTGACTTGTCCGGATTCCTGGATAGTCCAGACTATTGAGGTTGTAAAATATGAAATTCCTTAGAAAATTTCTATCATTAACCCTGATATGGCACTAATGCCTAATTTCTGCTGTCATTAGGGCAAATTTCAAACGTATTAACATTTCAAATTTAATAAATCTCTTAAATTCAAATTCATCACAACATTTACTATTTTCAAACTTAAAAATAGTAAAAAAAAAAACATTAATAGTTGGAGATACGAATAAAAATTCACACTCATTTTGAACGCAACTATTTCATTTATTTTTTTGTTCTTTTGTTGTTGTTTTTGTTCGTCAAAACGTCAAAAATTAAAAGTTATACATGCATGTATATACATTTATATTCATATGTATGTATGGAAATGTGTATGTAAACAAAACTGAAAAGAAACACAAAAATGTTGGTGCTGGTTGCGTTGTTTTTTTTATTGTTTATTGTTTATGAACAATAAATGAGAGTAACAATGCGGTTACATTTAAACAATAGAATTTGTTTATGCATCAATTTATATTTGATCTGAAGCCGCTTTAAAGCGTAAACTTTAACATTTATACTAACAAAAAAGTTTGATCAGTTTGATGTCATGTCATACCTACAGTTCTACAGTAACAGTGTAAGACCAAACAAAACCATGACACATTATAATAATATTGGGATTATAACTTGATCATTGTGGCAGACGGCTGTACTCACAAACATACACTTATGTACCTTTGCGGTTAAAATTATTACATTTAACAAAGACAAACATTAACATAAACTTGTTCAAGTAAATGACTAAAAAATACTCACCTGGCTTTAGCAGACTGAATGGCTGACATGACAATCGTGGCTGCCATTGTTTTTGTTTTAAGTTGTTTCTTATTATTGCTGTACTCCACATACACTTTTTTTCATTGAGGAGGTTGGAGTTTTCTTACACTGTAATTAAGGTACCGCAAACAAATACAAACACTCTTATAGGCCGGTACTCAGTTGCAGTGGAATGCAAGCAAATGTTTTAAAAGAATAATGGAGAATTTCAAGTTGCACAGTGGTAAAGCTTGCGCATATGTGAAAAATGCTCCAGTTCTTGTTATATATTATAAAAATGTTTTTTTAAAGATTATTTTATTGTTATAAATGTTACAACTTGGACACGTTCCCAATGCCAAATCTAGAGTCGAAATTATGGAATTTGTTTTGCGTTTAAATATGTTTCTAATAATATCGCCCGACAAAAACTATCTTTTCACATAGAACTTTTTAAGAGTTGAATAACCCCGATTTTTCACAAATGTGCAATCCTGCTATTATAATTATTTTTTGAAAAGGTCAAGTTTTCGCAAATATTCGAATATATAAACTAAAAATTTTTACGTAATGTGCTTTTTTCATAACAAAATAGGGTTCTTTTATAATAATTTTATTTTACAATATTTTAACGCAACAACTAAATAAAAAAACAAGTTTAAAAAAAAAATTCTCATTTCTTCAAATCTAACGGCCTATTTCCCATGTGCGACAGAATTCTTTCGTTCGTACAACTACATTTAAAATAAAAACAAAGTTTTTAGAATTGTTATTGTTTTTAATGTATTTGTTCGAAAGAAAGAATTCTTTCGTACATCGGAAATAGGCTATAAGACTTGGTTTTACACCTGTCGTGTTTTTTTTTACCAAATTCCTACCTTTTTCAAAAAAATACATAATAAAAACGATTTTGTAGAAAATTCGTATTTAAATCAAAAAAAAAATAGTTTTTTATAAATCAAATTTTCCACAAAAACTCGGGGTTTTTCATAGAAACTATTTATTTCACAAAAATTTGATTGATCGCTAAACGGAGGAGTTGGGCTGATAATCAATAATGTGGTGGAGAAGGGTGGTCAAATTCAATTTTTCCAAAAAAAAAAATGTTTTCTTTAATTAGTGCTAAGAAGGCCAACCAACATTCTTCAAAAGAACTTTGTAAATTTGTACAAAAAAAAAATATTTTTTTGAAAAGCTCATAAGTTTTACACAAAATATCTGATGTTGGGTCAGAATAACTTTTCTTGTTCACACGGGCGGGACCTGGTGGATATAGGGTTGTAGAGGATTGTTCGGGCTACCAGAATCGTGCAAGTTTTCTTTGAAGTATTTTGATGGGAAGGAGTTATTAACTATTAACTAGGAGATTTAAAAAAAAAAATTTTAAAATTTCTAATTTTAAAAACAATTAAAAAAAATTTATTTTGCTTTAATATCTCTTAAAGCCACAAATTTATAGTCATTCAAAAATTTAAATTTACGAAGAAATTTTTAATGTTAGCATAAAACTGAGAAATTCCATTTTGGATTACCCTGTTTGATGTGATGAAGTTGAAATAGAGATGCAATTTTTTGGTTCCCGGGTTTCACTGGTATTTACTTTTCAATGAGTGACATAACTTTAAAAAATTTAAACATTAAAAAATGAAATTTGGCCGCATTCTTAAGATACGGTCTATAGTGAGTCCTTAGTTCACAAAAAATTACTGCTGTATGCATTTATCGAAAAATGTTTTGCCACAAAAAAAAAATTATTCGGGTGTTCCCCAAAAACTGCGTTTTTCAACAATACAAGAACTCTTCCTATAAAAAACCTGGGGCTTTTATTCTGTATTGCGATGCGAAAGTCAATGCGACTCGAAAATATGTATATAGAAATGCGAGCAATTGCTATTCCGTGCACTAGCTCCTAGGCTATCGGCTCAAAAAATAGTATTTTAATTTTTTTGCTTTTAAGAATGAAGTTTTATTCAGGTAAATAAACAATAACCCCTTTTAATATTTTTTTTTTTTTTTGGCAAATTATGCAACTTTTTTAATAATGTAAGTCTGTGTTCAAACGGCTCATGTCTTATTGGCATGATTGCTACTTTATGGGTGAGAGAGACGAGGGGGGGTAGAGAAAAGAGTGCATAGATGCATGTACTGTCATCAGTGTTGTCATATCGCAAGATTTATTTTTTGTTTTTAAGTTTTTTTATAAAAAAAAGTTTTTCTGAAATTTAAGTAGTTTACATAAATTAAGTGCAATTTGTAAAAAAGATAATCTCAATCAGCTTAGTTCATTTAAAAATATAAAAATTTAATACGTGATATACAACAAATGGATGACATAAATTTTTATTTATATATTATATATATATATTTATAAGTTCATATATATGGGGGATTTCATGTCAAGTGACCCAACTTTTGAAATCGATGTCTTCCGATTTGGATGAAATTTGCACCAAGGTTAGTCTTATTGGAAGTAGCTTAGACACAAATTTTCAACAATATCGGTCAAAAAGTTTCTGAGTTAGAGGGGGTCAAAAATTTGATATTTTGGCCAAACCGGTGTTCTTTCTCATCCATGAAACTTATAATCTATTGGTGTTAGCAAAATTTGTCCAAAACAAATTAGATAGCTATTTCTTCAAACTTTTGAAATATATTTTTTTTTGTTTTTGTTAAATTTTTTTAATTTTTTTTTTTAAATTTAAAACTTATTTTTTATTTTTTTTTTTGAAATGGGTATTTTTTTTTTTTTTTTTTTTTGCTCAAAAGAAAGCTTAGGTCTTTTCCTTTAAGTTAGTTATGGTCGCTATTTGGGATGCGATTGGGTTATGTATAAAAAAATTATTTTAAGTCAAGACGAGGATTTTTAAATTTTTTAGCATATGACGTCTTGACTTACAAATTATTTTATTTTCTAGTATTTTTAATACCAAAATTCTTTTTATACTATGTTCACACTTATGTTTTTTAACGCGTTTAAGCACCTAGAAGGTGATTAAGCTCTAATCACATCAAAATCAAGATGATTACCAAACATACAGATTTGTTAATCACTTTAAATTGACATGATTACAACTAGATCATCTCATTAATCACATAGAATCCTCTGAACATACCTGAAAGTGAGTATGATGTAGCATCGGCCACATTAAACGTACCTCGCATTTGTACAGCTGACCACGATTTCTTCTTAATGTTTTTTAAATAATTCATAAATTTTCACAATTTCGTCATTAATACGATTTAAATATTCTTCTGATAACTTTATTAAATAATTTTTATCAATTTGTAATATTTTAAAGAAATGTAAATGTGTTTATTGTGTTTTATTTATTAATCAACTGTCATCTTAATCATCTCAAATGTAATGTGAACGGCTTTAATTAACTTAATCAATATTTTGTTTAAACGCGTTTAAGACCCCAAGTGTGAACATAGTATTATTGATCAAAATTTATTTTATACTAAAACTTATTAAGTTTTTCATTTAAGTCTAGAATGCTCTCACTTTTATTTAAGCTCTCTCACGATAAATCAGTTTAACCCTCCAGTCACACGTTCAAGCTTATTACAAATACTGCTTGTCAAAATTCACAAAAATTAAAGATATTTTTACAAGATTACATCAGGAATTATGACAGCAGAATATTTATAAAGACAAACGAAAAATTTGCTAGTTAAAATTCCAATCAGCTGGATCAGCTTTTCTTGACTGTAAATTAAAACACACAATTGGAAAGAGATGTTGAGGGAAAAACTTAAAGCAAATTCGCGTCAAACTTCAAAAGTATGAAAAGGTGTAACCCTGCCAGTAATACGACTAGTCCATACAAGCATGTAAAATATAGCCCATAAGGGACCTGGACTAGTCCAAAGGTAACTCAAATATGTTGAAAAACATGGTCAATCGACCATTACGATGTCCTAGGGCTGGACCATATAACTCAGCTTTGCATTAAAACGGAGTAGTTTTAAAATTACTCCATGTTCATACATACTTCAAGTGGATTAGTTTTGAAACTTCTCCATGTATACTCCAGAGGATTAGTCTTGAAATCGTTAAAAAACGAAAACATTTCGTTTAAAAACGAAGACATGGCGCTTAACTACAAACACTTTTTTAACAATGACATGGTCTTTGTTTGCATTACATCGGACATGTTACATGTTGTAAGTAGTCCACTTTATCTAAAAATAATCAAGTAGTTCAATATTATCTGCAGGAAAATGGATTGAAACTTAAAATAAATTTTGAGGCAAAACTTGATCGTGTGACCCCAAAAAAAAAGAAATGAATTTTCATATAAAATGGACCTGATCAAAATTATAAAAATTCAAAATTTTTATAAAATTAATAGACTTTGTTCTTTGAAGATATTAAACAAAAGCGTAACAAAATATCTCAAAAAAATAAATAAATATTTATTCAGGATGGGAAAAATTCACCATGGCGTTTAAAAATGCAATAGCTTTTTCGTTTTCATATATATTTTCTTTCAGATTATAAAATATACAATTTATTGCACTAAGTATGAAAAACAATGTCACTTAAATGGCCCCGTTTTCAGCTTTGCAATCATGTACTTGTTGTAGAGTATTTTCCATAACATCTATCAAAATTTGTGGCTGTAGCGCTCGAACTTTTGCAACAACGTTGGCCTTTAAGAATTGTCTCGTGCTTGTTTACATATACTCGCTCCTTCAAATAGCCCCAAATAAAATAATCTGCCGAACGCACTGGCCAATTTATTTCTGGAAATTATTCGCTCTTCAAAAATCTTAAATCCAAATCCAAAAATCCTAAACGAGACTATAATTGGAAAGTTGAAAACGGGGGTCATTTAAATGATAATATTTTCCATACTTAGAGTAAAAAATTTCCATTTTATCATCTGGAAAAATAAATAAAAAAATAATAAGCGAAAATGGTGAATAGTGAATTTTGTCAATATAACATTTGTTTCACAAAAAAAATTATCAGTAGTTTTTAATCATATTTCAATATTTCAATTTAATTAAAGTGATAATTGAATCAATTCGTTTTTTAGTTAAAAGTAAATTAAAAATATAAATTTGATTTAATTAACATTTTAGTTGTTTTGAAATACATTTTTTAATTAAAATATTAATTAAATAACAAAAAATCTCAATTCATATTTTCAGTTAAAATAAAATAATTTAAACTTGTAGAATTGTTGTTGGAAATTATCAAAAACCTAAGCTATAATTAATTAAATCAATTAACACATTGCTTGAAACGGCAAAGTTTTTTGACCATTCTTTTAATTAACAATTTTTAGTAATCTAATGTTCATTTTGGTAATAGGTGCAAAATCAACAAATTGTTTGCTTGATTCTATGAACTTGGTATAAATTTGGTGATTAGAGACAACTTTTAATTTTTTCTGTGTTTATAATTTATATCCTTTAATTCTGTATAAATTCGTTTAAGAGCAAATTAATTTTTATAATCCTTAAATTATACAAAAATACTATTCATTCCGCAACTTATATTCTAAATTAATCGGTCGGTATGTTCAAAAATATTATTCCCATTATTTTATATTATTAGTCATAGTGAAGTATCTCACAAAAGTTGCTGTTGTTTTTTAATATTATTGTATTATTTATATTGTTGTTGTGTTATAAATTATATTTGTGTAATATGATGATAATATCAGGTGTTAATGTGTGCGTTTTTGTATTTTTAATAGTTATTGTAGCATTTTGGTATATTAATTTTGAAAGAAAACAAAAAAAAAAACAAAAAAAATTGGAATGAAAACCCAAGCAGTAAATAATCAGTATAGCTGTTAACAGATACCTAAAAGAGTTCGTTCTTTTTGAAGTTGTATTGTGTTGCATTCTCTAAAATCGGTATCCGTTTGAAGCTTAAACAAGACTTACGAATGAATCTTGTGGCTTTGAATGTAAAAGTTTAATTCAAAAATAAATTGTATCTTTAAATGTCTGCCTGGCTGTGACGTGAATATTTTAAAGCAGTTTTGTTGCTGCTGTTTTGTTCTTGTTATTCCCTTTACCATAGGTGTATGTAAGTTTATCCTTTCGTTTGTAATTTCTGCAATATCAACATCAGACCCAATAAAGTTTGTGAATTCTGGATGCTTAAGAGTCGTGGCATTGATTTCACGATGTTCGTTTATCCGCTTGTATCTTGAATCCCAAGACCCCAGTTACATTATGAACAAAAAAAAAAAAAAAATTCGACTGTCTCCAATTTTTACTCATAAAATAATACTTTTCATAGTCGCTGTACAATTTCTGATCTTTACAAATAACCCCCTTTTTCTTGCCGATTTATTGGATCTGACACAAAAGCTCCCCTACCATATGGAGCCTGAAACACAAATTCTGACTCAGATATTTCCTATGTATGCGGTGTATTTGATATTGAAAATGAGCCAAATCTCAAAAATATTTCACGGGATAGTATCACAATTCCTAATCTAAAAATTTCAAAATGTCAAAATCCCGAATTTTTTAAGTCCCAAATTAAAGAATTCCGATTATCAAAATCCGAAACTTTATAATCCCGAATTTTGAAAACCTATATTTAAAAATCCCGACATCAAATCCTGAATTTTGAAGCCTTTATTAGCGAAACCGGTGTCTGTTACACCAAAGAGAAAACAATCCTTGCGCCCGGCTGAAAGCTCAACCATGCTATCCTTTCGCGCGGTTTTTAAAACCAAAACTGTTCAATTATTCGGGATATTCAAATTGCATAGTTTGAAATACGCGATTCTGGATTTTAAGTTTCGGGCATATGACCCCAACTCATGCGTGTAGTTTAGGTGCAAATAAAACCTTGTTGCGAATTAACCTCAAGGAAAAAGAATAATGTTACGATAGGTGCTTGTCAGTATGCTAAAATTTAACTTAGTTACTACTTATGTACTTAAAATATGTCTGGTATTGAAAATCAGCCAAATACCGGCCACATAACAGTTCCCTCGAAAGAGAGTTATAGCACAATAGAGCGACCACAAAAGCAAAATAAGGTCGTTTTTATTTACCTTTAATATTTTCTAGATACTAGATTAATTAGGGGAATAAAATTAAATTTTATCACACCATGTCGAAGGCACGCAATGCATTTGCCCAACTTAACCCTGTTTGGAAATCTTCTAACATATCGAGACGCACCAAAATTAAAATTTTCAATTCCAACGTTAAATCCACATTATTGTACGGTTGCGAAACCCAGTGTCTTCAGGTGTTTGCTAGTTAATCCCTGCGTAGAGTCTTGCGTGTTTACTGGCCCTCCTTGATATCAAACGCCCAACTCAGGTCAGACACAGACCAGCAACCAATTGAGATGGAAATAAAAAGACGCAAATGTGGTTGGCTTGGACACACTCTCCGCAAGCCATTTGATGATATCTCGAAGAAGGCCATAGCCTGAAACACAGGGAAGCAGTCGAATCGGACACACCTGGAAACGCCAAATCATAACCGAACTGTCCGAGCTACGACTAAAGTGGAACGACGTCAAATATAGCGTTGATGATCGAGCTCATTGGAATCATCTTGTTGCGGCTCTATGCTCCCCAGAGGAGTAAAAGGAACAAATATATATATATATATATGTTGAAGGTTATATAAGATTCGGCACATCCGAATATAGCAGTCTTACTTGTTTTAACCTCCGCCACTAGTGGTGAATGAGGGTATACTAAGTTTGTCATTCCATTTGAAACTTTTTTATTATTCATCTAAGACACCATAAAGTATATAAATTGTGGGTCATTGAGTAGTTCTTAGTCAATTTAGCCATGTCTGTCTCTCGAACGACTCAAAAGAAAAGAATAATATCGATGTCAAACTGTTTATAGTTCGCCTTAGCAATTTGCGATTAAAATCCACCAAAATCGGTTCGGTATATGAAGAGCTATGAACAAAAATAAGGAACAACCACCTTAAAAAATTACTAATTTTGTTACAAAAACTAACATAAATAGTGGCGGAATGCACATATTGATGATCGGTCCATAATTTACCTATGCTCAATATAAACCCTTCTCAAGAAAACCCGTTTAGTACGCGTAAATCCGTAACGAATATTGATGTTATAATAAAATTCAATATGTCACAGTTTCATAAGACTATAAATGACCAGATCCCATATAAAGGCCACTATGGAAATATTCTAAATGTAGGTGAAGTTTATCAAAGATTCGGCACAGCCGATTATAGCACCTTTGCTTGTTTTTGTACAACGATGATGTTGACTTTTGTTGTCTTATTATACAGTTTTGAAACAACAATTATGCTCATTAGTTTATTACATTTTTACTTTCGTGGTTTTTTTTTTAATAAAATGAAAGACTGCATGTTGAACTCTTTGTTGTCTGTTTAGCTGGATGGCTGACTGATTGTTTGGTTAGCTGCCTGGTTGGTAGTTGGTAGTTGGCTTCGTTTTGGCCGGGTTTTGGTTGGCAAGAGTTTTTAGTCAGTAACTGAGGCAGAGCATACTTTTACATACATACGTTTTGCTGGGGAGCGAGTGGCTGGCTGGATGGCTGTGGATCAATTTAGTTGCGGCTTGTTGAAGAATTTAGTACATTGTAATTTGGCGTTACATTTTTATTTGCTTTTTGTTATTTCATTTTACCAAATATTCTTTTGTTTTCTTGAGACCTTCCATTGTTATTGCTTAATTTCTTTAACACATTTCCATAATTTGTTTGCTTTGGTGTATTTATTTGTTTCCTTTTTTTATTTTTCGTAATTACAACAATTTAGTTTTTGTGAATTGTTTTTAAAAAAGATGTTATTGTTATTAATAAACACTATATGAATTTTCGGTTTCGTTTTAATTTTTATTTATGCTGATCAAAATTTATGAATTGTATGCATTTTTTTCTTAACAAAAACAGGTAAAACGCCATTAGTTGGCAGTTTTTTTTTTTGTTCCTTTTATTTCGTTATTTTAGGCGAAACGGTTTTCATTGCTTTGAATGGCCCGGTCCCGACTGTTTGAATAGTTGGGTGATGGCGTGGCAAGTGATACAGTTAGTATGTAAGTGTGGTGAATGAGGTTGCCGCAGTATTCATTAGGTAATGAATGCTCACGAACTTTATTGTAATGGGTGGTTTTGTTATTTTAACAGCTTTAAATGAAATTTGTGTTATTTATTGTGTATATTAATTCAATCAACATAAAAATATCTTAGATGAAAAAAGGTGTTAGTTATTTCTTAAACAAAATTAAACAAATGTTTATTTAAAGTAACATATTATTTTATTATGTTTCTTATTAAAATAAATTTAAGTAATTGTTGTAATTTTAATTGCCAATGAGATTAAACTATAAAATACTTTTTTAAATTTAAATTTTTTTTAAAGAATTGTTTTTAAGAAGACAGTAAGAGTCTAAAAACACAAAAAATCCATGTCCAAGCCACAAGATGTCCCATAATAAATGGAACTTTAAACGCAACAGTTTGGTAAGAGATAAATATCAAAGTTTTGCTTACCATCTCTCTTACGGAAGGCATGATTTTTTTTTTTTGTGAGCTGCCACGTTGAAGCAATACATTTTTGACACAAAAAACTGGTGAGATCAGGGCTTACATCGTCGCACTCGTGATCAAATGACTTTGATCTTAATTTTAGTTTTTGAAATTTCCGCATTCTTTATCGAATAAATTCTTTTGAAATTATTGAATTCGATAAGGTGTACGAACGCCTTCAATCGAAATGTCATTAGATAGGTTAACCCTAGGATTACCGTCTTGATCTGAGCAGACCAAATTTGTGTTTTGCTTGCAATATTTTTCGAATATAACAAAAAATCAAAAAACAGGAGCGTGAATTCTATAAATAATATCTGGCGAATCGAATGAAACTGATTTGGATTCAATTGGATTTTTATGTAAAAGTCTATGAAATTACCCTCTTGAACAGACCAACTTTTTTTTTTTTTTGCAAAAAAACGGAAACGTGAATTCTATAAATAATATGTGCTGAATCGAATGAAACTAATTTGGATTCGATTGGAGCAAATTAGTGGTGTAAAATTCCATTTTTATGTAAAAGTCTATAAAATTACCCTCTTGTCTTAACGCTATTAACGCTATGAGACATTTGGAAATCGACCTAGCGATCATTCAATTTGTCAGAAGGATCTTGCACTTCAGGCGTATCGAATTCAACTTGGGGCCTCGAACATTTCAAAGGTTGCGACTAGGGGCACCCCGCAAGGTGGTGTACTGTCACCTGTACTTTGGAATCTAAATATAAATACCCTACTCAGAGCCATGGAAAGGACGGGCTGCAGAACGGTTGCATATGCGGATGACGTCGCAGTTGTGGCTATGGGTAAAGATCCCAGACTATTGTCTGAACTAATGGAGTCCGCATTGGACGTCCTTACAAAATGGTGCCAGGGATGTGGACTGGATGTAAATCCTGCCAAAACAGAACTGGTACTTTTCACAAGGAGATACAAAATTCCCAAATTTAATACCCCGAAGATAAAGGGGGTGTCACTGGAATTGTCTGACATCGCCAAGTATCTTGGGCTAATATTGGACAGCAAACTGAACTGGAAGATGAACACCAGTTCCAGGACTAATAAGGCGGCTACTGCATTATATTGCTGCAAAAGGGCCATTAGCCTAAACTGGGGAATTAACCCAAAGAATGTATACTGGCTATACGAATGTATCATTAAACCCATTCTTTTCTACGGGGCAGCTGTTTGGTGGCCGGCGCTCAAGGTGAGGAGTCATCAAACCAGGTTTGAACGTACAATGAGAATGGTGGCGATAGCGGTAACAGGTGCCATTAGAACAACCCCCTCTAAGGCATTGTTTACTATTTTAAACTGGTTACCACCAGACATTTTGGCGAAAAGGATAGCTGCGAACGCGGCGGTAAGACTAAGGGCCACCGGAGCAAGGAGGGATTACAATATCGGACATGCTAACATTCTGAATGATATTAATTGGCACATGGATGTTGATTATGTCACACCCGAGCCAATCTTTGATCCTGGCTTCATGGTAAGCATTTTGGATAACGTGGTCCACTATGATGACCTGCAAATTCCCGCGAATGCGATTCGAATCTTCACGGACGGGTCTAAAACACTGTATGGTGTCGGTTCTGGCATATACTCCGAGCAGCTAAACTGGAGCATTCCTATAAGGCTGCCGGACCACTGCAGTGTCATCCAGGCCGAGATAATGGCCATCCACACAGCCGCCAGACGCATCCGGTACTGTGAAATATCTGGAAGGGATATTCACATTATTACCGATAGCAAGGCGGCCATAAGATCCCTGGAGAATGTGTTCATCACATCGAGAATGCCGGATGTCTCTGGAGGAGATAGCGAGACATTCACTGGTCACCCTTAATTGGGTCCCCGGACACGGCGACATACATGGGAACTGCATGGCGGATTCGTTGGCGTATGCAGGTACCACCTTGAATTGGCCCATTTGGAGGCACGCCCAGAGGCTGTGGCTCCCTTATAATGACTTGTGTAGAAGTTGCGGCGATGAGGAGGAGGAAGAGTCAACGGAACATCTTCTCTGTAATTGCCCGGCATTCGGAGACTTAAGACTCGAAATGTTTGGTCGAAGAGCTCTTGGGGACAAAACTTGTCTCTCTGATGTTGATGTTAACAGGATCCACTCCTTTATTGAATCGACCGGATGGCTGCATGGGAATACTAGCAGCCAAATTTCATAGGACCCATGGGAGACGACGTGATATGGTAACACAACGGGAACTAATTAATGGACCCACGTGAGCTGTGCTTGATCACGGCTGCCAATGGAACCTAACCTAACCTACCCTCTTGTCCAGACCGATTTTTTTTTTTTGCTTGCAATAATCATTCAAATAGAACCAAATATCAAAAAAAAAACGGAAACGTGAATTTTATAAATGATATGTTCTGAAATATTCTAATTGAATCAAGTTTGAATCTAATCTGAAAACTACGACCCGTTATGAGCTAAATTCAATTTAACTACACAAACCAAACGCAAAACTCGTTTCAGGTGTGGTAGATGCGAAAAAGCATTGTGCAAAATTAAGGACTACATACATGTGAAATAAAATAATGAAATATAAAATTATATAATAAATTCGTATAATGTAATTAATTTACCCCCATATTCATAAAAAATATTTTAGGTTTATGAAACGAATTTTCTATGAAAATTTGGTTAATAAACCTTTTATTAATGAAAAATATTTTTTTAGAATATGGGGGTAAAATAATAATCATACGTTCAATAAAAAACATATTTATTTACTTTTTATTTAATTGGGGTTCTAATTGTGGTCTGGCCAGACCAAGAGGTGAATCCGAGAATCTTAGGGTTAAGAGCTTTCGTAAAAATACTGAAAGGTTTTTCTTTTACGAGCAGTATACGTACGTACATACTTTTTGTAAAAAATTATTACTGGCAGTTCATCGATTTCGAACTTTAATGGTCGCATAAAAAATTACATATAAAAAAGCAACAAATTTTTAAATTTGTTTTAAATGTTATTTTCTATGCGAACGTTAACGTTCGAAAACGTTAAACAGGCAGTCAGTTTTATTTAAATAAGTAACTGAAAATTTAAAATTTTTTTTAAATAAGTAACTGAAAAGTTAAGTTTTAAAATTTTTTATCAATAAGAGTAATAAGTAATTTAAATCGATAAATATTTAATTTTTTAAAATTTACGTTTATTTACCCCTGTTTTGTAATTTGGTTTCTTATTTTTTTGTTTTAATTTTATTAGAATCATGTGTTTTTATTTTAGAACAAGCAAAAAAAATCTATTACATTTTTATCGATTTCGAACGCTATCGAATGCCGCATTTCGGTTTTCGATACGATACCTTATTCGATCACGAATGCGACGATTTGGCTTAACACAGAATTAATTTTTATTGCAGCTGTTCTCCCTTATTCTTCTTTTCAAACCTGCTTCGGAGTGAGGGAATGGCATGTACCAGCTCTGTATGCCTAATTGCGTAGCGCATCAACGTGTGCTTGCCTTTTTAAATGTAACATTTTTATTGGGTTGTTTGTAATGAGAGCCACCACAGATTTTTGAACTTCTTTTTTTAAACTGGTAATGTCACTTTTAGAATTTTATATGTAAAATAACATTGTAATTTTCAATATTAAAAAATTTATAAACATCTTTTGTGATGATGCTAAAAAATAAATGAATAAAAAAAGTTTTGAATTTCTAAGAAATTTTTACTAAACTTTTTTATTTTATATCGGACACTGTTTTTCGCAGTACCCTACACAAAATTAAGATTTTGGGGTCAATCTTAAGAATGATGAGCAAAAAAAATAGTCCATCGTTTCTTGAAAAGTGAGAAAAAAATGTGTCTGTAACACATGTCGAAAACTATCAAAAGAGATTACGTCATAATCAGGAAAACCATAAATATGAAATTACATGTTTTTCCTTGTGCGACCAATGAAGGCGGAAACAATATATTTATCTTTTTTGGAGCTTTTTATGAATTTTGTAAGTGCATATTTTTGCATATTTTACCCTTAACAACATTTTTTTTTTTTGCATAATTTTGCCTTTTTGAGGCAATGCGTAGAAGAGCTTGCGCAGCAAATTTTTTCTGTTTTAAATATATATCTGTATACCCAACGTGTTGCTTCAATTTCGTCATCTACATTTAATTTTTACTCTAAAATTGTAAGCCAAAGCAGGTTGTCTTTTAAGATAAATGTTATTTTAAACTTTCATATTGTAAAAATATATAAGCAAAAATTAAGGAAAAAACAATAATATATGTTTAAGGCGATGTAATACAAAGAAATCTGGACCAATTTTTAGTAAACCGGCCGACTCAGAGTCACTTTTTAAAGTGGCGAGTGATGTCCATCCGTGCGTCTGGCATATGGATTTTAACCTCATAACACAGGGATGTGGAGTCGGAGTTAAGGTTTTTGTACCAGAGTCGGAGTCGAAGTAACCATAAAAACTCGTGACTCCGACTCCAAAATTTTTCGGCAGAAAATTTTCTAATATTTTCCAAAATGAAAATTCTTCAACATTGGCGATGCAATATTTTGCAAACATTATGAATAAGTAGATTTAAATTGATTTTATGGATTTCAATTCAAGTAAATTATTTTGGTAAAATGTTTATACGTGCGGGCAAAAGTCTAAATTGCATAAGCAAAACTTATGCTCAGTTATTGATCTAGTTGAAAAAAAGATTTTCGGTTATTTTAAGTCATTTACTTGTGTTAAAATAAAAAGCACATGCGTTTAATAACGTAATGATTTTTATACTAACAATAGTATTTCAAGAGAGTCTACTTTAAAAATTTTGAAGTCAGAAAATAAGGACCAGTCTACTTTACATTTGTATATATGTAAATAACTTTATTAAAGCTCAACGCTGCAAGTGTTAGAATTTAAATGTCGATTTGAAATTTTTACAGAATCATTTGCTTGCTATATTTAATCATTCAAAAGGTACTGCATTAAAAAATTATTTAAAGTCAAATAAGGACTAGTCTCATACTTATATGTACATTTCGCATCAAGGTTAGAGTAGGAGTTGACGTTGGTGACGGAGTCGGACTTAAACAATTTCAGCAGTTGGAGTCGGAGTTAGAACAATTTTTCGACGACTCCACAGCCCTGTCATAACATAACTTTGTTTTTGTGAGCCCATGATTGCCCATCGTTTTCAAATAGGGCAAAATTCGAATATTCATCTGGCGTTTGGGCTTTACCGATAATCATTTTAGGATGGTTTTTATTTTAAATGTAAATGTTTTTAAATTCTTGAATGAATATTTTGTTTCCAAATAGGAGCATATTTAAAAAAAAATTCAGGACATTATTTCGAGATTTTACTTCATATTTAATGCGCATAAAACGTGTTTTAAGAGCATATTTCAGGTTTCACTGAAGATAATATTCACACATATATATCACACATTTCGTTGACGGCGGCGAAAATACAACCGTCGGCCACACCAAATAATGGCTTCGTTCCACAGGCATACCGTAACAGTCCGAACTTGCATAAAGTTACCCAAAAGCGTTCCAGATAAGAATTCAGAAAACATTAAAGCTGATTTTTGTTTACAAATGAAATTGATAAATTAATCAGAAAATTTGCAAGCAAAAGACGAAGTTAAGTTTTTATAAAAAAATAAAGTAAAGAGGAAAGTGGTTAATTAATACCTTAGGGCAAACATTTTTCCCTTTTTCTTTAATATAAAAAAAAAAATAATATAAAAAATTACAGCGATGCGAATATTTTATTTTTATAATGTTATAACTTTTAAGTGTTTAACATCGTTTAAATATATCTTAATTTTAAAAGTAAGCAGCACTGGTATTTCAAGAAGTAAAAAAATGGTTTTTTGCTGTCCAACAATTGTGGCTAACTTTTTAAAATTTAGAGAGTAATTTTAATTTTATTTTTAGCTCATTAGTCGAACTTGACCGAGATCTTGTGGAATACACCTTATGTATACATCCATGTCACAGAGTACAATTTCGTTCGGAAAGATAATTCACTCCTTTTTTTGGTGCCTCAGAAAATTACAAATAAAATCATTTTTGTTTTCATGAACGGAATGGGAGTTTTCTATATCTTAAAGGCAAAATAAACTTTATATCAATAAACAAATATGTTTTCTTCGGTTCCGAACGGAATTGTACTCTGTGACATGGCTGATAGTACAATTTTGATGTTTAGGGCTTATAAATTGTTTCGAAATCGTGCGTATATTATTCTTAAATTATAAAAGCAAAATAACTTTCAAAAAACTTACATATTCCGTGTTATTATTCGTTGCATTTTGCATTTTTAATATATTTTTTATTTTTAATATTTTATCTCGCCGGCTTTTTATTTGTGGGTTTATTTGACAAATCAAAGCGGGAACATTTTTCACAAACATTTTACTGACACACTATTTCTGTAAATTGGCAAGTAATTTCCTTACGTGGCAGCTATTAAATACAGCAGCTGTTTGTTTCAATGTCTGGCATTTTTATTACATTTCACACATTTCAATTGAAAAGTTTCTCGACGCACGAGTTATTGAACATGGGCACTGGATGAGGAAGCAATATAGAAAATGTCTTCTAGTCCACGTACCATACTAAATGTGTGTACAACAAATCATTTGGGCCTTATGACAATCTACTCTCAATAACTTACCAACTAATACAATTCAACTCCTTGATATTTATTATTCTTCAAACGATCGTGGAAATTATAATAATCAAAATTATTTCACATGTTTTATTTGCGATATACGGTTGACCAAAATGGAGATTTCTGCATGTTCTAGAGTTCTCGGCTTCTTTGGGACAAAATTTAAAGAAAAAAAAAAAACGTAAAATTTTGCAACCTCGCATTGGTAGAACAACGTGGGTCCCAAGACACAGATCATCCGTTAATAATTCGGACAATTTTTTTTACAAAATCTTAAGCGGGCCTGCTGAAAAATTTCATGTACCATTTGAATCTTATTCGGAAATACGAGTCGATGCTTCAGGGTTCTTATTTACACCTTCCCTAACTCGATGTTATCTTAGCTTCGTGCTTCAAGCAGTCTTCCACTCCTAGATAAGTCCCTAACAGATCCCGATGACTGAAAACGAGCGATTAGATTGTATACTTGATTTTGTAATGGTGCGTTTCTGGTGTTAAAAAATTTCTAATGTTTATTTGGGTTTGAATTATTATTTAAAAAAAAATACAAAATACAATGTTTAGTGATTTATGAATACGGTCACCATTCGTTCCGTATTATATAGAACAGTTCTGTATTTTAGAGCTTTATTCTCTGTAAATTATTTTTAAATCAAAAAGCTTAAATTGTTCTGTATTTAATTAAATATTCTGAATGTGAACTGTATTTAAAAAATAGCTAAAACAAATACATTTCCAATTTATCTTACTTTTCTCATTAATTGAAATTTGTTTAGTTCCCATTTGAAAATTTCCAGAAATATTAACTTGAAAAATTTTTAAAATCTTACTTAATGCCAATTTAATCTTAGGAGTACTTAAAAATTTGCAAAAAAAAATACACCGATTTTCGATTTCCATCAAAGTTATAAACAGAATTTTGTAAATTTTTGCTGGGTGTTAATTTTCAAATATTTCATTTCAAAATCGTTAATATTTTTTTCGATGTTTGATAAATCTTTCCATGATAATCAACCAACTTACAAGTTTATATGGTTTTTATTCCCTTGAAATCCGCAAATTTGAAAAACAAGAAATTTCGACAGTATAGAATGGCATCATTGACATTTCTTGTTCTAACAATAATTTAACGGAATGAAATCTTGGTTGACTCATCACGTCAAAACCTTAACAAACAACAAATTTAATGATGTTATTCCAGGTCAGTACTATCCCATCAATGCTAATTGACTGACCCAAGTCGCAAGATCCCCAGTATTTTAAGAAGAGCTCACAAATCATTTGTAAAATCAATGAAAAATATTTTGAAGATTATCGTCTTCTTCCTTATTTGCCACATCGTGTTCGGATTTTAGCGATCGTAAAATTATAATTAATATAAAGTTATAACATTCAAGCAACAATAATTTAATATCTTTAATTTTTTTTCCTCATTTAATTATAGAGAGTTTTCTTTTTTTTGGCTTCGTCTTGCCGACCTGTCCATTCTTGAATGTTTTTCTGCCATCATATTTTTTCTTCCTTCAAGTTTACCCTGTAAATGGTTTGGGGAATTCTATATTTTACATTTCTTTTTATAATTATTATTGTTTGACGTCCGACATTCATACGTCTCAGAACTTCTTTATTGGAAACGTTGTCAGTCCATGGGATTTTTAACATTCGACGGGAAATCTATATTTCAAACGAAAATTATGAAGACGTTGAAAGATGCGCATTGTTTTTAATGGAATGGATGAATTTTAGTTGTATAACAAAGATATTGGGAACGTCTCTTCAGACGTGGCTTTTATTCCTGAGCCACAAAATTGTTTCCCTATGCTAATCCCGCGAAGCTGTACGCTTGTCTGCAGGAGACCAAAGTCTCTGGCGGGAATCGAACCCCCAACCACGGCATTGATAGATCGCTCACTACCATCTAGCCTACTGGGACACCCAAGATCTAAAATGATCTAAAGGCTGGTCCCACCAAAACCAAAACGATGTTAATGGTAAATATAACAGAAAGTTTTCTGAGAATTAACTTAATATTTTTTATTATAATAGAAGGATAAATGACAATTATGTGTGAAACAAAATTTCAGCCAAATAATCGGCACGGCTTCGGTGGCATACCTCTATCCGATGGTCCATATTTCCAATGACTCTGAGACATAATTGAGATTCAATGTCGTTAATGTGCCGAATTGTCACATCCTTTGTCACTTGAATTGTTCTTGACTTATTGACGTACACTTTTTTTCAAATATGTATCCCCAAACAAAGAAGTCCAACGGCGTCATATCTCATATCGCCACGACGCACGGTGCTTTAAAATTTTAGTCTAAAATGAGAAAAAAGATATATGGATCGATAGATAACAACACAGCTCATATAAATTTTTTGGAATTGATTTCGTGTGACTCTCCTAGACTCCACCAGTGGTCGCTAAAGCCAGTAAAATTTCAGAAAGAATTAATGAATAAAAAAATTAATTGAATTGCTTCAAGAAAATAATTCTCAAAAATTCATTTTTTTAAAAAAGAGTTTAAAGTTTTATTTTTTTTTAGTTCCTTGGTATGTTCAAAATTTGGCAATAATAAAATTTTTATTAAAAATATTAACTAAAGTTATTTTTTATCGCTCAAAAAATATAAATTTTTCCAAAAAAATCCAAAAATTACAAAAGTTTGTTTGAACTTTAAAAAATATCATATAAACTCAGACATTTTTTTATTTCGATTTTTCTTAGCAAATAGAGTTCTAAAAAGAGCCGTGAAATGATTAGTGCCGGTTTTCTGCCGCAACTTAACAAAAAATGCATTTTGAAAAAGATCTAATTTCATAATTTTTTCTTAAATTTTTTGTATTATAGAGCTATAATGTTTAAGTAAAGTTACAAGCTATGTGAAAAGCATTAAAATCCTAAATTTGATTAAAGATATACTAAAAAGGTATTATATGGAAGTCAAATAGTGCACCATACCCCTTAAGACGAGTGCGCTAAAATTATGTCATTTCCAGCAGGATGAGGTTTTGTGGTACATCAATCTCAATAACTTTTTAAGTTTATAAACAAAAAAAATTGTAAAAAAATTTTCACGTTTATTTAACCTACATATGTATATTATTTGAGTATTATTTGGTTTTATTTATTTTTATTAAAAGAAAAATCCACCACTTATTGACGATAACATGTTTATAAATATAGCCAAATAATGGCATTAATATATGTTTTCATATTTTACAATTTAGTGCTTCACGGGAAAACGCATGCAATTTTTAATTTTTAGAATTTTTTTTAGAATTTTTTCGCATTCCTTTATGGGAGCTAGGGCCATTAATGGACCACCATAAAAATTGGGAAGTACCTTTGCTTTTATATAAAACTTGTTTCTGTTCAAGTGTATAAAAATGCGGGAGGACATTTGTATGGAGGCTAGGTGAAATCATGCACCGATTATAACCAAACTTAGAAGGGTTTGTCCTTGGGCCCAAAGAATACTGTGCACCAAATATCATGTTAAAAGATGCGACCTGTACTTTGATTAAAAAATGTTCATCGACAGACGGACGGACAAATAGACTGAGACGGAAAGACTGACGGACGGACAAAGCTTATTCAACTCAAAAAAATACTTAGTAAATACAAATAAATATACCAAGTTTCATTACAATCAGATCATTTTTACAAAAGTTATAGAGTTTTAATAATTAAGGATATATGGCAGGACCTAGAGTCCTTGCTGTAATCACTACTAAAATTAACAGAAAGATTGTTAGCCTAGTACGTATAACAAATACGGATTTTCATGATTTTTAAAAATTATATTTTTGGCATATATGGGAGGTAGGCGAGGCGAGTCCTTGGTCCGATTTTTTCAAAAATATTAAATTTTTCATAACTAAAATATTTTATATCGGCATACCAAATTTCAAAAATCTATGACAGCTCCTTCTATTTTTGTCCCATCGTTATATGGGGACAAAGCACTGTGCGACGTGAGATAACACGTCCATTGAATTTCTCGCGCATTTCGTTGGCTGTGCCGCAAGTGGCATCATAATGTTGGAACCGCATATCGTCCAGGTCCATATCCTCGACTTCTGGCCACAAGAAGTCCGTTATCATCTCGCGATAGCGAGTACCATTCAAAGAAATATGGCCCGATTTCGCCGCCAGCCCATAAGCATGCACAGGTATTTTCACATTTCCTACAGACCCGGTTTGCTGAAATTTGTGCACAATTCTTCCGATTGTGGACACATTTGGTAGATTATGCTGACCAAAAAATCACGAAGTGCACGAAATGCATTTTGATTTGAACGCCGCTTTTCGTAAAAGGCTTTAACAAACTTAACGCGCTGCTCAAGTGTGCACCTCTCCACGGTTGAATTTGTCGAACAATGAAACAACGAAATGTAAAGGTACGACTCACAATTTACCGTGCATTATCGATGGACCACCCTTTATTCGCATAACAGCAATTTTTTGTGTGCCCTTTACTTTAACAGAAACTACTGTTTTGTGTTTTGTTTTCAAAAATATGGTCACCCTGCTTATGACACACACTGTATTTGCATAAATAGCAAATATTTCTCAAAGCGAATTAAAATTTCAGAAAAATGTTTTCCGAAAAGTTTCGTAAGTAATCGAAGTTTTGTAAAAAAAATTTTGCTATGCCGATTCTGGAAATAAAGTAAGTTACAAGTGTGACCGTAGCTTAAGCCAAGATCAATAGTAAAAGAACATAAGCTCCTAAGACTGAATACTTTCTGAGTTACGGAAATAATAAAAGTATTAATTCCACAAATTACTCAGCTTGAAGAAATTTCATCTGAATTTTAAAATGAATTATTTTATACTAATTAGCAGTGATTCAATTATATTTGTACCATTTTATATTTAACCCTTCTTTTAATAAAATCTAAATGCAAAAGTTAAAATAATTCTAAATAAACGCATTTTTTTCTCTAAAGGAAACAATTTTTAGGTAACAAAACTCACTGAACCCGAAAGGCGGAATTCATGTCATTTACACGGATTTATTTCGTAAAAATCAAAAAATATATTCAATTTCTTTCAAATATTTATTAGTTGCCGCCTATAAATTTCATGTGTATCTATAAAATTTAAACGGGGGTCATTTGCCATATTACAAGCTGCATTAAGGGTTAAAATGCAAAAGACGAAGGAAAAAATTAAATCTGGAATATTTTCTCATCGTTAAAATTATAAATGAAATGGAACTTAAGAAAATTTACAACAATTTGTGGAGGAAATAAATTTGTTTTCAACACTTTCAACCACATTTTATATTTATATCGGTGTGTGTGTGTGTGTGTTAATGAGTGTGTAAAATATCCAAACTGTTAAGCAAAAAGCAAAGGACTTTATAACAAATACAAATATACATATTCAATTATGTTGATGTTTGTATGTATGCGTTTGTAGTTTTGCTTTCTTGAAAAGCAAACAAGGACAAAAATCGTTTGTTTTTGGAAAACACCGAAAATGGTCTTATTGATTCCAATTGACTGCACACAATTGAAGTTAAGTGCCTGCAAAATGCCAAACGCAACAACCGCTTAAACAGCTTGATGACTGGGCAAAATCGGTAAGCAGTTGTGGCAGCAGTGGCGTATAAATTATTAAGGACTTAAAACACTGCAATTGCCATTTGTCCAATGCACATTGAGGGTGATTTTTTTATAATTGGAAATTTCTTGGCTTATATTTGTAGCATATTGTTTTATTTTATTTTATTTTTTGTTTTTTTATTCAGTATTTTGTAGAATTTATTGTGAGAAATTTCAAGTACTTATCACTTAACATTATTTTTTATTTATTTTTGAATTTTGCTCTTTCTTATTTTACCAACTTTTTCACAAATACGATACGATATTTAGAAACTTATAATCGATTTGAGGGGCATAGAAGTGAAATATTGAACCCACAAGTGGCTCTCACCAGCGGGGTTTATGATTTAATTCATTTTCATTATTTTTATATGAATTTTTTTTTTTTTAATTTTAATGTGAGAACGTTTATCAATATAAACACATCTTGAAAAAGAAAAGTCAAATAAAAAGTTCATCTTTTGGTCACAACTTCCGTTTTCTATTGAAAGCAAAAACGAATAAGAAAACGACAATTGACAATTAAATCCAATGTCTTGCAATGTCTGCTCGCACGGGGGGTTTTATTTGCTTGAACAGAAATCAATTCAGAAGAAGAAAAGACCTCCAAGATTAAATATTTTATGAAATTTTTTTGCTTTTTGTTTTCCTTGCCATGTAAAACTTCAATCAGCGTCTTGTCTTTTACATGGAATCATCATAAAGTCATAACATTTCTGACTTTTTCCTTCTTTAATTTTTAGATTTTTTTTGCCAAACAGTTGTCATGAATTAATTTCTCCATTTGAAACACCATTCATTCAATTAAGCCAATGAATTGTTTGTATTCCTCCCCGATTTTTACTCCATTTGTTTGTATGTCTTCTGCATACATTGTAGCTGAGAATATTCGTAGCATCTTTAAGAAAACATCATCGTCTTCATCAGCATTGTGATGCAGCTTTTTTTCCTTGATGCTCCATTGTCGTGTTAAACTATTTTACTGCCATTTGACTTTAAATGAACCTGAATGTATTTAAACAGACAGATATGGGTGGTTCCATACTGTTTGCCAATAATTTGAATTAAATATATTCAATTTGGGATTTTCTATGTCGTTAAAAACTTCCATTAATATTCATCCTAAAAATATTATAGATGTGAAAGTTTGTATAATTGGATGTTTAGATTCAAATATAGGGTACCTTTGAAGAGGTTGGTCGGAAAATAAATCTTTTTTTGATAAATTTGGTTTGCAGGTTGCATATGGTCCAGATTAAGATATACGGTACGGTAAATTATAGAATTGGTACATTCTAAGTGTTAAAAAGGGGAAAAAATTTATTTATTTTTCTCTTTTCGATAAATTTGATATTCATATATACAGACAGTGGACTACATTAATATGCAGTGTACTTTCTGGGGGGCCAAAATCAGGAAACGCTGGCACTCTTATACGTTTGGTACTTTTTCTCTTTGGTACAGAGATAGAATATGACCCAGATTTAAATGTGGAAAACTTTTTATGATGTAAAAAGAAAAATAATTGGTACTTTTGGTTCTCTTTCTCTTTTTGATAAATTTGGTATACAGATTTAAAATGGTCCAGAGGCCGGAATATACATATTTTGACACCCACTGCATTTTATATGGACAGTTATATGTTGGTTGCTTAAAAATTATATCTGTGACATTTTAACAAACCATCTTAAGTCAAGATAAGATAGCAAAAAAAATCATTTCTATCAAATAATAAAATAATAAAATAAACCAAAGTTTAAGAAAAATATCGTTTATAATACAAAATTTTAAAAACGTAAACAAAAATAGTTTTTTAGTGAAAATTCGTATGATTAACAACGTTTTTTACAACTTTTAAAATTTGACTTAAGATGTTTTGTCGAAATGCCACAGATATGTATGTATATGTTGCCGAAAAATAATAATTCCTATAATATTGTTTATATAAATATGGCCCAGATTCAAACATAAGGTACTTTTTACGAGGTTATAACGATGAAAAATTGGTGCAATAGTACTTTTTTACTTCTCGATAAATTTGGTATATGCTTCAGATTAAAATATATTTTAATTATTAAGTTTACAATTTGTACTTTTTAGTGGTTAAAACGGAATAAAGTTGGTACTTTCTCGCTTTTCGATAAATTTTATATACATACAGATTATTGCCTACATTAACATACAGGAAAAGCTGGTTCTTTGGTATTCTTTGTGATTTCAAAAAATTTGGTGTAGAGTTAGCAAATGGCCCCGATTAAAATATGGTGTACTATATATTTTGTAAAAAGCGAAAAAAATGTGTACTTTTGGTGCTCTTTATCTTTTTCATAAATTTGGTATACAAATTATATATGGTCCAGTGGTCGAAATATACATATATCGACACCGCATGCTTTTTGAATGTTGAATGTCGGTTGCTCAAGGGTGTCGAGTGCTAAAAACTTATATGTAAGTGTAGGCGAAAAGTAATAATTACTGTTATGTTGTTTATTAGAATATAGGATAAGCCCTTTTCTTTATCCCTAGAAAGATAATTTGCGTAAATTTTACGCATGCACTTTCGAAATATTGCTATTACTTTTTAATTATCAGGAATACGTTGCTGTCAGACATTTTATATACATATTTTATTTTTTATTTTATTTCATAAATTTGTGTATATGTAAAAATATAATCCATATTTGTTTGTTCTTAATTAATCAAAAAATACAACAATATAGCAGGTTAAAATAATGCGTCAGTTTTACGTATGATTATCTTTAACGTAAGTCTTGATATGATTATTTTTTCAGGGTTAAATCTTGCTCTAATTTTCACGTGAACGGAGTTTTTTGATAAAGGCGCTCAAACGGTGTGTATGTTTGTCAGCAATTCTGCTTATTTTGGTTAACAAGAAAATAAAGTTTTATTGTATTTGTAACATAACGAGAAACATATAACACCATCATAGTGTTAAGGGTATTATGCGTTTGTTTGATGTGTAAAACACATGAAAATATTGGTCCTTTTAGTATACCAATCAACTTAAAATCACTTTTTAAATCAATCTAACAATGTCCGTTGGAGATAATTTAATGAAATTTGATATTCGCTTTAATTAATTGTCGGAAGACCAAGTCTATTGAAAATGGTGTTTAGGTTATATTTAGCCCAAAAATATCTTTGCAATCTCAATCACATTACCGAATTTTATCGGTTTATATTCGATCATAGCTCCCATATAATTACCACTCCAAAAAAAGTAAAATAGTCAGAAATAAAGTCGACTTTTTCTAAAGCATACTTTAGAACATTGGTGTTCACATCCAATTTTAGTTTAAAGTATACATTATTTTGACCATGAGTATGGGTCACAGATAACTTTTCCAACAGCTTCTATGCCTTGTGAAAATGTTGTGCTTTCCGGTCCCATATAAACCCCCTCCTTCAATCATTATCAGAAGAAATTATCTTTTAGATGTAATATCGATATAGTAATTGACACAAAGATATCTTATGTGAATATTAACCTCTAACTTATTTTATTTTTGAGGTTCAATCAGTGCCCATGGGTACCAAATAGGGTACTCTTGAAAATGTATCTGTAAATACTGGGATGTGAGGCATCGTATTGTTTGGGGTATACTTTTTTTTACTTATTTCAACTAATACTAAATCATTTTCGATTTTTTTTTTGATTTTTAAAATAATTTTCTCAAAAATTTAAAATCACATTTTTAATATTTTCAATGTTTTCATTGACCAATCTTAAAATGCACGTAATGTTCTAACGTTTCCTTCTTTCGCACACTCTCAGCACTTGACTTTTTTGTTTAAAATAAACTTATAACACATTTTTGAAATGGAGTAGCCCATATTTCCCTCAAAAGAAACTTGTTTAACATTGCACTGATATCACTGGCATAATTTATTTTTTTTCTGTTATTTCCTTCACTTTAAACATTTCTGTTCATCATCTTTAAGTTGTTTTTGTTGTTGTTCTGACAGACTCTACTAATCAGACGCGGGTCAAAATATTTACCACTTGACCCGATTGATTTAATAAAATAGTTGAGTAGCAAGACATTTGTTATGTTGTTTACACTCGTTTACCGCGCACAGTCAGCCACAAAAAAACACACACACTTACACAATAAAATTAAAAGATGCTTTACATCCGATTAATAAGAAGAGGAAGTTTTCCATAAGTCGTGAGCAACAAGAGAGAAAAAACTACTTCTGCCTAAAGGGTGGAGTGGGGAGATCATTGGAGCGATCTTGACTTAAAGTCACAGACATGTTGTGTAGATGAGAACGTTATGCTTTATTAATTAATAGCAATGTATTTAGCATTCGATGCGAAAAGAAATACAAACAAATAATTGTAAAAAAAAAAATGAAAAACGGCAGCGGCAAAAACAGCCTCTTGGTTGCTGCTACAACATTGACGTTGAATACACGCTCGCTGATCGTTGTCGTCGTCATCATTGCTTACTATACATCTTCATTTAAATTTTAACTCAACATCGTTTGTCATTTTCTATACACAACAACAATTCTATACCAACAATCTTTTGAAGAAGCAGATGCTTGTTTGCCTAAACTTTATAAACGCCTGCTTGGCTGACTGAGCGACTGTCTATCTTCTGGCTGGATGGGTGACTGGCTGTTTGGTTGGACAGCGAGCCGGCCTGGCTGTTTCGCTGGTATTTTGTATATTCGGATTTTATTTGGTTGTCTTTTTTTACTACAATTCATTCAAGCGTTGCTGTCAACACTGATTTGCTGATGTTAGTTTGGCAAATAAAAAAAGCACCTAAACGAAAATAAAGCCAAGCGTATTAATTAACGATCATCGTTAACTAATTGTTGTTGGTTTTGTTTGTGTAATTCCGTAAGATGATACCAAATTAATTTTGTTTCGGCCAAAACATTTTACAAGGAACCCACTAAAAACACACTCTGCGCATAAACAACCGCCAAATACTCTTGATTCCATAAGAATAACGAAGTTAACTTTATGGCTTGTTGTTGTTGCTGTGCATTTCCACTTATTTAGGTTTTACCAATATTTTGCTGACGCTTGACTAATCAGCGTTTGTTTGTGTGGTTGTTGGAGTTGGATAAAAATGGATTTTTTTGAAGTTTAAATCTGGTTTAATCTTTAAGGTTTCGGTGTTTATCCTCTTGTTTTTATTTATGTTAAACATGATTTTTGTTTGTTGTTTCTTTAGTGATAAATTTTTTTTCTCTCCTTACGCTTGTTTGCATTCCGAGAAATTTTCATAATTACCCTGTTCTATTGATAAAAATTCATCAAAACTTAATTTGATGAAATTTTCGTTAAAATGATTTTTAAATTATTTTAATAACACATAAAGAGATTTTTATTGATTCAATTAAAATACTTTATTAAATTACCAAAGCATTGTCCATTTTAATAATACGGATAAAATTGAAGGATCTTATTAATTTTGAAGAATAATTTTTTACTTTAAAGAAAATCTCTTAATT
Source organism: Pollenia amentaria (assembly GCA_943735925.1). Classification (NCBI taxonomy): domain Eukaryota; kingdom Metazoa; phylum Arthropoda; class Insecta; order Diptera; family Polleniidae; genus Pollenia; species Pollenia amentaria. The sequence continues at coordinate 247,139,220 of OX031007.1, read as the reverse complement.
GCTCTTTTTCTTTTTAGGAATTTTTAACGATTATCTCATCAATTTACTATTTATGTATAGAATGATTGAAATTAGTGTAGACTTTTTAATTGTAGTCAATTTAACAAATGTGTTTTAAGTTTATATTTTTTATTGGAATGAAGTTTTTTGATAGAATTAAGATTGTGTTTTTTATTTTTATTGAAATGATATGATCTATATGTATGATTTTTCATTAAGAAAACTTTTTTTTTTTTTTGTTAAATAATTCACTCTTTACAAAATTTTATTTAAAATATTTAAATATATTTTTTCCACCGTACGAATGTTTATTTAAATAAATTTTAGTTTAATTGAAAAATGTGCTCTTTTTATTTAACAAAGTCTTATTTAAATCGACTAAAGTGAAGCTTTTGTGGATTTAAATAAAAACTCTGTAAATAATACTACATTTTCGGGATCTATTAATATTTGGGAGTGCTTAAGTTGTCATTCCGCTCAAAACTTTTTTTAATATGCATCTAAGACCCCATAGAGTATACATATTCTTGGACTTTGAATAACTCTTAGGCGATTAAGTCATGTCCGTCTGTTGAAATCACGCTCACTTTCGAACGATTCAAACGAAAAAATTGCTTTTAGTTCTCCTTAGCAGCCCGCAGCTGAATAGGCTCAGTAGAAAAAGAGTTATTAGCCCAAATGTGACCCAAACTAAAAAAATTTATAATTTTTACAAAAATTAAGAAATTGATCTTTTTGGTACAAAAACTAACAATAATTGGTAACTGAATCCACCGCTATTCATTTAATTTTGAACAAACTAGTTTTATATGACTGGAAATTATAAATCATGAACGGACCATAATTTCCCATATGCCTACTCTCGAAAAACACTTAAGTTCGCCTTAAACCTTAACAAATAAAAATGATATTTTAGTAAAATTTGGTCAAAATGTCATAGTTTCAAAAGATTAGAATTCACACTGCTAAATTTCGTGAAAATCGGTCTATAATCTACCGTAGGCCCCATATAAAGCGGCCTTCTGAAAAGCCCCTTAAGACACCTAAAATGTTATAAAAATTATATTACTGTATTGAAATTTGGTAAAATTTAGGTTTTTATAATATGATGAAATTTCATACATAAGCTCGAATTGGCACAAGGACCAAGCCTATTGAAAATGGGGCTAATCGGTCCAGTAATTTCACATATCCACCATACAAGCTTCTTTCCGGAATAGAGTCCTTGTGCCCATAAACCATCTTATTATGTTGGTATTTAGATTTAATTTGGTAATTTAATTACAATCAAATTAATCTTACCAAATTTTATTGGAATTGTTCCATGTTTGATCACAGCTCCCATACAAATATTACTCCCGATATTAGCTTTTAATGCCAAAACTTACTTAAAGGTGTTGGTATTAACATAAAAATTGGCGATTATAACTTTTACTATAGCTTCTATGTCATGACAGAATGTAGTCCTGACAGGTACAAAGTTACCCATATACACGCAGAGAAAAAATATGGTTGGACATGGTTACGGCAACTATACTATGTTTATTGTAACAATATATTGTTATCGCACACAAAATATTGTTATTTTTATTTAATATCAACAATATTATAGTTACTGTAAACATGTCAATGTTTATCGCTATTATAAATTTGAGTATGGTTCACTATAACACTATAACAACTAAATAAAGATAACTTTGAAAACATATTATATTCCTCACAACCATTTAATGATATTTAATAGCCATAACATGATAACTTTCTATACGTTTACTCATAATATGATTAAGATGCAAACAAAATATGTTTACTCTAATGTTATTTTGTTATCGCCATTTGTAAAATAATTTTGCTTTATATCGAACTATTTGTTATTCAGTGTTTAAACAATTTTAAAAAAATACCCATTAAAAAAACCAAGAGTAAAGAAATTGTAATTACATTAAAAAAAAAATATAAAGTGTCACAAAATAAAATATTAATGCTAAAAAAAATTTAGTATTGTTTGAAAATGGTGCAAAAATATTGACCATTGTTTTGTGCTCTTTTAGAGAAAAAGAATGAAAATTCTATAAAATAACTTATAAATAATTGCGAACTTCGACAAAAAAAGGTTAAAAATATTATGAGAAATATCTGTTACAATTTTACGTTAAGGCTGCCCTGCCCATAAGTAAATAAGCATACATATATATTAAAAATATTTTTCGGTTTTAGATTTAATCTACATATTATTATGGTAAACATGATAATAATATGATTAGTTCTTAACTTATTATGATTAACATGATAATAATATGATTACATTAAATTATAATATGATGTAACAAAAACAAATTTGGATTAAGGGAAAAATATTATGATGTAATTTTACGAATATATTTGGTCATAATATGATTCAATAATAATCGTAACATGTTGACTACAATCATGAATCTTATCATAATATGAATAAGTTTACCACAACAATGTTTTTTCTTTGCGTGAACACAGAGCGAAAAAACACGTTAAAAAATTATCAACCAATGGTATTAAAATGATAACAAAGTGTTGTTAATATTTCGACAACATATGTTGTCAAATTTTTAACAAACTGTTGTCAAATTGGTACAAAATTTTATCGAAATGAAAAATTTTTATAAATAATTTAAATAAGTGAAAAATAAAATTAAAAAAAAACTTGGACAGTGAAAAAATATAATAAACTGTGACGTTTACATTCTGTTGCCACGGAAGAGATTATTTTCTTTTTGAAGAAAACATAAATTTTGACATTAAAAAAATTGACGACGACGATAAGGAATTGAAAAGTTCTTGTATCTATAGACATGAAAGTTATTTAGGATTATGAAAAAGGTAAGTAAAAATACAATAATATGGAATTTGTAGTTAATTTTAAAATTCCTTTATTGAAGATGGTAATGTGACATATAGAAGCTTGCCGTTTATAAATAAAGAAGATGCGAAAGAAGCTGTACCAAACTGAGGTCTCCTCGCTGAACTCAAAGAAAAGCTCTTTTCATGAAAAAAACACAAGTATGTATTTATATCATACTGCAATTTTGTTTTTTTAAAAAATTATTTGCAATCTTTGTTTTGTTGTTTAAAAATTTAAATAAATAAATATATTTCATTTGTTTTTTTATTGCTTGGGTATAGAATGTACACGCAGAACAATGTGTTGTCGAATTGATAACTGAATGTTGTCAATAAATTAACAGTGTGTTATTAAAAATGAAAACAATTTATTGTAAATGACACCATTATGGTGAGAATATATTAACATTTTGTTGTCAGAATGAGACCAAATGGTGGCAAAATGACAACGACGTGGTTAAAAAATGTTGATACCATTCGTTATCACCTTGAACACAAAAGTAGTTTGCTTACTTTTGACAACGGATGGTATCAATTTTGGTATTTTTATACCGTATTTTTCCCTCTGTGTAGGTCCCATATAAATCCCCATCCTTAAATTTCTTAACCTTATAACATAATTTTGTTTAGGCGGGTCCACGATTGACCTTGGGTTCCAAATAGGGTACACAACCAAAAATTGTTTTTATATACTTTGGTGTGGGTTCCATACGGTCAGGCTTGGCCGACTATACTTTCTTACTTGTTTCCATGTAATTCCATGTATTTCTGAAACAAATCGTGATTTTTTATTTAAATTAGGTGAAAATAAGTTTTATATGAATTTTTGGAATGGACTTTAATACGACTAAAGCCGCAACAAATAATAATACTATGAGGTCAGTTATTATAAAGATTGGCTTGTAATTCTTAGAACCCCTTCTAAGCCCACTCCGGAAATTTGCGGACTCTCGGTAGAGGGTATCAAAGATTCGGTACTGCCGAATATAGCTGCAGTGACAATCCGTTGTGCATTATAGTCTGGGTTCACACTATGAACGTTTTCTTTCAGAAAATCTCAGCTTATTGGCAAGAAATAAGAGAAGCAAAATTTTCACATGGTGTGAACCCAGACATACAGAATAGTTTTGTATTTTAGAGATTTGTTCTGTGTGAACTATTTTCTAGTCAGAAATCTTTAATTGCTCTGTATTAAAATAAATGTTCTGTATTTGTACTGTAGTTGGTAAAACAACTAAAGGAAATGCATGAGTAATTCCATGTCATTGATAAAATAAACTCAACATATTCGAATAATTCGGCGAAATTATGTAATTTTGAATAACGTTTGAAAAAAAAAATTAAAATTTAGTATTCGTTGACATATGTTGTATAGGATCGAAGGAACCTTCTCACTTAAAACTTGCACAATTTTTTTGTTGAAATTTTGAAGAATTAACCGCCTTAAAAAGTGTAAACATTCTTTCATTATGCCTCATTTGTTTTAAGGAGTACTTCAGGCTCATAAACACTCTTTTTGACACCAACTTATTAAACATATGTAATTGATTTCTAGAAATAATTTGAAAGAAACTTTAAATTGTCGTTCTAAGGTCGTAAATATTTTAACTCGATTATCGAAACAAGAATTATGATTGCCATATTCGAAAGTTTTCATCAATAATTTTGGTTTTAAAACGATCCAAATTGGAAAAATGAGCTCTTATGGCAATTTTCTCATTAGCCGATTATCTTTTTTCCGAACGAAAAACTGCACATTAAAGAAATTTGATTTTCTCAATGTCTAGTTTGATTCTTTTCTCTCGCAAAGCTAACCGGCACCCATCTGCCAATTATTTATTTGCCGTACAGATAAATTCAATCAGCTGACTCCCAACTTTTTACATGTATTTTGAGAGGTGCTGCCAACTTAAAACAATGTTTTTTGTCGGTATATTGAGAAAACCAAAATTGTTAACGATCATTTTATCGTCAAATAAATTTATGTCGACATTAAGTAATAGGCAGTTTGTGGATACATTGAGAAAATGGCATTAGTCTTGTCATCTTTGCTAAGCCAATGTCCATATCGTTGATCTTATGTAGAAAAGCCCTAACTCGTTTTTTCGAAATTGAGTTTTTTAGCGACTCCAATACACAAATCTTTTACAATAATTGTATGTAATAGTGCCAAAAATAATGGTTATGCAAGAAATCGAACAAGCAGTTTTACATTATTACCTTCTCCTGTAAACTTGCAATTATGTGAGTTAGGGCTTTTCTACATGAGACCAATGATATAAATATTAATACATATTATCTATTTGGATAAAATTAAATTTTTGTGTTCCGATTTTGGATTTAAACTCTTCCCTTTTTTATTTTTGAAATAAAATCCTTTGTTTTTATTTAATGGCTACAGTTAAAAATAGTTTCTAATGTGCATATAAAAAAAATCTACAATATTATTTTATACCAAATAAAAGCATGTCCTTGTTACACAGCCTACCCCAAATTTTTTTTTATATGACTTTTATATTTTCTCACCATAAACCTGACGATTAGCTACAACTAGTTACCAGTTAATTTACAGCTTAATGCTGCTGCATCATGTCTCAAAAAGTCAATAATGCGTAATAGTTATCCTTCGGATATTCGAATAACTTAATTTTCTGAACACACATTCACACTATAATAAAATGAATAAAACACCAACCAAATTCTGTAAATACAACTTTTTCCTTTTTTTTTTTGTTGGTTAGATTAAGACCTCATCGCCTTAATGTCAATAAAAATGAATTTGTTACCCCTGCAACAACAAAACAAACATTTTTAATGTTTAAACATTAAACGGGAATTTAGACAATAGAATGAGCGAAACGCTGCAGTGGCAACCTCGAAATCGGTAACAACAAATTACAAACATTTAACAACAAATACAAATATTTATTATATTTTTTACAGCGGAACAGATTTCATACACGTTAAAAATACGAATCAGGGGGGAAAAAGTATGAATTACACAAACATGCGTTTAGTTTTGTTGCTAAATATTGTTGTGGCAAAAGGGCGACAAGGAAGCAGAAATGCAAGCGTCACAAGAGAATAAAAGCAGTATGTATGACTTAATAATAAATACACTGAGAAAAACTAGTAAGAAAGTGTACTCTGTTTGAGACCCATGGGCAATCATGAATCCGTCAGCAAAACTTATGTAATGAGGTTAAAATTCTTTTTTTGTTCCTGTAATGTTTGAGTGAATACCCCTCATCACAGTTATCGTTTATATCGATACTGACACATGTCATATAAATTAATACCATCTTCAATTTATGTTTTACTATTCACTCTCATTCTCGTTGGCTTCTAGCAAAGAACTATTGTTCTAGTTTTAAGTTGTATTAAATAATAAATATTGAATTAAAGTATAATTACTCTTGCGTTTTTATTTGTTAATAGTTAAATAATCAAAACTATTACATTGGCGCAGTCGGTAGGATGAAATTCCAAAAGCAAGAGTAATAGGGAAAATACAACAAAATTTATAAAAAAAAAACTGATTGTTTTTGTGAAGCACCGTTATTAAACAAGTTCTACTTGAATACACATTATTAAGTAGAACTGAACATTTTTGTTGGTGGACAACAGTTAACAAAACACGTTGTACACATTTCCACATGACAAAAAAAGAAAACGAAGAAAGCGAAGATCAACACCAGACACAAAGTGTGGTAGCTGCCAAAATGTCAACCGTTGGTAATATAGAACCTTTTGACATGTCTCATCCAGAAAATTGGTCCAGTTACTATGCGCGTTACGAGTTGTTCTTGTTAGCCAATGACGTACAAGGGGACGCCCGGAGAAAAGCCACATTTCTAACGTTAGCAGGAGCCAACCTTTTTGACCTTGTGACGTCATTGGCATCTCCTAAGCAGGTGAGTGCGTTGAGTCTAGTTGAAATTAAAGACATTTTGACTAACCATTTTTCTCCTCGTCCTTCTGAAATCGCTTCATTTTACAAATTTCACAAACGTGACCAACAACCCGATGAGAGTTTTGCCGATTATCTGGCGGCGTTACGAAAGATTGCTGTCGATTGCAATTTCGGAAACGCCTTAGATCGCATGCTTCGTGATCGTCTTGTTTGTGGACTGCGTGATGAGTCGCTACAACGAAGTCTGTTAGCCGAAAGTGATCTCACTCTAAAGAAAGTAAATGAGAGAGCTAGCACCGCAGAATCAGCATCCAAGAATTTACTTGAAATTCGCCACCCAGAACAAGTGCATTTAGTGGCAAGGCGTAGGCCTGAAAAACATGCTGCAAAGCGGGAGACAACCGGTAATAACCGCGCAGACATTCACACCTGTAATGGATGTGGGGGTAATCATCAAAGAGTACACTGCCCACATCGCGATAAGGTATGTTCAAGTTGTAAGAAAAAGGGCCACCTCCAACGTGTTTGCCGTACAGCTGCATCTTCAACAACGACTCCATCAGTTATAAATAAAGCCAATCAGGGGCGCAGCTCAAAAAAGACTTTTCAGTCTATAAATCAAATTTTACCTAGTGTAAACATGAAAAAGACTGCAACAACTATTATAAATGGACGCCCATGCGTATTCGAGATAGACTCTGGCTCAAATTACACCATTATGTCTTCTCAATCATTTGATGCAATATGGCCAAGTAAAGCACCTCAACTATACAAAGGTGATATTCAACTGATGGATTTTCAGAGGAACCAGATACCAATTGTCGGGGTTGCTGATATGTCCATACAGTATAACAGCAAACAAATTGATGGTTTATCACTTGTGATTGTCAACGGCAATCAAACAAATGTTCTTGGTTGGAATTGGTTCCCATCACTCGGTATTCGTATTGAAGGAGTTAACTCTGTAACTAATTTTGCATCAATCAACGATGTTTTAAAAAAATATGAAGCCCTTTTTACAAGTGAACTTGGTTGTTATAAAGGGCCTCCCATTTCGTTACTAATTGATAAAACTGTTCCCCCAGTTAGATTTCCTCCTCGGCGAATCCCTCTAGCCACCAGAAGTCTCGTTGAATCTGAAATATCGCGCCTGTGTGCTCAAGGAATTTTGGAACCTGTAGAATATTCCGATTGGGCTACACCCATCGTTCCAGTACAAAAGAATGATGGCTCCATTAGAATATGTGGTGATTACAAATCAACTGTAAACAAAGCTATTAAACCACATTGTTTCCAAATTCCAGCTATCAGTACTTTACTTTCATCTATCGAGGGAGGTCATATATTTGCCAAGGTAGATCTTGCTCAGGCATACCAGCAGCTGCCGGTGGACGAAACATCGTCACTTCTTCAAACAATAGTCACGCATAAAGGTGCATTTAAAGTAAAAAGGCTCCAATTTGGCATTTCTTCGGCTCCTGGTATATTTCAAAATCTCATTGAAAATCTTCTCCGCGGTTTAAACGGCGTGTTACCGTATTTTGATGACATTGTTATTATGGGTAAAAATGAGGACGAGCTTGCTAAACGTTTAGATGAAGTTTTCAAACGTTTTGATTCAACTGGTCTTAAGTTACGTAAAGACAAGTGTAGATTTGGAGTTTCTAGTATTGAATTTTTGGGATTTAAGCTAGATTCGTTGGGAATACGACCCTCTTCATCTAAATTGAAAGCCATTAACGATGCAGTGCCTCCAACGGATAAAAAACAGCTGCAATCATTCCTGGGGTTATTAAATTTTTATCACTCTTTTTTGCCACATAAGGCAACAATTGCTGAACCCTTACATCGGTTGCTGGACAAAAATGTGCGTTTTGTTTGGGGTAAAGAACAGAAATTTGCTTTCGAAACATTAAAAAAGCTAATTACTTCTGATCGTGTTCTTGTCCATTTTGATGAAAAGCTACCCCTTGTTGTTGTCTGCGACGCTTCTCCGTATGGAATCGGAGCTGTTTTAAGCCATCGTATGCCGGACGGATCAGAAAAACCCATTGCGTTTTACTCTAGAACTCTATCAAAAACAGAAAGAAATTATGCTCAGATCGATAGGGAGGCAACAGCTCTAATCGCTGGTGTTAAAAAATTTCACGAATACTTACACGGTCGTAAATTTTCGTTAGTGACTGATCACCGCCCTCTTTTGGGAATCTTTAGAACATCGAAGCCAGTTCCAGTAGTAATTTCAAATCAGATGTTACGACGTAGCATTTTTCTTAATGCTTACGATTTTGATTTAATTTATCGTCAAGGAAATAAAATGGGCAACGCTGATTTTTTAAGCCGATGTCCAATACCAAATAAATCATCAACAAAGGAAGAAACAGACGTGCTACTTATTGAACTAGTGAATAGCCCTAATATAAATGCAAATCAAATTGCGAGAGAAACTAATAAAGATACTTCATTAGCTAAAGTTTTAAGTTGGGCGTTAAGGGGATGGCCAGAAAATGTACCTCGTTCTGACAAACTCTTTCCATATTATTCGAGACGTTCAGAAATATCAACACTAAAAGGCTGTTTATTATGGGGTAACAGAACTGTCATTCCTCCACAATCGCGTCAAAATATTTTGGAAGCTCTCCATACAGCTCATCCTGGTATCGTTAAGATGAAAGCGTTGGCTAGGAGTTACGTGTGGTGGCCTCAAATAGATGCGGATATCGAGCGGGTAGTAAAGCTGTGTAAACCATGTCAGGAAACGAGACACGAGCCCCCAAAAGCGGAAATCCATGCGTGGGAAACAACTCAAAATCCATGGTCTCGTCTTCATATCGATTTTGCTGGACCCTTCCGGGGTAAGTTGTTTTTCCTAGTGGTTGATTCATACTCGAAATGGCTTGAAGTATTTGTGGTTAAATCTACGTCTTCTCAATCTGCTATCAAACCTTTACGATCTCTTTTTGTAACATTTGGTTTACCGGATAGTATTGTATCCGACAATGCAACTGCATTTACATCAGATGAATTTAAAAAGTTTATGGATAATAATCAAATTCGTCATATTCGTGTTGCACCATTCCACCCGTCTTCAAATGGTCAAGCGGAGAGAATGGTACAGACGACCAAGAACTATCTTAAGAAGATGCCACTGAATTCCGACGTTGAGTTAAATCTTGCTCGATTCTTGTTTAACCAGCATATAACACCAAATACTGCCACAACCCGTTCACCAGCAGAAATGATTTTTAATCGTCAACTCAAATCATATTTTGACAAAATACACCCTAATGAAATTGGAGTTAAGAATGATGTTTATAATAAACATTTATTAAACATTTCTGATGCTGTGTGGATCCGAAACTATTCCTCTGGTCCAAAATGGATTGAGGGTACCATCGTAGCCAAAAATGGTCCAATTTCCTATTCCATACAAATTAAAGATTCAAGAATAGTAAAACGACACAAAGATCAAATACGAAAGCGTGTAGAATCTTCGTGGGGTAATTGCGATTTCCCAGATGATGAGGGCAATGTAACTGGAAATAATGAGCCCAACGAACAAATTGACAAGTCTCCAAATGAGGACCATCCAATCAACACAAAATCTGAATCACCACATGAAGAATTGAAGGATGGTCTTGCAGCTGTGCAGTCATCGGTTGCAGATAACAATACTCCCAGGCGTTCATCAAGAGTAAGACATCCTCCAAATTATTTTGCTCCCGCTGGGCGTTAAGGGGTGTAATGTTTGAGTGAATACCCCTCATCACAGTTATCGTTTATATCGATACTGACACATGTCATATAAATTAATACCATCTTCAATTTATGTTTTACTATTCACTCTCATTCTCGTTGGCTTCTAGCAAAGAACTATTGTTCTAGTTTTAAGTTGTATTAAATAATAAATATTGAATTAAAGTATAATTACTCTTGCGTTTTTATTTGTTAATAGTTAAATAATCAAAACTATTACAGTTCCTTTGTGCCGAATATTATTTAGACATCCTGATGAGATTGCCAACTCAATGATTTATCTTTAAGTGAGCTTAGTATGGCGGTTTATATGGAACCTATGATTAATTTTGAACCTACCAGCAGAACATGAAGCTATCGTAAAATTTATTGTCGCCAATTTTAATGTGAATACCAACATTTATAAGGAAGTTGTGGCACTTAAAGCTGTTTTCGGGTGTAGTATTTGTATAGGAACTATGATTAAATATGGACCCATTCCAATAAAATTTGTTAAGATCATTAAGATTGCAACAAAAAAGGTTTGGAGCAAATTTAATATAAATGCTAACATAATAAGATTGTTGATTGTCACAAATTCCTTATTCCGGAAAGAATAATGGGGGCTATATAAATAAATAACTGATTCTCCCCATTTTTCATTGGTTTGATCCTTGTGGCTGTTAGAACCTGTGTACCGAATTTTTTCAAATTATCTCCTAAATTGCAAACTGTACTTTGTGCACAGTCAGTGAGGCGGGCGGACGGACATTATTAGATCGACTTAGAAAGTGTTTCTGATTAGATGGATATATTTTAAGGTGGGTGCAGGACAAATATTTTAAGGTGTAATAAACACCAGCACAAACACATAATAACCTCTCTTCTACTGTGATATGGGTATAATAACCTTGAATATTAATTCAATTAAAATATCTTAAATACAATTTAGAGTTATGATGATGTTGCAGCAAATGAACGATATATTAAATTAATTAAATTAATACCTCTAGCTGTAAAATATTTTAAATAATAAAAAATAAACCTTCACCTATACTTTTCTCTCACTGCATTTCGCTCTTAAAAATTTTATGTTGCAGCCATGACTTAAATATTTATTTACATACATTTTTGCCAGTCTCCTCAACAATATTGTAGCGTTTTTTCTTGTATGTCATCGCATTAGGGTGCAAGTATTCGAATAAATATTTCCATAAATCTACTCACTTTTATAGTGGGCCATAGCGAATGCGAAAGGAAACCAACAACAACATGCAAACTGGTTAAGGGTGAGTGAGTGTAATCAGGGCGAAATTTTTAAAAATTTAAGAGAAGAAAATCACACTGTGTTGTTGTTAATTGTATAAACCTCGGATAAATAGTTTACAAAACAACCATCCAGGACATACATGAGTTCTTTGTTTGTTTATTTGCTAGTCACTGTTGTTGGTTTTGTATCAATGTATCATAAATTTGTATGTACAACAATGTAAAATTAGTAAGATAAACATGTTGACAGTGGGCTTAACAAGAGTTATTGAAGAGTATAGAAAATTTTTTTGGAAAATAAAATCCATCCCTACTTAGGAAACTGTTATTTTTCTTAAAGATCGGGAAAACATTTCATATAAGTTTGTGGCGATTTTCTTTGATTAAGGTAATATTTTTCTACATGTAATTGATATTCAGGAGTACATATTATGTAGTTTTCGCGCCTATTTCAAAGATTTCTTCAGTGTAAGCGTCTTTTTTAGATTTCCTCAATACTTTTTTAATTTGTTTTTTCCAGAGACTCTAACAGCTATAAGATAAATTACAAAAAAATCATATTTATTTAATAATATTGATGAAAAAAAAAAGAAAAAGCTTTTAATCAAATTTTTTGTTTCCTATGCTAGTCCCGCGATTGTCTGCGGGAGACCCCGGCACTGATAGACTAGCTCACTACTAGCTATCATACCGTGGCACCCTGTTTAACATATTTTATTTAAGTTAACGTAAGCAATATATAACTTTTTGAACGATATCCGTCCGTCGGGCGGGCTGGGAGGTAGTCCATGTAAACCTTGTATATGTCGCAGTTTTTGAGCTAATATGATGAAATTTGGTACAAAAGTTTTAATTCTCATAAGGAACCAGCATCTTGAAAATAGGAAAAGCTTTAACATTTATATTAGTCTCATAATATAATCTTGCTTTTTCGCGCCATGGGCCCCGAATAAGGCAAACTTTCAAAAATGTCTCCCTGAACTCATAGAAAAATGCATCTTCATATTGATTATGCCCTAACATCAGAATTTTGATACCAAAGTTTTTACAAATGGCATCAATGAGGCAAAAAATGACATCAATTCAATGATATTTTATGCGTCATCTATACTATGACTACTGGGATATCAATTCGATGCAACATTTTGTGTATAATTGACATTAGTTTCATGTTTATAAAGTAAAATGAGATACAAAAATTCCCATATTCTATTTTTTTAAATATTTGGTAAAATGCATCAAATTTTTAAAGTTAAATGACTTCGAAACCGACACCGGGCATGCTGCTGGTGTCTTATAATTAAGAGTTCTTCTGTAAGCAAAGGGCATACTACAAAAAAAAGTGAAACAAATATGTGTAACGAGTAAGTACATAATAATATTATCTCACTTTGACTTAAGTCAATACCAATGTCAAACTGTAATTAAATTGCGCCTAATGAGTCATTTCTACGATGTTACTGAGTCATCGCACTGATGACTTGTTTTATTAAACTGACTCAGATTCGTAATTTCTGTGATGCCAATGTGTCAACCCATTGATGACATAATTTAAATTTTTGACCCTGATGACAATTTGATCAAGTGATGTAAAGTTTCATTGGGTCAAAAACGAAGACACTGGTCATAGTACTGATGTGTGTTAATACCGTGGTTTAAGGTATCACATGGTCGAACTTGACTAAATATACTTTTAAATTGTTTATAATGGATATTTCTAACCAAAAAAAAATTAATTATGTTTTATAATGGATATTTGAAACCAAATAATTTTTTTGGTTGAAATAATGGTTATTTATAACCAAAAAAATATTTTTTTCTTAAATTAGTTATATATTATTGTAAATTATTCGACCATCCATTTTATTATTTTTAATTTCTATTTATTTAGGCTTAACACAACGGAGTTACGAAAATTCAAAAGAAAAATAAAGATTAACTGTTTTATAAAATAAAAACTAGACCATAAGCTTAAATAAATTGAAATTAAATTAGTTACGATAGCCAAAATAAAATATATGGTGTATCTATATCATACATTTCTAACAATTTGTTGAAATAATTCCAAGCTTCGTCTTTTTTTTTATATAGTTTTGGCTTCTTGTTTTTTTTTTTTTTGTACAATACTGTATGTTTTTAACCTCTTTTTTAAGATTTCGCCCAAGACAAACAAATTTGTTTTAATTATTCTTTTATATTAGGTGTGTTCATTTACTTTTCTAGCAAAAACTTGTAAATTACTTGGAATTTAAAGAAATTGTTCTCAAAAATACTAAAAAGTAAATAAACACTTGCCAGCCAAAATTTGCAAGTTAAAGTAGTGACGAATATACAGGAATATTTGAGTACCCATTAATTATTCTAAGACTTGGGAAAATTTTATACATTTCATACATTTTATAAATTAGTAAAAATAATGTGATTTTATATATTTATATTTGTTTATGTTGAATAAAATGAATCATGAATTTGATTTTTTTTTTATTTAGGAGGCGAAAGAAGAATTCGGGTTTTCATCAATAATAAAAGATAAAAAACCCTCTGTTAACAATAAAAGTATTTATAAGGCAAAACAAAATATTTTATTTAACAATCTATGTATAACCTATGTACATGGGTATATTAAATTTCAACGTTACGGACTAACTGACAGATTCATCTTCTCATAGCCTTAACGCCGTGAGTTATAAGGTTGAAATTTGAACCGGATGCTGGTCTCTCGCTAAATCGATCAACTAAAAATCAACGAAATTACCTAATAGTACGAAATTTGTGTGTATGTTAGTGAACAAATTTAGCGCATTGCGACTCGCAAGCAACTACTTTTCATGTGTAAATGCTAGGTAAGATGGATTTTTTGGAAATCCGAACGTTTAGGGGATAAATAGCGTAAAAACGAGTAAATTCGCTAACCTCATAACTCCTAAGCTAACCGTGGACTTATCCATGCGTTCCGAACAATATTTTTGTCCGAAGAATAATTTTTTTAATTCTGAACGATTCGCCTATTTCGGAAAATTTGCCCGGAAAAACAAAGCTACCATATTGTTTACAGATGTAAGCAAATATACAAACTGGCAGCACAACCTATAACGTTGGTAATTTTTTTTAAACCTTAGAAACATAAACTTTGGCATTTAAATATGACCACGAAAAAAAGGTAATGAGGTAGCGGGTTAAATTATTGTTAATTAAAAAATAATTTTAGATATTCTCTTATCTACTTTATGGCCGTTTTATATGGTCCAAATGTATTTCTTTGCTGTTTGTTTCATAATAAACAAGACGGTCATAAAGTAAACAATGAGAATATCTCAAATTATTTTATAATTAATAAGAATCTTTAATTTTGTAAATAATTTAGTTTGCATACAAATTGTTTAACTAATGGGGTATTATACTGCAATAGTGCTAAGTATCGGGTATCTAGGTAACCATTATACTCACAGTACTAATGACACCACCTGATCGGTTAAAAGCAAAACAAAATAGTTAAGGGATTTTTTTAACAAGTTCGTTATTTTATTTAGCAATAAAAATATTGAAATATCTGTCCTAAGTAAAACAAAAGTATGATTTCTTATCGCATAAATATCATTAATAATTTTAAAAATCAACATAAATTTTGCAAAATATACTTTTTAACAACTTTTTTGGAAATTTTGTTTTGTAAACAAAAACATGTTTCAAAAATTCTTGCAAGTAAAAATTTTACCAATAAGAATTTGCAAGAATTTTTTTGTATCTCAATTTTTTTCTCTCTTTTGACGCTCTCAACTTGCAAATTGTGTGGGTTAATGAACACTTTCCAGTAACAATTGTTACAAATTCGTAACAATTTTTAGTAAATGAACACAGCTATTGTCAGCTACTTAATTGTCTAAAATACATAACGCTTTTAAAAGTCAATGTTAACCATATTTATGTTGCAAACGCGTCAAAATGTTTTTTAACATTTTTTGAAAGAAGTCTACAGTGCGCCGCCCTTACTTCTTACTTACTTCTTACCTTATGACAGTTTTCCTGATGTAAGGTGTTTTTGGATTTAAATTAATTCTTTCGCAATTTTTCGTAAAAATAAATTGGCTTAGTGTTACTAAATGCTATTGTTGGGCTAATCTAATTTTTTTTTTTTTTTTTGCTATTGGATCTTTCTTTTTTAACAAAAAGCAGTAATAGACACTGTCTTCTGTTGTATTTTATTTTCGATACATAAAGCAAGCACACATACATATTAATAAACCCCCACTTTAGTTATTTAATATTCTTAAAATCTCGATAAAAAGGGTTTAATCTTAATTTGTGTTCTGGATATTTTTTTCCTTTTGCAGAAAACACTGTTCATTATCGCCACAAATAACTATGACAAATTTATAGCTTATTATTATAAACATCCCCATACCACTCCAGACAGTTCTTTTAAAAGATGAAATACATATTCGTATATCCCTCCATTTATCCAACCATTCATTTATCCATTCAAGCTTACTAGGGTGCAAGCGTAACTGATTTTGTATTATAAACATTCGTAAACACGGCAGCAGGCATCGCAAATAATAAAACATGAAATAAAGGAGGCATCATCATCATCGTCATCCTCGTAGTCCTCATCTAATATGTATATGACACAATTCACAACAACAGCAACACCAACACCAACAAAAAAAATTCAAAACAATATTGAATGAAGTGATTGTTAAATGTGGTTCACTAAAAAAAAAAAGTTGAAATAATGGCGAAATGGCTGCGACGACAGTTTGATATCTAAATATTTAAACAAAAGGACAAGAAAGTTGAGCTAAAACACTCAGAGAAAAAAAGGGTGCCTGTGAGTCTGTCTAATACATTCATGTATAATAAAAGTGCGCGCTCTTATGAACAACTAAAAACATACAGGAGCAGTTGCTCATACAATTTATTCCAACACATGCATATCTAAAAGTCAATGTTGCCAATTTAACAAAAAAAAAAAGGAATTTGTCATTGATAAACATATTTGTTAGATTTTTTAATTTACTTAAAATTGGAAATGTAAGCATATCAATTTGAGTTATTGTTTATTTATTATATTTAAGTATGAATAAGAGATAAATAAAAATCAAATATATATATCGTATATAAAAATGTATATGAACACGGTTCAAAAATTAAATATTAAATAATATGTATGTATTTATAAAAAATATTTATACCACTGCACAGTGGGAGATTTCGGCCAAAACCATATAACTTTTTTATTTTTTTCGTAGCTCAATAAAACTTAGTACGAGGGTGAAGTGGCTAAAGGGCGTTGTACTGACGTTTTTAATTTTTTTCCACGGCCATATATAACGCTTCCTATAAATACCCATTACGCCGCTCCTTTTGTTGTCCAATATTAAATATATATATATATATATCATTTTAAATAGTCTTAAGACAACTATATTTCTTAGATTAGTGATTTCAAACCTGTCGCAAATCACTTTTGATTTTAATACAATAAACAAATTTTTCATAGGTAATCAAATTATAAGTTTTTGTTTATTTTATTATTATTTTATACAGAAAAATATTAACACAAAAAAATTATTATTTTCAAAAATTTTTTTTGTGTATGTTTTTTCTAGACATTGAAAAGTTTAAAATTTTTAACAATATGGATCACTTAATAATTAAAAAAGTCGGCAGAAGTTGGTTGTGAAACTCATGGTACTGACTTGTAAGCCTTTGTATTTCCCTGTGGTCCTTCAACATCACAAACCTCTAAAAAATATTTTTTTTAAAAATTTTATATACCAGAAATTTTTTATGACCGATGAAGTCAAAATTATCAAAAATAATGTTCTTCACTTAAAAGTGGGCTACTTTTCATGGGCCGAAGAAAATTTTAATTTATATGGCAAATATCCAAAAATAGCCGAATAGTTGTACTAAAAACTTAATAATGAAATAGAAAACCTTCCGGCACTCTGGCACTCCTGCAGTTAAAGTAGGATGTAAATTGGGACCGAAATTTGTAATAAATATACTTTGGGGGGATTTCATGTCAAGTGACCCAACTTTTGAAATCGATGTCTTCCGATTTGGATGAAATTTGCACCAAGTTTAGTCCTATTGGATAGTATAGACACAAATTTTCAACAAGATCGGTCAATAAGTTTCTGAATTACAGGGGCCAAACCGGTGTTCTTTCTCATCCATGTAACTTATTATCTATTGGTGTTAGCAAAATTTGTCCCAAACAAATTAGATAGCTATTTCTTCCAGTTTTCGGAAAAAATTTTTTTTGTTTTTTTTTAAATATTTTTTTTTAAATTTAAAACTTATTTTTTATTTTTTTTTTTGAAGCGAATGGGTTATGTATAAAAAAAAATTATTTCTAAATCAAGACGAGCATTTTTCAATTTTTAGCATATGCACTATTTTGAATTTTTTCCTATTTGTGTGTAAGTGTTTCTAAACTCTTAAAAATAAAACTTATGCTGCGAAACTAGACAAATTAACCTTTCCGACGGTATATAACATATCTAACAAGCATTTCATACCCTCGATACTGTAATACCCACAATATGTTAATCCCAGGAATACAATCACTTTTGTTCTATAGAAATGTTGACAAATAAATTGTTTTTATTTATTTGTAATAATAATTAAATTAAAATAAAATAATAATTATAAAAACAAAAAGATAAATAATCTAAAAAATTTAATCTTAATCACATAAGATCCTTTAATAATTTTTTTTTGTTATTTTTTAAATTTTGTTTTTAAACTCAGAAACTTTTTGACCGATCTTGTTGAAAATTTGTGTCTAAGCTACTATCCAATAGGACTAACCTTGGTGCAAATTTCATCCAAATCGGAAGACATCGATTTCAAAAGTTGGGTCACTTGACATGAAATCCCCCTTTAATATAAATATATTAAAAGAATATTTCTTCCACATAATAATCAACAAAAAAAAAAGAAAAAATCAAATCAAACAAACATGTTATGAAGTATTAGCTCTAATACTGCATCAAAATGTTTGGTTTAAGTTCATGATTTTGAGACAAAAGCGCCCTTAACTTATGAGTTAGGGCACAAAATTTGATGCAGATATTTCTCAGTTATAAAAAGAAATAAATATTAAAACGCAGCCAAATCGTATTCCCCATATTCACCTGACCCTCTACAATAATTTACGATTAAGGTACGATAAGGTCCAGACAAAATAAGATAGGTTGAAAAAAATATGTATAGAGTTTGTTTGGTTTAAACAATCAGTGAAATCGACCTATTGTTTCACCCGCCGCCCATACAAATGTGCTCCTGGAATAATGATTTTGACAATTTAGTGCCCATACAATTTGAACTAGGGTAAAATTGGCTTTTCAATACAATGGAGAAGGGTATAAAAGATTTGACACGATCGGGTATAAAATTTATTATCTTTTTATATCTGATATTTGATTTAAAGATTTATTTCTGGCAACACTTACAAAAATCAACAACCGTTTTTGCCTTTCCTTTACCATCCATTCCAAAGGTAAGAAAGAATCATGGTATAAAATGCCTTCGCTAAGTTACCCATAATTGGCACAGCCAATATTCCCAATCTGTATCTGTGTGTGTGTGTGTGTGTTCTGTTTCGTTTATTCTCCATTACAATTCAGTTCATTTAATTTAACCCATGATTTCTGTTTAACAATCACCCTGTTTTGTCTACTGTCTACTTTTATTCAAGAATCTCTTTATTAAATTTGTATTCATTGGATTCATTTAATTTATATATTTAGGGGTTTTGGGTGTTTATGCCATGTAAAGAGTGTGCATGTGTGTGAATACATGTATTTCTGTGTATTTTTTTAATGTTTGTATTTGAAGAACAATAAATTTTCCTTTGGCGCAAATGTGTTGTTTTTGTCAAAGTGCTAAATATGGGAGTGTCCTAGTCATTTATACTTTTTGATCCCGTTTGCCGATCATCCTCTAATGCGTTTGTGTTTGTATGCGTGTTGGTTCTTTTTAGAATTGCAAGCTGTTCTCGTTCATGTTTGTATGTAAATATTATATCACAATTTAACAAGCTAAAATTAATGAATTTATGATTTTTATTCTACTTTGCCATCTTTTATTATTTTTCATAATGTATTTTGTTTGCTCTAGTTCTTGTTCATACATTTTATGTCATTTTACAATTTTGGTGGTTTGTTGCGTTGAAAAGCAAATAACACGTTTGTTATACATACATTTTTATGATTTAAATGATTTATGATCATTTTATTATAAAACTATTATGATGTGATTTTAGCCCGTCTCTGGGAATATTTATAATAATACGACTGAAAATATTATAATGATATGGAATATTATTATCAGCCATGTTCTGGAAATCGCATTCGAGTGAAATTGAAATCGAACATATTTTGAAAACGATATTGTGGTAAAATTTCATAAAAATTTTCCCTTTTATTTATACACCTCATACTTTGGAGGGCTACTTATCTTTACCAGAATTCTCTTTTTAGGCAATTGAATGGAAATTCTCAATCGTTTCAATTTCTCTCGATTTAAATTTCCAGAACACGGACAAATATTTAGAAATTCTTATACAAATTCATAGCACCTACTTACATATCGCATACTAAATCAAAAACAGGTACAACTCAAAATTTATCAGTATCCTTTTTTTCATAACCAGTTCACAAATCAGTTTTATAGCAACCATGAAAATTTCGTTTGCATTAATGTCTGCTTTAATTTTTCTTAATTAACATTTGAGAAACTCAATGGATTAAAAAATTTAAACCATGTTTTGAAGCCAGTTTACTGCCTCTGCTAAATATTTTATAATTTTGAGTTGTTCCCGTTTATGATTTAGTGTGCGATATGTATTTACATGATGCAGTTGCAAACCAAATTCAATTTTTTTACCCGCTATTTCAACACTGTTTTGAGGTAAAAACAGCAAAACATATAAAAAAAAGGAGAGTTATCATTAAAGAATGTTCCAGAAGAAACGCATCCATCAGAATTCTAAAATATTTTCCATGTTAATTGAAAACCATATTTTACTGGTCCCTCATACTCGTTCCATAAAACACAGTTGTCTCCAGCTATACTTTTTGAGAAACCATATTTAAAGCAACGTTAACTAAAAGTATAAGTTCAAAAAGCTAATGGAGGTCAGTCATATGTTTTAAATTTGGCCCTGCAGCTCCTACGATGGCCCTACAACGACAAAATGTATGACTAACCCCACTTTATTAAACATCTCCATCATATATTTTTAACAAACCTACCCGCTATCTCCATTCCTTAAGGAGGCTCCCATACAAAATTTTTCATACTGCATAGAAATATAGAAATAACCGCCAAGGAGTCGCCCCTAGGGAGATAAAATGTATAACCGACCTCCATTATTTTTTTGTTCTTAACATTTTCCCGAAACATATTTGACACCACTTATTAGGTGTGCTTCCATACAAATATTGCGTTTTATGAAATTTTAAAAAATAATTAAAATTTTTCGTTTATTGTGAATAAAATCAAAAGTTTTTATACTTATGTATAAAATTTTTTATGATTTTTTAATAAACAAAAATGTTAAAATTTTGCCAAAAAAATATGTTTCTAAATAGAAAAAAGTTTAACCTTGCTCAAAGTAAATTTTATTGCGGAATTTTTTGGTTTGTTCAATTCATTTTTAAAATACGCGAATATATATTGTGCAACCTCCTCCATTTTCGAAATAACGGAATATCTCGAAAACAAGAACTTGCCTACTAAACGGTTAGCACCACTGGATTCAACGTACCCGAATCAGGTTTTTCAACTAGCACAGTGTTGTTTATTAATTCCAGGTATTCGCGCTTATATGTTTGCTAGCATTTTTACAAGTAAAAGTTTCAGCGATTCGATCTTTTAAATAAGTAGATAGCACTCCTGCTTGGAGTCGTGAATACATTTTTGGTTACAATTATAACTCTGACGAATTTTGAAAGATGAACCGCTTATAAGATCGTCCTCGTTGCATAAAATTTATTTTGTTAGCTGATCACCAATCGCAACGTACATATACGTGTGTTTGTATACATATGTTTCTAAGTACATACATATTTTGAAAAAAGAAGTTTTTCTATTTTTTATATAGACAAATATTTTTCAATGCAGAATCTGCACCTAAATCTGTTTTTTACTAACAAAACAACGTGTTGTGCTATATAGCACAACAAAAAGTTTTGAAAATAATTTTTTTTTAAATTAAAATGGCAGATTCGAATTCAGTCAGTGAACACGTTTCATTTTCGTATTCGAAAAAATTGCCAAGAGCACTATTTCAATATATGCCCTCGACCATTATATATGTAAAGATAACTGTTTTTAAAATATTGGGATTATTTCTTAGATTTTGTTCTGTTTTTATTTCCAAACATTGTGAACGCGGATTAAGATTTTTTTTTAAGAAAGCGCAATGTCGTGAACGCCACGCTTACTAATTAAATAAAGGGCATTAGGCAAAGAAAGCATTTGTCTCTAAAATTATGAAATTTTACGAATTTTTTAAAAAAATTATTGAACTTAAGTTTTCTTATACGGCTGTTTTTGGTACATAATGGTTAGTACTAGTAAAAATGTCTTGAACGTGAAGCAAAATTTCAGAACAGCAAAAATTATAATTCAAAAAATGTATGTTAAAAATCATTGTTTTAAAGGTTTGGCTTTATTTAACTTGAGTAGGGTGTTTACCCGTTTGCAAAACAAACAGCTTAAAAATTAATGGCCAAATTCATAAAAAGTTCTTATGTTAAGCTTATAGTATTAAATAACTATTAAACTATTTTTGTCTTTTAAGCCTTTTATAAAAATTGATATTCATAAACGTATATTAACAGGTTCTTAGCTATTATCTGTTTTTAGCGATTATGTGTCTAAGGCCTAATAAATCAGAGCAAGTTAAACTCTGTTTTTGGTTTAAATTGTGTTTTAACCAACATTTCTATAAATCAGTGAACATATAAACCATCTTTAAACGCAAAAAATTTGGCGTTTAAACTACCAATACAAACCATATGAATTTGACGACCTTTATCGTAGTGCTGCCACATGTTACTTCTTCAATTACATATAATACATTGAACACTGATTTACTACTGTTGAGTTTAAACTAGATATAAATTTCAGTTAAGTTCAACTAAACCAGCGTTTAAACACTCATTGATTTATTAGCCATGAGTATGGCAACTCTATTTACGTTTTGTTGGCTTTTTATGGCTAGTGATGCATGAAACTTATTTGGTTCACATGATATTCGATAATTAATATATTTTTTTATAAAATAAAAATTACTCTTATAAAATAAAAATAAAAAAAATTATTTTATTTTTTGAAGGTTTTGCCGAAAGGTATTACAAAAAATGTTTGTTTGAAACTTTTTTTTATATATACGATAAGAAAGTATTTGAATAAAAGGTTTGTTTAAATTTTATTAACATCGCTTTTATTATGATTTGTTTATTTTATTTTTTTCTTATTTTTTTGAACAACAATTCGTTGCTTAAAACCTAAAAAAAAACTAATTGCAATAATTTAATAAATAATAAAAAAGAATATCTGCATTTGACCCTGAACATATTAACTTAAATCACATACATTTTATTTTTTTAAATATTTAACAATATAACTTTAAATTGGTTGTCTAAATTAAAATAAATTTAGTAAAATGTATTTAACATGTCCATATTAATAAATAAATTATATTAAAACATATTGCCCAAAAATAATATCATTAAATGCAAACATTGATCAAAATGTCATTTAATTTTTGGTTAAAAGAAGGGTAAATCCAACAATAAATTTTCATACTTTATGAACGGTTTAGTAAAGGTTTAATAGAATAGTTTTCGTTTATGAATACAACTTTCGCACTTTTTGCTTATAAACGGTTAATTAATCATAAATAAATTGTTTTGAATTCGGCTGTAAACTAATAAGTGCTAAATGTCCTGAACGCCACTTATAAAAATTTGTCGCTTCAGAACATAAAATATTAATAATATTAATAATAATTAATAGGTCCGTGGCCATGTAGTTTTGCTTTGTGACTTTCAAGACAGAAAAAAGAAAAATTTATTTCAATTAAAACATTTGTGATATTCGGGCATGTTCTGAAAATCACGGAATTTCAGATCAGGTGTTCTGAAAACCATATTGTTTTTGTGTTTCTCGGTGTGGCAAAAACGGAATACCAAAATATCAGAAGTGTGATATTAAAAGGCACATGTGATTTGAATTAAAGTGATTTCCAGAACAGAACTGATTAATTAGGAAATTAATTAAATTTGCACTAGTAAAAAAATGAAGAGTATCAATTAAACGTTTAATTCACTTCATTCAAATTTTAATTAATTAATTAATTTTTTATTAATGCTTTAACTGGTGAACAACTTATTTCTTAATAAACCATAGGAAAAAGCAAATTTTACTGATTTTTTGCGAACAGCGAATGTAATAGTGTACTTTATTTCGTGTTCAAGCAGTTTTTGTGAGTTTGTTATTGAGAGAAGAAGAAGAGAAAAGAAAGGCTTAAATACTTAAAATGATGAAAAACCAAAGTTAATTGTATGAACACGAATGCAGTTTTCTGCGGCAAGTTTTTCATAATCTAGATGTTTCCAGATTTTGAGTTTCAAATAAATAAATAATTTCTTTTTAAATTTTTTTTAAAAGACTTCGTTATTTTCCATTACAAAAAAAACGAAAATTGAATTTTTAAATATTTGATTTTAAAAGATTTCTTTGATTTTAGTAAAATTTGGTTTCAATTCAATTTTTCATATTTTTTAGGAATCTTCGTTACAAAATTTTATTTTTTAATTTGTTGTGTTCCTTGTCTTAAAATAGTTTTCGATTTCTTTTATTCTGTAAATTTTTTCCATTTAGTGTAGTTATTACCGTTTTTTTTGGTTAGAATTTTTTAGTTTCAAATTTGTAAAATTTTAGCGATTTCTTTAATTTTCATAAATTTTTTAAATGTCTGTTTTCTATACTTTTTCGAGATTATTCGACTTTTCCGATTAAGCAATAAATTACATTTTTGTGATTGAATTTTCGTTCTTTTAGGATTTTAAGTCAATACCTTCTTTGTATTTATGCGTTTACTGTTCCTAATTTTTACCCTTTTCAAATGTTGCATTTATTAACGGCAGTTTCAGTTTTTTGCAACGATTTTATTCTAGTTTCTTCGAACATTTTTTATAAATTATATTTCATAAGGTCACTTCAGTTTGTTATATAACTAAAATAATATTTTATTTAACTTAAATAACTTTTATTGTGATTTTTTTCTTTTGGAAATTAGTATTTCCATTGTATACAATTTTGATTTGACCGATAACAATTTTTGATTTAAGAGATTTTTTTGTTTTCTTAAGCTATTTTATTGCATTAATAGCTATTTTGTCAGAATTCTAGAAAGAACAAGAAAAATAATATAATCCGTATAGTTTATAATTTAGAAAATATTACCCTGGGTTTGGTGATTTTAAAAAACATTATAAAAAATTTTAATTTTATAAATTATAACTTTTATTTAAAGCTTTAAGAAAAAATCATGTGGCACCTTAAACTGTTATAAAATTTTCCCGTTTATAATAAACTGTATGCCTCAAATTTTAATTAGCCACTGCAGCAAATATCGTTGTTGTAAACAGGAGTTTATTTGTTTTTTGTTAATAAATACACCAAAATGCAACGTCCACCTACTCAGATGGAAAATAAAATGAAAAGGAGCGAATATATTGGACTATAAAAATCAATAGGAAATAAATAAGACTAACACTCGGCATGAGCATCTTCATAAACTAAAACATTTTTCCAATTAATTTCATATTCTGCATATTGAGCAGGTTTTTTTATGTAGAAAAATAAGAGTTAAAAAATAAAAGTTAAACCCGACTAGAGAAGGCGCTGCGTCAAAGCCATAATTAATATTTCATAAAAAATTATAAATAAATTGCAATAACATCACAAAAAAAAAAATTTTTTTAGATCAATTAAAAAATTAATTAAATTTGCACCAGTAAACAAATTAATAGTATCAATTAAACGTTTAATTAACTTGATTAAAGGTTT
Source organism: Pollenia amentaria (assembly GCA_943735925.1). Classification (NCBI taxonomy): domain Eukaryota; kingdom Metazoa; phylum Arthropoda; class Insecta; order Diptera; family Polleniidae; genus Pollenia; species Pollenia amentaria. The sequence goes on along the minus strand of OX031007.1, from coordinate 247,113,329 downwards.
AATTCACTTGATTAAAAGTTCACTTGATTAAAACTGATTTTAGTTTTGATTAATGCTTTAATTGTTGAACAGTTTTGGAGAAATATTTTTTGTGTTGTTTTGCTACTTAAAAAGCTTGAAATTTAAAAATCTTTTTAAATGATTCGGAATTAAAGAATTGAAGGCTAAAAAGCTAAAATTTAGACTTAACAAAATATTCTTTAAAACTCTTCTTTAAAAACTTGAAATTTTTCTGTAGTATAAAAAGCTTTATTACTCCATTATAAACCAGAGTCTCTGGCTGGAATCGAACCCGCAATCCCGTCGCTGATAGACTAGCTCACTACCAAGAAGCCTACCAGGTCACCTTTATTATCCTCGACGACATATGCCGGTTATAGCAACCAATTAAATTTTTTTATAAACTCAATTCAGTTGTTGCAAACGAAATATAATCGTAGCAACTTCCTTTTTTGATTGTTTAAACTCAGTGTGATACTGAATATAATGATAAACATAAATACATTTTTATACACATGTAGATATTTAAATATGTTAACCAAAAAAAAAAAAAGACAAATAAAAAAATAAAGCCCGTACACACATATAACTAAACTAACAGCAGATTTAGTAGAATTAAACCTGTTAAATGTGAAAAGTTAAAAACAAAAAAAAATTGTATTAAAGAAAATAAAAATCAATGGTTTTTGTCATTGACCAGCTGCACGGCTGAACACAATTTAAAAAAAAATACAACATACAGATGAGAGTGTAAATTCGCGTGTAAACACTTGGATCACCTGCTGGCATCAGCAAAATAAGGGACATCAACATCAACGCCTGCAAAACAGTCAAACAAGGACTCGTGCAAACAAACCAACTGAACGTATAACTAACGGTTTAGAGTTCGGCATCCAGAAAATCTTTTCATACGAATCATCAGTAGAATTCATTAAAACAACTTATAAGTTTTTCTTCATCATTTTATTCATACGATCTTTGCTTTTTTTTGGAAGCTTGTCTCATACACGTATTAGCAACAACAACCATAACAAAACAGCAGTAACACGATTGCTTACAAAACAGTTCACAACAAGGGAACACCGTAAATGGCTACCACAACTTGCTGGAAGATGATCACTTGGATTACAGTGGTCTGCTCTTTTGCTCCAACAATGCTGAACTTTAAATCAAAACAGTCCATGGTGTCGAATGAATTGTCTGTCTAGTGGCTAAAATTAAGACATTGGAATGAAAATATACTTGTTAAATGCATAAATTTGTCGAATGTTGCAGCAGCAGGGAGAAGAAATTAGTTTTAGTTCGTTGGCCATACCAAAATAATCTAATATCACACTTGCCGATCGATGTGTTGTAATGTGTTGGCGGAGAAATGTTAAGGAATTTTTTTAGGGTCTGCCAATAAAAAAAATTAAAAGTTTTCGAAAATAAAAATATCAACAAATTCATATGTTTTCATGACTAATTAAATTCACAGGAAAAATTTTCATTGGTCTTTAATCAATAAAATAAATGGCTTGAAAAGTATTATAATTTAATTAATGTGTTAATTGAATCATTTATGTATTTTTTTTAGTTAAACAAAAACTGAAAATATTGAAAAAATATGTAAATAAAATATTAATTTAATCAAATCAAAATCTAAATTTATTTTTTCGTTTAAAATAAATCAATCTTATAAATATGGATATTATTTTCATTGGTAATTGTCAAAACATGAGATTTGTTTATCAATAATAATTTTTAATACAAAAATTTTATTTTTTTGGTATTACTCGTAAAAAAATACGAGTAAAGTTAATAAATCTTAGAAATTGTTAATAAAGCTTGCAGATTATAAAAGGTATATTTTATAAAAATTTCTGAAATAAAATATCATGCTTAATTTTTGTTTTGGGTAGGGCTGTGAAGTCGGAGTTGTGGAGGCGGAGTTAAGGTTTTTGTACAGGGGTCGGAGTCGAAGTACCCACAAAAACTCGCAACTCCGAATCCAAAATGTTTCTGCATAAACAGTTTAAAAAAAATGTTCTAATATTTTCCAAAATAAAAATTCTTCGAAATTGGCGATGCAATATTTTGCAGATCACCATGAATAAGAAGATTTTAATCTATTTTATGTGATTTCAATTCAAGTACTTTTTGGTATAAAAGTGTATAATAATTTAATTTATTTTGGTTTATTGTTTATACGTGCGGGCAAGAGTCTTAACTGCATTAGCTAAACTTAAACTCAGTTATTGATCTAGTTGAAAAAAAGATGTTTGGTTATTTTAATTCATTTACTTCTGTTAAAACAAAGAGCACATTAGTTGAATAACGTATTGATTTGTATGCAATAACATTTAAAGAGGATCTACTTTAAAAATTTTATGTAAATAACTACTTATATGAAAGCTCAACGCGGAACGTGTTAGAACTAAAATATCGATTTTACAGTTTTACCGATAAATTTTTTTGCTATATTTAACCATTTAAATGGTACTGCATTAAAAAAATTGTTTTAGGTCAAATATGGACCCGTCTCATCGATAGATACCTATTAATTAATTAAATATTTATATATATATATATTAATCTATATTTGGTTATAGACTAAAAATCTTTTTTTGTATAGGTCAATATAAAATTTGATAGGTAGATTTTTTTATTGAATTTTCATGTAAATTGAAAATTTTTAAAATTTAAAAATTATTTTTGATAACTAAATTTTTATGTATTAATTTAAAAAAAAAATTTTTTTAAAAAAGTTAATACTCATTTGTTATGTTTTAATTTAGATTATTAATTTTTGCATATATATATTACGCATCAAGGTTAGAGTAGGAGTTGGAGTTGGAGTCAGACTTAAAATATTTCAGCGGTTTCAGTCGGAGTTACAACTATTTTTTGACGATTCCACAGCCCTGGCTTCAGGCATGTTAAAGTGTTTTTAGAATGCGTCGTTATTGGACTTATGGAAAATTCTGAGTCTACTATAAAAAAAGGCTTTTAGTGTAATTATTATGATGCACAATGTTATCATTTCATAAACAAGTGGCTATAAATAGAAGAAGTTATTGCGCAAAGAAAAAATTTTGAACTAATACGTAAGGGGCTTTTCATGTCAAGTGACCCAACTTTTGAAATCGATGTCTTCCGATTTGGATAAAATTTGCACCAAGGCTAGTCCTTTTGGATAGAAGTTTTTGCTCAAGTTTTTTTTTTAGGGTTTTGGCTTCACTTACGGTATGTTCAGAACTAACAAATTATTTGGCGAAAAAATCCAAAAAAAGCATGACTAAGAAAATTTATCAAACTTTACCTTTATTTTTTTTAGCAAAAAAAAAAAAAAGTACCAATGGAAATGGAAAAAAAAAATTGTTGTTTTTTAAAATTTTTTTGGAATGATTGAGGAAAAAGTTATCTAATTTGTTTGGGACAAGTTTTGCTAACACTAATAGGTAATAAGTTACATGGATAAGAAAAAACAGCTGCTTGGCCAAAATGTCAAATTTTGACCCCCTCTAACTCAGAAACCTTTTCACCGATCTTGTTGAAAATGTGTGTCTTAACTACTATCCAAAAAGGAAGACATCGAAAAGTTGGGTCGCTTGACATGAAATCTCTTATATTTATAAAAGATAAAAACACTAAAAATTTCCAGCATATTGCAGCTCTTTGAAATTGTTGCATGCATTTATTATAATGAACTTTATGTCCCAACCAAATATTTTCACTTGGGATCAAGAATACTCTTAGCTCAAATATTTCCTTTTGCAAAACATTAAAAAATATAAAACTTTTATTGCTTCTATGTTTAACTCGCTATTTAGCTGATATGTGTGGCATATTGAGAATTCAAGGATCAAGATAATTTGAAGCGGCCAAATATCCACTTTTAATAAACTAAAACTATTGACTATGACTGCCAACCGTCGTCGATGCCGGTGAGTGTTAAACGTCAAGCCCCTCTGAGGAGATTGTGTGGTTACAATGAAAACATATCAGGGCAAACTGTCCGTGAAAACCTGGGTTCAATTGCCAGCTCAGTCAATAATGAAAAATTATCAATATATTTTAATATATTTCATGTTGTAAAATTCCTTTCTTCATAAAAATAAATTCATGAAAATTAAATTCAATGAATTTTAGCCTGATTAAAATATCAAAATTTGGATTAAAAGTAGGGATCTAACGAGACGGAAAATTGTCGATACGATACCGATACTCAAATAAAAGTATCGCCGATATCGATACCGATACGCATATTGAATTTGAATTCAAGTTAAATTTAACAAAACTCAAGTAGAGTAAATTGTTTATTATACCAAATTACATTGTAAGAGATTATTAATATTTTAAATTTATATTAATAATTTTTATATTATTATTATTTATTATTAAAGGTTTTTTACAATAAAATAATAAGATTTTGGTTTAATAAACAAAGTATTATCAACTTTTACGGTGATAAACGATTTTTCAAGTCCGTTTGAACCAGTACCCATGTTCTGTAACTTTGGTGAGAACTTCTCGCATCGAAAACATGTGAAGCAAAATATTCCATCGTTTCTTGAAGAGTGAGAAAAATGTGTGTCTATAACTCATGTCGAAAACTATCAAAAGAGATTACGTCGTAACGTTATAAATGTCATTATATTCCACTCGAAGCCGATATGAAATGGCAGATGTTGAGAACGCCAGTCAAACATATCGTTTACGGTGACCAAATTTGACTAAAATTGAAAATTTTTCAACTACGGCGGCGAAAATACAACCGTCGGTTATACCAAAAAATGTAAAATGCGACTTTAATGTTTGTTGATTACAAAATTGCTTTGAAAACATTCGTATATTTTTCAAAAAAGTTAAAAGCAAAAACATATGCCAAGAACAAAATACTTACCTCTTCCCTGTTAATATACATTGCATTTTGCATTTTTAATTTATTTTTTAGTGTTAAAATTTTTTCACCCCGTTTTTATGCGTGAGTTTATTTGACAGTTCTAAGCGGGAACTTTCTCATAAAAAATTTAGAGACACACTTTTTCAGTATATTGGCGAGAAATCTCCCTGCGTGAGAGTTATTATTAAAAATTATTAAAAATGTTACAGACGCAGTTAATTGAGAAAAGCAGCTGTTTGTTCCAATTTATGGGATTTTTGTTTCATTTCATGGGCACATGTCTGCAGTGGAAAACAGTGGCGGTCGGCAAAATGACCCCATGAAGAAAATGATCAATTTTTTTTTTTTTTTGGTTTTTTTAAATTTTTTCGTTGGGATGTTTTTGCATTTAAAGTGAAATGGAAAATACCCCAGTATCAAGTAATGAAAAATGGACCCAAATAAAATCCCAATTTTTAATTTGGGACTATTTTTCGTTTACTTATATAATGGAAATTTTAAGAAATAAAAAATTACCCCAACAAATGTTATACAAATTTCTAAGGATATCTAGTATCAAAATCACGAATTCTTAAACCAAAGAAGGAATAATCTTCGCTGGATATGCAGACATGCTTAAGCTAGCGAAGCCAGTGTTAGTTATAACATAGAGGAGATAATCCTTGCGCACGGCCGAAGGCTGTATAATTAATCGGGATATTAAAATTTAGTATTTGGAAATTCGGGATTTTTAGACTTGGGATTTTAAATTTGGGATTTTGAGTTTTTGGGGTAAAAATTCCTTACAAATTTTGATGTAATTTTTCATAATGAAGTATTAGCCCAAATTTAAGGCCATATTTCATTTTATTTTTAGGGCTATTTTTTCCAATATATCGGAAAATCTGAAGTATCGCCGATATATCGGTATCGGTATTCGTTACATCCCTAATTAAAAACCATTACCAGTTCAATAAAATAACCACAATACTAATTATAAACCAAATATACTTATTCCTTTCTTCGTGGATGCGTTTTGTATATGTACAAGCATTTATTTACAATTGTGTATCTTTTAAAAAAATTATGTGTTTTGCAGGAAATCTCTACAGTCTAGACGTCATTTACGAATGTATGTGTAAAGAATGTACGTATGTATGTATATGTAAATATTTCATTTTGGCAATAAGAATAATTATTTAAATTTTTCTTATAAAAACATTCTTTTTAACAAAGTTTTATACGTATTTACATACATTTAAAAAATATAGCAACTTTAAGGAATTATTTATGTTATTAACTAAGATCGGAAAAGTCAACCATATGCAGATGTGGAGCAAAAAAGCTCTGGACTATCAAAAATTACACTTATAAAAAAAAGGTATTTTTTGTGTGTCTGACTGTTAAGCGAACTTTTACAAACGAAAAACCTAATGTCAAGATTTTGAATATTTATATTAACCATACCAATAGGACAAGGACTAAAAAACACCGTTGAAAATAATACTCTATTATTGATCCCATTTTATTATATAGCCCTTCCAAAAACACGTTTATTTATAACATTTTTAAAACAAAATTCAAAAACCTCATCTTTAAATAGCTGTACCTTCTGATCTTTTAGGAATATCTTAACACAATCATAGGCATACCTTGCCAAGGATTTTTGCTTAAAAACGCATTCGTAAGTTGTTCTATTTTCACTCTTTTACTTTAACACTTTATAGCCACCCTCGCAACACTGTGCGATGTAAGCAAATATGCATACAACATAGATAAGGCTTCCTAAGAGAAGGTCCGTTTTCCCATAATCAAAAAAAAGTCATAAAAAAAATCCAGTCTTAAGGGAATTGTTGGTTTATCATTTTAAACTATTTATTAAAATTTAAAAATTTTAAATTTTCTTTAATACTATTTTTGGAAAACCCTTTTTTCAAACGTCTATTGATTTCAACTATTAAAAAAAGAAAAATACAAGCTGCTCCAAAAATAACGAACGAAAGAATTGAAAGCTGAGACAAACTGTAAGAAGCTTGTGAAGCATGTTGTTGTCGTAGGTTGTAAACAAGCCACATCAACAGCAGCACTGGCAGGAGCAATAACAACATTAGCAACTGAACAGTATTAGGCAACAAACTGCTGCCAAGCAACAAACAAGACATACACCACATACATACTTAGAACCAAACTAGAAACTTCTACTTCTTCTTTTTATAAGATTTTCATTGTGCACCGTGAAGTTTTCTTACTGCGGCTTGTCGTAAGTTTTTAATAAGAAAAAAATATTTAAGTAAAAGTTATACGCAAATCAAGTCGATTGATAACTCCGCTACAATTTCCAAGAAAAAGCTGCAATAATTAAAATGTTGCATCTTTATAGGGGCTGTAAGGTATACTCACTACCCTTGGCATTACATTGTAATAATGTTCAGCAAAGTTCTAGAGCAAGACTTCTATAGATTTTTATTATAAATTTTGTTTTTCAAGAGAGAAATGATTTTAAATTTTTAGGGTCCGGTAGGCTAGTTGGTAGGAAGCTAGTCTATCAGCGCCGGGATTGCGGATTCAATTCCCGCCAGAGACCAGGTTTATTTTCTGCATACAAGCGTAGAGCTTCGCGGTATTAGCATAGGAAAAAAAGCTTATCTACCCTGCAAGCTTTTCCAACCCCCTTCACCAACAAAAATTAAAATGCAGTCCTGCTCATCCTAGCAAAAATCCTTTTTATAATGAAAAATCTTGCATAACATATACTAAGGCGTTGAATAACATACTTGTACTAGGGCGCCCAATTTCATGCATTTATTATTAGAAAACATGCGCATAAAACATGCATAAATAGTTCAAAATGTGCTTTAAAAATATTTTATTAATATGCATTTTTTATTTAAAGAAAAATTGACTTACCACTTAATTTTTAATTTTTTGTTTTTAATTTTGAGAAACATATTAATTGAATTAAAGCTACTTTTACTAACAAACATCCAAGTTTTGAAAAGTAAATTCTTTATAGTAATGCTTTACTATAAATAAAAGCTATATGGGCAATTCCAGCGAAAATGGTACTTTTTGTAACGCACTGGTGTAATTAAGTAATTGAAATTGTAAGTAATTTAAACTGTAAGTAATTTAAATTGTTTATGTATAATTTCAAATTGTATATGTTTAATTTACTTTTTTATGTTTTGGTGTAGAGCCCTTTTGTAACGTAATGTAGAGCTAGTTTTACATTACATTACAAAAGGGACAACATTTGAACAACATGGTCCTAAAATACAAACTTGTTTGCTTTCTGGCGTTACATTACAAACAGTAGACTTTTTACTGGAAATTCCCATATGTACCTTAAACGAGCAAAGATTTTTAAATTTGATATCTTGGAAAATAAATCTCTATAAGTCCAAAGCTTCTAAAAAGGGTTTTATAAAAAAGGCTTGCTCAATTCGCAGACTAATGCATATTTGTAATGCAAGTCAAAATCCACTTCTGTTTTTTGTAACGTCACGCCAGCGCATATTTTTGCTTATATTTTCAAATCCTTAGAGTTGATTGCTGTAAATTTTTTTCTGCATAAAGTGCTACTTCATTACTGTACACTTTTGAAAATTTGACTTCGTCATTTAATTTTTTTACATTTTGTCGTACAAGTAACACGTCACGTTACAATGGAAATGCCCATATACAGCAATATCTTATTTTTTTAACATAATAGTTGTAACAACAACAAAAGTGAATAGAAAAAATATGGTTTTTAGGAATTTGTCTTATTAAGAAAAATGCTATAGAAAGTAGTGCATCTGATCTCGAGAATTTCATGCCGTGAATTTGCGCTTTCTGGAACCAATTGTAGGTTGAGTGTTTAATACTTCTTCAAAGTTGAGACACCAATTTGAAGATTTTTGTCAAACACAAAAACATCTTACAAAGAATTAAAAAAAAACACAACAGGTAGACATCTAACAGGAATATTGCACATCGGAAATGCTGCTGCAAGCGTTAAAATAACGGTAATTTTATATTTTAATAAGGTCATTTGTTGACCCCACTTTTTTTAAGTAATTTATTAATCTTTTTTCTCGAGTGCTACAATTGTTTGATTTTGATAACACCAAAAATCATTTGAATAAAAGCAAAAAGTACTGGTTTTTCAGCAAAAACTTACGTACTTAATATGCGAATTCATATGCATTCTTCAACATTATATGACAAAAAATTCATCAATGATAAAATATGCAAAAATATGCACTAACAAATCGATGCAATTTTTCAGCAAATTGATTTAAACCTTGAAGAAAAAGCATGCATTTGCATAAAATTCCACGCCCTAATCATTACTTTCCGTGTTACACGGTAATATATGTTAAGTTTTATATATATATTTATTGTTTATTATTAAAGTACCCTATTTATAGGTGATGTATTGTAAACTTGTTAGTAATTTCGCTACGTGGTCAAACATATTTAAATAAAGCATTGTGCTCTTACGCAAACGTATACGTTGAGAACGTTGAGCTGTTTCGTTTTCCTTACTTGCAAGCATCTGGAATTTTTTCAGTAGGCAAATATGTTGGTTGTCCGCTCGCGACCACATTAAAATCCAGAGATTGTATTAAACAAAATACGACCCTTTGGTGTTATAAGTCGTGACCACCAGAAGATATATTTAGCGTTAAAACCGCTTTATAATATTGGCTTTCTGATATTGAAAATCTAGGTGGAGAGTATAAAGATGAGAGTACTAAGTTTCGATTTAGCTCTTCAATACAAATGTTCGTTGCTTGCAGATAATCTTCACAATGATCACATATTAAGTAGTGTTTGATATTGGCTTTTATCAAAATAGCAGAACCTACATAAGCTCTATCTCGAAGGTCCTTGGTATCATATAATATATAACCATTGACTTTAAACGTATTTCTTGAGGTCTTCAACATCTTGATGGGGAAAATTTTGGAAAACGCAACGGTTACAACAGCAAGGTCCACGTCCTCCTCGCGTATACAGACGACATAGACATTGTCAGGAGAACTGAACGAGATGTAAATGGTGCGTTTTCAATAATTCCAATCAACGGTAACGTTAACGTGTCCGCATCATTTACGTATGAAGACGAGGCCTTTCGACTTTCGAGCCAATCAAAATCAGTCTCTTGTGCTAGCTAGTTCATTAATGTCTGCAAATAAAAACTTTAGTCCTTATGTAGTTTATTAACCGCACTTCTATTTTTTTTTTTTTTTTTTTTTTTTTGAAAAATGTAATATCTGCAAAATATTGGATTTTAAAAATGCATAAAACTCATTTAATTTATTGGAGACGTAACGTGACAAAAAGTTTACCTTTCTTTGAAAGTGCCCACATTGAGCGCCAAGAAAAAAATGCAACAATTAAACAAAAAAAACTTTATCAATTTCGATTCTTTTTTTAAAACATCTTAAATCAAACAAATCAGACTTAATAAATACTTATTGCTTAAAATTACAATATGAACCAAATAAATTATGTAAATATACAAAAATACAATATGAACATTTTATTTTAAGATGATTTTTTTAAAGGTTGCGAAAGAAAAAAAATCATTTCTTAAAAAAAACACCTCCTTCAAAGTTTTAGAATTTTTAAAGAACAGTTTGAGTTATTATATAAAAAAAATTAGCTTAACAATAAATTAGGTTTTTGACTTAGTCCATTTTTTAAAATTTAATATTTTGCAGATATTACATTGTTAAAAAAAAAAATTTTTTTAATATATTGTTTGTAGCCCCAAGTATTCCCTTTAAAATGGCATGCAACTCATCTTCGTATGATAAGTAGTTTTTGAGATATTGGAAAAATAAACTCAACACATTCGGCTAATTTGGCGAAATTATGACATTTTGAATTTGACATAACTTTTGCAAAAAAAATTTTAAAATTTTTTTTCGTTGATATATCCCAATAAAAAATGGAGCTTCCAACGAAGCAGGTTTGTAAGGGAGAAATGTAAAAGTTTCGCTTACCATATCGCTTACGGAAGACATGAATTTTATATGGCGTGTTCCCACTTTGAAGCAACACATTTTTGACACAGAAGGCGCTTTATTCAGCGCATATAAAAATTAGCTTTGCACACTGTATTTTCTGTTGCTGTTTTTTTTTATATGCTCCCTTACAAACCTGCTTCTTAGTAAGGGAATGTCGTGGCTCTTCAAATTTTATATATATATTAAGAATTCGTTCACTTACCTTACTGCATCTCTGTATGTCTTATTGCGTAGCGCATAAATGTGTGCTTACTTTTTAAAATGTACCATTATTGCTTCGCAAAATAGGAAATTTTTTATTGGGATGTTCAAAAGAGGATGAAAGGAACCTTCTCACCAAATTTCATTCAAATCGAAAGGGGTCGGGTCCTACTCTTGGTCGATTTGACATGGAATTACCCATAAATTAAGTAATTTCAATATATAAAAATGCATAAATTAATTGTTATTTGGAGCTTATTAGTAAAAACAAGTAAGAGTGCTATATTCGGCTATGCCGAATCTTATAAACCGTTTACCATGGTGCGATAAGAATAATCTACATATATAATATATCTGTGGCATTAAATAATAATGGCTTAAGTGGGAATTTCTTATTTATTTTGGGCATTACTCTTCCATTTTTGGGAGAAAAGTTTCAGGGTTTTCGGGAAATATATGCTGCTAAAAATTTCTGATATTTTGGTAAATAAAACGTGTTCATATGTCATACTAGAGCCCTAAAATTTAAAATGTTGAGTATTTTCAATAATGTCTTTGTACGAGAGTTACCACGCCCACTTTTCCAACCGCGCCCATATTTTGAGGGATACTGTGTATCGATAACCGATATGTTTGTACCTAATTTGGGAACTTTAGCTCGTTTCGTTCTCCAGATATGCAGATATGTATAACGTCTTTGTATGGGAAGTGCCACACCCACTTCTCCAATCCCGCCCATTTTTTTTAGAGAGTTTGTGTATTGGCAAGCAACATGTTTGTACTAAATTTGAAAGCCGTAGGTCTTGCCGCTCTCGAGATATGCAGAAAAAAAAGAATTTAAAAAACAACAACAAAATGGGATTTATAGAAAAAACTAGAGGTAGTCGTGGTTTTTTGATCATATCTCAGCCATTTATGGACCGATCATCCTGAATTTCAATAGCAAACAATTCCGGACTATATGTGACATAAATGTATAACAACCTTGCCTTCATCATATCTGAGGTTTTGGGAAAACCCATTTCAACGGACGGACAGACGGACAACCGGATTTGAACTTCCCTTCTCATAAGAAGCCAGAATATATATACTTTATATGGTCTTAGATCAATATTGTAGAAATTACAAACGGAATGACAAAGTTATATATGTATACCCTTTTACCTTCGGTGAAGGGTATAAAAACCAAATACATACATAACGAACATAGGTTTTCTTGAACTAAAACGAGCAAACAAAAGAATAATTAATAAATACGTTATTCAAATTTTTTAATTAATACATATTAAATTTTAATTAAACAATAAACTGTAAGAATATTTTATTAGTTATATCAGTAGTTTAAGAAAATCTTATAAAATAATCTTTTATACAAATAATTTGACTTAAATGTTTAGGATTGCAGCGTTTATTTTTTTCAGTTTTGATTAAATTTCACTTTGAAAAAACTCTTTCATTAATATCCATGAATATCCTATTTATCGGTCCTCTTCCTGGATTTTACTGTTTTAATTTTTTTAAATTTTTCAGACCGCATTAATTCGGTTAATGCTGTTAAAAGATTGATATGAAAGAAACAAATAACTAAACGCATACATATAAAAAGTACGTGAAACAACACATAATGTTTGTATATGAGGCAAAACAATTAACTAAAAACACAAAAAAATATCTAAAAATGTTGTTACATTGGTTAATCGGTTTAATCGTTAATCAAAAATAGGCAAATTTAAATTAACCGATCAGTTAATCAGGTAGTAATTAATCGGTATAAACCGAATGAATACCCTAGTATTTACGATAATCCCAAAACAATACAATAGTAAATATTTACTATATTATTTTTCAATGCTAAGATGCAAGACCATTTGCCCAAGATTGTGAATTGGGTTATTGATTTTTTTTTAAAGCCTTAAATGCTGCCTTATAATGCTTGTTATAGAGTACTACATAGAACTGAGCTCAGTCTTCAATCCTTTATGGAAAACTAAAAGCCAGGCCGCAGCATCATCAGTAAGAAGTTGCTTGTTTGTAGTTTTGTTTCTTCACTGTTTTGTAAATGTTTAGCTGTGATTCGAAAGCAATCCAGTTAATAAGACGAAAAATGCACAGCTAAAAAGTGCTTTACATATTTATTCTCAGGCTTATAGTGGCTGGTTCACGAGTATTGTGTTGTAGTTTTGGTGATATATAAATTTTATTCTTTGATTATTGCTGTTGCTGGTCACAGAATAAGGGAACAAAAAAAAAACAAAACGCAAAAGAGAGAGAGTATAAAAAGAATCACAGCGTGTTGTCTCTGATGCGTTGATCATTCATTATTTAAGAATTGAAAAGTTAATTAACATTTTTTTATCCTCAACCACAAGGAAAGCAAAGCGAAAATAAAAAATATAAAAAAAAACGAATAAAGATGCATTGCTAGGCAATTTACGAGTATGAATTTATTGAAAATATAAGAAAATATTTTCTGAAATAAACAACAACACAAAAGTAAAATTTATAATCCCGAATTAGTTTCGTTTTATTTGCTTGAGCTCCTTTGCTGCTGCCAAGGCTGTTTCAATTGACAGTGTAAAGTCTGTAATTTGTTCAAATTAAGTTGTAAGATTTTTAGCTGTTATTAATATTAGTGAGACAATTTTATTTGGTATTAATTATGAAATATTTAGTACTGATAAATTTTGTATTAGTAGTTTTCAAAATGATTTCCTTAATAATATTTGAGTTTAAAATATTTAATAGAACATCTGATAACTTTGTTGTTATTATTGTAATTAAAATTAAAAACTCTTATTTAATGAATTAAAATTAGTTATAGCAATTTAGTCAGAGATAACAGGAATCTGTAGCAATTACGAAATATTACAGCGAAAATCGCTAAATTTCGCCAAAATTAAATTTTTCTAGATTGGTAGTAAAAAGATCTACAAATAGGAGTTAAATATAAAACTAGGGATGTAACAAAACGCTTCTTTGCTGATACGATACCGATACGAATATTAATTTTTAATTCAAGGTAAAATTGATAAAACACAAGTAGAGTAATTTTTTATTATACAAAATTATAGTGTAAGAGATTATCAATAATTTAAATTGATATTAATGTTATTAAAAAAATATTGAAATTGATTTTATGACAATATTAACAAAAAATAAATAAAGTTTTTATAAAAAAGAACAGTGTAAGTGATTGTTAATATTCAAAATTTAAATTACTAAGATTTTTGTTAGAAATACAAGGTATTCTCAACTTTTGAGGAGATCGCAAATACGTTCGAACCAAATCTGCAGTGGAAAATAGTCTCACAGATGCGACAGAACTCATTTGAAAACTCAAGTATTTCTGCACCAATCGGATCTGCGTCACGAGAAATATTAGGAGATCAAAGGTGTATATCGACTTCCTCTTTAGCTGAACCAGAGCTGAGGATGGACAGAGGCTCATCCTCCGCTTATTTTCCTTCAATTTGTTCACAAACGCTCCAAAGGCAATTTTAAGACTTATCAGAACTTTTGCTAAGTGCAGGGGTGCCTGGGTCTTCAACAATTTCAGAATGCATAGTCATAGCAGCTTAGTAGGACGTTTTTTCGATACGATTGAAGCCGTTTGCTTTTAAAATATTCGAAGAATTTTAGATAAACAATAGATTTCATTATTCCTCAAATCTTTCACTTAGAACTAATACTAAGTAAAGTCGCCAATATTTGGCCCTCTGAACGATTATCTATCTCAGTTTATTCATTTATTATATTTTCTAATAATGTTCGAAGATCGTTAACTTGAGGAATAACGTCAGACAATGTGGCTGTGGTCTTGTTTATGGATTTTGTAGGCTCTTCAAAGTCACCCAACATCTTTAGCAAAATTATTTTTATTCTCAGAAACATCTCATCGAAAATCATTTAAAAATAAACAAAATTTTTACGTTTTTTGTACTACAAATACATAAAAGATTTAGCAGAGATTTCACTAGAATCGGTCAAAAAGTAGAATCAGTTTAAAATATTATTGATAAGTTACACAGCAAACGCGTAAATGCATGTATGTAGAGATTACTTTCCACATTTGCATGCGTCTTGAAAAAAGGTCAAGAAAGTACCAAGCGCATAGAAAAAGTTCGCCCTACACCCGCTAATATAAAGTATTTTTGCAGGGCAGCTTCAAAAAAATCCTTTTTTAAATGTATCGTTATATCTTTGGCATTTAGAGACGGATCTTAAAGTGTGACATATCAACATCTTTTTCCTGAGAAGACTGATGTTTTGCTCTAAAAGCCATTGGCCTGTTCTATACTAGATCTCTCTTTCTACCACCCTTATGGATAAACAACAACGCAAGTGAATTCAAAAGGGTTGTAATTTAACATTTTTAATTTATAAACAAATCTTTTAAATATAACATAAATACATATAAATTAATTACGCTAAATTTCATTATATTAATATTTTTCACACTTCCTTTTTTGTTCTATTTTATTTTTGATGTTGATTTTTTTCCTATTACATTTTATTGTTAGCTTTCTTTGATAAATACATAGAAAAAAATTAATTAATTTCTCCAATCACCAAATTTATTCCAAATTCATAATATCTAGCAAACAAGTTGTTGATTTTGCACCTATTACCAAAATTATTATATCGATTACTAAAAATTTTAAAATTTTGAAAAAATATTTTCCATAAATGATATTTTTAATTTTAATTAAAAAAGTGATCAAAAAACGTTGCCATTTCAAACAATGTGTTAATTTATTTAAATAAATATTGACAATTCCCAAAAACAATTCTACATGTTTAAATTATTTTATTTAAAACGAAAAAAGTCAATTTTGTTTTTTAATTAAAATTTGAATTGAAAATTTATTTCAAAACAACTAAAATGTTAATTAAATCAAAATTAAATTTTTAATTTTCTTTCAACTAAAAAAATAATTGATTCAATTATCACGTTAATTTAATTTAAATACTTTTTAAACCATTTTTTTAATTGATAAACACTTTTTTCTGTGTAACATTTAAATTCTCACACTGTAATTCAACAATAAGTTAATAATGAAGCACCCTCGCGAAAAGTCATTAAACGTTTGCTAATGAAGTTATCCGATAATGCCAGCAGAAATATGTTAAAATTTCAGAAATTTACAGCAAATAAATTTAAACAATATTCGCAAAATCTTTTGAAAATTTTGTTTGACTGCATGAATTTCGAATTGAATCGTGTTCGATTAAAGAATTCAGTTGAAACCACAGAGTACACACAGAGGTGACACGAGGCGGAAGATTTGGTTTTTTTCTATCTCTTTCTTCGAAAGCTGCTCATTTTGCATTTCTCTTTACAACATCTTTAATGCCGTAATATATTATATATTCATTCCTGAAATACGTAAAAGGCCATTACAAAGTTCTTCCTAGCAATCCTATCATTAGCTAGATTTTTTATTTCGGACCAGCTGCGTCCAGTTGACCCCACTTCTTTCTCAAACTGCCTCCTCCATGTGTGCGATGGTCTTCCAACGCGCCTTTAGCCTTGGAGGTTCCGATCTAAGGCAGTTCTGGTTCCATTTACGAGTACGAATTTCGGACATTAAGGGGATTTAATGCGAAGTAGTCCAGAGCGCTTCGTTGCCGATACACGCAGGCCAAAAAATTCGCATTATTCTACGTAGACAGCGGCGTTCCATGATTCGCAGCCGCAAAGCAGTATGGATTTAACATTACTGTTAAAGATTCTAATTTTAGTGCCTGTGGAGAGTTGGAAGGAGCTACATACCGCGTTAAGTATGCTATAAGCAAGTTTTGCCTTTTCGAGTCTGTTCTTTATGTCTTGGGAGGAGCCTCCCGACTTCAAAATGACAGAGCCTAAATAAACAAAAGATCCTACGTCTTCAAGGGCGCCATAAAACAGTACAAATAGTTGGGTATTTTTTATGTGTTGATCCGCATAGTTTTCGTCTTAAGGGAGTTTATTTTAAGCCCAACTTACCGGCCATCAGTTCAACCATGCGTAGCTTTTCCTGCATGTCGTAATACAATGAACATAAATTTATTTTAGTGAGATTTATTTGCAAAACGGTTTCAAAATTTACTTTTTTGTGTTGATTGTAGCGGCCTGTTTTTACATATTGCCGTTTCACTACCAAAAAACGCTATCTGTCTCTTTCTCGAAAGCTGCAACTGATTTGGGCCTCTTTCATACGTCACTTTTTTCACCTCTGTGGTTGAAATGACTAAAATTAATTTGGAATCCATTTTAAATCATTTCCAGATTTTTGTAAGCAAATAAAACTTCCCAATCCCAGGGACCGCAACAGTTATTCCTTTTTTCATAAGTCAGATGATAAAAGTTATGTTTTGATTTTTATTATATTGGACAAAAGTAACTGTTAATTTTTTATTTTTATTTTTTTGAACAAAAATAACAGTTATTTTTTGATTTTTATTTTTTCGATCAAATATAACAGTTATTTTATGACTTGTATTTTATCGAGCAAAAATAAAAGTTATTCTTTAAAGAAATGTACGGGTTATAATTATTTAGTTGACTTTTAATATTGGTTTCAATGTGCATTGGGATATCTTCCAATGATGTACACACATTAAAATAAATATTTAAAGACAACTCAATAATTATAACCCGTACATTTCCTTAAAGAATAACTTTTATTTTTGCTCGAAAAAATAAAAATCATAAAATAACTTTTTTTTTTGTTCAAAAAAATAAAAATCATAAAATAACTGTTATTTTTGCTCGAAACAATTAAAATAAAAAATAACTATTATTTTTGTTCAAAAAAAAATAAAAATAAAAAAATAACTGTTACTTTTCCCAAAAAAATATGTCCAAAAAAATATAAAGCTAAATATAACTGTCATTTTTGATCGAAAAAATAAAAATCAAAACTTTAAAAATCATAATATTTTATCATAGAAAAGTTCATAAGGATCAATATGGTATACTTTAATTTCTTTCCAGCATTTATTTCTATATGCTTTTTTTGTTTTAAAATTTCAAAATACCTGTTATTTTCGGTACCTGCCCAGCCCTAAGAAAATATCTGACCCTAATCTTATTTTATATTTACCGCTGGGATTATATAGATTTTACAAAATTTACAAACCTTTAAAGGCCAATTTCACCAAGTTCAATTATAATTAACTATCATTTATAACATTCAAAAAGAAATTGTTAACTGGTAGTTAAAGCAATAGTTAGTTTTAGCTGAACTTGGAGATATTGGCCATACCAGAGTTAATGTTTGTTAGTTAAAAATTAAATAAAAACATTTAAAGTAATTATGTACTTAAAAAACTTATAAGTATTAAAAAAAATTGTATCTCTCAAATGACAACCATCAATAGGGATTTAACAAATATTTTTTTTTTTTATTAAACAAGAAAATGCAAAAAAAAATCAATTTAAAATAAATGTAATTTGTTTATAAAAATTAAAATAATAATAAAAATGTTCAACAATTTAAATACTTGTACAATTAAAGTCAATAATTCAATTATATCGTGTCGCTAGCGATATTTTGAATTCTATTAAAATTAACGGATTAAATAAAAAAAATTTACAAATCATACACAAACACATACACACACACACACACACGCACACATATGCAAAGATTTGTCATTTAAGTTTGAAACTTGAGACGACATAATAATAATGTTTGCATATAAAATTGTATCTGCACGAATGAATGTGTACGATTGAATGAATAAATGAATTAATGCACGTTCATCTATTAAATGATCAAATTTTAAATATAACGATTGGCTTAACTGATCAAACTATTGCGATTAGACGCCATTTACATTTAATACTCGTATGTATAACCGATCTAATGTTTAGGTTTTTAACACAAATGAACTGTTGACGCCAGAAATCCATTTAGGTGTGTATAAACGCATTTCCATAAGTGGCCATTCAACCAGGCAGCGGGCAGTCATTTCAATATTTAGTCAGTCAGCTAGACCATGTTTTAACCAACTAGTCCGTCCCAATATACAAACTTTTATAGTTACATGCATACACTCTAACTAAGAGATAATAAAGTTTTATTTTATTTCTTAGTTGTTATTACAGTTTGTGTGTTTTTAAAAGAATAACACCGAAACAGGAAATTAAAAATATGCATATTGTAACATTATTAAACATTTTAGCAGAATGAGAAAGAAATAATAAATAAATAACAAAAAATATTTTAATACAAACATAAACAACCAGCATTAAGATAAAAATTTAATAAAAAAATTTAAAACGAAAATAAAAATCAATGAATTAATTCATGTTAAATAAATTTTTAATGTATTTTATTTATTTTAAGTGCTTGTAATGTAAATTTATTTAAACAAATAGTACTAGTCTAAAATGAAATTTCTGACCAAATGTAAACGTTAATTGGCAATATTTTTTTTTACTTTAAGCCAACACTCTGGGGATACCCCTACTGATGCAATGCATGGTATTGCTATTAGAAAAATAGGTTATAAGAAAAAGGAAAGAGGGAGTGGTGGACATTTACTGCCCGTTCGCCGATATCGAACGTTAACGTTCGCATAGAAAATTACATTTAAAACAAAAAAAATTTTTGAAATTTTGTTTTAAATGTTATTTACTATGCGAACGTTAACGTTCGATATCGGCGAACGGGCAGTTAATAAGAATTTTTCCAAATTGTTGCCGACTGGAAAGACTTCTTCCAGAAGTATGTTCCACATACGGCTTGTTTGACCGAGAAACGAATTTTCCCTGTAATGCGTTGTGCGATACACTGGGCAGTCGACAACGAACGGATGTGATCTGCTGGAAAGGCGAGTACTACGGACATGCGCCCTCGTCTCAGGGATGAGTTCGCCCATCTCAGCTAAACACTTACCGTGGTAATATAGATAGAACAATGACTCACGACCCTCATTCCCACGATACTGGATCAATAGAGGTGGAGTCAATAGATCTGGATACACCACTGTCATTGATGGGCTTCAACGCTCTCCTTTGCGCCCAATCCAGAAGCTTCACTATAGACCCTTAAGCACCTGCCCAGATATGGAAATTGTATTCCATTTTCGGTGGGATATAGGCGATATAATTAGTAAGGATAATAGCGGGAGTAAAGTAAATCTTGCACCGTTTTAAGAAACCAAGACACCTGAATGCTTCTTTCGACACTTGAAAAACATGTTGTTTCCAACGTTCACATTGGATTTTCATGCCTAGAAAATCAATAGTCTGAATCCTCGATAGCTATACCACTCATGGATACAGATGACGCTGACTCCGCAAGACGTCTGTGGGTCAACATACAACACTGGGTCTTACGAGCATTAAAATCGACCCTGTTCCCAATTCGGAGATCGTCATAAGGTCATGATTGAGTGTGTCGTTCATATTCTGCCTCATAGCTTCAGCCTCAGTACGGTTTAATCTATGATTAAAGGAAAATGAATGACATCTGGAAAAGAATGTAAGGATTGGAAGTTAGACCCAGGAGGTCGTTAAAAATCATAAGAAATATTGTAGAAAAAGAAAAGAGCCCTGTGGTACCCTTGAATTCAAATGAAACTCATCCGATGAGAACCCTTCTATAACAAAACGTATATATCGGTCATATACTTAATGACTAATCCTTGATCCAACCATGATAATTTATATATTTATTCCCCCCACCACAAGTGGTGAACTGTGATATAGATTTACGGGAATACCTGTCTTGCAACTTAACTTCACGGTGGATCTCAACCACTTGGTGTGTTAATATTAAGCACTTAACAAATGCCCATGTGTCAATGAAACATCAATTGGACAGCAATTCGACTGTAATATTTTCCCAAAAAGGATACGTCCCTCTCTTGCTATCTAACCTCCACTGCTATTCATTGACCTCAGCAGCTTCTGCTATATAGAAACAGCACATAGGGCAATCCACAGGCCGAACTTTCCTACACGGGTGAAAAATCCGCCTTCAATGTGAATGTAACCCTACCAGCGACTTTGTGTTTAAATCACAGACACTTCGTGCATCGCGAGAGTATATTCTTTTCAAAAAGGCTGCTCTTCGTTGAAAGCTTTTGTAAGTTCATTCCTTGAAAAGGGCACTTTCCCACTGCGAACAACTTACTGAAGAACAATTTTCAATCAGAAAAGCCAGGCTTCCGCAAAGACAATCATCCTGAAAGACAGGAAGCATTTCTCGCAAGAAGCATGCTAACGGAGAAGTCACTAATAGTCCGACCGGTGCTTACACCCACCGGTGTCACTCCCGTGGCACCATCAGTTAAGTACTAAGGTACAATTCCGAATACCTTGAAGTCCATTGGACTCCGAGAAGCTCTGTCATTTGGATGTTTGGTACATCCCAGGTTGTATTCACCTTTTTTACGCTCGTCGATTTTCAACGTCCGAGGCGAGAACATCAACACAGCAGAAACTGCCATGCACCTCTAGCCCGCTATCATTTCTTTGTTCTTAATAAACTCCATGGAATAACGACTATAAGCTGATGCACAACTGAAACTATACGTTGCTGCAAGTTCATAATACACAAAAGGTAATATTGAAAAAGATATTTGTTACTTATGACGTTTTTGCAGCAAATAAGCGATATACAAATATTCTTTCTCTTACTGGGTTGAGGCCCTACCCAAGTATTGCATTTTTTTTTGTTTTAATTTAAGTTAAAAAATAAATATATCTTAGATTCGAGACTTTGACATTGCATCATCATTTTCTGAAAGACTTAAGCTGGATGTCCACTACCACAACAAAACTTCATTCTTTCAATCACCTGTCCTTTGCATTATGATTACTGGCAGCTACACCGTAAAACTTTTCTTGCAATAATTTACATTTTTAATTATTTACATAAATTTGTTGATTGAAACAATTCAGCGAGAAAACGATTGTTCGAATAACATGGACGACATCATCTTTAAAGTGGTAGTAGATTCGTACAATAATGATGATGATCGTCATTATGATGATGATTATTATTATTATTGTGATTGCTAACAGTCAACTGGGCCATTAAGATGATACAGGTGTCGCTACTAGAATTTCATTATGCTGTCGAGAATGTCTACTGTATAGAGGGGCACACAAATTTGTTTTCATCTTTATTATAATTTTTTTGAAATTCTGTTTTTGAATCGGATTTGTTTACGTTGCAGTAAATTAGTCATTATTTTAAAATTAACTTGATTTTAAATGACATGAACAAATTTATGAATCAAAATATGATATTGTTTTTTTTAACAACAAACAAAAAGAATTTATTTATGATGAAATTTTCAAAGGGAGATTTTTAATAAAAACTGGATTGGATTTCTTGATAACGCGATATGATTTTGTGCCTATAAATATGCAAGTATTTAAGTTTTTAGTTTATGGGCGAAATAGTTTTAACTCAAGTTCCTTTTTATAGAAACTATCCAAATGTCATAAGTATATTTTCTTCTTCATAAACCCTCCGGCTCCCGGTGGAACATAGGGCCACATCAAAACTTCACCGTTTATTTCGATCCCTCGCTAAATTTTTCTCTTCGTTGAAAGAATATCCAAGTTATTGTATATCTTTTTCTATGTAAGTTTTGGTCGTCCTCGTTCTCTGATGCTTTACGGGTTCCATTGGCGTGCTTGTCTATAGATTTCAGTTGGATGTTTCCGTAGAGTGTGCCCAATACATTTTCGCCTATTCCTTTTAATCTCTAGATGAATCGGTGTTTTTTTTTTTTTGTTCGAAGTTCCTCTTTCAGCCACTCGATCTCCATGATTTTTCTGAGACACTTGCATACAAATGTTAAAAGCTCACTCACGGATGCTTTCAACCAAGTTTCGCAGCCGTACAACAGAACCGATTTAACTTTAGAGTTGAATAACCGTATTTATGTAAGAGTTGATGTAGAGGATGATCTAAAGATTTTGCAGAGCTGAGAAGAAGGTCGTTCGCAGCACCGCCGTCTGCTGAAATTACACTACCAATGTAATTGAAAGAGTTGACATTTTCATCGCCTGCTTTAAAGTTGATGCTTGGGTCCAGCAAATTTATGTTAAGTGCTTTCGTCTTTCTTAGAGTTGAACTTCAAACCAACTGAGTAATTCGGTAATGATGTCATCGATTTTGCTTTGCATGTTGCTATGCTTGGAAGACATTAGACATATATCGTCAGCATAAGCCAGATCTGCCAGATGTTAATGGAATTTCGATCGTATTCTCGTATTCCCCAATTTTCCCCATCATCAATCCGTGTCAATACATCGTCCATAACTTTGGGGAATAGTAATGGCGAAAAGAGACAACCTTCATGAACCCCAGAAATGGGGTATTAAACTGATCGGATAGTTTATTATTATAGAGAACTCTGCAACGAAAGCCGTCGTTTTGGGTTTTATCAACTTTGGGAAAATGCCCCCCTGCCGTAGTGCATCCCAGATGCACTCTCTATTTATGCTATCAAATGCCGACGAATACAAGCTTTCCATTCGTCTGACTGTTCGATTATAACTCTTGATGTGTTTATGTGATCAACACAAGAGTGGCTTAGACGAAATCCAGTTTGCTGTCTTCGTATTGTTGAGTACAGATTTTCATTTACAAGGATAAAAAGAGTCTTAGTGACGGAATTGACATGAACATGGTACCTCTGTAATTTTTTCATTTACTTAGATCAACCTTTTTGTGATTTTGATCAGGATTCCTTCCAACCATTCCTAAAAACGGTTGGAAGAAATCCTGGAATCCTTAATTCAGGATCTTCATTTGTCTCCCATATTTTCGCGAAGAGCTAATGTAATAGTACAGCGGTGGTTCTAGGGCAGGCTGTCAACATCTCAGCAGATATGTTGTCGACTCGAGGGAAGGCATATAAAACTACATACAAAAGAAAGAGACAGCCTGCATAAGCCTCTCAAGGGCTTTTTGTTTAATGAGCCTTGATAGAGACATAAAAAGCCAAATTTAACCCTTAAATGTGCTAGGATACAAAATAACCCCAAACAGAAAATTTTTCCTCTGACAATACTTCGGTTTTTAAACTTGATGTTGAATAAGATATTTTTTCTCCATCTCTCTTTAATTTTTACCTGTCACATGTCAAAGTTAACAAATATATTTTGGGAAATTGGATCCTAACAAAAATATTGTGGTTTCTTCTTTTAAAACAAAAAAAAAAAAAACTTAAGTCTGTGAATAATTGCTAATCTTTATAATTATTTGAAAACAATAAAGTCTCCATTAATTTTGTTTGTTTTGCATAAAATTCAATTGTTGTCCCCATTCTGTTCTTTGTGATTATCTGGCGCATCCTGTACATCCTGTTTATTGTTGTCCAAAAGGTTTTATTGCTTTTATTGGGGGAGGCGTTTAAATGTTGATGTGCTATGAAATATGAGGACTCGTTTGTTTATTCAACAACTACACGAATTAACACATCACAATAATACAAAAATAAACGTTAATAAATTAAAATAATAAATAAATAAATGAGCTGAGATGAAGCGTTCATTAAAAATGGCTTGCGCATAAACGATGTACATCGCTGAACAATAAATTAATATTAGGAAAGCAAATGGCCAAAAGACAAGGTAGTTAGTTTTAAAAAACTTAAAGGTAAATTAAGTAAAATCTATGAAGGGGGAAGGACACCTGACTATTGCCTGAACTTTCGAAATCAATCGGTTAGTGAAGTGTAATCTAAGTAGAGTAAAGTTAGAGTAGAGTCAGCGTGTCGTTGCAGGAAAGGTAAGGTAGAGTTCGAGAAGGTTTAAAGTAAAGTCATGGTTGAGTAAGATAAATAAAGAGGCAAAGTATGCCTGAAGTTGAGTTCGAGCCGAGATACATTTGAGTTAGATAACTCAGAGGGTAGAGTAAAAGAAGAATTCGGGTAGTGTAAGATTAAACTAAATTTAAAGTAGAGTAGAAAAATTATGGTAGTGTTAGATTTAAATTCCAAAAAAAAAAAATTTTCAAGTGATTAAGATTTACATTTAAGGTAGTGTTTTGAAATACCTAGAAAAAATTTATAAATATAAACAATTTAATAATGAGAATGTTAATCATCTTATTATGATTCTGTTTAAAGCAAACCCTCCCATGAAACTTGATTTTTTTCATCCTTTATGCGCTTGTGTTGTTTAATAAATTGCGAGACAGGATTAAAGGAAAACATATCGAGTTACGTTCTTGATTGCTACTTTCAATGGAATCAAAATAAATGCAAAACTCAACCAAATTCAACATATGAATACACAAGGATTTTGCTAAAAATTGCCGCCGCTTTATCTTGGCTGATGACAATAAGGCTGAATTCAACTCAAATTAAACTTACTCCACAAACATACTTACTCGTTTCAACTTAATAATTTTACTTAAAAAAAATACAATTCAAAAACGTAAACTAATCGAAGACTTTCAAGCACTTGCGCACGATGTTGTTTAAAAATGGTGAGAAATCTTAACACATTCAGTAGCAAATCTCGAATTGCTAAAAGAATCGGCCCACAGTTCTCTTTGTTTATGTAAATAAGTATGAATTTTTTGTGTTTAAACGACATTCCGCTCATATTCATTATAACTCTTATGTGTATTCCAGCCATAGCAATTCCATTCGGTGGTTATGGCTAATAACCAACAATTGGCAATCATTATATACTTTACGGCCACTAAAAACTGAAATGGCACCAATTTTTCGTAAAACTTCTAAAACATGCCGGCCTTACAAGAATACACCATTTCGGTCATTGTAAAATGCCATCATAATAAACACACGGCAAATGGCCAACAGGCGCAGTTAAAGTCACTATAACTAAAACAGCCACAACAACGACCACGTTGATGGCTACTGCACTCAGCCAGCCAGCCAGCCAGTCAGTTATAGAGAAACACAAGGTCCCGACAATTTTATGTTTATCGGCTAATGAAGTTGACAACATGCGGATTAGCGTATTTAGTCAGCGTCACCACTACCGTCATCATCATCATCGTCATCACAACTACAACAATCTCATCGGAAGCAGAATCTTCTGAATGGCAACAAACTGAATTTATATGCCATATTCTGATTTTATTTCTTTTTTTTTTTTGCATTTCGTTTTTTTTTGTCCATCGTTTACTGCCTCCTTAAGTTGTTTCTTCATTTAGTCTTAATATAATAATTTTCATTTGTCTCTCACACCATCATCGTCATCTTTTTTTCTTCTTTCCTTTCGCTGCAACAACAAGGACAATATAAAACTTAATTATAAATTAATAACTCTGAAAGTTATCATTAGATTAATATTCTGAAGAATCTACAATATTCCTAAAGAAAAAGCTGAGCAAAGTTGTTGGGCATGCGTAAAGTTTTCTCGGAGACTTGCTACAATTTGTTGTATTGCTTTTGTATGTTGTCGCATTAAATAGCAACATTGCCGTTGAATAAATAATTTGTACTTATGATTATGTTGTGGCGGTAGCTTTTGATGGAACTATTTTGTTAAACCGCTAACATACAATTATTTTATTAAAAATTTTTATACAACAACAGAAACAAAACTAGAAACGGACATTTCTTAGAATTTTAACAAGGTTAGGTTTGGTTCCATTGGCAGCCGCAATCTAGCACAGCTCACGTAGGTCCAGTAATGAAGTCCTGTTGTGTTACCATGTTTTACCACCTCGCAAGGGTCCTATGTTTTCAGACTGTTGACATTCTCATCCAGCCATCCGGTTGATTCAATGAAGGAATATATCCTGTTCCAATTAATGCCAGAGAGATAGGGTTTGGCCCAAAGAGCTCTTCGACCAAACAGTTTGAGGCCTAAGACTCCGACTGTCCGCCAAAGCCAGAGAAAAGGTTCCTTGACTCTTCCTCCTCCTTGTCACCGCAAATTTTACATAGGACATTGAGCCGTAGCCTTTGAGCGTGTGAAGTCTGGACAGCCTTAATGCTAAGAGCTTATACAAGGTCAGGTTAGATTCCATTGGCAGGCCCAATCAAGCACAGCTCACGAGGAACCAGTTATAAGTTTCTGTTGTGTTACCATGTTTCACCGCCTCCCAAAGGTCCTATGTTTTCTGGCTGTTGACATTTTTACCCAGCCATCCGGTTGATTCAATGAAGGAATATATCCTGTTCCAATTAATGCCAGAGAGATAGTCGCAAATTTTACATAGGTCATTGTAAGGGAGCCCTAGCCTTTGGGCGTGTTTCCCAATGAGCCAGAGTCCAGTTATAACCGCAATTATGTTCCTGAGGTAAAGTCTGGAGAGCTTTAATGCCCACCGGGTCTTTTCTTTTATCTATGATGGGCCCGATTTTCCTGGTTTTCCCACATGTTATTTCATTAAACCACCTCTGACTGTCAATAAGATGAAATTTGTGTGCAATAATTTGCTTACTCCTAAGGACCGAAACACCTATGAATATCATATGTCAAACCGCTACGATTGAACGTGCTTTTGGCATGCGCCAACAAGTCAGCCATACAGTTTCCATGTATGCACCTGTGGCCAGTTTCCCGGTTTAGAGTAACTACTGAATGTCCCGATATCTCCTCCAGAGGCACCCAGCCTTCTCGGGTAATTTTCGATGTGATAAGCATACAATACAGGGATCTTATGGCCACTTTACTATCGGTCACAATGTGAATATCCCTGCCAGATATCTCCCCACACCGAATGTACCCCGTGGCTGTGTATATGGCCATTATCTCGGCCTCAATGACACGACAGCCTAAGAGGAATGCTCCAGTTTAACTGTTCGGAGTAAATTCCAGAACCGACGCCATCTTCATCGAGTGCTTTAGACCCGTTTTTTAATATCCGTATCGGATTCGGAAGAATTTGAAAGTCATCGTAGTGAATCATGCTATCCAAAATGCTTACGGTAAAACGAAGATCAAAGATTGCCTCAGTAGGGCTTTTCGCTATTCAATTTTAACGTCAGTTGAGTTGTTTAAAATATTTAACAGCAAAATTAACGTTAATTTTATTCAGTTACTTTTTTAACAATAACGTTTACAAATATGTTCTATCATAACGTCAGCTATTTAAGTTAACTTATGCTCGGTTTATGAGATCTCAGTTAAACTAGGTTTAGGAAATCTAAAAACAGATTTTTGACTCCATTTCTAAGTTTGTATACAAAACTTTGACGGAACAGCTTAATTTTGCTAAAAATGTTGGTCTTTAATAAAATAATAAAAAAAAAATCACATTTCGCCGGAAAAATTCGAGTTTCAGAGTACGTTAAACTAAGTTTAAACTTAATCCATATCTCAAAAACCCGGCCTTAACGGAAAAATATTTGATATTCATAATTAGAATTATGGTTATTTTATTGAACAGTTAATGGTTTTTAATCCAAATTTTGATATTTTAATCAGGTTTAAGTTCATTGAATTTAATTTTAATTAAATTATTTTTATGAAGAAAGGAATTTTTACAACATGAACTAAATTAAAATTTATTGATAATTTTTCATTCTTGACTGAACTGGGAATTTAACCCAGGTTTTTAGGGACAGGTTGCTCAGACTAGTTTCGATTGTAACCACACAATCTCTTCGGTGGGGTTTGCCGTTTTAGCTCTCACCGCCATTGACGACGGATGACGTCATTAGTCAGACATCAATCCTTAAACAAAATGGTATATTACCTTGGTAGATCGAAATTTGCTTTGAATGAATGATTACCTATTTTAATTGATCTACGTGTTCTTCCTTACTTCTTTTTTTCGTACTATTTGTCAAGAAAGGGTTCAATTCCCAGCTCAGTCAATAATGAAAAATTATAAATCAATTTTTATTCATTTCATGTTGTAAAAATTCCTTTCTTCAATAAAATAATTTAATGAAAATTCAATTCAATGAACTTATTGTTTATTTTTAAATTCATAGTTATTTTTCAAAAATAAATAGGTACAAAGTTTTTCATAAAATCCAAAAAAAAAAAACAAGCAAGAAATTTTGGTAAATAAAAGTAATTCATAAATAAATATATTTTGAGTTCATTGCACGCATTAACATTTGAAAACTTCACATTAATAAGTTAGTTGCAAAAATAATAATAAAAAATTTGTTTTCTTAGAGGTATTCCGTTTTGTTATTTTCATTATTTTGACAAATTGTTTAACAAAGATGCCACCTGTTATGGTATTCTGTAACTTCTAACAATAACAAAAATCGTTAAAAGTGTCAACCTATTTTGTTGTTTGCACTAACGATTATGGGATTCTGTAAGTTGTTCTTAACAAAGATAAAAGTTAACGTAAAGTGGCATCACTGTTAAAAAAATGTGAAAAAAAAACAACGAAAAGCTCAAAGAGGAATACAAAAAAAATCAAATCAAATTATTAAAACTAAACAGATTTTATTTAGTTTTGTGTTTTTTAAGAAAGTAAGTAAAGAATTTTAACTGTTAAATTAAGTGAAAAATTCTCAGTGTCCATTTTCAAGTTATACTTTTTTTTTAACTAAAATTTTTTTATTTTTTCGATATTAAACAATAACCCCCATATATGTAGCAGGTTTATGAAACGAATTTTCTATGAAAACTTTTATTAATCAAAAATATTTTTTATGAATACGTGGGTTAATAAACAACACCAAAAAAGTTGTCGTTTACTTAACACAAACAGCTGACTTTACGGTAACAAGGGTTGTTAAAAATGTTACAGAATGGCAACATCGTTAATTTGCTATCTTAACAATAATAACTATTTTTAAAATTTATTACAGAATCGCACTACAGATTAAAAACTTTTAGCTACGTTGTTAAAATTAAGTTACTGAACTTATGTATTATTACCAAAAGCAATAACCGTGCCGGTAAAATTAACGCTAAAGTTAATCTTTAAAAGTTAGAGAATTGCGCTACAGGTGTAGCTTAATCAACGTTCGTTTGCCAATTTATATCATACAGGATTCTTACATGTCCGATGTTGTACCTATCCATGCTCTAGTGGCCCTTAGCCTTACCGCTGCGTTTGCAGCCAACTTTTTCACCAAAAAGTCTGGTGGTATCCAGTTTAAGATCGTTAACATGATCTAATGACACCTGTTACCGTTATTGCCACCATTCTTATTATACGCTCAATACTTGGCGAAGTAGTTTTTCCCCTTAGCGCCGAACACCAGACATCTGCGCTGTAGAATATAATGGGTTTGATGAAACATTCGTATAACCAGTATACATTCCTCGAGCTGATTCCCCAGTTTAAGCTAATGGCCCTTTTACAGCAGTTGCCGCCTTAGTAGTCCTTAAAATGGTGTTCATCTTAAAGTTATGTTTTCTGTCCAATATAAGCCCAAATTATTTGCCATTGTCGGAAAGTTTTAGTGAGACCCCATTAATTCCCGGGCTGAAAAACTAAGTAATTTTTACCTCTAGAGCGTGTAGTGCCAGATTCCAAATAAATGGTGAGAGTACCCCTCCTTGTAGTATGCTCCTAGTCGCAAATTTCGAAATGTTCGAGGCGCCCAATTTAGATTATACACGCCTGTAAAGCAGGATACTGCTGACGAATTAAATAACCACTGAGAATTAGTACAAACTAGTGGTAAACATTTTTTAAATACTGAGGATGTTTGGTGTCTACGACTCAAGTGGATATCCTCCATAATTATCTATTTCAAATTAAAAGCGTAAGACTTTAGAAACACCAAGATTTCAATACGGCATTTCCACTGAATTCGCTGCGAAACTAAGTTGGCCATCAGATTTGTATTTTAAGCCCGAACCAGAAACGCCAGATATTTCCCTACAAATACAATTGGCAATCGGATTGGGAATCTGATAATACGGATGAAACATTCATGGTTTTTATGGACAAACGTCAACAAATATTTTAAATGCACAAATGGCTCCAATTTGCACAAAGGTGGCTGTCACACTTGAGGTTTACGTAAGGCCTCTTTGCACTATTGTAAAAGTCTTACTATTACACTTGTATAAAAGTCAAGCGATTTTCCTCTCACAAAGTCCAATAATTGTTGGTGCGATTGCCAATAAAAGAGTGGTAAAAACTGAGGTATCCCAAAATTTTACATATCGTTACCTTCACTCGAAAAGGAGCTAAGTCCAATTTTATAAATTATACAGGACAGGGAAAAACTTTAGTTCTCAATTTTTTTTAAATCTGCAAATGGAGTTTTGGATTATTATCTATTTTTTTTTTTTTTTTTTGACATGCAAGATCTTGTATTAGATGGTCATTGGTGCACTGAAAAGAAAAATCAATTCATCCGTACTTAAATCAAGCCAAAGCTTTGCCAAAAGCCGATACTGTATGTACGAATTTCCTTAAATAACGTACAGATTGCTTAATTTAAGTACGGATTATTCAAGTCAATTAAGTAAATGCGGGATAAAAGTTAATCTTAAACTCTGCTTGATTTAAGAATTTATAAGATGGCTTAATCCCGGATTCGTGCTTGAAAAAATCCGAAAGTGAGATTAGATTGATTCTAGCCTAAGCACTTACCTCAGAGAACCAGATATATAGAGAGTATTATTTTTATATTTTCCCGCTACACATGTTTGTTTTACGGGTAAAGGTAACGATATATAAGTCAAACCAACAAATATATAATACAACAATACGCCAAGCGCATGATTTGTAACAGAGGGTACGTTCGTAAATGCATCACTGCGCTGCATCAGAAAAGCAAACTTTTTTTAATGCCGATAAAAAAGTAATTATAATTTTTTTATTGTGTGACTATTATTTTTGTGGAGCATTTGTCAATTTTTTGGTCCACATCAACTTCATTGATGGATATTTAAGCATTTGAAATCACTGATGCAGCGCAGTGATGCATTTACGAACGTACCCATACATATCTCCATTCCTGAAGGGGGCTAACATACTAAATGTCAAATTTGTATACAGTTTCTTAATAATATAATACTCAAAGAAAAAATTCTCCAAAATGTTTCCCCAATTAAAGCATTAAGCAAAAATAAAATCGGTTTTAATTAAAAATTTAATCAAGTGAATTAAACGTTTAATCAAGTGAAGAAAACGTTTAATCACGTGAATTTAACTTTTAATTGACACTAATAATTTTTTTACTGGTGAAAATTTAACTAATTTTTTAAGTAATTTCGGAAATTTTTTAATTGAAATCAATTTTTATATTGCTGATTTTTATGGGAGTCTCCTTATTTTATTTTAATTTTTGTTTAAGTCTATGGACATATTCACATTTCTTTTTCTGGTATTAATGTTCAGAGAATAGTCGAGAAGTTGGCAATTATGTAGAGGTTTTGGCTCAGTGTATCCTGTGTATTGTTTAATTCTGTTGGATAAGTTCTTGTATTGTGCATTCAAATTCACTTTAAATTTAACATCACCATTTGGTTGATACTTTAGAGATCTTAATTGAGCAACGGTTGTATAATTTTTGGCTCGATAAGTTATAATGTTCGAAAAATTAAAGAATTTTTTTTTACTTTAAGCCAAGACTCAGGGGATGTCCCCTACTTATGCAATGCATTGTGCTGGTATTAGAAAAATAGGTTATGAGAAGATGGAAAGAGTGATGTGGATATTTAATTTTAACTTTTCCAAATTGTAGTGTATATATTGGACAGTCGACAACGAACGGGTGTGATCTGATGGATAGAACAATAACGCACAATAAGTTGGAGAAATTCATTTTCACATTCGAGAAATTAGTATGCAAACCAATTACGTTGTGCATACTTACTTTTTTGATGGGCCAATAGAGCTGGATACCCCACTGTCATTTATGAGCATCAACGCACTCTTTCGCACCCAATCCAGAAGCTTCAAGATATACCTTTATGCACCTACCCAGATATTGAATACAACCCATTTTCACTCGAATATAGGCGGTATAAATAGTGTGAATATTGGAGGGAGTGTGTGCACCGTTTTAAGAAACCAAGACACTTGAATGCTTCTTTCGACACTTGAAAAACATGTTGGTTCCAACGAACATCGTATTGGATTCTCATGCCTAGAAAATATCTATACCACTCATGGATACAGATGACGCTGACTCCATAAGACGTCTGTGGGTCAAGATACAACACTGTGTCTTACGAGCATTTAAATCGACCCTATTCGCAAGACCCCACTCGGAGCTCGTCGTAAGATTATGATTGAGTGTGTCGTTCATGTTCTGCCTCATAGCTTCAACCTCAGTACGGTTTAATCTATGATTAAAGGAAAATTAATGACAAAGTCTGCTGGCATCTACAAAAGAATGTAAGGATTGGAAGTTAGACCCAGGAGGTCGTTAAGAAGCATAAGAAATATGGTAGAAAAAGAAAAGAGCCTTGTGGCACCCTTGAATTCAAATGAAACTCCTCCGATTAGAACCCATTTAAACCAACACGTACAGCGGCTCGCGTTTTCTAGTTGTAAGAAATTGCCATACCCATAAATAGCGCGGCGTTAGCGCTTTGCCGATTTTGACAGCTTGAAGTTTGCCACTATTATTAATAAATAATGGCAATTTAGCTATTTGTTGTTCAATCTAGAGGTTTTTTCTATTGTGGTTTTTATTAAAAAAAGAAAGGTAACACTATTGTTCGTTACACAACGTTGCACTCTTGATTAGGTATGGCATATTAGCGTAAAAGCTAAGTGGAAGAAAAACGTTCCGTTTTCCGCTCTTGTTTAGGTACGGCAGTAATAAATTTTAGTTTGTTCCAATATTCCGATTTTTTGGGAATTTTAGACAAGTTCGCGAAAGAAGAGTTTTTTTAGTAAGCTTTCTGATTCTTTACAGCCTAGCGGTGTTTAATAAATATAACACTTTGCAATAATGCCGCTGCTAGCAAGTTTTTGCGAATTTTCGCTAATTAAGCAATGTATGCCATTCCTCATAGCTTAAGCGACCATCAATTTTATGGATTGTTTAAAATTTTTTAATTTTTGTCGAATTTCCGCTATTTTTGCGGTAGGTGTGATTTCTCCAAAATTTTTGGATTTCCACCATTATAAAGGCTTCTAATCCAAGTACAACACAAAAAAACCACATTGTATTATTATTATTGCAACACAAGCCACTTTCGGCATTTCTCTCTCTACGTAAGAAAAATACAAGTAAGAGTGTTATATTCGCCTGTGCCGAATCTTTGATATCCTTCACTGACAGTAAAAATATTTTAGGAGTGGGCTTCATTTATTATAATATCCGCTATGATTTTACGCGTACTTAATTATTTTCCGAGAGAAGCCTTTATGTGGGGCCTATGGTAAATTATGGACCGATATTTACGAAATTTTACAGTATGATTTATAGTCATATAGAACGAATTTGTGCAAAATCAGTTACCATTATGTATACTCCGCACTTATATTCGTTTCTGAAACAAAATGATCAATTTTTTAGGGTGGTAGTTCCACATTTTGATTCATAACTTTTATCTTACTGAACCGATTTTGCTGGATTTCAATCCTAAACTGCTTAGGATAACTAAAGACATTTTGACACCAACATTGTTAAATTCGCTAAATGACACCAAAATGGCTAAATCGACTTAAAATTACTCAAGGACCCAGAATATATATAATTTCTTAGATGAATATTAAAAAAGTTTCATACAGAATGAAAAACTAAATATTAACCACTAGTGGTGAAGGGTTTAATAGTTACTCAGCTGTATTTTCAATGCCATCTGAATAGTGAATTCGCCTTGATCGTCAAGTTTGAAAAAGCCAAAATAAGTTTCTAGAGCAGCTTTCGAAGAAAGAGACAGAAAACGTTTTGTGGTAGAGAAATCTTAATGTGTAAAAGCAAGCCACTACATAGCACACACATTTTTTTATCATAACAAAATTAACAAAAGCAAACCAAATTAAACAAAAATATTTATTCAACAAAAATGTATATTTTGTGCAAAAATATTTATTCAGTAATATTGTTTTCCTTTGTGGTATTATTTATTTACTTGTTTAGAACAATATTTCTGTTTTATAAAACAGACTTTCGTAAACTATTTCATTTTTTAAATCTTAAATATTCTTCATGAATAAGACTTCTAAAAATTATGTACTTGTTTTGTGGTTAATAAAAAAAATTTGTATTTAAAATAGTTTATAAAATTTAATTAAATAAATTTTTGATTATTGTATTTCGGCTTAACATGTGCTATCAAATGCGAAGCAAAACATCCTGTTATGATAAAATATCATACCCAATGTAAAAGAACTTGTCAAGTTGTTTAACCCTCTACAGCATAAACTTGTTTTTTTACCCACCATCAATAGTGGTGAATCATGGCAGGGATGTTAAATGGGGTTTCAAATTTTGTACCAACTTCCAAAAAAAATGTACTTTTTGGACCTTCACGGTACCATTTTTTTTTTTTTTTAATTTACTAAAACAACAAAAGAAGTACATAAGCTTCAACGCACTCTTTTGCACCCAATCCAGAAGCTTCAAGATATACCTTTAAGCACCTACCCAGATATGGGTGTTGTATTCCATTTCCAGTCGAATATAGGCGGTATAAATAGTGTGGATATTGGAGGGAGTGTGTGCACCGTTTTAAGAAACCAAGACACTTGAATGCTTCTTTCGACACTTGAAAAACATGTTGGTTCCAACGAACATCACATTGGATTCTCATGCCTAGAAAATATCTATACCACTCATGGATACAGATGACGCTGACTCCATAAGACGTCTGTGGGTCAAGATACAACACTGGGTCTTACGAGCATTTAAATCGACCCTATTCGCAAGACCCCACTCGGAGCTCGTCGTAAGATTATGATTGAGTGTGTCGTTCATGTTCTGCCTCATAGCTTCAACCTCAGTACGGTTTAATCAATGATTAAAGGAAAATGAATGACAAAGTCTGCTGGCATCTACAAAAGAATGTAAGGATTGGAAGTTAGACCCAGGAGGTCGTTAAGAAACATAAGAAATATGGTAGAAAAAGAAAAGAGCCTTGTGGCACCCTTGAATTCAAATGAAACTCCTCCGATAAGAACCCATTTAAACCAACACGTACAGCGGCTCGCGTTTTCTAGTTGTAAAAAATTGCCATACCCATAAATAGCGCGGCGTTAGCGCTTTGCCGATTTTTACAGCTTGAAGTTTGCCACTATTGTTAATAAATAATGGCAATTTAGCTATTTGTTGTTCAATCTACACAACGTTGCACTCTTGATTAGGTATGGCATATTAGCGTAAAAGCTAAGTGGAAGAAAAACGTTCCGTTTTCCGCTCTTGTTTAGGTACGGCAGTAATAAATTTTAGTTTGTTCCAATATTCCGATTTTTTGGGAATTTTAGACAAGTTCGCGAAAGAAGAGTTTTTTTTTTGTAAGCTTTCTGATTCTTTACAGCCTAGCAGTGTTTAATAAATATAACACTTTGCAATAATGCCGCTGCTAGCAAGTTTTTGCGAATTTTCGCTAATTAAGCAATGTATGCCATTCCTCATAGCTTAAGGGACCATCAATTTTATGGATTGTTTAAAATTTTTTAATTTTTGTCGAATTTCCGCTATTTTTGCGGTAGGTGTGATTTCTCCAAAATTTTTGGATTTCCACCATTATAAAGGCTTCTAATCCAAGTACAACACAGAAAAACCACATTGTATTATTATTATTGCAACACAAGCAACTTTTGGCATTTCTCTCTCTACGTAAGAAAAATACAAGTAAAGGCCTCGTTACTCTTTACGTAAATGTTGCGGATACGTAAACGTTGCGGTCGACTTCAATGGTTGGTAGTTACTAAGAATACGTAAACGTATCATATGTTCTTAAAGTGTGTTAAAAAAAAACAAAGAGAATGAAATAAAAATTTTGTTTTGTTTTGATTTTGCACTCAGTGTTGGTTTAAAGCATGTTGTTAATGTTCTTGTTTGAAATCGCCAATACGTAACGATAACGACGCTTTTCTAAAAAAGAAGTAAAATATATATGCATATGTATATTTACAGATATGTTTGTATGTACAGCATTGAAAAATTCTATAATATAAAAACTTTTGATATAGTTTTTTTGCACGTAAGCACCTAGTTAAGGAGTTATGTCCCTTACAATTTTTTTTAAGACTTTATTAATATCTATTTAAGTACAAATTTGACCTCACTTATATGGGTATCAGTAAAAAGTGCTACTAAATCCTCGCCTATATATGTGTATAGACGGTGATAAATTCCGGAGATGCCCGGGGAAAAACCATCAAAATTACTGCAAAAAACGAGTTCACAAAAAAGTAACAAGAGTACGAATTTTTCCCCTGTTTGCCCTAAAATGTACTTTATTTCTTTGCTACCTATATGTGAAAGAATTTAGTATTTGTTATATATGTATGTCCCTAGTGATAGTTTTAGCATGAAATAATTAATAGCCTATTTCCGATGTTAGAAAGAATTCTTTCTTTCGCACATCGGAAATAGGCCGTAAACTTTTCAAATTTTGCAGTATAAATGAGCTTAATTAAAATTCCTTATTTTACCCACTTTAAGGGGGTAAACCTTAAAGGCGACGACTTTCAAATTGTACTTTTATGCGACAATGTAAAATTCCTTCAAACATCGCCAAAATATTTAAAACAAAGTTTTACCCTGTTTTGTCCCTTTAAGTTTATTTTTCAAACCTATATCCCTAATGGTAGCTTAAGCCAAAAAAATAAATTTACTAAATTAAATATTATTCGACCTCTTTTTTATTCAAAAATAAACAATTGGCCTCGAGCTCGAAAAAACTTTCTGGTCGTTATTGTAAAACAAATAAACTAATATATATATATATATGTATATTTATATTTATTTATATATGTATATGTTATGTTTATATTCTTTAAATTTATGTTTTAAAAAAAAATCTTATTAATTATTAGTAAACCGCCGGCTAATACGTTTTGTTGACAACACTGCTTGAAAACAAAAATAAAATTCTTGAGAGCGGATACGTAAAAACGGAGAGAAATTTTATTTTATCAGGTTCGTCCGCAACGCAACGTTACGTTTACGTAAGAGTACCTATTTATACATAGACTTGGTAATGAAAACGGAACAGCTGATCATCAACGTATACGTTTACGTAAGAGTAACGAGGCCTTAAGAGTGTTATATTCGCCTGTGCCGAATCTTTGATATCCTTCACTGACAGTAAGAATATTTTAGGAGTGGGCTTCATTTATTATAATATCCGCTATGATTTTACGCGTACTTAATTATTTTCCGAGAGAAGCCTTTATGTGGGGCCTATGGTAAATTATGGACCGATATTTACGAAATTTTACAGTATGATTTATAGTCATATAGAACGAATTTGTGCAAAATCAGTTACCATTATGTATACTCCGCACTTATATTCGTTTCTGAAACAAAATGATCAATTTTTTAGGGTGGTAGTTCCACATTTTGATTCATAACTTTTATCTTACTGAACCGATTTTGCTGGATTTCAATCCTAAACTGCTTAGGATAACTAAAGACATTTTGACACCAACATTGTTAAATTCGCTAAATGACACCAAAATGGCTAAATCGACTTAAAATTACTCAAGGACCCAGAATATATATAATTTCTTAGATGAATATTAAAAAAGTTTCATACAGAATGAAAAACTAAATATTAACCACTAGTGGTGAAGGGTTTAATAGTTACTCAGCTGTATTTTCAATGCCATCTGAATAGTGAATTCGCCTTGATCGTCAAGTTTGAAAAAGCCAAAATAAGTTTCTAGAGCAGCTTTCGAAGAAAGAGACAGAAAACGTTTTGTGGTAGAGAAATCTTAATGTGTAAAAGCAAGCCACTACATAGCACACACATTTTTTTATCATAACAAAATTAACAAAAGCAAACCAAATTAAACAAAAATATTTATTCAACAAAAATGTATATTTTGTGCAAAAATATTTATTCAGTAATATTGTTTTCCTTTGTGGTATTATTTATTTACTTGTTTAGAACAATATTTCTGTTTTATAAAACAGACTTTCGTAAACTATTTCATTTTTTAAATCTTAAATATTCTTCATGAATAAGACTTCTAAAAATTATGTACTTGTTTTGTGGTTAATAAAAAAAATTTGTATTTAAAATAGTTTATAAAATTTAATTAAATAAATTTTTGATTATTGTATTTCGGCTTAACATGTGCTATCAAATGCGAAGCAAAACATCCTGTTATGATAAAATATCATACCCAATGTAAAAGAACTTGTCAAGTTGTTTAACCCTCTACAGCATAAACTTGTTTTTTTACCCACCACCAATAGTGGTGAATCATGGCAGGGATGTTAAATGGGGTTTCAAATTTTGTACCAACTTCCAAAAAAAATTTTCTTTTTGGACCTTCACGGTACCATTTTTTTTTTTTTTTTAATTTACTAAAACAACAAAAGAAGTACATAAAAATTCATTCATTCATTACATACATTATATATATAATTAAAATAAGGTAAATAAAAGTGTTATAAATATATGAGATCAAAATCAGGCACTTATTTCTTTAGTTAATAAACTATTTGGAATTTTTACATCATATCAGCATGAATTTGTCGATCTTTCCAATCCTTTGTTTGTATGAGACCTGATAATGTTGGCACATGTAGCCTGTTTCTTTCCCTAGTTATTATTATGTTTTGAAAAGAAAAACTCTTTCCACATTTGCAGAAGAATGTGTAATGGATGAAATTCCAGCAACCACTCGAGAAATGTCAGGAAACATGTGGACCTTCAGCTCTTTTTGTAAATTAGCTACTGCCGACCAAATACTACAAATGTTTTTAGTTTTTAATGCTCTAAATTCATTCGGAAACGTTTTTACTAGAAGAGGTACAATACAACTTGTTTTACCTGCAATAACATTTTCAGAAGTAAATTTATGGAACCACATTAAAACGTCGTTATTAAAGTTGACTTTGGTTCTCAAAACTTTATATTTTTTATATTTTTATACTTTTATATTTTACCACATGAGTCAGGTAGTACCACGGTACTTTAGAAGGTCAAAATGTACCAAAAAAAAGT
Organism: Pollenia amentaria; assembly: GCA_943735925.1. NCBI lineage: Eukaryota > Metazoa > Arthropoda > Insecta > Diptera > Polleniidae > Pollenia > Pollenia amentaria. The sequence continues at coordinate 247,073,284 of OX031007.1, read as the reverse complement.
ACAATTGTACCAACTTTAACATCCCTGAATCATGGTATACTAAGTTTTGCATTCTGTGTGAAACTATTTTAATAATCATCTAAGACCCAATTAATATTCTGGGCCCTTGAGTAGTTCAAAGTTGATTTAAACATGTTTGTATGTCTGTTCGTCAGTTGAAATCGCGCGATTAATAAGAACGATTAATAAGAAAAATTAACAATATGAAATTATAACAAATAGAATCTGGGAATTATTTCTTTTCATAAGCTAATTTATTATGTTCAACATTTTTTATTTTTCGCATTTATTCTATGAGCTAAATTTCAGATATGTATATCATAAAGCTTTTTGTAATAGTTCTATTCCTTAAATTTTTAGGAATGACGTAATACACTACCACACTATTATCTTGTATCTTTATAAAATACATAACTGAAATTTAGCTCATAGAATAAATTCGAAAAATAAAAAAATTTGATTATATTATGAAATTATGTTATAATTAAATTCGTTCTTTTACAGTTACATAAGGCTAGAAAATACACTGTCAGATTTCGTAAAGGCACATCCATAATTTACCAAAGCTCCCATGTAAAGCGGATAGCACTTTAGTACGTGTGAAACCGCAACGAATAGTGCTATTGTAATAACATTTTTTGAGTCATTTTTATAAGAGTATAAATCACTGTCAAAGTTCGTGAAGATCGGCACATAATTTACCATATGTCCCTAATAAAGCCTACTCAGAAGATATTCTAACTGTGGTGGAGGGTATCAATTAGGACAACTATATATATATAACGGGTGTCTCAGTAAGAGTACACTTTTCAAATTTAATGTAATTTTTTTTGCGCAGGTGGCAACTCTGAAATTTGGCATCTCTCACATATGCTCTAAATATTAAATATTAAATATTAAAATAAATTGTGAACAAATACTTCTTTTTATTCTAAAATGAAAAAGTGTAATCTTACTGGGACACCCTTTATTTGACAAAAAATTAAACGAACTCATAGAAAAAATAAAAATTGATTTCAGTTAAAAAATTTGTTATATTAATTAAAAAAATAATTAAATTTGCACCAGTAAACAAATTAATAGTATTAATTAAATATTATTTTAATAAACATTTTTTAACATTAAATTAAACAATTCCCTAAGTAATCTTGTTGATATAAGTGAACGTTTAATTCTCTTGATAAAATGTTTAATTAAAAATTATTTTATTTTTGATTAATGCTTTTATTAAAAAAAAAAATGTCGAGAATGTCGAGAAGGAAAGGAGCAATTGTTTTGACAAAGTTGTCGTGTTTTTATCCATTTGAGGTAATGACCTATTCCGTCATCACTTACAGAATTTGAGGGGAAACCCTGTCGCATTCTTTTTTTACTACTAGTATGTAAAGGGTGATTCATCGTGAGGTTTGATTTATAATATGCTTTTTTACAGATAACGTGTGACTCATGTTAACGGACTATGTGCTTCCTAAAATTCAAACGCATGGTCTCTGTAAGCTCTGGCTTCAACAAGCCGGCGCTACGAGCCATACAGCGCGTGAAACAATAACCTGGTTGAGAAATCATTTTGGTGAGCACTTTATTTCACGTTTTTCTACAGTAAATTGGCCACCTAGATCGTGCGATATCACATATGTTTTTCTTAATTGTCTAGCGTTGCAAAGAAGTTCAGCTATTGCAAGCTTGATTTCAAACAACGTCATATAAAGTTGGGATATCCTGCGCCATAGAATCCAAGCATTGACAACACACATTTTAATCATGTAAAAAAAATACTTATTCTACTACTTTTTGTTCTTAGTCGTATTATAAAAAGGCCTTGCAAACAATCCAGTACATCTAATCCACCCAAAAATAAATTATAAACATCAATTGCCCTAGGGGAAGTGATTTCAATATTTTTTGCTGATATAAGGTGACATCCGACTTATGCTGAAACAATATTTATTGGCCAAATTTTTTTCAATTTCCTTTTAAGTTTGCATCTTGCAGCCTATTACGCGATTTAGCATTACTGAACCTTAAGGCAGTAAACCATTTTTCATAAAATATTCTTGAGAATATTATAACGAATAGGTAATAGTTTTGTCCTTTTGGTATCGTAGTTGTTTATCTTGTTACAAAGTTTCCACTTTCTCCAACACTAGGAGCTCCCTCCGGAAAAGTGGCATTTTTAGCTCCGGAAAATATGTCCAAATCATAACTGAAGCCTCCAAGACAAAATGTTTCAATCCCCATATTTGGGGCTTAGCTGGATTAAGATGCTTCCGGGACGTTGCGGGAAAGACTAATCTGATGGTTTAGAAAGACTTTTCCGGAAAAAACTTTGTTTGGCGGCCATGTGAAATTATGGATACTATCTCACTATTTTCAGCAGGCTACGTAATTATGAAAATTAAAACGTACTAGTGTTTGGCCACTGGTCGAAATTCGACCATAATTATTTATGCGAATATGAAGATATCATACATATAAATAAAAATGAATTTACATATTTCGAGCAATTGTTTTTTATTCATCTTAGTGGGTCGGTTTGGCGAGGGACCAGCCTCCAGTCTATATGTTCTCTTCTACTTACATTACAATAATATAAAAAAAATCAGAAATTACCAGTTAAAAAACCAAAAAGGGCAAAAAAGTCTTCCCTAAGATAAAGTTTCTCAATCACTCTGCATGTTTAATTTTATGTTTCTAGGTCCAATTTTAATGAAAATTCAAAAAGTATCTGTTGAAGAGTAAAAAAGTGCCAACATTTTTCTTCTTGTAGGCTCTCATTCACTCCTATAAGTTTATGTTTCTACGTTCAATATTCTAGAAAATTCAAAAATGACCACATGCAGCACGGAAAAGTAGAAGAAATTTATATCCCGTATTTTCTCTTTTTGATGATTTTTTCTCCGCATAAAAGTACCAAAAAGTTCAATATTGTTGTGGAACTCCATAATTTAATACGAATGTGTCAATACATAAAGAAAAATATGTTGTAAAAAAGTGCCAAAAATAGGTACGATTTTCACACCTAAAACGTTCGAATTTCGGAAAAGTATCAAATTTATATTTATATTTTTAGATAAGTTACGAATATGTATAATCGAATGGTATAATCTTAATTTCTATGTTTGTTGGTTTAAAAGTTAAATGGGGTGATAAAAAAGTTGTAAAATACAGGTTATACCCGTTTAGTACCCAAAAGGGCTGAATTTTAAAAAAGTCCTCTTATTTTTCTAAAGCGCAACGATAAGTATTACAGCCTGATCCTTGATTTCGAACGTTAACGTTCGCATAGAAAATTACATTTAAAATAAAATCAAATTTTAGAATTTTGTTTTTGTTTTAAATATAATTTTCTATGCGAACGTTGATGTTCGAAATCGTTAAACAGGCCGTAAAATTTGTTTTTTGGATCACTTATTTTTACCCTTTTTACCCCGCAGATTTTAATGAAATATATATTGTGCACTACTGTACGTAAATACCTCTCATATGGTGTACTTTTTGTTCAAATCGGTTGGCAAACAGAGTACCAATGTGTTCTTAACTGTTTTGCCTTTGCCGATTTATATATAGATGCCCAATTTCATCAAATTATCATCAAAATTACAACCTGTTCTTTGCGCACCAGCCAGCCGAACGTATATATCGATCGGTATACTTAAAGCGACAAATACATTTTAGTGTTACATATCAGCACAAACGCATAATAACTTCACCACTATTGTGGTTTGGGTATAATTATATGTATAAGTGCTCATGCTGACAATTGTGGACTTTTTAATATTTAAAATTTAATTGTAATTTTTATGATTTTCAACCTAATCTCAAAACAAATCAGATTTAATCCATTTAAAAATGTTTTAAAGTTTTTTTTTCGACTTATTTATATTTTTTTTTTCCTCTAATTTAAACTCTATTAATCTACTATGAAAAAGACATGATGACATCTGCTTAAAAAAAGAAGCAAATTTTAAATATTTTCAAACAAACTTTATGCCATGACAATATTAAGGCCGATGATGGTGATGATAATAATTGGCTTCTTTAGCTATTTACTTTATAATCCAGCTCGTATTTAGATGAGTATTCAAACATGATAGTTACTTGCAAAAATATTTATTTTATTTGCATTTGGATTTTATTACAAAATGTCCTTGTGACTCCTGTGAAATCCTTTTTTAGTTTTTGTGCAATTTATGTTACTATTTCTGTTTTGTTGTGCTTGTATGTAGTTGAATCCTGTTTTTTTTTCATCTCCTAAATTACCAACAAATCTGAAGGATAAAATCAAAATGTACAAAACAGTAAAATACACAATCGTATTGAGTTACAATCACAGATAAGCTGTACAAATACTACCAATGAAGATACAAATTATTCACCAGTAACAACAGCAAATAAGGCCAAAAAATAAAACATTGAAATATGATCGAGGACTGTCAACGTTGTTGCAACAACCGTCAAACATCATTGTACAACATTAAAATAAAATAATAAATTATAACAATAACAATAAAACACCGAAAGTAGAAAAATAAACAAATGTTTGAAAAACGAGTATTAAATAAATTTGTAACGATTTTTAAATTTCACTAGTAACTTTTTACTCTTAATTTTTTTTTTTTTTTTTTTTTTTTTTTTTTTTTTTTTTTTGTTATTTCAAAATTCAACCCCTCTATTGGGCAAATTATTTGAACAAATGAGTTAAGAATGGAAAATAGATGTACACTTAAAGAAAATATCCTCTTAAACTTCGGTTTTTCTACTTTTCGAATTTATAAAATAATGAGTTCGCTACGGCAATGAGTCAATACAAAAAATCCGAAAACATTAACGATTTAGCAGCTGAGATAAGAAATTCCGAGTATATTTGCTATAAACAGGATAGAACAATATCTTATATAGTATTAATTGGGAAAATCGGTTGACTGAACGTGGTTGGAAGAAACGATTTTATCTACCACTTGTGAATGTTGAACTTTATTCTTTGCATGTTGAAATGACTAGTTTTGTCTTCTGTTAAAATTTCGTTTACTACTTCATTCTTGTTACGTAGCGCATGTAGAATTTTTACCATTAAACGCAAAGTTTAAGTGTCGATCCGCTCATCAAAAAACGCTAAGGTAGCCAATTTTGGGGTAAAGTCCGTGCGGAAAATTTGTTTCAATAAAACTGTTCCTGGGATTTGTGAAAATAGAATAAGAACTAAAACAAATAACTAATGACATGTGAATGGAGAACTAATCACTTAACTGGTATATTAAGTAAGAACAAAAAGGTAGATTTATTTATTTTGTATTAATTTCGTTTTAATAATTTTTTTTATATACATAAATGATTTTTTATTTATTTATTAGGAACCTTTTTGTCACCGGTGGTGAATATTGAACCTGTGAATATTTGAGAATATTTAAAATTTATTTGGGAATATATAAAATTTATTCTTAACATTAATTCTAGGACTTTTTTATTGGAAGAATACCAAGGACTATCATTGTAGTAACTAACACTAAACACCTTTATTGCGAATATGTGTATGACTGGTCAAATGGTGGCTGTTCGTTTTCTATTAACCCTATCTAATGACAACCCCATGTAAAAGTGATAGGTCCCATTCATATAAAGTTTTAGAACTAGGGCCGGTCACTGTCACCAAAGAACCTATCGCGGGACTGCTTAAGTGTCAGTTCCCTTTCCTCTACGGGTACCACTAATGACGTAGAAACGTTTTAACGTGGAGAGTGCAGCTGCTAAATTAATAATTTTGTAGTTATCCGACCGCTTTAATAGGCAGAGGTACCAATCTCAAATATTTATTCTTAAAAAAAATTAATTGAATTAATTGTCTATTTAATATTGCAGTTGGTTTCGAAAAATGCATACTTTTAAAGAAAATATTATTTAAATCATCCAGCGGGCCCGATTAATAGCTCTGGAGCTACTGTTGTATAGGGCTAAGATCTATCACCAAAAAAGATTAGGCTCAGATGAAGCAATTATTTATAGTCTTTTCTTGGTTGCATTTCTTCAAGCTGGCCTTTAATAAAATTGCTCAAATCTTTACGTATTGGCTTTGGAACAATTTTTTCAACAATTTTGTGGTTTTTACAGCCGGAAAAATTCGATTTGTAAATCGACTCCCTCCTTTGCTGAAGTGTTACGGAAATGTTTACTTGTGGTGATTTGCATATACATACCTATTTATTCATTTGATCATGTGTAAGACCAAATTCCATTTTTTTTTTATTGTTTAGAATCAATCGATCTTTAAAACTGCATCACTAGTTTTAATACCCTTTATAGAAATTTTAAAAGTTGTAAACCAGTGTTTGAATATAAACATTTAATATCGCTCCTTAGTTTTCGGTGCGGTAGATTTGTAGAAAACACAAACGCTAATAATGTTTGTGTAGTAAAGCATTAAAGAAATAACGTTTCCCTGTTCCAACTCAACAAAAAGATGAGAACCACAGTGAATTCAACTACTGATGGTGTCGGAACTACAACAATTCAAAAACAACAGACACAACATAGGGTTTTTGCATTGCATTGTTAGTATTTACGGTCCAAAATGTCAACCTACAAAACAAATCGGCTCGAACTGTCAAAATCAGATGGCGTTTCGACACCACCTGTAGTTGAATTCGCCTTGATGAGAATAGGTGTGTTCCACAAGATCTCGGGCAATATCGGACTAATGAGAGTAAAATGAAAATTACTCTCTAAATTTGACAAAACTAAAATTGCTGGAACGCAAAAAACCATTTTTGTACTTCTTCAAATACTAATGCTGCTTACTTTTCCAATTAAGATCTATTTAAGTGATTTTAGACGCTTTAAAGTCATAACATTATAAATCCAAAATATTTGCATCGTTGTCATTTTTTATTTTTGTTTTTTTTTATATTGAAGATTAAGGGAAATATGTATTTTAATTTTATAATTTTTTCTTTAAAATTTTTAATATATTTTTTTATAAAAACTTAACTTTTTCTTTTGCTTGTAAATTTCCTGATTAATTTTTCAGTTTCATATGTAAAGAAAAACAGCTGATTGTTCATTCTTGTCCGAACTTACCCAAAGAAAAAGTTCGTGCAAATTTGTACAGGAAATGAAAAAAAAACTCTCACAATTACTCTCTTAATTGCACAAAAATTGTTATGTGGAACCAGGGTTGTCAGATTGATTTTGAACTTTTTCGCCAAATCCAATGTCAAAAATCGCCAAAATCGCCAAAGCATTTAATTTTTAGTTTTTGACAATAATATACGTATTTTAAGAATAATTAAAAATATTTTTTTGTAAATCCCAAAAAAAAATTTGTTCCGTATCGCTAAAATACGCCAAAAATTAAAAAAAAGTCGCCATGATATATTTTGCTTAATTTTTATTTAGAACAAAGTAAAAATTATAAGTGGACACAAAAAAGTTGCAATGTTTAAAATATTTTATAATAGTCTACTTAGAGCAACAAAACAAGAAGTTTTGCGGTAAGTATTAAACAAATATTAGATATACAATACATTTGTATGTAGTTGCAGTACTATTATATATCTAAAACGCTATATATCGTACTTCGCCGAGAAGACTCTCCTTTTGTCTTCTTTTTTGAAATACATTGTGAAGGTACAAAATAAATGCAACATGTACTATTTACATTCATATAACTTTTAACTCGGTAAAACGTGTCGATAACTTCATATCGCATTCTATTTCGAAGGCGAGTTTTAGTGGAATTCATTATTTCAACACAGGCATTACTACAAGTTGTAATAACCAACATATAAAGAACAGCCAATACGTACCTGCCATATCCTTGTAGCTATATATTGCTAGCCTAAACTGATTTAAATTAGATTGTATTTCATTAACATCCAAAGGTACTTTAGGATTCATAAAAATCTTTAACAACAACGAATTTTATCTGTGCTAATATGTCACATTTTATAATGGAAAAAATGTTCAGAAACTTTAATTATATTAATTTTTTAAAGAATTCTACTTATTACTTCTTTCAAGAGCACATTTAAATGTGAAAAAAAAATTTCTCGAAGATATTCATTATCTTCATCAGCCATTTCAACATAATTTAGTTTTAAATACTGGTCATACATATGAATGCATCAAATTTCATACATTGAAATACTGGAATAAAAAAAAAATTATTTCTTCGTATGGAGAGTTTAACAAATTTCAAAACAAATTCATGGCTCATCAAATATAGCCAATAAAATCGCCAACTATTTTATAAATCGCCAAAAAATCGCCATGTCGCCAAATCGAAATTTAGGTCGCCAAACAAGTTGGAAAATCCCCACGTTTGGCGAGAAATCGCCACATCTGACAGCCCTGTGTGGAACGCTTTTGGGTCACTTTGTGCAAGTTCGGACTGTTTCGTTATGCATGTGAACAGAGTTAATTTTTAATTCCGTTCGTTTTTTTTTTTTTTTTACCACAAACTTTGTTGTGTTCGGTTCAGCTCATTAATGTTCGTTCGTTTCAGTTGTTCTATGCTGGAAAAAAAAACAAAAAACTTTTTACAAAAAAAAAAAAAAAATACATACTGATACGAAGAAAAACCAAAAGCCAGCAAAAAAATTTTACACAATACACTAGGGATGCCAATCGGGACTGATTTTTGAAAATCCCGGGATTTTTCGGGATCAATGTGTTGCCTTCAAATGCTACTTTTTTTTAATAAACAACACTTTTTAAATATTCAAAAGGTTTTATATACGTAACATAAATTTTTAACAATGAAAACAACAAAACAATTTATTTTATTCATATGTTTATAACACTGGCCTCACCCATGATCAAACTGATAAGATTCTGAAAAAAGCTTAAACAAATATATGTACGTATCTCTTAGTTTTTCTAGATCAATTCATTTCGGTTTTTGACAGCAATTCAATTTTTAATGTGAATTAAGTTGTGTCGACATTAATACACTGGAAAGTGTAGTCCCTCATCGATCTCGATAGCTAAGAGAAAAACTGTAAAACTATGTCGACTGCAGTGCAGTACACCTCCAGGGTGAGGGCGAGATTCATAATCAATAATTTAAGTACGTTTGAAATTTATTTTAAAACAAAATTTTTATACAAATGTTTCTTAAAACAGATTTCAAGTTTAAATAATTTATTTATGAAAACTTCAGAAAGTGTTTATTTATAAAAAAATTATTTTATTTACCGTATGTTTTTTCAGCAAATTTTTTATTTTTATTGGACCGGAAGGAATATGAGCTATTTCATCATAACAATTATTTCTTGATTTCTATATTTTGCATAAAAATAATCATTTTTATTTTGGAATTATGTCTTAAGCCAAAGCTGAACTTGCTAAACGTAATTGTAAAAAAGGCTTGAGATGTGAATCTGCAAATTTCTTTTCTACTTAAAATAATGGTTTTTATTAAGCAAATATAAAAAACAGAAATAGTCGTCATATATTAAGCAAAAATTAAAAATTTTAAATACTCTTTGTGTGCCAAAAACAAAAGTTAAACTCAAAAATAAGAATTATTTGCAATACAAAATATAACTCAAATATAATTTTTAATAGTTTTTTTGTCTATATAATTAAAATTCAATAAAAACGAACAGTTTTGTACATAAAAGTTGATATCCCGAAAAATCCCGGGATTTCGGGATTCGGGATTTCCCGTTTGGCATCCCTACAATACACACACAAGCTATTCGTGCCGGGTCGTTGCTAAAAATTTTAGTTTGTTTTAGTTTTTATCAATGTAAAAAAGAAACACTATAGAACATAAAAATATAATGTTTGCCTACAGAACCACTACAATTATTCTATTTTAATGTTCGGCTCTTTCTTGAAAAAAGTTACGAACGGTTTAAGAGATGTGTTCGTCTACACAAACACTAAAAAAAAATAGATATCGTTTCTGGGCCGAACGCTTAATGATGTTCTGTTTATTTTCGAGCGCTGTTATAAGCCGTTTTTTACAGGATTTATCCAAAACTTACAAAAAATATTTTATACATGGTACCTAAATTGGCCTTAACGGTAGAGATGGGCCAATTGAAAAAATATATCGATGTAAACCGTATCGATATTTCTTAAGAGTATCGATATTTATTAATTGAAAATGTCGATATATCGATGTATTACGCTGAAACTATTACCAAATTTAAAAACTAAATATACCTATGTCAATACATATGTATTTACATATGTACAAACATATTACATGTAATTCCATTCTAACTTTTGTTTCTATTGTTTCTTTTAATTTCAAATTTACTGCCTGTCCCTCGATTTCGAACGAAACTTTTGTTCGCTTAACTTTTATTTAAAACAAAAACCAATTTTAAAATTTAGTTTTTAAGTTAAGTTATGCGTACGAAGTTTTCGTTTAAAATCGGCCGGAAGTTAATTCTACAATAAAAAAAAAATTCAAAAAAAAGTAAGGAATTCAAAAAAATTTTTATTTATTCGCCATATGAAATCTAAAAAAAAAAATCATTAGGATTATATAATGCCGGATTATATACTGCCGGTAAAAGAAACTTGTGACACATACTATACAAGTAAACTGTGCAATATTTTATTTTTAATATATAAGAACATGCTCAAATAAAAAATAAAAAAAAATTTTTTTTTATAAACATTCCAACTTTCATGAGTCTATTGCTGCTAATACGCCATAATTAAGGCGATTCTTTTCATTATTCTAGGAACCCTTACCAGAATATTTTTTCCGAGCTTATTTTTTTGCTGTCATTTCTTAAGAACCCGAGACAAAACTGAAATGTGTAATCTATGAAAATGTACAATGGAAAAGCGCCGTTATTTTCTTAATATTAGTTAAAAAACATATGATGGAATTCTTAAAAAACAACAGTATTGTAAGCAGTTGAGCAACGGTTAAAATGTTGAATTTTATTATAGAGAGTATTAAAAATATCGAATTCGATAGTCGTAGATAAATATCGATGTATCGATGTTTGAGTATTTTTAATATTGGCGATATATATCGATTATAATTTTTTTTAATATCGATATTTTGATACATCAATATTTATTGCCTATCCCTACTTAACGGTACCTAAATGGCCGAAACTTATGCACATATAAGTAAATTTTGGAAATTTTTCTCTAAAAGTATTTTGCCAAAAAGTTAATAGAACGTGGTTATTGACAAAGTTATGAATAAAATTAGAAAAAAGACCGAAAACTCCAATTATAGGTATTAATGAAAACTTTATTTGCGCAACCTCCAAACCTCTTCCGAGAAATCTGAAAAAAAACTCAAAAATATTTGACCCTAAAAGCTTTTGGACACACTAACATACATACAAACGTATTAAATTATGGGTTCCCATAAGCCTTGGCATATAAATATGTATGTACGGAGACGCTAACGAAGTAGTGGATCTAAATTGTCAGTTCTCTCTATTTTCAGAATTCAGTTCTTATAAACGCCTAAACAATAATTTGTAATCACTTTTTTCTCGCACTGTAATATTATTGTTATCTCTCAATAAAAAGGCAACAATCACTACAAATTGCAACATCAGAGAGAAAAAATTATTGTATTTACAAGGATTTATGTTGTATTGTTTTTGTTAGATTTCAGAGTTAGTGCTGATTCTAGTGATAATAATGTGAGTCAGTCCGCCGGTATTGAGGGTTAGATTGGGTTAGGTAAGTACTCTGGCAATAAGCAACGTAAGAAAAGTTTAAGGCAAATATAATTCACCGAATCAGGCCTCTTATAACGGATAACTACACACACGCACAAAACACACATACACAATCATTGTGTTGTTGTATGCAACATATTAATGAGAATATTGTTAAATTAGAAGACTTTGAAATGTGATACGCCCAACCACAATATAATAAATATGTTTTCAAAATGTACTACAAGTAAAAGAAGCAAAAAACAATCAGCAACAGCACACAAATGGGCATTAAATATTCGAAATACAATTGTAGAATTGTATAATTTAAAGGCAACCATTGAAATGAGCATAATTCCTAAACTCAGTAAAAAAAGTTACAAAAATATCTTTATTATTGATACCTCTAGAGCAATATGAAATTCTTTGTGGCGTTTTATGGCAGCTTGACTTCTAGGCAAAGAAAAAAAAAAATAAAAAATTCTTATAATCCTTCTTGAAAACAATAAAGGAAACAAGCGAATCAGTCTTAAAGACTTATGCTAAAAATTAATATTTTTAAAAACATCTGTTTGACGGACAATTGCAATATTATTCAATTTTGCATTAAATCTTATTGAGAAAAAAGGTTTCCTTAAAACAATTCAAATTTCACCCACAAAAAAAGTCAAACCATCGTTGCAGTATTTAGTTTTATTTTTCCTGACCATTTCCACTTTTCCTCATATTACCAGCACAATAATATTATTACTACTATTAGTTTTGTTTTGCGGAACAAAACAAATACATATAAAATATTTTAATAGGCTTATAAACCGAATTAAATATGACACTCGTACTTACTCTCCTTGGCTAGAGTGTCAATTGTTGTCATTGCTTTAATAATGTAGTGCAACCCTGTCCTGGTACAATTACACCAATCAAGTATCTTACCAACTAACAATATTTTATTAACATGGTTTATAAAAGAAGGTCTTTGGCTCGCATTTTGTGTGTTAGTTGACACTCAATTTGACTTAAAGAGAGTCGCATTACAAGCTGACATATGTTGTTATATTTTGTGTAAGTACTCTACGACTTCATCTTCTAACGGTTCTGACTTTTAGTCCATAATGTTTTTTGCTTTTTTTGATTTTGTTGTCGTTAACCTCAAGTGTCCTCGTACTTGCAAACAAATACCTCTTGCTGGCATATTTTGTTGTCCTTAATGATGTTCATATTCCAAAACAATTTAACTTATTTTACATTCATTTACCAACGACGTGGTAAAATGGATACTTAAAAACTTTAATGACCCAAGGGCAGGCGCGGTTTCAACTTTACTATTTGTGGGGAGGGGGTGGGGGTTTATTTTAGAAATCTATTTTAAACAAAACAGTGTAATTTTGCTATTATGTATGTGAAATAATATATTGAAAACAAGAAATAAAATTCAGATAAAATTAAATGTAGAGCGAATTTAAGTATGCAAATACAATATTTCTTTGCCGTTAGGTAAAAAGGTCTTAAGTCAAAAAAACGCATTTTGAGTTTTAGAATGGCTTTAATTTAACTTTTTCTCTCTTTCGTTTGGCATCAATAACTTAAGTCCACCACTGCTGCTTCTTATCGTAATCATTTGCTCTTAAGGAAATAAGAAAAATTAATTAAATAATTAAATAATTTTCAATTTAACACAACGAAAAACTACAGTTTCTGATTTAGGACTAAAGTCAAAGATTTAATATAAGACAAATTATATTTAAGAAACAAGTAATTTCAAATGTATATAAACCTAAATCTTTGCAATTGAGTTCGAATTACCCAAGAAACAAGAAAAATTTAAAAAAGATTATGCCCCTAATCATGTAAAACGCAACGCAACGCCAAAAATTACATTGAAAGCAAAAACAATGTCATAAATATTTTGTTGTTGCTTTCTACAGAAATTCATGTACCGTTTTAAAAATTTCAACGCCTCAAGCTATGCAGCGTTTAAAATTTTAAAACGCAATGTGGATTTCTTAGACAGCAACAACAAAATTTCAAAATATTTATGATTTTGTTTGTGTGTTCAATGTAATTCTTTGGCGTTGCGTTGCGTTTTACATGATTAGGGCCTATTTCTCCAAAAACTGAAAGACTTATTCAGTCTTAACTATACTTATCTTTAGGGACCGTAAGTAATTATTATTTTGAATTTTCAGAGAAAAAAGCAGGGCTGTGGAGTTGGAGTTAAGGTTTTTGTACCGGAGTCGAAGTCGAAGTACCCACAAAAAATTTTTCGGCATAAAAAGTTTAAAAAAATTTCGTAATATTTTTCAAAATAAAAATTCTTCGAAATTGGCGATACAATATTTTGCAGATCACCATGAATAAGTAGATTTTATTTTATTTTATGTGATTTCAATTCAAGTACTTTTTAGTATAAAAGTGTATAATAATTTAAATTATTTTAGTATATTGTTTATACGTCAGGGCAAGAGTCTAAACTGCATTAGCTAAACTCAGTTATTGATCTAGTTGAAAAAAAAGATGTTTGGTTATTTTAAGTCGTTTACTTCTGTTAAAATAAAGAGCACATCAGTTGAATAACGTAATGATTTCTATGCTAAGAATAAAATTTTAAGAGGGTCTACTTTAAAAATGTTATGTAAATAACTATATGAAAGCTTAACACGGCACGTGTCAGAACTAAAATATCGATTTTAAATTTTTACAGAAGCATTTCCTTGCTATATTTAATTATTTAAATGGTACTGCAATAAAAAAATTGCTTAATGTCAAATAATGGCCAGTCTCATATCATAGCTTGGGAATAATGATTAGAAATCCTAATGATTAGCAATTGGATTAGAAATTTTAATTGTGCTGAAAAATTGATTAATTATGATTAGTTAGCCATTTTAGACGATAACTAATTGATAAGATTAGAAATAATCAAAAATCTAATCACAATTAGTGACGATTAGCATTTCTAATCAAATCTAATCAAAACTAAACCAAAAAATAATTGATTGGATTTCTTGATTATTTTTGATTAGATTTGATTAGATCAACTATTTTTAACAATTTTTGTGAAAAGAATTTATTTATTTATCACATTTGTTGCTATATTTACATAATGTAACAGTTTTTGAATATTGCATAAAATTGCATACGGTGCACCCTGTTCTTAAACTAAACACTTGACACAGCTGGTTCACTTTGTTGTTGTGTTATTATTAATGTTAATTTTCAACGTGTTTTGTGGAAGTACAAGTATAATTTTTTTGGTTACTTAACATTGAAAGTAAAATCTTTGTTTTGTAAGATTGTAATTTTTGTTTTATTCAAATTAAAGTGTTCAAAATTATTGGTAAGTAAAAATGCACGGATTTTTTTTCTTTTAGTTATTGTTTTTTCGACGTCGTGAAAATTTAAACAAAATGCAAACTTTATATGTAAAACAAAAATTTTCAATTTATTTTCGATATTGTAGTTGTCGTAATGGATCCAATTGTTTTCGAAGACCAAGAATTCTCCGCAGACGATGATGTATGTGATCTAAATTATGTACCGACGAAGGTGATCCGGAACATAGTTTTGGAGAGCGAGCCGACAGTGAGTGCTAAAAGAATGCGTAGCACCGGAAGTTATCAGTATTTCCTGATTTTTTAAACTTTTTTTTAAATCGACATAGCGATTTGTCAAATAGGATTTTCCAGCCGGGTGGTGTCGAATTCCCGTTCTAAAGGTTTTTTACGTATAAACGCTTGCCGCTCTTATTTAGGTAGCTCAGTTTTCTTTTGAAAAGTTGGTATTAATGAAGTCTAATGTCAATTTTTTGTGAATTATATATAAGCAGAATCAGCATACATTTAAAACGACGTAATTGTAATATATATATCTATTTTCTTTTTTTTACAGAACTTACTGAATATGCATTTTTGTTTTCTTTTTTGTTAGACATTCTGTAAAATTCGTTCTTTATATTTATTTCATGTATAGTATGTATAAATGTAAATAGTATATAAATATATATGTATGTGGCAATATATAATGCAATTTTATGCAATATTCAAAAACTGTTACATTATGTAAATATAGCAACAAATGTGATAAATAAATATTTTCTTTTCACAAAAATAGTTAAAAATAGTTCATCTAATCAAATCTAATCAAAAATAATCAAGAAATCTAATCAATTATTTTTTGGATTAGTTTTCATTAGATTTGATTAGAAATGCTAATCGTCACTAATTGTGATTAGATTTTTGATTATTTCTAATCAAATCAATTAGTAATCTGAAAGATTTATCAAAATTCAATTCTAATGATTAGATTATTTTATTTCTCTAATCGTAATGATATCTAATTCTAATCGAAATTCCCCAGCTATGGGTGAAATTGACCTTTAGTACTTTATAGTCTTTTACAATTTTTTTTTATTTATTTATTTTTTTTATTTACATATTTATTTATTTATTTGTCGTTCCATACACAAGACCAAGGGTAATATGAGACCCTTGGTCTTGTTTTACAGAACTAAGAATTAGCAAATTGTTGTAATGTTAAATCTTAAAACTAGTTACAAAAATCAAAAATTTCTATGTAATAAAGAAATAGATTTTAAAAAAGATATAGATTGAAAACATGAATCAAAAAGTATTCATTTTATCAAAATCAAATAATAATAATCATTTAAATGTGGAAAACCAGATAATTATTGACTTTTTGAACTCTAGACGTTACATAAAAGTTGAAAACTATATGGAATTGAGTTCCAGAGGTGAATGGCGTTGATAAAGAATTGATATAAGGCTATAGTGTCTATATGGTATAAGTCTTTTTCCTCGACTTCCGTAGTTCGAGAAATTTAGTTTTTCATATAAATGTTCAGGCTGTTTCATGTAGATGATTTTGTGCAGAAAAATTAAGATACGAATTTTTAGCAGATCTTTAAAACCAATGCCATATAATTTGATTGCCAATATTGAAACTTGTGCCTGACGTTTTAATCCATAGGCATAACGAATAATATTATTAAATGTTACGTTTAGTTTGTTTTCACTTATTGTGTCACAGCTTGCAAAAAGTTCACATCCATAAAATAAAATTGGTATTAGATACGTTATAGCGGGTAGCATTCGGATTTTTATTGGTGTGCAATATTGAGTTCGCCAAAGTGTTCTTACTATGGAAAACGTTCGACCACATGCATATTTTATGTGGTCAGACCATGTAAGCGTGTTATTAAAAATAATTCCAAGGTTTTTGGCTGTATTAACAATTTCTATACGTTGATTATTAATGGAAATATTGGGCATAAAGTTAAATTTAGACAGACGTTTACGGATTTTAATACATTTTGATTTTTGGGCGTTGATTCCAAGACCGTTTGCATTTGTTTGTGTTCATTCAAAGTAATGACACATTGATCCAACGTTGCTTCATTACAAATGATGTAGAGTTGAACGTCATCTGCATTCATTCTTATCCCACAGCGCGTGAGAACATTAGTGAGATCGTTTGAGTACATTGAAAACAAAAGTGGGCCTAAAATTGATCCCTGTGGAACACCTTTTGTAACAGGTAGTGATTCTGATGTCTTGGATGTTGTTTGGACATACTGATATCTATTACTAAGATCTTTTGACAAAAGGCAATTTGCGGGTGACGAAAAGTTGAAAATTTTTTCCAATTTAAGGCACAATATGCCATGATCAACAGTATCATCCAGCAAAACTAAAAACGTTACATTACCCCTATCAACCTCTTTCCTTATCTCCTCGAAAACCAGATTGACGATCAGGTAACAAATTGTTATTATTTAAGTAACGAGTGATTTGGTTATGAGCTAGCCGTTCAAAAACTTTAGAAAGGAACGGTAATATAGCTATTGGTCTGTACTCAGAACTTTATTTGGGTACTTGTACAATTTTTGAGTTTTTCCATTTAGTAGGAAAAAGATGATTTTGTTAAAAAAAAACGTGATGAATGGGAGTAATTTTGGGAGAAGAATTTTGATAAATTTTTGATGGATTCCATCAACTCCTACAGCATTAGATTTTATGGATAAACAACTAAACAATACGTCACATTGATCTACACATGTAAAAAAGAATTTGTTGTTCTCAGAAACGTTATCAGAATTATTATTATTAATATAGAAGTTGCGATCAGCTTCAATCATGGGGATATTCAAAAAAGTTTTATTTATAATATCAGCATCAACTGCACACGATTCCTGAGTTATTGCTTTGCCGATACCAATTTCACGAATAGTTTGCCATGTCTTTTTAGACCCCAAAACACACGAGCACTTATTGCCGTAGAAATCAGATTTAGCCTTCTTAATCATCTTGTTGGTCTCTTTTCTTGCATTGCGATATTTATTCAATAGTTGTGTTGTTTTAAAGCGTTTCCATCGAGAATATAAAAAATTTCTATGAAAAATAGCTTCTTTTATGCTGAGGAAAACCACGGTTTTTTCTTCTGACTGGCGGTTTTTGTTATCAAATTTTGCTATCAGTTTAATTTAACATATTACGTAGATTGTACTCCAGGAAAGACGTTTTAAAATATTTTTTGTAACTTTGGAAATATGACTCAAGAAATTACACAAGAAATGGGCAATCATGGACCTGCAAGAACAAAGTTATGTTAAGAGCTTACGATTCATATAAAAGTTGGATATGCCAAATATAATTTAGATGTCATCATCTATATGAGATTTGTGTGTTTTTAAGTGACTTTAGGATTGGGGTTTATATGAGACCTGTGGTTAATTTTGGACCTATCAGCACAACATTTTGTCATGACATAGTAGCTATTGTAAAAGTAATTGTCTCCAATTTTTATGTCAACACCAATATTAATTAGGAAGTTATGGCATTAAAAGTTATTTAAGGGAGTAGTTTTTGTGTGGGATCTATCGTAAAATTTGGACCGATTCCTGTACAATTCGGTTAGATGACATAGATAAAATAAGTTTGGACCAAATTTAATCTAAATACCAACAAAATAAGATAGTTTATGGGCACAACGACCCTATTCTGGAAATAAGCTTGTAAGGGGACTATGTCAAATTATGGAAATGTTCTTACCATTTTTAATATGATTGGTCCTTGTGGGAATTTGAAACTATCTAACGAATTTCATCGCATGATCTCCAAAATTGCGGCCTGTACTTTGCGCACAAGGTTTACATGGACAGCCAACCGGACAGACGGGCATAGTT
Source organism: Pollenia amentaria (assembly GCA_943735925.1). NCBI lineage: Eukaryota > Metazoa > Arthropoda > Insecta > Diptera > Polleniidae > Pollenia > Pollenia amentaria. Next base: position 247,054,438 of record OX031007.1, on the reverse strand, counting down.
AGATCAATTCAGAAAGTGGATCTGAGTCGATCGGTATAAATTTAGATTGGCTCTTTGACCAACATTGTAGTGTGTGTATAAAATCTAAGGAATTTCATTTCAGATGACAATATGAGCTGGATGGGCGTGAACTCATTTCACGAAAAAACAAATTATATCATTTAATGAGCGGTATCTAAAACCCTTTTAAACAATTAAGTTATATTTAAGTAATAAACCATGACATCAATTGGAAAATCTTAACACCATTATAATTTAATTTAAGCTCCTTTGACTTTTGTATCATCTTTTTCGTATTGTTTTGCTACACAAAGCCTTTTCAATCCATTTTTTTTTTTTTTTAAGTAAAGTTAAATACATTGTAATACTTGTTGCATGAGGCATGTGCTGCATGCTGTTTAAACAATTAGATTTGACACTTGTATAGCAGCAGCACTACACCGCGTGTCTAGTATTCCAAATGCGCTATTACTCCCAATGTTTTTTTATAAAGCTTATAGATGTTTAACCAGCGTTTGGGTGAAAAGCTGCTGCTGCTCTCCTTTTATCTGCGGTCGTACAAATGAATAATTGCTTTTTAATATGGAAACAAAACAACAATAAGCGGTAAATAAAAAGCGCTTTGCTTTGATCGCTCAGTACAACAATGCAAGCCAAAATATACACAAAACAATTTATATATGAAATGAACTGAAACCCCAAAATCCATTCCATCATCATCATCATTCCTTTTACTGCTCACATTTGTATGAGTGTGTCGTTTTCTTTCGATATTTGTTTTTGGATTTTTTTTTTATTATTTTTGGGAGCTTCTAAAGCAAACATTAAACCACAACGAATCGCGTATGATTTTTAAAACATTCATTGTACAATAAACATGTTAATATTGTTTGTTATTCGTACCAACAAACCAATTCAACAATTCATAGTCAATCCAACATACACTCACATTCATATCATTGGTGTACAAGCTCGATGGAGTACAATATGAGTGAACATCAATACTTTTGGAGCACGATTTGTAAACAAAACAACATGGGTCTTTTCTTTTCACTTCTTTCTTTCTTCTATTCTATCTTCTTTAGATCTTTTGTTTGGTTAAAAATCAGTTGAATATAATAATGAACGCAAAACAAAACAACAAACACAACAAAGTGAGACCTGGAAAGAATGAGTGAGTGAGTGAGTGATAAGCAATGACGTTTTAGTTTTTAATAACCTTAACCATCCATGGAATATTGACTGTATGTATGAACACATGTTGAGCCATTTAAGCCGAGCCACAATTCCTTCTTTAACTTGGCCAACTGCAACTTAAATGTAACAACAACAATTCAATCATTTTAGACAAACATTCATGCACCCATCCATCTACATACAAACGTATCCATTCCAAGTATAGCCATTTATATCTCGTATTACTTAAATATTAAATAGTTTAATAAACGTCAAAGACATTCTTTTTATTGCCACATTTGAAAATAACCTGAAGAAAAGCAGAAGCGTATGTCTCGCTTTAATTCAAAGGTTAAAGAGGAGATCAATGCGAATTCATTCCAGGTAATCTCGGTAGTACAACAAGTACAACTCGTACAAAAACCACAAGCAATTTGTTTTTGTAAAATCATTGTGTCTTTAATTCAAAGGTTAAAGAGGAGATGTTTTTTTTTGGGACAGCACAACTAGATATGCACAGAAAAAATTAAACATTTAGTCAATTCACAAGGTATCCTAACATGTCATATTGTCAAAATGTCCTAATATTTCACAATGGTTTAAAAATATTGTTGTTGGTTTGTTAACAAAAAGTGTCTTAAATAAATAGAACGTTGCTTGCTGTGTTTATTGTGCTGTCGTAATTAATCAGAAAAGTCCAGCGCTGAGCGGCTGAGCCGTACAACAATATTTTTAAACCATTGTGAAATATTAGGACATTTTGACAATATGACATGTTAGGATACCTTGTGGATTGACTAATTGTGTTAATTGATTCACAACAATTCTACAAGTTTAAATTATTTTATTTTAAACGAAAAACATCAATTAAGATGTTTTGTTATTTAATTAGTTAAAAGATTTTATTTGTTGTGCTTAATTCCCTATTTTTATTCTTGATAAAACACTGAAAATTTATTGTTGGAGGAGAAGCTGTTTCTATGCACATTTCACTTGTTGCTTATGCCAGATCATCAGGAAACGTTTTTCCCAAAAAATTTTCGAAAAGCCAAAAATATCAGTAAAAGCCGTTATACACTATTCCACAAAGTCTTAAGTATTTTTCGAAAATGCTTCCCTGATCTAATTATTGTTTGAAAATTTTCAAAAAACAATAACAACGTATCATGACAGGTTTGTATTTTTTCAAAATACGTAAGACTTGTGTGATAGTGTAAAGCCGCTATATCTCGCAAATAAAGTCAAGATATTTATTGAAATCAGGGCTGCCAGTTAAATTTGTGAAAAAATCGTCAAATGCGGACAATTTAAATTTAGATTTTAAACTATGTTTGTTCGATTTTTATTTTAAAACAAGCAAACAAAACATCCCAGCAAAAACTTTACTTACCTAGTAGGTTAGCAAGTAATATTGGAGACATATGAACACTACTTATTTTTCGGCTGAATAACTACTTATTTTTGCTCGAGTTGTCCACAGAATTCAGTACTTACAATGCACTTACTAGAAGTCACAAAATATCTAGTTATTATTGAACTACCAGTATGTTGAATTGTAAGTACCTACAATATACTTACTAGAAGCAAAAAAATAACTAGTTTTTATTTAATTGGCGATAGTTAATAGACCCAATAAGTAGCTATGGAGCTAGTTACCAGTAAGTAAATATTCAGTATTGAAAACAAGACAACTTATAAGTAGTTATTTAGCTGATTATTAGTAAGCAAATATTCATAACTGAAAATAATAGTAGTGAAAAGTACTTACTGAGGTCATTACTAGCAAGTACTTATTGTGGTTGTCAGAATAATGATAATTGTAATGATAACTACTTACCAGGTAACGTATGAAATAACTACGACCTATTACCAAAATTTAAAAAGTTTTTCCTGGGACATTATATACATACATATACCCCCCGTAAGTTAATGGAATTGTTTGTTAAATTGAACAAATGTTTGTTAAGGAAATTTTTCATAAAAAATTTGTTTTGTGAATCTTTAACTGCTTTATTATAATAATCTAAGGTTTTTTTCAAAGTCTTAAGAATAAAAGATATTTTTAATCGGGCCATTTTCTAAAAAATTTAAAATTTGTATACCGTTCACCACAGACCCAAAGGGTATATATATACAAGTTCCTTTTTATATAAGTTGGTCATTCCGTTTGTAATTGCAACAATATTAATGTAAGGCCCTATAACGTATATATGTGTATTCTGAGTCCGTATGAGTAGCAAAGTTGGTTTAACGATGTCAATCAAACCATGTGTTTGTTGAAATGAGATTTCCGAAGACCCGTATATAAACATTGCTATACATCTATATTAGATATATTACGGAATAGTGTGCTTTTATATTTCAGCCAGATCGGTCTAAAATTGGCTAAGATATGAACAAAAAACTACTGAAATAATCTTTCTTCGCGAAATTATAGTTTTGGCACCATAGCGCCCATATAAGTTAGGAGGAACAAATTTGGCTTACAAATTTTTCATATATATGGAGTATTAAATGTTAAAAATTAGCCAAATGAGTCCATAACTTCAACTGCTCCCCACATGAGTGAACTCTCAAAATCAAGGTTTTGGTACGAATTTTTTGGGTTGACTCAAAATTTTGCTTTTGCCCATAAAATTTTTTATGGAAAAGAGAAAAAATTTCTAGTATAATTTTATTTACAATAGGGATGAATATAAAAATTTAAGCTTTCTTGTTTACAAAAATGTTTTTTTTCTGTGCTGCCTAATAACAAACATCAAAAGATTTAAAATTTTCTTATTTTGAAGACTGAATAAAATCGTCACTTTTTAGAAAAATAATCAGGAAATCGGCACTTTGCTAATTTCGGAACCAAAAATCGTCAAAATCACGATAAATCGTCAACTCTGGTAGCCATGATTGAAATTTTTTTTCAAGATTTCAAAGGAAAAGTGGATACAATCCTGTCAAATGAATACATAATTCAAAACAATTAAATGGGTTTAAAACTATGCCAAGATTGGCTATTATTTACTTAGGTCCAAGCATTTGCACCGTTTTTAAAGCATTGATATACTGGCAACTTAATGGTACTATAGGTTGAATTTTAGCTAGAGACTTTGCAGAGAAATTGCCAAAATTTACTAAATACATATATTTTTTTAAAAATTACCGAGATTTTTTTCCAGAAATAAACCTTATTTCCACTTTAGAAACGATCCGGAAGTCTAGTTTTCTAATACTTTGTCAAACAGTTCTATTTAAATTTGAGTGATAGTCGTGATATGTCTACTTTTAGCGGCACCTTTCAGTGACGTCTTAATGGCAAAGACGTGTAGCTCCGGAAAATGCCAAATGAAACAGAAAATAGCAGATAAACAGGGTCAAAATTATACTATACTGGTGATCAATTTATGCTAGATTGTTTTGGACGTTATTGAGATGTAAAAAAAAACCCTATTGAAAAAGAGCATGTCGTACACATTTCTATGAATTTGTAGTTGTGAATGGTGATGGTCTCCTAAATTATTCGACTGCATTCCTTTCAAGTAGTGTTGATATTCCTGTATCATTGTTAAACTTAATAATTGCTGTTAATTTGTCCGCAAAACATTCATAAAAAATAGAACAAGTTAATAAAAGGTTTATGAAGCGAATTTTGTATGAAAATGTATTTAATAAACCTTTTATAAGCCTGTTTCATTTGTTATGAATAAGGAAGTAAAATTAGATTTTTACATTTTTGGGGATACAAATAGTTCAAATTCAACATGGAGCATTAATGTTAATAATGTCTGAAAGCGTTGTCGGAGGGGTCAAAACATTTTCCCTCTATATTATCCCCGTATCTGCAGTTCTTTCAAAAAAAAAAAAAAAAAATCAGTAACTGCTGGTGCAATTACAAAATAATCATGCGTCACATTTAACAATATTTGGCTAACAATCACTCATAAGATACCACAAAATAATTAATTTTTTTTTTTTTTTTTTTTGTTTAATAACAACAATAATGTAGTAAATATGAATGTACATACATACATATGTATGTTTGTATGGATGTATGTATGTTTGTATATGGTTTATGATTTGTTGTTACTATTGATGTTGTTGTGTGCCGACCAAGCAAACGACCATCCATCGAACGGATGGATGTTTGATTCGATTTATGGATGGTGTTGGCTTAAATCACGTACAACACAGTAAAGTCAACAAAGAAATCTTTTTTCGATTGTTTTTTTTCATGATTCTTTAAAATAGCTCGTGTCAAAAGACTTTGATCCATTAATCAAAAAAGAAAGAATAAATAAAAATACAAAATTGAAACAAAAATATCTCAAATGTTTTCCTTTTATGTTCTAACCTTATGTTACGGGTCTTTTAAAGGTCTATATCGTAAGTACTTACATACATACATACATGTACATCATATATATTTGTTTGTATCGTGGTCTTATTTGTTTATTGTTGCCACCATTAAGTATAAACTGTTAGATTTAATGAATGTTAATGATGAATTTGAAAGCACTTACTTCATTTTCAAAGTGTTCTGTAAAAAAAGTTTTTATTATTATTCTTTCGCCTGGGAAACAGGCTGGACTTTTGTACAAGGCATTTGAGGTACATAAGCCTCCTTCGTCAAAAAAAAGTTCTGATATAAATTCTCTGTATGTAGTTTAGTTTGGCATTGCGAAGTTTGTTTAAAATTGTAATTTTCGGAAAAAGTTCATCAAGAAAATTAGTTAATAATTGTTTTTTTAATAGTCAAAACGCAAATTTTCATTAAGCTACGGTCACACTTATTAAATATTTGACCAAATAAGCATAACCACTACTTTTAACATGGTCTAAATATCACAAAATAAAACTAATTATACATAGCAAAAAACGGTTTTATGTAAGATGTTTATTATAAACAAAATAAATATTGGAATTAAAGGATACTATATTTTAGTTAAAATTAAAGCAGCCCGATATTTACAGTCACAATTGAGCATCTCATTAAAAATTTGCATGATAAATCAAACAATTTGTTCAAATATATTACAGTATTTATCTTTTATATGCACACTGGTTGTAAGCATTTAACGCTTTTTTGCACTCCCACTTGTGTTATTATATTTTGGTATTTAAAATAAACAAAATGGTTTTTAATAGTGTATACGCATTTCGCTTATATGCATATCTCGCATTTATGCATCACAATATAAATAAATTTTATTTAATTGCTTTAAAAATGTTTTCATTAAGCATCTTGATCTGAAAAATGTGTAAATAAAAAACTGTGCAAAAATATTGATGATTTTTAGTGAGTTTTTCTTTATTTGCATATAAACGAGTTTTTTGAGCGCATTTCGCGTTAAAAAGCATAAAAAGTCGAGCTCTGAATTAAAAAATGGCATAAAGCATCTTTTAAAAATTGAGTCAAAAACAAAAAACAAGAATGTTAATTCAATTAACAGAGTTTTTCTTTCTGTATGTGCATGAAGAGAAAAAAATGGTTTGGCATGGTTACTGCAACTACACTATGTTTATTGCAACAAGATGCTGCTGTCGTAAATAAATTTTTTTTATTTTTATTGAATATTAGCATTATTTTAGTTACTGTAAGCATTTCAATGTTTATCGCACTTATAAATTTGAGTATGGTTCACTGAAAATTAATTATTTTTCTAACAACTAAATATTGGTAGCTTTGAAAACATATTATCCCTAGAGGCAAGCGAACTGACACCAAAGTAGTCCCGTGATAGGTTTTTGGTGGTAGGGACCGGCTCAGTTTATATGAATGTGACCTATCACGTTTACATGGGGTTGTCATTGGAGGGGGTCAATTGACACCTAACAGCCGCCATATGACAAGTCACTCATCTATTCTCAATGAACGTGTTTAGTGTAAGTTACTACAATGGAGTATTATTGCAATAAAACAAGTCCTAGAACTAAATTTAAGAACCAAATTTTAAAATGTCCCAAAAAAAAATGTGTTACACAACCGGTGATTACTGTACTGTAATTCATTACTTTTTCTACGTTTTGGTTCTTCATGAACCAGTTAAAGGATTGGTTCTCCTTTCACTGGTCATGAGTTCTTTCTTTTTGTACTTGTTCTATTTTCACAAATCCCACGACCAGTAGGCTGAAACAATTGACACTAATTTCCCGCAGGGATATTAGTTACAACAATTTACGGCCAATTTCACCAAGTTCAGTTAAAACTAACTAATACTTTAACTTCCAGTTAACAATATGTTTTTGACAGATATAACTGATAGTTAATTATAACTGGACTTGGTGAAATTAGCCGTTAATGATATTTAATAATAATGATTACTGTAATCATATTTTGAACCATAATATGATTCTTTCAGATTCATTGCAAGTAAAACTTGAGTGGATGTAATTCTCAATTGCTTTACAGTTTTATTTGCATAATATCTTTAGCTTTTCAAAATTCTTTGAAAAAAGATTTCCTAATGATCAATGTATATGATTACTTTTAACCATGATTACATGATTAAATTTAACCATAACATAACTTCTAACCGTATTATGATTAATATGATGAGAGTTTATTCTAATAATAATAAACCAGTATGATGTTATATAAACAAATTCTGATTAAGAGAAAACTATTATAATGTAATATTACGAATTTATTTGGTCATAATATGATATTTTATGATTCTAATAATAATCATAATATGTTTTGACTACAATCATGGCTTATCATAATATGTTGCTCTTAGAATATGTTTACCACAACCATATTTCTTCTCAGCGTGGGCATATAAGGCAGCTTTTATAAATGTATTTCCCGTTTAAAAAACATAAAAAGTCGTGTAAATTATAGAAAGCCTATGGGCATTTCCTGGGGTCGCGAACGTACGTTCGTACGCTTTTGATGTACAAATAATATAGAAAACAAAACTTTTCCCAGCATTTTTTTTTTTGCAATTCGATAGCAATTTGGTAGCTCTATGTTTAGTGCAAAAGATGGATTTCATCGAGACTTTCAGAATACTAATGATAAATTTGGTATTTTTTTTTTCGAAATTCTAACATTTAAGGTGTGAAAATCGTACATATTTATGATACTTTTTTACAAAATATTTTTCTCCGTTCACTGACATATACTTCCGTATTAAATTATGAGCTACCACAACAATATTGAAATTTGAGGTACTTCAATAGGGTGAAAAAAGTAAAAAAAAAAGGGAAAATGCGGGAAAATAAATTTCTTTCTCTTACTATTGTGTTCTACATGTGGTACTTTTTGTATTTTCTATAATGTTGAACTAAGAAACATAAAATTTAAGCACGCAAAGAAAAAAACATGGTTGATACAATCACAATCGCAAACTATCATTAATTTTTGTGGTTATGGTTGTGTCAAGCACGTCTTAAGCAACAATATATGTTCGGTCATAATGTTTTTATCTAATTATTGTGTCAAACATATTATTATGTTCAGAAGAAAAACGCAAACGATCTTTCAAAGCATGTTTCTATATTTCCCGACACCATGCAAAATGTCTTCTTCAACAAGTTATATGGTTCTCACAATAAAAACAATAAAAAATTTAATTTCAAAAAATGTTATTAAAAAATTTTATTTAATACATACATTTATATACATGTGTATGTGTTTTAATTTATAAATTTTATATTATTTTTTGTGGTACAAATATATCCAAAAAAAAATAAGAATGCAATAACACTTTTTCAATATTTTTACCCGTGCACTTGAGACTTGTAAAAATAAAGTCACACACAAACTAACCTTTTATTTCTTTTATGAAATCAACTTTATTAATATACTATATCAGTATACTGTTAAACAGATATGGAAAAAAGTTCGGGGCTAACGACAAAATTTTGTGTCAAAATTTCTATGCCGGTTTCAATGTTGTAGGTTATTTTTCTGCAAGAAAGACAAAGTAATTGCATATTTAAATATTTTTAGAATAATATATAAATAACTTACCTGTTTCAATATATGTATAATAATTTGTTTTATTAGTTTAGCAAGGCAGCATGAACTTGTGCCTCCCGAAAAAAGTTTTGATTATGTTGTAATCAGTCATGTTTCCTAATTAACTGACGCTTGCGGACGAAGAACATTTTACTTTCTTTAGAAATACGCACTGTTTGTTTTGACAATAAATGTTTGCTGATTAAGAGAATGTGTTTTTTAAAGTAAACAAAAATTATGGTACTAAACATAACTTTTTATGATTTTAATTTTAAAGTTGAAAAAATATATATTTTAGTAGCAAACATATAAAATAATTTAATATGCTTAGCTAGATCAGAGTAACTTTTTAGGTGTAAAACACCATATAATATTATTGTAGTGAATTTAAAATTGTTAAGCACAAAAAACAATTTTTTAAGTTATATTAGGTCCAGAATAAATTTATTAGGGTAAACATATTAGGCAAACATGAATAAAAATGGTCGTAGTGACCATTCAGTAATCATGTTTTTTCTCTGAGTGAGGTGCAGGGTCCTGAGTAAATACGAACCTATAAGATGAACAATTTTGGAAGTTTTTTGGTAAAACCTAGAAACGTACACTCGGCATTTAAATATGTCCATGAAAGAAAGGAAGACGCTAACGAAGTAGCGGGTTAAATGCTTGTTAAATATAAAAATGTCTTTAGAAGTAGCTTAATAAGAAAATATTAAATTTTCCAGTTTCCAGCCCAATTTCCTTAAGTAAAACAGCTGAGATATCATAGCATATCATATATACCATTCTATTATAAAAATATAGATTTGCTTTATAATTATAAACAATTAAAAACGATGACATTTGATTTTTCCATCCTGGTTGACCATTTTGTATTGATTGGAAGTTTATTGCAATTTTTTTTTACTAATTTGATGCCGCTGATTTCAAATCGCATTTTTTACTTTTTTCCAAAAACTAAAAGTTTAAAAAATCATATCTTTACTCTTCATTAAGCGATTTTATTTTCATTTTTTTCAAAGACATAATAGTTAGTGTTTACGTAAAATATAACAAATTTTGTATTTTTAAAAATCATGAATAATCCAAAACGGCTAAAAGTTAAAGTCTTATTGCTTTCACGTAAAGTCACATAACCTATCAGCAAAATGACACAAAGATCATAAAAATCGATGAACGCGTTTTGTTTTATTCACAATTAAGTGAAGGTACTTTATTTTTAAGTGCAGGAAAAAACGTCCATAAATAGAACAGCAGCATTAAAAAATTATTTTTGTATGGAAATCGCGATTTTTATCAATTCAGTTGTCTCAGTAAATTGTGAATAAAATCAAAAGTTGTGGACCGATTACAATGAAATAGAGCTCATTTCATTCGATATATATTTCACTAACTGTTTTTAGACCAAAACTGTGATTTTGGTCGCATTTTTATTTTCGATGAATTTTTAGAGAAAAAAAAACTCTTTTTTTTAATTGAAACTACTGGGTAAATTTAAAAATTCGTTGTCGAATTTTGAATTTTTTTTTATATGTATGTAGCAAAAGTGCCTTAGTTTTGGACATAACTGTATATCGCGCAAAGTCGAGCTGATAAGATTCAGCGTCTCAAATAACCTTAAATACAACATTCAGTTCTTAATCAACAAAAACCTTGTTCCCTTGTCTAATAACTCAGTGCACATAGAAACATCAAAACTGCAATTAAAGATGTTATGAATATGTATTTGTTAAAAAAAAAACAGAAACTTCCAAAGAAATATGTCTTTATCTAAAGCACACAACAAGAAATCATCATTTTTTAAAAGTATAGAGGAAAAGAGCAAATCGTTATAAAAAGGACTCCACGCGCAATAATATAACAAAATTTTTAAATCTGGACTAAAATAAAACAGAAATATATAACATTTTTTATTTTTCGAATTTATTCTATGAGCTAAATTTCAGTTATGTATTTTATAAAGCTTTTTTTGTAATAGTTCTATTCCTTAAATATTTAGGAATGACTTTATACACTACCAGACTATTATATTGTATCTTCTTGTTACATAAAAAAATATTTAAGGAATAGAACTATTACAAAAAAGCTTTATAAAATACATAACTGAAATTTAGCTCATAGAATAAATTCGAAAAATAAAAAATGTTGAATATAATAAAGTTACTTGTGAAAAAGAAATAATTCTCAGATTCTATTTGTTAAAACAGAAATATATATCGGATGAAAAAAATTATGTTTTTTTTCAATACACTTAACGCCATGTGGCTTTCTTTATCTAGAATAGTTATTTCCTGAAATAATATATCATCAATCTAAATCTGTGTTTAATTAAAAAAATTGGTTTAAGTAATTTCACATTTTAATATCCATTTGTTGTTAAATTTGTTAAATAATTAAGAAATCCCCTAAAAAAGGCACACAAAGGACCAAAAAAACCAAAAAAAATAATTTTTCAAATAAATTTTTAAACATCTTTACTTCTAAGAATTCATAAAAAATAAAACTAAAAAAACGGGCCAGTTTTTTGTCCAGTAGATGTACAACTTTTGACTTTATTAAAAATTTAGTGACAGAACAAAACCGATAGAAATTTGAATACAACAGTAACACCCCAGGAAAAACTTTTTGAATTTTAGTAATAGGTCGTAGTTATTTCATACGTTACCTGGTAAGTAGTTGTTATTACAATTGTCATTATTCTTAGTACTTTTCACTACTATTATTTTCAGCTATGAATATTTGCTTACTAATAATCAGATAAATAACTACCTATTAGATGTCTTGTTTTCAGTACTGAATATTTAATTACTGCTAACTATCTCCATAACTACTTATTAGGTCTATTAACTAGCGCCAATTAAATAAAAACTAGTTATTTTTTTGGATTCTAGTTTGTATATTGTAAGTGCTTACAATTCAACTTTCTGGTAGTTAAATAATAACTAGATATTTTGTGACTTCTAGTAAGTGCATTGTAAGTACTGAATTCTGTAGACAACTCGAGCAAAAATAAGTAGTTATTCAGCCGAAAAATAAGTAGTACTTTTATTTCTCCAATATTACTTGCTAACTTACCAGGTAAGTAAAGTTTTGCTGGGACACAATCACAAACTCAAAAGTTTAACATTTATTTTTTTAAACTTTTGCTTCAAAGTCTTTGGCTGTTCTCTCACTAAATTGTACATAAAATTAAAAGTTGTGGATCAATTTCAATGAAAAAGTGTTCAAATCCATTGGAATATATTAATATGCATGCTACTGGATAAAACACTGGCTCGTTATTGTAGTTTTAGTCTTAATGAATTTTTAAGAACAAAAAGTTAGACATTTTTGGCCAAACTTTAATGACACCTCTGATACTACTACGCAAATTTAGAAACAAGATGGGCACGAGCTAAAGATAATTTTGCTGTCGAGTTTCGGATTTTTTTTTTTACTAAATACCAATTAAAGCATTAATCAAATATAAAATCAGTTTTAATTAAAAATTCAATCAAGCGAATTAAACGTTTAATCAAGTGAATTAAACGTTTAATTGATATTATTAATTTGTTCACTGGAGCAAATTTAATTCATTTTTTAATAAATATTACAAATTTTTTAATTGAAATCAATTTTTGTTTTTTCCTGTGTAGGGAAATTCCTTCTGCAGTTATGTTTACTACTTGATGTGGTGAAAGTGCATTTATTTTTTTCATAACGCTTGGTACGTATATCGCGAAAAGTAAAACTGATAAAGAAACACGCACTCAGCGTTCCAAATAACTAAAGAAACAACTTTCATTTCAAACAATCAGAAAATATTATCGAAATTTGTAAACCTGTGTTATCTCTAAAATGACAAATGATTTTAACTTTTACTTTCTTTTGGCGTTCTTTAAAATGTTGTAGGTACGTTTATTCCATTACGTAGAATGCAGTTAAATAGCAAACACCTCTTTACCATAAAATACTCAAAACAATTCCCAAGATATGTAGTCTAACATAAAAACAAACCCAAAAAAAAAGGAATTAAGTTATTAAATGTATCTTATGGTACTCACTCATATGTATCTTTATCAAATTTGGCATATGTTTTGCCATGTTGTGTGTGTTTTAAAATTTTTTTTTTGTGTTGCATGAATGTTATTTTGTGGGTTTGCCAAAATATATCAAACTGAAAACAATCAAACACAATCAACCAACACATGATTGATTATGATATTTTTACCAATTGCTGTCATCAAGGTTTAAACAACAAAACTACTGCAACAACAACAACAATAACAAAAATCAAGAGACGGCTGCTGTTGCTACTTCTACAGAAACTACAACACAATTCAATATAAATTGCACAGTTAAATTCTTAAAACGCTGCCCATACATTTACTTTTAAACTCCGTTGAGAATGTATATATTTTTAGATCAGATCCCCCAAGGACTTCAGCCAACCAACAGAACAATAACAAGCTACATTAAAACAATATTTGCGGACATGTGCATAAAAACAACAGAAACAACAATAGGACAGCTATGTTGCTGCTCATTTGTTGCACGAACGAAGCCAAAGCAAAAACAGCCATACGGCAAACAAGATATTCAGGCAGTCCAACCAACCATCAAACCAAAACCCCTGTCAGTATTTAGTTCGTTTTGACTGCCTGAAAACAACCAACCAGACTTTAGATTTCTTTTTCATTCGTTGTTGCTTTTGCTAGATTTTCATTTTTCACAATTAAGAAAAGGCTTTGCAAAATTAGTGTGCTTGTGTTAGGATTTGTATGGGGAATGCCTGATTTACTCATAACACAATTGCATACTTAATAAATCAAGCGTTACTCTCTTGATTTTTCCCTCTTTGGGTTAGACAATTTCACAAATACATGTATAACATCTCAATTTAATTCCTAAAAGAGGTTTTATTTTTTGAGTTTTCATCTCAATACACTGAAAGAAAATAATTGATCTTGGAACAGGAAACAAATTTCGTTTTAAACCATTCCTCGAATTTGATAAAAATGGCCTCTTTGGGGGGCGGGTGTAATCAAAGAACCCTTCAGAATCTTATATTTCGAGAAATGGATTTCTTATAAATTTTATAAAATAAACTGTCGACATTTTGGTCTACCTGGAACAAGCAAAACAAATTAAGCAGATTTTTATTCCATTGTGTGGTTAGTTTACACGCGGAGAAAAAATATATCTTCCAATATGGTCACCTACAAAAAAACTTTTTTTAACGAAAAGTTTTAAAACATATTATAGTTTATTAAGCCATATTATTGTCACCGGCAACCTTATTATGGTTAAATTAGTCCTCCATCAAGAAGCATTAACCAAATTAATTTTGCCTCCTTACATGTTATGGTTAAAAATGACAATAATTTGTTTTCCACTAATAATTGTTAGGTTTTAAATTAACAATAGTATGTTTCTTATTTCCAAGGGCAACGTTCTATAGTTGAAAAACCACCTTGCTATTATAAGTGTTAAACACTATTTGGTTAGTATAAACCATAATATGGTTGTGGCTTCTTAATTGAGGACTAATTTAACAATAATATGGTTGCCGTTAACGATAAAATGGTTAAGGTTTCGTTAACAAATGGTTTTGTTGGAGGTGACCATATCGAAAAAACGTTTTTCTGGGTGTACTCAAATTCGCTCTTTAGACTCTCCAATTCTGTAGCATTCTCACACTTACAAAGTTATCTGTAATAACAACAAACAACACTAAATTTTTAAAGGTAAAATAAATATGTATGTCAACAAATATTTAACTTTAGAAAATAAATCGAGAAAATAGTAACAAACAACAATGAGAAAAATCATCTCACAAATGAAATTTCCAGTGAGTGGAGAAACATAACCATACCGACAACAACAAGAAAAAATAAACAACAAACAATGACAGCCAAATAAACATTCATTCGTAGTGACAAACATTATGTAGTTTGAACAAATGTACAAATAATGCTTGAATTGATGCGATAAACTATAGCGAATTCACGCTGCAAGAGAATTCAAACTGCTCAAACCAACAATAAAAAGCAAATCAGGAATTTTAGTACACGAGGGCGAGCTGAAAAGTTACATGGAAGATGAAAGATGTTCTTCTTATTTCCAAAAAGCACAGCTTTTGAGAAGTATCTCGTGGTAAAAAGTATCTTACTGAAAACAGTACCTTGTTGAAAAAATGTTTTTCTCAAAGAAGAACTTTTTTAACGAATCTTTTTTAAAGGAATGATTAAAAGTCTAATGACCGTTTTTTAATTAGGCGATTATCTTTTTCCCCAACGAAAAACTGCAGATTAAAGAAAATTGATTTTCCCAATGACTCATTTGCCTCTATTTTGTCGCAAAGCTAACCCAACTTCAGCTACATATTATTTATTTGCCGTTTATTTGATAACTACAATGAGCTCGCTCCCAACTTTAGCATCTTTTTTGAGTGGTATCATTATCATCTTGTAGCGTTACAGCTCACCCCGAGCTTTAGCCAGATCTGCTTTTTGTTGCCAGTTTGAAATACCCAATATTTTTAAGTCGTCTTCCACACAGTATTTCCATCTCGTTTGCGGTCGTCCTCGTCGCCTGTCGAATCTGACACCGTAGCTTAGCAGTACCTTTTGCGGCCTCCTGTTGTCCGTGAGAGCTACGTCTACTTTTACGATGTATTCAACTTGACAAGTTCCCAGCATTTCATCGTTTCCTTTTTGAGCGAAGTATCCATTCATATCACGTGTAGGGCCGAATTTTTCATTAAAAAAAATCGCTCGCAGTCACAGACCAGGTTTCGCAAGTTTCGATGCCGTGGCTCTGATGATCGTTCGGTAGACGTTTAATTTACACGATTTTGAGACTAGTTTAGACGTGAAGATCTTCTTGTGAGAAAAAAAAGATATATTTGCTGTGGATATTCTGTCTCTAATGCCATCGTGCATGATGTTATCGTTTTTTAGAAGTGTGCCCAAGTGTACGAAACTTGATATGTCCTCAAAATTATAATCTCCGATCTTAATATTTTTTGTCTGCCGTCTATTTATATTCGTCGTAATTTTTATGTATTTTGGTCTGTTCTCATTTATATCGACCCTACCTCCTTTGCTGATTATTCAATATTCGTTTCCATATTGCGATATCATTCGCAAACGCTATGGTCATACCCGATCTTCAGACTGCCCGTGCTTAATTGTATAATGTACCAGATTGAATTCGACAGTTGAGAGTGTACCTCCCTGTTTACCCCACTGCTAATAGGGAAAGCTGCGGTTTGTCTTTGTTGGATTAAAACTTTAGCGATAGTATTCATTAAGGAAGCGCTAATAACACAGTACAACACATGATTTGCCAACTCAATTCTGTGAACTGTATGTGAAATTAGACCCAAAAAGAAGAATTTCTGCATCATTCGTTTTGTCTTCTTACCTGCGATTTGAAGTTAGTATCGATTTGAAGTTAGTACTATTGTATAGGGGAATTTATCACGTTTTAGGCCCTGTTGTTTGACATAGCTCGACAACCCCTAGCCCAATTTAGTTGAAATAAATTTTAAAAAATTAAGAATTATAATTCCCTTAATCTGTTCATATATTGTTTTCCTATACAAGTAACACTTTCGAAGTTAAAAATGAATGTATGAAGGGAAAAAATTATTTTTTGCCTAAAAATTTAAATTTTTTTTTTTAAAAATACATAAAAAATCCAAAATGGAAAAAAGTTTCAAGTCTAGTTATTTTTTCGCAAAGTCACATAACCTATGAGCAAAATGAGACAAAGATCATAAAAATCGATGCACGCGTTTCGCTTTTATTCGCAATTGAGTAAAGGTATGAATTTCAAAAATCAGTTATAGCCACCACCCTTAAAATAAAAATAAAAATATAAATTAAAAAATTATCATGCAAAAAAAAACTTTATTTATAAAAACTTAATGAAAATAAAATAATATGCAATTAATACGCAATTATAATATGCATAAAAACAAAATTTAGAACATTTTTTCAATTATTGGCAATATCCATCCTTGTAGAAGTTGACGCTTGTGGTTCTGATGATCTTGTTTTCTTCGTAGGTTGTTCATATTCATGGCCTGAGTCTGTATCGTCATCCGAGATACACATACTATTCAAGGGCGTGTTTCTTTCACTGTGTCCACCAATTTCAATGTCTTCATCTTCGGTGCTTTCTTCAAACTGCATAATTGTGGAACTCCACCAACAAACCTCCGCAAGTAATGCATCCAATTTTTTGCTTTTGAACCGCTTTTCAAATGGCATGGTCACCTGGTGGAACCTCTCTCCTTGTTCGTCTGATTCCTGAGGTGATTGTGCCAAAAAAGTATCGAGGTGGTGGTGCAAGAAATGCAATTTCAGCGTCATGGATGCACCGATTTTTTCGAAATAAAACAGCAACCTGTCCACTCGTTGCTGTATCTCTTATCGCTGGACACGGTTCTTTCCTAGAACGCCTTCTATTACTTCTTTCAACTGTTGCACACTGTGTTCGGCTAGACTTGAAACTTTTTTCCATTTTGGATTTTTTATGTATTTTTAAAAAAAAAAAAATTAAATTTTTAGGCAAAAAATAATTTTTTCCCTTCATACATTCATTTTTAACTTCGAAAGTGTTACTTGTATAGGAAAACAATATATGAACAGATTAAGGGAATTATAATTCTTAATTTTTTAAAATTTATTTCAACTAAATTGGGCTAGGGGTTGTCGAGCTATGTCAAACAACAGGGCCTAAAACGTGATAAATTCCCCTATACGATAGTACTAACTTCAAATCGATACTAACTTCAAATCGCAGGTAAGAAGACAAAACGAATGATGCAGAAATTCTTCTTTTTGGGTCTAATTTCACATACAGTTCACAGAATTGAGTTGGCAATCAATTAACTGAAAAATGTTGTACTGTGTAAGCCTGATTAGTTTTGCAGTATTTCCATGCAGGCAAACACCTGCTTAAAGTCAATAAATAGCAAATATATTTCTATGTTGCACTCTTAGCATTTTTCACAGTTCTGTTTTAGTATAAAAAGCTGATCAATTGTTAATCTGCCTCATCTAAATACTTATTGATATTCTCCTTGTATGGAAAATTTTTTTTCTGATAGGATATTCGAAAAGATTTTGTGACAAACAATTAGGAGCGTGTTACCTCTGTAGTTTTCAAAAGAGCCTTTGTCGCCTTTCTTATGTATTGGCACGATGAGTCCAATACACAACGCCGTAGGGAAACGTTCTTGCATTCATATATTGGGGATGAGTCTACGGAGCGTGTCAATACCATCATCATTAATTGCTTTAATGAGTTCCGGCGTGATACCGTCTTCTACGGGCGCTTTGATGTTTTTCAATTTCTTGATTCATTTTAGTATATCGTTTATGTTGGACGGTTGTATTTCACCCTCGCTTGTATTGATTTGGGGTTCTACTTTTGTGTAGTCAGGATCATTGTTGTATAATTCACTTAAGTATTCTCTCCACCGTTGAAGGATATGTTCTTCCGTTAGTGCTAGTTCACACTCTTAGTTTTAGTCGTCAAGTCTTTAGTTTTTAGGAGAGAGAGGAAAACAAGTGGCATTCTCTTTTCCCTTCACTCCTAAAAGCCCAAGAATTGACGTCTAAAACTTGAAAAGTGTAAACCAGCACTAAAGAATGTGCCAATTCTGGCCTTGAATGCGTTAACTCTTGGTTGAAAACCCTTCACTTTCTATCTTAATTTTCTGTAGAATATATTTCTGTTATGATTTTTGAAGTCTGCATTAATATTTTCTATCCTTGCTTTCAGCGCTTGTTTCTTTTTTGGAGTGGTATGCCAACTGAAAATAATGTTTTTGCCGGTATATGGAAAACCCCAAAATAATCAACGGAGAGTTTATCGATCTTAAAATTTTGACACATTGAGAAAACTGCCATAAAATAATATATATAAAAACGTTTGCCCTTGTATGTGCTCCTAAAACTCAAGAACAGCTGGACCGATTGATACAAAACTTGGACAATAAGTTATCTTGGTCGGGAACTTGGTTTCTCTTAAGTTTAATCCCTATAGGTGGCGCTGTTGCCGTGATATTAAAATTTTTTTATTTATGGTACGATTTGGCTGAAATTCACATATTATATTTATTAAACAAAAATAAGTTTCCTGATAACATTTTGACCCGGTAGATAGCGCTGGCGTCAAGTTATTAACAAAATATTGCAGTATTTAATTTATAATTTTGATTTAGAAAATGCCGAGCAGCGCGGGGACAATACAGCTGGTACTCGTATATTCATATAGTATATTTTTTAATAAATTTACTTTCCGGTAGTATTTTACATATAACAACTATTTTGTAAAAAAAAATTTCTTCCCCTTTTTTTAAATTTCTTTCGTCGATGAAAATATGTATGTTAACAGCTTAATATCCAATTTTCTTATTTCAAAAAATTCCTTTTTAAAAAAAAACTTATAGAAATCACCTTCGTACATTCTCAAGCCAATTTTATACATTTTTATACCCTCCACCACTAGTGTTGAAAGTCGGTAAACTAAGTTTTTCATTCGGTATGAAACTTTTTTTAACCCGGCAATTCCCAGTGTGATCTATACGTGACGAAGATTAGCGATTTTTTTAGCACGTCCATGAAACTATTATTTTAAACATACATTTATTACTGGAACAAGGTGTTGGTCTTTTTTGTTTTTCTTTTTGGAATAACATAAACTGTGAAAGTTTTTAGCTTTTTTCGAAGGGCTTTTTATTTTCTACTTGCTGACCTGTACCCATGCTCTGTAACTTTGGCGAGAACTTCCCGCATCGAAAAGATGTGAAACATAATATTCCATCGTTTCTTGAAAAATGAGAAAATAGTGTGTCTGTAACTCATGTCGAAAACTATCAAAAGAGATTACGTCTTTACGTTATAAATAATATTCCACTCGAAGCCGATATTAACTTGCAGACGTTGAGAACGCCAGTAGCACATATCGTTGACGGCGGCCAAAATTATTAAAATTGAAAAGTTTTCAATGACGGCGGCGAAAATACAACCGTCGGCTATAGCAAATAATGTAGAGTGCGACTTTAATTTTTGTTGTTTAAAAAATAAATTTAAAAACTTTCGTATATTTTTCAAAAAAGTTAAAAGTAAAATAATTAAACAATGAAAAAATCAGTCAAAAACAAAATACTTATCTCTTACATTTATTATTCATTGCATTTTGCATATATAATATATTTTTAAGGGGTAATATTTTTCTCACCCCGTTTTTATGCGTGAGTTTATTTGACAATTCAAAACGGGAACGGGAAATTTTAAAGACATTCTGTAAATTGGCGAGTAATTTCCTTACGTGACAGCTATTACTCGCTAAAAATTCAATTTATGGCATTTTTGTATCATTTCTCGCATTTCAATCGAAAAGTTTCTCGAAGCGAGAGTTACAGAACATGGGCACTGGGTTGTGATAAATAATTGTTGTAAATACTATTTGTTGATTCATACTGTAATATACCCAAACTCAAACTTATAATATGAGTCATTATCGTCAAAGCATAAATTACAGTTAAGTAAAAAAAGGCTCGATTGTCAAGTGTCACTTACAGGTAGAGAATCAAACGATACACCGATGTATCGTTCATAAGCATCGATGTTAATATCGATGTTTTGATGGGCGATACATCGGCGTTAAAACTAAAAAAAAAACATCGACATCGTCTATTTAATATTTTCACTTATTTAAATTTTTTTCATAATATTTTTACCATTTTTAATTTTTATTTTTTCTATAAAACACTTTATTTAAAAATATAAAATAGTGTACTCCAAAGCATTGCCGTACAAAGTACGTACACATGTATGTACATACCTGCATAACATGCATTGCATAACCACATATACATATGTAATAAGGGTAACCCTCTTTTATAGCCTAAAGATATTTTAAAACAATTTTGAAGACTGTGTAATAGGGTTATAACTTTTTGTATTTTTTGCAAATATCAGTTCTCCCAAGGTAATATCGTGTAGGGCATGCTATCGTTAAAAAAGTACACGCGCCAAACGTTATGAAGTTTTAAATTAAAATGGCCTTTTATGACTGTTTTGTTGAGTACATATTAAATCATTCAGTAATAAAAAAGAAATTAAAACATCGATGTTGAAACATCGATGTATCGAGTTTTTACCGATGATTTTAACATTGATGCTTATCGTGGAAACATCGATGTTTTTAAATACCGATGTTTTTCGGACCGATGTTGCATCCCTACTTGCAGGTGACGGAATGCTCGTATTGAAGATCAGTCCATAATTTACCATAGGCTCCATATAACGCACATAACTCTACTCACAAAAATCAAGTTTTTTTATTCGAACGTGCAATCAGTGTTATTATTTGGTTGTGAAACGTGGAACGCCAGTAGAGAAGACACAAATTCACTTTAAATATATGTAGAATATTAAGTATTTTCTCGCCCCCAAACAATATAAAATAATGATCTTTGGCAAAAACACAACAAAACCCTATTGCTACTGAAATTCGTATAAAAAAAAGATGAACTGGTTGGGTCATACGTTCAGGAAAAGCCATGATGACGTACACGAAAGACCCTTGACCACCATCCCCCGGGAAGCCTACGTACAGGAAGACCTTGCAACCACATGGAGGCGTCAAATAGAAAAAGAGCTTAGCACAGCCAGAATAACATGGAGTGAAGCAAAAAGATACGCTGAAGAAAGAATCCAATGGAAATCATTTGTTCTGGCCCTTTGTTCCATCTAGGAATAACAGGATTATATACATATATATATTAGAGCGACTCAAAAAAAAGTGATTTTGTTACCCCTCTCAAAATAAAGGTTGATATGTTTTATGATGATTCCCAAAATATTTTGCTTCTAGCGTTGACCATCTGTGAGCTGGACCATTTTTAAAAAAGGTATTTTTTTCAGTTTTTCGAATTTTTTTTTACTTTGCTCCAAGACGACATAAATAAAATTTGTTATCATCGAAAAGAGTTTTTGAAGCAGCAAAATATAAAATTAATAAATTAAAATTAATAAAATATTGATATAGATACGCTGAAGAAAGAATCCAATGGAAATCATTTGTTCTGGCCCTTTGTTCCATCTAGGAATAACAGGATTATATACATATATATATTAGAGCGACTCAAAAAAAAGTGATTTTGTTACCCCTCTCAAAATAAAGGTTGATATGTTTTATGATGATTCCCAAAATATTTTGCTTCTAGCGTTGACCATCTGTGAGCTGGACCATTTTTAAAAAAGGTATTTTTTTCAGTTTTTCGAATTTTTTTTTACTTTGCTCCAAGACGACATAAATAAAATTTGTTATCATCGAAAAGAGTTTTTGAAGCAGCATCCAATGGTATATAAAACTTGACCACTTGCGACCTGTTAATTGAGATATTAAGCTAAATACATATTTTCGTTTCGGGTTTTCATACAAATTCTACGTATTTTTTTATTAATTTTATATTTTGCTGCTTCAAAAACCATTTTGGATGATAACAAATTTTATTTATGTCGTCTTGGAGCAAAGTAAAAAAAAATTCGAAAAACTAAAAAATATACCTTTTTTAAAAATGGACCAGCTCACGGATGGTCAACGCTAGAACCAAAATATTTTGGGAATCATTATAAAACATATCAACCTTTATTTACAGAGGGGTAACTAAAACACTTTTTTCGGCTCCATACAACTTGAGTCGGTCTAATATATATATATATATATAAAGCCTAATCTCGGAAAACATTAAGATACGCCTTAAACCATAGAAAATATTGACATGGTGCATAAATATGGTCAAATTTTGTTTTTTATGGCCAGAAATAACACCATACAATTTTGTGGTAATCGGTCGATAATTTACCATATGTTTCATCTGAAAACCATTTAAAACGCATAAAACGTTAGAAATATTTCACTACTGTAAAGAAATTTTCTTGAATTTAGTTTGGTTTTATTACCACAAATCACTCTACAGGATTATGGGATGATTGTTCCATAATTTACCAATTAAGTTTCATTCGACTAGAAACCAAAGAATAAAACTTTATAATTGTTAGCCAATTGTTTAACTTAAAGTTAACTGCAACTAAATATAATATTGAAGTAATTATACCCACACTACAATAGTGGAGAGGGTATATTGCATTTGTGCTGATGTTTGTAACACCTTAAAATATTGGACATACCTTTAAGTATACCGATCACATACCATTAAGTATACTGGCTGGCTGGCTGGTACAAAGCTGAGTGCCCCGGTAGGCTAGTTGGTAGTGAGCTAGTCTATCAGCCCCAGGGTTGCGGGTTTGATTCCCGCCAGAGACTCTGGTCTCCTGCAGACAAGCGGAGAGTTTCGCGAGATTAGCATAGGAAAAGTACAGGTCGCAATTTTGGAGATGATTTAATGAAATCTGGTGCATAGGTGATAATTGGCACAAGGACCAAGGGAAGAATCGGTCCATAATTTCACATATCCACCATATAAGCTTCTTTCCCGAATAGTGTCTTTGTGATCATAAACCTTCTCATTATGTTGGTATTTAGATTAAATTTGGTCCATACTTAATTTGCTTCCAAATCATCTTACCAAATTTAATTGGAAACGGTCCATATTTGATAATAGCTCCCATAGAAATACTACTATTGAAAATTGCTTTTAATGCCATAACTTCCTTATAAATTTTAGTATTTATATATAAATTGGCGACAATGACTTTTAGCTACTATGACATGAGAAATTGTTGTGCTGGTGGATCCAAAATTAATCAAAGGTCCCATATAAACCCTCTTCCTATATGATATAGATAAATATTTTGAAATAATATTCGGCATAACGAACTTTTATATGAATCTTATCCGCAATTACATGCATAATTTGATTCTGGCAGGTCCATGATTGCCCATGGGTCCCGAATAGGGTACACTTGCAGAAATTTGTTCTTGTATACAGTATTTTTGGGTATCATATACTCGGGCATGACCGACTATACTTTCTTTCTTGTGTTTGGTACAGATTTGTTAATAGTTTATAGATCCCACTCCTGTTATATTCTAAGAGTCGATGGAGGGTATCAAAGATTCGGCACAGCCGAATATAGCACACAAAATTGTAAAAGTCATGTTTATGTTAATATTTGTTGGTGTTACTAAATTATTATGCGAATAGAATGGAATGACATGTGATATTTGGTTGTTGTACCCTCGTATGTTGCATGGACTATAGTTGAAGTAAAAGTGATGCATGAATGAGTTGATCATGGCATAAATGTCACTTTTAATCATTTAGCGAAATGTTAATAATCCAAATTGAAAAATAGTTTAACAAACGATGAACAAAATACAAAAAAAAACAAACAAAACAAAAATTGAAAAGATTTAGGAGAAAGATGTATCGGGTGGGACTCTGTAAACAAAAAATTTAAAACAAATAAAACGAAATATTGTATATAAATAATCCTCATATTAAAGACGATGACGACGAAGATGAAGAGTTATTTAAAATTGAAATTAAAATCGAAAAATTGTTGGTGAGCGATTTATCATATTTTGGTAAGACAACAACAACAGCTGGATACCAATATTCTTGATAATGTGCTTTTGTTGTTGTTTTATCTATAGCATGTGACTCTAATAAAACGATAAAATTTCAACTACTTTACAGAGGCTGTGCGATAATTAACCCAAGGAAATTTTCAGTTCAGAAACTTACAAAATGAATTTCAAACAATGTAACTACTTCCTCTAATTTTTTATATTATTTTTAGCGTGTCAAATTTTTTGGAAAAAATTTCTTTTATTCCCCGTAAATTTTTCGTAAAGAATGGAGAGAAAATTAAGTTATTAACTGGCAGTCGACAGCAATTTTATGCAAAAGATCGTGCGTAATCTGTAAATCCTGAATTGCATAAGCTTTTTCTCGTCTTCAAAATTTAGCGCTCGGTGAATTTAATTATTTCAGACATTAGAATATAAAAGTAATGGTGTATATGCATACTACTGTACTTTACCACTTCACTTTACCTTACATACCACTGCACTTCAGTCACACTAAATTCCACACAACACTTGACACCTGCATACCACCGTTATCACTAACACAAAATTCCATACGACACTTGGCACTTGCACTAGAATGCAAGTGAAAGAAAATATCGAAAGCGGAGGAATGAAAGCAACATTCTGATTGGTCAACAATCAGTATGACAAATTTCATAGTTTTAGTATAACAGTTTTAAAATTAGTATTTAAGAAAGAATGTTATGATTAATAAAACAGAATGAATCTTAACTAAAACGGCTCGCCCATATAATAAGCAAAATTTATTCAACACTCCAAACAGTTTTTACACTACATGGCAATACTGCCAGATTTTCAACACTACAGTCGCTAAGCTTTCCATATGTACCAAAAACACAGATTTCAGAAAACAAATCCTGGTAAACATAACTTGCAGCATTTGCTTAAAATCGTAATATTTGACATTTCTGTTTCATAATATTGAATATTTTACAAAGATAATGTTGGAAAACAAATCCCTTTACCCTAAAGTCGTTCAAATAGTTTCTAAATATTTCTAAAATTATACGCTTTTCTCTCTTTATCTCTATGTTGCTGATAAACTGCTTAAACTTTTTTTAATGGTGTTTAAAGTTTAGCTCCTCAAATTATCATATTCGCCGGTCGAAAAAAGTTTTTTATTTGCTTCGACAATGATAAACTGGCTGTAAGTGGCATTTAAAACCACAAAAGCTTTAATGTAAGACCAAAACATTGGAAAGAAATTTTCAAAAACTTCTGGGAAATTCAAGAATATCCCAGAAACGTTTTCCAAATAGAAACCCTAATTAGAATTACTTTAACACTAAACTGATAGAAAAGGCGTCACAACGCTGATGTATTCTAACATCAGTACTATGGCAAGTCTCTTCGTTTTTGACCCCATGACACTTTTCATCATTGTGATGTCAGCCTTAACATCACTTGGCAAACTTTTCATCAGGGTCAAAAATTGAAATTATGTCATCAATGAGATGACACATCGGCACCACAGATATGACGAATCGGAGGCAGTTTAATAAAACATTCCATCAGTGCGATAACATAGTAGCATCGTAGAAAAGGCTTATTAGGCAGTTTGTCATTAGATTGAGTCGTTTGGATTGACTTAAGTCAAAGTAAGAGAATATTATTATTAACTTACCCGTTATACATGTTTGTTTCACTTTTGTTGTATTCCGCCATTTGTTTATAGAAGAACTCTCAATTATAATACACCAGCAGCATGTCCGATGTGGGTTTCGTAGTCATTCTTGAATATACTTTGAAAATATGATGCATATAAATTAAAAAAATAGAATATGGGAAGTTTTGTTTCTCATTTTACCTTTTTAACATGAAAATAATCTTAATAATACATAACATGTGGCATCGAATTGATATCACTATAGTCATAGCATGTGTGACGCATAAAATATGACAAAATTGTATGATGAAGTTCCACATTGGATTGATGCCACTTTTTGCCTTATTGATGCAATTTCTAATAACATTGACCTCACAATTCTGATGTTAGGGCATCATCGCTATGAAGATGCATTTTTCTATGAGTGTATAATCAATTGCCAATCGCTCTTCGTATTTTGTATTAATTTTACAGCCCCATTTCAGGAAAACGTTTAACTGTTGCCAACTTATTTAAAGGGTCATTGTGATTCCATCTGTCATAGATCGATAGCTTTATGAATACGGCAACAACTTCAGTTCGCATAAATACACTCCCGTACAAAACATGCGAGTATTTATACATTTCAAAGATACAACATGATTTCAGCTACAAAAAAAAGGTAAAAGAAACTTTTATACAAAACATTAGCGGTGATTTAAGAAGCCATACCACAATCAGCGGGTGTTCAATCCAATTCGTTCAAAAGAAATTGATATAATTGCTTTATACAAAAGAACTTGTACATGTTGTATCTACGTATAAAAGTATCTTTTGGTATGATTGTTGCATTTATATTTTTATATGATGCCAGTGTATGCGTTAAAAAAAGTTTAAAACCGAAATTAATTTGTTTGTCACTTTACGGAGTAACAAATGTTATTCATCGTTTAAAGAATCATGAACAAAAAAAAAACAAACAAAATCCCATGTTGTCAAATGATTAAACCTCAATTTTCTTCACATTTGATGGAGATTAAAGTCTACGTGAAATATTAAATGGTGTGTTGTTCCCAGATGTATTTAAAAAGTATTATAAAATATTTTGAATAAACAAAGTAGTGTCAATAGCCCAGAGGTATTTAAGTAGAGATTAAAATTTTTCAGTTTTGAAGATCTTAATTTGACTTCAGAAAAATATTCAAAAAAAAGGCATTTAAATGAACACAAACAAAGTGCTGAGTTAAATTAATAAAAATTAATCCATGATCTAAAAATTGTTTTGTAAAAATACTATTAAGGGGGTTATTGTGTAAATTTCCTATCTTTGCGTTAAGAAATTGTTCATGCATATAAAATTTTTGGAATTTAAAAAAAATTATATGAAATTATTTTCAAAAATTGAAAATTTATGAAATAATTAGGCGAATTTGCTACATGAAAATCCTGCTAAATTTGACAGTTCGAAACAATTTGTATTGGTTTTAAATAGTTACAATGTTTTTTTTAGAAATGGTTGACATTTCGAGCCTTAAGCAGTAACAATGCAATGCAAAAAACATAGACCGGCTTTTGTCCACCCCAGACTTTTTCCCATTTTTTATACCCTCCTCCACAATGAATGACGGTAAACTTTTTTAACATTCGGCTAAGACCCCATAATGTATATAGTAGGTCCTTGAGCAATTCTTAGTCGATTTAGCCATGTCCTTCCGTCTGTCCATCTGTTTAAATCAACAATATTGATTATATTGTTACAAAGACTAAAATTAATAGTGTGGCGAAATGCACATATGGATATAAGTCTTTAAACAAATTATTTCTATATGACTCAAAAGCATATCAAAAAATTTCGTGAAAATCGGTTCTAAATTTAACATAGGACCCATATAAAGCCCTCCCCCAGAAAACACTTTTAAACGCCTTGACCCGTAACGTATTATGCTTTTGTAATAAATTTTGGATTGTCATAGTTTTATATGACTAGAAATCACACTTTCAACTTTTGTGAAGATGGGTCCAAAATTTACCATAGGAGCCATATAAACCCCACTCCTGAAATATTCTAATTGTCGAAGGAGGGTAGCAAAGATTCTGCACAGCTGAATACATAACCTTTACTTGTTATAACATAACATTACTTATGCCATATGTCTTATTTAATTAAAATAATATTAACAAACTAAGAGATAACCAGCTAACGCTCTCTGCGTATCCTCTTAAAACACTGTTTATGGCACGTAAATATAATCGTAAATACTTCTCATAATGGGTTCTTTTTAGAGGAATCTGAAATAAAGGGCCTTTTAATAAGGACTTAAGAACATTGACAGTTAAAAGCGGCCACGTTGTTGAATCAACTTCTGTCGAATTGGCTGTAATTAAGCCTGTCTGTAAAATCAACATAGACTTATGTATTGGTCTTTCAACAACACCTGCAATTATTGAAACATTTTAACTCATCCTAATTTTTATCGAAAACTCATCTGAACTTTTTTTTACCTGAATTTTACCTGAAACAATACGTGGTTTCAACAGAACGGCACTACGTGCCACACAGGGCATGGCATATTGCACCTTCTGCACCAGCGATTTCAGTGATGTAAACTGGTAATCGAGATCGTGTGATTTTTTAAGGCGCAGGTCCATGAGAATTAACCACAAACCACCGCGGCCATCAAATGCAACATTATCGACGCCATCGGTCAATTTGAGGCAGATTAATGGAAAATTAAACATTTCGTATGCGCAACACCCATCGAAGTCGTGGTGGAAATTTGCATGTTGGCTTTTTCATACATTATGGCATCGATAGGCATTTCAAACTAACATATATATTTAATAGTATCTGTACCAACTTTCAATACTCCATGAAAACCAATTGTTTTGAAATCGGGGGTTAAGTTTTGTAAAGTTTCTATAATTCCAAAAGTTGTAAATTTCATTGTGTAAAGCATCGCATTAACGTCTCTCCCACTCAATTTGTAAAATGTTGGTACAAAATCAAACTCAAACCTTAAACTGTAACATTGTAATTCATTCCATTTATTTATTCTAAATTTCTAAAGACAAATTTAACACTTTCATTAAGACTTTACCAGACTATTATCTTCAACTCGTATTAGTAAAAGACCAATAATGATGGCGGTATAATGATGATGATGATGATAATGGTGATTACATTAATACACATTTGAACATGAAAAGAGACACATTACACATATATAGAAGCACATACTTAGATGCTCCATGGACGGGGTATTTACTATTGTGTGATCATATTCACACCAAGGTATTATATATTTTTTTTCTGTTTGTTATTGTTTGTGCCTTATTCTTCATTAATTCTTTTAGCGTTTTTCTTTATCACAGTTTTTTTTTTTTTTTTGTCTCCTTGGGTTGTTCTCTTTAATCTTCAGGTGTGTAATTATTTGTGCTTCTCTTGTGTTGTCAACATATCAGACATGTTTTCTTGTTGTTGTTGCTTGTGTTGCTGCTGCTATTGTTATTGTTATTAAAAGTGTACCCAAAGAAGGAAAAGAACGAGCGGTACGTTTGATGCACCTCATAAAAAACATAAAATAACGTAATAGACTCAATAATTTGTTGTATATGTGTTTGTATTGTTGAGGAATCCCATGCAACAATCCAAATGGACGTAAAAGCCCAAATAAAGACATCATCAGACATCGCAGCAGTTTTAATAATTATGAATTTTAATCTGGACGTTTTCACCGAGAGAACGAAAATAAAATCATTTAATATTCAATACAAACATTTCAAGCGACTACTAACTTACGGACAACTATCATTTTATATTAACGCGGGGGGAATGTTTAGGAATGCAGTGAGGCCAATTGGAGGTTTTTAGAAAAGTTTAAAAAATTCACTTCTGGTAATTTTGGGTCATATTTCCTTTATTTTATTTATATGATCGCGCCATTTTCCCGACCATATGTACGAATTTTTTATTTGGAGTTTTGCGACTACTAACTAATGGTCAATAATCGTTTTATATAAATCCGGAAATGTTTAGATATACAGTTTTTAGAAAATTAACTCTTGGTTATTTTGGGTCATGTTTTCTTTATTTTTATCAGGGACCTTAACAGTTATTTCTTTTTGCATAAAAGTCAGATGATAACAGTTATGACTTAATTTTTATTTTTTTGAACAATTGTACTGGCGTGTGGGTTGACACCAGTTCTAAATAATCTTCTTCCAGATAGAGGAACAAAAGGGGGCCGCTGAGACTTAAACGGTGGGCTATGGAAAAGAAGATTATTACTATAATTGCTCCAGCGGAGTAATTATAGTAGATGTTATTTAAGGGTAGAAAGTGAAAAAAGAAGTTTTAGTAATTTTTTCCAAATATGGGGTTTATTACAATTCACTTTTCACTTAACTTATGTACATACGGTTGGGTACAAAAAAAGAATTTAATTTCCAGAGAATCGCCAAGTTGACGTAAGTTATCCGCACTGCTGGGTAGTGGTTGATGCTATCCGCTCTGATGCAAAAAAAGGAATAGAAAAATGACTGGTTACAAACCCGAAGGCAAGTTGCGCCAGCGTAAAGTTAACGAAAGTTCGCTACAATTGACAAATGGAAAAATTGCGACGAGTATTAAAATTGCAGTGCGGCCAATTTACGTCAAATTTACGATATTATTCGTGGTGAGTATAATTCATGAAAAACTTAAATTTTAACGGAAACTAGTAATATTAAAGTACTTCAAGCACTCATTTATAATAATAATATAGAAATTTTACGTTGGTTTTAAATGTACAAATGTAGTTTGTACACAATAATAACAGTTACTTTCTGATTTCTATTTTTTTGAACAATTATAGCGGTTATTTTTTTATTAATATTTTTTTCGATCAAAAATAACAGTTATTTTATGTTTTTTTTATTTTTTTGAACAATAATAACAGTTATTTTTTGAACGAAATTAAAAGTTATTCTCTAACGAAATGTACGTGCTAAAAATATTTAGTTGACTTAAAATATTTATTTTACATATCGTTACATTTATTTTTACTCGAAAAAATAAAAATCAAAAAATAACTGTTATTATTGTTCAAATAAATAAAAATAACAAAATAACTGTTATTTTGGATCGAAAAAATCAAAAAATAGCTGTTACTTTTGTTTAAAAAAATAAAACTCAAAAAATAACTGAAATTTTTGATCGAAAAAATTAAAATCAAAACTTTAAAAATCATTAAATTTTATCATAGAAAAGTTCAAAGAATCAATATGGTATACTTGAATCACTTTGCCGGAATTTAATTCTATATGATTTTTTTGTTTTAAAATTTCATAATAACTGTTATTTTCGGTCCCTGATTTTTTGTTATTTGATCGCGCCATTTTCCCGACCATGTGTTCGAATTTTTTATTTGGAGTTTTGCGACTACTATCTTGCGGACAACAATCTTTTTATATAAAAGCGGAAATGCTAAGGAATGCAGACGACAAACAGCTGATTTGCGGCCCACTAACAATTTTCCGCACGACAAGCCAATCGACAATGCAAGCGAACGATAACGTAGCAGTTTTTTACAAATTTGCAGCCAACTAAGTCTACATTCACACGTTTCATCTTTTGATGCTTAACTCTTGTGTTTTAAGGAGAGGGAAGCAAGAAGAAAAGGGGTTGGTACGGAGATGCCTGTACTTGGGCAGTACGCTTTGTGTTCTCATTCGTAGGTATATGCACAACAATGGCTGCATGTAAATTTTTGTCTTTTCTTTTTCTCTTTGGTTCGCTTTAAATAAAAGTGTTATTGTTTTGAAGCAAAAAAAGTTGAAACCGGTTGCTGCGTCTGAATATAATGGCATCTTCAAAAGGGAATTTAAAAGAAATTTAGCATCAAAAGATGAAACGTGTAAATTCAGACCAAGAAATATTATGCGACCACAAATGTCAAAATCAGTCACTTATTAAAATATTAAACGAAATTTTTCTTTACACTCCAACACTAAATATTTTTTTATAATTATGTTTTTTAAAAACATTAGCACTTATAAAATTATCCAGTTTTTTTAAATATGTTTCACAAAATTCTATTCTATATTTTTGGCTTACTACTTTGTTGGTTTTTTGAATACGCTTTTCTTTTGTATTCTGCTTCAGGGCTGTCAGATTTTTTCACCTTCATCGCCAAATAATATACCGAAAATCGCCAAAAATTTCTTTTTCCAGATTTTTGGTAAAGAAATTCGTCAAGAATCAAAAAATAGTGTTATTTACTTTTATTAAAATTTTCAAATTTAGCATTATTCAAGTAGTGTGCTTATATTTAAGAATTTGAACGTTTTAAAATAAATCGGGCATGTTTTGATAATCACAAAACGCTTAGCATTTGCGATTCTGACTTGAAATCGCATAAAAGGTGTTCTGTAAATCGTAGTCGCAAAAAGTTTGGCGACTTCAAACTGCAAAAGTATGCTGAAGGAAACTAGAATATATGTTAGAAACTATCGCAAGCAATGCGCACGAGTTTCAGAACAGCGTAAAAAATCTGGAGCTTTGCAATACTAAATCGGTCGATTGTCATAACAAGAAACTTTTGAGATCAGTTAATTAAATTTTGCAAAAATATTAATTTTATGAAGTATGCAAAATTAAAAGAGTTTGATGCAAAAAAAATCAAGTTTATTTAAGCGTGATTTTTTATGTAAAAATAAGTCAGAATATGGTAAAATTTTGTATTCGATTTTCATTGAAACATAATGTTACTTCGACAAGAAATTAAAAGGAAAGGATAAATGTCTTAAAAGTTCTATTCAAATTGAATTTTTTGAATTGGGTTGGAATACTTAAGTTCAACTCAGTCTTCTTAACAATTTCATAACATGAATTATTTTTAAAAATTAACTTCTGACCTAGATTCCTCGATTTTACATAAAATAAAGGTTATCAAAAATTTTATGTGATTTTTTTTTTTTTTATTGCGTAAAAACCACATTGAAAAGTACGCTTGATACTATTATACAGAACCTGATATCAATTCAAATGTTTTTTAAATGTGATTTACTTTCGCTATTAATTCCACCTTTTTTGCATACAATATAATTTTAAAAATTTCATTTTATATGCAATGAAAAGAGTCAGTTTTTAGAATTAATTTTCAAAAAAAAAAATTGAAAATGGACTTGTTTTTCGTTGGAGAAACGATGATTGATCATTTTTGGTAAGGAAAATGGTATAAAAGTGTAATAAAGCTTAATGAAGCTTTAAAACAAATTTCTATAGCAACAATTTTTAAAAGTTTTCAATGTAAATAAATATCTTGCTATATTATAAATGTATCATCTAAAACAAGCACTTTCGTAATGAGATTTTAAAATTTGTTTGAAATTTAAAGAAAAAACTCATAATTTTTTTGATTTAAGTAAGAAAACAATGTAAAATGCATTTTAAAAATCACCAACTTTTTTAAATTCCACCAAAAAATAGCCATGTAGACATACATACAATTTAATTGCCAAATAGACTTATAAATCGCCACGTTTGGCGAAAAAGCGCCACATCTGAAGGGACAAAAGAATGCGATTTCTTTTCCTCTCTCTCCTAAAAACCCAAGACTTGACGGCTAAAGCTTGAAGAATGTGAGCCAGCACTTTAGAAACGTAAAAAAGTCGATAGTTAGTGGGCCGCTCAAGATGACGAAAACGAGTGACTTATTGCCGCTCTCTTAAGTTGTCGATCGATGCCGTGGGCCAGGCTGTAATTACTGTGACTTTAATTCTAACACGAAGAATTTAAAAAAGATTATACAGGTCAAGCTTATTTGAATCAGACATAAAGCTAAATACGAATTTATTTAAATGAATTTACGTCCTTCGTTATCTATGAATAAACATTAGAGCGTACCACCTTACAAGCAAAAAAAATTGCGCCGTAAACCCCCTAATATAAAGTGTTTAATCAAATGTAAAATGTTGGAAATTTTTAACAGTCATATTTCGCCGTGATTCTAGTTGGCTGCATTTATAGAGGCTCTCTAGCTTAGAAAATATATGCCCCATGCGTTGGTCATCGGTACATACATGAATAAAGCTTTGATGACAGCGATCCAATCAGCATCAAATGCACATACGTGTAAATCTGAAAAACAAGTGCCTCCAAATATACCCTTCAACAGCATTACAGTGCGATAGTTTGCTCTGTAAAGCAAAGTGCCTCATAAAATGGAAATAGTTCTTCAAACGGAAATAGTTCATCAAACGAAAATAGTTCAGTTATATTGCTAATGAAGCCCAACTCCTTTACGCATTTGTTAAGAAACTAACGAACAACCACACATCTACTAGCAAGCCATTGATAAATTATAATGGCTACCTAATAACATCCCAGGACAATCAACGAGAACTATGGGCAGACTTCTATTCAAAAATGCTTGCGCATAAAGCCCATGGAGTTAATTCCTCCTGTGAATGCTGCATACATACTCCGGATTTTCACATCTCAACGCAGTGCCCAAATCTTCTTGAGATCTTAGATGCCATAAGGGCTTTCAAGAACAAAAAATCTCCAGGTCATGACGGTATAGACCCTGAACTTCTTAAATGTGAAATCAATTTAACTGCTAGCCTTATAAAACCAATTACAGACAAGTTCTGGGAAACTCAGACTATATTAGATGAACTGAAGGAGGGCGTAATTGTAAAAATACCAAAGACGGGCGATTTGACAGACCGTAATAACTGGCGTGATATCACACGTAAGATAAATAATATTTAAGCTCATATACCTACTTAACGGCTCTCAGTGGAAGTAACTCCGTTACTGAGAATAAAGCATGCCGGATTCCGACCGCTTGTGTCGACCACGTTAACAGCTTAAGAGTTTTAGTAGAACATTCAGTAAAATGGCGGCCACCTTCATATCTCGTCTTTGTCAATTTTGAAAAGGCTTTTTGACACCCTTAACCACACAGAAATATGAAAAGCGCTATTCCTGCTGATTAAAGTCAATATCACAATTCAAATTGACGAGTATTTCTCGAGAAAAAGCTCAGAAGAAATGTAGATGTACGTAACGGGGTTCGACAAGGATGTGTAATA
Organism: Pollenia amentaria; assembly: GCA_943735925.1. NCBI lineage: Eukaryota > Metazoa > Arthropoda > Insecta > Diptera > Polleniidae > Pollenia > Pollenia amentaria. The sequence goes on along the minus strand of OX031007.1, from coordinate 247,019,060 downwards.
TCGCCTTTTCTTTACAACATCGTTCTATACGCTGTTATGCACAAGGCGAATGAGGCGAATATTGGTATTTCTTTGGCGTATAGTTATTCAGATATGTCTGCGAAATTACAACGTCTAGTGGCGGCTACGTCAACTGCTATCACAAAATTTCACAAGGACTAAGGCATTACGTGTAAACCCAAATGCTTATGCTAAGTTCGAGATTAACAAAACTCAACTTAAGAATGTTGAATCATTTTGCTATCTCGGTAGTTTAATAGCCACTAGTGGTGGATCCGGCTGTGGTATCGCAAAACGCATAAAAAGGACACGACAAACGTTTGGTCGCTTAAAAACTGTATGGAAATCGTCAATCTCTCACCGTGTTTAGCGAATGTAAAATCTACCCTTCTCTATGGCTGCGAAACATGAAACGCTACGCCACGATACCTGCAGTCCGTATAAGTATTTGTAAGTCAATGTCTCAGGATAATCATGTAATCACGTAAACTTTAAAACTGATGCATGTTTCGTAAAATACATAAGTTTAGGGCGAAGAGGAGTAATATCGAGTGATATTGTATTGTATGCGATATGGTTTGCTTCTTGGTAGAAAATTTTTCTGTCTTTCAGGATGATTGTCTTTGCAGAAGCTTTTCCTTTCTGATAATTAGTATTTTTAATAGGTTAAGCTTATGAACCTAGAGGTTAGGGGTTGACAGGAAGTGCTTTTTAATAAAGGGATGATTACGCTATAACGTGGTGTTAGTGGTTTATTTACAAAGACGCTGGAAAGGAGACTTCTTCATGGAAAGCTGATTTTTATTCTTGTGACATGTTTTGTGAGATAGTCAAAATAGATATCCGCGTTGGTATTGATGGTATGTTGAAGATTTAATAGTCTGTTAGTAGTGAGTAAGGTCAAGAGACTGGTAATATACCAGTGAAGCAATAGAAAGCAGATGAAAGTTGGAGGAATAGAAGTGTATTGGTGGTTGCTGGGTGTGCATTGGTGTTAACCTTTACCCAGAGACCAATATGTTCCATTGTAACGCCTTATTTAGTGAAAGATATCTAGTATGAAAGAGAAGGAGAAGTAAAGAGCGAAAGCACAGGAAAAGAAGATAGTGGAAGATAAAGAATCAGACAGAACAAGAAAAAACAACCCTAAAAAACCGGAAAACTGTCCTACATGTTCCCAGCCACCAGCCTTCTGCACCGCAGCCAGGTTATTCCCATTACGAATCCCGTCAGATTCTCGAGCCCGCAGCCCGAGACATTCCACATTTCGTGCAGGAATCTGCTACCCAGCAACCTCAGCCTGATGTTCTGTAGCCTGGGGCAGTGGTACAGAAAGTGCTCAACTGTCACCATCTCCTCTGGTGCCTCACACAACCAACATATGTCCGATAACACAGACCCCATTCACACCGCCATTCTGCCTACCATGCAGTGGCCCGTGATAATACCTATCATGGTTCTGACGCAGGCCCTACTATTACCCAGCAGCGCATCCTAATTCGACCTACTAAGCATCGGCCACAGCGTGCGCAATACTCGGCAGTCCGTTCGTTCCCGCCAAACCCGATTTGTCCTGGTCTGAACCCATTCCCTACTTCTCCTATATGACCTTCTGATGTCCAGATCCTCAATGTAGACCCCCGCACCTGTGCCCTTCATTATCGAACCATCAGTGAAAATAGCAAATCCCCTATACAATTTGCCCTGGCCTGAAAGTCATATTAGCTTATTATCAAAATAAACGCTGATTTTAAATGAAAATAGATGTTTTTCAAACCACCAATTTGGTGACACAATTGAACAAACTCATCGAATAGTTAATGTCATAAGAAAAACCTTTGAAGAAAAAAAATATTGCTCTGCACTCTACATAGATATCTCGCAAGCTTTTGATAAAGTCTTGCATGAAGGTTTATTACACAAATTGCGGCAAAACTTACCAGCAAACACACACAAACTATTGTTGCTACGGTATTCGGTTATGGGGCACTGCCTCGGCCTCTAATATCGAAAAAATTCGAAGGCACCAAAATAAACTTCTTCGAAAAATCACAGCTGCTCCCTGGTATGTTAAAAGCTCAAATATTCACAAGGATATCAATGTGCCATTAGTTAGAACTATTATGATATTTAAAGAGGCTTGAACTGCACCCAAATCCAATAGCTCGAAATATTTTAAATTATGGCGGCCCCACTCGCTTAAGGAGAAGACACACTTCAGCACTCACCCAATCAGAAGAGCGATAAACACCTACATATCGTCGGTTGATAATTTAATTGTCGTATGCTGATTCCGATAGTTTCGAGTAAATTGCGTTTGAACACATTTAATTTGAAAATTGCTTCAGCAAATACCACATACGACAAACTCAACACTCCATATCTCGAAAACCGTATGAGGTATCAAAAACTGATTACGCCAAATGAAATATCAGGTCGGAAACCCTAAGGAATCGATCTTAACTCAAAAACCGCAAAAAATCCACATACGACATTTAAATTATCAACCGACGATATGTAAACAGAACCCATGATGAATAAATTTTTGTCTAGCACTGGCCGGACATAAAATAAAGTATTAGGATAAGATTTGATTAATTATTATTAGTTCATATTTAAAATATGAAGATTCAATAAATAAATACTGAAAAAAATTAGATGTGTTTTCGAGGAAAAGTTCGACCTGTGGCATTTCTCCGTCAGTGCTGTTGCTTTTCAACAAATGCTGCTGGCTGTTCCTTAAGCAGCGTACGTTAAATAGCGCAGACTTCTCCAAGGGGCTCGTGTATAATTTTTGTCGCAATATACACTCAAATTGCTACCTGTGTTTATGTATTGGCCATGGGACCACGGGGGCTGTTGGTAAACCCATTTTTGTCACATAGTGGTTAAGATCGACCATGTGATTAGGTCATATGGCAGGTGCTCATGTAAATCACTTCCATATTAATGTAAGAATACAACAAAAACGCACAATGATAATTGTAAATAAAACAAAAAGTTTTCAGATAATCATCTTAATATTTTTTATTATGATAGAAGGATCTATGACAATTATGTGTGAAAGAAAATATCGAGCAAATGCTCGCCAGGGCTTCGGTGGTATAACTCTATCCGATCGTATGGACCATTTTCAATGACTGAGATCATAATTGAAGTTCAATGTCGTTAATGTGAGGAATTTTCTCATACTTTAGCCCCTTAATTGTTCTTGAATTCTTGACGTACACCTTTTCTTTTAAATATCCCCAAAGAAAGAAGTCCAACGTTGTGAAATCTCATTATCGTGGCGGCCAATTAACATCGCCACGACGTGTGATAACACGGCCATTGAATTTCTCGCGCAAAGGAGTCATTGTTTTGTTGGCTGTGTGGCAAGTGGCACCATCCTGTTGGAACCAAATAAGCATAATAACCACTACTTTTGTTAATAGTTTGTCAGATTTAACATCGTCTTAATATCACAAACTTAAACTAATTATACTGCTAGACATAGCAAAAAACATTTAAATGTAAGATGTGGCATTATAAACAAAATAAATATTAGAGTTTTGGGAAATTATATATTAGTTTGCCAGTTGGTCCCGTTTTTTCGTCAAATATTTGGCAAGTGTGACCGTAGCTTTATATTCATATAACATATATATTCCGATTTATACAATTTGTTGTAGAGAGCAAACCAGATTGATGGGCATCGTTTAATCGACTGAAGAATTAATTCGAAAATTTACGTGTTATACTCGTAAACCTTTAAGTTCCGTTATCATTTCAAATAAGACTTATTTAGAAACTAAAGATCTGGCATCTCTCTACAACCAGCTGAAAAGAAAGTTAAGAATTATTTCGATGTTGTTCTTGTTATTGTTGTAAGCCCGTTGTTTTTTTTATTATTTTTTTGATCTTTGTTAAATTATGTTATATTTAATCGTTTCTTACGATTCGTTGCGGTTCGTTTTATTATAAAATTTTGGTTTGTTTTTGTTATTAATGTTGCCTTAATAAGCCGTAGATTGTCATTATTGTCGTGTTTAATTTTTATTTTTTCGTTTATTTTTGTTCTTCTGTTTTAGTTTGGATATTATTAGCCTGGGGCATTTAAGAAAAATTGTCATATTTATTTTTTTTTATTATTTAATTAAATTACTTTATTAAAAAATTGTATATGCAGATTTTGATCAGAAACACGTTTTGTTCGGCGTATGTAGTGAGTTGTTGGACTTCGCCAGTTTTTTTTTTTTTTTTTTTTTATTTTGTTAAAATTTAAATCCTATTTGTTTGGTATGGTTTGTTGGATTAATATGGTTAAGTTTGGGTCTTTGAAGCTTTAACTATTTGATATTTTTCTAAAATAAACTGTCAAAACTCTTCAAAGAAATATTTATGTTTTTTTCTAATTGTTGTTGTATTTTATAAAGATGAAAAAAAATTTTATATGCTTATGATTTTCATCATAACATATCTCTAATATTATAAAAATAAAAAGTTACCATTTGACAAAATTTACAAAATCCCAATTTAGTAGTAAAAACAATTTTTGACTCCCAACATTTTTGAAATAACTCCCAACAGTTGCCAAATAATAACGAAATCCAATGTTTACTTTAAATATACATATGAAGAACATACAAATGACCAGATGCGGAAATTTAAAAAAAAATTAACACTTTAAAATTGCCATTTGTGCAAATGGGCAAACTTGCGACAGTTGATTAATGAAGACTCTTTTTAACTTTTGTGCAATTTCGACAATTAACGTTAGTTTGTTAGATACGTCAATAGAAAAATAAATCAGATTAAATAAAACACGAAAATATTAAATTGGTGTATAAAAATTTAATTTGTTTTGAAACATGCCAAAAAAAGACTTAGATTATTCCAAGAATTGGTGGTTTGTGATATGTTAACACTTGAATTTTTTGGAATAAAAATGAAGGTTGGCATGAAAATAACAAATGCAAACTTACGAAGACTTTATTAAATTTCATACAATTTTTGACAGTACATTTGTGGGGCGTAAAAATGCTCGGTTTGTACGAGACTTTTAAGCGTTTTTATGAAGACCCTTAATTTTATTTAACTATTAGCAGCTTATTTAAAAAAAAACAGCAATAAAATTCAGATTAAATTCCGTTATGCAAAAAAAAAACTTTTGTAAGCATAGACGCTTTTCGCGGCTTTTTACCCGACCAATTGCCGGCTATGCCAAAATTAATTTAAAAAATTGTCAGCACAAGCGCTATTTGGCGTATATAGATTTCATAAAAAATTTAAATTAATGCAAAATGAAGAAGTTTCCAACAAAAATTAATAATTAATGCCTAATTTTTTTATTTTTAAATAAAATAAGCAGACATTTAACGAAATAACGTCTACACTCATAGAAAAATGCAATTTCATATTGATGATGCCCTAACATCAGAATTGTGATATAAATGTTATTACGAATTGCATCAATAAGGCAAAAAGGGACAACAATCCAATGACCAACGTCATCATAAAATTTTGTCATATTTCATGCGTCATCGATGCTATGACTACAGTGACATCAATTCGATGCTTGATTTTGTGTATTATTAACATTATTTTCATGTTTAAAAAGTAAAATAAGAGGCAAAAATTCCCATATTCTATTTTTTTAAATTATTTAGTTAAAAACATGAAATTTGCAAAGTAGAATGATTACGAAAACAATATCGTTAATGCTGATGGTTACAACAAAAGTGTAACAAACATGTATAACGCGAAAGTAAATAAAAATATCCTCTTACTTTGACTTAAGCCAATCCCAACGAAAACCTGTCATAAGATTGAGCCTGATGAGTCGTTTCTTCGATGTTACTGGGTCATCTCACTGATGACATTTTTTATTAAACTGACTTCGATTCGTCATTTCTGTGACGCCGATTGAAGACGTAATTTCAATTTTGGAGCCTGATGAAAATTTTGCCAAGTTATGTTAAGGCTGACGTCACAATGATGTTAAGTGTCATGGGGTCATAACGAGGACACTTGCCATAGTACTGATGTCAAAATACATCATAGTTATCACGCTTTTTCTATAGTTATTTTATTATAAAATGAAATAAAACCCAAACAAAAATGTTAAGAAATTATTTAATTTAGAACTTTTTCATAATTAAAGCCTCGTACACAATAGGAAGTTACATTTTCACTGGTATTCAAAATAGAGCAATCATTTTTTTCGTAACCACACACATTTTCAGTTAAGAAACCGTTTGCAAATTATGCCCACAACAATTTTAAGAATTTATTATTATTTTTTAAAACATTTTGTTGAAATTTTCATTCAAAACTAAATAAAATTATTATAAACGTCAAATACATTTCCATAAAAATGTTTGCTGAAGTAGAAGTAGACTCGACTTTTTAAAAAAATTTTATTACATTTTTGTTCGAAAATAAGAGAGAATAAAAAACAAAATTGTTGCTAGGCATTGTGTACGAGGCTTAAAGTTTCCAATGTAGTTGTTGTTTGTTATAAATGTAATAAATCCTAATTTTGTATGGAAATCAATTTGGAAGTTTTTCTTGAGAGTTGTTTCTTTTAAAGATTCATATTAAAATCTATATAAAAAGAATTAAAAACATATGTGTTTGTTAAGAAATTGCATTCATGTTTGTTAAATTAATACTTGACACTACGTAAATATTTAAACAAAAATTTAAAACTTTCTGGATATTATAAATTCCAATAACCCGGAATCTAAATTTAACAAATTCCGAGAATCGGGATTTGGTTAATTTCGACATATTTGGCACCTGGATTTTCTGTTTGGCATCCCTACTCAACACACACAATATTGAACATAAGATAGTCATCGTTTAGATTCGCAATTTTAACCCATGTTCTGTAGCTTTGGTGAAAACTTCTCGAATCGAAAAGATGTAAAACAAAATATTCAATCGTTTCTCGAAAAGTAAGGAAAAATGTGTCTGGAACTCATGTCGAAAACTATAAAAAGAGATTACGTCGTTATTTTATAAATGTCTTAATATTTCATTCGAAGCCAATGTGAAATTGCAGACGTTGAGAATGCCAATCACCAACGTTTAAAAAACTGCAGTCAAAGTTGAAAAACTGCCATTTCTTCCACTTCTTCATTTGTCATTGGCCAAAAAAAACTGTTGCTTTTACTTCTGATTCATTAAATGTAAGCAGTCGCTGTCAAACCAACTCAAAAAGCGAAAAGTTTTACACAAATTTTCGTTTTTGTTCGACAGTTTTTGGTTTCGACTGCAGTTTTTTAAACCCTGCCAAACACAAAGCGAAAATACAACCAAATAATGTAACTTTCCTGTTTGTTGTTTACAAAATACTTTGAAAACATTTGTTTATTTTTAAAAAATTTTAAAAGCAAAATAATTAAACAATGAAGAAATTCGTGTTATTATTCATTGCATTTTGCATATTTAATATATTTTTTAGTGTTATAGATTTTTTTCACCCCGTTTTTATTGGTGAGTTTTTTTGACAGTTCAAAGTGGGAACTTTCTCACAAAAATTTTACAGACACAGTTTTTCTGCCAATTGGCATTTTTGTTTCATTTCTCACATTTTAATCGAAAAGTTTCTCGACGCGGGAGTTACATAATATGGGCACAGATTATAAAATTCTAGTCGCGCAATTTTTGTATTATCATCTTGTCTGTCCTGTTTTCCTTATTTATATTTTATATTTATTTTCAATATGCTTTTTTACAGATCGCGGGTGACTCATATCAAACTGCTTTGTGACTTTTGCTCAGTATCGTTTGGCAAGTCATCATGGAAAGACTCAAGGCCCAACCATAATATGCATAAGTTAGCTTAAGATACTGTCAAAAATTAACGAAAATTCTGTCAAATGAATAAGCAAATTTAAGATGACGTTTAGGTGGCCATAATGTACTTACATAAACTTAAGATCCATGTTGCATATTTGTGCAATATTTTATTTTCTTGCGATTACTTCAAATTAAAAAGTACCAAAAAGTACAGCCCAGTATTTGTTTATTTTATGTTTTATTTAATTTGCATGCAACGTTTTAAAAAGAAAAAATTGGTTTTTGTTGTGCATACTTATTAATAAACAATGGATTCCAAATTAAAATATGTAAACTTCCCCTTTTTCTTTTTTCTTATTTTTCTTTATACATTTAAATTTTTTTTTTAATAATGCACAAACAGCTGATTCTGTACGGAATGTGCGTTCAGGGTGGCACTTTGTTTAAGCAAATGACATTTGACGAAACTTAACGAAAAGTTTCATTAAGTACATTATAGTTGGCCACATATGTGTTATATGTATTCGCACAGTTGCTTAAGTTGACTTAAGCGACTTCATGCATGTTATGGTTGGGCCTTTACACCACAACAGCGTCTCCAAATTGATCAGCTGTATTACTAAAATCAGCGTTCTGTGAAAAATTAAAATCAATTTGGTGAGCACTTATATCACGTTTTGCTATGCTGAATTGGCCACCGAGATCGTGCGATATCATACCTTTGAACTGTTTTCACTTGGGACTTGTAAAGTCTGAGGCCTTCAGGAATAAGCACGCTACGATTGACCTTTTGGAAGCCAACATTAAGGCCTAACTATAATGTGCTTAATGAACCTTAAGCAAATGTGCGAATACACACAATCAAATATATACAACTATAATGTACTTAAGACACTTTTCGTTAAGTTTCGTTAAGTGTCATTTGCTTAAGGAAAGTGCGGTCAATTTCGCTCTTCCTTAAGCAAATGACACATAATAGATACATATAATTGTTTACAATTAAAAGATGCAACCGCAGTTGCTTTTTTATAATTACTTTTTTATTTTAGTTTTCGTTTAATTTAAAAATTAATAAAAGATAAACATAGATTTACTTGTTTATGGTAATATATTTATAACTTTTACAAATTAAATGACATTTCGTCAAAAATATTACATTTTAAAGAAATAAAAACGAAAATAGTTTTCCAAAAGTACAAATGTTTGCAACTAAGTGTAGAAAGTCTTTAAGCTCAATAAGTACAATATAGCCACCTAAAAGTCTTCAGTAATTTACTTAAGCATTTGACATGCTTTTCGTTGAATTTTGACACTAGCTTAAGTTTGGTTAAGCACATTTTAGTTGGGCCTTTACTTGTGTTATTCGCGAGATACAAGTCGCTATGCTCGAATTATTCGCCCAAAATTGGACCTTCCAAATGGGCCACCTCAGACATAGTCATGGCCAACATTTCCATGATATAATTTTCATTATATATACTAAGAATATTTTTCCTCCACAAAAAATCAACCAAGACAATCAAACAATAAATGCCATAAATTGTTCTTTTACCCGGTAATCAAAATTTAATGTGTTTTAAGTTACATTAGCTCTGTTCCACATGCATAACGAAACAGTCCGAACTTCAACAAAGTGACCCAAAAGCGTTCCACATAACAATTAGGAGAGTAATTGAGAGAGTAATTTTTTTAATTTTCTGTACAAATTTGCCCGAACTTTTTCTTTGGGTAAGTTCGGACAAAAATAAACAATCAGCTGTTTTTGTTTTAATATGAAACTGATAAATTAATCAGAAAACTAACAAGCAAAAGAAAAAGTTTAGTTTTTATAAAAAAATATATATAAAAGCAAAATGTAGGGTTTTAATGGAAAAATTAAAGTGGTAAATACATTATTGCATACATATTTCCTTTAGTCTGTAATATAACAAAAAATAAAATATAAAAAATGACAATGATGCAAATGTTTTGGTTTTATAATGTTATGACTTTTAAGCGTCTAAAATCACTTAAATAGATCTTAATTTGAAAAGTAGGCAGCATTAGTATTTGAAGAAGGGCAAAAATGGTTTTTTGCGTTCCAGCCAATTTGGGTTGTTTTGGCAAATTTAGAGAGTAATTTTTATTTTACTCTCATTAGTCCGAACTTGCGCAAGATCTTGTGGAACACACCTATTATAAATCAAACATCATGATGAATCACCCGATATAAATATATCTACATCTACACCCAACTCCAAGTTGAAAAGTATGAGACTTATAAAACAAAGTATAATTGCAGAGTATATGAAACTGGGTACCCCTCCCTAATCTTCTTACCTCTCTCTCAACAATAAACTTAAGAATTTCTGAAACAAAAATTGCAAGTCTGGACGATGACATAGTCTTATGCAAACGTGAACATTTTGTATAATTCTATTTTAGAATCCGTATATTCACAACAATTATTAGATACGAGTATAACTTTTGTTACTATTGTTCCTAATAGTAATTTATTTTTTGGGGGTAATACAACAATGGTGAAACAAACAAATAGGTATGTAATTAATCGTGTTCTTTCTCTCGCTCTGGTTCTCTAGGGTAAGTGCTCAGGGTTGCCGTTTAAAAATTTTTTATCCGACCAAAATTGCCTGCAAAACCTACCATAATTCTTTGAAACCGACCAAATTTTTAAAATATTTATCAACAAATATATCGTCATATAAAATGCAAAAGGGTCTATTATCATTTTTAAAAAAATTTCGGGAGCGATAAGAAACTTAATAAAAAACAAACTATTGTGATTAAAAAAACATTTTTTTTTTCAGGATAGTATCAGTAATTCAAAATTTATTAACCAGAAAAATCGTTGTTATAATCACAATAGTTGCCTTTTAATTAAGTTTTTTATCTCTCCTGAATTTTTTTTAAATGATGATAGGCCCTTTGCATATTAATTATATAACGATATGTACGTATGTATGTATTTTTGATAAAAGGTATAATTTTTATTGGGCAAAGCTATTAATCATTTATTTTTGTACTATGCATTAAAAATAAATACAAAAGGTATGTATATAAAAATTAATTTAGCCCTAATCGTGTAAAACGCAACGCAACGCCAAAGAATTACATTGAAAGCAGAAACAATGTCATAAATATTTTGTAATTTTGTTGTTGCTTTCTACAAAATTTGGTCGGAAAAGACCAAGTTCGGCAACCCTGTAAGTGCTATACTGGGCTAGGTTAGAATCAAACTAATCTCTCTTTCGGATTATTTCAAGTACGAATTCGGAGTTACACCAACTTAGAAATTCTTGAATCAAGTCCGGTTTGACATAAACTTTTACTTAAGTCCATACTTGAATCAAGCAGTCTGTACTTACCCTACAAATGTCACCGCTTCGGCTTGAGTAAAGTATAGATGGATTGATTTGTTTTTTCAGTGTACGCATTTATTCGTCCGAATCAGAAGCGAAAACGATAACAAACAGCTTTTTTAAAAACATTAACGTTTTAAAGAAATATTGTCCATAAGAACTGTGTTATAATTTTGCGATACCGAGTGCCAGTAACAGTCACCGCCTGACAATTGGACCGTTTTGGATAAAGAAATAAATGTGAAAATGTGCTTCATCGTTTAGAATAATTTTGTTATCCTGCGTTAGAAATACTTTTTGGGAACTTGTTCAATAATAAAAACACTTTTTTCACTTCAAATCTTGCGTTAATTTCGGGACACATTTAATGAATTAAATTCAAGACTCCTACTGCTATTCCCACACACTGTACTCTTTAATTTGTCTTATAAAACAGTTATCGGGTTGTTTGTGATTACATTTTGTAGACGAATATATTTATAACGTTAAATATGTATTGGGGAGTTACGAATTTGGCTTTTTGTAATAAAATGTTCTTATCAATTGTATGCTACCAAATTTGGTCTAAACATTAAAAAATTTTATTACATATTTATAAAATCTCGCTCGCTTATCGCTGTCGTTCTAATAAAAATCGCCAACATTTTAGCTCCAAAAAACCAATCAGGAGCAAATGTAGCGGCATCTTCAAAGTGTTTTTTAACAAAAAAACTAATACTCGTATAAAAAATAACAAACAATCCAGAGTAAAAAAAACACATTTTTAACGAAGACATGTTTTGAGTTTTTAAAAACTCATAAAAACTATAAAAATTATAAAAATGCATAAATATTTAAATTGGAAACGCATTATAAGAAAAATATTCATACCACTAACAATAAAATAAAGTCCAATACAAAGGGGAATAATTATGTAAAAGTGGGCGCTGTTTTTTTTTTGTTGTTGTTTGTACTAAAGCGATTAGAAGACAGTAGTTTAATTGTATTTATTAGATATGAATGCAGGTATGTAAGTATGTATATAGTCTTTAAATCTTTCTCAAATGTTTTCCCTACATAATTGAGTCATATTGTGTGCTAGATATGGAGTCTCAGGTAGCACAACAAATATTTATATGCAACCAATTACCAGAGATTTCCATATATCACTGTTCTTAACTTTTCTTTTAAAGTCTTTATTTTTGTTATTAAAACATTTCTTCTTTTTCTCTTTATTTGTTGTTAAAATAAATTAAGATCTTTTCAGTTTCTTATGATTCTTTTCAAACAAAAACTAAACCGATAATGACAGTGTGTTGATGTGTTACATTTACAGATTCCATTTGTCGTTCGTTTAGACTTAAAGATGGAAAATCTGAAAATATACTACAAATACCAGAAAAAATAATAAATGACTATTGTATTTAAATTAGTTAAAATATTTATTTAAAATACTTTACTACAACAATAACGATATTGATACATTAACTGCTAAGACTTCAAAGCACTTTTTATTGTCACCAGCGCATTTCGTTTACACCCGAATATTAAAGGCGGCTTGGTAGAATGATGATTATGATCATGATGTTTAAATGACACGATTTCAACGGTCAGATGTTTAGACGTTTGTTGCTGCTGTACAGCAGCTACTAATTTTTTTTCGAAAATCTTTTCTTTTTTAATTCTTTCAAAAAAGAAACACCGCTTGTTTTGAAAACATAAGAAACCCAAAATGAAACAGAATTGTCTTAATGGTTTCAGCGATAAAAGTGTTACCTCGTTTATACATTTTTTTCTTTTAAATAATTTTTAAGAAAACAGAAATACATTATAATTTTTTTTTGATAATGTGTCAATGTTTTAAGTAGGATTAAGCCATTATGTTACCAAAGAACAAACACCAGTTAAATCACTTTATTCAGTCGTCATTTAGTTTAAAAGATGTCAAGAGACTAAGAAAAATTCATTTTTCAAATTTAATATTTATACCCTTCACCACAGGTGGAAAGGGTATGTATAGGGTATTCATTTGGTTAATCGTTATTCGGTTAACCGATTAATATCTACCCGATTAACTGATCGGTTAATTTAAAATTGTCTATTTTTGAATAACGATTAAACCGATTAATTTCAGTCGATTAACCGATGTATCAAAATTTTTTACTTTTTGTAGTATTATTACATATTTTTTTGTGTTTTTAATTAATTGTTTTGCTACATATACAAACATTATGTGTTTGGAAAAAAATTTTTCATACAAACAAAGAAGGTGTTCAGTGATTTTCATTTTAAATAAGTGTTTGCTGTTAACAGCTTTTTGTTTCACGTACTTTTTATATGTATGCGTTTAGTTATTTGTTTCTTCTCATATTAATCTTTTAACAGCATTAACCGAAATAATGCGAAGTCTGAAAAATCTTAAAAAATTAAAACAGGAACATCCAGGAAGAGGACTGAGAGATAAGATATTCTGTATTATAGGTTGCTTTTGAAATAACTAATAAAATGATCTTACAGTTATTGTTTAACTAATACATAATATGTATTAATTAAAAAATATGTATTACATATTTATTAATTATTCTTTTGTTTGCTCGTTTTAGTTCAAGAATTGTTATGTGTTTGGTTTTTTTACTAACACACTCTTGATAATAAATAATGTATGCTTTTTTATATACTGAAATTACTTAATTTATAAAAAAAAAATGTAATAATCGGTTAACCGATCAATAACAAAACTAACCGATTATTAACCGATTAAACCAAAACCTCGGCTAATTAATCGAGCGATTAACCGATTAAAGCAAAAGCTCGATTAAATTAATACCCTAATATGTATATAAGTTCGTTTTCTTTTTGTATATATTTTTGTCATTTTGTTTGAATTTCTACAATATTGATCTTAGACTCTTGGATCTTAGGATATAAACATTTGGCATTAAAATTGTTTATTTAGGTGCAAAATTTTCATTTAGCACTTGGCACTTTATTCAGCATTTTTAAAAAAATAAAATATTTTCTAGTTTTTTTTTAGCATTATTTATTTTAAAAATTTGAACGAATAGTTCTATTGATTTCACTCAAATTTATTTAATAAATTATAATAAATTTTGACTGAAAATAATTGTACCTAAAATAATTTCGTATGAAAAAAGACAATTCTTATGTTAAGAAACATCTTACCTGTCTTGTTAAGAAATAGAATATTCAGGGAATATTAGAAATGCCCTTAGCATGTTGATTGTAAATGTTATTTGACCTTTGATATTACGATATAAAAGTTTTAAGATAAAAATTCAATAGTGTAAATGTGTGAAAAAATTTTTGCTCTAAACTGCTGAAAAAATAATAATTCTAAAGCTTCAACTTTTCTTAAACTATAAAAAATAAAATGATCGAAAAACATTTGTATATCATAGAAATGAATCGTTTAAAGTGAGCATGTATCAGGGGTCTGCGGGCCCCTTAATTTAAAATTTAATCTTAACTACATGTGCTTGATATTAATGCGTATTACCAAATCGTATTTACCAAAATCTATCAATTTGTTTAAATATAACCATATATTTCAATTTCGTTAAAATACAAGTCACTAAAATGTTTTAGTTTCGAATAAAATTACATACTGGTAATAAATTTGAGCAAAAATCAAAAAAAAAAATTTGAGCATTTTTTAAAATCATTTTTAGCATTTTTTGGCCGTTAGATCTAAATCATATAAATCATGAATCCTTATGAGTAGCAGAGTTGATTTAACAATGTACATTTGTCCGTCCGTCAGTTTGTCTGTCCGTATGTCTGTTGAAATGTGTTTTCCGAATACCTCAGATATGATGGGGACTAGGTTGTTATATATATACATATGTCAAAAAAAAGCTTCCTTCAAGTTTTCTATGGAAATTCAGCCAGATCGGTCCATAAATGACTGAAATATGACCAAATACCACCACTGCCTCTAATTTTTACCCATAAAACTCAAGCTTTAACCCATTAAGCTTTGCCTTTTAATATCTTCTTATAATCTATGAACCATATTTTTCCACTTTCGCCTTAAATACACGTAGTAGAATACTAGTAGTGGAAATTAACAAAATTGGTTCATAAATAACCAAGTTATTGACAAATAACTACTACTTCTATAATAACGGTTTTAAAATAATAACGCCCATAGCAAATAAACTAGGCAAGCGAAATTTATCTCTAATACTTCTTATACATTGCGCGTCATCAGGTTAGCGCTCCTTCTATGAGCATATAATACTGGCTCTTGCTGTTGTTGTTATTAATATTTTAATACTTTGTGGTGTTTCATTCTACTCGTCACTGTATGTAGGGGTGTCAGAAGTGGCGATTTTCAAACTTGTTTGGCGACCTAATTTTCGATTTGGCGACATGGCGATTTTTTGGTGATTTATAAAATAGTTGGCGATTTTGTTGGCTATTTTGGATGAGCCATGAATTTGTTTTGAAATTTGCTAAAGTCAATACGAAGAAATAATATTTTTTTATTCTAGTATTTCAATGTATGAAATTTAATGCATTCATACGTATGACCAGTATTTAAAACTAAATTATGTTGAAATGGCTGATGAAGATAATGAAAAATCTTCGAGAAATTTTTTTTCACATTTAAATGTGTTCTTGAAAGAATTAATAAGTAGATTTATTTAAAAAATGAATATAATTAAAGTTTATGAACATTTTCCCATTTAAAATGTGACAAATTATCACAGATAAAATTCGTTGTTGTTAAAGATATTTTAAAGATTTTTATGAATTCTAACGTACCTTTGGATGTTAATGAAACACAATGAACAAAATACCGTTTGTTAAAAGGGAATTTTAATGATGATATTCAATCTAATTTAAATCAGTTTATGCCAACAATTTATAGCTACAAGGACACGGTAGATACATATCATTTTAAGGAACTTGCGTAAGCTAAATAAGGTGATTCCAATAAATAAAAATGCATAAATTATTTAATATTTGGAGTTTTTTACAAAAAAAAAAAAAAAAAAAAAAAAAAAAACATAATAATTCTTGAACTAAAACGAGCAAACAAAAAAATAATTCATAAATATGTAAACATATTTTTTAATAAATACATAAATAATATGTATCAATCAGAAAATAAACTGTGAGATAATTTTATTAGATATTACAATAGTTTAAGGAGATCTTATTAAACTAATCTTTTAGAAAAATAATTTGGTTTAAATGTTTAGGATTTAAGCGATTCTTTTCTTTAGGTTTGATTAAACGTAATTCCGAAATTCTTTTATCGTAGATGTTTGAGAAATCGAAAGCAACCCATAATACAGCGGCCTAATTCTGGCAGTCGTGATCGAGTACTTTCTCGATTCGCGAGTAAATTTATTTCTAATTCTTTCAGTCGATACTGAACGAATCGAAATTATTTTTCCAGTATTGTGAAACTCAAATTAATGCTTTACAACACTAAAAAAAATAATTTCGATTCGTTCAGTATTGACTGAAATATTTAGATATTAAATTGCTTTCGAATGGAGAAAGTACTCGATCACGACTGCCAGAATCAGGCCCCAGAATATCTTATTTCACAGTCATCTTCCAGGATTTCTCTTAACTTATAAAATCTTCCATTATGCCATTAGAGTCCTGTTATAAAATTTTTTAATTTTTAACTCTTCTTATTGTCTAGATTAATTCTGTTAAAAGATTGATATAAGCAAATTTGAGAAGAAACAAATAATTAAGCACTTACATATAAAAAGTACGTGAAACAAAAAGCTGTTGACAACAAACACTTATTAAAATGAAGATCACTGAACACCTTCATTGTTTTTATGAAAAAATATTTTCTAAACACAAACAACCGATTAACGGTTAACCGAATGAATACCCTAGTAGATAGAATTCGACACAGCCGAATATAGAACTTTTACTTGTTTTATGTTATTTTGTAACCAGATAAATTAGGTGAAGGTATTTAACGAAAGAAAAAACGTTTATTGTTCTTTCTCATACACGAATATGTTAAACAGAAATAAGATCACAATTTAAGAAATTTCAAATCATTTATCTTTTTATATTCTTTTCTTTAAAAATTTCAGTTTCTTAGAGATGGTTCGATGTTTATGGCAGAAGTTTAGTCAGTCATATTTAAGTTCTAAATATCCCTTTACTTAATTATTGGCCGTGAAATTTTTCAGAAATTCCCAAACAAAAAAATGTTTACTCTTTACAAAATGTAATTTTTTTTAAATAAATAGACTCTGGTCCCTAAAGGAATAAACAATTTTAAATTGTACTAAAATTAATTTTTTAAGCCTAATAAGACTTAAAATTAATAAGTATTGTGGTTATATTGTTGAACTGTTTTATGGTTTTAAGTCCAAATTTTCATATTTTTAATTAGACAAAAGTTCATTAAATTTAATTTTCATTAAATTATTTTTATGAAGGAAGGAATTTTACAACGTGAAATTAATTAAAATTTATTGATAATTTTTCATTCCTGACTGCCATGTGGATCGAACCCACGTTCACGGACAGGTTGATCTGACGCGTTCCGATAGTAACCACACTATCTCTTCAGAGGTATTTTCCCGTTTTACCCTCACCGCCATTAAAGGCGGCTGGCAGTCAATAGCCAAACATCAATCTTTAAACAAAATTGGTAGATCGAAATTTGTTTTTGATTGATAATCTATTTTAATTGATTTACATGTTCCTCCTTACTCCTGTTACTTAAACTTAAAATTCTAAAAAACCACCACAAGATATTAAATATTTATCCAAAAAAAAGTGTTTTAAAATGAAGCTTATTCTGGACGTTGAATTTTGGGCCAATTTTTCGAGCGATTCTGGGCATATGTCACGAATTACACGCACAATTTTGAACTCCAAGGCGTCAATTGTTGCTGGCTTATCACAATAAGCTACTGACTTCACGTAGCCACACAGGAAGTAATCGAGTGGTGTTAAAACTTTTTTTTTTGACGTTACGAACAATGAGTTGATAATAAATTTTTTCATTTGCTTAAAATTGCTATACATATGCATAACAAATTGTTAATTTATATAAAAATGCAAAAATCTTTGCTGCCGCTTTCATAAAAAATAAATTATGTACATTTCAATCCTTTTTTAAAACTAAATATCCGTACTAAGAAAAAAATTACGATAAATTAATAGTCATATTGAATACCATATTCGTCAATCCAATTAACTTTTTAATTAAAAGGCACCAACAACCGAATTTGTAATTAAAATTGTTAAAACTGAACAAATTTTTTTAACAATGAGATTGTTTTATTGAATAAAATATTTACGAACAATTAAATATAAATTTTTATTACGAGTTTGTCATATTAACAAAATAATTTTTTGCTAATTAATTTGAACTAGAAGTTGCATTTAAAAGTTATTTTAATTAATTCTTTAGCAAAGAAATTAATTTTTTTTAATAAATAAGCATGAAGGCTTATTACATAAATTGAAGCTTAAATTACCAGCAAATACACACAAGCTATTAGAAAGCTACTTAGTCAGTCGTAAATATATATATATATTGTTTTTGTTAGGACCAGCACTCAAGCGATTACCCCTACTAATGCATTGAATTGTGATGGAACTAGGAAAATAGGTTATGAGAAGGAGGAAAGAGGGAGTAGTGCTTGTGAACATTCGACTTGAACATATTCATGTTAAAAATGAGAGGCGAGATTTCAGCAGGAAGGTTGTTCTACATTTTTCCAACACAATGCATTGCATTTGTAGGGGTCATCTCCTGAGTACTGGTCCTAAAAAAAAAACAAAGTATTAGAAGAAGATTGGATTAATTGTTGCTAGTTCATATTTAATATATTAAGAATCAATAAATTAATGTTGAAAAAAAAATTACTAAAAACAATTAAGAAATTCTAATAAAACGCGGTAACCCTGACCCGGTTTATTCATCGCAAAGTTCGTTATGCACGATGAATTTCGGCGTGTGTACTTTCATATCCACCGGTGTGTTCTATTTATGACGACGAATACTTTTTGCGAATATTTCATCCCAATGGTTTCTAACATTAATTTTGACTCCCAAGAAAAACTTTGATTAATCTTTAACTTTAAAACGTCAAAGATGATTTAAGTTAGATTAATTAAATTATAAGATTAACTAATCTCACTATTAATGTTGGTTTAATTTTAAAGTCAAAAACTCCCTTCAAAAGAAGTCCATTTTTCAATTCTAGCAATTGTTGGTTGAAGTTTTACATCTTTTGGAATATAAATTTAATATTTACCAATTAGATTATTTTCTAGTCAAGAACTAAAAAAGGCACCAAATAAAATATCAATTTCAATAATCAGTTAAACAGGATTGTTTCTTTTATTAAAAAACTTTTCATACAACAAAACAAACTTGCACTTGAAATCTATACATTTGATCTTGAAACAACA
Source organism: Pollenia amentaria (assembly GCA_943735925.1). Classification (NCBI taxonomy): domain Eukaryota; kingdom Metazoa; phylum Arthropoda; class Insecta; order Diptera; family Polleniidae; genus Pollenia; species Pollenia amentaria. Next base: position 246,999,501 of record OX031007.1, on the reverse strand, counting down.
GGGATTGTTTATTTTGTTGGTCTTATCAAGAATCTTCCATAGGAAGATCGAATCTATAAAAATCTTTTGTTTGTTTTTAGAGTTTGAAAAAAATGTGCCGCTCGGCCAAAAGGAACTTACTTATGAGCAGAAAAATGCGGCACATGTTTAAGTGTATGTATGTATGTGACTTACATGACTTGCTAAGAACCAGTGGCAGGCGTTAATGTGACTTAATGAAGTGTCGCTGTGTGTGTCTTCAAAAATAACAGAAAAAGGACGCTACGTTTAGTTAGTATGTACTTCAGTACTACATGTAATAGAACAAAGTATCGTAAATAATGTTTCTTAGTGCTGGTATTAGTTTTAATGATGACAGTTACAAGTTGCAGTGATAAGAAAAATTAATGATGAAAATGATGATGTTTTAATTTAAAAAAGTAAAGGATAATGAAAAAAGGACTTTAACTTTCTTGGGTGGTCTTGTTAGTTGCTTAAAATGCATTTTATAAAATAATTGCCAACCAAATATTTCTTTTATGTCTTGTCGGCATTTCTGGGGTGTTCCAACTATGAAGTGATAGCCTGCAAGTGGTTTTATCTCAATTTCCATTCGGGGGTTTCGTGATGATCCTGTGCGGATCTTAAAGTCTTCTGTTACATTTGAATATTTACAATCGTGTTTATTTTAAAAAACAAAGTGAACAAATTATTAATATACTTTTGTTCTAATTTATAGCAACTACTTAACCAAAAAGGGAAAACTTTAATAAGACACGCACTATAATTATTTAATACTAAACAACTACTAAATAATAAGGGCACCAATTGTGGACTTTTTTTAATAAGAGGGTGCGAAAGTACTTTTGTAGCTATAATTTGTTCAGAATATTAAATTAAAAAAAATTGCTACAGCCTTATACACATAGTGCTGGTTCATGCTCTTCAAGTTTTAACCGACAAGTCTTAGGCTTTTAGGAGAGAAGGAAAAAGAGAATGCCATTTCTTTTCCTCACTCTCCTAAAACTTGCAGAGTGTGAACCCCTTTTTGAGAAAAAATCGTAAGCGCCAAAACACGAATTTTATTTATGTATCAAATTTCCGTAACCTAGTCTATGGGAATCGGCTTACAAATTTCTACTTAATAATATAATCAAAATTTAAAAATAAATAAGTACATAGTACATACTTACCAACAGTAAAAATTTAAAAATTCAAATAATATTTATATAATAAATTTTAATTAAAAGGTTAATTAAATTACAAAAAAATTAAATACAAAACCCATCAATTCCAAAAAATCTAAAATGCACTTAAAAAAACTATCTGCACATAAGCGCCTACTATGTTTCTCCTAGACCTTGCTTACTAGTCACATTTATCTCATAGGACGGATGGTAATTTAAAAGCTTTCTGCCGCTGCACATTGGGTTCAAATGGTATGAAAATGGCGATTAATTGAAATTTAGAAATAAAGTTTTTATAATAAATTTTTGTTTACGATAAAAGAAGATAAAATTCTGCATCAGTAGTTGTAAAAATCAATCAACTAAGTTGATTACTTTCTTTTCAGTGAGCGGTCAAAGTTAGCAAATTATTGCTGTTTTAAAAAAAGTGAAAATATTGGAAATTTTTACAATTCAAGAGATTATTATTAGTGTTAAATCTACTAAATGTAAATCATTTATCAACATCAGGTATTAAAGTATTCGAAGTTCGATTCTCTGGCAGAAATCGAACCAGCAACCCCGGCACTAATAGACTTGCTCACTTCCAGCTAGCCTACCGGGGCTCCCGCATTTAATATGCCACAAGTATTAAGTTAGTAAGAGTTGGAATATGTTTTATGGATTTAAGAAAAGTATAGGATATCAGCTTATATTTAAAAAAAAAGTCCAGACAATGCCCGGCCCTTTTTTTATTTTTATTTTTGTGTAAAAACTCTCGAAAACAAAGATTCCCCAAAAAGTCTTAAATTTTTTTTCAGATTAACTTTTACACTTACTGAATTTAGTGAAAGCAAAAACTGGATCCAAATTTATACTTTATTTTGATTTCAAAGTTACACCGAAAATTGTGGATCACGTTTCTTCCGAAAAACAAAAAACGCCTAACAGATTAAAAAAACATTTTTTCTTCCATTTCTTAAAGCTGTGTTTTTATGTATTTATGCACGCAGAGAAAAAACATGTTTAAATATGGTCACCTCCAACAAAACTATTTTAGATGAAATTTTTAAGCATATTGTGTTTAATGCAACCATAATATTGTTACCGACAACCATATTATCTTAAATTATACCTCCATCAGGAAGCCACAACCATATTAAATATGAAAATAATTTGTTTTTAAATTAACAATAGTATTTTTCTCTTATTAAAGAGCAACATGCTATCGTTGAATAACAACCATGCTATTATTAGTGTTAAACATATTTTAGTTATTATTAACCATAGCAACGAAGGCAACCATAACATCTTTGTGTCTTCTTGATGAAGGTCTATTAAACATACCATTGTTGTCGATAATGATAATATTCTCTTTTAGGACTTTTTTGAAAAATTTTGTACATTTATAAAATTTTGTGAAAAGCAAAAATTGGATTTTAATTAAATTTACACCAATATAAATACATATTAGAAATTTATTATTTAAATTTTTAATAGAACATTAAGTATGCTTTAATTTCCAATTTTATTCATTAATTTATCGCTTTTCATTCCAAAGTTACAGCATAAATTGTGAACTAAGGTCTTTCTTCCAAAAAAAAAAAAGAATAACGCACTTAACGGGTTAAAAAAAATTCTTGACTTTTCTTTTTTTAAAATGTGGCGTTTTATGTGCATATAATAACTCAACAAAAAAAATTTAATTTTTTAAAACTACGGCTTCTATGAATTAATCGCCACTTTGTGTACCATGGAACCCACTGTGCGCTGTAGGAATAGCTTAGTGGAGGGTATTCAGCTTAATCCTTCAAAACAAAAATGATAGGATATTTGATCAGTATTTAATAGGCATGGTATTGGCGATAACGATGTCAATTCAAAACACGTTGATCCTGGCCATCTATATTATGTCACTTCATCCAATAAAGTTAATAACAAAAAAAAAACAGATCTGTTTATAATCACAGTAAATTTTTACTTCATCCAGTTGAATTGTCCAAATTGTTTTCAGCCTTCAGCCTAATCAAGTCAAATTTTACCGGGGAATGAAGGTTTTTTCTATTTTTTTAAAGCGACTATTAGACGGTCATACTTGGTATGTTGGAAGAGAGTACTCATATAAAAATCTTTTGATTTTCAACATACCAAACTGACATACACGAAGACTTTTTATTTTTACATGCAGAAATCTTTTCTTGTTTTGAATAAAATTTTATTGTTAATGCCTAAAGTTCTCAATCAAAAGTTTCTCATAACACACAACGATATCTTGTTTTACGAAAATTTTTCTTGAAAAATTTAAGAAATTTTAACTCGATTTATGTAAACAAATTTAAAGTTTTCTTAAAATGTAAGCAATTCAAATAGTGAAATTTTCTTTCAAAAGTAAAAAAATTACTTACTCAATTCAAATACATGTTTTTTTGGTCATTAAAATTCAATCATATTCAATTTAAATTATAAAACACCAGCATCGTGCCCGATATAATGAATTGAACTCAATATAAACTAAATGGGAATTTTTAGTTTTTGTTTTACTTTTTAGACATGAAAATAACGAATGTTTTTCTTCTTGTTTTGTTGTGGTTCTTTTTTCTACACAAAACAAGCAAATCGTTCTTTACCTTCTTCTTTGTGTTATAGAAATCTTTATATGAATTAAGAAACTTTTGATTGATTGTCTTGGTATGTCGATTAAAATAAAAATTATTTAAATCAAACCAATTTTTCTTGAATATTTTCTGAAAAATTTTTAAAGATCTTAATGCAAGATTTGTTTCTATATTTAAGAAAATTTACTAAATACGAACAAAATAAGTTAAAATCAAGAAGTTATTTTCGGATTATGGATTTTCTTGTTTTCGTTAAGAAACGAAATGGATTAATTTAGAAAATAAACTTTTATCCGTGTACCAATCTCACAAACCAAGTATGACCGTCTAATAGGCGCTTAAGATCTATCCGATAAATCAAAGATGTAAATTTTAAATTTTACGGCTTACTGAAAATTTGACTGGCTACTAAAATTTTTTTCAGTTGGCAGTAAATTTTTGATTTCTAATGAATTATTTTATTAGTGCAGTATCTCTGTGATTGTGATTTCACTGATCAAATTTGAAAATCGATCTAAAAGTACGAATTCTGAATTATTTTTAATTTTTTTAATACCCGGGGTGCTCTACTTTGGGAACCTATCAACCCCCTCCTCGAATGCCTATGAGATCCCAAATCCTTAATTTAAATTCGAAAACAGGTCCTTAATAAGCACCTGGATTTCGGTATTTCAATCGGACTAGCCGGGTACAAAATCCAGATTTATTACCATTTTTTCCAACATCTCCCACTGTGTATCGCTTACGATCAATTGGTATAACAAACAATTGTCAACATGACTAACGATTGCATCTTCATATTGACATTAATATTATTACAAATGGCATCAATGAAGCAAAAAGTGCCATCAATCCAATGACGAACGTCATCCGAAAATTTTGTCATATTTAATGCGTCATCTACGCTTTGACCTTAATTCGATGCCTAATTTTGTGTACACTGATAGAAAAGGCGTCATAACGCTGATGTATTTTGACATCAGTACAGACAAACTGTCATCAGTGCTATGACAAAACATATCATGTCATCAGTGCGATGACAAACTGTCATCAGTGCCATAACAAACTGTCATCAGTGCAATGACATTATATATCATGTCATCAGTGCAAATGTGTAGCGGGTAAGTAAATAAATATATTCTCTCAATTTAACTTAAAGTCAATTACTCAATTTGATAACAGTTTGTCATCACACTGATGACATGCTTTATAAAACCGACTCCGATTCGTCATTTCTGTTATGCCAATGTGTCATCCCATTGATTTAAATTGTTGACCCTGATGACAATATGGCCAAGTGATGTTAACGCTGGCATCACAATGATGAAAAGTGGCATGGGGTCAAAAACGAAGACACTTGTCATAGTACTGGTGACAAAATACGTCAGCGTTATGACGCATTTTCTATCAGTGAATCAGTGATGAAATATTTTATTAATATTTTAACCTTCTTTTTTTCCAGTATGTAACTCTGTTGGAAAACCATAAGCCTGCTGTCGTTGTAATAAATATGAATTTTTTATTTTCTATATTCACAAAAACTGATTATATTCGAATTCGGTCATATACCTAGTGGCATATCTGTGGCGGGATCTTCTAAAGATATTTTAGTTTAAACACCTTTTTCTTAAGAAAATGCCGTGTTAAACTCGATATTATTTAACCCATTAGTGAAGGGTAAAAGAACCATTTACAAATCCTTTATCATAATGAGAATAGACACACATGTGATTTGTTATCAAATTACTTTTTACACATGCTGTTAAGGTTACGCAATTTTCAATAATCCTTCTAATGTTTTTACTTCTTTTCTTAAAAAAAAAATATTTAAAAAGATGTTCAATTAGATAAAAGACTTTTGCACAAAAAAAAATCCGAAGAAATATAAGAAAACTTCTAATCAAATCATATCTTATTACTTAATCGCAATCAATTTGTCAAGATCCATTCTTATAGAATGAACGTAATATTTTTCAAAATGAAAGAAAAATTCTATTGATCTTTTTTCTATTGATATTTGCAAAACTTTTGTTTAATATACAAAAAAATACAATGGAAATGTACCTTGCACTTACAGCGTGTGGGTAAAACATGAGTATCTTACTAATTTGTACAAAAGTTCTATTGGATTTTTACCGCCCTTAATCATATAAACATGTAGATGGTATTGTGTTCCTCTGTTTGTGAGTTCATTGGCAAAATGAACAATAAGAATATTTACAAAATAGTATTTGAAAGAACGACATATTTGCCGATAATTTTTTCGCAGATGATACGAATTTAAACTGTTAAGATGTTTTCGATTTGATCAATAATTTCGGCACCTTTTGGTAAATATGAGCCACTTTTTATATTTATTATTAAATAATTTGTGTACTTTTGTAGATTGAAACCCCATCACATGCATGAACAATAATGATTAAAGGTTTTTTTTTTTGAGATCATTTTACTAACATATGATTAAGGATGGGATATTTTGTACCTTCTGCGACTATGTACAGAGTGTACTACAGATAGAGAAAAAAATATTTATGTATATATAAACGTTTGTGCCGTGTATGAGCTCCTAAAACTCAAAAACCGCTGGACCGATTGACACCAAACTTGGACAATAAATTATCTTAGTCGGGAGCTAGGTTTCTCTTAAGTTTAATCCCGATAGGTGGCGATGTTTTCGTGGTATTAAAAAATTTTTATTTATGGTACGATTTGGCACAATATATTTATTAAACAAAAATAAGTTTTCACCCGGTAGATACCACTGGGGTAAAGTTATTAACAAAATTCTCCAGTAGTTAATTTTTTATTTTTATTTAGTAAATCCCGAGCATCGCCAGGACCATACAGTTAGTGTATATATATTTTCATATAGACAGGGGTAACTAATTTTAACGGGAAATGTTCATACATATATTTTCAAGCATATAACTGTCACCGCAACTATATTATGGTTGCCTAAGTTCATGTTATGATTATTATTTTATTGTTTGTTTACCACAAATAAGAGTATGGGTACCTGTAAAACAATATATGATATTGCTCTTATGGCCAATTTCGCCAATTTATTTAAATACAATTTATGTTTAAAATTCCTTTTTCATGTTAAATAAAAAATAAAATTATATAAAAAACTAAATGTAAATATGAATTGATATTAAAATAGAATTGATGAAATTGGCCATTAGAATATGATGATAAAACCAACGAAAGTTTAAAACATGCGAATAGTCGTAATAAAAATCTACATGGTTGTAGGCAACCATTGTATGATTATGAAAGACATATACATTAGAGATAAGCGATATTTCTGAACCTGTGATTTAATCACTGTTATTGAAAAATCACGAATCAAAGTTGTGACCAAATATGTCAAGTAACAGGTACTTGCTAAAGGCCGGAAAACTCTTTAGTATTCGCAAAACCGTAACGAAAATCGCTTTTCTAGCAATTTTGGTCTGCCTCAGCTTTATTCGACTAGAAATCGATAAAAGCCCACTCCTGAAATATTCAAACTGTCGGTGGAGGGTATCAGAGATTCGGTACAGCCGAATATAGCACTCTAACTTGTTTAATGTTTGTTTGGGATGTTTGGGATATTTATATGGGCATTTCCTCCGAATGGTCAACCAGGCTGGAAAAATAAAATGTTGATAATCTTCGTGTTTTATTGTTTATAATTATATAAAAAAAGTCTATGTTTTTATAATAGAATGGTATATGTATATGCTATGCTACGATATCTCAGCTGTTTTACTTGAGGAAATTGGGCTGGAAACTGGAAAATTTTTAAATTTTCATTTTAAGCTACTTCTAAAGACATTTTTATATATAATTATTTTACATGCAAAAAAAGTAATGTTTGCACTCTTTCTTCAAAATCTCTCTATTACAATCAATTAGAAAGAGACAAGTGTAAGGAGAACAAAAATAATTCGATTAATAACGGTTCATTAACGATTAAAACATATGGAAAAATCGTATGTTCGCGACCGGTACTTAAGCCAATTAAACAAAAACCAGTAGAGATATTTTATTGTGTAAATACTGGATAGAGACCTACATTAATACGCTTTTAAAATAAATTAATCACGTTTGAATATTCCGTTCCATTTCGCAGATTTTTACATTTCACTACTGTCAGCCAAAGTTTACTTCTTTTTTTTATTTTTATAATAACTATACAAAAATTATAACATAATATGGTTTTGCTTATCTTATGGTTCATTTTGACTATACCAACTTAATTTTTTTTTAATTATTTTCAATCTTAAGACCAAAAACTGTATTTCATATTTTATTATAATCTTGCTTTGGTTTTGGGACACCTTTTAATTAAGTAAGAATCTAAAAACTTTATTGGATAGTATTTCTTTAAGTGTAGTTTTCAAAGGAAAATCAGGGAGAAAATGAAAGGGTTTGGAGTCTATAATACAAAACCTAATTAGCACAACGCCTACTTTTTCCTTTCAACAGTAACATACTCCATTAAAAACACATGTGTAAACTGGTAACACCGATAAGAATTGCATAACACACACACATGGTTTCAAATGACACAGCACTGGCAAATTACATACACACGTACACACGTACGTACTTACTAAGATTGCCTTCTTAAAAAAATTAAATGAATCGTCCCATATGAAGACTTATGAAAATATTTTTCACAAGGATATGTGATATTTTTGTTTTGCTTATTAAATTATACAACAATCAGACATCCTGCATTTATAAAAAAAAAAACTATTCAAATATTTTGACTTAATTTCGTTTCAATTTTCTTCTTCCAATTTTATTTATTATTTTCTATTATTATTAATTAATAGAGTTAATAATTTATTTAACAAGCATACATACGTAATTATAGGCAAAACATTTTGAAAATATTGAACAACAAAAGCTGAGGCCAGAAGGATGACCTCTTACCCTGTATCATTAAATAAACCCCCACATTCAGTTGAATGGTCTCGAGTGGTGGTCTTTACTATTGGTCACATGTGTCTTTAACTTTCATACTCACATGTATATTTTTTTTTTTAACATTTTAATGGGAAAATAATTTCTGAAAAATATATTCTTCTCTAACTGGTTTCCATACAAAATTGTGATTTAAAAAACTTTCCGTTGTTAACCAGAAAAAGGATATATGTGCTATCGTATTTGTTTGAGTACTTGTGTTGTAAGTATTTATTAAAATTACACAATAAAACACGTTGGCCAGGGGAAACATTTACAAAACATCAATCTATTGTGTTCACTTTACTTTGGTTTAAACTTTTATTTAAAAAAAAAAAACTTAAATAAAATTCAAAATAATTGACGACACCGATGACACGGTGCGAAAATATCCATATGTGACCGACCAATTATTTTTAAACAACTAACAAACAACAAACAGTTACATTTCTTACCTCCTCCACCCAGAACTAAAACTTATTTTGTTCGTTAAATGGCATGACATTCATGTTGTACAACATCGAGAGCAGGCTATTGGAAGGAAAATATAATTGAACACAAGTGGTAAGAAGTCCACTGAAGATGGTTCAATGCTGGTGCAAGTGCTTATTTCATATGTTCACACTGATACAACACCCTATGGTGCAGACCAACACGCAATCCCAAGCGTATTTTTTAAAATTACTACATACATACATATGTATATGTATACAGTTTTTAAAATTATATTTATATTGTTACTCCTGGACAAAATAAAACCAAGAATTTGTAACCGATTCGATTTTCGGTAAGAAATTTTAGAGTGTCCGCCAGTGATGGGATTTATGGCACAATCGGTCCATTTCATTCAAAAATGTTTTTTCGTTGTTAGTCCCTTTTGCATTTCAGCTGACAATGCAAGCCTTTTTCTATTGTATATACGAAGAAGAAAAATAATTTAATAATAAAAAGTTCAATCTGAGTTTGATTATTCTCTGGGAAACCGAAAATATGCACTTAAAAAAAATTTTATAATATTCGCATATAATACACAAGTAAAAAAATTCGGTCAAGCCTACGACACAGTAAGTACGGACAAATTTTCGAGTGTTCGTCCTTGGGGCGCATGGGCAGTATTATACCAACCAGAATACAATTATGTTATGATGATAAGATTCGTATAAGAGTTATTGGTTCATTTTAAGAAAATTAATAAGTGTCCAAATATGCTTCAAAAGGTGGAATACACACTATTAACTACAAAATGCTTTTTTGACTAGTATATGCAAAAAAATGCTACAGAGGTTAAACATATGCACTAACAAGTCGATGCAAAAATTTATAAAAAGCTCGTAAACAGATAAATATTTTTTGTTTTTGCCTCAATTGGTCGCACAAGGAAACCCTTGTAATTGCATTATTACGGTTTTCCTGATTATTGTTAACATAATTAAAAATTTAATTTACCGTAAACTAAAAAATGTCCTTCAGTTCTAAGACTATGCACAAGCTTTTTTATATATTCTTTTTTTTATCAAGTTTTATGTCTCAAACTTAAAAATATGAATATGTTTCATGTGGTATTCACCTTAGATAATATCTGATATAATTTGTGAGAGAACTGCGACAGAATGAGAGAGCACATTTATTCATGTTAATCTTAATCTTAAACAAGGGATACATGTATTTTAAAAGATTTCATAATTTACTGATTTTCTTATAGTAAACTTGTGTCGTTTTTCATTCTTTTTTGGTTTTTTTCTCTGTTTTGAATGTTTAATATTGTTTTTTATGCACTTCTCACAAGATTTCCACTATTTACACGAAAAAAATTAAACATTTTAATGATAGCCAGCGTTGCCATTTGTCAAGATTTCCCTTTTTTTGCGAGATGCCAAAAAGATTTTAATTTATTTAAAGTTTTTTCAAGTTTTTTTATAAATACATAAAGTTTTTCCAGTTTTTTATAAATACATAACTTAAAATTTGAAGTTTATTGGATAAAAATATTAAATGATGTTTTTAGACAATTAAACGATTTTATATTTTCTCACTCCTTTATTAGTGCAACAGTGTTTAATTGTGTGTACTCCCTGTAAGTACAACAAGGTCGTTTTTATACATTGACAGTTTTTAGTTAACTTTGTAGTGCGGAAGACATTAAAAAGCATGGACAAATATTTAACGAAAAATGGTAAGAATATAAAATATTTATGACTATTTTAAATAAAATTTTTTATATTATTTTAGCCCCGAAAAAAGAAACCACTACAGAGAAAGAAACAAATCAACCGGAAACTCCAAGTTGTTCAACGGAACCTAAGAAAAGGAAACTTGGGAACTACGTAAAAGCATGGGATGACCATATTTTCTGAAAGGATGGATAACAAAAAAAATTCCTATTACATTTTGGTATTTTCTTTAAAAATTTGGCACTTTTAAAAAAAAAAAGTTTTTTCTTGCGAAAACAAGTTTTTTTTCGAGATAACAAGATTTTTTTTAAAAATATATGGTAACGCTGATGATAGCGTCTTCTTATTGTTTTATATGTATGTATGTATGTGTATTTTTGGCAGATCATCTTATAAGATAGTTGTTATAAGATTTCTCATAACAACTGTCTCATAACATTTATTATAATATTAATACTAACACGATTTGAGAGTCCACACGAAAGATAATACTCTCTGCGATTTAATTTGACGTTCGCTGATATAAAAATCTTATATCTTATCTCAGGTGGAGACCCTGTGTTAGATAGGCCCCTTGTAAATTAATATAAAGATATGTAATAATAATTTACTCGTTATATTCAAATATGTATTTGAATTAATGAAATGTAAATACTTTTTATATAATTTTAAAATTAATTTCCTTATTAAGCTATTTAAAAAAGGAAGTTGAGCTCGAACTAAATAAGTTTTTTAATTTTTATTGTTAAAACAATTTTTCAAAGTTTAATTTCTATAATAAAGGGATTTGGCACTATTTCAGTCAATTTGGTCCGTTTTCTTTACAATGTAGGCACAAAGTTAAAATTTTCAAATCCCATCACAATAGAGAAGGAGGTATTATGCGTTTATGCTGATGTTTGCAACATCTTTAAATGTTGGTCTAGACCCACCTTTAAAATGTTTTTGATTATTTCTAACCAAAATTGGTCATTTTTTCCCCAATGTGGAGATGTGAATATTTTTTCCATTTTGGTTACTTTTTTCTAAAATATAAAATACGTATCAATATGTTTTTCTTGACACACTTGCAATTTACGGTTTTTAATGTTTTTATTTACATGGGGGGCTATCGCGTATTTCAATTCGAAGGAAATTATTTACGACTTCGAATAATGTGAACTTTGCACTACGATTTTCTCATTAACTATTTGTTTCAAATGAAATCCTTTTCAAAACAGCTACCAGACATTTTTTTAAGATTTTTGTTAAGAAAACAAGTTAGAGTGCTATATTCGGCTGTGCAGAATCTTTAATACCCTCCACGGACAGGAGTGGAGCATCAGCATTAAAATTGGTTGCGGTTCAGACCTATAATAAATTATTGACAGAATATAAGAAAGTTTTATGCGTTTCTTGTTAGAACTTTGAACTGGCTTGAGTAAAATATCATGATTCGTAACAGTTTTAGCCGAACTAAAATGATTTTTACGAGGGTAATTTGTATTGGACCAATGGTAAATTATGGACCAATCATCCCAAAATTCTGAAGACTGATTTCTGGCATTAAAAAAAATAAATTAGAATAAATTTCAATACAGCAGTGTAATTAGTTTTAGCGTCAACAGGGAATTTCGCAAAATTGCATGATATTTTTTCTGGCCATATGAATCTAAGTTTGTAGAAATATTACCGCAATATATATATTATATATCTGTTATGATTTTAGGCGAATTTAATTATTTTCCCAAAGTGGGCTCTATATGGTTTTAGGCTTATATGGGGCCTAGGGTAAACTATGGACCGATCTTCACGCAATTTGACACTGCGATTTCAATAAAACTGTGATATACCAAAGTTTATTATGATAGCGTAATTTATTACGGTTTTAGGCGTACTAAACTCTTTTCCTGGAGTAGGGTTTATATGGGGTCTAGAGTTAATTATGGACTGATCATCACGAAATTTAGCAGAGTGATTTCTAGTCCTACAAAACTGTACCGTACCGAATTTAATTATGATAGCATTATTTACTACGGTTTTAGGCGTACTAAACTGTTTTTCGGGTCAATTATGGATCTTCACGAAATTTAACAGTATGATTTTCAGTCGTATAAAGCGAATTCGTGCAAAATTTTATATAATTCCGTTCATTATTCCAACATTTATGTTAGTTTTTTTATCAATATTATCAATTTTTTTTAAGGTGGTGGTTCCACATTTTGATTCATAGTTCTGATCCTACTGAACCGATGTTGCTGGATTTCAATCCCAAACTGCTTAGGATAACTACAAGCAATTTGAGACAAAGTTTGTTCTTTCCTTTTGCGTTTTTCGAAAGTGAGCATGTTTTTAACAGACAGACAGACAGACGGACATGGCTAAATCGACTTAGAATTACTCAAGGAGCCAGAATATATATACTTTATGGGGTCTTAGACGTATAATAAAAAAGTTTCACATGGAATGACAAACTTAGTATACCCTCATTTACTACTAGTGGTGGTGGAGGATATAAAAATTGTAACACAAAACGAACGTTAGGAATTCTTTATGGATTTTTAATTGTTAGATCTAGAAGAAACCCCAAATTATGTTTTGAAATCCTCTAAGAGATTTTAAAGTGTTCGAAAAGGAATAAATCGAGAAATTCGCGACGAAACTACTTTTTTGTCTACTTCGGAGAATTGTTTTGAAATATGATTCGCGTTTGTTAGCCATTTCGGCTGGAACTTTTGCGATTTTCCATAAAAATAGGTTTACAACGCACACGAAAATTAAAATGATGTAACTGGTGTAGCTAAAAGTATGACATCGGGGTTGAAATCCGTAAACTGAATTTCTAATGACGTGGATCTAAAAACACATATAACATCAATTTCAGAAATAGAGCCCTAACCAAATTGTGGCTAACGTGGCTTAAACAACTGTGCGAATACATTTAAGTCGTATGTGTCAAACCCAACTGAACTTAAGGAAACTTTTTGTTAAGTTTTGAGAAATTGTCATTTGCTTAAGCAAAGTGCGAAACTAATCGCACATTCCGTACGGAATCAATGTTTAATATTTTGTTTTTTTATATGGATTTGAGAGGCTTTTTGTTAATTTTTGACAGCAGCATACGCTTGTTATTCTGGTAAGACCTTTAAATGTCCTTATTGCCATGCTTAAAATTCGTCTTATTAAGAAGAAAAACTATTTTTTTTAAATGATCATTTTGAATAATACAAAATAAAATCAAAAAATATGTATGTATATTAAAAAAAATTGGCAGTCTTTTTGTATTATTCCATTGTCCCATTTTGCATTGTCACAAATTCATGTGCCTCATCGTTGAGCAACAGAGTCAGCGTTACCGTTCACATTTTTCAAAGAGGGGCACAAAAAGGGGATTAAAAAAAATTGGCACAAAAAGAGGAATTCTGAGAAAAAAAGGGCAACTAGAAAAACAAGAAAATTTTCAAACATCAAACATAAGTATTTATTAAGTTATTTTTACTAAAAACATTAACATTAAAAAAAATAAACGTCTTGCACACAGAAAAAAATATTAATGTTATATTAACATGGCGAAATGTTAATTGAAAATCATAATAAATTTCTACAAAAGCATGGTCTTTATTTTAAACAACAACAACATTTCAAGAAAAAAAAACATAATTTTTTTTTCGTTTTTAAAATAATTTATAAAAAGAAGATAAATTCCCGTATTCTTTTTGTTAGAACTATTTAGTTAAATACATAAAAATTTCAAAGTAGAATGATGACGAAAACCATATTGGGCCATTCTGCTTCGGTGGTGATTTTTCTTTCGACGATTTTACATTGAATTGTATGTATAAATAATACATTATATATGTAGATATATAATACAAAACACAAATTGTTTGAGAAATACATATACAGTCGAACTTCCCTATAATTAATCTGCATGGGACCAGAAAATCACTTCATTATATAGAAATTTCATTACATAGAACCTTAATTTTCTCACTTTTGTTTATGAAAACTGGTGTTTTAGTTTCGATTACACTTCCACGTAGGGAGGTTATCGATTTGACCTTTTCTTCATTAATATCCTTAAAAGGTCAAGTTTGAAGTATTTTACGTTAAGTGGTTAATTGCTTGTTTCTACATTTTTAAAATTGCGTATTAAATAAAGTGCTGGAAAATAAACTGCTTAAGGCCGTTATAAACTATCCCACAAAGTCGCAAATACTTCCCTGATCTAATTATTGTTTGAAAATGTTCAGAAAACGATAACAACTTATCATGACAGGTTTGTATTTTTTTCAAAATACGTAAGACTTGTGGGATAGTGTAAAGCAGCTATTAGCTACAAAAATGTATGTGTTACTGCTTTAACTTTAACTGATCAAATGTTCTTATAAATGCTGCTATTTCTTTTATAATAAAATAATTTAAACATGTAGAATTGTTGTTGGGAATTGTCAATATTTATTTAAATAAATTAACACATTGTTTAAAATTTCAAAGTTTTTTGATCACTTTTTTAATTAAAATTAAAAATATCATTTATTGAAAATATTTTTTAAAAATTTTAAAATTTTTAGTAATCAATATAATCATTTTGGTAATAGGTGCAAAATCAACAACTTGTTTGCTTGATATTTTGAATTTAGAACAAATTTGGTAATAGGAGAAATTTAATAATTTTTTCTGTGTATAAAAAAATCAGTTCAAAAAGGGGCAAAAGGGATACAAAAAAATAATAAAGGGGCAAAGAAAGTGTCAAGGCAGTCAAAAAAGGGGCAAAATGGAATTTAGTCTTATAACGGTAACGTTGAACAGAGTTCTATCGGTTTTTTGAAACTCAACTTTTGCAAAAACTGATAAAGTAGCATGGATATTTTTAAAAGGATAATAATATTTTAGGACTAAATTGAAATTATTCAAAACCTGTTTTTAAGTTAATTGGAAACGGACTAAGTAAATCGATTAATAATATTCAACCTTAGTTTTCTCAAAAGTAGTGTTGGCGCAAATAGATCCTTGTTGTCCGCGATATGTATGTATATATTTTTAGTTGCCAAGCCTTCAAAATAGCATTATCGATAAATTGTTGGCAACTGGACAATGTTGACGTGCCTAATACCAACTTTAGGCCGTAATCATGTAAAACGCAACGCAACGCCAAAGAATTACATTGAGAGCATAAACAAAGTCATAAATATTTTGTAATTTTTTTGTTGCTTTCTACAGAAATTCGTGTACTTTTTTGAATTGTTCAACGCCACAAGCTATGCAGCGTTTGAAATTTTAAAACGCAATGTGAATTTCTGTAGAAAGCAACAAAAAAATTACAGAATATTTATGACTTTGTTTTTGCTTTTAATATAATTGTTGCGTTGCGTTTTACATGATTAGGGCCTAAATGTCAATTGCTTTTTGACAACGCAACTGAAGTGGTGTTGCCATCCGTAATCGACCCATTAGATTTCTATAACATGTTTTCATTAGTTTTCAAGTGATCACAGCTTTTTCTCAATGTTCGCCCTTTAACATCTAGGTTACGGATTGAATGCGATTTAAGATTTTTATAAAATTTTTTCATTACAATTTATTTTTACTGTGAAGCATGGTCGAATCAGTAGAAGGTATAGTCATTAGTAATTTTGTTCTTAATTTTAAAACGCATATAACGTCAGACAAAAGAAAATAAGGAACATGTTAAAACAAGCGTCAAAAATCAAATAAATTAATTTTACTATACTTGGAGTGTGACTATTATTTTTGTGGAGTATTTGAAAAAATTGTTGGTCTACATCTACTTCATTGATATATACATATGCATATAAACATTTCAAATCACTGATGCATCGCAGTGATGCATTTACGAACGTACCCTCTATTTCGTCGAATTATTCTTTCGCTAAATGTTTCTCTCAGTAAATTGATTGTATCACAAGCTGTGTGTCATCTGGCTCAATCCTGCTGACACCACATGTGAGTAATACTAGTGCCTTTTAATTAAGATTAAAAAAATTAGTAAGAATGTATCGATACCACTCACCGTTGACTGTGACCTTCTGGTCATCCTTATTTGTGAAGGCCAATGACTACAATCAGCGATTATTATAATTAAAATCGATTTATTTTCTTTGAATATAAGTGATCACATACTTTCGCTTTATTTAGAAATTCCAAACGATTTAAAACTATTATAGTATCGGTTTACTTGCCATATGAGGTTACTCATCCAAATTTTGTGAAAGTACGTGAGTTGGTGGAGCACTCAAACAGAAGGGACTCGAGGCTGGTACTGGGTAGTGGCGCCAATGCACACCATACCCAATGGGTAAGTGCCGACAACAACAAAAGAGGTTAGTCTATGTTTCATTTTATTATTGCCAGCTCCTGGCTGCCATTCCCATCACATACTGCTCTATAGGCAGAAGATGAAGAATAACAACCAGAGCCGCCTGAGGGGTGCTTCTCAAGGCACCTGTCATGCCGATCGAAGCATACCTCCGAGCCTTAGACAAAAGGTCCCTCCGACTAGCGATTCTCAATGCTTCCAACCAAACACAGCATCAATACGTAAGATGGATGAACATGTAGGGCAGTTTTCCTGTTTGGTAGGCTTGGTTTTGCTTGTTCTGTGCTTTCACTCTTTACATCTCCTACTCTGGTCTCTGGGTGAGGGTGTGAAATTTGCTTCGCACCAGCCTTTCTAACCTAACCTTAAACTTTTATAAAAATCGGTTTTTAGTATGAAATATAAGTGATCACAGATTTTTATTATGTTCGCCCATAAGCGCTTAGTTTTTGAATAACAATTATTGCATATGTTCAAAAACAAATTAGTTTTTAGCAAGAAAAAGAAATTACAGATTTTCACTATTTTCGCTATAAGGGCCATTATTACAACTTGTCGTTAATTGAAGGTAGGATTTTGTCGGACGTACAACAAACTATTTATTATTTCATCTTTACTTTAACCTTCCCGGTAGGATGAACTTGCCTTTATTAACATATTGCTCACTTTAGTCTTATACGTAGGACAAAATCCAACCTTGAACTATCGGCAAGTTGTAATATTACCCCTAAAGCTTTAAGTTTGTAAATTAAAACAGATTTTTTTTTTTTTTTTTCATATAAATTAGTTTTTATTTTAAAAAATAAATTAAAAGTAAAAAACCATTTTAAAAAACAAGCTTTTATTTTCATACGCTGAAAAGAAAAAAATTAACTATTACTTTAAAACTTTTACTATTAACTTAAAACGTCATTACAAATTTACATATATAAAAAAAGCTTGCAGCGAGATTTAAGTACTTGTATTTACATACTTAGTTTGAGAAGTAAATAGTTAAAATTAATCACTTCAAATTATTAAATTTACTTGTTTATCAATATTATACGATACTTGTCAGCCAAAAGTTTTGTTCATATAAATACATTGACCTACCTCACCAAAACTCTTATTTTAAGCAAAATTGATTACGGTCTATTCATATATGGCAATAACTGTAAAACCAGCATCAAAATCATAAAATCCGTCTACCATCAAGCTGCCAGAGCGTCCATATACGCCTTTAGAACAACCCCCATCTTCAATATTCTTTGCGAAGCCAATCTTCCATCCATAGAGAATAGAATATACGAAGCAAATTCCAGAATACTACCTAAACTGCTCAATAGCACAAATTCAGTTATAGACAAAGACATTACCTCTGTCATTAACTCAAGAATACCTAGACGCATCAAATCTGCAATAGCTTATTCTCTATAGTTGTGTGAAGAATTAAATATACCCCTTATCGTAACAAAAAAACACATTTTTAAACCTCCTTGGAATTTGAAAAACATTTCATTGAATACGTCGCTTGCAGACGTTAACAAAACTAATACACCAAAAAATATATTTCTCAGCCTCCTGGCAGAACAAAAAAATCATTTAAAAAACAACAATTGGAGTTTCATTTATACAGACGGTAGTAAGTCTCAAGGTATGGCCCCAGCTTATGCTGTAGTAAATGAAAAAGGAGAAAATATTGTCCTCGGTACTCTTGCCGAACAATCATCCGTCTTCACTGCAGAATCATGTGCAATATATCAAGCAATGCGTATAACACTTTCCGATAAAAAGAAAACTGTCATCTTTACCGATAGTCTTTCGGTAATAAAAGCCATAAGTAATCCCTTTAATAACAAATGGAATATTATTAATAAGAGACTCACTCATTGACAATGAAAATAAAGTTCGAATGCACTGGATTCCAAGCCACATAGGCATTTTTGGAAATGAAAAGGCTGACTTAGCTGCCAAATATGCATCATATGCACCAATAATAATGGACAGCACACTGGAAAAAATAGACATCCTACGCCATATCTCAAACTGCATAAAGGTCAAACTCAATCAGAAAGAAATTACTCACCACCATTACTCCCATATAAACCCAAATAATAACCAGCCTATCTATCCGACAGCGCCTAACAAGAGCAACATTAAAACTTTCTCCAGATTACGCCTTGGCCATGCCATCTTCTCCCATGAATGGATTTTAAAAAGAATACCCCAACCAACTTGCACCAGATGTAATCACACTCTCTCAATCAACCATATTCTTTCTGAATGCTTATCATACGTCGACCAAAGACGAAAACTATTTGGGAAAGAGTCTGCATTAAAACTACTTAAGGACTCATCTACTGAGAATATTAACAAAATCTGCCACTTTATCAAACTAACCAAACTTAAAATTTAAACTTTTGCCAACATTGTAAATATCCGTTTTTATATTTATATCACTTTATTTATTAAATCATATGTAAATAATACACACATTTACATCAAATCAGAGCTGATGGCCAACGTAGCTAGTGCTCACAAATTATATTTAATCTTAGAATTATATTCGTTAAGATTAAACAAATAAATAATAATAATAAAAAAAAAAATTAAATTTGCCTTCTTAAATGTTAATGATTTAAAAAAAATAAGAATTTCAATAATATTTATTTTGATTTTTTTACAGATTTTATAATTTTCATTTTTATTTATATTAAATTTTTTCCATAATTTTACAAGTCAAGTAGAATTTGATGTATAAAATCACTAAATATTGAAAAGAGCCGCATTATACATTGTTTAAATAAAAAAAAATTGTTATACACATACGAGTACATGATTCGTCATTAGTATTAAACATTATGAAGCTTTTATTTCAGTCTTATATTTACCAGTAGATTCCTGAAAATAAAAAAATGTCAAAGTTAATTTTAATTAAGATTTAAATTGAGGAACACGTCTTAAATATTTTTCCTTGTAGGAGAAATTTTGTCACTCACATCTGATTTTTTTAAAATTTTGTTCGGATTCTGATTTGAAGTATAAATTTGCTTACTTTTATTATACTTTGATTCGTCTAACAAATCATCGACAGAATTGAACATATAATTTTCCACTTCGTTAGGGGTTGTGCTGGCAATGTTTGGCTGAGATACTTTAGAGTCGTCAGTAATGTCATCAGTATCAACTGACAAAGGAGCTGAAGTGTCATCTACAGTTGGATCTTCAAGTTTCTTAGTATGTAATAAATCAATTTCTGTTAGAGAGACTTGGGGTTCCTGTAAAAATGCATGCGCAATTTATTAAGGTTAATTACATTAAACTTATTTATCAGTGTTACCTTTTCTAAAGCAGCATCTGATACCTGTAAATGATAATTGTTATTGCAGTAACCCCTTAACAATTCAAACCCCTTCCCACGACAATTTCCATAACGATTTTCCCACGCATCTAGCAGGC
Organism: Pollenia amentaria; assembly: GCA_943735925.1. Classification (NCBI taxonomy): domain Eukaryota; kingdom Metazoa; phylum Arthropoda; class Insecta; order Diptera; family Polleniidae; genus Pollenia; species Pollenia amentaria. The sequence continues at coordinate 246,978,857 of OX031007.1, read as the reverse complement.
GATTGTAATAACGAGGATGTTCAACGAATTTCAAATATTTATGGGTATCGATAGTTGGAAATATACGTTCTAAAGGACTGCAACGATTTAATTCATCCTCAGATACTAGCAAGCAACGTATATCATCTGGATTAAGATTTTCTAAAATGGCATCTAAATATTCTTCACGATATTCTATAGAGCGATTAGTAAAGTGATTATGTTTTCGAATTTCATCATTCCTAAGACAAGTAGTAAAAATGCGCTTATCATGGCAAAGAGGACCCTTTAATTTTAATGCCTCTAATATTTCTTTTTGACTTTTTTCATTAAGTTTGGGAGGAACCTGGTACAAGGCCGTATTCAAAATGGATTGTATCAGAGGGCCCTTTACATGCAAATCTAGTGGCAATTCTGAATGTAGCGAGGGCGAAATATTAATTTCCAGTAGCCAGGGTATAAGATTTTCATCTAATAAAACATCAAAGCCAAACAATTCAAAACAATTGTAACGAAAATTAACATTTTGACGATACATGCGATTAAGACCAGCTTCGCCACTTATTATAGCTCTAATCACCAAATTACGTAAAGTTGCCCACAGGCGTTTGGTATTTACTCCACGAGCCTCTAAACAAGACCACAAGGATTGTAAGGTCCACTTATGACCCTGGCAGGCATTAACGTCTTCATTTTTTGAGTAGTTTTCCGAAAACTTGTTTATACTATAATTTGTTAGATGCATACAGCGTTCATCAAGGTTACTTAATTCGGAACTATATTTGACTATATTTATAAGATTTGATTAATTATTGTTAGTTCATATTTAATATATGAAGATTCAATAAATAAATAATGAAAAAAAAAAAAAAAAAAAAAAATATTTGACTGTAATATTAAATAATTTAATAGAATTAAAATTCAACTTTACAATAAAATTTGTTAAATTACCAGAAGCAAATCTTGCCAAACCATCTTTGTACATATAAATACGTAAAGGATTGATGGAAGTCATAACCACATAGATGCGCATATCAAATTTGTTGTCATTTATTAACAAGGGGCGTTCTATATATCTGTAATGAAGATATTATTAGAAATTTTATTACTTGAACATAATTTCGTTTTACTTTTGCACTACTAAGGGTCGGTCTTTGGAAAACTGTGACCATTTATTTACAATACTTATACCAGTGCCTCTGGCACTAGCTGGAGGTTTCACTATCCACCTAGTTTGTTTTGAAGCATTTTTAGGCCAAACTTGTCTCAAATCTTCCAAATCATCAGGCATTATAAATGATCTGAAAATATAGAACAATTTGGGAGCTGTTTCTTTTATCTTTAGCGGGATCAGATAGAATAATCTTATTAAGGAACACATAGATTAGATTATGTATGATGTATGTACATTAGACCGACTCACCTTGTATGGAGCTGAAAAAAGTGATTTTGTTACCCCTCTGAAAATAAAGGTTGATATGTTTTATGATGATTCCCAAAATATTTTGGTTCTAGCGTTGACCATCCGTGAGCTGGACCTTTTTTAAAAAAGGTCTTTTTTCAGGTTTTCGAATTTTCTTGTACTTTGCTCCAAGACGACATAAATAAAATTTGGTATCATCGAAAAGAGTTTTTGAAGCAGCCAGCATCCAATGGTATAGAAAACTTGACCACTTGCGACCTGCTAATTGAGATATTAAGCTAAATACTTATTTTCGTTTCGGGTTTTCATATAAATTCTACGTATGTGGAAGTAATTTTTTTTTGTAATTATTTACATTATACGCGAAAATCGCGATATATTTTTTCTTTTTTTCATATATAGGCAATATGGGTATTAAATTTTTTTATTTTACAATTATAATAACCTGCTGATAAGCAAAAGATCCGTTTTCAAACCCTGGATGCTGTGAGCTAAATTTGAGTTCTTAAATATTAATTTTTTAATTAAAAACATATAAATATATTAACCCGGCGTCATGCGGGTTGGGTCATTATGACCCATATGCTCTTAAATTGCTGTGTAACTTTTTTCAACGTTTTGCGACGTTGCCAAATTTCTCAGTAGCTGGAGTGTATCGTTTTTACATGTTGTTTATTATTTCGTTTCAGTTGATGATTGAACGTGAACAGAGATAGTTGACCGTCAACTAAGAGAAGGTAAATATGACCCAACCTGCTCTGAACATATAGATCCTTATTGCAACGAATGCTCAAACTTCTTGCAGAAAGATAAAGAAATTTACACTTTTTAATATATAATTAACACCCATGTGATGAATTTAGCAATTATTTTTTGTTTTTTTAGATTTTAAGTTTATGACATTAGACTGATTGAAGTTCCTTATATTTTTAAGTTCGTTTATTGTTTTTTTTTTAAATTAAGAAATTAAAAAATTGAAAACAGTTTAAATAAGTTTTTTTTGCATATAACAAATAGCTAAACGAGTCATGTATATATTGCTTACAGATACGTTTATCAAATTTTGAAAATTATGCAAAATACAATGTCAAAAAATCTAGGGTCATATTTACCCACCTGACTGCCGGTGTTTCTTTTATCACGTGCCCGACGCCAGGTTAAAAATAGAAACATTTATAATATTAGATTTAAAACTAAATTTCCGAAAGCACTAAAAGTGGATTTTTCTACTGTTCAGCTGAACAAAACAAAGCTTCCGACAAACTGTGACATAATCCAGCAATTGTTATGATTGCGACAGCAGTGCAATAACCATTCATTCATATGGAGCAGAGATCAGCAATGAATCGCTTTTTCGCTACTCATACTGACTCATGAAATTTTAAGTATAAGTGAGTAGAAATCATTTAAACTCAACTACTCTGATTCACTCACACTCACAAATATGAGTGTGACGTCGACTCATACTCACACATTTAAAATTGACCTCAATTTGATTTGTAATTTCAGGAAAATACTTATAATACTCACATTGATTCAGCTCATTTAACTCATCCAAGTATATTTACAAGCTTAGTCATTTAACAGTTTCTAACTAGTATAAAATGTATAAAAATATAAAAAAGCATAAAATTGTAAATTTATACAGAAACATTTTGGGGAAATTACATTTTTTTTTTTATTGATATTTATGAGTAGGTTGTAAAAAATGGATAGAAATAGTGAGATAAAGGAAAAAATAAATAGCGGAGTTTTCCAATTAGTGAAAAAACGTAAGGGTAGAAGCCCATTGTGGACTCACATTTTGCTTCGCTTATACACATTGAGTTCTGTTGAATCTAAATCAACCACTACATAAATGTTCTAAGTATGAGTACGATGAGTAAAATCAAACTTCTGAGTGAATATGAGTTTCGATCGAATTACAATAAGTATGAGTGCGTATAAGTACAAGAAATTATGAGTCATGATTCGGCTCTACTCACTTTTTCACTACTCATTGCTGATCTCTGATATGGAGTAATATTGATGATATTCGACAATTCAATATTCCAAAAAATATTGTTCGAGTGCGAGTCCTCAAAAGATATGATAAATTTGAATAAAATTGGTCGCATTACTGAGCCACTTTGTATACAATTTTTTTCCCATCAGTAGGTGCGTTTGAGTACTTTTACAGTAAAATGCAGTAAATGAGTAAACTTAAAAATTTGCTCTCACAAAAAGCTGTTGTCCAAAAAAGTACGCGAACGCAAAATTAGTAAAAATTCGTAAAATAAAGGCAACAGCTGATGACAAATAATTGAAGTGTTGAAAAATTTTTACACTTTTGACTACTTAACTCGTTTTCTTATCGGTACTCGATTAAATACTTTTTATAACACGAATATTTTTGGAAAATACAAAAAAATTATTTTATATAATCTTTCATATTTGTTTGTTTTTTATTTTATTTAATTTTGCTAATTTGTGTCCGGCTAAATTTTATCAATAGTACACGAATACTTTTTTCACTATTGATAACTTTAAAAACAAGGGCTGTTCTAAGTACCCGAGTACTTGACACTTTTACAACTCCAAAATATTACCATAACAGAAAAAAATTTCAAAAGTTGGTATTTAGCCATACATGCTTCACAAACAAGTTTAATTAATTAATATTTATTCACTTTTTGTTTTTATTTTGGTTTTATTTCAACTTTTCTTTTATTTAACATTTTTTTCGCAACTTGAATGCTTTTTGTTTGTTACTTTTGTTTGTTTACCTTTTGAAACATACGTTTTTTTGTTTTACTAAATTTTACTGCAAACATTTCTGCAGTAAAAATTTGTAAGTACTCAGTCAAGAACTGTCACTTTACTCTCTCAATTTTTGTTCTCATTTACTATATTTTGTGTACGCGAACGCAATTTAGTAAAATGCAGTAAAGTTCAGTAAAAAATATTAAAAACTTTTGTGTTCTCGAACGCAGCTAGTATGTTAAAGATCTTTGTGATTCTGAAGAAATTATTGAAATAACAGGTAAAGTCGCAATTTAAAAACTTTTTATAGAGATAAAATTAACTGCTTCTTTAACTAAAATCAATTTATAATTCCCATGCCATTCGCAAAACACGGAACGATTTGTTCAGCTAGTAAGCCAATCATGTCTTTCTTTTATCAAAAGTATTCGACCAGGTCATATTTCGAACAAAGATAAATTTTATATTTTTTTATTGTATTTGTATTTTTCACATTTTGATAAATTGAAAAGTGAAAATATTTGAGAGCCATATTGCCTATATATGAAAAAAGATGCGTTTTATGTGAATAATTACAAAAATAAATTAACATTATTTTAAAACAGATTCAATTTAAAAAGCAGAACATTACTTCCACATACGTAGAATTTGTATGAAACCCCGAAACGCAAATATGTATTTAGCTTAATATCTCAATTACTAGGTCGCAAGTGGTCAAGTTTTATACACCATTGGATGCTGCTTAAAAAACTCTTTTCGATGATACCAAATTATATTTATGTTGTCTTGGAGGAAATTACAAAAAAATTCGAAAAACTGAAAAAGACCTTTTTTAAAAATGGTCCAGCTCCGGATGGTCAACGCTAAAACCAAAATATTTTGGGAATCATGATAAAACATATCAACCTTTATTTTCAGGGGGTAACAAAATCACTTTTTTTTTTTTTGAGTCGCTCTAATGTATATATACTTTATAGAGTCTTAGATGGACATTTCTTAGTGTTTCACACGGAATGACAAACTTAGTATAGCCACATTTATTTTTCATGTTATAAAAAAAGTCATGTGACAAATTGTATGGCTGTATCTTTAAATTTCCAATATTCTACAGAGATAACTCAAATGATATAAATTTCTTTAAATTTACCTTTGCATAAAGCCAAATTCTTTGTTCCCAAATTTCTTCATATTTTGCTGTATACTTCGCCACATGCTGTCCTTGCGTCCAATGCGAAAAGAACCTGGCATATGATTGTATTTCTGATGGGACCGTATTGTTCGAAAACCAGGACTTTTCATATGTTTTTCCCACACAGCCATCCAGTCAGTGGTGTCTAAAACAAATTATAGACATTTTATAAGAAATGATAACACCACAAACAAATTCATACTTTTTATAATGCGAAAACCAGAATTTAAAACGACACGTTTAACAATTTTTGGCATAACCGGACTTAATTTCCATTTTAAGATCTTGTGTAGTTGAGGAGGCATAGCGGGTCCAGATTGAGCGTGTGAAGAAAAATTTAAATACGGAGGCACATTTGGAAATAGACTTGGCGATAATATACATTGTGGCGTATGATAAACACAGCTATCATTTGTAGTGTTATCATCATTTGATCCCTCTTCTATTGATGATCGATAATGTATGTTTTTACTTTGCTGAGTTTCATTACCATCTTCGGCCAGGTAAAAGGTATCACCAGTATATTCATCATCGGAATCGCTATCCGTATAAGTACTAACATCATCAATGGCTGTACAAGATTGAATGCAATTAACACTAACATGACAAAGTACATTTGTTTTTAATATTTACCCCCACAAGGATCATCATCTGCCAGACCATTAGAATAAAGATGTGCTGCCTCACTGTTGCCATTTTTTGCTAAAGAAACACCAACATAATTACTATGATCTTCCAAATTTGATCGTATCATACCGTGCATTTGACTACTATTACTATTGTTATTACGTGCATCAGGTGTCAAGTAATTGGCGGCATAATAACTCGCCTCATAAGCACTGGCTGATTGTGGATTGGTCAAACCATTTTGTGTTAAGATCTGTTCTTTCTCTTCGTAATCATGACCATTAAGCAGACTACTTGCATGGAATTGATTTACAATAATTTTCATGTTATTCTTAGCGGGTGAGGTGCTTGTGAAACTGGTGATAGTGCGTGCATTATTATTGCTAATGATATTTGTGTTATTGGAAACTGCGGTGGAAGCAATATTTTTTGTAGGACTATTATTGCGAGCAACACTTGACACCTGCTGACTATTGCCCATAATAGGCGATGAACTATGACCTGCACGTTTTGCACTGCGCGGGCTGGGATATTTTACACCACTTGCCGTTTTAGATGGCATCTCTTCTCGTGGTCTCTTTAAATGCAACTTTAGTGAGTTAGTAAAGCAAAAAGGGGGAAGCGAAATGATGTGCAAACATACAAAAATACACACATAAATATAATATCATGATGGTGGTTATTAACAAGTTAGAAAATGTTTTATTGTTATTATTAAAAAAATATTTTTAAATTTGGGGTATAAATAAACATATATTGTTTTTTTAATAACTTAAAGAAATGCATATTAATATATGTACATAGATATTATATGCACAATGAATATATTATTTATAAAACAGAAAAATAACATTTTGGCTTCGAAAAAAGAAAATTATGCAACAAGTGATATCATTTTTTTTTATATTTCAGTCAGTGTTCGAAAATAAACACTAAATATCGTTCTTTAATGTTCGGTTCGGTAGATTTGTGGAAAACACAAACGCTAATAGTGTTTGTGTAGAAAATCATTAAAAAAAATAACGTTTCCCTGTTAGTCATCTATCGAACACAAAAAAAAATACTGTTTTTATCAAACTCAACAAAAGATGAAAACATTTTATTCCGTTCGGTTTTTTTTGAAAATCCACGAACTTCAATGTGTTCGGTTCGGCTCATTAATGTTCGTCGCTTTTGGCTGGTAAAAAAAAAACAAACATTTTTTACAAAAACAAAATACACACACGAAAAAAACATTATAGAACATTAAAATATAATGTTCTTCTACAGTATCACTACAATTGTTCTGTGTAACGAAGAACCGAACATTATATAATGTTCGGTTCTTTCTTGAAAATAGTTACGAACGGTATTAAGGGTTGTGTATGTCTACACAATCACTAAAAAAATAGATATCGTTCCTGGGTGTGTGAGCCGAACGTTAAATAATGTACTGTTTATTTTCGAACACTGATTTCAGTTGTACGGATATCTTCTTCCACATGTGGCACCAAAATGTATGAAAGTGTGTATAGATATAACTTCCCGCACAGCTAATAAAAAAAAAATAAACCACACCTCGTGTGAAAAACTACACCATGTCAACTGATGTTAAAAAGAAGTATGAAAAGTTGAGAGTGTATAATAGTTGTTCATGATCTTCTTTTTTAAATAACAATTACAAATCTTGAATTCAAAATTATTTGAATAAAATTGCTAGAATACATCGAAATTTCTAAATTTTGGCGAAATTATTTAAATTTTTAAAAAAAAGCTTAAGTTTATATGTGTTTTTTTCATGAACTTTAAATTTACAACAAAAGATTATTAAAGTTATTCGTATAATAAGTTCAAAATATTTAAGATTTTTGTTTGAAAATTAATTAAAAATGGAAAATCACATTTCTTTAACATTGAATCAAAATTATATGTTCCCAATAAGCACTGAAATTTTAAAAATTCAAGTGCTTTAAATATCGCTGGAATCTAGCTTTAAGTTATGCCCTATTTTCAAGTAAAATTCCAGTTCATACAAAAATGTTTGAAATTTTGTATTACTTAAGTTATCAGAAAAAAAAATTAGTGAACAAATAATATTTCTAAATATTTCTCTGTACCGAAAGGATTCTAAACTTTCGAAAAAAATGGAACCATTAATTTACTAAGTGTAAAAAATTAAACTTAAAATGAAGATGATGATTAAGAATTTCATACATCATTTTTTTCGTTATGCCATGTTAAAAAAAAAATTAATATGTTTTCCATTGAAATTGTAGGCTTGATTGATATTGGTATTATAGGTTTGATTAATACTTGACTTCATTACTTGAATTCAAGTATAATTATTACGTTTCTGAGACTGAAATTTCCCAGTTATTCAATGCTTGAATTTCACTGTATTTACATTGTTGTGTTTGACTGGATTTCCAGTACCCGTTTTGCTGGAAAATGCTATTGAATTCCAGTTTAATTCAAGTATAATTCAAGGCTTGAAAATGGAAAACAGGACTGGAATTACACTTGATTCATACTTTTATTCCATCAAAATTGCTTATTGGGTTAAAGAAAAACTAACGAGAATCAAAATCCTTTTTTTACCAAACAGAAAAACAAATATAAAATTTCAATTAACAAGAACATATCAACTTTAATACCCTCTTATACAAATTTAATGAAAATAAATTTAGGTACATATATCAAAATGATTTAATTAATTAAAATAACAGGTGTTATAAAAGTTATAATACGCATAAACAAAAGTTCAATAGTGTAAATAAATTACTCACCTGATTTCTAGCAGAAGAAGACTCTGCTGCTGATGTCTCGACTAACGTTGAGGCAACACGTACCCTCGATTTATTTTCATTTGTTATGCCTCTCTTTGCATTACTGACACCACCAATACCATTGATATTTGTGTTAATAGCACCGCTATTTGTTTGACCTGAGGCGGTTGGGGATATTGATGACGTTGTGGTAGATTTAGCATGTGCAGTGTATTCTTCAACATTGATGTTATTGTTATGTTGTTTTGTTACATTTGAGAATTTTTTGGCACTGACATTATTGATCATCTCCAATTGGCAACCTTGTGGCGTATGAGCATGATTATGTGAGCTAAGCATTTGCTGTGGAATATGTTTTTTAAGATATAAAGTATCTTTGTACAATTCCACTTCTTCACGCCACGATTCATGAAAATCCAATATTTCCAAACCCTTTTTACTGCCACTACTGCTGCCGACCAAACGATTACTGGCTGCATTCTCTTTGGCATGTTGATGATGGTGGTGGTGATTATGACCATGACCGTGACCATGACTGTGATTTAAAGCATTCTGTACAAAGGATTGAGCAGCTCCCAAATTTTTCGCTACCCCACCAATTCCAGCACTGCCCTCCTTAAGAACTGAAGCAGATGACGTGTGATTTTTTTCCTGTTTTTGTATCACAAGTTTTTCAACTATTGGAGCCATTTCAAAATTTTTAATTTAATTTAACTTTTAATTTGGATTTCTGTAATTTAGAAAAAAAAACGTAAGGCTTTATTAATTTTTGGATCTAATCTATTGTATTTAGTACTGGCTTTTTTGTACTTTTTCGTTTCATTTAATTATTGTGTCAATTATATATTATTATTTTTTTTATTAATACATATATATCGCGATTTCGAATGAATTCTTTGCGTTGTGGCACAACTTAAACGTTAAAAAATGCAACTGCAACTGAATTATTCTAATTTTGATTGTGGCACATGCCCAAATTTTCCACTTTATCTACTTAAGCTCTGAAATCAATTGGTTTGTGATTAGCATACTGATAAAAGAGCGCGCGAACGCATCGCTAGACATTTTGTTTTTGTTTTTAGTAAGATCAACAACAAAACAAAATAACTTGTAATATTACATACAACATCCACCGATGGATGATCAATCGAATATTTTGATGTCGTTCTATTTTATTTAGATTTTTTTTTTTTTTTGTTTATCTGTGAAGTGGTTGTATGAACACATGCACATTGATTTATTAAATAATCTCATCCTTAAGGGTCACTAAATTAATTAATCAAAAATACATTTCATCAAAAAATAAAACAATAGATAGTTAGGTAAACGTGATTTTGGCGACAATTTTTTAAAATAAAATATTCATTCAATTTTAATTAATAAAATACTATAAAAGTTGAAAGGGACGATTTAAAAGAATTTTTGAAATACCAATGCTTAACGAATTTTAATATAGCTTAAATCAAACAGTACACTACATAATCATTTTACACCCAGTTTGATATTTATAAGATTTTTATTTTAATGATATAACTATAGATGTTAAGCCTTTTTGCCGATACGGTACCGATGCCGATACTCAAAAAGAAATATCGGCGATACAGATACCGATACGAATATAAAATTTGAATTCAAGGTAAAATTGACAAAACTCAAGTAGAATAATTTTTTCATTATACAAAATTATAGTAAGGGTTTTCATGATACCGTTTAAAATCGCCAATTGTGCAAATGGGCAAACTTTCGAGACTCGTTTCATGAAGACCCTTTTTAATTATTGTGTAATTTTAAACAACTAATGTCAGTTTTTACAAAACGTTAATACAAAAATTGAATTAAAAATATAAAAATAAAAAAATTTGTGATTTAAATATGAAATTTGTTTTACAAATGCACAGGAAAGAGGTTTGTGTAAATGAATTCTCATAAAAATGTTGGCATTTCATTTGCGAGGGTATACAAATGCACAGATTGCGAGACTTTAAAGCGATATCATGAAAACCCTAACGTGGGGTCTTTACTTTTTTTTTTAATATTACCTATGCTAATCCCGCGAAGCTATACGCTTGTCTGCAGGAGACCAGAGTCTCTGGCGGGAATTGAATCCGCAACCCCGGTGTTGATAGACTAGCTCACTACCAGCTAGCCTACCGGGGCACCCTTAAAATCTAAAAACGTCGAAATGTGCACGTTTCTGTACTACAAATACATAAAAGTCTTAGCAATAAGAGCAAAACGGTTAAATCTGAAGGTCTATACAACGCGTTCAATGCGTTGATGCATTTAAGCATCTGTCCAAAAGTAGAATAAGTGTAAAATTGTATTGTCAAGTTACACAGCAAACGCTTATAATGCATATACGTATAGAACGCATTAAGTGGAATTACTTTCCGCATTGACTTGCCTCTACAAAAAAAAAAGGTTTCATACTTTTAAACGCATAGAACACGTGTTTTGCACATCCAGCTAAGGAATTAAAAGAAATAATTATTATTCTGTTTTGACTTATGTTCTGCTTTTAAATGTGTTTTTTTTTCTTTCTTAGTTGTTATGCAAAAAATAAGCATTAAAAACTCAATTGTTCTTCCAAAAAACAACTCTTAAAAGTATCGGCGTAACGACAGTGAAATATCACCTGAAATATTGCCGATATATTGGTATCGCTATTCGTTACATCCCTAGATATATCTTTTAACGAATTTTTAACTTGGCATATGGGCAAATTCTGCGTGACGAATGCTACATTCGTACGCGTTTTCTGATTAATATATAAACATTTTTTGATCTTTCAAAAGAGATAGCTTCATTTTATGCATAGTGCTTAGTGACATTTCTGTGTACTATGGAATGGCATATATTTTAATTTCTTAGCAGGTATTTGTTGCGAAATAAATGATCATAAGCGCACGCTACAAAAAGTGGAAGTGCCTTTAAAAGTTGAACTGTTTTTGCGTATTTTTTTAGCGCATTTCGCATAGTAAAATACACAAAATCTCATCCCTAAAAGAATAATGAACATAAGGGAATTAAAAAATAACTTATTTGCAGTCAAAAAATGTTGACGTTTTTAATCAAATGCCGTGAACCCATTGTGACGCACGCTACGCAACGCACTTTACATTTTTTACAGTAACATATAAAGAAACACAATTGTATTTAGTTTAACAAATACAAATTTATATTTGTTTTTATTAACATTTTTAAATACAAATTTTTTTTTTATAAATGTATTTATCAATGAATGTGTCAAGTGTAATCTAGCCGAACCCTGATTGAGCGACCCTGTCTTATTTTGACAATTGCGATGGCATCATAATTTTCATATTTTAACGTATTCTGCCGTCGCTCAGTTTAGTTATTATTTTACGAGCGTCCTGACAAGAACATAAATTAATACTCGATAGACTTTTGTAAACTTTAATTACTTTAATTGTTAAATAAACAGTAATATACATAATTAATAAATATCAAACGTGTTATATTATTAATTATACAACCGGTGACCGAATACACAGCTAAATACTCATCATCTGGGTGACATTTATTCAGAAGTGGGATAAAGAATTCCAAGAATCGTGACGACGCTATGGAAAACTTCGAGAATTTAACGTTAAAACAATTACAGGCGAAGTGTCGTGAAGCCGGTATAGCGTGTTCGGGGAGAAAGAACGAGTTAATTGAACGTCTCGAGCGTATTAATAGTGGTAAAGGTGTCGCGGGTATGACTGAACGTATTGCGCAGTTGGAGAAAACTATTGCGGACATGCGTGCGGTGTCATTGCAATTCTGTCCACCTCAATCATCTTCACCAACAGAGACATTTGTATCGCCCAACGGTTCACCATCACGTAATATACCTGCTAGTGTTTCACCCGGAAACATAGCATCCGTTTCTTCACAACACGATTTGCATTGTGGCAGCCGTATGGCCACAGCCGCAAATTTTCGTGATACGTATGGTAATGTTTCAGCTGGAAACTTCGTACCAATTTCAACAACTATCGATCCGTTTAGTGGCAGTCGTACAGCCATGTCCGTGAATAATTATTATTCAACAACACCGTCACAATCGTTGCAGCCGCCACCGCAAAATGTTCCAGTGACTGTCAATCAGGACCAGCAGCCTAACCGTATACCGTATACAGTACCTTTGAATGCCGACCAACAATATATTTCCGTGCAAAATGTACAGGCCCCGTGTCAAGTAACGGGTGCACACCCGCATATATTGTTTTCGGACCATGTACCCGTACGGCGTATCGCACAACAGGAACATATTCCGTTCCCACAACATAACGTATATGCACAACAACAGCAGTTTCCACCGCTTTTACCGACGAATGGTTATTTTGGTAACCCATACGGTAATGTAAGGGAGATGATTGCCATATTGCCCGAATTCAACCCCTCTGTCGAAGAGTCATTAAATTCCTCACAATTTGTGAAACGTGTAAATACTCTTAAGGGTGCTTATGGCTGGGATGATCAAAAGTTGATATTTGCAGTCCAACAGAAAATGTTGGGACCTGCAAAATATTGGATCGACTCCTTACAAACAGTTTTCTTATCATGGAACGAATTCGTTGAAAATTTTTTGAAAGATTTTCCTCATGTGGATAACGCGGCCGATATACACATAAAAATGGCCCAGATGAAACGTCGCTTAAATGAAACGCCACAGGAATACTATTTTAAAACGTTAGCCATCGGTACAAAAGGTAATTTGTCCGAACCGGCTATTGCCAGGCATATTGTGAACGGAATAAACGATCCAAATCTAAAACGTAAGATTTCCAATGACTATCAAACCAGTAACCAATTGTTCCGTGACATAAATAGTTACTGCAATTATAATGACGTCACATCATTTGCAACAGTGCAGAATAAGTCAAGGGTGACGGCGACAAGTGAAAAACCGATCACAACAGCCGCAGCGAAAAGTGTCAACAACGGTAATACTGACAATAAAAAAGGTGTAAAATGCTATAATTGTTTTGGATATGGACACTACGCAGTAAAGTGTCCTGAACCGCAAAGAAAAGAGAGATGTGGAAATTGTCAACGAACAACACATCGTACGGTCGATTGTGATGCAATTAAATCCAATTCTCAGAAAGGGGTAAACGTGAACAAAATTAATGACAACATAAGCGAATCAGCTGAACTTACAAAAAGCATTATTGTAAGCGGTATCGAAACCGTTGCTTTTATTGATTCCGGCAGTACACGCAATTTGGTAAGAGAATCCTTTGCAAATAAAGTTGGTAAAAATATCGATTGCACGGTGGTTCTAAATGGATTTGCTGGTGGAAAATACGTATGTACCAATAAAATTATTGTGTCCATTGAAATTGATGGTAATGTTTTTGACACTGAGATGTACGTAGTAGGTGATAACTGTATAACTGAAAATATTCTCATTGGCCGTGATGTTTTATGCCGTCGGGGAAATCGTACGATAATCGAAGGCGATGAATGTTGGATTCGGGATGTAAACGTAATACATTCCACTGAAATTATGACGTCAACTGGGGACGAAAAACTTCAAGCCGTGTTGAAAGAGCATCGAGCAAGTTTCGCGGATAACATTTCTGAACTTGGTAAGTGCAATCTGGTCAAAATGAAGATACAGTTGAACACTGATGTACCCGTATGCTCCCGTCCGTATCGTATTGCTTTCACCAGACGTCCGATTGTTAATGAAATTGTAAACGAGTTGTTGGAAAATGACATAATTCGACAATCAGACTCACCGTATGCATCGGGGATTGTATTAGTCGAAAAGAAAAACAATGAACATCGTCTATGTGTGGACTATAGACAACTGAATAGAATCACCGTGAAACCCCATATCCGATGCCTATAATGGACGAACAGTTTGCACAGCTAGCTGGAAACATGTATTTTACAACACTTGATCGTCGCATGGGTTACCACCAGATAGAAATTGAAGAGGCTTCAAGGAAGTATACCGCTTTTGTTACCACTGACGGTCATTATGAGTATAACCGCATGCCATTTGGCCTGGTGAACGCTCCTGCCGTTTTCCAGTCGGTGATGAATCAGCTATCTAGGATGATGAGTCCTGGCGAAGTCTTAACTTATCTCGATGACGTAATAATTCCGAGCAAAACCATTGAAGAGGGCGTTGAACGTCTAGACCGTTTCCTGTCTATTTTGGAAAAAAGTGGGCTCACCCTCCGTATGGATAAATGCAACTTTCTTACTGACGAAATTTCTTATCTTGGTCATAGGATTAGTAGGGATGGTATATCTCCTGGTGACAGAAGGTAGGCGCCATTCGAAATTTTAAAGTTCCGGCAAACGTGACGGAGGTTCGCCGTTTCTTGGGTCTTACCGGTTTTTTTAGAAAATTTGTCGAGAATTATTCTCTAATATCTCGTCCCCTAACCGTCCTACTACGCAAAACCAACGATCCTAAATTTGTATGGGACAGACCGCAACAGGAATCGTTCGATAAACTGGTAGAAATACTATGTAGTAAACCTGTACTGACGATATATGATCCCAACGCAGAACATGAGGTTCATACGGACGCTAGTAGCGTAGGCCTGGCTTCTTCAATCGACTGGTAATAGTGATTGGCATCCCGTGTTTTATTTTAGCCGTCACTGCACCGAAACTGAGGGCAAATATCACAGCTACGAGTTGGAGGTGTTGGCCGTTGTAGACACTTGATCGTTTCCGTATATACCTGCTGGGAAAAACTTTTCGTGTTTTAACAGATTGCGCTGCCATAACAAGGGCTAAGACAACAAAGGAGCTACTACCTAAAATTGCACGCTGGCTAATGAAACTTCTCGAATACGATTGTCAATTTGTTCACCGTGAAGGGACACGAATGGCCCACGTGGATGCGCTGAGCAGATCGCCGGATTTGCCGGCAACGGAACCTGAACCAGCTGGTTTTGTTATGAGCATCGAAACAATAGGCGAGGATTGGTTATTTACCATGCAGCTACAGGATAAGGATCTGAACCACATTATTACTGTCCTGAAGGGTACCGTAAAATCCGACCAATTTAAACAAATAAAATCCGATTTTTGTGTACAAAACAACCGCCTCTATAGGAAAAGCGCTGAGGGACCCAAGTTCGTGGTTCCGAAATCAATTCGATGGAGAATCGCCAAACTCTGTCATGATGACGTTGGTCACTTTGGCCTCGACAAAACGTTGGAGAGGATGAAACAGACCTTTTGGTTTAAGCGTATGCGTAAATACGTCAAGGAGTATATCGCTGCTTTTACGGAGTGCTGCTATAATAAATCCAAGGGAGGTAAGCCTGAGGGAGTCCTACATTATGGTGATTTGGAGCCACTCCCGTTCCGCCAAAGTCACATCGACCATTTGGGTCCATTTGTGCGAAGTAAGAGGGGTAACACCCACATTCTGGCACTATCTGATGCATTTACGAAATATATCGTTGTGAAGGCTGTTAGAAATACTAAAACCGCACCGGTGCTAAGCGTTTTAAATGAGCTAACGGGGTATTTTGGCCTACCGAAACGCATTATAACTGACCGAGGTACGGCATTCACCGCAAAATTCCTGACAAGAACATAAATTAATACTCGATAGACTTTTGTAAACTTTAATTACTTTAATTGTTAAATAAACAGTAATATACATAATTAATAAATATCAAACGTGTTATATTATTAATTATACAACCGGTGACCGAATACACAGCTAAATACTCATCATCTGGGTGACAAATGTAAATTTGTTTATTAAAGAATTTTATATTTTGATAGCTGGATGTCCATGTAAACTTTGTGCGCAAAGTACAAGTTGCAATTTTGGATATAACTAAATGAAATTTGGTTTGTGCGTTTACATTGTCATAAGAACCATGCCTTTTGAAAATGGTGACAATCACTCGATAATTTCACATAGCCTCCATACAAGCTGCTTTTCGGAAAAGAGTATTGTAATATCCTAATTTCCTTATAACTGTTGGTAATTAAAATATGGCGACAACACTTTTACGATAGCTACTATTTTATTCCAATATGTTGTGCTGATAGGTCTAGAATTTACCAAAGATGTCAGAGAAACCCCCTCCCTAAAATCTCTTAGGGCTTATAAATCAGTCCAAGTTAAGCTCTCTTTTTGGTTTAAAATGTGTTTAAGCTAGCAAATCTTTAAGTCAGTAAAAAAATATAAACCATCTCTATACGCATGAAACTGGTGTTTAAACTCCTAATACAGACCGTATGAATTTGACTACAGTTATCGTTGGGCTTCCGCATTATTATTTTTTAAACTACAAATTATATATGGGGCACTGTTTACAGCTGTTGAGTTTAAGCTGTGTTTAAACATTCACTGATTTATTAGCCATAAAAGTCGAAAAATTCATACTGATACATTTATTTATCTAATTAGTAGCGGTTTTCACCCTTTGTATTAAGAGTACAACTCTGTTATTTTTAATGTGATTTTATACTTCAAAGCGTGAGTATCTTTTTCGTATGCATTGTAAATTAATGAATTTGCTGAGTGAGAGAAGAGACAGATAAAGTTTCTTCAACTGTTTTATTCTGGAAAATTCACACACTTGTTTACTACTGCTTTTTGTGGGATTTTTCAACCACAGCGTAGAATATTTTAGTCTAATGCATTTTGTTGTTGCAGTGTTGTAAATGTTAGTATTTTTAACAAGGTCTACAAGGGACTTTACTATCAAGGGTGAATTCCGCTAGTATAATACAACGGACTCTTATATGAACCTTATGCTTAAAACATAATTTTGTTGTAGCGAGTCAATAATTGCCCATAGGGTGTCATACTATACTTTTTTACTGGATTATATATCGATATGCTTACATTTAAAACATAAAGGCTATTTATATAAAATTTTGCCAAAAACCTCCCAAATATTCGCTTCACAACGCTCTAACTCTAAAGAAAATTAATAAGAAGCGAAGATATAAGAAAAGAAAAGAACTATTGAATCGGTTTTTAATACAATTTTTGGAAGAACTCAAATCGTGACGCACGCTACAGAATTTAATACGCAAAATTTTTTTATTTTCTTATTGACGAATTTAATTTTTTTTATTTGCTTAAAAGGAGGTAATAAAAATGAAATAAAATTATAGACGACTTGAAAACAAATTCATTCTACTCACAATATAAAAAAAACCATATTTTTCGTGACGCACGCTACAACCCTCGGACCTGATATTTCATACCTAATATCAATCTTTCCAAAAAGGTAAACAAAATAATTTTATTCCAAAATTTAGGGCAATGGAGTGAATAAAAATATAGCTTGCAATCGGACCATCTATATAAGCACTAAAGTATTTTTATGAACACCTAAAAAAATTTTAATTTCTAGCATAACATTAAAAGATCTGATGTAGGGTAAGATTTGGTTACATTTTTTGTATTTATGATCATCGAAATACATTTTTTTATATTTCTGAAATTATACATCTAGTCCAATATTACAATAAATAAAAATTAAATTAGATTAATATGAAAAATTTTCGGTTGGCGGACAGTTTCTGGGATTTGCCCATATGTAAATTTTTGGATAATGACATGACACAAATTTGATATTTTCGACCAGGAAACAACTTAATTACTACCTTTATTTAAATAATTTTCACCACTAACGAAATATGTCAACAAGCTTTTGCTTACTGACGAATTTAATTCTTGAATAATTTACATTTGTCAAAAAAAAAAACATTTAATTTTGGTTCTTCAAGAGCTTTAAATTTTTAACGGTATTTTGGCCCGATTTTTTATTAAGACTTGTTGGTATAAAAATAAGAAAAAATTCATTCCGTCAGATCATTATTGGTTTGGCGCATATGCCAAAAAAGTAGTAATGGAGAAAAACGACAATGAAGGTTTACATGAAGTTTTCTGAAATGGAGACGCACTTTCCTGGGTGCACGGAAGACGGAGGTATGAACGATAGTCAAGGGGATAGAATGTCTGTGATATCGAGTCATGAGTCCGCCTGCGTCGAGGAAATAGTCACAAGGGAGAAGCTTAAGTGGGCTGTCAATACCTTCGACACATATAAATCACCGGGTCCGGACGGTATTTTTCCGGCCATGCTCTGCAATATCCCGGACGACGCATTATTTCTGCTAGTGAATATATTTAGGAAATGCCTCAGTGGGAGGTATCTGCCTAGGGGGTGGAGAGAGGTCAGGGTAATTTTTATACCCAAGGCTGGTAGGGCAGGCCACTCGAAGCCGGGAGATTTCAGGCCTATTAGTCTGTCTTCATTCTTATTGAAGACACTCGAGAGACTGGTATACCTCTATCTTAGCAGCGCTCAACATGCCTACCTTAAGGGTAAATCTGTTGAGAGTGCGCTACACGAGGTGGTGGGTTGCATTGAGCACGGCCTGAGGCATAAGGAATATACCCTCGCCGCGTTTCTGAACATAGAAGGAGCCTTCAATAACATTAGGATTGAGGCGATCAAGGATTCCTTAGTGGAGCTGGGAGTTCAGGGCTTTCTGGTGGAGTGGATAGTCTGCATGCTTGGCAGCAGGATTATAAACTCGAGCCTGGGGGAGCATAGGGTAAGGAGGAAGGTTACCAGGGGGACACCACAGGGGGGGGTTTTATCTCCTCTACTATGGTTGCTCGCGGTCAACGGTATTCTCAGAACATTTGATTCCAAGGGTATGAAAGCCGTCGCCTATGCGGATGACATAGTTCTACTGGTCAGGGGAAAGTTTCTGTCCACGATCAGTGAAATTATGCAGGTGATGTTGGGCGAACTCTCGGATTGGGCAAAAGATAGAGGTCTGGGGGTAAACCCGGCGAAGACTGAGCTGGTTCTTTTTACCAGAAGGTACAGGATAGAAGGTTTTAAGGGGCCAGTGTTAGATGGCGTCGAGCTAACTCTATCTGACTGTGCTAAGTACTTGGGTAACTTCCTCGACTGTAAAATGTCTTGGAGAAGAAACACCCAGGAGAGGATGAAAAGAGGACTCAATGCCTACTACACATGCAGAAACTCCATCGGTAAGAATTGGGGACTGAGACCGGATATGGTAAACTGGATTTACACATCGGTGGTTAGACCTATTTTTACCTATGGATGCACTGTTTGGTGGGATGCGTTGAGAGTGGACAGCTATAGGAAGATGCTTAACAAGGCCCAGAGGAGTGCATCACTTGGCATCACTTGTGCAAGGAGAAGCACGCCGCAGGCGGCGTTGGACATCCTACTACATTTGTCCCCCCATTGAACATTATGCGAAGAGTGTGGCTGCCAGGAACTTACTTAGACTCTACGAGTCTTCGTTGATTAGACCTAGGCGAGATGACCACACAAGGATTCTATACGAAGTGGGTCTGCTTGATCAGGAAAGGGTTCCGGGGGGAATCTCGGATCATAGGAGTATGACCTTGGACTTCGGTGTAACACCACCAGTGGAGTTCCCGGATAGGGAAGTTTGGCGTGGATCCAACGGACTGTTTGAGGGGTGGGCAGTATATACGGACGGGTCCAAGATGGACACTGGCACTGGTGCTGGTGTTTTTATTCTGGACGGCAACGGAAGTGATACTGGATCACATCGTGGGGGGATCTGTTGTGACAATCTACGTCGATAGTCAGGCTGCGCTAAGGGCATTGACAAATCACACGGTGCGATCGTGCCTGGTTGCTCGGTGTAGGAATGCTCTGAGAGAGCTCATGTTGGCATTCACAATAAGGCTGTGTTGGGTACCAGGACACTGCAAGGTGGATGGCAACGAGGTGGCGGACGAACTCGCGAGAGGGGGTTCGAATCTGGACTTAGAGGTGAGTGACAGAGGGGTAAAACCCCCCTTATGTCACTACTATGGGGTGCTGCGGGAAAGATTTCGTGATGCCGTTAACCGGTCCTGGAGGGATAGAACGGATTGCAGGGTGTCAAGGGCCTTATGGCCCGGATTGGACGCAGGTGCAACCAGGGTTCTATTAGGACTGGATAGGAGTAGTCTCAGGACTCTGATAGGGTTCCTGACGGGGAATTGTTCTGTTAGGGCTTTTATGGGTAAATGGGGCATTGCGAGACCGGACTTCTGCAGGTTGTGCGGAGATGCCGAGGAGCTGGAGACGGTTGAGCATGTACTGTGCCACTGTCCTAGGATGCACGGCCCCAGGGAGAAATGGCTAGGGGCTAGGTTTCACGACGAACTGGGGTGTATCGCTGGATGTAACCTAACCGATCTGCTGGGGTTTGCCAGGGAAGTAGGACGGCTGTTTCTGTTGGGGGGGCCGTAGGGGGGAATTTGTCCTCCGCTTCTACAAATATACCGAACCTTAGGTCTGTTTTCTACTATTCTTCTTTACTTCTCCTTTTTTCTCCTCTACTGAAGGAATTCACAATGGACCTCATTGGTCTCCGAGTGGAGTTGCGCCCTTGGGCGCATAACCCTTCTTAACCTAACCTAACCTAAGTTTTCTAAAAATATTCTTGATAGAATTCTTTTGTATTTTCACCACTGCTTTCGGCATATGTTCGAAAAAAATGTAAATGTTAACGGTCATGAACGAACCTAAAAGTTAATAGCATTTAATTAAAAGTGAAAATTATTGTTTTGTGCCGCATACTTCACTTTTCTAAATTAATTTTTAAAGAGTAACTTTGTGCTGCATACGTATACTTATTGCTGTGTATTGAGTTGTTGACATTTTATTTTGCTTTAGCTTTTACTACTTTTTTCTTACGGCAATGAAGCAAAGCAGGAGTAAAATTTATTTTCTTGTCATTTTATTTTGCTTTCGCTTTAACTACTTGTTTTTTCACGGCAATAGAGCAAAGCAAGAGTAAAATTTATTTTGTACTTTTTTGTATAAGGAATTTGCAGCATTCGCCAAACAGTAGAGCAAAACATTTATTTATAATTTTTAAAATAGTTGATATGAAGCAAAACTTAGGCTTAATATCTCAAAAACATAAAAAATTTCGTGAAACAGGTTTTGGATTCAGAAAGGGTGTATTCAGAATATATATACCAGATACCTAACTCAATTATTTTTAAATAGACGGTAGGTCATAGCAAATAATGAGCTGACGATTTGTTAAATATATTATAATCCGCCTTTATTTACCAAAATCGTTACACGGTTATTCAAGAAAAAGCAGAGCAATATTTTAAAGGTGTAAAATAAGCTTCTTTACTTTGAGTAGTCGTTTATTAAGTTCATTTACAGAAAATCTAAAAACAATGACATTTTAAAAATTGGCACACACATTTCTCTAAACGCTTTTGAATTCAATTAAAATAGTTCAATAAGAAAAGCACTTCTGTTTTAAGATTGTTATTATTGCCTAAAAATAAACGAGAAAACAAACAAAAAATATTTAAGTTTATTCAAGATTATTTAATGCGTCACCAATGTGTTCGAGATTATATGTCTGATTCATATGCAGTTACTTACTGCAACACACGACAAGTATGAAAGTACACAAGTTCGCAGCTGAAAAACACATTTTTTAGAAAAGAAGAGGTATGTTTTAAATATTACTTATTATTTTTGCTTGCATAGTATAATTTGAAGATTTATTGGGGATATACGATTAAAATATCGATCGGTTAATTTAAAATTGGCTTTTTTCGATTAACGTTTAAGCCGTTTAATTTCAGTCGATAAACCGATGTAACAAAATTTTTAATTTATTGTAGTATAATAAAATATTTTTTTTGTCTTTTTATATTCTTCACCGAAGGTAAAAGGGTATATATAACTTTGTCATTCCGTTTGTAATTTCTACAATATTGATCTTAGACCCTATAATGTGTATATATTCTGGCTCCTTATGAGAAGGGAAGTTCAAATCCGGTTGTCCGTCTGTCCGTCCGTTGAAATGGGTTTTCCAAAAACCCCAGATATGATGGAGGCTAGGTTGTTATACATTTAATAAATGGCTGAGATGTGAGCAATAAACCACGACTACCTCTAATGTTTCCCATAAATCCCATGTTGTTGTTTTTTAATTCTTTTTTTCTGTATATCTGGAGAACGGCAAGATCTAGAGCTTTCAAATTTGGTACAAACATCTTGGTTATCAATACACCAACTTTAAAAAAAATGGGCGGGATTGGAGAAGTGGGTGTGGCACTTCCCATACAAAGACGTTATATATTTCTGCATATCTGGAGAACGAAAAGAGCCAAAGTTCACAAATTAGGTATGTACAAACATATCGGTTATTAATAAACAGCATCCCACAAAATACGGGCGGGATTGGAAAAGTGGGCATGATGCCTCCGGTCCAAAGACATAATTGACAACAAACTCACACAAAGATATTTGTTTATATAAAAAAATTTTATACACGGTCTATTTACTTATATTAACGTTAATTTCGCATGCGTACCAGTGGTCTAGCCGTTATGTCAGAAATATACTTCTGGGTGTTGGCGGGTTCGAATCCCATTCGATTAATTTTTTTTTCAATTGATTAAATAAAAAATATATCAGTTTTTGTTATTTTTTCTTTTATATCCTTTAAAAAACACTCTTTTTATTTTAAAAAACACTCTTTTTTTCTTATAAAATTTACAGTTTTGTTCTAAATAAATGTGCATTTTTTTATGTAGCTAAAAATTTTATATAAAAACCAAACACAATTTATTTTAGACAAAACCCTTAATATCTCAAAACAAGAAATTTCGACTTAAGCCATTTTTATTTATTGCCACAGATTATATACTATGTATATTTATATAAATATCCTTTTGTTCTTATCGCACCATGGTGAAGGGTATATAACATTCGGCATAGCCGAATATAGCACTCTTACTTGTTGATTATTTGTTTCATCTGATATTCAAAAGGAATGTGTTTAGAAAATATTTTTTCATACAAACAAAGAAGTGTTCAGTGATCTTCATTTTAAATGACAACAGCTTTTTGTTTCACGTACTTTTTATATGTATGTATGTATGTGTTTAGTTATTTGTTTCTTCTCATATCTTCTCATATCAATCATTTAACAGAATTAACCGATACAATTAGAACTGCTAAGCATTTCCAAAAATTAAAACAGGAGTCTAATGGTATTTTATATGTTTACAGAAATCTAGGAAAACGACTGAGAAATTTGATATTCTGTATTATGGGTTGCTTTCGATTTCTCCAACATCTACGATAAGTGAAAGAATTTTTTCCACGTCAAGTTTTCTCAAAACTAAAGAAAAGAATCACTTAAATCCTAAACATTTAAGCCAAATGGTTTTTCTAAAAGATTATTTTATAAAATCTCCTTATGCGATCAATAAAAAAATTAACCGATTATCTAATAACCGATTTAACAAAGACCTCGGTTAATTAATCGAGCATTTAACCGATTAAAGCAAAAGCCCGATTAAATGAATATCTTAAGCTATGTTCACACCTATTAAATATTTGACGTCCTACACGTAACCACTAGTTTTATTAAAAAATTGTTTTCTGTTGCAAAACGTTTGCTGGATCAAACATCGTTTAACAGTTTATTAATTGAATTATACAATTATCTTCTTATAAATAAAGATAAGAAAATCAATCAAAATTATTAAAAATAAAGCTAAAGTTTGATCAATTTGATGGTCAAACTTTTTTTGTATTTTTTCGTCAAATATTTGTTAGGGCTGAACATACCTTTAGTACTAACTCACAAAGGGAAAGAATTTCTTGGCACGTGCGAAAAATTGGACTTGATGTCGTATAAAAAAGTCACAAAGGGACAAAATAAAGCCATGAACAACGATATACAATATGATGAGATCGGACTTTAAATGGCGGCGCTGTATTTTGGTGCGTGGAAAAAATTTTTTTTCTGTTTTAGAAACAGAACTATAAAAGTTTTAACTTGGAAACTCTCTAAAACTTATGTATGGGCTTCTAAATTTTATAATAATACTATTTTAACTTATTTTCAAAAGTACCGTTAGTTTTTATATTTAAAGTAAGCTAACGTTAAAACCATATCGCTCATTTCGTGCAAGACCGTCACAACTCAAAATTTGGCATTTTCGAGTTAGTAATGCAGAACTGTTCTTCTCTTAAATCTCTACAAATTGATCTAAGAACGGAGAGAATTATCGAAAAAATGACGGTAATACAGATGCTTGTGACGCTATGACCTCTCGTAACAAACTTGAGCAATTAACATCAACAAGGTCATATTTCAGTTTTTTTGTTGGCATTCCTCTTGTACATGTGGTTTTCTTTGTAGCAAAAAAGAAACATTTGATTTTATAACTGTATTTTAGTGAAAGAGAAGGTAAAAAATAATAGGTTGGAATCTTAAAAAGGCTCTCCTGTAAAGTTTCAAATTTTGAGTTGTGACGGTCTTGCACGAAATGAGCGATATGTGTGAACAGAATTGTCCCTGTGTAAATCTTTCATACAAATTAAAAAAAATCAAGTTTTATCTGTGGGATTTAATTTTTTAGTGGGAAAATTAATTAAAAATTATATGAAAATATAGTAACAATTAAATTTTGCCTGGTTTTTCCAAGCCGAAAGCGGCAATTTAAAAAAATAAATCTATTCGCGAAGTTCATAGAGCACTTTGTCTATTTTACGTAGCTCATTTCTAGTCACATGGCTACGTAAATAAGCAAAATTTATCTATTTGGGGCGAAGACAATCCTCAACCCGTTAACGAATCACCATTACATCCATTAAAATTTACTGTTTGTTGCGGTTAACGCGCTCTTTCAGAATTAAGAAGCTGCCGTGAATGGCGAGAGCTATCGAGCCATGCTGAACAGCTAAACATCAACGACATTTGGTTCCAATAAGAAGGCGCAGATTGCCATACAGCACACTTAACAACCGAAATGAAAGTTTGTAGTTTTATTTTCCAAAAAAAGTTCAAT
The DNA here is from genome assembly GCA_943735925.1 of Pollenia amentaria. Classification (NCBI taxonomy): domain Eukaryota; kingdom Metazoa; phylum Arthropoda; class Insecta; order Diptera; family Polleniidae; genus Pollenia; species Pollenia amentaria. Next base: position 246,953,265 of record OX031007.1, on the reverse strand, counting down.
TGTTTTAAAAATTGTCTTCAATTTTATTGAATTTTAAAATTAATTTGCCTCATTTCGTTGTATGTAAAGAAATTAGAATGATTATAGTTAGCAGTAAGATGTAACTTAACCGTAACCTCTAAGTGTGTAGAAAATAGATTTTTCTAACATTTTTTACTGTAGGGTTACATTACTATTACTGTCAGCTAACTGAGGCTTCTAGCGTTTATCATATACATTCCAATTATGAATAAAAATTCCCCGGCAGTTTTTTTCCCTTCTCCCATTTTTCCTTTTCAAATTCAATTGTAAAATTGGGAGAAGGAATAAACTCCCGGGAAATTTTATTCATAATTGGGCTGATAATCTTTTGTAGGTAGGGCCGTTGGTTTTTTGTTAGGCAAAAATGCAGTTTACGGGGCACACGAAAAAAGAATTGGACCCCTCTGGAATTAAAAAAGAAAAAAAAAAACAAAAATTAAAATTTAAGGGGGCTGAAGCCAGTTGGCCCCCTGAACACAAAATCCCGAATCGCCCACTAAGTGGTAAGTGCGGTACTCAAATTAAATGTAATTGTGGAAGAAAAAAAAACGAAAATAATAATATTTAAGGCAGGCGGGGGTTCTGGGTCAAAAAAAGTGGACCCACCCCTACTTATTTCTATGTGTGGGTAATCAAACTAAAGGTACTACGCTCACGATTGTAAATGGTTTCCTCTATGGTATAACAACTACTGGCTTCGCTAAGTAAAGTTTATTTGCATAGCCGGCCTTCAGCCGGGCGCAAGAATTTTTTCGTCTATGGTACCTATAACAATCACCAGCTCGCTAACTAATTGCCTATTTCACTAAATGCGAACGAACGGTTTCTTTCGCACAAATACATGTAAAACAAAAACAAATTCTCAAAAAGTTGTTTTTGTTTCATATGTATTTGTGCGAAAGAAAGCGTTCTTTCGATGTCGTGAAATTGGTAGTAAAACTTGTATGCACCTAAAAGATTCTTCAAGTAATCTAGAGGGAAAATAATGATCGAATACAAAAACAAAATGCATATTTGCAATCGTGAGCAAATTACCTTCAATTGGTGTACCCACACATACATATCAGTATGTGTGGAGCACTTTTTCTGTCCCAGAGGGCCCCAGAAGTCCCGCCCATCCTTAATTTTATTCTTTTCGTTTTTATTGCACAATTACCTTTAATTTGAGTGCCCATACATACCACAAAGTGGGCGGGGCGGTGTATTGGGTCGTTTTTTATTCTGAATGGGGTGGTATTTTTTCGTGTGCCCCGTAAACTGCATTTCAGACGTTTTTTTTTCATTTTGGCCGAAAGATTTTAAAAATTTTTTGTGGACATTTGTGTTGACGCAATGCATCAGAATCGATGAAAAAGTCGATTTTTGGTTAGTCAGCCAGCCCCTTTTTGCGTTTTAGGTAACGATTTGTATTGAGAATGAATTATAATATAACGTTATTCTTTTATTAAGAAAAAGAGGCAAAACAAAAGAATAAAGCAAAAAAAAAAATTGTTTTTAATAGAAATTTTCGGTTTTTTTTTTGGTGTTTGAAATAATCTATACCATTTATTTTTTTCAAATTTTCACGTGTTAACCGCCTACACTCTTGCACTTACCCTCTTACTCATAAAGTTTTTATGCACACAGAAATTTTGCTAAATAAGTTTTTTATGAATGAGTTGCTTCGGCTTTTTTGACATTGAAATTTGTAAATTGAAATAAGAAAAAGGGGTAATTTGTTTATTTTTTAATGTATTTTACCTATTTTACCAAATTTTTTTATCACAAACCGATCTGATAACTTTAACAAAACGTACTTGAACTAATTTATCTTTTTTTTTAAATACATAATTAAATTAAAGTTTAATTTTGAATTTTATCAATAAATTGCAGTAGACGGCAACAACAATGACAGCGAACTAATAAAGAAAATTATTTTAAGCCGCTACTATGCGGCTTTTTTTTATTAATTGTTTTTCTTTTAAATACATAAGTATCTTTTTTCAGTACAATCTTTATAGATGAAAACGGAGTTAATTTATTATTAACAAAATTACTAACATTTTATTGCAATTTAGCCACAAAGTAAAGCCCTTTTTCTGCTTAAGCCACGCGTTCCAATCTCCCATTCCACTTTTTTTATTTATCCTTTAGTGATTTTGCAACATAACAGCTGTTTAATGAAAATGACAACTGCTTGTTTTATTCACCACACTTACCCGACAAGCAATTTGATGTGTGACAAAAAATATATATTGTCTACATAATAGTATGTTCATTATTTACCATGTAATGTAAAATTAATTTATTTGATTTTTTACGCTTGTTTTTAATTTGTTTCTTTATTTTCTTTTGTTTGAAATTAAATGGATTTAAAATTGAGAAAAACATTTCTAATGAATATACCTTGTACTTATTCTTCTGTATGCATATTTATTTGTACTAGGGAATGGTAAATTAATTTTGATTACAGTCGATAATTTTTTTATAAAAAAAATCGATTTTTCGCAATCAAATTTACTTGCGCGTTTTATGGAATCGATTATTGGGCTTCTAAAATCGATTTTTAATTTTTTATCAATATGTTGGCCGTTCTTAATTTAAATCTATAAAACCGATAAAATATGTGCATGTGAAATACAACATGAATTTTTTAATGTAAATACGTGTATAGGTATGTTTATGTAGTTTGTCAAGGTTGAAGCAGTTAAAACAGTTGTAACTTTACGAATTAACCTGTTAGCACCCTTGGTATACTTCCAACTTTAATATAGGTCCTCCCAAGGCGAATTTATGTATACGGTGGTGTCGACACTACAACAAGTAACAACAACAAAAACACATCAATGTATTTTTTTGTTGCTTTCGTTGATCGATATGTCAAAAACACAAGCCAACAAAAGACATTTCTCTCTCTAAGTAAGAAAAAAAAGAATTCGCCTTGGGTCCTCCTATTCTTTAAAATTTAAAGTCATAAATAGACAGTGAACAAAAAAGTCCTAAACGAATCGTACCGCACCAAACACTGAAAGTGAGCTTTTTGATAATCAACAAAATATAGAAACACAACACGTTAATCAAACCATTTCATTCCTGTGTAGTTACGCTAATATTTAAACAGAACAGTGTGTAAGCGTTATTTAGATCTAGCTATTAGCAGAGTGGAAAAACAAAGTAATCTACATCAATGACATGGAAACGTTTGTATTCTAAAGCTTAACTTAGCAAAGAAACAATCACTACCGAACAATGACTGTTGTCATAATCCTTTGAAATAATATCTATACACTGACTAATGTATTTGCAATATTTTGATATGTATTATATTAAAAAATTTGGATTAAAACCCATAAACAGTTCAATAAAATAATAACAATACTAATTATTGTATTTAATTTATTATAAAAAATATTGCTAAGATTTAGAAATTTTTTTATTATTTTAATCAATAACTCAATTTTAAACGCCCGGGAGACTATCAAATAAAAACATCAATCAAAAACATAGTTGTGTGCGTGCAGTCGTTCTTTTTCGGGTACACATACGCGTTGTCGGCAATGCTTGATGAAAATCAAAAAGTTTTGATTTTTTTATTTGATGGCTGATTATTTGATAGTCTCCTGTTGTGATTGACAAAAAAAAATTATTTTATTTGTGTTTGTTGTCATGAAAAATATAAATATTTTGGTTTTTTACAAAATACAATTTTTGATTGCCGTGTTTATTTGTACGTCTCTGAAAAAGCCTCAAATAAATGACACTAACACATATGCACTGATTGACGGGTGTATTTGAAAGTCTCCAGAGCCCTTTAAAATGTTAAATGTACATACACCTCGATCTAGTTCCTCTAAAGGGAGTAAGCTCAAAATTTACACATTTTCACTTTATGCAGGAAAATGATAAACAGCAGTCACATCTACCCACTGTAAAAAATCTTAGTTCAATTTATCCAGTATTTTGCCAAAAAAAAAAAAAAATGCAGTTGTATCCCCCTTTGTATAAGAATTTTGAGAAGCGATTAATTTATTTCAAAAATCGAAATAAAAAGGTCGATCGAAAAATTTAAAATCAATTTTGGAATCCATTCACCATTCCCTACTTTAAGTTACCCACAGACGAGGCAACATTTGTCGAAACATTAGCATGTTTCACTAAGTGTTGCTTCGTGTGTGGGATGTTTCTGGTTGAAATTCTTGTTACCTTTTTGGTTTCTCAAATATTTTGATATATTATGTTTCCAAACACACTGTTTCATCGTGTGTGGCGATGTTCACTGTTGTTTCTTTCTCATTTCGTTGAGAGCAGTTGTTGTGTGCTTTTGTCCCAATTTCCACAATGCAAGTCTTATTGATCAGCTTGCTACTTTGTAGGCGAGAGTGACGAGGGGAAAAGAAACGAGTACTCAGCTTGCTGTACTCGTCATATACGTTTTGTTTTCTCATTCGCAATGTAAAAAACGCACACATACGTGTGTACTGCATACATAAAACAGTAATATTTTAGCAATAAGATAAGCATTGTGAAAAAGCCGAAGCTGATTCAAAGAAAATATGATAAGTTTATCAATAAGACTTGCATTGTGGAAATTGGGACTTTGCAACTCTCGGAAAAAAAATATGAAGAAAGAATTCGGAAAATGGCAACAATTGCAAATTTTAAGAATTGGAAAACCTATTATAATTGAATATAAAATTTTTTAAAATTTATGGGACTTAAAATATGATAGGTATAAAAACAAAATTAATAAAAACTTTTTTTTGTTTTGTAGTAGTACATTCACAAAACACGCTTCGTTTTTAGTGTCATCGTCTGTAGTACTCGGCGGCTCAAATTCAAGTCGATTCTTATTTTTACTATATTTTAGTATTTATCCAAAATTGGTTATTCAATTATTTATGGTTAATTTTAATATTATTTTAGTTAGTGAATACTAAATCGGCAGTGGCAGATATTTATCTAACTTTTAAAGTTTGGGTTTGCTTTCCATATTTTCAATAAGAAAAAAATTTTCAACGAAATAAAAAACGGATATTTGAAGTATTTTTAAATATTTTTTGCAAAGTACTATATTTGTAAGTTATTCAGAAACAAGTTCATTTCATTCACATCTATTCCATTCTGCTACTTGTATACCCAATTAACTTTTTCTGCATTCTTAGAAGTTATGAAAATTTAGTAAATACTTGTCTTTCTAAGGAAAACAAGTTAATGGACCTGAGCCTGAATAATTTACTAATACAATTGTTAGCAATAAAATATGTAAAATACTTAAAAAATCCGAAATAATACATTAAGTTCGACTAAAAATCTAAATATTAATCTTAACCTATATCATCCTAGTGTTCCATTTTTGGCGTTTGCTTTTAGTACTCATAACTTTTTTTTGTGAATGCAGTTGTAAATATTTTTATGCTCTGGTAGCCGTAAAATGTTTACCTAACAATCTTAAGTGCTGTTATTTTTTTCAGTACTCAATTTTTGTTTTGTTGCTTGTTTGAGTTTTATGAAAAAAATGTCTGGACGCAAATTGTGAGTTATTTTGGTTTGGTCACAATATAATAGAATATTTTTCTTAAAACTCATATATTTATATTAAATGTATAAAATAGTTCTAAAACTAATCAAAATATGAAATTTTTTTTTTTGTGTTTTGTTTTTCACGTAAATGCAATTATGTAAATTAAAGTGAAACTTGACTAGGTAAAGCACTGTGTTTGTATTTGTTTTACTGAAATATTTTATTATTAATAATAATATTAATTAATATTATCCTTTAGGAGGGTATTTACATACCATCTTACAATTTTTACTAAAATCTGATGACCAGAATATCGCTTGGGATAATATAGGATAAAATAATTTTTTAAAAAGTGTTTTCAACTCGGAATAAGTTCTTTTGAAAATTAATTGTAATATTTTCAAAATAAAGTCTGGCAACACCTTATTACTTGTTTCATTTAAATATAATTTTGAATACTGATTATTTAAAAAGATTGGTTACCTATTATCCATTTTTAAAATTAAAATTGTTAAAATTGTTTTCATTCGTTTGAAAAGTTCAAATAAAAGTGTTTCTTAATACAAGTGTTAAAAAAATACCAGTTGTGTAATAATTTACTATTTTAAGATGCCTGATATTTCCAAATTTTAAGAAAATCTTAATGATCTCAATTTACTCTGTTACTGACCGTAGTACAACTAACAAGGTATTTGTTGTAAATATAATTTTTATTCTTAAACATTTGATTTATCTTTTGTAAAATTTTTAGTTTTCAAACGAATAAATCATTATTTGTCTTTTTGTTTTGTTTAACATGTTTGTTTATGTGTTTTTTTGATATAAGTTCGGCGCAGCCGAATATTTTTCTTAGTCGTCAAAAAGCTCGGCGCAAAGCAGCTCAGCCGCCGCCGCCGAATATTTTTAATCTTCAGACGCCGCCGAAAATTTTTAATCAGCTTGCCTCTGCTGGGTACCTTTTATACATAAAGTGGTAGCGTTGTAACCAGAGCTGTTGGTTATTTCTAACCAAATTTGGTAATTTTTTCAATGTGGCGATGCGAATTTATTTTTCATTTCGGTTACTTCTTTTCTTAACATAATAATACGTTTGAATATTTGTTTATTTTTCTTGATAAACTTTTGATATTTTAATCAGGCTTATTTTCATTGCATTTCATTTTCATTAAATTATTTTTATGAAGAAAGGAATTTTACAACATGAAATCAATTAAAATTTATTGATAATTTTTCATTCTTGACTGGGCTGGGAATTGAACCCAGGTTGTAAGATTCCTTTCTTCATAAAAATAATTTAATGAAAATTAAATTCAATGAACTTAAGGCTGATTAAAATATCGAAATTTGGATTAGAAACCATTAACAGTTCAATAAAATAATCACAACACTAATAATTTCTTGATTAACTTTTAAGTTATTTTTTTAAATTTTTTATTAACCTCTAATCAAATGTTTTTGCATAAAACAAATCAAATGTACTCCGAAAATCGCCAAATTGAATTTCCTTAATATTTTTGCTAAGAAAAAATCGCTGATTTGATTTTTATATTAGAAAAGGCCTTGTTATGGAAATAAAATCAATAAAATTTGAAATCGATGGAGAGTTTTAATTGTTTTCTAATGAGCGTAGCTTTGAGTACTCATAAAAAATGCAAATACTCCATTCTTGGCACGAATTACTCAATTGCCAGCACTATATTGAACTGAAGGAAACTTTTTTTTAAGTTTTATTAATATGTCATTTGCTGAAGCAAAGTGCGAAGCTGATAGCACATTCAGTAATAGAGTTGGGCAAAATCGTTCCTTTTGTGGAATCGTTCTTTGCCACACATACATGAATACAAAACACGTTTTTTCTTTTTGTTTTCCATATGACTGTTGTTTTTTGTATCGTTGTAGAGGTAAGCAGACCTAATGAATAGGCACTGTACCTTACACAAAAAATTAATGTTGTTCTAAGTTTACAGAAACAAGTAAACGAAACACATGTGATAATCTAAAGAAAATCAATTGTGGAGCAATGAACTTTTGAAAAATCCGCACCGTTCATATTAGGGAATCGTTCAATGGAACTAGGTCGTTCCGGAACGACACAACTCTGTTCCATACGGAATCAGATGTTTTTTATTTTGTTTTTTTAAAATGCATTTCAGAGGCTTTTTCTAATTTTTGAGAGTAACTTAAGCTTTCTCATGCAGGGCTTTTAAGCGCCCCATCAATTATGCAATATTATTGTAATATATTGCATATTATTTGCATTTTGGCCAATTATTTGCATTTATTATGCACACATTGGCGGGAAATTTGTACAATACGAAAAATTTAACAATTATTTATATTGCAAGTGTATATGGCGCTTTACATATGTTTATATATACATATGTATATCTTTTTGAGCTTTATATAAATCAAGGGACCTTTGCTTGGCAATTTTATTACACGATATCAATTATTAAACAATAATATCGCTAATGTGTGCATGAATACCTTACATCTTGCGCTGCTGAAAATCGCAGGAATTTTTTGTTTTTAAATGCGGTGCAGTGTTTTCCAAAATATCGGGAAATGGCCCATACAAATTCATATTTATTTTTTTTTATCAGTGTATAGACCTTATCAGCGATCTGGCACTACGAATTCAAACTCACCACTTTCTTGGCTTATAACCAGCGTTGCCAAGTGTGCAGATTTATCTAAATTTTGCAGTTTTTCCAAGCATTAAACAGTTTTGAAGTTTTTTATTAAAAGAAATGATAATTTTCAATTTATTCTAATCAATAACTTTTATTCCTTATAATTGTTTAGGCTTCGTCGTTTCCTTCTTGACTCTGTAAAATGTTCAGCTAAATGATTAAATTTAGCACTAGGAAGCGCAAACAGTTTGGAAAATATACAACATTTCGTGTTGTTTTAATCGTTTGTCAAATGGCCTAGTTAGCAACGCAAAGGGATTGTACAAACGTACAATTTTGACATGTTTGCCAATCCGTTTGAGTAGTTTTTTGGCTTTTACTTTTGAAAGTTTAATTATGTCCCTGTTTACATATTGCGATTCTTGTTGTTTCTTTTTTAAAGTTGCATTTGATTGTAAAATTTTTATTGCTGCAATTTTGCATGTATGTTCACTTGACAAATAGCAAATCTGAGCCTGAACTAAAATAAGTTTTTTATTAAATGAAGTTATAAAACTAATCACAAGACTACATGTACTTGTGAACCGTTCATTCACTCTCTTTCATCTAGCCAACAATCTAACGATATTCGTTAATAATATAATATTGTATTTGTTTCTATATTACACGTACGTTAAAAAAATTATGTAAATTATATATATATTTTTTGGACTTTTTTTATGTGCAGTTTTTTTAAGTTAAAATCAGTTTTTTTTTCTTAAAATTCAGTTATTTTATTCAAGCTTATGGCAATGCTGCTTCTCACCAAGGCGAATTCATTTAAGTGAATTCGCATCAGTGATGCAAGACGTGGCACAATTGTGCAATTTTTGGCACTTTTGAATATTTGATGGCCCAGTGAAAATCTATTTTGGTCCTTTAGGTCAAAATTTAACTAACTACGTTAAATTGTTCAATACATTTTTTATTGTTATTTTCTTACTTTTTCGAACACTAATTTTATTTAAGAAATTGTTTTCTCTGCTCAGGATCAAATAAACCGCACAAACGTTTTGATCTATAATATGATGAAAAAAAGAGATATGAAGGTTGTTTGTACGAAAATCAAAAATCCTAAATATCCAAGAATACATCCCGTCGATATTGTCAAACCGATTGGCCCTTTAAAGTAAGAACTACATGCTTTTATTTGCAAATCAGTTTTGTTTTAAATTACAATTATTTTAACTAAATATGAAAATGTAGATTGTTAAATGATAAAAGTGCTTATACATATATTACATTTTGCATTGAAAAATAAAATTTCGTGTTGCTTTTGACCATGAAAAAACATAAAATGAGTAATATTAAAATGAAACAAAAATACTTTTAAGTACGGGGAATTTTTGTTCTTAATAAAATAAAACACATGTTATATTACTACGTATAACTTTTTCAATATGTACATACTTCAAAAAACTTTGGCACTATCAATGGTATTTTGGCCCTTTTAAATTGTCATTTTGCCCCACAAGAAAAAAAAACAAAATGCATCACTGATTCGTATTGGTTTATAGCAAAACATAAACAAAGTTGTTGGTGTTTTCTTTTTCTTTCCTCAAAATATTTATAAAACCTTTTTACAAAGAAAAGTTTTAGTGCAAATTAAGCGAAATAAAGGTAAAAGGATGTCAAAAGTTTACTTAATACCTGTTGCAGTATTTTTAATATTTCAAGTAACATTTATTGGCACGTAAGTAAAACAAAGTCGATTAAAACCATTAATTTTCATTTTTACACATTTCATTTGCGTAGTTATATAGCGGCAGTGTTACAAGGTCATGTTGTGCCCACAGTACCCTACATTAGCGATGCAGCCACTTATTCCCCAGAAAGTTGTGTATTTGGACAATTGATTAATATCGGCAGTGTTTTGTGTGAGTAACCAATGAAAATCTATAGATTTTTACAACCCCATTTACAGATTATGAGTCATTAGAAAAGAATTAAATTTATTTTTGTATCTTTCTTTTCTAGTGGGTATTACCATTTACGTACGTTATCGACAAATTCAACTATTATTCGAACATCATTCCGATTTGGGTAACAATTTGTTACGTTACAACCGTTTGGCAGTATGGTTTGGTTTGGCTTCTTGCCTTGGTATAAGTGTTGTTGGCAATTTCCAGGAAACAAATGTGCGCATTGTACACTTAATAGGAGCATTTTGTTGTTTCGGCTTTGGTACTTTATATTTTTGGATGCAAGCTTTAATATCGTACATGATTTATCCTATAGCAGGAACTAAACGAAATGCCCATTTGCGTTTGGCTATGTCGGTGTGCTGTACTATATTATTCATATTATTAGCGGTAACTGGTGTCATGTCTCACATATTATTTAAGGGCTTAAATCCCAGAAAGTGGTATGTATTCCATAGAAAAATTGTTGTTAGTGTCAAAAGTAAACAAAAATTTTATGTTTTTAGGTATCCTTCTGATGGCGGTTGGTATTTTCACGTCATTAGTTCTGTTTCGGAATGGTGTGTTGCCACAGTATTCTCTTTTTATATTCTAACATTTACGGATGAATTTCGTGATGTTGACATAGATCATCCTCAACTACGTTTGATCTCTTATTCCCTCACTTTGCAATAATTTAAATGAAGTTATATTAAATGAGTGAATATTCTATTTCCTAAGTTTAAATGTGTATTCTTAGCTAATTGCCATAATAATGTGGTGCTTTTGAAACTTTTTCTCGAGGGATTAGCTTTTAAAATAATTTTGAATATATCTTTTTACACATTGTTCTGTGAATTGAATTTCTTTAATTTTTAAGTTAGTTTTAATACTTCCTAATGTGAATATAATTAAATTAATAATAAAAAAAATTTAAAATAATAAAAATACGAATTAATAAATATGTAAGTATGAATACAAATTTCTTGTATGCGCGTAAAACTATTTAATTTTATGATAATTAAACAAGCAAATGTGAAGATTGTAGCTATACATATCGCGATTTTATCGACAAGAAGACTAAGTTCTTATAACTGCGTATTTTATTCAAATTGTCATTTCATTGAATTGTCGAAATTTCGCAATAAGAGTTTGATTATTTCCGGCACTGATTTGTACCAACTATTGGTCTACTTTATACGTCAATCGTGTAATTGCACAATTTATTGGTTCATACGGCAACCTTCGACAATATTTTTCTTATTTAGTCCCCTTTTACAACGTGGCAAGTGGAAGGCAGACATTTTTCTTATTCTCTTTTGAACTTGCCCAAGGCAAATTCCACTACAGGTGGTGTCGAAACTACAACAATCCAAAAACAAAAGAAGCCACATAGGGTTTTTTGCATTGCATTGTTAGTGTTTACGGTCCAAAATGTCAACCATTCCTAACAAAACACTAACAAATCAAAACAAATTGGCTCGAACTGTCAAAATCAGATGGCGTTTCGACATCACCTGTAGTTGAATTCGCCTTGAATTTGCCTTAACCTTAATAAACAGACAGAAATTATTCGTTTCCTTTCTCTGTTCATTTTCGCTGTTGACGGAGACAACATTTAACAGCCAATGATATATAAAATTACATTGGTGTGAGAAAAATGATATGAAGCAACAACATGAAAATTGCGAACAGTAAAAGAGAAACACGAAAAATTTCTAGTAGATAGTCATGTACTACACTCTCTACCTCTACAACCCCTCGCCAACAAACTTCGTATGTCTGCCTTCCACTTGTCACATTGTAAAAGGGGACTTAGCCTAATCAAATGCAACCCTGGTACGGCAATCGTGCAACTACTCGATAGACAATAATATGGCAATGGAATGTGTTAATTGCGCCAATATTTATTGGTTTCTTGAGCGGCAATCAAAGTGGGAAATACGCGCCAATATTTATTTTTTCTTTAGTCGTGGAATAGTATATCCGTAAGTAAAATAAATTTTTACTATTGTAAATATATCAATTATTAATTATTTATATTTGTGTCTTGTTTTTAAATAAGTGGAGAGACTACACCATTTTTCATTGAAATTGAGAAAATTCCAAATGAAAATTTCAATTTGAAATTGAGAAAATTCCAATTGAAATTGAGAATATCAATTTGAAATTGAGAAAATTCCAATTGAAATTGAGAATATCAATTTGAAATTGAGAAAATTCCAATTGAAATTGAGAATATCAATTTTAAATTCAGAAAATTCCAATTGAAATTGAGAAAATTCCAATTGAAATTGAGAATATCAACTTGAAATTGAGAAATTTTAATTTGAAATTGAGAAAAATCCAAATGAAATTGAGAAATTTTAAATTGGTAAAACTGAATTATATGATTTTTATTATATTCATGCAACAAACATCAGGATGAAGAAATGAAAATAAATACAAATCGCAGTATTATTGACCACATCTGCCAGATGCAAAGCTGATTGATAAAACGTTGTAGTATGTTGTATGGCTCTACTGCAATCTCCAGTAGACAGTAAGACATGTATACTTAGAATCCTTAATCACCTCTTCTAAAAAGGCAAGCCTTTGCTCTCCTACATTGGGGGGAATTACGTTCGGTACATTCATATTTGTTTTCGCCATACTTTTTATTTTTGACCAAATAATTTCAATGGGGTTAAGCATCGGTCAATAGGGGCTCAAACGCAGGAATGTAGCTGGAGAGTATTGTGAAAACAAAGATGAATGTACCAAACGTTATTTCCCCAATTTAGTAGAAGAGCAGAGACTTGACTTTTTAGAAGAGGTGATGCTTCTAAGACATGTACAACTACTGGATATTGCAGTAGAGCCATACAACATACTACAAAGTTTTACCAATCTGCTCTGGATCTGAAAGATGTGCCTGTTGGTCAATAATACTGCGATTTGTATTTATTTTAATTTTTTCCATCATTATGTTTGTTATGTACGTTCGTTGTGTGAATATAAATTAAAATTTCTCAATTTCATTTGGAATTTTCTCAATTTCAAATTAAATTTTCCCAATTTCATTTTAAATTTTCTCAATTTCAAATTGATATTCTCAATTTCAATTGGAATTTTCTCAATTTTAAATTGATATTCTCAATTTCAATTGGAATTTTCTCAATTTCAAATTGAAATTCTCATTTTCATTTGGAATTTTCTCAATTTCATCTGGAATTTTCTCATTTTCAATGAAAAATGGTGTAGTTGCATTAATTCCTTAAAGGTTTTGTCGTCCATACTTATGGAATTTTTTAATAAAAAGTATGATTTTCGATTTCTCTAAACTCCATTAATGTTTTTTTCGGTATGCACCATCAGTTCTTCTTTTTGTGAGCCACTCTCTGACCTAAGTACTTCTTTTGACACACTTTTTTTTAATTTTTCTTTTTGTCCATTTATTAAATAATTTTTTTTTGTATTCTGCGGTATTTAAGTATGTATGTTAGCAATACAAAAAATGTAATTATACCAGAGTTCCGAAAAATTCATATATGTATGATTGCTCATATTTAACCATTCATGAATTTTTCCATGAATGAGGAATTTAAAACGTGTATTTTTTTCACAACCATGAATGAATTGTGAATTTGTTTGCCAATTCATTCATGAGCGTGAGGAAAAATAAATTTTTGCCTTTCTTCAGTCATGAAGAATGAGGAAACAAAAAATGTTCTTATCGCTCCTCACCAGTAATGTTGTTGTCGCTCGACAGTTTGCATGACCACAGCACGAAATGCCTTTGTGTGTATTTTGTTAAACGCAACGAGCCAAAGTGTGTGTTGAATTTTTTGTAGGCAAATATTATTTAAAAAAAAAATTAAAGAACTGCACATATCGTCATCTTAAATGCAGAATAATATAACATCACAGTTTTTATGAGAAGCAAAAAACGTTGTAAAATGGAAATTAATTGTGATAAAAAAGCAATTTTGAATATTTAGAATAAAAATGCGATAACCGATTTTTTTTTGATGGAAAAATATTATTTTTTAGTATTAAGTATGATAGTAGTAAGTTAAACAATCATTTAAAACATTAAATAATTAAATATTTCTGTTAAATTACAGGTATAAAAGAATATAAAGATAATGTACATGGTTATAAATGCAATACTGCATTTAAAAAATAAATTTAAATATGGTTGAATGCACATATAAAAATGATAATCCCACAATTAATATGTAGCTTCATTAGGTTTGCGTTGACATGGTGAATCAAGTTTGATTTTCTGATTCAGCGCAGGCAGTACTGAATTTGAGAACGTCGATATGTTATATTATTAGAGATATTATTATTACATATTATTTATAGTTTTTTATTTTTAATTAGAAGTGGATTAAACTAAAAAATGTACTTCATTAAATTTAACTATAAATGTAATTTAAAAAGCCAACTTTTCCATTATAACTAACGTGTATTTTGATCTCCTTATAATTAATTTTCTCAATTGAATTTTTCTTTACAATAAACAAGTTTTGTAAACAAGCATTTGACTTATATACTCGTTTATATATGCATATTTGTCTCCATATAAGGAATTATTTCAAAAAACTTCTGTAGCTTATACTTACAACGCTATACACGAAGCAAGAAGTAAATTTTAATTAGTTAATTTCTGAAAAATTTAAATAAGAAAAATGAAAGAGTGTTTCAATTAAGAGTAGTATTGATAGCAGCCTCCGTATTCAGTGAACGAAAATGTTGTACAAAGAAGCAATTATCCTAAAAAAAAATACTATTAGTATTTAATAAAGCCGTAATTGTTAAAGCTAGTCCATATACCAACTCCGAGCGATGCAAAACAATTCACAAATGAGGAGGCATTAGCATTATTTCTGGATTTGAAATTAACAAAACAGAAATATATTCAGCTCAGATTGCGTGCGATTGAAAAAGGCTCAAATCTCTATCCAGCATATCATCACATAACAGCTGCTAAAATGGACGGTTTGCCATTAAAGGACACTATTACAATCACAAGAAATTGACTAGACAATTTGGAGATTTTGCTAAGGAAACTGCAAAAATATATACAACCAAGTACCCATGGAGAAATATGTCTGCTACAGTTCACAAAATCCTTTATCATGGAGAAGATGTCATTAAATATCAGTTGGTGCCACTTGGAGATTTGTCAAAGGAAGCTCAGGAAAAAAGGAACAAGGATTACAGATTTTATAGAGAGCACAATACTAGAAAAATTTCACGAAATTTCACAAATTAAAATATATTTAATATATTATTGGCAACGTCAGATCCGTTCATCTCCAGTATTCGAAATCAATGAAAAGTGGATCATCGGGATTTAGATGAAGAAGTCAAAAAACTACTAAAGAACAGAAATAACACAGAACAGAATATGGAATATTTGCAATCAATCTTTCAATTAAATGAACAATAATTATAATTCATTAGATCTAAGATAGACATTGTATTAGCAATAAATAATAATAAACAGAACTTCACATTGTTACAAAAGCTATAAAAATCTATTGCTGCTTTTATTTTAAAAGATTTTCTTATCCACATATGTATGAAATCTTTTAATAAATAAGAAATATCCAAAAAATAAATACCTATATTTTCGTATCAAAATTTAAAAAAAAAATTTTACAGCAAAAAACAATAGATTCTTCTGTAGTAATAGCAAGATTTTAGATAATATTTCTAAAGTTTTTTTAAGTGTTAACAAATTTGACAGCACAAAATTGTTAATTTTTCAGAATAATAGCAAAATTTCGAGTTGATTTCACTATTTTTTTTTAATGTTAAAATTTTTTTTTTATGTAAGCATTAAATTTTTTGAGTGTCCCATTATTACAAAAAATGTTAATGATTATTATTTAAATCCAAATATGAAATTTTTAAATAATAATTAGTATTGTGGTTATTTTGTTGAACTATTCATGGTTGTTAATCCAAATTTTTACTATTTTTAATTAGGCTTAAGTTCATTAAATTTAATTTTCATTAAATTATTTTTATGAAGAAAGGAATTTTACAACATGGGAAATTAATTAAAATTGTTATTGATAATTTTCATTCTTGACTGACCTGGGATTCGAAGCCAGGCTGGCTGGCGTGTGATTCGAACCCAGACCAAAGGTTAAAATACAATTTGGTTTAAGGATTGATGTTTGACTACTGACGTCAGCAGTCATCGATGGCTGCGAGTGTAAGACGGCAAATCCCTCTGAGGAGACCTAGTGGTTGAGGTCGAAACATGTCAGGGTAACCAGCCGCCTGGGTTCGAATCACACGCCAGCCAGCCTGGCTTCGAATGCCAGGTCAGTCAAGAATGAAAATTATCAATAACAATTTTAATTAATTTCCCATGTTGTAAAATTCCTTTCTTCATAAAAATAATTTAATGAAAATTAAATTTAATGAACTTAAGCCTAATTAAAAATAGTAAAAATTTGGATTAAAAACCATGAATAGTTCAACAAAATAACCACAATACTAATTATTGTTAAAGCTAAGGCACAAGCTCTATGTGTTCATTTGTCCTTCAAGTTGTGCTGAAAAATGTCAACAAGAAAAAAGAAAGACAAAAACATGATAAACAAAAAATGTACTTTGGACTTCAAGAAGAATTCTTGACAAAAGTACGAAAAAACAGAAGTAAGGAAAACATGTGAGATCAATTAAAAATGGATAATCATTCAAAAAGCAAATTTCGATCTACCAAAGGTTAAAATACAATTTGGTTTAAGGATTGATGTTTGACTACTGACGTCAGCAGTCATCGATGGCTGCGAGTGTAAGACGGCAAATCCCTCTGAGGAGACCTAGTGGTTGAGGTCGAAACATGTCAGGGTAACCAGCCGCCTGGGTTCGAATCACACGCCAGCCAGCCTGGCTTCGAATCCCAGGTCAGTCAAGAATGAAAATTATCAATAACAATTTTAATTAATTTCCCATGTTGTAAAATTCCTTTCTTCATAAAAATAATTTAATGAAAATTAAATTTAATGAACTTAAGCCTAATTAAAAATAGTAAAAATTTTTAAATAATTAAAAAAAAAAAATAAAAAAACCATATTTCACGCTAAAGTTAAAAAAATCTAAAGTTCCACTTTGCCCTTAAATTCACCAATAACTACTCAACCGATTTTAATGAAATTGAAAGTGGAGAAAAGTTTAAGAATCTATGTGTCGATTAAAAAAAATTTCACTAAAATATCTCCTTCGGTTCAAAAGTTACAGAATTTTGGCCAATGAAAACCGATTTTCAGCCACTGTGCAGTGGCCAAAAGGTTTAATACAAGTTTGGAAAAACCACTAGTTAGTGAGAAAATGGCAAACATAAAAGCACTGGCTGTTTTTGTAGAAGCTAGATTAACACGAAACCAATACAATGTCGTTAGATTTTGTTAAAAAATTAAGTTTGTTCTAAGAGTTACACACATCAAATTTTGGTATTCTTCACTATTGTAGTTCTTCAGATATAAGAAAAAACTTATTTTTTGTATGGGGCGTACCCGTATCCCCCCTCTTATACCCCCGAGATTTTGTTAGAACATGAAGATTAATCTAAGAGTTACCCCCATAAAATTTAGTGCGCCTCACTAATGTAGCTGCGGAGCTACATATGAATTAATCCTCAAAAAAAGGGCTTTTGGCCCCAGTGTGCGACGTTGCAGCAAATTAGCGATATATGTTTAAAAAAAATTACTTTCTTTATAACAGTAATTGCAAATAAGAAACAATTTTGTGGTATCTTAAAGTTTCTAATATCCGATATCTACTGTATATACTTGATTTTAAATTTTGTTGAAAACAAATTTTCTTAACAATTTTTTACTATACAAACAATATTTTGGTATGTATATCCATATCATAATTTATTGTTTGTAATCCAAAATTAAAGCTATTTCTTAATAAGAACTTTTTGCAACCACAAACGTATTTATATTATTCCAATACTCATTAAACTAAAATTCAGCAAAGATTATATAGCCATTGAGCCATCTTTAACTAGATCGGATCGCGATAAATTTAACTTACTAGATACCTCTTCGGGTACATCCAAATAAACACGATCGAATCCTAAAGAAATTATTAAATTTCTCAATTTATCAATATTGACAAAATCATTTGGTGAGGACCATATAGTTAAAGTGCATTCATTAGTGGTATTTACAGCATTCATCAAATCCTGAAGTTCATTTAAACTATTTGCGGCAATGCCAGCACGTACAGGAAATGTTATGGGTTGACCTGAGCGAGTAACGTTATTATTTTTAATAGCTTCGAGCATAGCATTAGTCTCTTCGCGTGTGTAGGACCCATTATTAACAGCCGAAGACCAGTTTGTTGTCCAACCAATCGATAATACAGCCTTTTCAAATTGAGCACAACCAGCAAAGAATTTTTCAGGATTTACGGGTCTTGTAATATTTTCTTTAACAGGTCCACTGACAATATCGGCATTAAGCCAAATGGGAAAGGACATCTGTAATACACATATATACATACAAACTTACATATTTATAATATTTATTTTAATAAAAAGTATATTTTTTTAATATGTAGTTTCAGACCTTTAGTATTGTTTCTTTTAAAATATTTAAAGCTCCTTCGAAAACTTCAATAGATTTAAAATCTAATTTTACTCCCTTCATATCATGTGTATGATTGCAATTATAGTCTTTAATTTGCAATAAAAATGAATCCAAAGATAGGTCAGAGGTTTCGGACGGAGGATGGGCCATAATTGGCAAATCCACACCGCTATTATTAATTTTGCCCATGACAATGTCAGCTTCTATAAAATCAACATCACCTAAGAAAATGTTAAAAAAGTGATACATAAGTATGTATTCTAAAAAAAATTTAGAAATTTCTGAAATATACGTACATACATACATATGCCGGAATGATATAAACATAGATTACGCATTGCGCATGTTTTTGTATTATTTATAAAATTGAACTCTTAATATGACGTCACATCAGCACAGTATACACAAGTTAGTTTACTTGTGTTTCTGTTTTTAGCAGTACTTATAGCTGATGTGACGCAGATGCGCAGAAACATTTATTTTTTAAAAGCAGAGTGCGCTATCTTGGTTTCTTTGTATCACGGTCCATGTTTATGTATACATAAATGAGTTAGCTTTTGAGTCACCTCTGACTAAGTTCAGATTAACCATCAGTTAACTTCAAGCTAGCTCAAATTCAGACAGGGTATGTATATACATATGTATGCATGTAAGTATTAAAGTGTAATTATAAATACATAATAAAAACAAATTTCTCTATTAAGTTTTTAGTTATTCGACCTTTTTGATTATAATTTATAAATTAAATAATTTTTTCAAGCTCGAGGTCTGTCTTATTCTTTATTTTTCAATATTTCGACATCCTTTGAATGCAATCATTTTTGTGTTGTCATGTATTTTTGTGACTCGTTATTCCTGAAGATGACATCCAAAGGATGTCGAAATATTGAAAAATAAAGAATTTAAATAATAAGACAGACCTCGAGCTTGAAAAAAATTATTTGATTTATATAAAAAAAAAAAAAAAAACAGATTTCTTATTTTTTAAGTACAATTGAAAATTAAACTTTCTAACCAGTAACAAATTTTAATACTTTTTCAAAATGATTATCTTCTTTCACGCGTTATTTTTTAGCTTTTTTCGTTACTATTTGCTTTACATAGCAGCTATTACACAACTACTTCTTAAACGTATTGTAAATGTCAATATTATAATTCGAGTACTTTTACAGTAAAATGCAGCTAATGAGTAATTACTGAATAAACTAAAAATTACTATCAAAACATTTGTTGCCCAAAAATGTACGCGAATGGAAAGTTTGTAAAATAACTTAACTCGTTTTTTAATCGGTACTCGATTAAATATTTTTTATAACACCAACATTTTAGTAAAATATCATGGCCTAATTAGTAGGTCTGCGCAAAACTACAACACTCATTTTGTTTGTGTAAATTATGTTAATTATAGCTGTGTACGTTTACTTAAAATTGTTACGAACTTGTAACAATTGTTACTGGAAAGTGTTTCATGTTTTTGTTTACAAAACACACTTTTCCAAAAGAAGCTTTAAATAAGGATATTTTGCAACATGTATAATGTTATTAGTACTGTTAGAATAATAGTTATCTAGATACCCGATACTTAACACTATAAAGCCTTTAGTACACGGCATGTAAAAAGCCACATGCGCATGTGGTTCTGACGTAATTTTGACGTCATCACACAACACGCAATGCTTATTGTGGCTTTGCATTGACGTCAAAATTACGTCAGAACCACATGCGCATGTGGCTTTTTACATTCCGTGTACTAGAGGCTTAAGTATAATACCCCATTAGTTAAAAAATTGGTTTGTAAATTAAATTATTTACAAAATTAAAGATTTTTATTAATTATAAAATAGTTTGAGATATTCTCATTGTTTAGTTTATGACCGTCTTGTTTATTATGAAACAAACACCAAAGAAATACATTTGGACCAAATAAAACGGCCATAAAGTAGATAATAGAATATCTAAAATTATTTTTTAATTAACAATAATTTAACCCGCTACCTCGTTACCTTTCTTTTGTGGTCATATTTAAATGCCAAAGTTTATGTTTCTTAGTTATAAAAAAATTACGAACGTTATAGGTTCTCATTCACTCAGGACCCTGCACCTATAATTTTATGTTTCTAATATCTATTATAGCAAATTAAAAAGGTACCACTTGTAGAACGAAAAAGTAAAACAAAAACATTTAATTTCCCGCATTTCACCATTTTTTTATATTTTTTCTCGATCGATTTATCGAGAGACCAGCATCCGGTTCAAATTTCAACCTTATAACTCACGGTTAAGGCTGTGCGAAGATGAATCTGTCGGTCAGTCCGTAACGTTGAAATTCTATATAACTACAATATATACATAGGATATACATAGATTGTTAAATTAAATACTTTGTTTTGCCTTATAAATACTTTTACTGTTAACAAAGGGTTTTTTTTATCTTTTATTATTGATGAAAACCCGAATACTTCTTCCCCTCCTAAATAAAAAAATCAAAATTCATGATTCATTTTATTCAACATAAACAAATATAATTTTATAAAATCACATTATTTTTACCGTAATGTATAAAATTTTCCCAAGTCTTAGAATAATTAATGGGTACTCAAATATTCCTGTATATTCGTCACTACTTTAACTTGCAAATTTTGGCTTTTTAGTATTAATGAGAGCAATTCTTAAAAATTCCTACTTACTCTCTCCTTGCAAGTTTCTGCTAGTAAAGTAAATGAACACACCTTATGTCAAAACCCAATGCATTTGTTTGTGTAAGAAATGGACAAGATATCAAAAAAAAAAAAAATAAAAAAAAACAATTGCTACAAAAACAATTGCACGATAAAAACACAACTCTACAAAAAATAAGCAGGCGTTTAGAGCCATGGGAAAATACATATAAACGAATTATTTTATGTAATCTTTCAAATACCTATGTTTTTATTTTTATTTTATTGGATTTTGCTAAATTGTGTTTGTGTTAATTTATTCCAAAGAACATGAATTACTTTTTTGCTATTGATTACTGAAAAAACAAGTGCAGTTCTAAGTATCCAAATACATCACACTTTTACAACTCTAAAAAATGAAAATAGCAAAAAAAAAAAAAAAAATACAAAGGTTGGTATGATGCCATTTACTTGCTTCAAAAACAAGTCTAATTAATTAATATATATTCACTTCTTGTTTTTGTTTCAGTTTTCTTCCAACTTTTCTTCTTTTACATATTTAATTTAACTGCAAAAATGTATGCAGTAAAAATTTGTAAATAATCAGTAAAGAACACTTTACGCTCTCAATTTGTGTTCTCAAGTACTTTATTTTGTGTAAGCGAACGCAATTTATTAAAATGCAGTAAAGTTCAGTAAAGAATAGTAAAAGCTTTTGGGTTCTCGAACGCACCTAACTTGGCAGCCACACGATCATGTTTTGCCTTTAAATTCCTTTCAATTTGCAATACACTCTCACTTATTTTACTAAGTGCTGCTTCACACTCTTCAAGTTTTAGCCCTCAAGTCTTGAGTTTTAATGAGAGAATGGAAAAGAGAATGCAATTTCTTTGCCTTTTTGCTTGCAATTTTACCATTCCATTTGTTGGCAATTTTACGTTAAATTTAACAGCTGATTACAAGTTTATGTTATGTAAATTTTGACAAACATGTAAAAGACTATCAAGAAAAACTTGATCGTGAGACAACAGGTTAACGAATGAAAGAATCACTTTCAAAGAAACGTCGGCAGAATAATAGTACAATATTTTTTATTGCTTAGCTTATGGGGCATGGGAGAACGTATTTATGTAAACTCATAATTTGATCATTTGAAATCATGGAAGAAGGTGCAGTGTAAAAAGTCATTTATCAAAATTTATTTTTGTTAATATTAATGTTTTTGTCGATCTTTATTATTTAAATGTATAGTAATTTATTTTAAGCTTTGTGATTGCAAAAATAAAAATAATTTTTTAATGAAAATAGATTTTTGACAAGCTTACAAATCGTTTTATTAATTTTCTCATTTTTTACATCCAGAATTTCGCTTTTTATAAGAGCTTTGGTAACTAGTTACCCTTAAAATACTTTAAAGTTAAATTGTTACAATAGACATTTTACCTTTTTGGAAGGTAATGTGTAGACATATTTTTGAACTTTTTATAATAACTTATTTTTTGGATGTATGTAGGAATAAAAATAAGTTAGTTAAATGTGAAAGCGTTCATTTTTAAACATATCTTGTAAAATGCAATGCTTCTTTCAGTAGAACTGTGATGAGTAAATTTGCTTTTTTTTTTGATAACTCAACACATTTTGAAATATTATATTTAATGTGGTAAACATTTTGATAGTTTTAATTTTTTTTTACAAATTATTGCAAGCAACTAATAAAATTGTGAAAATATTAAATCTAGACTTCTTATTCTACTTACTATTTAGAGCATCTATTAACTGCTGTTGGCTATTGACTGCATGTGCCCATGTTAAAGCAGTCAAATTTTCTTTAGCGCCGTTTTCATTTATCATAATGGTTTTGGTATCTCCTCTTTGATGTGAAACTAGAATGTATACCAATAGATCGATTGGCCGTATGTTCGTTATTAGTATTTATTAAAAACTTTAAGTAAAACGGTTGATTACAAATCATTAAAAAATAAAAAAAAGTTATTCAATAAGCAATATTACAATGATGGTACATTACTAGATTCTTTTTTTTAATTTAAAGTTTTTGAACACTATTCTCTGTACAAATCAGTTCCTTTAGTTTATAGTCACTACTGCTTTTAGTCAAATTAGCGATGTAGTCAATTTTATCTGTTTATTTTGCTGCTATAAGTAAATTTAATATAAAGTAATCAAAGGCAAAAGAAAAGAAATTATTGGCACAAAAACGAACGTGTGCAAGCAAAAATTATAAACCTTCTGTACTGGTCAAAAGTCAAAAGTTACTGAAAAATACATATCGTGTTAAAATGCTTAAGGCTGTGCGAACGTCGCTGTACCCGTAACGTAGTACGGTATATTACTGGTACATCACGTTAACACGTTGGGGAACTTAAGGTACTTTTACACGGCAAGTATTTTGCTGCAGTGGCTTTGTCAGATGTAAAATCCATATGTAATTCCACAAGTCTGCCAAAATTGACTAATACAGAAGGTTTACAGTTTTTGCTTTCAAACGTTCGTTTTTGGTTTCATCTGACATAACCTAAAATCGTTCACAACAGCATATTATATGCGCTCGATTTAAGTCGCGATTGGTGTCGGAAAATGACGACGTACATCGAAACAACGTAAATCGAATTTAAAATTGTTTATATGTGCTTTATAAAATTTACCTCCTTTTATTAAAAATCACGCCTTAAAAAGCCTAATAAACGAATAAAAAAACATTTACAGAAATAAACAAATAAGATATGTAGTATATTTAAAAACCAAATATCGATATTTGGGACCCATGGGGAATCATGGACCCGCCAGAACAAAATTATGTTATGAGGTTAAGATTCGTGTAAAATTCTTTGTGCCGAATATTAGTTAGATATCTTCATCTATATAAGATTTGTTTCCCTTTAAGCGATTTTTAAGTGATAAGGGACGTATTGTTAATTTTGGATTTACAAACACCAAATTTTATTCTAAAAGTTTTTTTTCGCTTACTTTTGCATCAATACCCACAATTATAAAAAATATATGGTAGAGCGTAGCATTTGTACGCGAGCTATGGTCAAATATGGACCGATTATAAAACACAAGCAACTAAGGCAACATAAATCGAATGGCGACGTTAATCGAATTTATAAGGCATAATAAATTTTACGACGCAAATCGAATCGCGGCGAAAATAGAATTTAGAAGGCACAAAAAATTTGGCGACAAAAACCGAAACAACGTAAATCGAGGCGACGTAAATCAAGGGGATTACAGTACTAACCAAGGCGAATTGATAACAGGTGATCCTAAAAGCCCTGCTGATAACTTTTTTCTTTAGTTTTATAATTGTTGGATGTCAAAATTTTGTTTCTGTTTTGATTTGTTTCGGTTTTTGACATTGTACAATGATTTTACAAAAACAAATTGCTTGTGGTTTTTGTACGAGTTGTACTTGCTGTACTACCGAGATTACCTGGAATGAATTCGCCTTGGTACTAACTCACATTTCAATGCGCTCTTTAATGTGTTTCCGTTTATTTAAAATGTTTAAAGAATATTTGTAAATAAATATTTTATAATGTATAATGTATGCCGCCACAAACAAATGACTTGCAAACAGTTGATGTCAGATGGATTATCAGTTCAAAATATAACACGTTCTAATTAAAAATATTACACTGAAAATTCGAGCTGACTTTTACAGAAGCAAATTGTTTTTGCTTTTGCACGACATGGTATTCATTTTGCAGTGGGAAATTATGTTTTTTTTAAATATTATATTTAGACCCACAAGCAATGCTGCGTTTGAAATTTTAAAACGCAAAGTAAATTTCTGTAGAAAGCAAAATTACAAAATATTTATGACATTGTTTGTGTTTTCAATGTAATTCTTTGGGGTTGCATTGCGATTTACACGATTAGGGCCATACATTTATTGACTATTCTTCTAGTCCCACCGATATTATAACAAGTTAAGTAATATATTTAAACCCATAATCTTTTTAACTTTTTGTTTCACATCTTAATATATAAAAAATCCGTGTCACTGTGTATGTTTCGAATTATCCCGCCTATGTCTACAATAAGGCAGTGGGCTTTTTACCAATGTATATACCAAGCTATTTTTTTTTCCATATTTGTAAATTGTTGCTGTGGCCGTTCTCTAGATATACCGAAATTTAATTTGATCCACGCCCACCTCTCCAATCCCGCAAATTACTTACAGATGTTGTCTTTATATTGATAGCCATTCTAATTGTACCAAATTTAGACAATTTTACATTTATGTATATGTCTTCAAATATACGGGATTCTATTTTGTGCCACGCTTACCTATCTAACCACGCCCACTTTTTGACCGATGTTGCGCATTGAACTTTAGCTATGACTGTTCTCTATTTCGTATTGGTATGCAAGGAACCACGCTCACTTATCCACTCCCACCTTTTTTGACAGATGTTGCGTGTCGATAACCCAGCTAGCTATGTGTACCAAATTTGAACAACTTTTATCTTACCGTTCTCTAGACATAAATAAATCTACTTTATGACACGTCCACTTCACCAATCCCGCAAAGATTTTGTCAAACGTTGTGTATTACTAGCCAAAAAGCTTGTACCGAATTTGAAAACTGGCTTTTGTCGTTCTCCTGATATAAAGATATCTACAATCTCTTCGCATGGGATGTGCCACACCTTCTATTCCGATTCCGCCCAAACTTTGTCGGATGTTGCGTACTGATAACAGATGTTTTTACTTTGTATGGGAGTTGTAACGCCCACTTCTCCAATACCGTTTAGAGCGGCTGTGTAATGATAACCCAGTTATGTGTACCAAATTTGGCCATCTATTACCTTACTGTTCTCTAGATATAAATAAATCTATTTTATGTCACGCCCACTTTTCCAATCTCGCCAAGATTTTGTCAGATGTTGTACATTACTAATCAAGATGCAAGAAACATTGGCTTTTGCCGTTCCCCAGACATCCAGAGATCTATGATCTCTTTGTATGGAAGGTGCCACTCCCACTTTGCGGATGTTGTGTATTCCTAACTTAGATGTTTTTACTTAATTTGGAAACCTTCGCTTTAATTGTTCTCTAGATGTGGATTGATAACCCAGATGTGTACCAAATTTGGACATTTATAACAAAACATTCTCAGGGTGTAATACCATTTAGATTACTTGGTACTTTTTCTAATCAGCGGTTACCATTTGATCATTTTTAATTCCCATCAATGCGTGAGTTGTTTTATGAATACTAATGCTTTTTTGTTTAGATTTCTGAAAAACAGATGACACGTTTTTACATGTTCCATGTGCACAATCGAACTTTAGTACGTTACGTTCCTTTTCATTAAATTTACGGTCAGCTAAAGCGGTCTTTAGTATGTCCACTATCACCACTAGTGGAGGTGGAGAGTATAAAAATAAATCCAATTAAACCATAATAAGCGGTACCCAAAATTAAAAACCAAATGAATAAAAACATTCGGAAATACGTGTGATTGTTTTGTTTTGTAAAAAAATTACTTTATATATACTTTGTTATGTTTTTAATTATTTGTTCAACTTTTTTCTTATAATTAATGTGTTAATGAAATTTTATCTAGGAATCGAAAATTTAACTATAATTTACTACGCTGTAGTTATAAACAAACACAAAGTTACTGTAAGCAGGGTTACCGTTGGCATTTTTTTAAAAGGGATCATAACTAGGGTATTTCAAAGTAAAAAAGGGTAATTTTTTTATAAACCATATTTACCAATAAAGCGAAAGAAAAAAGTGCATTTTAAAGAAAATATAAGACAAAATAGAGAGAATAAAGCATGGAATCGCAAGTTTCTGCTTTGAGTCTGTTCAAAATTTGATTTAAAGCAATGCAAATTTCGAAAACGAATTTATTTAAATTTGTGAAAATAGTTTGAATACATCTGTTTTTTAAATTTCCGACCTCAAACTTCAACTTTTCCGCATTTGGCTTCACACGTTTTGTTATTTAATACGAGTTGTAAATTTTAATTTACTTTTTTATAACTTAAATTTGTTGACAAAAGCCTCTGCTCTAAAAATGATGTCTTGAATTCGGAAACAATTTCAAGATAATATATGTATAATAATAATAATATAATATTAAACAACATTCATTCTCGTCTTTTTTTATTATTTATACAATTTCGTGGCATAAAATTAAAAAATAGTCCAAAAGTGAATTGACTTTAAACAGGGACCGTAACAGTTATTCCTTTCTTCATAAAATTTTTATTTTTTTGAACAAAAACAACAGTTATTTTTTGATTTTTTCGATCAAAAATAACAGTTATTTTATGATTTTTATTTTTTTGGACAATAATAACACTTATTTTTTGATTTTTATTTTCAAAAAATAACTAATTTTTGATCGAAAAAATAAAAATCAAAACTTTAAAAATCGTAATATTTTACCATAGAAAAGTTCATGAGGATCAATTTGTTATACTTAAATCAGTTTGCCAGCATTTGCTTCTATATGCTTTTTTTGTTTTAAATTTCAAAATAACTGGTTTTTTGGTCCCTGATTTAAAACGATACAAAAGTGTACTTTAGAAAAGGGTCATAAAAGTGGTAAGGTTCTTAAAAAAGTGTAAAATTTGCCACTTTAGTGGCATAAAGGCAAAGCTGTGCATATATAATCTGCTTGCAACATGCCGCTTAAGGGTAGTGTACACGATCACAAAGTCTTCCGTATTTTGTGGAATATTTTCAAACTATAATTTGATCAAAGATCGATTTTGGTCAAAATACGTACGACAATAGCTGTTGCAGTAGTGTTGCCGAAAAACCAAAAGTGACACGAAAGGGCAATTTAAAAAAAGGGTCATAAAAGGTTTCAAAAAGTCAAAAAAGGGTAAAATTGATTTTTAAGAGTCACAACGGTAACGCTGACTAAGTTTGCGGCCAAGGCGAATTCATTTCTAGTCAGAGTCACCGCTAGTCATTTTTGAAAAGTCGCAAAAAAGGTCGTTTGAGAAAATAAAAGTCGTTCATCTTTTTTAAAGTTTTTTTTTTTTTTAATAATAAAAAGCATAAGAAAACAATTAAAACAGTCAGTTGCATTTTTTAATTTTCAGAAGACATTTAACATTATTAATGTGTTATTTTGTTTTTCAATGTCGCTGAAGATGATTGTTTTGGCTTACTAAAAGCTTTTTAAAAACACTGCAAAGAGACCGCTATGACTCCATGCCTCTGAACACGTATTTCTAGCTTGATTTCCTTTTTTGCTTTTAGATTTTTCATTTCGTTTTAACGAGAAATCTTATTTTAAAGACTGAAATTAATTTTATTTTTTTAAGTTAAAAGCTGTCCATGTTTTACGATAACTTTTTCTTTCATTGACTAGGCGGCTAAAAAAATTTTAAGCGCTTCAAAAACTAAAATTTTTTTATTTTTAAAAGTTTTTTTACAAAAACTATTCTTTGCGAAAAATTGCTTAAATACAATGTATACCTATATGACAATGTTGCAAAGAAGTGATAAATGTGTTGCCGATGAGCAATATTCTGTGCATTGCTTTTCAATTTTGACGGTGTTATTTTGAGGATTTTCTTTTGATAAAAATAATAAGAAAATTTACAATTTACTGCAAATTAAATGTTTCTTGTGAAACTTTAAAAAAAGGGTAAAAAGTCGCTACAAAATAAAAAAGTCGCAAAAGTCGGTGATAAAAAGTTCTCACAATAAGTCGCAGATCACAAAAACAGAGTCAAATTGCGACTTTAGTAGGGCAAACAGTACAACATACTGGTTGGCGTTGAAAGCACAGCTGAGATAATTATTTTTTTCTTAAGGTACATGTACACGACATGTTTTTTTTACATCTTAATTGTCAACTTTTTAAGCCGCATGTAATTGTACATGTTTGTCAAAATTGCTGCTTTACATAAGGTTTATAATATTCTGCCGCAAACATACATGTAATTTTCTCCTGACATTGTCTCTGTTTTTTTTTCGCATATATATTGCAGAAGCCATAGTAGTTCTCCGTACCAAAATAGCGTGCTTCTGCCACAAAATTTGCGCCGTTATAGAGTGCAGCCATCTTAACATGTTTTTCTTTAAATTCGAAGATTCTGATTTAGTACTATGCTCACACTTGTGTTTTTAAGCGCGTATAAGGAAGTCGAACGTGATTAAGCCCTAATCACTTCAAAATCGGAATGATTAACCATACATTTAAGTTATTTGTTAAGCACTACAAATTGACATGTTTAAAACTACATCATTTCATTAATCACATAGAATCCTCTGAACACACCTCAAACTGAGTATGATGTAGCATCGGCCACAATAAACGGACCTCAAATGTGTACAACCGTCCACGATGTCTTCTTAATGTTTTTTAAATAATCCATAAATTTTCACAATGTTATCATTTATGTATATGCATTTTTTATCAATTTCTAATACTTCAAAAACAAAAATTTGAATCTCTCTGATATATATGATCCTGAAAATAATGTAGAAACTGGAAAATAAAACTTAATTGACGGATATATCATTAACGAGGGTGGAACAAAAAGTTTTGAAAAGAAAACAGCTGGGGCTAGAAGGAGTAAAAACCGAGTATATCTGAAAGATAATCTTACTCCTATGGCTGCCAAGCTTCAAAAATTGTGTCGATCGTTGGTTAAAGGTGGGCAAATTTTCTATTTCAAAATGAGGAATAAATCAATTCCTAAATGTATTATCAAACCGATTGCTGGAGGTGCTGAGAAAACTTTGGATCTTGAACAATGTCTTGAGCTGTTTGAAAAATCTGTGTGAGATCAATATTTTAAGTTAAAAAGCACTTATACTATATATATATATATATATGTATATACTCGTATATATTTTTTTTATTACTCTTCTAATAATTTATATACAATACACACCCCTGTAAATCGAAAACATAAAACGCAGGAATTTTAAAAGTAATTTTTAAATAAGAATTATGTAATAAAAGAAATTTATGATAAATATTATACAAATATTTCTCTATAAAACAGAATTTTATAACAAAAATTATAAAAATTAGATTAAAAGTTTATTAAAAACAGCTTCCAAATTCGTGCGTTTTCGATTTCCAGCACACCCCTGATATTCTTAATTTTCGAAATTAATTTTATATTAATGTTTTTTTTTTTGGAAATGTGTAATCAGTTTATCTTTTGTTTTTTATTACAAAATGGAAGTCTTTAATAGTGAAGTCATCATTTTAATGAAGATTAGTAAAGTGATCCAAACTTTAAAATTGTGTATCCAATTGTCAGTATTATATTATATGTACATACAAAAAAAAGAAAAAAAAAAGGAAATTTTCTCTGGAACGAAAGGTTGATGTTTTTTTATCTTTATTCCACTAAATTTCTAGAATCATTATATCCAAAAATCCCTTCATTTTCAATTTCGGTGTTGCCACTAAATCACTTGATTTTTTATTTCCGCCGTTGCTAACTTTCGTTCCTATCTTGGCGGACGTTAAAAATTTTACTATCAGAAATTTTCTAGTCTTGGGCTTAATCGTTCATTTTGGTGACCAGTGATTTTAGTTCATTTCAAAAAATGAATTAGTTCGTTCTTTTAGTTCACTAGTTCATTTTCGGGCAGCTGGTCTTTTGTGTCAGTGGGTCTTTTGAGTCAGTTGTCGCTTTCGTTCAGTCATTTACTTGTCTTGGCATCTTGGTCTTAACTAAACAATCGGTTGAATAATGTGTTAAAAGAAACAAGTATAGTATACTCATGTGATATTACACTCAAAATATAATGTAGGTAAATTTAAAAGAATATTAAGTTTTAAAAACTGAAAATGTAATTAGAAAACGAATCATTTCAATTTGAATAAAGGAATTTTACGGTTATTTTTTTAATGTTCATTTTATAACGTAAAAATTCATTAAAAACTAATTAACTTTTCTCTTTATTTTAAATTAAAAAAAATACAAACTACAAAAAACATATTGAAAGGTGCTTTCAGTTAATTTTAGCTAAATTTGAATTACGTACTAAGACAGCTAAATAAGTATTTTATCCTGTCATTATTATCTAGGAAATGATCCAAATATTTTTTGTTTTTTATTTTCTTTTATTTATGTACACATGTTTGTACACAAGTGTTTCAGTTTTATTTTATGCATAAAAAAAACTGAACATATTAACAGAAACAAAAATCAATTAGGGGTTTCATGATATCGCTTAAAAGTTTAGCAATCTGTGCAAGCTGTGCATTGTTACGCCTGCCTGAACTGTCAAAAATTGTATTAATTATCTACACAAACTTCGTAAATTTGCCCAACATTTCTGACTCGTAAACTTGCGCTGTTCAATTGTGCATTTATCCAAACAAATTTTTTAATGCTTACCACCGTCTTTAATAAAAAATTCAAGTGTCAATAAAATCAAAAACAATAAATTCTTACAATAATTTAAGCAAATTAGTCTTTTTTGCTTTCGTTATGCATGTTTAAAAAACAAATTTCACCTTTTATTCACATATGTATTTCAACTTTTGTTTTTGTATTTTTTTTTAATTTTGTTTGTATTGACATTTCAGTTTAAAATGTAATTAATTGTTTTATATTACACATAAATTAAAAAGGGTCTTTATGAAACGAGTCTTGCAAGTTTTTCCATGGTAATTTTAATCGAGATTATGAAAACCCTTATTATTTTGTTGTAGTTTATTTTTGAAACAACATGTAGAAACAGTTCAAATAGCTTAATTATAAAATAACAAAATTTTCATTAATTTTTAACTTTACGGAAAACGATTTAAATAAATTACATTCAGTTACTGTAAAAGTATTTTGAGTGTACCCAAAAATAGAAAACAATAAGCCCACCCCAAATTCGCAACTATTTTTTTCAGTTTCTTTTATATACCAAACATGGTACAACTAAACAAGGTATACTCGTTGCTATAAAAAGTAAAACAAGACAAAAACCACAGGCAATTTGTTTTTGTATTTTCTACCGAGACCTAAAATTTTGTCCGGCATAGACAAGAGGACAAAATTTTAGGTCTGCCGGAGCGCGGAAGGTCTTTAACACTTTTCACCTTTTTTACTTATCATATATTTTTTTTAATAGTATTATGACATCTGCTAATAGAACTGCCAATAGCACTGCCAATTTCTCCCAAAAATTTGCCTTCAGATGCCAATTTTACCACTAAATTACGAGTTCTTACTGTAGTCTGCTTACTCATGTTGACTATTATTTATAAGCCAAAATTCACTTGACTTGTTATTGATCCGTTTATATGGGATAATTAAACATCAGTAATATGTAGGCAAAGAATAAAAAAACCAAAAGTAGCGGTCATTTTACCGTTATAACACTGGAACATTGAAATAATATAAAAGTGTACCTACACTTTTTTTTGACGCGTAAAATAAGGCGTTTTCTGAGATTATTGTTAATTTGAAAATGAGGAAGAAATAAATGACAAATTTTTTTTATTTAAATAAACAAGTACTGAATACACTTGAAAAAAATTAAAACAGTTTATTTGTACTCTCCCCCTTTTAACATCCTTAGACTTATAAATGTTGAACTGATCGCTGTACACTTTCTTTTGACGCTGACTGTATGTATGTTTCTCTAAAATGTAATAAAAAGGGTATACACTTTGTTTATTCTCTTGTTTGTAAATTTTATTTTAAATTTATAATTGGTATTAGCTCTGTTCCAGATGCATAACGAAACAGTCCGAACTTGCACAAAGTTACCCAAAAGCGTTCCACATAACAATTTTTGTGCAATTAAGAGAGTAATTGAGACAGTATTTTTTTTAATTTCCTGTACAAATTTGCACGAACTTTTTATTTGGGTAAGTTCGGACAAGAATAAACAATCAGCTGTTTTTTTAATTTGAAACTGAAAAATTAATCAGAAAATTTGCAAGCAAAAGAAAAAGTTTAGTTTTTATTAAAAAATATATTAGAAAGCAAAATGTAAACTTTTAATGAAAAAATGAAAGTGGTAAATGCATTATTGCATACATATTTCCCTTAATCTTTAACATAAAAGAAAACAAAATATAAAAAATTACAATGATGCAAATGTTTTTGTTTTAAAATGTTATGACTTTTAAGCGTCTTAAATCATTAAAATAGATCTTAATTTGAAAAGTAAGCATCATTATTATTTGAAGAAGTGCAAAAATGGTTTTTTGCGTTCCAGCAATTTTGGGTAGTTTTGGCAAATTCAGAGAGTAATTTTCATTTTACTCTCATTAGTCCGAACTTGCCCGAGATCTTGTGGAACACACCTATTATTTGTGTTTCAAAATTGTTCTTTTTAAAATATTTAGTGAGTCATTGTATATTACTAAAGGGTGATTCATCGTGAGGTTTGATTTTCAATATGCAGATCACGCATGTTTAATATCAAACTGCTTTGCCATTTTTGTTCAGTATCGTTTGGCAAGTCATCATGGAAAGACTCACACCACAACAGGAGAAGCTGTTGTGAATGGGCTCTGACTCAATGTAAATTCGGTGTTTTAATAGTGATGAAGCACATTTTTGGCTCAAAAAATGCGTTAATAAACAAAAGGGTGCCCCGGTAGGCTGGTAGTGAGCTAGTCTATCAGTATTGGGGTTGCGAGTTCGATTCCCGCCAGAGACTCTGGTCTCCTGCAGACAAGCGAAGAGCTTCGCGGGATTAGCGTAGGAATAAAAAAAAAATGCCGTATATGGGCTGATGAGCAACTGCAATAGTACAAAAAGCTTCCATTAAAAAGAACGTTATGGTGTGGGGCTGGTGGAATCATTGGTCCATATATCTTTAAAAATAAGTAAAATTAAATATTAAAATATTCTACTGGAAATAATCTAAGCCTATAACATTTTACTTATTTTCAGGTTATTAGAAACACTTTTTCATTTCTTATTTTGAAAGTTAATAAAAATAAGCGCTTTTATTGATTTCATGCTTTAGGTACCCCTCATCTTTACTACTTTTTAAATCAGAAAAAAACTACGCAAATACAATAAATTATTTAAAAATCTCCATCGGTTTCCAAAACATGGCAGTTTCTAATATAAAAATCACATTTGCGATTTTTTTCTTAACAAAAAACTTAAGAAAATTAAATTTGTCGAATTTTCCCGATTTTCATTTAAAGTTGACTTATGCAACAACGAAAAGGTAAATAAAAATATTAAAAATGAAAATACATATATTCATTCGTATTATTTTTTAAGGGAGAAAAAAGTAACCAAAATTAAAAATTAAAAACTAAAAAAAAAACAGCGCCTCTGCTTATAACTGTTACTGTCCCTGATTTATATAGCTTTCTTTCAATAGTCCTATTGCCTCCAACCTTTGCCAACCTTGGGTAAACATTGAAGTTATATTTATTTGCATATACATAGTGAACATATTCGAAAAATAAAAATGGTTAATATCACTGTGCAAGAAATTGACACTTTTTTTTCGTGACAAGCTGGGCACCTGGCGTTTTAACATAATTCGGGTACGCTGAATCCAGTGGTGCCCGCGGTTGTTTAAGATTGGCTCTGGTTTTCGAGATATACCGTTATTTATTAAAATGGTGGAGGTTGCACAACATATGCTCGCGTAACTCAAAAACCCTTTAGCTAATCCTGCAGATTCCAACAAATATCCCCTTATAGCGAATCAAGTTGTTAGCCGTTATAACAGTGTTCGAGCATGGCTGTTACTTGGTGAAATCTCTCGCCATGTTGATCAGACTCGGCTGGTGATTGTTCATTCAATTTTTCGGCCTGGTAATGCAAAAAATTTATTTTCAATGACATTTTGACGTAAAATTTTTTAAATGCGTTTTTTGTGCCATTTACAATACAAAACAAAAGAACAAATATTCAAATTTATGCTATTCCAAAGAAATATGCATGCATTATTACCACACTTTCACTTTGCGTTAGGAATTTTAAAAAATCCACAGTTACCGATTAACAAATTCTTAGAGTGAATTTCGAAATTTTGTTAAAAAAATTATTTTTTTTTCCAAAAAAAAAAATTATGTTTCTAAAACGATTGCGGATATTAGAAAGAAGTTTTACTTTTCTTAAAGGAAATTTTATTGCGGAATTTCAGTTTTTTAAGTATTTTCAATTAAGAAAGAAGAATAAATTTATAAATAAAAACTTTAACTTTAACTAATTAACAACAAAAATAAATGTTTTAAAATTTTTAAGTTTGGTTATTATAAAAAATAAAAAAATTCATCTTTTCTGAAAAAATCAAAAGTTGTAGACAGACTGTAATCATTTATAGCTTATT
Source organism: Pollenia amentaria (assembly GCA_943735925.1). Taxonomy (NCBI): domain Eukaryota; kingdom Metazoa; phylum Arthropoda; class Insecta; order Diptera; family Polleniidae; genus Pollenia; species Pollenia amentaria. The sequence continues at coordinate 246,917,634 of OX031007.1, read as the reverse complement.
TTGTTTGAAACTTTTTTTTTTATGCGCGTAGAACCCTGGCCTTAAATTTTGCACCTGCAGCGCCTGAGATACCCCTAGACGGGCCAAATGTATGACCAGCGCAACTTTATTTTCCATTCCCATCATTTGTTTCTAAGGCCTAGGATTCACTCCTAGGGGGGTAAAATGTATGACCGACCTCCAATGTATTTTGTTCTTAACATTTTCTTAAAACATAGTTGCAATATCTCCACCCCTTAGGGGGGCTCCCATACAAATATGGCCGTTTAATGAAATTCTTAAATTTGGCTACTGCAGCGCCTAGGATGCCCCTAGATGGGTCAAATGTATGACCAACCCCACTTTATTTTTCATCTCAATCATTTATTTCTAGCATACCCACCCGCTATCTCCATTCCTTAAGGGGGCTTCCATACAAAATGTTCAATGCAGACTAGAAATATATTGAAGAAAAAGTCCCATAAATTCCCAGAAGTCGCCCCTAGTGGTATATAATGTTATTATGTTAATTATTATAATACATTTTTTATAAATTATTAAAATATTTATTTTTTGTTATAAAATAATTAATATTAATTGTTTATATTTTACATATAATGAAAGCTTTTAAAAGTTATCACGGAAGTTAATGAAAATTTAAAATTTTCTTATAAACTTAATACTCTTAACACTAACTGCCTGGCCCACAACGACGACAAGAACATTTCTTTCGTATATTTATATTGAAAACAAAAACAAATTTTAGTTTTTTATTATTGGCTTCAATATAAATATGCGAGAGAAATGTTCTTGTCGACTTTGTGTAACTGGCAGTAAATAAATTTAAGATTTTTGTTAAACAAACAAAAAAAAAAAAAGGAATATTTTACAAATTTTGTATTATTCATACTTCTAATGAAAGGGAACAATTTAAAACTTGTAAAAAACATATGTATGTATATATATAAATATGTAGTACATATTAAACATAAAGTGGATATAAAAAATTAATTAGTTTTTTGCTCTAGACTTATAAAGTTCAATAATGGTTTTGCAATTACGTGAGGGTTGAGTGGTTTGGTCTTTAAACATTATTTTTATTTTGTGTTAGTTAAATTTCATATAAAAATACCAGCCTTTTATAGTAAAACGAACACAAATTAAAAGTTTAACCTGTTGCTAGTTTAACAATAGTACTTCATTGTGTACATTGATCACACGTGCACACTTAAGGTAAGCTTTTATAAACTTGTTGTAACAAAAAAATATGTATACGACTAATTAGCTGCTAAATAAAAATTAAGGAAAATAAATATAAGATTTAAAGATAATTAGCAATTAAAGATGACCTTTCTTTTAATGCGTGTTGCTTATGTTTATGAATTCACTAAATTATGTCATAATTTTATGAAACTGTTATTTGTACCTAGATTTTTGGTTTTGTTTGTTAACAGTCATATAACTAAACACAAACAATTCAGTTAAGATCAGGGATCACACAAAATGATTTTTTCATATTTTAACTATTAAAAAATTTAAGAAAAAAGTTGCATGTACAAGAAGAACTGTTCGGATATTAATTTGTATTTCTGTAGTTTTTTTTTAAATTATTTTTAATGATTAGTTTTTACGTTTCATTCTTATTGCTTAGAAAATAAAAGTTTTTATTTGGTGATAAATTTTTGCTTAAAAAACAAAAGTAACTTTTGGGGTTTTATTTTATTTTTAATTACAATTATAGGAAAAATGTACAAGTAAATGCAAATAAAGGATTTTTCTTTTACTAAAACTAGAATTAACCGATTAATTAATGCACGAATTTAAAATATAGGACCCTATTACGGTTCACAACTCAACTCGGTTGAGTTGTAATTTCTTAAATTTTGTATTATGGTTTACAACTTTGCAAGAAAAACATCAAAAGATTACAACTCATCACAACCAGTTGTTTTAATTACAACTCAACTCAGTGAACCGTAATAGGGGCAATAACAACTTTTATAAAAGTATTATAAAACTAATTTTTTTTTAATTCATTTAATACATTTTTTGCAAATCTGAAATAATTTCAAAGTTTTTTTTGGGTGTCAAAAAGGGGGGAAAGTAAAAAAAAAAATCAAAAAATAACACGAGCACAAAACTCGTTCTGTTAACTTATATTTAAAACAAAAACATATTTTGAAATGTTGTTTAAAATATAAATTCTAAAAACAGGCAGTTATTTTCGAAGAAAAAAAAAAACCCACAAATATATATTATTTTCTGAGCAATAATTTAAACTAAAAAAACCGTTAAACGTAGTTGTTTAAATAAAACAATTAATTGGTACTGACTGTCCCTGGTTTTGATTAGATAAGTTAAAGAAAAAACTTGCATGCTAATGGAACAACTTAAACGGGATAATTTATCAGCTAGTTATCACATTTGAATTAGACGTTTGATTCAATAAATTACTATCCAATAAACCTTCATTCAATGATTCATTGGTGCGCAACCGATTAACACCTTTACGTTCCAAAAGATAAAGATGTTCTCGTGTTCGGTGGTGAGGAGATTTTGGAACGCTAACTGAGGCTGTGGTCGACAATGGTCTAAGTAAAACACTTTTCCCTTTGGGATCGTTCCATAAATGAGTTACATATTTTGTGGGATACCAGCAAATCATTATGACACCCATGGCTAAAAGAATACCAGTGATTATTTGACCCACTAATACTATAAGTGGTACTAAAGCAATCTCTGAGGCAATTTCTGGTGTAACACGCACCCGTTCTTCAGCCCACATAAGGGGTATAAAAGTACGGGGTAAATTGCTAAAACCACTGAAATAAATTTAAAAAAAAAATTATTTAGTAAAGTTACTTTTAGTTGGGTTTCGTTTACTTACTTTATGCCATTTACTGATTCCAGTAAATAATTTGCCTGAAACCCACCGCCTACATCCATCGGAACGCCAGCATTCGGTTCCAGAGTCATAAAGAACTCATGTTTTTCCTTCTCAGGCTTTAATCCTTCGACAGCCTCTAAATAAACGGGATCAGCCTTGTAAAAGTGCGGAAAAGACATGTAAATTGAGGAATTGAATTTACAAGGCGCTATATTGAAAATGCCAGATGCTTCACATTTGCCATTAATGCAAAAGCATTTGTTTTCGGGAGATAAAGTATCTTTCATAAAACAATCAAAAAGAAAAAAAATTTTAAATCTATTTTAACAATAAAATTAATTTTAAATAACTGTGGTTTTCATGGGCAACCGTGTACGTCTTAAAATCCAATTTGTTATGCCAAACCCCAAGTCTAGATCAAACTATCGACTAGGTATTGAACTTTTTGAACTTGGTTATTATGGTAAAAAATCAGAATTGGTCCATCTTTTTTAGGAATTTTTAGAACCATGTAAAGAGTGTTTAAGATTAAGCAATATGAAAAAAATGGACATACGCGGTTGCCCATGAAAACCACAGAACTTACTATTATTCACTAGTCTTTCGGTGCCACTAAATTTATATGCGGTTACGCCATGAATAGCAACAGTTTCGGTATAATCCAATGGTACAGCACGGCATATATTGGGTACATAAAGAAAAACGGAATCTTGAGGTGTTAAATTAGGTGGAAAGAATTCACCCATAGAACCTTTAACACGACCACATTCACCTTCAAAGACACCATTATAAGTCTTGTAATTCCATTCATTAATTTGGCCCATTTTTCGAATATCATCAACACCGGTGAACATATTAAAATGGCCCTCATAATAAGCACTATTGTTGCGCTATAAATACACAAATTTACACACATTTGATTAAATTTATTTCCGATTTATTAAAAGCGAATTTAATTTACCGTGTACAACCATCCAATACGATCGAAAGGCACTTCGACAGCACTTGTAAATTTTGAGACAATACCACCAATGGTTACCAACGGATCTTGATAGCCGGCAAATAACCATTCCTTGGCTGATTTTGTTATGAAAAATGTTTTCTTATATGCACTCAGGCCACGGTTAAGGAAGAACTTCTCAAAATTTGATTTGTTTTTTAAACTTAAAGCGGCAGACTGTAAAAGCACAATTCAAACGTTTTATAACAAAACAAAATTTTTTCAAAACTTACATGTGCCACCGTATCAACAGTTGTTATTTTATCGGTCATAGAACCGTTGCTGCCCTCTTGATCAAAATGAAAAACAGATTTCTTACGAAATGATACTGAAAAATTTGTATGCCATTGTATATCGACTTTATCGGGAGCCTCACGAAATCTGTATGGTCCCAACTGTTCAAAACGTGGTTTCTTTGTTGAGCCAATATAAAAATCTTCTGGATTTGTCCAGTTAAAAAGGTAGACATCAAAATTTAAAGGTAATGGTGATACTTTCCAGCCTTCATATGCAGGGGATTTCTCACTTAAAGCCATTTCCTGTAATATGACAAAAAAAAAATTACTTTAGAAAAAGTTCAGTAAAAAATAGATTTTTGAGTCATGTTTGTGATAATGAGTTCATTAGGGTTTTAAGTAAAATAACATAAGAGTACCATCTTTCAAAATTTGTTTAAGATAATAACAAAGTGAGTAGTTTAAAACATCAAAAACAAATTTTATAGATCATATATATTATATACATATGTATATAATAAATTATTGCGAGATAATGAAACAACAATACCAATAACAAATAAATCAACAATGTTTTATGTCTACTAATCTTAAGCAGAATTTGGTATAAGTTAATGACTAATCCGTACTACGAAAGACTTGTGGGCCTTTGTACCAGAATATTTAATAAGGTGCCATGTGAGTTAAGTACATAATATGTATATCCTAGGGAATTTACGGCATTCAACAAAAATCCAAGATTCACTACTTTATTCTCGTTCTTTTAAAAGACTTAAGAAAGAATAATCGACAAGTCGACTGGTTACTCACATACAGTGTATCAATTTAATAAGTACACACTTCATACTTTGCATCATAATTCTTCCTATTTTTTTTTCTTTTTTTGTCAGGTTACAATTTTTTACCGCATACTTTATCTTGCTACTATCTAGATAACAAAACCAAAAAATGTAATTGCCTACTTCAATCCCTTTATTTTTTTGCTTTATAAGTTCATGAGTTTTAAGTTGTTAATTATCATTATAAAGAAAGGTTGTATATTTGTATGTCAAAGCCGGTCTGTACAGTATAATAATCTAAAAAAAATCAAGGTAAATTAAAGTTAAAGTGTGTAAAAAACCCAATTTGTTTTAAAATAGTCTTGGTGCTGAATAGGAGTTATCTTACGGTTTGAAGAATGTTGTAAAAAAGTTGTTTTAAAAAATAACACTAATCGAAGTTACCCATACTGTTAATAAAAGTAGTGCTACTGTACAAAATAAGTATTTATTATAAAAAAATACAACTCCGAAAGTTCTACAGAAAACAAGCCGCGTTCGGGTCGCCCCAAAGTATTCACTAGCCAAAAAAAAGAGAAAAAACCAAGATAAGGACACAAAAAATTCAATTAGTTATTAAAACAGAAGTTCGAAAATTCTGCAATTCAGAAAAACGTTTCCGAACCAAATTTTTAAAGTGGGCTTTTTAAAACTTACGCTAATTTGGGAGAAACACAAAAGATGAAATCAAAGCATGATCAATGACATTTCTGAAAAATAATATCATTATTTAAACATCACAGTTTGTGATCACAATTTAAATCCACTAGAAGAGTCGGAAAACACAGAGCTATTTATCAAAACACAAATGACATTGCTAGGAATTATTTATGCATCTTTGCGATATCATTGCCCTGTGAAATTTTGTTTTCTACGGGTTAACTAATAGTAACTGAGCTTTTTTAATTGCTTTTTTGAAAAAAATCTCAAATCAAATTTATTTTAAAAGATTTTAAGGTGCGGTTAATCCATAACACAAAACGAAATAAAAAAAAAAGTCGATCAAAAAATCGAAAATCGATTTCCAAATCTATTAACCATTCCCTAATACGAACCATAAGACACTTATCGTTACGAAATTGCTATTATTTAACACAAAACAACTTGAACTGACTTATGACCTTATATTACGCCAATAGAAATCTTTAGGGTCATCATAGCCACCAATTATAAAAACAGAACGTGAAAGAAAGAATTGAGTTATAAAATATAATTATGGAAGAATAGTCGAACATTCTTAGCTCTGTGGCGCAGCATTTAGTTGATTGAATGCATTCAAGACTTCAAAAAGTACGAGAAAAAAAACGAGAGATACTCAACTTAAAACTGAAGGCCCAACCATAATATGCATAAGTTAGCTTAAGAGACTGTCAAAAATTAATGAAAAGTCTGTCGAATGCATAAGCAAATTAAAGAAGAATTTTAGGCATATTATTTCGTTTTTTGCGATTACTTCAAATTGAAAAGTACCAAAAATTACAGCCCTGTATTTATTTCTTTTATGTTTTAATTTGCATGCAACGTTTTAAAAAGAAAAAATTGATGTTTGTTGTGCATACTTATTAATAAAAAAGGGATACAAAATTAAAATATGTAAACTTCCTCTTTTTCTTTTTTTTATTTATCTTTTTTCATTTCAATTTATTTTATTTTTTCTTAATAATGCACAAACAGCTGATTCCGTACGGAATATGCGTTCAGTTTGGCACTTTGCTTAAGCAAATGACATTTGACGAAACTAAACGAAAATATTCATTAAGTACATTATAGTTGGCCACATATGTTTTATATGTAAGTTGTCTTAAGCGACTTCATGCATGTTATGGTTGGGCCTTGAGTTACACAACTTTCCGTTTTTTTTTCTTGTTAAAATGACGCCAGCGGGAAAACGAAGGAGTACGGATGCCTTCTAGAAGGCCTCTGTACTCCTTCTTTTGCATGTACAAAGCCTGCTCGCTCCATACTCATATCTTTTTTACACACGTTGTCATTGAGGGGTAGGCTTTCCGCTCTCGCTTCTGTTGCAGGTACCTAAGAACCCCAACTGGATAAAAAAATAACTCTTTTACTTTTGCATTGGCAAAAAAATAAAAATAAGTTCTACACCTTCTCACATAGAAGCGATGATGGATTTTTCCAATTTGTCAAATTTCTTTGCAATAAAAATTCTTTGCTATAAAAAACAGCACAGGTGTTTTCTAATAATCAATTTTACATTTGCAAAAAATAATCTTTTGGCAGTTTGCTTTTATCTGATAACTGATAAACATAAGTACTCGTAATTAAGTTGTTAATGGGTGTTTTTTTTTTTTTGATTGTACAGGAATATATAAAAAGGGAACATATGCCAACTGGGAAATTTTATAATTTAAAACACACTTTTCTTTTATCCAGGGACCGTAGCGATTAAAAGTCCTTTTAAAAAAATCACTTTTTAATGAATTTTTTAGTTTTTTTTTGCTCAGAAATTAAAAGTTAAAATTTAAAAAAAAAAAAGTTAAAATTTAATTTTTTAGGCATTGTTTTTTCTTTAATAACACTGTAAAACAAAATCAAATTTTTCCAAAATTACAAGGTCCGGCCTATAAATTTTGATAGAGGAGATAAAAAAAGACACATGTATCGGCGTTTTGAAAGTTTACATCTAAATTTCATTTGAGGAGGAGTTAAAGTTTCCTAGCTCCGGCACATTCTTATTGTTAATCGACATAAGAAACCATGTGACCCTTACATTATAGGTGAAAAGTGTGTTTAGCCAATTTATGTAGAATGTTATGCGAAATTAACCCCAAGCTCTCTTTTGTTGTGTCTTATTTCTGACTTTCTGGATGAATTTTCCGTTTTGGTGTATTCAGGAACTTAAAGTAAAAACCCCTTAAATCCCTGTTTTAATGGTGTTTTTTGCTCTTTTTTAAAAGAAGGACAAAAAAGACCCATACCTTGAGGAGTTAGAGGGTTAACATATTCTACAAAAATGTCCGCAACATTCTAGATAGATTTTCTGAACATATTTTATACCTAAAATGTAAGGGACACATGGTTTCTTATGCCGATTAACAATAAGAATGTGCCAGAGCTGGGAAACTTTCACCCCCCCTCAAATGAAATTCAGATTTAAACTTTCAAAACGCCGATACACGTGTCTTTTTTGTCTCCTCTATCAAAATTTATAAGCCGGACCGTGTAATTTTTTTTGTGTTGTAATGTGTAATAAGAATTATTTTTTGATTAGAAAAAATAGATTTATTTCTGGTGCAACTAGAGTTGTATTCTTGCATAACAAACTTGACTTATATTTTTTAAATAAAATAACAAAATTTAGTAAATTACCTTTTTATGCAAAAACTTATATTAAAAACACAATTTTAATGTTTTAAAAAACTGAACTTACAGAAATAAAAACCAATGGCGGTAAACTTTTTATTCATGCAGCAATTTTAAAAACAATAATTATTTGCGGTCCCTGCTTTTATTCGGTTTCAAGTTTGGAACTAGATTATGACTAATTGGTAATAAAAATACGTAAAATTTTACGTACATATTTTGTTTTAATAAAAAAGTAAAAAGTAAAATAGATTATATTTGTTTCAACTTTTAAAATAATTGTGCTTAAATTGAAACGGATATGTTAAGTCACTGTAAAAATAACAAAAAATTGTTTTTTAGCAAGATTAGATAAAATTATGATAATGCAAAATTCACCAGCACAATTATTAGATAAATTAACAATAATTGCGATTTAGTTTACACAAATTGTTTATTATTTTAACTTTTCCCTTAAAAACAATTTAAATTTTACTCACTTTTCCTCTCATTTGGGTAAATATCTCAATCCAGTTTAGATAGAGATACACTCCAGCCAAGATCGACAGCAGGCCGAGTCCAACAGCTAGGAAACGTCTTATACAAATGCATTGCCGCGATGACATTACGCTTCGTTCGGAAACGGAAAGAAACTAAATTTTGCCAATGGTGTAAGTCGTTGACCAACCTTGAAGGTGACAGACACTACCACGGAATCGATTTTGTGTTCTACTCTGCACTGTTGTTTTTGTTGTGGTTCTTAGTAACTGATAAAGTAAAAACAAAAGAGAATAATAACAGAGAAATATCGTATTATTAAATGAGATATTTTGCTAAATAGAAAATTTTTGTTAAAAAAACTAAACATTTTATTTGACAAGAACGTGTTGATGAGAATAATTATTGCCCACTTGTTGATGTAGACAAAAAGAAATTATGTTAATACGTAAAAAACAAATTATTTTAAATAAAATGTTTTTGTTTTATTAAGTGTAAATTTCATTATACAAAAAAAAAATTGTGACGAAAATTGTGTTGCTATTTTAAAATATTTAAATAGTTGGTTGGATTTAAAAATAACCAAACTGTAAACTAATTGATTAATATTTCTAATTTTTTAATGTAAATATGAAATTTAACAAAAAAAATGGTGTGAAATTGGAATAATTTTTTTTTTATTAAAAAAATCTAGGGATCGACCGTCTGGTGTCGGAGTTCGTCAATAAGCTATATTCGGTTGACGTTCGTCGTTCGGTAAAATTTAAGCATCTTGCGAGTGGTAAAATTTTTTTGTCTGAATTGGATATTTCTTAATTGTTTTGCAAACACTCAAAATTGCACAGAACTCAAAAAGAACGTACATAAAAGCTTCATCTTTATGTAAAGAACATGACTCAGCATATTCTGAAGTGTATACAAATATTGTTGATAAAGAAATTAAATTTTATTTGACTTGCTGCGTGTTCATCGATTTCGAACGAAAATTTCGTTCAAACTCGCATTTAAAACAAAAATATTATTTTAAAATTGGTTTTTGTTTTCAATGTATGTAAGTTAAGCGAACGAAGTTTTTCTTCAAATTCAATAAGCAGCAAATATATGTACATACCTTAAATTCCAGTCCATTTAAAAAGTTAAGGTTAAAAAGAAAAATTTCTTTTCTACCATTCAAATATTTAAATATTTAATTTTCAATATAACTGTATTGAATTTTTGGTCTATGCTATATATATACTATATCTTTACTACCGTATTCATAAATAATAAAATACATTTCAAATGTATTTAAAAACTTAATTTCCATACAAATTTTCCTTAAAATAGATTTCATATCCAATTTAGTTTTTTATGAATACGGCAGTTAATGTTTTTCAGGAAAAGAACGAAGTTATTTTTTTATATTTTAAATAATATCAAATTAACCCTCTGTCTGACAGACACCGCGAAAACAAAGTTTTCACGAACCTTTGTACAAATCCTGGTTATGATCTCATCTAATTATCTTTAAAATTGCTACCTGTACTTTGCGCTCAAGGTTCACAAGGGCATACAACCAGCCAGCCGGACGTACGGACATTGCCAGATCGAAAGTAATGGGTCTAGAACTGCGATAGGCAACCTATACTATTACCTTTTGCAATTGTATGCGCTGTATGCATTTAACATATGGGCATTTCCGTGAGAATGTCAACCACGCCTCAAAATATAAATAGCCTTGAAACTATTTTTCGAATATGGTAGAAAGTTAAAAAAAACACTCAAACTTTACTATGCAAAGGGGTTTAAAGCTTATTACAATTTTTAAAGAGCAAAAAATAAAAGTTAAAACTGACTATCTCTTTGATTCATTTTTAGTAACTGCAATCAACAATTTTCACTTTTCTGCCGATTAAATACAGATACTGGTAACATTGCAATTATACCTTAAAATTAATCTTACAACAACAATGAACAAAATTCACGAGGAGAGACCAACTATATTTTGTTTTTTTGGATGCTATTCGAATGTCACGTTCGTGGTGCAAAAATATCATTGGGGTTTGTCATTGGTATTTGATCAGCCGTACGTGTTTCAAAATAAAAGTTTAGAGCAAGATATTTGTTGCAAAAAATTATTGATCGGAATTTTTTTTTAAATAGGTATAATAAAAATTGTATAAGCTATTAAACGTCATCACGTACGATATTGTATGTACTATAAATTCAACTAAATATATCATCTTATTATGTTGGTATTAGGTTGAAATTTGATCAAAAATTATTTTTTTGCAATCTTAATCTTTTAAATAAATATAATTGGTAGCGGTCCATATTTGACCATAGCACTTATTCAGATACTACTCCAGAAAATAGCTTTTAATGTTGTAAATTCCTTATAAATGTTAATATTGAAATAAAAATTGGCGAAAATAACTTTTACGATAAGTACTATGTCGTGATAAAATGTTGTGCTGGTAGGTCCAAAATTAACTATGGGCCCCATATAAACTCCCTTCCTAAAATCGCTAAAAGGCAAGCAAATCTCATATAGAGGAAGATATCTGAATAATATTCGGCACAAATAACTTTTATATAACTCTTAACGTCATAGCATAATTCTGTTTCGGCGACCACGATTGGGTACACTCCCAAAAATTTGTTGTTAAAATATTATGGTGTAGGGTATTATATGGCCGGGCTTGGCCGACTATACTTTCTGACTTGTTTGCTTTAAGTTTTTGTATGCATATATTTGCCAAAAATATATTTCATATCTTATAAATACTATAAGAGAAAAATCTGTCACGTACGGTATGTCACGAACGATATTACATTTGGTTCGATATAAAACCATCCAGGAAATTGTTTTTCTTTCCAATTACGGATTATAACGGAAAAATATATGGTTTAATGTAAAAAATTTAAAAAGGAAAAATACCTCCCACAATTCGCAGGTTTTCGGATTTTTTTACATTCACCCCAAAACCACTTCCGTTTTATGTCACGTACGATATACACCTGTTTTGCTAGGTATTTTGGACAACAAGGTTTCGAATGTAATAATTTTTTTTCATATTTAGTACCCTCTAAAAGAAACATAATGATAAATAAGTTTTCCAGTTAGTACTATTTGCGCTAAAACTCTATCGCTTCGAAGGCGTACAAATGTCACGTACGATGACATGGAAATGCCCATATGTCATTGTTAATATTGTTTAATTCTCTACAATGTGTGTGCACACGTGATAAAACAGAATAAAAGAGAAAAGAAAAATATGGCGCCCTGAATTTGCCGGTAACAGGTCTAGAACCAATATTTTTATGTGTTACACACATTAGCCCAAGCGCACAATGCCCTTTTCAATATAGTATTGAAATAATATCCTGAGGTTTGATGACGGTAGGTCAATACATTCAATGTGCTTTAAAAGCCTTAATATAATCGCAAGTGAGGTAGGGCGTCTTACTTGTTTCTAATGTATTCAATAAAACCTCGAAGTTCTAAATATTACAGATTTCTAAAGCTCTTAGCCCAAATAAGTTTTATTTATGCTTAAAACAGTGTTGCCACTTTGTGGGTAATTAGCCGAATTGGGTATAACTTTTACTGTCGTAGATTTCTGATTAATTTCTTTTAGGAGTAAATTTGAATTTTTTGTTTTAAAATAACATAAGGATTTGATTTCAGTCATATAATTTATACCATTTTAGATATTGTTGATCCAAAAATTCACAGTCTTCTGAGACAAAATCAATATTTCTTTAAAAAACATAAAAGATTTCCATCGTTTAATCATATATGAAGAAAACCTAATAAAAGAGTAAAGGTAAGCTAAATTTATATTCACTATCAATGAAAATAATTTAAACAAACAAATTAAAGATTATAACGCAATTGAGGAAGATGCAGGTACTTCAGATAGCTAATCTAATGTCATTAAGTAAATTTGCAGACTTTTGGCAAAAAATTTCAGATTAAAAAAGTGAGAATTTTATGGCTGTATTTTCTAAAATTATTGGACTTTTCACACTTCTGCAAATGTGAGAAGAATTTTTTGATATAACAAAAGATTATTTGAAATTTAAAAATGTTGAAAGTGTTGATGCTGATATTTAAAAGGATTAAATTAAAATGCCAAACTCAATATGTATCTATAGAATATGCTTTAATATAAAAAAGTTAAAGAACTTTTTTAAATTAACTGCAATTTTTCTGTGAAACTTTTATTTCGATTGATTTTTATGTTATTGTGTAGTTAATGCTGAATTATTCTGTTTTATTTTTTTTTGTAAATAAGAATAAGTTTTAATTGTATTTAAATTATGTATTCTTTTTACACTAAAACAAATAATTGTTATTTTCAGCCCCTGTTTTAAATTACCAACAATGTCAATTTTTGCCTACAACCACTAGATTGCAAGTTTATATCATTTCGCTAGACTTTCACTATATTTACGATTGCAAAGGGAATTGATTGCAATCACATGATATCAATTAAAATTTGATTGCAATCGAAATGATTGCAATTAAATTTGATTGAGATTGCACTCAATGCTTTCTAAAAAGAATGATTTTAAAATGATTGCAACCACAAAAAATTGCAATCTTATGTTGGCAATCATTCCAAATCCGAAATCAAAAAATTGAATTAAGTTGGTTGTAATAATTTTGATTCCAATCGATTGTAATTGATATATACAGTTGGGAACAAAATTTTTCACGAATTTATAAAAACTATATGTATATCATGGAAATCATAAAAGTTTCAACTTGCAAACTTTCTAAAACTATTGTATGGCATTCAACATTTTGTAAAAATACTATGTCAACCTATTTTCAAAAATACCGTTAGTTTTTATATTTATACGTTAACATTTAAACCATATTTGTGAAAAATATTGACCGAGTGTGAATCTGTCATAAAAATTAAAAAAAAACTAAAAATTTCAAGTTTTATTTGTGGGATTTGCTTTTAAAATGAGTAAATTAATTAATTAAAATTTAATTTTCTTAAATTATTTAAAAAAAAAATATGAATATAAAATTTGCATAGTTTTTTGAAAAAGGCCAAGCCAAAAGCGGCACTTTTAAAACCAAGCATTATGAAAAATGTACAAAAAGGAGTCTCACATCGCAAGATCGCAAAGAATACATTATTTCAGTGAGATTTGTGTGTAAAATAGAAAAAAGTTTTTTGAATATCACAAGCAGCAAAGCCTAAAACTTTCGCCAAAAGATTGTCGCATAACAAAGTGACTAATTGTTACTGCTCCAGTCAATATAGCTATTGAGGTCCGGCAAATACTGAGCAAAGAGTTTAATTTAGATGTTAGCACTCGTACGAAGGAGCTTAAGTGCTAGTGGACTAGCAGCTAGAATAAAGAGCAAATCCCCACTTTTAAGCAAAAATAAACTGCTGAAGTTTACAAAAAAAGTAAGAAAAATTCAGTTTTAAAAATTACATGTAACATGCGTAGATCAGACAAAAATTGTAAGATGAGCGCCAGACGGACGGCCGTTAACATAGCTGGATATAAGTGTAAACGTAAAAGAACGGAATTATTCTCAATATAAAAATTTAGATGGGATCATAAATTACTTGATATCGTTTTCGCGGGAATCAGTTTCGAGCTCTCCGCTAATTGAGAGGCAAAATGTGTGCCAAGTACTACACATTAATTCTTAAAGACCCGTACATTCCAAGATTAGCCATAGTCGGCTAAGAACCACGACAGGGACAGATCTTTATGCAGGACAACGATCCCAAGAATACTGCGTAAATAGCAAAACTTTTGTTTGAAAAAAATTGTAAATACGATATTAAATTGACCTTACCAGTCGCCAGACTTGTTCCCACTTGAGTACCTTTGGTCCATTCCAAAACGCCAATTTTTGCTCAGAGGAACCCGCCTATCACCGCACAGTGGCGCCATTTGAGTTTTTTCGTTGCAAAAATCATATCTTTTGAACCGAATAAGATAATTGAACAGTTTAAACAGCATATGATAGATAACTGTTCAGCCTATGAAATGAGCGTTTGGAAAGGGTGCTACGCTTTGTAGGGGCCTACTTATGGGTTATCAAAGTTAAAATTAGTAGAAAAATCAATTTTATGGTAACTAAAAAAAATTATTTTTACATTTTTAGATTGTTTTTATTATTTTTCTTAAGGGTTTTATGTTTTAAATTATTACCCAACAAATTAAAAAAAAAAATTATTTATTTTTTTAAATTTATTTTTTCAATTTTCTGTAAAATATTCATCACAATTCGTAAGAGAAGGTATATCTAAAAGACTAACAATTTCTAAACTATAATTATTTTGTAACTCTATTCGTGACTTCACATGCCGCAGGGAAGAAATAAGTGGATCGGAAGATGCTGCCAACATGTTGAAGAGGTCCTTATTTTGCCTTACCCTTGATGCTTTGAATGTGTTCTGCAATCTATATTTTTTATAAAATTTGTTAAGAGACTCCTGTGCTTCTTCAGAAAGCTCTCCAATTGGCAAAGGCTGGTACTCAATTATATCTTTGCCATGCGCCAATATTTTATGGACGGTCGGGGTCAACTTCTTCTGTGGATACATTTCTGCTAAAAGAGATGCAGTTTTCGACGCATATTCTCCATATTTTGTAGAATTGACATTTTCTTTGCAGTTTAAAACATCCAAGATCGTTCCCAATCTTTTCACGATTTGATTGTCAATTCCAATGATTCTAGTTACTGCCTCATCATTTTCAAAAAATCTCCTAGAAGTGTTTCCATCGTTAGAGTTACCGTATCCGTGCTTGGGACAGTCTACTTTTAGTCCAACTTGTTTCAAAAAAACCATCCTGTATTTGCTTCTTTCTGATCTTTTCCTTATCCTTTATTGATGTATTTTCATCGAAGTTTTCCTCCTCTTGTGGTAGGGTATATGCCAGTTTTAGCAAGAATTCCATACACCTTATCCTTGCGTGCAATGGTGACATTCCATATTCGTAATTCTCCTCATTTGTAGAATCGTTTAAATTACCAAAGTTCTTCTGACAAATAATAATATAAAATCGATAAAAAAAAATATAAAAATAATACGAAAAAAGGGGTTTAGATAGGTTTTTGCTAAATTTTTACCTCCAATATAATTCTGTCTATGAAAACTAATTGAAATATATTATAATTAAGCAGAAAAAGATACTAATCTTAAACTCTTTACAACTAATTATATAAAATTGAGATGTAACATATTATATATGAAATAAATTGAATTGAATTGAAAAAAGTTCTTCTGACTCTTTTTGCAAATCGGGCATGACATTGTTGAGGTTGTTCCTGTCAGTTCGTTTACGACTTTTCCGTCAACCATGGTCAGGTGGAACTCGTAATTGCATTCAATATATTTTCCTTCTCCAATTTGCAGGTTTGTAGGCTTAATCTTGCTTATTTGTTCTTCAATGTCCTTCACCGTAGTCCTTATGAGTTCTGCCGATTCCCTTGCAAACTGAAACATTATTGGTCGGCAATAATGCACTGATGACGGACGTGGATTTTTCCAGTGTAGGGAATCATCCGATTTTAGCCGCAAAGGAACAACAGATGCCATAAACATATTTCCGTCCGATATTGTAGCGTCATCGAAAGATATCCTTTGCTTATAAACGCTTTGTCCGGATGATCCATCGCAGCCCCATTTGCTGATCAATGTCAACTTCTCAGGAAGAATTTTCACTTCCGTGAAAAACTTTGGTGTGGTTGACTTTCTAAACAGTTCAAATAATTTTAAATTGTTCAACGCCATGTTTTCAGTACTTAAATTGTTTAATGGTTTCAGTAATTGTTGCGCCAACTTTCAGGCGTAGACTAATCCAGGCATTATGCTTATTTTGCAATATATAGGCTTATGCTACCATGCCTAAAAATTGACCTGTTCCCTGCATACATATGGATTTAGGCTAAATAATGCAATTTTGATATTATGCACGTGTCCAAATAAGATTTGTGCCTACCTGTAGGGACCATAAGTCAATATTGTTCCTGACCATTTGTACGCCAAAGTATTGTTTATGTGAGGTACGTACCTGCTAATTTCAATGAGTAGTTTTTTTCAAACTATTAGATCAAACTACTGTCAGTCAAAACATATAAGGGATGGACGCCATACAATTTCTGCAACCATGTCTTTTTGAACTTTTTTACCTCTAGAAGCCAAACGGGCACGTACGGGCAGATAAAACCTTTTGAATTATGTAAAGAAATAATCAAAGAACAGGTTTTGCACGTATGGCAAATATAGAAAAATATAGTTTTTTTTTATTTTCCGTCAAAGTTGAAAAATAGTGAAAAAACGGATAGTTTTTAAATAGTGATTTACCAGGAGAAACACAAAGCAAACAGTTAATTTTTTTTTATCATTATACATTTAATAAATACATCAATCAATACAAATAAAAAATAAGGCGATTCGTTACCTATTTTTCGTGATATTACACCTGAAATCGCAACAAATTGACTAAAAATTGTGTGTTTTTTTGAAAACCGAAAGTCGGTCAACTTTGAACGGTTATATCTTCTAAACTAAAAATGTGATATTATTAAGAGTGGCATATTTGAAATCGTTGAAAAGTTTCCTATAACATGGGTTTATTCAAAACTTCGTCGGCACTCATGAAAATTTTGATTTTTGCAACCTCGCTTGCTCTACGGGCGCCACTGTGCACCGTATACAATAAACCTTGGGAGCATGCCGTTGCAGCGTGGAAAAAAATTAAGCCAAAAATGCTAACAAATTTTGTAAAAAGTATGGCAAAAAGACATAAGGCAGCTAAAAAAGAAAAAGGAGAACACACCAAACGCTAGGACCCAAAAACAACAATGATTTCTAACTGCGGTCATAATTGTTCACAATCAGAATTCAATACTAATACCTCTTAAAATGTTATTAACACATATTTTTTGGAAGAATTTTTATTTTTAAATTATTAAAACATGCTGCCTTCTCATATACGTAGTTGGAAAATATTAAATATACATATATAAATATAACAAAAAGATATAGCCTAGTTTTCCAATAACATTAATTTTGTGAACAATTTTTTATTTGATCAATTAAAATTAAATTTGATTGCAATCAATAACTATTAAATTGATTTTTAAAAAATTATTGCATTATAATCAGAATGATTTAAATTAAAAATCATACCATCAATTTTACAATTTAGAATAAAATCAAAAAATTTTAAAACTTTACGTGCAATCATGTGATTGCAATGAAATCGATTGCAATCGTTTACAGCTCTGTAATAAATATGTATAAAGATATTTAACTAGTGATTAAAATAGTACCTTCGTTACGTTAAAATAAATCATTTTTATTAAAAACATAAAAGTCTTGATTATTGAATTAATGGTTTTGAAATAAAACGTCTATAAATATCGTAAAATTGAAATACGTATTTAGTACGAGTACATTCTTATTTCAGTAATGTGTAAACTTTTAATGATGCTGTAAAATTACTTGTAGTATTTATTGCTTAAATTTTTTAAATATTTTGTTATTTTATTTTTAACAGGGAGCGAAAATAACAGTTATTTTGAAATTTTAAAACAAAAAAAAGCATATAGAAGTAAATGCTGGCAAACTGATTAAATCCTTATGAACATTTTTATGATAAAATATTATAATATTTTAAGTTTAATTTTTATTTTTTTGGTCAAAAATGACAGTTATTTTTTGATTTTTATTTTTTTGGACAAAAGTAACTGTTATTTTTTTATTTTTATTTTTTTGAACAATAATAACAGTTATTTTTTGATTTTTATTTTTTCAAACAAAAATAAAAATTATTCCTTAAAGAAATGTACGTGTTATAATTATTGAGTTGTGTTTAAATATTTATTTAAATGTGTGATCATCATTGGGATATCTTATGCGCATTAAATTAAATATTTAAAGTCAACTAAATAATTATAACACGTACATTTCTTTAAAGAATAACTTTTATTTTTGCTCAAAAAAATAAAAATCATAAAATAACTGTTATTTTTGATCGAAATAATAAAAATCATAAAATAACTGTTATTTTTGATCGAAAAAATAAAAATCAAAAAATAACTGTTATGTTTGTTCAAAAAAATAAAAATCAAAAAATAGCTGTTATTTTTGTTCAAAAAATCATCAGAATATTATGAAAAAAGGAATAACTGTTACGGTCCCTGATTTTTAAATATTGAACAACGCCAGGCACCAGTTGTTACATATTAAAACCAAAATTATGTGGGCATAAAATAAATACATCGCAAAAAATTATTACTAAGCTGTTTTTTATTATTCAAAATCAAGTATAATAAAAAAAAATTACAGTAGCAAGCAAAAAATTAGCATAATTTTTTTAATTGGAACATGAAAAAAATAAATGACTTTATCTTGAGAACAAAATTTTTATTTTGCTATTTTAGTTTTCCTTTAGATATACATATTTATTTTTTTTTTGTAACATATTTTTATATTAACTTAATAACAAAAACAATTGCAGTGTATTTCGCTTTTCGTAAAATATAAAAAAAATATATATAAATTATTGCGTAGTTGACGATTTTTGCTTATAACCTTTTATTTTAATTATTTTAATTGTCAGTGTATTGAGTACAAGTACAAACAAATTTACAAAATTCTTGAACTTGTCAATTAATCTTAAATATAAACAACATCTCTACAAAATTATACTCGTTTTTATAATCAGTTAAGATTATTTATTTTTCTTAACAATTTTCTTTTTTTTTAAATACAGCATTAGTAAAAACTCTAAAAAAATCACATCCAAAATGTTGAATATTCAGAAATATATGCAAAAAGTGTAGTAATTCAGGCCCGACCATATGATATCCTACACCATAGTATATTAAAACAAATTTTTGCATGTGTACCCTATTTGGAACCCATGGGCAATCATGGACCCGCCACAACAAAAGTTATTCATTCGTATAAAAGTTCTTTGTGCCGAATATTATTTAGATATCTTCATCAATATGAAATTTGATTGTCTTTAAGTAATTTTAGGAAGGGGGGGGGGGGGGGTTTATGGGATCTATGGTAAACTTTAGACCCACCAGCACAACATTTTGGCATGCCATAGCAGCTATCGTAAAAGACTTTGCCGCCTATTTTTATGTAAATACTTACATTTATAAGGAAGTTATGGCATTAAAATCTAATTTCGGGAGTAGTATTTGTATGGGTGCTATGGTCAAATATGAAAGTGTGAAGATTTGGTACAATTTCCCTTCATGTGGCAAGAAATAATACCATTTAATTTAGTAGTTATCGGTCCATAATTCACCATATGTCCCATATTAAGCAGCCTTCTGAAAACCATCATAAAACTACAAAACGCTATAACAAATTTTACTTCTAGAAATTTGTTCTAATTTATGTTTTGAATACCAGAAATCACTCTACAGATCATAATATTTCATGGTACAAAATAAGTTCGCCTCTCGAAAATAATAAAAAGCCTATATAATTTAAGATATTATAAGGCGTTTTCGTTGTACAATATTATATAGGAATTTAATTATATTTTTTAATGTGTACATTAGGGCGATGACCAATTTTTGTATTTTTTGCATTATACCACGAGGTGGGCAATTTTGTTTATTAAAGAAAAACAACATCGTGGGTTCTTTTGCAAAAAAAAAAAAAAAAAAAAACAACGCATCAAATTCACTTTCTAAATTAATAAAAAAAAATTTGTTTGATAAACAAAAATAAATTTTTAACAGTTATACAGTTTTGATTTGATCTTCCATGCAACTTTCACAATTCGATCAATTAAATAAATTGCAACACTAACGTATTTCTTCATAGTTTTTAATGACCTATACGACTATACTCTACCTATTTGCAAAAAAGTTAAAAAGTTTTATCCCTTATGTACATAGTACAAATTTACTATTTATATCCATGCCACAATAGTGAAAAGTGTATTATGCATTTGTGCTGATGTTTTTAACCTCTTAAAATATTAGTCCTAGACCTACCTTTAAGTATACCAAATCATCTTCTAACGATATCCGTCAGACTGGCTGGCAGTAGGGTCTTTGTGCCGATATGTTGGTATTTAGACTAAATTTGGTCCTAACTTTTTTATTGTAATCAAACCAAATTTAATTAGAATCGGTCCATAATTTAACATATGCCCCAAATAAAGCCTGCTTTCTTCACGTAATTTAACAGTGTCATATCTAATCCTATAAAACTGTGCCGTACAAAATTTTATTATTGTATTATTTTTTATGATTTTAGGCGTACTAAAGTGCTTTCCGAGAGAAGGCTTTATATGGGGCTATGGTAAATTATAGACTTATAATCACGAAATTTTCCAGTGTCTGAAGTAGTTTCCGAGAGAACGCTTTATACATTGTTCTTTTCTTTTGAGTTTTTTTTAAAAGTGAGCGTGTGTTTTCAACAGACGGACAGACAGACCATGTCCGTCTAAATAAACTTAGATATACTCAAATAGCAAGCATATATATACTTTATGGGGTCTAAGATGAATATCAATAAAGTTTCACACGGAATGACAAACTAAGTATACCCTCATTCCCCACTAGTAGTTGTGGTGGATATAAAAATAGCGAAAATATTTTAGAGAAAGAACAAAATTTTACATTTATTTTATAGGTAATATTTATAAGGTTGTACTTTCAGACGACATATCAGGATTTATAAATAAAAATGAATTCGCGCAGTTATAACGCCCCGAATATGGCAATAACAGGGTTTTTAACTTTGAGCTAAGATATCTCGAAAACCTGATGTGATAGAACAATTCTGAGTACAAATTCGGCAACAGTTCAACGCAACTTACTCCCTTAGAAAAGTATATTTAGTCCCAGGGTTTGGAATTTTTCCAAACTTTGCAGGCCTGTGTTATTTAAATCTTGAATTGTTAGCTTTCGTTAAACTGATATTCGCAGCAGCGTTGCCACTGAAAAATTTTCTATTCGACAAAACTACCGAATAAAGATTCGGTTTAGGCGAATATATCACCCGATCTTGTTTTTGTTAAATTTACCAATTTTTTTTTTTTAACATTATGGTTATTCCATTTTTCTTAACTACCACTAAAAAAATTTTGTGATATTGCAATTTTTTCACTAAACGAAGATTGAATGCAAAAATCTGCACTCATTTCAAATGGTGCAAAACTTGAACTTGCAATCAAAAAAATTGCATATAAACAGACTCTCACTAAAATTAAAAAAAATGTATTTTGGTATGCACACAGTTTTTGATTCTTGTGATGATATGCATAAGCAAATAAAATTAAACAACATGAAATTTTGTCAATAACGGAATAACAATTGGCTTTAATCATGAAAAAATAAGGTTTTTGTTTGTACATTTAGTGCAAAATTTTAAGTTGCACTCAAATGAGTGAAGAACAACGGAAGTTGCAATAAGCTGATGATTGCTTTTTCTTTAATCAAACTATTTTTTTTGAGCGCAACATTTTTTAACATCACTATCACTCATGTTTAAGGCCATGTCAGATAAAACTTTTGCTTCGCGTTGCGTTACCGATTCGCTTTGACATCTAAGATAAAATATACGTACTTATACGAAACATGTCACATAAAGTACTTTCAAAGCGGAGCGAAGCAAAAAGTTAGCCAACTCTCATCTTTTTGCGCGCTTTGACAATTGGCTAGTATAATTTTCTTTTTTTTTTAAATTTTTTTTTGCCAAATTCAATTCCAAAAAACCGTCCAATTAAATTTTTAACTTTTATTTTTGTAACAAATAATTAAATGTACAAATTACCAACCGCTTTTATAAGTAAACAAACAATGCGTGAGTGTTGTCAAAGTTTTCATTGTGGCATACACCTTTTGCTTTGCGTTTTTCTGCCGAAGGTAGAAACGTCACGCAAAGCGACAAAGTTGTATCTGACACGGCCTTTAGTGAGGCTGCTAACTTTCAATTCATCACTCAACATCAACAAAATGATTGCAATAATGTTGCACTATCACTAGCTGTAAGTCGTTATTGTATTTTTAATTTTTAAAGATTCACCTTTTCTGCGCCACACTTCTAAACGCTTATCAGATTCAAATATCTTTTATTTTGACTTTTCAGTAAATAAGATCACAAGATCACTTAAGCTTACTTAAGAAAGTTTTTGCGAATTCTCTTTAATATATAAGACCTTGATTCTTTAAACACCTTCGTACAGTATAAGGTGAAACTTTTGTTCACTGGTACCTAAATGGTTTTCATAACATACTTGTTTTTAACTAACTTTTGTTTTCGCTGAACTAATACCCCTTTCAGACAAGAAAAGTTTACTTTGCAAAGTCTTGAATTTATAGAAGAGAAGGGAAAAGAGAATAGCGGGGGAGTACATACTTTGCTGTACTCACAAATTCGTTTTGTTTTTCGTTCGTAGATTATACCTGAAGTTGGCTGCAACTTTATATTTATATACAGCGTTACCAGAATCTTTGGAATGAAAATTGTCATATGGCGAAAGAAATCATATTTTGAAGAGGAAAATCTTAAATTTTTTTTCTTAATTTAAATTTTAGAAAATTTTAAGAATTATTAATTTTTTATAAAAACATACTTCTTATTATTTAAATTGAAATACATAAAAACATAATTCGTCAGTATATGAAACTTTATAAAAATACATTTTTTCTTTTCACAAATATTTTTTTTATCAATATTCTAACTGCCTATTTCCGATGTGCGAAAGAATTATTTACTTCGTACAAATACATTTAAAACAAAAACAAAGTTTTTAGAATTTGTTTTTGTTTTAAATGTAGTTGTTCGAAAGAAGGAATTCTTTCGCACATTGGAAATAGGTTATAATATGACTTTTTTTTAATATTTTTTATGTCCAGAATTTTGTGTATTCTAGATACTGGGTACAAAAGTGTGCAGCACCAATACACATCAAGCTGATGCAAAACTTCATTGTTTTTAAAAATTGACTATTTAAATAATCGTGTATTTTGTATAAGCAAAATTCAAGTAAAAATCAGAATTTCTAAAAATAAAAAGTCATAATTTGAGAAAAAATCTTTAATCATATTTATGTTTAAAAAAATAATTCAAAATATGATAAAATCATCATTCTGGCAACGCTGTTTATATATTATATTCAAACAAGAGAAAACAAAAATTTGTCAAATTAAACTTTGTGTGTCTGAGCACGAAACAAAGTTTAAAAGAGAATTCAACAGACTTTGTCAAATTAAACTTTGCTTGTCTGAAAGGGGTCTAATTTTTTTACTGTGAAATTACTCCAGATACTACTTTTCCGATTTCTCCATATTACTTATGTTGTATATTATACAAGCAATTGTAATTTTTCTTTCCTTCAGGGAAATCTGCTTGTGGGACATATAGATATATATGTATATACAAACAAATATTTATATAGTTATTTAGTTTGTTTCCACACCCAAAGAAAAAATATGTTTAGAAATGGTCACCTCCAACAAAACTATTTTAAAAGAAAAATTTTAAGCAAATTATGTTTAATTTAACCATACTATTGTTACCGACAACCATATTATGGTTAAATGGGTCCTCCATCAAGAAGGCGCATCCATATTATGGTTGCCTCCAAACACGTTTTGGTTAATAATAACTAAAACATGTTTAACACTTATAATAGCATGGTTGGTTTTCAACCATAGCATGTTGATCTTGGAAAAGAGGAAAATACTATTGTTAATTTAAAAACAAATTATTGTCATATTTAACCAAAACATGTTTAAAAACAACCATGATATGGTTGTGGCTTCTTGATGGAGGACCAATTTAACAAAAATATGGTTGTCGGTGGCAATAATATGGTTAAATTAAACATAATTTGTTTAAAATTTTTCTTTTAAAATAGTTTTGTTGGAGGTGACCATTTTTAAACATATTTTTTTTCTGCGTGCATATAGTAAGTATATTAAATTTTGTTTGAATATGTATCGGCTTTTATTCAAATTTTATTTAGCTCGTTTTGAACGGGGTATAGCGCGTTTTGGTTTTAAAAAGTTGACAAGACTGATCTTTTGTTGTTTTTTCTTTAGCTTCTAGCTTATTAAACTCATTCACCTCAATTGTTCACCTTAATTGAGTTTTGCGCAATAAATGCCATTATAAAGCTCAATTATCCATATACAATTTCAATTTAGTTATTGTTCAATTTACACGAAATTGTTATAGTATTGAGTATAATTAAAATGCAACACTATAACAAGTGCGTTCAGTGAACAAAACAGAACTCACTAAACAAAGTGCCAATTGAAATGTCAACAAAATAGGTTTATGTTCATCCATTAGGTATGCGCAAGAAGCCAGATGTTAATTCCTTTAAGATGTTAAAAGTTTTTTAGATTTTGCTTTTACATGTACAATTTTGTTTATGTTTATGGTTTTTTGTCACACATACATGCATACAGAACACGTCTTTCCTTTTTCACACTGTTAAACGCTAATTCAGTTAGCTAAATTGTGCATGTGCGAACAGAAAGATAATTTTGTCAATAAACCGAATATTAACTCAATAAAAATTTATATCTGAACAACATATTATGAACGTAGTAGCGTACGACGTAGATACGTTGTCAAACTTAAACGAACAATATATCATACAAATGCACACAACAGTTGGCGCAAATAATTTTTGTGTTTCCAAATTGAATATTTGAAGACAAGTAAAAAGACGGAAAAAACAAGAAACAGTCATAATAAAATTGGATTTTTCTAACAATTTTTTCAAAAGAAAACAAAATACGTCTACAATTGAATTATAGGTAAATAGAGCGTAATTTTAAAAATTTACGCCGTTACGTTCTACTTTCTTACGACGTACGGCCCAGTTCTGTTTATAGAGTATCAAACAAAATATTCGGGTCTGTTCTAGGTTTCGACTCGTTTTGAAAACGCAAATTTTTTTGAATTCGCATAATTCATAAATTGGTGTTCTCAAATCCGCATGTTTTTGTGTATTCGAAGTTTGTGTTCGAAACAAAAAATCAAAAAACAAAAAAAAAACAGCTTTTTATCAGCTGTTTAAAAAAAAATAAATTTTTTGTTATTGTATAAAAAATTATTCCTAAAAAATAAAATTTTGTCATAAAAATACCTGGAGCTTTTGATTTATCTTATATACAATTGCGGAGACAAGAAAATAATGTTCAAAAAGTTCAAAGAAATTGTTAAAAAAAATTGTTAAAAAAAATAATGCTTGACTCCATGTTTGTTTTTTTTACACAAGTGAGTTTAATAAAAACAACTTAAATTTTTGGATATGTTAAAAATTTTATTTTTATTAATATTTGTGTAAAGGAATATACCTACCTACCTATATTTTTTTTTAATAAATTAAATAAAAAACATTTCAAACTAAAAACCTAAATTTTGTTTTTGTTAAAAATTTTATCACATAGGTAAAAGAATAAAAGTCGATTCGTTTTACTTTCACCAACCCCTAACTGCTCTAATTGAAAACGAATAAAAACATGTGGATGTGAAATGCAGAACACCAAAAATGCTGAAGTAATCCACTTTCGAGTGGATTCGGATTCTAGATTACACCTGATTATTTCACTTTAAATTATTTTTAATATAGCAAATCTATTAATTGATAATTAAATTACATATAAAAAAACAAAAATTTTAAGAGGCTTACTTTTTCTTACTCCGAAAAAACAGGTTTTTTGAAAAAGATCTTTTAAAAATTCTTCATATGCCTACATATGAACAGAAGTATGTAAGAATTATTTTTTTTACTTTTGTTGTTGTTTGATGAGTTTAGTCAATTCTCTTAGATTGTATGTGTGTATACTACACACACTGTATAGTTATTATGAAATTGTTTGGGCGGCACTGCGGCAACAGTACTCTATACATATATTATAATAATATTTTGTTTTGGTACGGTGTTAATTGAAAAAAATCAACGCAATTTTAAATTAAATAATAAAAGAAAATAAATACACTTTGCTTTATTGTTGCCTTTAGGGTTAAGCAGAATTTGATTTGATTTTTTCCGAAATGCGATTATTATGATTCATTTTATTTTTTATATATTTTTTGAATTGTCGCTCACTAAATTGACACTTATTGACAAAATATTTTGATAATTGCTTAATCGGTCTCTCATTTTTTTTTAAATATCTTTTGTTTAATACATATTCTGTTTATTTCCTTTGTCCACGATCTCACAAACTACTCCACCGCTTAACGATCACACAAACTACTTCACCGCTAAACGATCTCACAATTTCGGCTGTTGATTTCATACTATTTTTTTATACGAAAGTGATTTGCCTTCTTTTAATTAACAGATACTCTCATTTCGGGATGCCAGACTATTTTGACAGTACAGAAAATGTGTAATTGGAAACTAGTTGTTTCTTAAAACCTAAACCCCAAACCACTATTAATTCATACACCAAACATTTTTTGATAATTCTACATTTAAAACTCCATATTTTAGAAAATAATATGCACAGATTGCGCCTAAGAAGCTAACTTTTCTGAAAGGATATTTTGTTGTCCTTGAATTTATAAAACTATTTTTGCACGTGAATCAGAATCACCATTAATTAAAGTTAATGCTTAAATTAAAATTAGCACTTTATTCATAAAAATAATATATGTATGTATAATGGCCTGGGCATTTTAGATATTTCATTCAATAACATTGAATTCTAAAAACTATGTACTTCTGGTAACCTTATGATAACTTAAGTTTCAAAGAGAAAATATTAAAGAAATGTTAACGAACCCTGTAAAAGATATTTCTCTTATAATAAAACAAATTTTAAGTAACATTTTACATTTATAAATCATTCAGTGTTGCCACTTTCAGAATAATTATTCAACAAATGTACTAAATGGTGCTTCATGGTGAGGTTTGATTTTAAATATCCCGCGTGACTCAAATCACATTGCTTTGTCTTTTTTGTTCAGTATCGCTTGGCAAGTCATCATGGAAAGCCTCACAGCACAACCGTGTCTCCAAATTGTTCAGCTGTTTTGCGAATATCAGCGTTCTTTGAGAAATGTTTTTCGTGCGATTTTGCTCGGTGATAAAGAACATTTTTGGCTCAATGGATACGTTAATAAACAAAATTACCATATTACGAGTACCAAGAGCTACCAATACATCCATTGAAAACAACGGTATGGTGTGGCTTATAGGCTGGTAGAATCATTAATCCATATTTCTTCAAAAATGAGGAAAATCAGAATGTTACCTTCAATGGCAACCGATATCCCACCATGTAAACGGACTGTGTGCTTTCTGAAATTCTAGCGCATGGTCTCGGTGAGCTTCGGTTTAAACCAGACAGCGCTACGAGCCATACAGCGCTTGAAACAATTTCCTTGTTGAGAAATAATTTTGGTAAGCACCTAATATAATGTTTTGCTACGGATAATTGACCTCCTAGATCGTGCGATATCACACTTTTGTACTATTTACTCTGGGGATATGTAAAGTCTGAGGTCTTAAGGAATAAGCAAGCTACGATTGCCGCTTTGGAAGCCAACATTACTCTCGTTATTCGCGAGATACCATTCGGTATGGTCGAACGAGTTGCCCAAAATTCCATATTCCGAATGGACCACCTCAGACGAAGTCATGGTAAACATTTACATATAATTTTCAAACAATAAATGCCATAAAATGTTCTTGTAAGCGGTAAAAAAAATTTAGGTTCACTTTAAAATTTATGTGTTTTATTTTACATTATAAATCAGACCTCACGATGAATCAGCCGAAATTTTCAAATATTTGGATAATTTTCAACCATTGCATTTTTGTGTAACTTTCGTGTAATTAAACCCACACCACAATAGTGGAGAATATTATGCATTTGTGCTGATGTCTGTAGCACTAAAAAGTATAAGTCCGGCTGGCTTGCTGGATTTCTGTCCATGTAATTTTTTGCGCAAAGTACAGGTCATATTTTTGAAGATAATTGTATAAAATTTGGTACGTTTCTTTTTTCATAAGGGAACTGGCGAAATCGGTCAAAATTTACATATGGCCCACCCCCCATATTAAAAAATTCTTTTCGAAATTATCTTTGTGCCCACAAACCATCTTATTATGTTGATAAGAGTAAGATAAGATTTGATTCAAACATATTTTATAGCAATCTAAAACATTCTACAAATTTTTTTGGAAATCGGTTTATATTTAACCAAATGCCACTCTCGAAACTATTTTCTTAATGCCATAACCATAGATTACATAGTTCATATATCTAATCACTTAAAATGAAAAAATATATATATTTACTTCTTCACACAAACTGTGCGAACTGTGTGAATTCAACGCACTTGTAAAATTTCACTTCAATTTTTAACAAATATTTTGTAAACAATAAAAATTAAACAAGTAAGAGTGCTAAATTCGGCTATGCCGAATCTTATATACCCTTCACCATGGTGCGACAAGAACATAAGGATATTTATATTAATATTCATATATGTATAATTTATCTGTGACAATAAATAATAATGTCGAAATTTCTTGTTTTGAGATATTAAGAGTTTTGTCTAAAATAAATTGTGTTTCGTTTTTATATAACGTTTTTAGCCACAAAAAAAAAGAACAAAACTGTAAATTTTATAAAAAGTGTGTTTTTTAATATAAAAAAGAGCGTTTTTTTAAGTATATAAAAGTAAAATAACAAAACAAGATATATTTTTTATTTAAATAAAAATAATTTATAAATACCAAGAGAAAAGAAATTAATCGAATGGGATTCGAACCCTCCAACACCCAGACCACTGGTACGCATGCGAAATTAACGTTAATATTTATAAGTAAATACCTAGGCCGTGTTTAAAAATTTTTTATATAAGCAATATCTTTGTGTGAGTTTGTTGTTTGAGTTTAAAAGGTAAAAAGGTCAAAAAGGGAAACACACCAGCACCACTATTAAAAATGAAACAAACTGCAAAAATTACAAAAAAACCAATACACAAAACTTTTTTACATGTTTGCAGGGTTACCGTTTGCAATTATTAAAAAGTTGCACAAAAAAATTGTTTAAGACATTAACAGTCGCAAGCCTATTTTAATGATTTTTACTTATCAATAATACAATAATAAAAATATCAAATAAAAAAGAACTAAACTAATTTTAAAGAAACTAGATCGCTATTACCGTTAAAATGGCGTTGTTAAGAAAAAATACGTAAAATTAGATGAGTTTAAAAAGTCTCACAAAAAATCGAAGACCTCCAAAAAGAGATCAAATTGCGATTTTAGTTGATGAGCGATAGGCATGCATGCTTTATTTCATTTAAATTGGGACAGTTTTCGTCATCTCAAGTGCAGTTTTGAATTTTGCTACTGGTAACACTGCAGTGTTTTCATACAGTAGATTTATCTGAATTTGCAAGTTTTCAAGATGCAAAATTCCCAATCTCTATTTGTTAAAATTATTTCAATAAATAGATCAAAGTTTTAAAGCATAGTGATAACGAAGGTCATGCTGGACATGATGCTGGTGCCTTTAAACAAAGGAAAAGGAAAGACGTAAGGGGGACAAATACAACTACTTTTTTATATAAAAAAAGAGTAAATATTGGGATTCCGGTATTTTGGTCATAACTCGGGCATTTTTCAACCGATTTGATAGATTTATATACCGACGTCTTTAGAAAGAAATTACTATTTACCTTGGTAATAAAACATGGACTCGGAAATTTCTACGGTTCCCGAAAATATGTATTTATCTAAAAAAAATTATATATTGGTAAAAACTTTTTTGTATCTGAACCGAGTTTTTCAGGAACTATATTCTACTTAAGATTTCCAATCTTTTTATATATTAGACGTATCCATATGTCATATAACAGCACGAAAATGTTAGTTTTTATAAAAATGTTGATGCTTTTTCACCCATTTTTGGAGTATTTTGCTAATAACTTAACCATTTTTTAACCGATTTGGCAGAGTTATATACCAACGTCTAAGGGAAGAAATTTACCATTTACTTTGATTATAAAACTTGGATTCGGGAAGATATATTGTTCCCGAATACGGGCATGTTTAAAAAAAATTGAACTTGGCCAATAATATTGTATTCCATCCTTAATCACTAAACCAAATTTTATTTGAATCGGACCATATTTTACCACAGCTACCATAAAAATACCTTCCCCCAATATAGCTTTTAATGCCTTAACAGCCTAATAAATATTGGTATTGACATGAAATTTGGTGACGATAACTTGAATGTCATGACTCAGAATTGACCATAGGTCCCATACAAACGCTTTCCAAAAAATCTTATTCAGATGTAGATAATATTCGGCACAAAGAACTCATTTAAGATTCATAAACGAATAACATTTTTTTGTTTTGGCGCATTAATGACTGCATATTAGTCCCAAATAGGGTATACTCTCAACAATTTGTGTTTTATGTAGGGTATTATGTAGTCGGGCTTTCTCACTTGTCTTTTATAATTAGGTAATTATCATTTAAGTGGTGATATATTCCCAGCAAACAGTAAAGCTTGATGTTAAATTAATAATTATATTTAATTAAACCCATTCTGAAATATATAGTGCTACAAAACGGTTAAATATCATTCAATGCTAATAGCATTTTCAAAACAAAGAGAATTTTTTGCGGATTTCTTAATAAAATTCAAATAAAATCGATAATTTTTTTCAGACCTTTTATTTGGGCTTGCTGGGAATGTGGGGCATATTTAATTTATGCTAACACAATGATAAATTTTTGCTAATACATTGTCATCACTTAAGTTTTTTTTTTTTGACAACGGACTTAGCTTTTTGACAAGCGAGTTTTATATCTATGTAATCTAGGGCCATAACTTCCTTATAAATATCGGTATTGACATACAAATTGTTAGGACATAATGTTATGCTGGTACGTCCAAAATTAGCCAATGATCCAATACAGTCATTAGGTAAATATCAGTAATCTAAAATAATAATTATTGGTTAACTAACATTTCATATTTACCAGAGCAAAAAATGGTAACTCTATCAAAAACTATATTTCAATGCTGGTAGCAGTTATTTTGTTTATATTTTTATTATTATCCAGAGTACCGAAACGCTCGCTCATTCTTCATTCATGAGCGAGCGTGAAAATTTAAAAAATTTTCTGGAAATTCATCCTCATGAGGGTGAGGAAAAAAACTATTTTGATTTTCCTCGCTCATGAGGAGTGAGCAAAAACAAAAAATTCATATGTGATTTTACAGATATGTAAAATTTGAAAAAATTCACGTTAAAATTCTTCACAAGGAAAAAAGTGCGATTTTCCCAACCATTTCCAGCGGGAAAATCAAGTAGTAAAGAGGCCTTATAGAAGGCCTTTTTGCAGACATAAGATCTCCCAGCCGCATTCCAACTTTATTACCAATTAGCAAGGTGTGTCATTGGAGACCAACACCTTGCACTTTTGCATATATTTTAAACACGTCTGGAAGGGGTTCTAAAAAGATTTAAGAATAAAGCTTTATCCTAGTTTAATTGTTGTGGCTAATAATACGAAGTGAGTAAATTAATAACTAAACTTGCAACACGTTCTAACATAACTACTAATAAAACGATTGCGACAGGCCTTATCTTAGAATAGAAAATTTTAATTTGTAAAATATTAAATAAAAACCTTTCTAAAATACCTTTTCAAAAAAGGCAGAGTGGAATAAGTAAAAGATTACTAAAAATTCAATTGTAAACATTCTTAAAGGCCTAAAAAGTGATTCGCTTGCAATTTTCCCCGCCGGGCAGCACGTTTAGTCTGTGTGTATTTTTTTTTTTTGTAAAATTATTTCTTGACTGGTGAACCAAAATGTGTGTGTTGTTTTTTATTTTTGTAGGCAAATATTATTGAAAAAAAAAATAAGAGAACTGCACATATCGTCATCTTAAATGCAGAATATTGTAACTTCAAATTTCATAAGTTTACATGAGAAGCAAAAAACGTTGTAAAATGGAAATTATATGAGATATTAGAGTAATATTAAATTATTAGAATAAAAATGCGATAACCATTTTTTTTTTTGATAAAAAAATATTATTTTTACTGTTATTTATTTAGTTATGTGTGTTACGTTATTTTAATTTGTAATTCTCTGAAGCAAAACGACAAATCATCAACGAAAGTATGATAATATTAAGTTAAACAATCATTTAAAACATTAAATAATTAAATATTTCTGTTAAGTTACAGGTATAATAGAATATAAAGATAATGTACATGGCTATAAATGCAATACTGCGTTTAAACAATAAATTTAAATATGGTTAAATGCACATATAAAAATGATAATAACACAATTAATATGCAGCAACATTAGGAATGCGTTGACATGGTGAAATAAGTTTGCTTTTCTGATGCAGTGCTGGTAGTACTACATTTGAGAACGTAGAGATGTTATATTATTAGAGATATAATTATGACATATTATTTATAGTTTTTTATTTCTAATTAGAAGTGGATTAAACTAAAAAAAGTACTTCATTAAATTTAAATTAATTTTAAAAATCCAACTTTTCCATTATAACTAACGTGTATTTTGATGTCCTTATAATGAATTTTCTCAATGGAATTTTTCTTTACAATAAACAAGTTTTGTAAAAAATTTGACTCATATACATATCGATGGTCTCAAGTAGAAAGGCCCTAACTCGTATTTTTTACGAAATTGAGTTTTCCAGTGATTCCAATAAATATTACACAAATACACCTCGTCACAAAAATTCATTGCAATATTGTAAAGAATAACGGCTTTACAAGCAGTTGTATGAGCAAGTGTACATTATGATACATACAGTTTCTATTATGTTTTTACCTTCTCCTATACAGTTACAATTATTTGAGTTAGGGCCTTTCTACTTGAGACCAACGATATATGCATATTTGTCTCCATATAAGGAATTATTTCAAAAAAACTTCTGCAAGAAGTAAATTTTAATTAGTTAATTTCTGAAAAATTTAAATAAGAAGAATGAAACAGTTTTTCAATTAAAAGTAGTATTGATAGCAGCCCGCGAATTCAGTGAACCAAAAATGTTATACCAAGAAGCACTTATCCTAAAAAAATACTATTAGTATTTAATAAAGCCGTAAAAGAATTAACACAACATATAGCTAAACAATTTATATTCCAGCACTTGATAAGAAATGCTATTATTCTAAAAATGTAGAAGACAAGTAATTTATTATTTAAAACCAAAGGCTTTATAACAGTCTTTTTGAGAATATTGATGAAGGACGACTTGGAAGAATGCAATCCTAACAAAAAATACCAGATTAATTTAAATAAACGTCGAAAAAATATTTCTATTGTATTATAAACTTTCTATATTAATAATGAAGACATAGTCTGATCCAATAGCAACAGATTCATTATAGGGAAATTCGACTGTATTAAAATTTAATAAAAAGTATATACATATGTGCATATATAAACTCATAAGGCTGGAAAACGAAATAAATGATGGGAAAATCATATAATAAAAATAATGGCAGTCTGCTGGAAGCAAAAAACTAAGGACCTGCAGATGGTACTATTTATTCTTGGAAATTCATAGCGTATGGGAGTGCAATGGGTTAAGGTGTGAAATTTCTAACAGTCCAATGTAGAAGAAGCTAATAGTCATACTTAATATAGGTATTTCAATGTGTTCGTAAAAATATATCAAATACTCTGCTAATTTTTTTTTAATTAAGATTATTCATTATGTTGTTAAAGGAAATTATATACTTAATGATAAGCCATTTTTGATTTTGTTAATAGCTTGGATATTTTTTAAGGTGGAAGTTTAAATATTTAACGAGAATCGTAATCAATCAAAAAGTCTATTTCAAAATTTTCAATGATACATTGCTTTGCATTTTAGCAAACCATATGTATACTATTGGAAAAAAAAATTTATGGCTTAAAAAGGGTCGGTCCTTTTCTTAAGCAGACATAAAGGCAAAACTTATTGAAGAAAAAACTCCATGAGCAAGTATAGAAACCTGGGCGCTGTTTCTCAAAACTACAAATTACAAATCTACAAGTAAAATACATTTGAACAAAAACCAAAGTTGTAAAATTGTTGCTTTTTTAACGTAAATGAAGTGATTTTATGGTCCCATGCAGATATATTATAGGGAAGTTCGATTGTACCTGCTGTCACATTTGCTTTTACACATAATTTTTAGCAAAACAAGCCTTCTTTACTTTATTTTCAAATATTTGTTACCTAGTTAAGAAAAATGTTATCAACGAACAACCGTTTTGGTTGGTAAAACCAAAACTGTATTACAACAACAACACGTATTGAGTACTTGGAATTTTTTTTTCAATGAGTTTTGCCTTTATGTCTGCTTAAGAAAAGGACCGACCCTTTTTAAAGCATCAAAGAATTTTTTACAACAGTATAAATATCGTTTGTTAAAATGCAAAGCAATGTATCATTGAAAATTTTGAAATAGACTGTTTATTGATTACGATTCTCGTTAAATATTTAAACTTCCACCTTAAAAAATATCCAAGCTATTAACAAAATCAAAAATGGCTTATCATTAAGTAAATAATTTCCTTAAAAAACATAATGAATAATCTTAATTAAAAAAAAATTAGCAGAGTATTTGATATATTTTTACGAACACATTCATTTTTTTTACGTCAAAAATTGGTATTCTATTTCATACTCTGAACGTGTTAGGGGAATAAGTGATCAAACTGCAAATTATTGCATAAGCAAAAAGAAAAACAGTGCTATAAAATTAATATAAACCGAATCCACACATATATATATATACATATATATGTATGTATTGAAATACCTATATTAAGTATGACTATTAGCTTCTTCTACATTGGACTGTTAGAAATTTCACAGCTTAACCCATTGCACTCCCACACCCAGAGAAAATATATGTTTAAATTTGGTCACCTCCAACAAAACTATTTGTTGGAGGTGACCATATCTAAACATATTATTTCTCTACGTGCATACGCTATGAATTTCCAAGAATAAATAGTACCTCTGCAGGTCCTTAGTTTATTGCTTCCAGCAGACTGCCATTATTTTTATTATATGATTTTCCCATCATTTATTTCGTTTTCCAGCCTTATGAGTTTATATATGCACATATGTATATACTTTTTATTAAATTTTAATACAGTCGAATTTCCCTATAATGAATCTGTTGCTATTGGATCAGACTATGTCTTCATTATTAATATAGAAAGTTTATAATACAATAGAAATATTTTTTCGGCGTTTATTTAAATTAATCTGGTATTTTTTGTTAGGATTGCATTCTTCCAAGTCGTCCTTCATCAATATTCTCAAAAAGACTGTTATAAAGCCTTTGGTTTTAAATAATAAATTACATGTCTTCTACATTTTTAGAATAATAGCATTTTTTATCAAGTGCTGGAATATAAATTGTTTAGCTATATGTTGTGTTAATTCTTTTACGGCTTTATTAAATAATAATAGTATTTTTTAGGATAAGTGCTTCTTGGTATAACATTTTTGGTTCACTGAATTCGCGGGCTGCTATCAATACTACTTTTAATTGAAAAACTGTTTCATTCTTCTTATTTAAATTTTTCAGAAATTAACTAATTAAAATTTACTTCTTGCAGAAGTTTTTTTGAAATAATTCCTTATATGGAGACAAATATGCATATATCGTTGGTCTCAAGTAGAAAGGCCCTAACTCAAATAATTGTAACTGTATAGGAGAAGGTAAAAACATAATAGAAACTGTATGTATCATAATGTACACTTGCTCATACAACTGCTTGTAAAGCCGTTATTCTTTACAATATTGCAATGAATTTTTGTGACGAGGTGTATTTGTGTAATATTTATTGGAATCACTGGAAAACTCAATTTCGTAAAAAATACGAGTTAGGGCCTTTCTACTTGAGACCATCGATATGTATATGAGTCAAATTTTTTACAAAACTTGTTTATTGTAAAGAAAAATTCCATTGAGAAAATTCATTATAAGGACATCAAAATACACGTTAGTTATAATGGAAAAGTTGGATTTTTAAAATTAATTTAAATTTAATGAAGTACTTTTTTTAGTTTAATCCACTTCTAATTAGAAATAAAAAACTATAAATAATATGTCATAATTATATCTCTAATAATATAACATCTCTACGTTCTCAAATGCAGTTAGTCCCAATTTACACTAGGGACATTTCTTGCCGGACAGACGATGTTTGAAGGCGAGGGGTCGAAAAGGTAGAGTGTGTAGTACATGACTATCCGTACTGGACATTTTTTCATTTCTCTTTCTTACTTTTCGTAGTTTACATCTTGTTGCTTTATATTATTTTTCTCAATTTGTCGTCAGTTTGGCTTGTACTGTGTTATGTTTGTGGTGTTGTTAACTTGCCTTGTGCTTTCTAAATAAATAAACTAATAAATTAAAGTAAAAACAAAAAATTAATTAATAAAAAAACATTTTTGTGATAAATGAATATAATACTCGGGTTTTAATTTTACAAAAATGTTTGGCAATTTAAATTTTGCAAAATAACACCACAGACTATTTTAATAAACACTACAAGAAAAAGCCGCCAAACTTTACGAATGAAGAAAAGAAAGAAACAAGTATAAAATTTCTGTCTGACTTCTAATGTTTCATATGTAAACGCTAGAGGTAAGATTAAAAGAGAATTCAAAAAATATCCGGCAAGAAATGTCCCTAGTGTAAATTGGGACTTAGGGTTGCCAGTTTTGAAATCAGAGAAATCAGTACATAAGAGAAAAAAAATCAGTACAATTGCATAAAAAACCGTACATTTACTTTTTTAATATAAAATTGCATATTAATAACATAAAAAGTTATAATCTTTTTTAAAACAAAACTTGAATTCATTCTATAATTTGAACAGTGACAAAATGTAATTAATAAAACCGAATTTTTTCCAAACAATAACTCAATTCCGTATATATTTTTTAGCGGGAATACAAAGTGAATAATAAAAAAATCTAAAACACAAGTTACGGTCACACCTGGCAAATATTTGACGAAAAAAACTTGACTAACATGTGAACTAAAATTGTATTTCCTTATTCTATTATATTTTTTGAATATAGGTCAACATAAAATTAAAGAAAAATTACATAAAAGTATTTCTTTGCTATATCTACCAGCATAAATAATTTCATTTTGCAATTAAAAGGTCATGCTGAATGTCTTTTATTTTGCGGAAACAGCCAATGTCTAATTTAATCGAGAACAGCTTCAAAAGCGTTTTGATCCAATTTTACTTAGAACTCTTCTATAAAAAACTAAAATTTAAATTTTCTCTAAAATTAATTATTTGACATTGGCCTTTTTAGCACCAAGCTTTAGATATAAGGACAACAATGATAAAAAACAAATTCAACACTTGAAATAACGAAGCTTGTTATGTATTTATCTTAAAAATAATTAAAAAAATTATTTTAAAGTGATTTACAACTAATAACCTTTAATAATTGTAATTATTGCAAAGGGCACATCCGTTTTTTAGACTATCTTATACTAAAGATTTTTATAAATAATATATTTTCATATGTATGGACATAAATATTTACAGTGTTACAAGTTAAAAATATTTATGGCCTTTCCACAATTTATTTCCTGTATTAAAAAAATTGTAAAACTCATTACAACAACAACCAAAGTTTTTCTTTATCTGCAACTGCTTCTTTCTTTTCTCCACTTTTAAAACTAAAGATTCGTTCTGTAAAATTGTTTGAATGTGGAATGAAAGAAATAAAATTACACATTTCCTCAAATTCGCAAACGCATCACCGTTTAGAAACACTTTCCATTTTTCTTCTACAGTCATCTTTTTCTTACTGACGCGGCAAAAATCTTTATTGTTAAGAACTCATCGATATATTAATATTTGTATCGCAATTTGACAACATGACAAACTATATACTGAGCCCAGTTAATATATTATAACAGTACAAAAACAGTACATTAATGAAAGAATCAGTACATTTGCGTACTGATTTGCTTGTAATGCATAAATCAGTACTTTAAACAAAAAACAGTATATGTACTGATAAAAACAGTACGAATGTAGTACTACCAGCACTGCATCAGAAAAGCAAACTTATTTCACCATGTCAACGCATTCCTAATGTTGCTGCATATTAATTGTGTGATATTCATTTTTATATGTGCATTTAACCATATTTAAATTTATTGTTTAAACGCAGTATTGCATTTATAGCCATGTACATTATCTTTATATTCTATTATACCTGTAACTTATCAGAAATATTTAATTATTTATGCCCGTTTTCACGACTTACCGATAGTAAAAGGTAGGGTTTTATCGGCCGTATAAAATCGGTTCCATTATTTCAACTTTACTTTTACCTTATGTGAGCGCTAAGTTAAAGGAAGGTTTATCCTACCTGGTAGGTAAAAGTTAAGTTCTAATAATGGAACACCATTCATACGGCCGATAAAAATCCTTCCTTTATCTATCGGTAGGTTGTGAAAACAGGACTTAATGTTTTAAATGATTGTTTAACTTAATACTATCATACTTTCGTTGATGATTCGTCGTTTTGCTTCAGAGAATTACAAATTAAAATAACGTAACACACATAACTAAATAAATAACAGTAAAAATAATATTTTTTTATCAAAAAAAAAACTGGTTATCGCATTTTTATTCTAAATATTTAATATTACTCTAATATCTCATATAATTTCCATTTTACAACGTTTTTTGCTTCTCCTGAAAACTGTGATGTTATATTATTCTGCATTTAAGATGACGATATGTGCAGTTCTTTTAGTTTTTTTTTTTTTAAATAATATTTGCCTACAAAAAATTCAACACACACTTTGGCTCGTTGCCTTTAACAAAAACAAAATACACACAAACCCATTTCGTGCTGTGGTCATGCAAACTGTCGAGCAACAACAACATTACTGGTGAGGAGCGTTAAGAAAATTTTTTGTTTCCTCATTTTTCATGACTGAGGAAAGGCAAAAATTTATATTTCCTCACGCTCATGAATGAATTGGCAAAAAAATTCACAATTCATTCATGGTTGTGAAAAAAATTACACGTTTTAAATTCCTCATTCATTAAAAAATTCATGAATGGTTAAATATGAGCGATCATATATGAATTTTTCGGAACTCTGTTATTATCGATAAAAGAATACAGAAATCTTCTAGAAAACATAACAACTGACAGTGGTACCGCTAAACAAAAAGATGTGTGGCAGCGGCTGTGTTTTCCACAAAAAAAAACAACAAATTTAAAAAATAATTTTTCTTTTTTCACTTATAATAGAAATTTAATCCCAATTTTTGTTGTTTCCCACCATTTTTCTTTTAGATAATTAACACATTTTTCAACTAAACATGTATAATATTTGGGATTGAATTACATTTAAAATTAGTATTGATTCGTAGTAATGATTTTGGCAATTCGTATTGCATTTTTTTCTTATTTTGTGTTTTAATTAAGCTCATTGCAGAAAACTTGACCTTGATCGAGCGGCCTCTTGATGTGTATAAATTTTCGTGCAAAATAAGTTTAAATTATTAAATTTTTGTTTGTCAAATAACCATTTTTCTACACTGTGATTTATAAATCTCTCTTGAAACATGAATTTTTATAATTAAGCTAAAATAGAGCTATCAAATGCTTACACCTCTTTTATAAGTTCAGATTTGTTGAGAAACGCTTTAGCATTTGTTGCAGAAAACTTTTTACACATACCCAAATATATATTTTTGTCAAATCGAATAAAATAATAAGCCTTAAATTCAATTATTTAGTGAAGTACTTGCCTAACATGAAGTTTTATTTCAAACATTGTTTTTGTTGTTGCAAAAAATTAAAATTATACATAAAAAATATTAATAATAAAACTAAAAATTCCCAAAATTAAAACAAAAATCCCCAATTCATAAACAAAATCCCTAATCTGACAACTGTGAGTCATGTTAATTCGATGTGACAATTTGAATAAACACTGCGTAAAACTAATCAATAGTAGGTACATATGTATGTATATAACCATGTAAAAAATATACATATACATACATATACATAAGTACATATGATCATACTTATATACAAAAATATTTTTGTACAAGAAGCCTGAAATTAATCTTATCGTAAAAACATTAAAACTTATAAATATATAAATAAACTAGAACTTTTTGCATTTAATTTTGCCCTAATGTAGGTATTTGGGAATTTTCTTAAACTACATATTCTTATCACTAGAACAGTGTTACCAGAGAATAAATTTCATAAAGTGCTAAAACGCCAAAAAAAAAATGTTATGCTAAAATGTTCTACAGAAGCAGCGTTCCCATTTATCAAGTTTTCCCTTGTTAGCAAGTTTTTTGAGATGCAAAAAAGTGTTTAATATGTATGTATAAAGTTTTTTCAAGTTTTTATAAATACATAATTTCAAATTTGCAGTAGGTATATTGCATGAAAATATTAATTGTTTTTTTTATGCAATTAAACGAGCTTGCTACCTATTTTCTCTAACCTTTATAATTGCAACAGTCTTTAATTGTGATTACTCCTTCCTACATAAAAGATCCCAGCTATATTTTTTTAGGTGCTGAAGTAATTTAAACACTAGATTTATATAAGTTATCTGAAGGTGATAAAATGGACTTTAGAGTTGATTCTTTAAAGTTTATGTTGAATTTTGTAAAGTTCTAAAATACGTTAAAGTTTAAGCCCTTTTAGGTTTTTATAAATAATTCCTTGTAAATCAACTTAATGGTTAAAAAGAAAAAAATTTGTTTTTATATACTTTTTTCAATATTTTTAACCCTAAAAGGTTACTCTTTATTTCAGTACATTAAAATTACTCTTCGTCGAATGGACGAACTTTAAAAAAAAAAAACTAGCGGAATTATTTTTAAAGTAAAAAATCAACAAAAAATTTTTTTGTTAAGCGTTTTATTAAAAAATTTAATTAAATAAAGCGCAAAATATAAAAGTTTTTCTTCTCTTTCAAAATTTGATACGAATTTTTACTCATTTTTGTTTTTTAAAATTTATTATTTGTTAAAAGCTTTCGTCATCTGCTGACGTTGTTGAAAAAAGAACGTTATTTGATTACGCATAAAAAAGTAATATGATAAAGTGTAAATAACCTTCGTCGATTAGACGAACAGTATCTAGGGTTAAACAAAATGAATTCCAAATAAATTTTTGTGTATTATTTTAATATAATTTTTTTCTTTAAAAATGTTGGCACTTTTGTAAAAACAAGTTTTTCTGGAAAAATATGTTTTGTTTTTTCAGATGTAAGAAGTTTTTAAACAGATATATATGGCAACGCTGTTCAGAAGCAAAAGAAAATGCTAAGAATGTGCGGTAATTACAAAAGTATCGTTAAACTACATACATATGTATCGTTAAATATAAATTTCAAATTAAAAGTTAACAACAAATCGAAATGCCATAGATTTTAAATCAAAAACACACATTTTGTCTCCAAATTGTTAAAATGAATAATCAAAGATTTGTTTTTTTGATTGATTTACAGGCCAATAAAATTTAAAGAACATTTTTAAAAAGACGGGTTTTCTATTTACAACAAACCTATTCTTTTTATAAAATAAAATGAAAAATACAGCACAGAAAATGCCATACAGTGAGCCACACTCAAAATTGAACGTTATTTCGAAAATGGAGGAGGTGGTACAACATATATTCGCGTAACTCAAAAATGATTTAGTTTATTGAATATACATACTAAGAAAACGAAATTCCACAATAAAATTACCTTTTAGAAAGGCTTAACTTTTTTCTTATCTCCTCTGTCGTTTTAGAAAAATAATTTTTTGTTGGCAAAAATTTTTTTTTTATCAAAATTTTGAAATTTTTGTTTCTTCAAAAATCATTAAAAATTGGAAAATGATTAATAAATTTTTCTAGACATATAAAAAAACGAAGTTGCAGAGTTTATTCAATAAACTTAACTGTTTTTGTTTTACGCTAATATATGTTGTGCAACCTACTCCATTTTTGAAATAGCGGTAAATCTCGAAAACAAAAGCTAACCTTAAAAATCGGTAAGCCCTATTGGATTCAGCATACCCGAATTAGGTTAAAGCGCCAGGTGCCCGC
Organism: Pollenia amentaria; assembly: GCA_943735925.1. Classification (NCBI taxonomy): domain Eukaryota; kingdom Metazoa; phylum Arthropoda; class Insecta; order Diptera; family Polleniidae; genus Pollenia; species Pollenia amentaria. Next base: position 246,874,775 of record OX031007.1, on the reverse strand, counting down.
TTGCCAACTAGCACAGTGTTATTATTAACACACAGTTTATGATAATGATTAAATTGTTCAGTTTTGGATGTAGTTCACTGTAACTGCACTAGAAATAATAATACCAATTCCAAAATTATTTATTTCTCGTATGAGTTGTTAATAATAAATATGTGCCTGATATTTATTTATGTGCTATTTTCGCAACACATTAATAATTTGGTGTAACTTATTTTCATTTATTAAAATTGTTATACCCTCCACCACCACTGTGGTAAATGAGGGTATACTAAGTTTGTCATTCCGTGTGAAACTTTTTTATTATACATTTAAGACCCCATAAAGTATATATTCTGGGTCCTTGAGTAATTCTAAGTCGATTTAGCCATGTCCGTCTGTCTGTCCGTCTGTTGAAAACACGCTCACTTTCGAAAAACGCAAAAGAAAAGAACAAACTTGGTCTCAAATTGCTTGTAGTTATCCTAAGCAGTTTGGGATTGAAATCCAGCAACATCGGTTTAGTAGGATCATAGCTATGAATCAAAATGTGGAACCACTACCCAAAAAAAATTGATAATTTTGATACAAAAACTAACATATATGGCGGAATAATGCACGGAATGACATAAAATTTTGCACGAATTCGCTCTATACGACTACAAATCATAAGATCGGTCCATAATTTACCATAAGCCCCATATAAACCCTTCACGCGGAAAACAGTTTAGTACGCCTAAAACCGCAATAAATAACACTATCATACTTAAATTTGGTACGTCACAGTTTTATAATACGTCAAATCACACTGTAAAATTTTTTGAAGATCGGTCCATAATTTACACTAGGTCCCATATAAACCCTACTCCCGGAAAACAGTTAAGTACGATTAAAACCGTAAAAAATAACGCTATCATATTAAAATTTGGTACGTCACAGTTTTATAGGACCAGAAATCACACTGTAAAATTTTTTGAAGATCGGTCCACAATTTACAATAGGCCCCATATAAAACCTACTCCCAGAAAACAGTTTAGTACGCCTAAAACCGCAATAAATAATGCTATCAAATTGAAATTTGGTACGTCACAGTTTTATAGGACCAGAAATCACACTGTAAAATTTTTTGAAGATCGGTCCACAATTTACAATAGGCCCCATATAAAACCTACTCCCAGAAAACAGTTTAGTACGCCTAAAACCGCAATAAATAATGCTATCAAATTGAAATTCGGTACGTCACAGTTTTATAGGACTAGAAATCACACTGCCAAATTTCGTGAAGATTTGTCCATAATTTACCATAGGTCCCATATAAACCCTACTCTCGGAAAATAGTTTATTGCGCCTAAAACCAAATAAAGCCCACTTTTGGATTTATAGATATTGCGGTGAAATTTTTTACTTAAATTCATATGGCAAGAAAAACTATCATGCAAATTTGTGAAATTTACTGTTAACGCTAAAACTAATTACACTGCTGTATTGGAATTTATTCTAATTTATTTTTTGTAATACCAGAAATGAGTCTTCAGAATTTTGGGATGATTTGTTCATAATTTACCATAGGTCCAATACAAATAACGCTCCTAAAAATAATTTTAGTCCGGCTAAAACTGTTACGAATAATGATATTTTACTCAAGCCAGTTCAAAGTTCTTACAAGAAACGAATAACATTTTCTAATTGTCGGTCAATAATTTAATTCAGGTCTAAACCGCAACCAATTTTAATGCTGACGTTCGTTTTTGTGAAGCTTAGTTAATAATATATATGTATTTATCATATAGAGCCCACTCCTGTCGGTGGAGGGTATCAAAGATTCGGCACAGCCGAATATAGCACTCTAACTTGTTTTAATTAATTTTGGTGCATAAATGAAAAAGAGACACCTTGAAACCAAACAGCAGTATATATACGATAGGATTTGTTTTTATTGCAGTGTTGCCACCAGCTAAATTCAAAATTACACTACAGATAAAGCAAAATTACCCGATTTAAATGAAATTACACCAGATATCAAATTAATGTTGTACAATTTTTATAAAAAAAAGTTTTTACAAAAAACCATATAAAGAAGTTCAATATTAGTCATACTATTATATAACATATGAATATAGGTATATAGCATTTTAAATCAAAAATTTAAAATAATGAGTTTTACCTTTGACATTCGGTTGCATAGGTTTACCATATTCATTGTCGTTCCTTTGCATACTTCAAATTAGTTTTACAAATGTGATCGGCGCTAGATATTTTCTTACGAAAGAATTTTAAAATAACATACAATAATTAAATTCATTACTCTTTGTTATGTTGGAAACAATTCTTTTTTGAATTAAACAAACACAATAATCTTCAAATTATTTATTGGCTCGTCTTCTTATTGGATTGCACCAAATAGCAAAACATCAAATTACCAATGCAAATATCTATAAATATATACCATAACTTTTAGTTATTTACTAAAAAATACCAATCATTTAACAATGGAAACATTTTCCTATAAAGAAACTTTGACTTTATAATGAAGAATATCTGAAATAAAATCTATATGTATATCATTTGTTTTAAAACAAAATAATTTCAAATTACACCTGATCTACACCTAAAAGAAATTACCAACGCTCTACCCACGACAATAAAAGTTACACTAAATTCGGATAATTACCTACAAAGTGGCAACACTGTTTTATTGACAATAATTTTTATAATGCAGCCTTCCTACACGTTGCAACTGGTAGTCCAACTGTGTCAAGCAAATAAACCAGTTGGTTAGGAACCATCATAAGCGACAAGGCCTATTTCCTTCTCTGTGGTTATGTGAATAAGCAGAACTACCGCTTTTGGGGGCAAAAATCCGCGTATAATATAGATTTATTACACCGGCTCAAAGTTAATGTTTGGTGTGGTGTTTACTTTCACTGGAGGCGTAATCGGACCTTATTTTTTTTGAAAACGTCGCACACTGGTTCATATTTTGTGAAGGCGGCCAAAACTATTTTGTATGTTCTCCGATATTGAATTTTTTTAGTATTCATGTGAAAGTAACTACTAGTGAACCTCGGGAGCCCAACAATTTAAACCCTATTTCAACTATTTCATTAAGAACTGGGTGGTCCCAAATGGACTTTCTCAGTATTTGCTTATAGTTTTAAATTTCTGAGTCAATTTTTGAAGTTGAAATGCGCATAACTTTATTGTTTTTCGAGATTTTTGACAGAATAAGTTTTGTGTATTATTTTAACTTATTAACTATACGTCACACAGAGGAGTATTTGGCCTGAAAAGCTGGCCAAAAAGGCAAAATTGAATTTTAAGAAATCTTAAGAACTAAGTATGCAGCTCGACAGACAACAATATTTTACATTATATTGTAAATTTTGAAGACTTTTAGTTGCGATTTGTAGCTCTGAGACCCTGCTAAAGTCAGGAAAGTGAAGAAAATTATATGAGATTTAAATGTTTTTTTCGGTTTCTGGATGTTTATATGATATTTTTTTTGCGGCTAAACGAATAAAGGTTTAACAAAGATTATTTTTTTTCGCCTAAAGGTTTGATCAAAAGTTATTTAAAAAAGAAAAAAAAATTTAAAATATGTTGAATATTCATGTTGAAACAATTCGTTCAAAAGCTAAAAAAAAAACAAATTATACACTTTTTTTGCAAAAAAAAGGAAAAGAAGAGGTTTTTAAAAGTGAGGTTAGCATGTCTACGAATTATGTTTGATACCACAATAAAATTTGGAATCTCTAATCTTAGAAACCAAAAAAAAGTGTGCGCAAGTTTGCGCCATCATTTTTGACGATTTTTTTAAATTTTCACATTTCTTCTATTTTTGCTCATCGGGCACTTTTTCTTATACCTTTATATCGTCATAAATTATTCGAGGAAATTCAGCAGAAGCGATACAAATCGAGATGTCTTGTACAGGTTATTTCTGAGCAGTGACCCTTTTATAAGCTGCAGTATGCAAAGAGAACGGAATAATAAAAAAGCTTTTTCATCAGAAACCATCACACTTCTTCTTCCTGACACCGATGATGCAGCTAATGAGGATACACATACGACATAATAATTAGTAAGGAATTTTTATTAGTTTACTTTTCCGATTATAAAGTATTAAATAATATAAAATAAATATAATAAAGCCTTTTTTCATAAACAAAATACTGTTTTATAAGAGCCTTACAATTTTCAAAATTTTTTTTTTTAATTAGACTGTAAATCATATGTATGTACATACAGTCTGTCAAGAATGAGTTTAAGCCTTTAAAATCAACATTTGTTAATTGAGTTTGGCGATTTATACCAACTTTTATTCCTTAGGAATGTGGCTTTTAGAAAAATCTTAAAAATTTAAACTTTTTGGTTCTTAAATTTTTTATTGCATTTTGAAAACAAAAAATTTGACGCATTTTGCATGTAATTTTTTTTTTTTCGCCATTAAATTTTTAATAACTCCAAAATAGTAATAGATATAAAATAAATGTGTAAGGTTAGCAGAATTTTCCGGTGCATCTTCTGATCCTCCTGCTATTCAAATCGGAGAACACGTTTTCAAGTTATGGCAAAATATATAAGGCAACCCAACGATTTAGGGGGTGAAGTATGACACGCCTTTAAAAGAAAATCCTTACGTACTAGAGAAAAACGGAAAACAGATTTGAATTAAGGGCATCAAAATCCATATAGTCCACATACTTTTATTTCTAGGGTAGAGAAAAATTTTTTTGTTGCGCAGTGTACTTTTGTTGCGCAGTGTAATTTTTTCAAAATCTGCCACTAGACTTTTTATATCATACTACACCTAAAACTATCAAAAAACTAAAACTTTTAATTCAAAAAACACGTTTAATAATTTTGGCCAGCTTTTCAGACCAAACACTCCTCTGTGCATCGTTTATAGCATTAAACTCTGCGACCTGTAGAACTATTTAATTTATTTTTAATGTCAAAATTTCGAGGAAATTTCCTACTTTATAGAGCATAAGTACTGCTCGTCAAAACCCGTCAAAAAACTCACTTGTAGTCCAAACTCTAACCTACATTTATATACCCCAGTGTACGTACATCTGGCTGCGATCTTGCGAACTACAGCAATTTCTGTGACCCAAAGTAAGATATTCAGTTAAAAAAATATGTCCTGCAAGGAACCATTACTGAAATTAAAGAAGGTGAATCTTAAAGAATTTTCGACGATTAAAGCAGTTCCGGTCACATTAATTATGTAGCACGTCAGGTTATCAACTAATTTGGAAAAGGTAAAGGTATTGCCATTGTTATGAACGTATTGTGGGTGAACGTATGATACAGAACGAATAGGCGACATAAATAGACTTATAGTGCATTTACACCTACACCATAAACAGGTTATAAGTTGTTTATGATGATAAACTAGTTTAAGAAACTTGTTTATCCATACAAATTATAAACACGTTTGTAACTAGCTTTTGAGATAAACTAGTTGCTAACAACCAGTTTTTGTTAATGCAACTCTGTTCTTTTCAAATTTTGCTCTGGCAACGCTAGTGATATTTGACATTTCATAAAAAAAAAAATTAAGTTAAAAAAGTTTGCGTTAAAAAAAGGAACACATCAAGAAAAAGTTTAAAAAAATTAATTGAAAATTGTTTTATATAATGTGGATAACGAAAATAAAAGGTATGTTTATCGTATGTATAAATAAATGTACGTGCACCAACGTTTTTAAGTTTTTTTTACTGAAGTCAGCTGTTTTGTGACACGGCTGTTAAACTATTAACTGTCAAAACTGCTGATGTAAACGATATAGTTTATGAAAGTAGTTTACGATCATAAACTAGTTTGAAAATTACAAGTGTAAATGCACTATTAAACGTTAGATTTCTGAGTCATTTTAAGTTAAAAGGTTAAACATTAGTAAATAACCGCAACATAAACTACATAGTTTAATTACCTGAATGGCAAACAAAATGGTAAAAAAACTAGCACGAAGTTTTATTTGACGTGAAAAATAACTACATGTTTCCTGTTAATTTATTGCCGGTATCCTACCATTTTAAAAAGTGTGAAAACAGGGGTTTTTATGCTTCAAAGTAATGCTAATAAGAGATTAAATTTGTATATAAAAAAGGGTTTTTATGTTTCAAAGAAGTGGTACTAAAAGATTACTTAATAAAAACCTCTATCTAGAGTATAAAAATGCATGCAACATAAATTTTACATTGTTTAAACAATGGCTTAATTATGTAACGATCAAGAAATCAAAATTCATAAGATAAAAATTAAATATTTTTCATTTACGTTAAGGAAACGGTACCTTAAATGTTCTAGAAACAAGAAAATGTTTTACTTACGCAACCAAAAATGGCTTACAAATGATCTGATTTTTAAGAAGTCGTCGATAGCCGCTAAGGAAACTGGAAAAGTGGGTCGACCCGCAAAACCAATTGACAATTGCAGTGAAAGATCACGAAGACGCAAGCTTACAAATGTCATTGAAGAAATTTCTCATAGTATGATAAAGAAATCACGAAGACGCAAGCTTACAAATGTCATTGAAGAAATTTCTCATAGTATGATAAAGGATGAGTGTTTAAAATTCTTATTCGCTTTAAAGTTTTATTTGTACAATATTTTTAGCTTTTCTAAAGCCTTTGGAAAAAGATTTCCTGGCGATCTGGCGTAAGCAACCAATGCGCATAGAAACTAGCTTTCTCTCAACAATAATTAATATTTTTTTTGGTTAGGACCAGCGCTCAGGGGATGACGCCTACAAATGCAATGCACTGTGTTGAAACTAGGAAAAAAAGGTTATGGGAAGGAGGATAGAGGAAGTAGTGTGTGAACATTCGACTTGAACTTATTCATGTTGAAAGTGAGAGGGAAGACTTCAGCAGGAAGGTTTTTCCACATACGAACAGTCCGGCCAAAAAAAAACGAATTTTCTCTGAAATGAGTTGTACGATTTACCGGCCAACCGACGATTTACCGGCTCTTGAGAAAAAATGTGTATTACGAACAAATGTATGGGTTTCAGGGACCAGATCCCTAATTTCATCAGAACACATCTACTCAAGGGAGTCAATGGAATTGGATACCCTACTGTCACCAATGAGAACCTTCGCACTCTGCTTCACACGGTCGAGAAGCTCCAAAGTAGACTTTGAAGTACCGGCCCATACATGAGGGCTGTATTCCATTCGCGGTCGGATATAGGTGGTATAAATAGTAAGGAGATCAGATGGAGTGAAGTATATCTTACACCGTTTCAAAAAACCGAGGCACTTGAATGCTTTTTTCGACACCTTAATATATGTTCTGTCCATCGGACATCACATTGTGTCCTCATGCCCAGAGATTCTGATTCCTCATGTATACAGATGATGGTCCTTGATCTGACCCCATTCCGAGACTATATCAAGGTCTCGGCCCATGTTCTGTCTAATAGCACCAAAATCGGATACGCTTGGTCTATAATCAAATGAATACGAATGGCAAATGTTGCTGTCACCTGCAAAAAGTAGAAAGGGTTGGAAGTTTGAATTAGAAGGTCATTTAGAAAAATAAGAAATAGAGTTGGAGAAAGAACGGAAAACAAAAATTGCAATAATTGAAAAAATAGTGGAAGCGAGCCCTAGTTGCACAAAGAGGATTTTAAAAAGTATGCCTACACCAACTGAAGAAATGAAATTTACTGCAGAAGAAGCATCTGCGAAAGCGAACCAATGAAAAAAATTGTGGAATCTTTCCAGCATATCGAGATTTAGTTTCTGTCAAAAAAGAGTGCTTACCTCTATAAACGGCTATTAGTGTAACTACAAGTTCAACAGAAGTAAAACTGGAGGATCGTCTCGAACACACTAGAGAACGATTATTAAATACACTTGATTCTGACTGTTTAAAAAAACTTAAAAATTGCAGCATCACTTTAATTTCTAAATGGGGATTAGATGGAATACAAGCAATACAAGCAAAGTAATTAAAAAAATTCATCTGATGCTAACTTATTCATGGTATCTTTCGTTCCATTACGTTTAAGAAAAACTTATATTGGCTTGGAGCCGTCAGTCAGTAGAGCTACAGAAATGGATGTATGGAAAAATGAAATTCCCTCCTCAACAAAGTATTTCAGACCAATAAAGTTTGTTTACAAAAAGGAAACTAGTGATGTCATAACTGAAGAAGTTCGAAAAATAAAAGATCAAATTAAAGAACTTCAACCGACAATATTTAAATTTGATGACCAATGCATTGAAATTTATTTTCAAATGTTCCTTACAATGATCAACGGAAAAGTTGCACAAGCATTAACCGAAATAAAGTCTTCGTCAAGCTGCACCATATGCCAAAACACATCAAGTCAATTAAGCCAACCCCCATCACAAGACAATAGTTTCAATGAAGCAAACGAATTTGGAATGTCCCCTCTTCATGCCAGAATTCGTTTTATGGAGCATATTCTAAAATTGGGTTATGAATTGGCATTTGGCCCGTTAGGCGAAACAGTGAGAATAAACGAAGAAAATGTGGAAAAAAGGAAGGAAACAAACAAACAAATTCAAGAAAAATACCTTCAGCTGGGCCATATAATTGATCAGCCAAAACAAGGAGAAGGAAATTCAATGATGGAAACACTGCAAGGAAATTCTTTTCCGACCCAGAAACTGCAGCATCTATCACAGGAGTACATTTTGAATTAACAAGACGATTCCAGATTATTTTACAAGTTATAGCATGTAGCAGAAAGATATATGCAGAATAATTTGCCCAGTATGCAAATGAAACAGTAATTCTTTATAACAAAAAAACTCTTGGAGACATATGCCAATCACAGTTCATTAAATTGTGTACCATGGGGAACATATAGTTCAACACAATATGCTACCAAATGGAGATTTATCTGAAGTAGCGCAAGAAAAAAGGAACAAAGACTACCGATTCTTCCGCGAGCATAATACAAGAAAAAGGTCCAGATGTTCTACTAATAAAGATCTTATTACTATTTTGTTGTGCACATCAGATCCATATATGTCCAGTATTCGACAAATTTGGAAATCAACCTCAATCGAATTAGAGGAAGAAGCTTAACAACTTCTGGAAAATGAAACTCAAAGCTATTAAGAAAAATTTGTTACTACTACTGTTTAATTTAAAGTAGTATATAGATTATAATTTGTTTTTGATTTAAGTATATATTTGTATTAATATATAAATATGAAATACATATACATATCAAATTAAAAATAAAAGTTGAATTACTTAAAATGTCAATATTGGGACTAAAAATTTACAGGGGCCAAATGTTAGCATTTTCTGACAGGATCTAAGTTCGAAATTAAAAAATAAGTATCAGTTGTAAAATACAAGAGAAATAATGATTAATTATAAAAAAATTATATATGAAATATTCAACTTTTACATCGAAACTCAACAAAAAAATTAAAATGCATTTTAAACTACCCATAACTTTTGTTCCTATCAGTCGAATTTTACGTTTTATAATTAAAATTAAAGCCTAACATCGCACCTATCGAGCAAAAAAATCGCCTAAAAACCGCCTTCTCTAAAAAATTTCCTCTGTGAACGACGAGCGCTACAGCGCCATAAATCGTATGGTCATTAATTCTTGCGACGGCTAGCTGGAGGACATAATTTTTTCTAGTTTTTGCGCCAACTTGTATCTGTTGACTTTAAAAATGATGCATTATTCATCATAAAGTGGATCAGTGAGTCAAATTTTATATTTGACATATATAACTATACCTCTAGTAGATATGAATGTGGCGACAAATATTTTTGTATGTATTTATTTATCGAGCTATGGGGTGCTTAAGTGTTGCCGTTTTTGAAAAATGGTTTTTTTAGTTATCGTTTTGAACTAGAAACAAATAAAACAAAAAAAAAAAAAAAAAAAATAATAAGCCAGTCATCCGGACATCGTTATATCGACTCAGAAAGTGATTCTGACCTTTAAGGAGGTCCACAAGCCCATTCTTAATAAACGTTTGCCCATTTCACTCTGCCTGCTTTAAAAATGGCTTTTACAATATGTTTTTATTAAAAACTAGCTTCCCCCCATTAAAACAAAGTTAGTAAAATGTTTTTAACAAAGATCGCGTTTTATACCGAAGTTATTAGTATCAAATTTGGCAACTTTTAATATAACGTCCACTTCTAAATTTCAGCCAACTTTTTGACAGATATTGTGTATTAATAACCAAGCTTTTTTTTACCAAAATTGAAAACTTTACTTGTTGCCATTATCTTGACAAACAGAAAGCTATAATGTCTTTGTGTGGATGTGTCTCGCTCACACTGATAGAAAAGGCGTCATAACGCTGATGTATTTTGACATCAGTTCTATGACAAGTATCTTCGTTTTTGGCCCCTTGACACTTTTCATCATTGTGATGTCAGCCTTAACATCACTTGATCAAATTGTCATCTGTGTCAAAAATTTAAATTATGTCATCAATGGGATGACACATCAGCATCACAGAAATGACGAATCGGAGTTAGTTTAATAAAATATGTCATCAGTGCGATGACTCAGTAACATCGTAGAAAGCACCAGGAAATTAACATCTACATATAATGTCATTCTGAGATATGTCTTCAACTTAGGACGCTTCTCTCATGTTACACCCTATGAAGCTAAACTTTATGGCGTGCGTTTTTCCGGCTTGTTAAATATTCGATGTCTAATTCTTTTGCATAAAATTATCTATACTGGCGAAACGACGTATCTATATGAACGGGTTTCTTTTACGCAGTCAAAAAGAGAATAACAACTTGACCCAGATAAGATTCAAGAAGTTGGTATCAGAATGGCAGTTTTTCGTGCACAGTACTCGTTTTTGGAACACACTACTAGCATCTGTTCAATTTACTAGTAATGCAACGCAGTTAAGGAAGTATATTTTTAATAATGTGTAATATGTTGTATTTAAAAACGCTTTTTAATGTCATTATGTTTAATATTGTACGATCAATCCTCTCTAAAAGTTGCCTTTATTTATTAAATTCTTTTATTTTTATGTTTAATGTTAAAATCTTTTATTGTATGACGCATATGGAATTGCTACGAATAGTTTATTCCATACTATAATTATAGGACTTTAAGTCCTGTTGTATAGGAACACCAATAAATAAATAAAAAAAAAGAAAAAAAGGACTTATTAGTCTCAATTGAATCATTGGGATTGCCTAAAGTCGAAGTGAGAAATTATTATTATTTACTTACCCGTAGACACCAGAAGCATGTCCGATATGGTTTTAGCAATCGTTCCCCTTTGAAAATTTGATGTATTTAACTAAATAATTTAAAAAATTAAATATGGGAATTTTTGATTCTCATTTTTTAAACATTAAAATAATGTTAATAATACACAAAATGTGGCATTGAATTGAGGTCACTGTTATAGCATATATGACTCACAAAATATGACAACATTTTATGATGACGTTCGTCATTGGATTGATGTACATTTTTTCCTCATTGATGCCACTTGTAGTATCAATATGAAGATGCATTTTTCTATGAGTGCACTTATCCAATCCCACCTACTTTTTAACAGATGCAGTGAATTGATGACCCAACAAACTTGGTAAGTTTAGCTATTACCCGTCCGAAGATATACAGAATTCTGTTTTGTGACACGCCCACTTTTCTAATCCCGTCGATTTATTGTCAGTTCTTGTGCATTGATAAAATTTAAAAACTTTACCTATTGCCGTTCCCCAGATATCGAGAATCATTTCTCCAAATTCACCCACTTTTTGACAGACGTTGTGCATTGATATTCAAGAAATTTGTACATTATAGATTTCTGTGTATCTGAAAAACGGTAAGAGCCATGGGGTACAAATTAGGTGAAACATATTAATTATCATCTGGGAATTATTTCTTTTTCATAAGCTACTTTATTATATTCAACATTTTTTTAATTTTCATTCCTAAAAAAATTAAGGAATAGAACTATTACCAAAAAAAACTTTATTCATAGAATAAATTCGAAAAATAAAAAAATGTTAAACATATTTACTACCAATACACAACAGCCAACAAAGTGTGGGTGGGATTGGAAAAGGGGGAATGGCACCTCCCATACAAAGAGATTGTAGATATCGTTATTATCATAATATCGGCCAGGGTTAAAGATGTGGGTGCGGCATGATATAAATTTAATTATATCTAAAGAACGGTAAGAGAAAAATTTTCCAAATTTTGTACACATATCGGGGTTATCGATATGCAACATCTGTCACAAAGAAAGTGGGAGAGAATAACTGGGCGTGGTACCTCACATACAAAGGCAATGAGATTTCTGTATATCTAGAGAACGGTAATAGCAAAAGTTTCCAAAGTTGGAAAAAATAGATTGGTGATCAGTTCGCAACATCGGTCAAAAAGTAGGTATGATTAAATAAGTGGGCGTGTCACAAAATAGAATCCCGTATATTTGAAAAACAGTAAGTATAAAATTGTCCAAATTTGGTACAATTGGAATGGTTATGCAGACAGCATCTGTAAAAAAATGAGCGGGATTGGAGAAGTTGGATTGGATCAAACTAGATTTATGTATGTCTAGAGAATGGCCACAGCTACAATTTACAAATTTGAAACAAATAGCTTGGTTAGAAATGAACAATATCTGTAAAAGTCCCCCTGCCTTATTGAAGACATAGGCGGGACAACTTAAATACAAATACCATATAGATTTCTGTGCAACTGGTGAATGGTAACAGTAGGAGTATTTAAACTTGGTACAAATAACTTCATAAACAATGCCGACATCTGCATTTAAAAAAATTACAAATTTTATGTTAATGAGGGTAGCGAAGCGTTCTGGGCTAACACCTTCATAAGTTCTATCGGGCTAAAACCCCCCTTTAATTAATAAGATTTTGTTTGTTGTGCTTAAATCCCAATATTTATTCTTGATAAATACACTGAAATTTATATTTAAAAATCTAGTGTTCATGAAAGGACATTTTAAATTTTCAACGCCCCAAGATATGCAACGTTTGAAATTTAAAAATTCAATATGAATTTTTGTAGAACGCAACAACAAAATTGTAAAATATTCTTGACTTTGTTTTTGCATTCAATGTAATTTTTGGCGTTGTATGGAAATATTTTTTAAAAAGTAATTTGTTTGTTTTTTTCCGCAAGATTAATTGAAATAATTTTTGGAAAACTAAAATTAATAATTGTTTTCGGAGTGTTGTAGTTTTGCAGGATTTTCTTCAACTCGAATAATATAACTTTAGAAAACTGAGGTAAAATGTTTGTACCGGTTTATCCATTTCGTGGTTTCAAAAATATAGGGCTGGAATTCGACATCTGTCAAACTATTTTTTTTTTCTTTTCAGCTGGAAGTCTGACATTGACGAAAATGGATCGCTTAACTATCACACAACGCGTAAAAATTATTAAAACCTACTACAAAAATGGTGATTCTGGCACAACCACATATCGTGCTTTAAGAAGAGATTATGGTTTACATAATCGTCCAACTACGCAAGCAATTGGCAAAATTGTGAAGAAATTTGAAGAGACTGGAGCGGTTACAGATATTGTAAGGACAGTGCATCATCGTTTCGCTCGTTCCGCTGAAAATATCGCTGCAGTAAGTGAAAGTGTTGCCGAAGACGCGAATGTGTCGATTCCTCGTCGTTCTCACGAATTAGGACTGTCTTACGGCACATTATGGCGTATTTTGCATTTAGATCTACACCTACATTTGTATAAAGTCCAGTCACACAACAACACGGTGCAACATGCCACATAACTCGAGCGAATATGGCTTTATTGCAAGAGACATTTCCTGGCCGTGTAATTTCTCGTCGTGGCGACATCAACTGGCCACCAAGATCATGCGATTTGACACCATTAGACTTTTTTTGTGGGGCTACGCGAAAGACCGTGTTTATGCAGATAAACCTTTAACTTTTGAGCACTTAAGAACCAACATTCGTCAAATTATGGCTGAGATACCGCCCAATATGTGTCAAAAAGTGGTCCAAAATTACCTCAAAAGAATCAATGCTTGCAACACTTCGCGTGGTGGTCATTTAAATGATATAGTGTTTCACACATAATGGCAACGTTTAAACTTTATAATAAAAAAGAAATATCATGAAAAAAAATATTTTATATATGTTTTATATGTGGCCTAGGGTAAATTATGGACCAACCTTCACGGCAATGTGATTTCTCGTCCTATAAAACTGTGACGTACCGAATTTTAGTATGATAGCGTTATTTATTGCGGTTTTAGGCGTACTAAACTGTTTTCCGGGAGTAGGGTTTATATGGGGACTAGTGTAAATTATGGACCGATCTTCAAAAAATTTTACAGTGCGATTTCTGGTCCTATAAAACTGTGACGTACCAAATTTTAGTATGATAGCGTTTTTTATTGCGGTTTTAGGCGTACTAAACTGTTTTCCTCGAGATGGGCTTATATGGGGCCTATGGTAAATTATGGACCGATCGTCACAAAATTTACCATTATGATTTGCAGTCGTACAAACCAAATTCGAGCAAAATTTTATGTGATTCCGTGCATTAATAAACCATTTATGTTAGTTTTTGTATCAAAATTATCATTTATTTTTTTAGGGTGGTGGTTCCACATTTTGATTCATAGTTCTGATCCTACTGAACCGATGTTGCTGGATTTCAATCCCAAACTGCTTAGGGTAACTACAATCGTTTTTTTGCGTTTTTCAAAAGTGAGCGTGTTTTCAACAGACGGACATGGCTAAATCGACTTAGAATTACTCAAGGAGCCAGAATATATGTATATACTTTATGGGGTCTTAGATGTATAGTAAAAAAGTTTCACACGGAATGACAAACTTAGTATACCCTCATTCACCACAGTGGTGGTGGAGGGTATAATAAATCGTATTAACAGCATGCTTGGCAATCTAGTTTCAGAGAGCGAAACAAGTGGTTAATATCGTCACATGAACATAGCATTAATGTGGTATTTCATAATTTTGTATATATATGTATGTAGTATTGTCATGACTAGGGCGTGAAATGTCATGCAAATGCATGTTTTTCCTCAAAGGTTTATATATTAAGTGAATAAGTTATTGATCCGAATCACAACTTTTGTGAAAAATGGCATCGATATGTTTGTGCAAATTTTTGCATAGTTAATGAATTTTTTTGTCTTTAAATGTTTAAGAATGCATATAAATTCGCATATTGTGTCAGTTTTTGCTGGAAAAAGCATATTTTATGCATTTTTGGTTTTTATTCAAATGATTTTTGGTGTTTTTAATATCAGACAATTGCTGCACTCAAACAAAAACTATTTAAAAAAAAAAATTGAGTAAAATAAATGGCTTTATTTACATTTTAAGTAACTGGTATTTTAATGTATGAAGTAGCATTTCCGATATGCAAAATCACCGTTCGATGTCTGCTGTGTTATTTTCAATAATTTTGCAAGATGTTTTTGTGTTTGACAAAAAAAAACCTACAATTGCTTCCAAAAAGAGAAAATGCATGGCATGAAATTCCTCGAGACAAGACTGAATTTCTGGAGCATTTTTTTCAATAAGACAAATTCTGTACAGTTGTTGTTAAAAGTATCTTGTTTAAAAAATAGGAATTCGCTGTATACAGTTTTTAATTTTTGGGCTAATAATAATTAAATTTACTAGTCAAAAATTTGATGGTTGTATGTAAAAGTAAATTTATTTCTATTAAAATATATGTAAAAAATAAAAATAACCGCATATTTTATTAATTTTTAAAGCATATGTTTTTGTATTTTTAAGCTGTTTATGCGTATATTTTCCAATAATAAATGCATAAAACTGCACACCCTAGTGATGACACAACATTTTACGAAAAGCCATAATTTTGTATTAATTTCAAAAATTTAGAATTTCTGCCTGGGTAGGTTTAATTATACCCTTCACCGAAGGTAAACGAGTTTCATATAAGCTTGTCATTCCGTTTGTAATTTCTATAATATTGATTAAAGACCCTTTAAAGAATATATATTCTGGATCCTTATGTGGAGCGAAGTTTATTTGACGATATCCGTCTGTTAGATGAAATCAGGGCTTCCGAAGACCCCTGATATGATAGGGATCAGATTTTTAAATATTTATTTCACATATAGCCTGGAACTGTGTGATATTAAAATTCAGCCTGATCGACCCCCAAATGGCAGAGATATGAAAAAAACCACGACTGGCTCAAATCCATTGTTGTTGTTTTTTATTTTTTTTAATGTGTATCTGAAGAAAGGCCAGAGCCACAGTTTCCACGCTAGGCACAAGCATCTTCGTTATCAATACACAACATCCGACAAAATGTGGTTAAGATTGGTGAAGAGGCCGTGGCACTTCCCATAAAATGACTTTATATATATCTATATACGAGGGCGGATCAATAAGTCCGTGACTTTTCAAACTTCCCTCGTAGTTCTATGAAAAAAAAAATTTTTTTTTACAACATAATCACCTTTTAGCTCAATACACTTAGTCCAACGTTTCTCCAATTTGTGTATCCCTTCCAAAAAAAAATAGGATTTTTCGAGGTCCATAAAATAGGCATTTGTTTGGCCAATATTTTCATCGTTGGAACTAAATTCCTTTCCGCCGAGCCATTTCTTTAGGTTCGGAAATAGGAAATAGTCACTGGGGGCTAAATCCGAATATGGCGGATGAGGTACCAATTCGTAGCCCAATGCATGTAATTTTGCCACTAAGACTGCACACGTGTGCACCCGTGCATTATCTTGAAAAAGAAGTTTTTTCTTGGCCATATGGGGTCGTTTTTTTTAAATCCTCGTTAAATCGGTTCCCTTTTGAAGGTAATTGATGTGGATTATCCCGCGTGCATCCCAAAAAACTGTTGCCATCATCTTATTGGCCGGCAAACTTACCTTGGCCTTCTTCGGAGCCGGTTCACCCGGAGAAACCCATTGTTTAGACTGCTACTTGGTCTCCAGAGTGTTGTGATGGATCCATGTTTCATCCACAGTTACAAAACGCCGGAAAAACTCATTCGAATTGCAGTTAAACAACTCCAAACAATCCTTTGAAGTTGTCACACGATTACGTTTATGGTCAATTGAGAGCAAACGCGGCACCCATCTTGCAGACAGCTTTCTTAAACCCAGCAGATCATTAAAAATTGAAACCACACTGCCATATGAAATGCACTTTTACTCTTCGATCGGCCAACACCATATCGTGAATTTTTTCGACATTTTCGGGTGTATTGACTTCAATTGGCCGTCCAGAACGTCCAGCGTCATTTGTACTTGTGCGACCACAACGAAAGTCAGTAAACCACTTTTTTACCATTGAAATCGATGGTGCAGAGTCCCCATAGTATTTATCAAGCTTTTCCTTGGTTTGATTGACATCCTTTTTTTTCTCAAAAAATAACGTTTAATGAGCACTAGGGAGATCGATTTTTTCAATAACCGGTTTTAAAAAACCCGGTTTTCGGTTAAGCAATTTTAAAATAACCGGTTAACCACTTTTAATTTGAATACTTAAAAATACAAAAATCAAATAAGTTTTTAAAATAAAACTTTAATTTGAATAAAAACAAAAAAATTTGCAAAGGTAAGGAACCAACAAAATACATAGATATGAATTAGATCAGACCTAACAAATATTTTAGGATAGAATTGAAGAAAAGTGGGACCAGTAAATTGATCAAACTTTAGCTAAATTTTCAACAATTTTTTATTGATTTACTAAACTTTATTTGTAAGAAGATATTTGATCTAGACAATCGTTTTGCAAAAGCAAATAAATTTTAGGTATTTTATAAAGTTATTATTTGAAATATTCTCTCAAATTTATTTTGAATGAGTTTTAATTTGTTGGTGGTTCAGCTATCTATATAAATCAACCATATTTTTCAAATGTTGCAGGCAAAACCTCCTAGCCAGGATTATCTATTTTAAATTATTTTGTTTCCGCATTATAGAAACGAATAGTGAACCGAACATTCTTTTTGTGTAAAATATTTGTTTATTCGTCGACTACAATTTAAAACATTCCATGACATTGTTTGATTTCTTCAATTTTGTTTTTTAGTTCTTGGCGTTTTCATAAATAAAACTGGTAGACAATTTTCCCATATCGTTGATTTCACCAAAATGTTGTAGTTTTCAGCATAAAGAGATGCTAGAACTACTTAAGAGTTTTTAGTGCCTAAACGGGCATTTCGTCCTCGGCAACACAACGGGCTAATATTTCACCCAATGATTCATTTTTTGCAGCGTATTCTAGTAAAGTATTATTTATCGCCACCTTAGAACTACTTCGAACGGAGTTAAGTTTCATTTGGATAACATTAATGTCAAGCATGTATACTAATTTAAGGTGATTAATAAGTCGTGACATGGAAGAACCTTTGCAACTTATCATTTTTGTCTTTAATCGCGCTCGAAAAATATCTAGAGATATCCTATATATGTATATAAAAAAATATTTAATATTAAGAATACTCTTGCACAAATTACTATTTACTTTTTAACTGCACACGTTTTTGTAGTATTTTGAATAGTTTTGGTTTTTTGACCTTTATTATATTTTGTTTTGGCATTCTTCATAAAAAGTTTAAGTTTGGCCAATATTCAATTAGAAAATACTTAAATTACGGGTTCATCTACAACAAGAGTAAGAAAAATGTATATAAATTACACAGTACTAAAATAACCGGTTTATTATACAAAAATAACCGGCTTATTCGATATTCGAAAAATGGGCATTTTAAAATAACCGACTTAGGCAAAGCTAAAATAACCGATTAAAACCGGTCGAATAATAACCGTACGATCTCTCTAATGAGCACTCGAAATTCACTTTTTTCCATTTTTAAATATTCCACGAGGTTGTATGTTTTGAATAGCTGTTTAACGCAAAGTAAATGACGGAACCTGCTCCAAACTTGACAGTAGTCTATTAACAGGTGGTACTTGATGGGAGCAATGTTGCATCTCATATAACTACGAGGAAAGTTCGAAAAGTCACGGACTTATTGATCCGCCCTCGTATCTGGATAAAGGCAAGAGTTTCCAAATTAGGAGCTAGCGTCTTGGTTATCAATTTACAACATCCGACATAATGTGGTTAGGATTGAAGAAGCGGGCGAGGCACTTCCCATACCAAACATGCTAAATTTCTGTATATCTGGAGAACGGAAAGTGCCAAAGGTTCCAAATTAGGTACAAACTTCTCGGTTATTTGTTTACTCTTATCGCTCCATGGTGTAGGGTGTAGAAGATTCGACATAGCCGAATAAAGCCCTCTTACTTGTTTCGATTTTCAATTTGTATGTCTTGCTGCTTAATTGCTGTATGGCTTGTTGGGTATAACTTGGCTCAATTAAACTTTGAGTATTAGAGTCATTATGCATAATAATTATGGTTGGTTTATAATACAATTTCGATGTCAATTTCTTATATGACAACTTAAAAACCAGACTTCTAACATTTCAAAAGAATCATCAATCTTAATAGCATAAAGAAGTTAATATTACAAAATTAAATGTTCCACTTTTTATCAAAGATTACACTTTTATTTTTGATCAATAATTGTATATATTCATGAACATAACAGTTTTTGCAGTAATTTCTTAATTGTGTAAATTATTTGTTTAATACATATATATATATATATATATATATATATAGTGTAATAAGTACCAGGTATGTTCATTAGGGATATTTGTCATTATTGACCCATGTAATATCAAATTAATTTATTTGATTTTTAATTAATTTTTTTTTAATTTAATTTTTTCCTTATTTTCTTTTGTTTGACGTTATATGGGTTTTAAAATTTAGAACAAAATGTCTAATGGCTATACCTTGTACTTATTCTACCATGATATTAACATAAAAAATCAGTTTGACTATATTGTGTTCTATATATATAGTAAAAAGAATTTATCAATTTTCTCATTTATTACAAAATTAAAAAAAAGAAAAAATATTGCTGTACATATGGAGGAAATGCATAGATATGTATGTATGTATGTGTTTTAAAAATTAAAGAGTATTTTATTTAAAACCACCTGAAAATATGTTTAAAACAATTTACATGAACTTCATAAATTAAAGTACATAAATTAGTTATGAACACACAAAAGATGTTGGTTGTACCCTTAACCTAAAAATTTATGAGTCAATAATATAAAAATATAAAAGTTTGCTTAAATTAAGCCTACGATAATTATAATTATAGTACAATCAGTTAATAAATTCATCAACTTATTTTCTCATTATGAGTCATAGTCTCTAACTCTTTTTCCAAATCCTGTCGAAGACAATCCGCAAGACATGAACTTAAAACTTCATTCTCATCTAAATGGGAAATAATTACCGGCAAACTTCGACGTGGATGTGAAATGTATAAAAGTGAGGAAAAGTTTTGAGGTAGACCATATAAGGCCTCCTTAGCCTCAACATCATTCAACTTATAACCATTATCTTCATTATCCGTGTCGCCGTAATCACTTATGGTATTAATTTCCATGTGGTGGGTGTAGCGTTTGTTCCAGGCTCGTTTCAAAGGCTGCCACAGTAGTAAAAGTAATGGTACAATTATAACCAAAGCACCAAAAATGTGACAATACATTTCAAGATTTTTGATTATTTTCAATAATACTGCGGAACTTTTTGAAATGCGCATATTCATGTCAAACCAAAAGACGGGAAATAACATACGACGTTTTGTTTGATATGATCTGAAACCATTTTGCCATAGACAGATTATAAAAGAATCGAAAAATATTTTTGATCAGCTTACCTTATATGAGAACTTGGTTGTATGTAAAAATTAAGTTGCAGTCTTCCTTTAAGTTCCAGCATAAAACCTGTGCGTGGTTCCAATACAGCCGTTGTCGTATGAATATTTTTATCTGACTTCAGTCCTTCGACTTGGGATATAAAAAAGGGATCAGCATCCAGAAAATGAGGATTTGTCACGAAAACAGGTAGACCAAACCAACATCCAGATATATTTAATGAACCGTAGGGTAAGCATTCGCCATTGCAAAAACATTCATTTGCTGGATTTAATGTTCCATTATCAAAGACATTTGGTGATATTATATAACGGTATCCCAATATACCCTCCACCATTACTTCATCCAGATAATCCAAGATTACTGAGCGACAGAAGTCGGTGAAAAAGTATTGAATTGATTCATTCTTCTTAAGGTTGGTCTTTTGAAATTCTCCTGGTGATCCCTTAACGGAAGAACATTGTTGAGGAAAATGTTCAGTATAATTTTTGCCGTTCCATAAAATAAGTTGACCAAATTGGTCCATGTCTCCGACGCCGGTGCCAATAGTGTGAGTGCCTAATAAATCTGAAGTGCCATTGCGCTAAGGAAAGTTAAAAATAATATTAGTTAATACTGGTTTTTTCAACCAAAAAAAAAACAAAAGTTTGAAGAAAAAGTATGGTGGTATGTTTGTATATATTAAAGACGATTAAAATGATTAGTAGTGCAAATATGTCAAATCTGTTTATAACTTTATTTAGATAATGCTATTTAAAATATACAAAATTGGTTCATGGTCTTAACAAAGAACCTTTATGTGCAGGAATTTTTACACAAACGTCCCACATAAGAGGACCTATATTTGCCTGACCAGCTAAACATATTATATATCGTCACCTTTAATGAAAACGGGCGTAACTACACAACATTACGAGTTGTTGTGAATTTTAGTTAATAACTTACATGTTATTAACTTAAATTTTAAACTCATGTAATCAAAACTGACGACATTATTTTAGAATCTCAAACGGACGTAACTGCAAGTGCTTCTATGTCGTAATGCAAAAAGACGTAACTACACAGATAAATTATCGTCAATTTTTTTTCCAATTAAACCATTAATCTAAAATAAGATAAGTTTTAATTAAAAATTTAATCAAGTAAATTAAGGGTATACTTATATTAACAACTCTACTGCAGAAAATGTTGTTAAAATCAAAAATATTTAATTGATACTATTAATTTGTTAACTAGTGCATATTTAATTAATTTTTTAATTATTATATAATTTTTTTACCGAAGGTAAAGGATAACAATATTGATGTTAGACACTATAAAGTACTCGTACATATATATATTCTGGGTCGTTATGAGTAGCGAAGTTGATTTAACGATGTCCGTCTGTCTGTTTATATGGGTTTTCCAAAGACCTCAGATATGACTAGGACTTGGTTGTTATATACTTTTGTCACATCTGCTCCGTTAAATTTTGCTATTGAAATTGGATGACATATGAGTAAAAAACACGACTGCCTCTAATTTTTTTCATAAAATCCCATGTTATTTTTGTTTTTTTATACCTATTACCGAAAGTATCAATTTTTTTAGACTTTCTTTGCGTTTTTACACATAACAAACACACACATGTACAGTAAAGTTGATTTAACAATGTCCGTCTGTTTTTCTGTAGGAGAACGGGAAGAGCAAAAGTAAGGAGAAGATAAAAAGTTCGATTAACGGTTAATTAACGGTTAAAACATATGGAAAAATCAAACGTTCGCGACCCGTACGTTCGCGACCGGTACTTAAGCCAATTAAACAAAAAACAATGGAGATATTTTATTGTGTAAATACTGGATAGAGACCTACATTAATACACTTTTAAAATAAATTAATCACGTTTGAATATTCCGTTCCATTTCGCAGATTTTTACATTTAACTACGTTCAGCCAATATTGACTTGTATTTTGCGTACGTTCGTGACCACATGTTTATAACTATCATTATGAAAACTTAAACTCGATGAATTCCACCTTTTGCACTAAGCATAGAACTACCAAAATGCTATCGAATTGCAAAAAAATGCTAGGAAAAAGTTTTGTTTTACATATTATTTGTACATCAAAAGCGTACGAACGTACGTTCGTGACCCCAGGAAATGCCCCTTTGCGAAATTTTTTTATTGACATTGAAAACATTTCAAAGTTAAAACAAACTATTGTGAAAAAAATAGCATTAAACAAATATTACAGCTTCTTTAAAATTTTAAACCGCGAATACGAGCGCTTACTTTGAATTAAGCGTACTCGAATTAGCTTTACCAATATGCCAATAAGGCAGTGCATTTAATACAGCTAAGAAATGAATTTCTTTGAAAAAAAAAACAAAAAAAAAAAAAAACAATCACGAATAAATGTTCGGGAAAAAGACTGAAAAATTGTATTGAATTGCTTTAAATTGAACAATGATACCAAAAGTATAAAAATATAGTTTTTTGGTAAATTAGTATTGAAATTGTTAATCGCGAATATAAGAGCTAATCTTGCAAAAACGCTATCATCATTGCATTCAGCATACTTGAACTAGGTTAACCAGTAGGGAGCCCAGCTTGTTAAAAAAAGGGAAAAATTGGTTCACAGTGTTATTAATAATAACGGAACACAACTGGGACGAACGACGAATTTCGCCCAACACGACGAATTTATCAGTTAAAATTCGCTGAGTAAATTCGTCGTATGAAGCAATAACGATTTTATTCGTAGCAATAACGACAAATACTTAGTCTCAATTTACACGTTTCATCTTTTGATGCTCAACTTCTTTTAAATTCCCTTTTGAAGATGACATTACGTTCACACGCAGCAACCGGTTTCAACTTTTTTTGCTTCAAAACAACAACACTTTTATTCAAAGCGAACCAAAGAGAAAAAGAAAAGAAAAACATTTACATGCAGCCATTGTTGTGCATATACCTACGAATGAGAATACAAAGCGTACTGCCCAAGTACAGGTATCTCCATACCAACCTCTTTTCTTCTTGCTTCCCTATCCTTAAAACACAAGAGTTGAGCATCAAAAGATGAAACGTGTGAATGTAGACTTAGCAGTTTTATAATTGAGAAAGTTGATTGCTGTTTGTGCAAAGAGAGAGAAATAGTGTGACCATATTAAAAAAAATAATGCTTCAAAATAAAAAGTAATCAAAAACACAACTAAATACTTTGTATATTTATTTAAAATGTTATACAATAAAAAAAAAAAAACAAATCTTTAATTAAAAAGTAACTTTATTTACTAAAATACTTGTAAACTAACATCAAATATGGTCACCTAGTACTGATTTGTTCGTCGTTCGCCGGCTTATGAATTTCTATTGCAAAGACGCCGCGTATGAAGAATTTCGGCCGACGCTATTATTGTGTGTATTTTCAAATACATCAATATGTTTTATTTTTGGCGACGATATTCGCGGCCAAAAATTCGTCGTTCATCCCAGTTGTGTTCCTAGCATTACACGGGGTCTCCACCTGAGATCGTATCTGATATAATATATGAGAGAACGCCGACAGAATGAGAGAACACATTTCTTTATGTTAATCTTTATCTTTAACAAGGGGAACATGTTTCTTATAAGATATCATAATTTACTAATTTGCGTACAGTAAACTTGTGTCGGATTTTATTCATCTTTTAGTTTTTGCTTTGTTTTTAGTGTGAAAAAATGTTATTTTAAAGATTTGCACTATTTGCACTAAAAATAATAAGCATTTTAATGATAATGTGTAATTATTGATTTATATGTATGTATGTATGTGAATTTTTGACAGCTCATCTTATTAGAAATCTCATAACAATTGTCTCTTAACATTTATTATAATATTAATACTAACACTATTTGAGAGGCCACACGTAATATACTACTCTCTGCTATTAAATTTGACGTTTGATGAAATAAAAATCTTATATCTTATCACATGTGGAGACCCTGTGTTAAGCAGCTGACTTAAAAGAAAAGCGTATAGAAATTTGTGGTTGAAATAGGAGTTAATTTGCTTGTTTTTTTTTTGTTGCTTTTAACTGGTTTTAACAGTTGTGTTATTTTCATAAAAGATAATTTCAAGACATTTTTAATTGTCAAGAATTCTTTATCATATCAAGTGAATGTCAAGCATTTTGCAAAATTGAGTCTGGAGAGCTTATTATTAGACAAAAGTGTAGAAGTGGGCGTTACACAAAGTTGATTTTTTTATATCTGAAAGACGGTATTTATGTATGTTGTTATCGCATCATGGTGAAGAGTATATAAGATTCGGCATAGCCGAATATATCACATATAATGCCACAAATACTATTATGTAAGTAAGCTTTAGAATTTTTTTTATTAAATATATGTACACCAATACCTCACTTTGCGTCGTGGTTACAAAATAAAAATTAATCACTGTCTGATGAGTCCATAGTGCCTGTAGTTGTAAGTCGGCTTTCTTTTATGGTCCAATGTTTGCTGAACAGCTTTTTTCCAAAATAAATTTTCTTGTAGCAATTGATATTCGTAGCTACCGCCTAGGACAGTTTAAAACTCCTTCCGCTGACGGGATCGTTTTTTATAAAAAATCTCCATAGCTTCGTTAATAAAACGTATCGCTTTGGAAATTTATTTCGAGGCTAAATTTTGTTCTTCTGAGATTTCTATTGAACGGTCACTGTCATCTTCTTCATTAGCAAATTGCAATTCCTGTTGCAATACTTCTTCATTGGTTGTGCGAGGAAAGCAATTCATTTATGTCAGTCTCCTCCATACCGTCAAAATTAGACTTTCTAGCTAAATTAGAAATTTTATGACGAACAGCTGGTGTACCATAAAATTCTGCAGCGCATATTCTGTGAACACATTCATGCCATATTTTGCGCCAATTACAATTCATGCAAGATGGTTTAACCTACCTACGCAAAGCGAGGTATTGGTGTACATACATATTTCTTTGACGTCAGGCAAAAAGGTGTTAAGTCAAACAATTGCATTTTGATCTTTTGATAAGGTTTAACTCAAATTTGTTTACTCTTTCGTTTGGTATTAATAACTTAAGTCTAGACAACTGCTAATAATCGTAATCATTTGATCTTTAGGAAAAAATTAGTTAAATAAGGCAATTAAATAACATTACGAAGAACTTAAGTTTCTGACTTAAGACCTTTTTGCCTAACTTCTAAGATTTATATTTTAACTTATTTTTAATATATATTTTATTAAAAAAATAGATTTTCGTTGTTTATTACAAACAACTAGTTTTCAAAGGATGTACAGTCATAAAAATTATGACAATCTGCTGTTATTAATGGTTGTAAGTCTTGGAGATGTTGCTATTTTGCTTAGGTATAGTAAATCTCTGATAATGTTATTGGGTGTTTTCCTGATAAGGTACCAACATAAATTCTAAAAGAAATGAATAACAAACATATTTTGAAGTTTGTAAGATCCCTCTTATTTTATGGTCATACTGAAATAAAACAAGTAAGAGTGCTATACTCGGCTATGCCAAATCTAATATACCCTTCACCATGGTGTGATAAGAACAGAAATTTAAAATATACCATTCCTTAGATTTAATAAATATGCGCCAAGAGCACTTCTCCAATCCAGGCCACATTTTGTCGGATGTTGTGTATTGTTAACCAAGATTCCGTTCCGTAGTATAAAGAAATCTATAATGTCTTTATTGGCAGGTGGCACGCCCACTTTGCTACTACCGCCCACATTTTGTCTGATGTTATGTTTTGTTCACCAAGCTGCTAGTACCTTATTTGGAAACTTTAGCTCTTGCCGTTCTCCAGATATACAGAAATCTATTATGTCCTTGTATATGTTGTGTATTGATAACCTATTTGCTTATACCTAATTTGGAAACTTTGGCTCTTGCCGTTCTTTAGATATACATAAGAAAATAAAAATAATAACAAGGGATTTATGGGTAAAATTAGAGGCATTCGTGGTTTTTTGCTCATATCTCATCCATTTGTGGACCGATCAGTATAAATTTTAATAGCAAAAAAAGTATGTGACATAAATATATAACTACCAATTCCCCATGAGGCGATACTAATTTCAGCGAACATATTGACATCGTTAAATCAACTTCGCTCCGCATAAGGATCCAGAATGTGTATACTTTATAGGGTCTAAAATGAATATTGTAGAAATTCCAAGCAGAATGACAAACTAATATATACCCTTTTATCTTCGGTGAAGGGTATCAAAATGACTTTAATGTGGTAACGACTTCTTGTTTCAGAAAAAAGCTAGTCAAAAGGACGAAACTAATGTAAAAACTGAAATATGTATATAGAAAAAGAAACAAAATGCTTAAAAACAAATAAATCTCCATACTATAAGTAAATTTTACAAACATTGCCATTTTTATTGATTTTGTAACGTTTTTTGCTTCTCCTGTGAAAAATAAAAGTGTAGTTACGCCCGCTTTAACGATATGTTGGTTTACTTCAGGGTTAAATTGTCTCAAATTATAAGAATATTAGAAATAATAAGAATATTAATCCAAATAGAGTTGAAACAGAGATATCATTTAATAACTTTGATGTGAGACCATTTTCTTATAAAATCTGCTTGAATTCTTAAAATTTTTGCCAACTGATTTTTGTTAATTTTTACTTACCCCATAAGTAAATCCGATACGATCCCATGGTACGAATAAGCCCATTGCACTGCGAAAAGATGAGGGTAGTATCGATAACAAATTCACAATATTATCTTCAAATCCTTTGAAGAGAAATTCTTCCGCCGTGCGCTTCCAAACAATACCATTTTGGTAGAATCTTAAAGCCATGTCCACAACAGTTTGTTTCATATAAGACCAATACCGGGTTTTTGAAGCGGCAGCCTAAAGTTTAAGAAATGTTCATTTCAGTTGTTAACTTTTTTTTATTTTTAACCTACCACCATTAACGCATTCACCGTTACCAGATTGTCCTCTAGAGGTCTTTTACTTTTGGCCTGATCAAAAAAATACGAATGTTTTTTACCATAATCCAGAGTATTATTTTCCGGATGCCATTGAAAAATTTCTTTTTGTGGTACTTCCAGAAAACTATAAGGACCGATTTCTTGAAGTTTTGGCTTAACAGTAGAATTAAAAAATTCCTCTGAATTCGTCCAGTTGAAGAAATAAAAGTCTAGTGTAACATTTACATCAGGACTTGTCCACATATCAACTATTTTATTGCCCGGACGTAATTGCATGTACTAAAAATAAGTTTTATAAAAAGAAGTTAAAATTATTATAAAATATATTATTTAAGGTCGTTTAACATTGCAAGACAAGTCTTAAGTATTTTAATGAAAATGCCTCTCTGATCTAATTACTGTCTGAAAATTTTCCAAAAACAGTAACAACTTACAATGTCTGGGTTGAATTTTCCCCAAAATACTTCAGACATGTGTTATAGTGTGAAACTTCCTTTAGGGTGTAATAATAATAATTAAATATGTCTTATTTAAAAGTCTAATTTATGTCGCGCCTAACAAAACCATGAACAACCAGTAAGAAAGTGTAGTCGGTCAAGCCTGACCATATGTTAGCCTGTTTGGGACCCATGCGCAATAATGGATCCGCCAGAACACAATTAAAAGTATGTTCAGACCTAAGTCTGGGTTCTCACTGTGAAAGTTTTCTTTCAGAACGTCTGAGTTTATTAATGCGAGAGGTGAAAGTAATGTCATGTTCTTCGTCCCGACTCATCAATAAACTCAAACTTTCTGAAAGAAAACTTTCATAGTGTGAACCCAGACCAACAAATATTTTACGAAAAAACACAAAAAAGCATGACCAGCATTAATTATACTTTAGCTTAATTTTTAACCATTTTCATTGACGTCCTTAACTTTATTTGTAAGAAGATAACTGTATAATTAAATTAAGAAACTGTTAAATGATGTTTGATCCAGCAAACGTTTTGCAAAAGCAAACAATTTGTTTTAAAAGACGTCAAATCTTGCATAGGTGTGAACATAGCTTAAGTTATGAGAAGGGCGTGGAGTTTCATGCAAATATATGCTTTTCCTTGCAGGTGAAATATTTATTTTTTTTTTTTATTAAAAAACAATTGTAGCACTCAAAGAAAATTTAATAATTATTTAAAAAACTTGTGGAAATAAATAACTTTATGAAAATTTAAAATTTCTGTAATTTTAATGCATTTCCGATGTGCAAATCACCGTTCAATGTCTACCTGTTGTGTTATTTTTAATGAGTTTTCAAGATATTTTTGTGTTTGACAAAAATCTTCGAATTGGTATCTCACTCTGTGAAGTGTCAAACACACAACATACAATTGGCTCCAGAAAGGGAAAATGCAATGCATGAATGAAATTCCTCGAGATAAGATTGAAATTCAATAGCATTTTTTTTTAATAAAACAAATTCTTAGAAAAACATTTTTTTAGATTCAGTTTTGTTGTGGTTAACAAATAACAATTCGCTGTTAATACTTTTTAGAAGAGCAAAAAAATTATATCTTTTCAAAAATTTGATGGTTGTACGTGAAATTAAATTTAATTCTATTAAAATGTATGTTAAAATTTAAAAAAAACTTAGTTTTTCTTTCAGTTCAGTTTCAGTTTTCGTTAAATAATAAATATACATTATTGTGAATTTTGCAGTAATTATTGCATGACATTCCACGCCCTAATTATGAGGTTAAGATTTATGTACAAGTTCTTTGTGCCGAACATTATTAAGATATCTTCATCTATATGATATTTTTTGTCGTTAAGGGAATTTAGGGATGTGATTTATGTAGCAATTTTTTGTGGCCCTTTGTTCCACCTTGGAACCTTAGGAATGAATATATATAAAGTGTGGTCCAACCATAATGCACGATGTTAATTATTTTTGCCGTACTTAATTTGACTTTTCTTTGTTTCAGTGCTTGACAAATTCAACCATGGAAAGGTACACACTTAAGTAGTGCGTTAAGATTGTTGAAGCATTTTACGAAAATGGGGGTTCAAATCAAAATGCATTTCGAGAATTTCACGATTTTTCTTGGTCAGCTTAATCGACCTCAGTGACTTCGTTAACAAGTAGAATTGCCGCATTTGTGCAAATGAGAATCCACGAGTGATTGTTGAAAAGAGTGACTGTTTGGTGCGGTTTATGGGCTGGCGGCGTCAGCGGGTCCTACTTCTTCGAAAATAAGGTCGGCCAAGCAGTTACCGTGAATGGTGTTCGCTATCGCGAGATGATAAGGGACTTCTTGTGGCCAGAAATTAAGGATATAACCCTGGATGATATGTGGTTCCAACAGGATTGTGTCGCTTGCACAATGTCAACGAAACAATGGTTCTTTTGCGCGAGAAATTCAATGGCCGTATTATCTCACGTCTAGGCAATGTGATTTTAAACCGTTGGACTTCTTTCTTTGGGGATATTTAAAAGAAAAGGTGTACGCGAATAAGTCAAGAACAATTCAGGATTATATCTCACAGTCATTGAAAATGGTCCATCGGATAGAGGTATGCCACCGAAGCCGTGGCGAGCATTTGCCCGATATTTTATTTCACACATAATTGTCATAGATCCTTCTATCATAATAAAAAATATTAAGATAATTCTCTAAAAACTTTTTGTCTTATTTACAATTAACATCGTCCGTTCAGGACCTACCAAAATAATATTTTATAACGACATAATAAATATCGTCAAGGTGTTACCAAGTTATATGTCAATACCAACTTTAATAAGGAAGTAATGGCATTAAAAGCTGTTTTCGGTAATAGTATTTGTATTGGAGCTATGCTCAAATATGGACCGATTCTAATAAAATTTGGTAAGATAATTAAGATTGCAATCAAATGAGTTTGGACCAAACTTAATTTTAAAAAAACCATAATAAGGAGGATTATGAATACAAAGACTCTATTCCGGAAAGAAGCTTTAAATTACTCATCAGACAGTGATTATAAGTCGATCGATATACCAAAAGGTGGGACTAGGATCAATATTTTAAGCTGTTTTAAACATCAGCACAAACACATAATAACCTCTCCACTTTAAAGGTGCATGTACTCGACATGTTTTTTACATCTGACTTGTCAACTTTTCAAGTCACATGAAATTGTACATGTCTGTCAAAATTGCTGTTTTACATAAGGTTTATAATATTTGGTCACACACGTGCATGTTATTTGCTTGTGACATTGTCTGTTTTTTCGCATAGGGTTTGCAGAAGCCAAAGTAGTTCTCGGTTTTAAAATATCATGCTGCCACCGCAAACATTTTTATTTGCGCCGTAAAAGAGTTCAGTCATCTTAAATTTTTTTTCCTTAAATTCGAAGAAACCAATTTAGGATATTATAATAAAACGTTTTATTTTTTATATATATGAACATAATTTATATTCAATTGTGAAATGATCATACATACATCGGTATTGTAAAATATTAGTGCACCGCCGCTGCCGGTTTTCCCCGGCATAGATTTCAGACACAGCTGATGTCAGATGGTTTGCCAGAAGAAAATAGAGCACGCTCTCATTGAAATTTTGTCAGATGACTTTGCGTCTGACTTTTACAGATGCAAGGTTTAAAAAGTAACACCCGACATGTATGTATTTTACAGTGGGAAATTTGACAAGTCAGATGTAAAAAACATGTCGTCTACGGGCACCTTAAGTGGTGTGGGTGTAATGATCGAAAAAAGTATGTGCAATGAAACCTAAGCGGACCATGCTGTTGATACTATAATTGCATCGTGTAATTTAAAACCCGGTAAAGCAAAAAAAAATCCAAAATTGGGTTATAACTGTTTTTTTTTAAGCATATCCGAGAAAAAATTATCTGTTTTGTAAAAGTAATTTTACAGTTTTTAGGAAGTTTTGTTTGATTTACTCAAAATTAAATATTGTGATTTATAAAATAAACGATTCCATTGTTGTGTTGTTTGAAATTTTACATTTATTTATGTTGTTGCTACGCACAATAAACAAGTGCGGCTGATTTCAAAATAAAATTTCATAGGTATCTAAATTTCAGTGGTTCTGAATTTAAATCGTCTCTACTATTAAATATAGTTCAACCTGAACAAATTTATTCTTATTGAGAGGCCTTTACTTTAAGTCCAACCTCAATTATACTTTAATAAAATTTTTAGTAAATTCTAAATGTAGAAGCAAAATGCTCTTTTCTTAAGTTGTAAGTTGGGCCAGTTTGTTGGAGAATCTTTCAAAAAAATTAAAGACTTATTTATGGTTATATTTGAAACTCCAATGCTAAGCAATTTGTTGAAAAATAAACTAATTTAAGCAACGGCTATTTTGGATTATTTATCTGTGAAATATTTTTATTTAAATTTATATTTGAATTCATAAAGAACCTGATCGCAATAATATTAATTCTAATTACACTTAAAAATGCTTTTTGGAGAAAAAAATTCAAATTAATAAAAAAAACCATTAAATATTAAAACTGAAAGTCGCATTGTAAACAGGTGCAATTCTCATTTGAATCATTTAATACGAGTAACACTTACTTAAAAATTTGTAATGTGTAAATTTGAAATATTTTAAATTAGATACTGCCCGCAAAGTTAAAATGGCTTACTTTTTGTTTTTCGAATATTTTTTGAAAAGCAATTAATTATTTAAATTTAAAATATTAATTAGAATTTCGAGTTTGCAAATTCTTTTAACTTAATTTGAAAACATTAATAATAAAAATAAATTTTATTTTAATTTGAGTTTGACGTATGTATTTCGCTGTGAGAAAGAATTATAACAAATATATATGTATAACTAGTTTTCGACGAATTAATATTTTGTTAATAAAGTCATAAAACATACTTACACTGTCTATAAAACGATTTACGAATATCTTTGAAAATACTGTACAGAATACACCCACAAGTGCTAAGAATATAGCTGCTATTAGAAATAAATACTTGACATACTTTCTCGTCGACTTTATGATCAATCTTGGAGATCGTTTAGGCATTTTTAGCGGCGTTAAATGATTTTATCTAAAAAAAAAATAACAAAGATATATACAACAATTAAATAAATTATAGTCTAAGTAAAAAGTGTAATTTTGTTTTGAACGAATATCTTTTAAAAGGGTGGTAGGTCAAAATGTTTATATTCATATTTATGGATGTAAGTTTTTATTACCTTTTTTAATTAAATACAAACACAGATTTAAAATTACTCGTACTTGCTAAGATCAATTATAACGACAATTACATCCTACTGACCATTTACACGTTATTAGCATTTTTATAACACTTTGTTTTTTTTAACCTTTTTTGTTGTCTTTAATGGCCCGTGTCAACATCGTAGTAGTAATTAGCAATTAAATTCGAAAATAGTAACGTCAAACCTTATTTATAACATTTTTAATGATCTCAGTAACGGCTTCGCAGAAATTTGTATGTGCAATATATTGTTTGTATCTTTCCGAATAGCTTTTTAATATTTGAAAGCGAAAAGAAACCCCGTTTTATGTCATTTAAAGGAAATTGTGTTTTCACTTCGTAAATTAAAATAAAGCACACTGTTAAATTCAACACATATTAAAATTAAAAAAATAACTTCCAGTTCCACAATTTCAAGCGTAAGATTCTATCAAATTTTTAGAACTTTCCTATGGAACCCCGTTGGTTGTTTATATATTTATGCATATTTCTAAGAGAACACAGAAAAAAATTACGACAAATCAATAGTCATATTGAATAGAAGGCGCCAACATCAGAATTTGTAAATATAAAAACCACTTTTGTTAATTCAAATTGTAATATTCAACAAATATTTTTAAAAATGAGTTTGTTATAATTTACGAGTTTGTCATATCAACAAAATATTTGGTTGCTAATTAATTGTTTGCCTATTCAAATAAGAATTTGCATTTAAAATATTAAAATTTTTATTTAAAAATAATGATAATGGCACAGCTCATAAATTAACACTTATTACAGACTTGGAACTGCATGGACTTTAGGGTTCTGACATCTGCATAAAACGCTATCAGCAAGAATTTAAAAACATGAATGAAGAAAACCCATTGAAATTTCTTTACTGGCCATCAAATTAATTAAAATGTTGCTTACCCCAACGATGAATTCAGTTTTCAATAATCATCGAAACGTTTGTTCCTTTAGTGATTCAATCCACAAAATATTGAATTTTTTCATATTTTATTTGGAAGTTTTTAACAAAAAATTTTTCTTAAACTAAACCAAATTGTTAACAATTATATTTTTGGATCAAAGATTCAATTTTAAAAATCCGCAATTACAAAAAAAAAATTTGAATAATTTAAAAGTTGAAAAACTCCTTAAAAATATACGATAACCTGAACTCTACATCTCTCCTATTAAAGACAAAAAAATGGTTGGGCAAGGTTAGATTCAAATCGATTTTTATAGAATTTAGTAATCATACATGATTTCATATATACAGCTACTCACACTTTAAGTGGGACACCTCATAAATATATGTGCTTTGTTCACATACTTTACGTTAATTATTTAATGTAAAATGAACAGTAAAATGAAGTGTATCTTATATGTATATAAATACGGGAACAAGTTTTTGAAGTTGAGTGTTAAGTATCTTATCGTCCACCGATTTTAATGAAACATGTATCGTCTCAAAGGTATTTTTGTGTATTTTTTCTAAATTTTTAAGATTAAAGTGTTTAATAAGTGTTTTTAATTTGCTTGCTTACACTCGCACATATAAAAAAAAATTATTTTTAAAAAGTTATTAGCAGGGCTTTTAAGATCACCAGTTATGAATTCGCCTTGATTTTATGCTTTTATAGTAACGAATAAAAGGAAATATGAAAAGACATTTGTCATTTTCTTAAATTAAGGTTGCCCTTTTAAATAAGAATTGCATATTGTATTCGTGCATAAAAGGATTTATTTTAACTGTAAATGTCAAGTTAAAAATAAAAGTAAAAGTCCTAGTTACATGAATATTCTTAAATGAAACTTAGGCTTTCATTTTACGTTCCAAACATAGCAACCTAAGACTTTTTCTATGTGTCCCACTTATAGGGGAGCAAGTTATGTATTCAGGAGAAAGCCTTCGGGAATGCCTTCAATACAAGAATATATGCCTTAGTTCTACATATCGTGGTGGTCCCTGGAAAACATCTGAATTTCAGATGGCTGAAGAATTGAGGCTTTAGGTGAGGGTATCCTAGGATATTTCGGTATCTGAAAGCTAATGCTCATGAAGTTTTCCGATTTCAATAGTGTGGGGTACTCACCGGAGTACCTATGGTTATCTGGTAACACGGGAGCCAGATGGCCCGCGGTGGTACTGCACCGTTGCTGACTATCTGGTGAGGCCCTTTTACTGCCACTTGTAGTGGAAAACTCTCTTGTGTTAAGGGGTTTGCCTTTGAGATAAATTTTGTTATTATACATTTTTGTAGGTGGAATGTTCATTGTTATCTGTTGTGATAATGTGAATTAAATGGGTATGATTGGTGATGCATGGCCGTAGTAGGGAAGAACTTAGTAGTCGCTTAATGTGACGAAGAAACTGATCTACTACTTTGTAGTGAAAACTCGTAGACTACCTGCAGTACGTAAAGATGTTTCCGAGCTGGTTGTATAAAAATAGCAACTTATGGCAGGTTCGTCTTGAAACGTGAATGGTGGCGAAAGGTCTGATCTACTACTAGATGTTGAGATCATGTGAAGTTGTAAGCAGTGGAGTTTTAATGTTGTTGAAGTGGATTTACATTATGCAGTAATGAGCAGTTAGTAACTTCCAGTAGTATTGGAAATATTGCCGTGGACGTATGATACGGTTTCCGGCTCTCCATATAAAAAGCTTTGAAGGGTTCGATCTATTGCATGATGTAGTGATACTTATGTGATTGTATATTGGACTTGGTTGTGTAGCTGTTAGCTACCATAAAATATACTTATGATTAAAATGATGCTTAAAGACAAAGAGTGCTTTTCGCAATAAGATTTAGTAAAAGAGGTACACGTGGTGGCTTTAGGTTGTACCTAAAGTTACGAAGGTAGAATGAGCCCGAATTGCTAGGAGAGTCATTTGAGTGACTTGAATTGCGAGGAGGGTTAATTGCATGATCTGTTGCGAATCAACAGAAGCTGCTGGCTGTACTAATATCAGCAGATATTAGTTAGCTTGAACTCCTAAACAAGGGGTTTGGTGTATACGGTGCGACAATCGTATATACTATTGTAACTTGTATACGTATTATTTAGCCAAAACACATACGGGGGCATTTGGTAAGTGCATATATTACCATACCCAGAGGCCAAAAACCACCATGAGACAGAGTCTATTGACGATACTCATGTAAAGCATTTGACTATTTGTCCCACTTATAGTGTGAGCAACTGTATAAAAAGTTTATGTTTCCCATATAAAATACCATGTCATTGAATCGATTATAGCAAAATATTTTTTTGATAAATATAACACATTTTTCCAATCTCATTTCGTATTTAAATTGTCAATTTCCTATTTAAACCTTGCGACTAATTATTGCTAATAACAACTTATTCCTTTTTTAATTATATGAAAATTTCTAATAGTTTGAAGCAAATATAATTTGCTAAGAAATAATAAACGTATCTAGTATTTGGCTTATATAAAGCCATATTTTTTTTTTTAATTTTTTATGCATAAATACTAAAGCAGTTTTAAAAATATCACAAATTGTTGTGATCAAGTTCATTGTAAGAATTATATTAATCAGTTTAGTTTTATGTTGAGTTTACGGGGT
This sequence comes from Pollenia amentaria, assembly GCA_943735925.1. Classification (NCBI taxonomy): domain Eukaryota; kingdom Metazoa; phylum Arthropoda; class Insecta; order Diptera; family Polleniidae; genus Pollenia; species Pollenia amentaria. The sequence continues at coordinate 246,838,244 of OX031007.1, read as the reverse complement.
CAACATCTCTTTGACTGTCATTTATGATACGATTTACAACTCGTATCTCATTGAGTTTTTATACATATATAAACAGCAACAACAACAATTGTTTTATTTAATTAAACTGCTAGCAATTTGTTTCGAATTTATGTATTTGTTGTCGTTGTTGCACGTTATTATATTATTTTTTTTTTTATTAAAATTGTAATAACATCTAAACCGTCCTTTATTTTAATTAATAGAGACATTATTATAAGAACAATTTGATATAAATTGCTTGCAGTACATCTATAACAAATTACACTGCACTACAGACAAACAAAATGCAAAATACTTTGTAATAAAATTTTCAGCTTCTGTACATTTATTTAAGTAAGGAATATATACATATATAAATATATATATATTTATATAAATTTTGTTTTATTGGTATGTCTGTTCAAGTCAATTATGGGCAACGTTACCGCTGTGATACAAAGTATCAATTTGACCTTTTTTCGATGTTCTTGATACCTTTTATGACTCTTTTTTTTAATTACCCTTAAGAGGCTAATTTTACGCTTTTTTGAGGCCCTTGCCACCTTTATGTAACCTTTTGTATAATTTTAAATCAATTCCCTTTTGGACTATTTTTGCAATTATGTCACGAAATAGTATTAAGAACCCAGCAAAAACTTACATTGAAAAGTAATGAGTTAAAAAGCTAATATAACGACTCATCACTACTTCTACATTGGCATTTTAACTCATTATTTTAACACGGTGATGTCATTGGAGGCAAGTACTTACCACCTTCGCTTACAAATAGGGAGTTAAATAAGTCATTACCACATTCGCTTACAAATAGGGAGTTAAATAAGTCATTACCACATTCGCTTACAAATAGGGACTTAAATAATGACTTTAAAAAAAAATTTTTTTTATTATTTTTTTTTAATTATTTTTTTTTTCTATTTTTTCTTATTTTATTTATTTTACCTTATTACCTTATTTTATTTGTTTTTCTATTTTTTCTTATTTTATTTTACTTTGTTTTTTTTTACTTTGTTTTTTTTTTCTGCCTCTGGCGGGATTCGATCGCGCAACCTCGGTGCTGATAGACTAGCTCACTACCAGCTTGTCTACTGGGGCATTGTAGTTTTTGCATAAAAAAACTATGTTTTTTACTCAATTATTAAGAGCGTAAATATGAGATTAAATTATCCATAATAACAATAAAAACGCTGATTGAAAGTGGATTGAAAGTTTTTGTTTCATTACTAAAATGACATTTTTATTGTCATAATGAAAATTTAAATTTATGAAGGCAATTATTGAAATATGTTGCTTTTATAAAAAAATTTTTTGATTTCATAAAATTAATGGCAAACATGTAACATTAGATGTATGAAATAATTAAATCTTACATTTTTTTAATTAACAATTAAACATTTCTTTAAGGAAACTATAATTTTGTATTAATTTATGAATATAGTTATGTTTGTATATTGTTTTTTTATGTTCCCAATTAAAATTTTTTGTTTAACTTGGACAAACTTAAGTTTTCATATATCCAATGAAAATTTTTAACGTAATTACGAAATCCAATGAAGCGATTTTAACGAAAATACTTCATTCTAACTATGAAATTCCATTTAGACTATGAAAATTTTCATTTACCCAAGGAAAATTTTTTTATGAAAATTATTCATTAAATATATGAAGCATTTTTCTTTCAGTGTAATAAAAAAAAAAAAACAAATTGTAAGAATAAATATTTAAAATCAATTTGTATTAGATTTGAAAAAAATTAAACCGTAGATGCAATTTATTATGAATGAATTATAAATTTCCATAATCAACTTATAAACAAGTACTTATGTAACAGATTATATGTCAGCCATTACTCAACTACTTCTATGTAATGCAGATGGTATGAAGTAGTCATTGAAAAGTAAGTTGTTCAGTAATTGCAAGTCATTACCAAGTTTTTGCTGGGCAATTTATATTCACTGGTGAAATTATCATACATATATCCCCAGCAAAAACTTACATTGCAAAGTAATGGGTTAAAAAGCTAATATAACGACTCATCACTACTTATACATTGGCATTTTAACTCATTATTTTAACACGGTGATGTCATTGGAGGCAAGTACTTACCACCCTCGCTTACAAATAGGGAGTTAAATAAGTCATTACCACATTCGCTTACAAATAGGGAGTTAAATAAGTCATTACCACATTCGCTTACAAATAGGGACTTAAATAATGACTTTAAAAAAAAAATTTTTTTATTATTTTTTTTTAATTATTTTTTTTTTTTCTATTTTTTCTTATTTTATTTATTTTACCTTATTTTATTTGTTTTTCTATTTTTTCTTATTTTATTTTACTTTGTTTTTTTTTTTACTTTGTTTTTTTTTTGCCTCTGGCGGGATTCGATCGCGCAACCTCGGTGCTGATAGACTAGCTCACTACCAGCTTGTCTACTGGGGCATTGTAGTTTTTGCATAAAAAAACTATGTTTTTTACTCAATTATTAAGAGCGTAAATATGAGATTAAATTATCCATAATAACAATAAAAACGCTGATTGAAAGTGGATTGAAAGTTTTTGTTTCATTACTAAAATGACATTTTTATTGTCATAATGAAAATTTAAATTTATGAAGGCAATTATTGAAATATGTTGCTTTTATAAAAAAATTTTTTGATTTCATAAAATTAATGGCTAACATGTAACATTAGATGTATGAAATAATTAAATCTTACATTTTTTTAATTAACAATTAAACATTTTTTTAAAGAAACTATAATTTTGTATTAATTTATGAATATAGTTATGTTTGTATATTGTTTTTTTATGTTCCCAATTAAAATTTTTTGTTTAACTTGGACAAACTTAAGTTTTCATATATCCGATGAAAATTTTTAACGTAATTACGACATCCAATGAAGCGATTTTAACGAAAATACTTCATTCTAACTATGAAATTCCATTTAGACTATGAAAATTTTCATTTACCCAAGGAAAATTTTTTTATGAAAATGATTCATTAAATATATGAAGCATTTTTCTTTCAGTGTAATAAAAAAAAAAAAAAAACAAATTGTAAGAATAAATATTAAAAACCAATTTGTATTAGATTTGAAAAAAATTAAACCGTAGATGCAATTTATTATGAATGAATTATAAATTTCCATAATCAACTTATAAACAAGTACTTATGTAACAGATTATATGTCAGCCATTACTCAACTACTTCTATGTAATGCAGATGGTATGAAGTAGTCATTGAAAAGTAAGTTGTTCAGTAATTGCAAGTCATTACCAAGTTTTTGCTGGGAATGAATAAAAATGGACGAGAAAGATTAATTTAAGATTTTTTAAGCCCGTATTTATAAGATCCAAACAAGATATATATTATCTTGAAATTGCTTCCGAATTCAAGACTTACCCCCATATTCATAAAAAATATTTCAGGCTTATAGCAGGTTTTTTAAACGAATTTTCTATGAAAATTAATTTAACTAATAAACCTTTTATTAATCAAAAATATTTTTTATGAATATGAGGGTTAATTTTTAAAGCTTTAAAGCTTAAAAGCTTGTGTTAACTACAGCTTTTTGCGTGTTTTTTTTTTAACCACAGCGTAATTAATTTCAGTTTAATAAATTTCATTGTTGGGGTATTGTTTCTGTTCGGATTTTATGGAATTTAATTGATTTTTCCGAAGGACTTGCAATGTTGTTTTCCTGTCTTCGGCACAATTGTAGTTACTCATCAAAAAAGTAAGAGAGAATTCGCTATGTACCGCTTACAATTCTTATGCAATATTACATGATTTTTGTATGAAATTTCTCGCATAGAAGCGCTGTCATAGAGATCCAAAATATGCTTATTTCCCGCTTTGAAAAATTACATGAAATATGTCAATAAGGTAAGTGAAAAAAATTAAGCATCCAAAAAATAACCATATTTCATGCACTGTAAACATATATAGATATGGAGAACATTCGTTCTGTATTAAACAGAGCAGTTCTGTATTTAAGAGCTTTGTTCTGTGTGCATTATTTTTTAGCGAAAAGCCTTTAATTGTTCTTCATTTAATTAAATGTTCTGTATTTGTACTGGAATTAGTAAAATAACTTTAAAAGATACATTCTCAATTTATCTGACTCTTTTCTTCTTACTGGAAAATTCCTTATTTTTTTTCTATTTTTGAAAAAATTTTAAGGAATAATGACTTTAAATATTGTAAAAAATATTAAGTAAAATATATTCTAAGAAGCCCTTAAACACTTTTTCGACACTGAAACTACGGTCAAACTTATTAAATATACTACCAGACACAGCAAAAATTTTTTTTTGTATGATATAGCATTATAGTCAAAATAAATATTGTAATTAAAGGAAATTTAATTTTAGTTTGCCTGTTGGTTACGTCTTTTTCGTCAAATATTTACCAAGTCTGATCGAAGCTTTACGAAATAAAAAGTTAACAAGATTATGAGATTTTTACTTTCACAGAAAGTTTAAATCAGAATTTCGAATAACATCCAATGAACATTTTGCAAATTTTTTGCAGAGTATTAATTTGCAAATATCTCATTCTAAGATCGATTATATTCTAATCCGATTATCGAATCGCTTCTTGATACTTTTCTAACTTCGAGTTCATATGGTTGTTTTTTTGGGTTGAAAGCCGAACATTTCAAAAATAAGAAAATAGATTGAAATTTTTTAAAGCTTTTAGCAATAATTTGGTTATAAAATTACGTAAATTTGTAAAAAAAAAAACGTGTGGTTAACGCATCATGGCAAAGAAAATGTGTATCGATATGATCTATGTATTATTTGCATAATAAAAAATTTTCGAATTTTTTATTTTGATATTAAAAATATGGGGTTAACTTTGCTTAAAACTAGGAGAAAGAATAAAACAAACTAACATAAAAAAACTGCATATTGCGCCTTAAAATTAAAAACTGTATGAGAAGGCAGAAAAAACATATCGTGTATTTGTTTGCCTTTTATTACATTTTTCATATATTAATCGAATTTTCGATGTAAAATGCAACTGAAAATGTTAAAACAAAAATATTTTCCATTAAAGAAAATAATTTTGATCTATTTTATAAAGAATATTTTTTCTGAAAATTAGTAAATTTTTTAGAGTTTGGCAGTTATGGACCAAAAATATAAGAAATGAAAATATTTTGACATTGCAGCAATTTAGAGGCACGAGGGTGGTTTTCTCTTAGTATTTTTTTCTCTTAGTCTATAGATACATTTGTGCCAAACACAGGAAACTCACAATCAAATTGGTTTCCGAGATTCAGAATAATCAAGTTGTAGCCAAATATACATGAGACCATAAAAGCCGAATAGCAGCTAAACTAGCGAAACCCAAATGGAGTTTTGTTCGTTTCGATAAGTACTTTGAGAAATTCCACACAAGAAAGAGCTTGCATTTTATGTGTTGCACTGTGAACTATAACTAAGGTATAAAACGGAGTAAGTAGAAAGAATATTCGTGGCTGCCTCATCACGACAAAAACAATTTTATTCACCACATATTTAATGATTTTATTTAATCAATGCTACTTGACTTTAGCCTGTTTTAAGTTTCCAAGGTTACACAGAACAATTTTCAGTAATTTTTTATCAATGAAAAAATTGTTTAGAATGTATTTCAATTTAATTAATGTAATTATTGAATCCATTATTTTTTTAGTTGAAAAAAATTTAAAAATATGAATGAATGTATGTATGTAATAAAAATATTAATTAAATAACAAGAAATCTTAATTGATTTTCTCGCTTAAAATATAATAATTTAAACTTGTAGAATTTTTGTTGGGAATGTCAAAGCCTGACCTGAAAAGTTGAGCAATACAAAAAAAATTATATGACGCAATTTTAAGTTCAAATTTATTTTTTATTTAATAAAACAATAAGAACTTAATTCCTGAATTCTTAAAAATGTTGACACTTTAATTATTATATAGCGCAAAAGTTAAAGAAGTTAAAATTAAATATGACAGTTTATGTTAAACATGCTATTCTTCTCTTCCCTCTGAGTGTAAACCCAGACTTAGCAATACAATTTGACAGTGGAGTATTGCTCCTGGAAATGGGAAATGAAAAAAAGTCACCCTACAAGAAGACTACCGGTCATTTTACTAGTTAGATGACCAGTAGTGCTCACTGATATATTGGTTATAGTTTCTATTAGTTTATTAAGAGCAAAATGAAAAAACTGACCGAAACCTTGTGTACATGTGATTTTGCCTCTCTCTCTAACTCGTTATGTCTCTCGCTCTCTAACTTATTAATTAAATGTAAAATTGTTGCAAGTGCGTTAGTAAAACATTTTTTTTTTTTAGTTTTGGTTATTCATTTCTTATAGGGCAGTTTGACTGTGATGGAAACTAAAAAAAATTACAAAAACTCAATGATCTAAAAGAAATTCTTTACTGTCAAAAATTAATGAAAAAACACATGGATTGGCAACACTGCTCCTTATCAAAAAGTATATGACAATATGCAATTTTCTTAAAAAAATATTTAAATGTGAGTACACTAGACCAGTAAATTTATGTTACAAATCATATGTATATTCCAAACATATCGCAGATTGCATTTACAGACGAATTTTTTAAAGTGTTGGGACTCATGGGCTACCATGGGTCGCCCAAAAAACATCACTTTATGAGCATTTTCTGTTTAAATAAAACCTTTTTTAAATTAAACTAAACCTTTTTGAAATTAAACGAAACCTTTTTCAAAATTAACGAACCCTTGTTCAAAATAAACAAAACTTTATTCAAAACAACCGAAACATTTTTTAAAATAAACGAAACTTTATTCAAAATAAACGAACTTTATTCAAAGGCAGTTAAACATTTTTCGAAATAAATTAAACCATTTTTTAAATTTTTTAGGGAATTTGTTTTTTGTATTGCTTTGCATTAGTGATTAACTGATTACGACACTAACTATGTTACGATTAGTGGTAAAATAACTTAATAATGATTGGGCATGAAACTTTTATTTTGAAAATGTCTTCTCTGTCGGGTTCAGCATAGGAGAAGAAGGTGGTAAAATTTTAATGTACATTCACTATTGTACACCATATGTCATATTACTTGGGGTTTATGGATTCTGGCATTATCCATAATTAAAAATTAGTTTTGTAGCTTTGGGCTGCTTTCAATTTTATCTAAGAACTCCCGAAGAAATACTTGGAAACGGGTCGAATTCACAGTGGAAACAGAAATAACTTTATGGTAAACAACGTAGCAATTAAGGTCGCGTAATCCGACCGTAAATGTAGAAATGTAAATGTAATGTAAACAGCTGATCGTTTCTGTTATAGGGAAAGCAATGCAAAAGCTTAATTGACTGTAATGTCACTTAACCGTAACGTGTCAACCTGCATAAAATAGAATTTCATTACGAGGTTACATAGTGATGGGCTGATTGCATTTTGAGTGGAATGCAGGTAAATTCACTCTTTTTCTTTGGTACTTTTTTAAATACGATTTAAGTTTATATGAAAATTAACATAACATAGATTTAAATACTATCCTGAAAATTGGACATAACTGTATTTGAATAAAGTTTCGATTAATTTGAACAAAGTTTCACTTATTTTGAATAAATTTTTATTTATTTTAAATAAATTTTCAATTATTTTGAATAAAGTTTCGTTTATTCTGAAAAAGGTTTCGTTTCATTTCAAAAAGGTTTCGTTTTATTTGAAAAAGGGTTTTTTTAAACTGAAAATGCTATAGAAGTTATTTGTGCCGAATATTTAGAAAATATCACCACTGATTTTAGGGAAGGGTTTTATATGGGACCTATGTTCAGTTCTGGACCTACCAAGACAAAATTTTGATATGACTTTAAAGCTGTTATAAAAGTTTCAGCAAGACTAACATTAATAAGTATGTATAAGATTATGAAATATGAACCGATTCCAATAAAATTTGGTAAGGTGACAAGGGTCGCAATAAAATGTGCTTGGGCCAAATTTAATCGCACAAAAACTATTCCGGAAAGATGTATGTATTAGGGCTTTGAAAACCTTTTTCCATTTTGTACGACAATTAAAAGCTTTATATCAAATTGTATTAAATTATGTCCAAAATTGTAACCTGTACTTTGCGCATATTGTTTACACGGAGACCAGCCGGATGTACGGACATCGTTTATCGATTCAGAAAGTGACTAATATATAGATATTCAACAAAGAAACTTCGAAAAGATTTTGAGTTTGAGTAAGTAAACTCCCATTAATTTCTGGCGTAACTGACTTGGTCTTATATTACCGTTACCTTAAGAAGGAAACTGTTTTATTTAGTCCGTTACAGAACTGGATAGCTTTAAGATTTGCTGAGAATTTCACAGCAGTTTTGAAATACATTCGTTTGTATACGTATTGTATTTTATGACTTGATTCGCTTCAGCTCCATATACTGTTGTTGTTTTTAACACATTTATACATGTGATCCATTCAAATCTTCTAATTTGGAACTGGTATTTGAAATAGAACATGCACTTTGTATGTTAAGTATTATACAGTGGTATTATCAGTACAAGGTAGATGTGAATATGTTTGCAATTTTTATATCATGGTATTCAACATCTACACATACATAAGTACATATGTTTGTACACACGAGTATCTTACGAAAATTCATTGAACTTTTATTTGTTTGTATTTAAATCGTTATTAGCTGCAAGAACAAGTATGTGTATATTCCGTATACACTGAATATTGTCGGGTCACATTTCAAACATTCGTCTACAGTGTTGTCATATTTTTTTTTTCAAAAATTTTTTAATTTCTGAAAAAAAACTTTTTTTCGATCAAAAAAAACTTTTTTTACAAATCGTTAAAAAGAATCACTTACACTGCATGTGTTTTGTCTCTTTTTATTAAAAAACACAATATAAAAATATACATAAATACATAAATATGAACTAATAAATATATATAAAATATTCAAAATTTTTTATTTTTTCGAATTTATTCTGGGAGCTAAATTTCAGTTATGTATTTTATAAAACTTTTTATAATAGTTCTATTCCATAAATTTTTAGGAATGACTTTATACACTACCAGACTATTATCTTGCATCTTCTCGTTACATTTTACCTTAGCTATCCTTAGGATAGCAATGAAGTATATTGTATGTACATACATATATGTATATGTGAATGTGCACTTTCAAAAATAAAATTAATAAAAAACAAGCATAGAAGTAGAATGAGCAACGAAAATTTGGAGGCCTTATTAAAATTATCTACAAATGACATTGACAAAAATTTGGATAATTTATTGGAAAGATCATGGAAGACATTTCAATTGGTATGTACGGGATTGAAATAAAATTTACACGCACTAAATTTTTTTCATTTCATATAATGTTTACAAAAACGACAAATAAATTTTTTTTGCCGTGTATGTACCTACATATATGAAATAAAGATATGATATATGTTTTTTCTTTGTATGTATTGGTTTTTACAACAAAATAATATATAATAATTGGTTTTGGAATAAAAATTGGTTTTTCTTTATATGTATTATGGTGTTTTCTTTTCTACAAAAAATGTGACATTTTATTTAAAAAAATGCAATTTGGTGTTCGTTTCTTAAAAATTTTCGTTGGATTAACAGGAAATGCCCAAACATTTACACTATAAAAATTTTATCTTGGGATCATTTAATTTTTATTTTACAATCTAAAATTTCGTTAACTTTCATACGTAATAAAAAATGGAAAATAATTTTTATAACCAACATGATTAGAGCATTTCTAAATTTCCCTAAATATTTAGTTATTTTACAAAACAGGTAAGAGTTTTCTTAAGAAAAAAAATCATCCATTTTTATACGAAATTTCTTTTTGAATGAAACTATTTGTATCCAAAATTTATTATAGTTTATAAAAAAAATTCAGTTAAACAATAAAACTATTCTACCAACCTTAAAATAATGCTAAAAAAAAACTAAAAACATTTTATAAAAACCTAAATATAATGCCGAAATGCTATGGGTATAAATAAGTTTGTCATTCTGGGTCCTTATGAGGAGTGAAGTTGATTTAATGATGTCGGTCTTTCCGTCATACGTTTGAAATGTGTTTTCCAAAGACCCCAGATATGATAGGGGCTTGGTTGTTTTACATTTATGTCACATATACTCCATCATTAATTGCTATAGAAATTCGTAAAGTATGTAAATGATTTGTCTATATGCATACAAATTAAACATCTAGTTGCTTCAATTTTTGCTCTAATGCTTTGTTGGCAACAGCTCTCGTTGTCGAGTTATCTAAACGGCAGCGCAAGGGCTAGCAAGATGCCGATTCGAATCTCGGCTGTGACTCAATTTTTCAAAATAGAATTTTTTATATTGTAAAAAATGATTTTAAAAATTTTGCTTTTGTTTCAAATGTATTTGTGCGAAGAAAGCGTTTTTTCGATATCGTTTGGCAGTTAATTTTAAAAATGGACGCTTGTTGTCACAGTGTTACCATGCTATATTAAAATTTTTTTTAAGGAAAGAATTATTTACTTAATCACCAGAAAATATGGCTTGTTTCTTTATTTAACAAAATTTTACTAAATACGAACAAAACAAGTTAAAATAAGAAATTGTTTTTGAATTTTGGATTTTCCTGTTTTAAGAAATCAAATTGATTACATACTTTAAAAAAATAAGCTTCATCCAAGCCACAATATTACTTATAATAAATATATGTGTGGTTTGGTTAAAGCAAAATGTTTTTGTATTTAAGAAAATTTTATTAAAACGAAATAAGTTAAAATCAAGAAATTATTATGGATTTTCTTGTTTTGACATGGGTTTAATTTTTAAAAATGCTGAAAAAAAGTGCCGAATGAAAATTTTTCAGCTAAATTAAAGTTTTTAGTGCTGAATTTAGCTGCAAAAATGTCAAAATGGTCACACTGCCTAAGAGTTTTCCTTTAATATCGCACAAACATGCAAGGTTATCGCTCGTCAACAACAATCGCAATTTCATCTTTTTGTCGGTCTGCGATTTTTTCCGAGACTTTTTAAGCTCATCTAATTTTACGCCGTTTTTTAACAAAACCCCCGTCAAATTATTTACAGAGATCTAGTCTGTCTTCGTCGTCATAACATTAAAAGCACTAAGCAAATTATTTTTTTTTTTTATTGTTTTGAAACATTGACATGGATAAAATATTAGACAGTTTCATGGCCCAATTAGAAGGTCTGATCGAATCGCCTGCTGATTTTTTGTAGAGTTGTTCTTTTATCGTGCAATTGTTTCTGTAGCTATTGTTTTTGTCATCTTGTCCATTTCTTACACAAACAAAGACATTGGGGTTTGACATCTTTAACATAATTTACACAAACAAAATTCGTGTTGTTTTTTCTTTTGTTGCATTGTTGTTATTTTTGCGCAGACCTACGAATTGGGCCATGGACAGTTTTTTAAAAAATGTATACATAAATTAATACAACTGCATATAATACCTTTGCAAATTGATTTTAAAGCGTCAACAATGCAAGCAACTTACGTTTTACTGAAGTCAGAAAATGTCAACGCTGCATGTATTTTTATTTCCCTTGATTCTTTTATGTTTGGTATGTTATATGGGTTTTTTATAAATAATAAATAACACATAACAAATAGGACTATATTGTGCGACTTTGGAAACCCTAATTTTTTGGCCATGTTTTCCGATTTTAGTAAAACCTTCGAAGTATATTTTACGGGTATATTTTAATGCACTTTAAAACTTCGGCGTCGTTGAGGCGACAGTGTTTCTAATATACATAGAACAACTCTAGTGGAGGGGACGGTCAAAATTCGCAAGTTTTTGGAGCACTCTAAAGTGCACCCGTACGTAAAAAAAAGAGAAAATCGCTGTTCTAAAGAAAGCCTGTTTGTAGAACGCAAGCTCAAAATTTGTTTTGGTTTTAAATGTAAGTTAAGCGAGTCACTTTTGCACTAGCGTTCTACAAACAGGCAGAAAGTTTGGTTTGCTACATAATGACTACAATCGAATATTTTTGTTCTATTTACAAAATAATTTTTAGTATGAGATTTAATTAAAATGTACTGCACTTAATCTAAGTTATGTAACAACTATTGAAAATATTATGATAATAATCTTATTTAATAAATTTACAACGTTGAAAATTTTGATGCATTTCAATTAAAACCCGCTTCTGAATTGAAGATAACGATTTTAAGTTTAGTTAATTAATAAAAAGTAGCGGTTTGCTGATAATTGATTGCTGTTCCCAAATATATAAACTAAGATACATATTGTCATACAATAAAAATTAATAGGTAGGTATAATATTATTTAAAACTTACTTCACGTGAACACTTTAGCTTAAACATTATTTGCTTTTTGGCTAAGGAAAAATTATTATTAACAATAATACGAGTATTTGAATAAAAATTACACAAATCTTTCTGAATTGCAATAAAATAATTTATTGTTAACTTAAAACTATTATTTAATTTTAAGTAAACAATATTTTTATTATTAGAAAAGGTTTACAAAAGGTTAAGTATGTAAACATACTCGTACATACATCCATACATACATTCACTGATAAATACCACATACATATTATGTACATACGTACGTGTATATTTATTCAAATTTTTTATTTAATTGCTTACAATTTTATAGAGGTTTTTATTGTGATCTTATGATGACAATTGCCTTAAAATTATAATTGTATTAAAAATTAACGTAATAAATTAAATTAACTAGATGAATTAAAAACAAAAACAAAAACTTAAAATCTAGTTTTAGAAGCAAAATATATAAATATACGAATTGTTTCGACTAAGAGTATAATTAATACACATATCTATTTATTTAGGTTCTCCATTCAATTCTATGATGAAATGTCGAATTTTGGGGTGGAGGGGAAATTGTAAAGGCATGTTCAAGGATCAACCTCGAGTTAAGACTCATGTTACATTAAAAGACATACTGCCGAATGAGCCATGCCTCGAAAATAATGATCGCCCATTAAAATTTTATGGACGTAATGTTATTTTTACTAAAAATACAAAGATTTTTGTTTTTGAATTATGTACATACAATATAGAAAAAAATCAGCAGATCGTAAAAATGATGTGTCGAATACTTGTACTCGTATCGCCTATATTGCGACATTCGTATTCACCAAATTCAAGCGAATATTATGTGAATACGTTCAAAAAAAAAGAACAAGTATGAAAGTATAATGGGTCAAACCCGACCATACACTCATAGAAAAATGCATCTTCATATTGATGATACGCTAACATCAGAATTGTGACATCAATGTTATAACAAATGGCATCAATGAGGCAAAAAGTGACATATTTTATGCGTCATCTACGCTATGACTACAGGACATCAATTCGACGCCACATTATGTGTACACTGATAGAAAAGGCGTCATAGCGCTGATATATTTGGAAATCAGTGCAGACAAACTGTCATCAGTGCGATGACAAACTGTCATCAGTACGATGACAAAGTGTCATCAGTTCGATGACATAATATATCATTTCATCAGTGTGATGACACACTGTCATCAGTGCAATGACAAACTGTCATCAATACGATGACAAACTGTCATTAGTGCGCTGACTTAATATACCATGTCTAAATATATTATTAACATTATTATCATGTTTAAAAAGTAAGATTAGAAGCAAAAATTCCCATATTCTAGTTTTTTTAAATTATTTATTGAAACACATCAAATTTTCAAAGTAGAATTATTACAAAACCATATCGGGCATGCAGCTGGTGTCTTATAATTGAGACTTCGTCTGTTAACAAAGGGCGGAATACAACAAAAGTGAAACAAACCTGTGTAACGGGTAAGTAAATAATGATTTTCCCTCAATTTGACTTAAGGTCAATTACAATGACTCAATTTGATGATAGTTTGTCATCGCACTGATGACATCTATCTTCTTCTTCTATATATATAAAAATGAATTATGTATGTTTGTTTGTCGCTTTATAGACTCCGAAACTACTGAACCGATTTTCCTCAAATTTTTACAGTAACATCACGTGAGCCCTAAAAATAAAATAGGCTACTTATTTTTTCGATAGGGGCAGGGGAATTGGTACCCCCCATAGGATGCCAATATTAATTATCGAACCGATTTTCCTGAAATTTTTACAGTAACATCACGTGAGCCCTAAAAATAAAATAGGCTACTTATTTTTTCGATAGGGGCAGGGGAATTGGTACCCCCCATAGGATGCCAATATTAATTATCGAACCGATTTTCCTGAAATTTTTACAGTAACATCACGTGAGCCCTAAAAATAAAATAGGCTACTTATTTTTTCGATAGGGGCAGGGGAATTGGTACCCCCCATAGGATGCCAATATTAATTATTAATCTTAAGAGCCGCTGCACTCATTTTGCTGAACTTTTTGTAGTAGGATCTTCTGAGCCCCGGAATTGAAATAAAATAGCAGCGGGGGTATAAGAATACCCCATAGGACGCCAATGTTTAACATCGCATATCTTAAGAACTGTAATAGTGAGAATATTCAAACTTTCTAAAAGTCACTCTTATGGTATACTACACTTTTGAAAATAAAAATAAAGCGGGTAGGCGCAGGGGGGGAAATACCTCCCATAGGATGCATACATTAAATATCGCTCAACTGAAGAACTATTAAAGGGAGAGTCTTCAAACGTGGTTAAAGCTACTATTATAGTAAACTATAAATTTCAATATAAAAATGTGCGGGGTCAGTGTAGCGAAGCGCACCGGGTTAAGCTAGTGCTTTATAAAACCGACTCCGGTTCATCATTTCTGTGATGCCAACGTGTCATCCCATTGATGACATAATTTAAAATTTTGACCCTGATGACAATTTGGCCAAGTGATGTTAAGGCTGACATCACAGTGATGTAAAGTGTCATGGGGTCAAAAACGAAGCGTTATGACGCCTTTTCTATCAGTTTATGATACCCTACACCACAGTATATAAGAACAATTTTTTGCAAGTGTGCCTTTTTGGGACCTAGTTTTAAAAAATGGATCTATCTTTGTTTATGCTTTGATAGCGGGCACATAGACTCTTTTCCGAAAAGAAGCTTGTATGGGGGCTATATGAAATAATGGACCGGTTCACCCCATTTTCAATATTCTTGGTACTTGTGGCAATTAGAAACTGTGTACCAAAGTTCATCAAATTATCTTCAAAATTGCGACCTGAACTTTGCACAGAAGGTTACATGGACAACCAGCCTGCCGGACGGACATCGTTAGATCGACTCAGAAAGTGATTCTAAGTCGATCAGTATACTTTAAGGTGGGGTCTAGGAACAATATTTAAAGGTGTTACACACATCTAAATGCGAAAGAACTCTTTCTTTCGCACAACTAAATTTAAAACAAAACAAAAAAAAAACAAACTTTGTTTTTGTTCAAATGTATTTGTGGGAAAGAAAGCATTCCTTCGACATCGTGAAATTGGCAGTAAGTATCAGTGTGACCATTTTAGCATTTTTGCAGCTAGATTTAGCATACAAATTTTGACTTAGCAGCACTGAAATGTAATATTTGTTTTCTAAGCAGAAAATAAGACCCAGAAATAATTTTTATTTCCTAAAGCCTCTAGTACACGGCATGTAAAAAGCCACATGCGCATGTGGTTCTGACGTAATTTTGACGTCATCACACAACACGCAATGCTTATTGTGGCTTTGCATTGACGTCAAAATTACGTCAGAAACACATGCGCATGTGGGTTTTAACATTCCGTGTACTAGAGGCTTAAGGAATAAATTAAACTCAGAAAATAATCGGTAAAGGGTATGTGTAAAACGGTAGCAAAGTACTCATGGAAGTAAAATTTGGACACTGTTGAGGTGAATAAAATTCGATGAAAAAACACTAGTTTTAATTTATTTTGACAGAAGTCTACAGAGCGCTCGCACACTAACGCGTGTTATGTGCTTCTTTCTACCTTAATAAATAAGCTGACCTAAAAAGTCTTTTTTAAAATCGTTTGTATTTTGCTTACGTCAGAGGTCTACTCTGACTTTAGTTTTTATTTCATACTGTTTATAAATTTTTAAGAAAAATCTTGAACCAAATTTAGCATTTTCTGGCCATGTCTAATTCAAAATTTAGATGTAAAAAATTATAAGATCTGGTCACACTTATTAGTATATAATCCCTGCAGATATCGAGACTAGTCCATACATGCGTGTAAAGAGTAGTCCATAAAGGAGTAGGAGTACTTCAAAACTACTCCAATTATATGGTAAAAAGGTGGTCTATTTAACATTACGATGTCCTAGGAGTGGACCATATAACCCACCGAAGTAGTCCCTAAACTACTCCATGGACTACTCAAGTGGGTTAGTTTCAAAAGTACTCCATGTTACTACTTTTTCACTAATCGCCTTTTATGGCGTGCACTGTAATCCATTATTGCTATTATTATATATATTTACTTGGTATTTTTAATTTTTTTAATTTTTTTTTTCACAAATCTTAAAAAACTTTCCTGTTTCACTTTTAAATAAACAATTAATAATGGACAACATCAGGGCTACCAATGTGTACTACTGTAAACTATAGCAGTTGTTGGCAGCACTGCATGTTAATTTGTCTAATATGGTCCATACTACATTTAAGCCACAATGGACCACGTAGTCCAATATTATCTGCAGGGATATAATAATGTAAATATAAAAATTTAAAAATGTTCAGAAGTAGAGGATAATTTCAAATTGATCTAAGCGATAGTTTTTTTTTCAATACAATTTGAAATATCGTGTCGCCCTAAATTTCAGATTGCATATTCGTCTTCGGCGAATATTGGCGCAGATATTCGTATTCGTGAATATTAAAAATTGATATTCATAATATCACTACTATATACTACACAAGTTCACTGCTTAAGTTTGCCACTGAACAGTGTGTATGTGTAGTGTATGACGGCGTTTTTCGCTATTTACGCAGTAAACTGAGTAAACATTATTACGATTTTGATATTGTTTCAAGTTTGTTAAACTGTACAGTGGACTTGTGAAGTGTAGGCTAAAAAATTCTAGTTTTGTAGCGGTTTTTTCAGAGTAGACATCAAAAACTGAGTTTTAGGTATTTTAGGTATCAAAAAGTCAACTTCATAGTGCTATGAATTAAAAAAACATTATTTGATAAAAACACAATTAAAAAATTATTATTAAAAAACTTTAAATAACCAACTTACGAATTACAAATCTTTAATAAAATATACGGATATTCTTAATTTTTTTTTTCTTTTTTTTTAAATGAAAATAAAAAATGCGATGCGCACTAGTGGCAACAACTCCATCCGTTCAAAATTTTTAAAGATATGATTGTATGGTATGTGTTGCGAGCATAGCTGCCAGATAAAATTGGTCAAAAATCGCCAAATGTTGAGGAAAATATCGTCAATATCGTCAAATTGACTAAGCTAAATCGGCACAAGAATCATCATTGTAAAAAACCACTTATTTTTTATAAGTTTTAAAAATGAATTGTTATTTTTAGTTCCCGTTGCCTGTTTTTTAAATTAAATAAAAATTTTCGTTTAGCAACTTATAATTGAAGTAACACAACCAAACATTTTTTTAAAGTATTGGAATTCATAAGAAAAGTAAGAGAATTAACTAAAACCAAGAAATATATAACACTTATTTTTCACGTCGAAAATCCTACTTAAGAACTTAAGTCTGGTAATCACCAATTAAATCACACGTTCTGAAAAAAAAGTTTCGTAATGTGAACCCAGACTAAAGAGAGTGGTTGTAAAATGCCTGTAATAAAGAATATGCATCGTGCTAAAAAAAAAAAACAATCGTATTTTATATGACGAACATCTAAAGCCTGATACTCTGTTCAACATTTCACGTGAAATGCTGTCGAACTCATTTGAAAAAAAAACGTGTACGGAATATCTATGAAATAATGTTGATAGAGTAGTACTCTGTTCATTTTGTAAAAAAGTTGCGAAATGTTTCTGGGAACATTTTTTGACAGCTGTAAATAAAGTTTTTAATAAATTTTGTGAAAGAAGATTACCAGCAACCAGATTGCAACGAGATTGCTGATGAGTTGGCGAGACAGGGCTCAGAGATGTAGGATCCTAATCACATAGAGGCGGTTAGGCCTCCAATAGGATTCTACTTTGGGAAGATTAGGGAATGGATTCTGGACGCGACCAATAGGGCCTGGGGAAACCGAACGGACTGCCGGGTATCACGGACGATGTGGCCGGTGCTTAGGAAGTCCGACTCGGAGTTGTTGCTGGGCAGAAGCAGGGTCTGCGTGAGGACCATAATAGGAATCATCACGGGTCATTGCATGATAGGCAGGATGGCGATGAGGTTGGGATCCGACGTGTCGGATATGTGCGGGTTGTGTGAGGACCCGGAGGAGCTGGAGACGGTTGAGCACATTTTGTGCCGCTGTCCCAGGCTACAGTGCAGCAGGCTAAGGTGGCTGGGCAGCAGATTCCTAGGCGAATTAGGGGACGTCCCGGGCTGTGGGCTCGAGAGTCTAATAGGATTCGTAATGGGGATGGCCTGGCTGCGCAGCAGGAGACTGGGAGCTAACCGCACATAGGGCGGATTGGTGTTTGTTGAGTGAGGCTTTTCTCTCGGGTTTGGTCAGAACTTCCTTTTCTTATCTATTCTTGTCTTTTCTAATGCTTTTGCTGTTTCTCTTCACCTTCTTTTTCAGCTTCCTATCTATAAACAAGGCATCACAATGGACCGCATTGGTCTCTGGGTGAGGGTGTGAAGGAGACTTCACACCAGCCTTTCTACCTACCTACCTACCTTACCAGCAACCAGCAATGCATTTTGAAAATTACTTTCTATTTTATTTAATTTTTTATTAAAAAACACTTTTTAGTAAAATACATGTAGGTTTGGTTTATATACGCATTTTTTTTTTTTTTTTTTTTTGAAAGATTAAAAGCTTCAAATTTTTCGTATGAAATAATAGATGTTGCTGAGCATTTTTCACAGATTTGAACAGAGTGCTGGGCTTAGGACATGAAAATTACTGCCAATCAAATAATGCAAATAAACAAACGGGTGCCCCGGTAGGCTAGCTGGTAGTGAGCTAGTCTATCAGTGCCGGGGTTGCGGGTTCGATTCCCGCCAGAGACTCTGGTCTCCTGCAGACAAGCGAAGAGCTTCGCGGGACTACCATAGGTAAAAAAAAAAAGGAAAATAATAGGTAAAAAAAAATGTGAAATTATATTAAAAAGATTTGTAAATTTGAACAAAATTTTTCATTTGAAAAATCGTCAAATTCAGGGTATAAATCGTCCCATCGTCAACAGACCATTTTTGTACCTAAAAATCGTCAAAATGACGATAAATTGTCAAATCTGGCAGATATGGTTTCGAGAACGATTCAACATCACTTGATTGTGCCAGTATATTAGAATAATATATGTCCTGCTTAAGTATCAAGCTCCCGAGATGTTAAAGAAGAATTTACAATTGCTAAAGTCAACTTCAAAGTCGACCTAAGATGTTTGGAAAATATTTGATGGAATGAATTAGTTCTAATAATATTAAAGCAATACTTGGAACGTCTTTTCATAAGTTTGCCAAGATAGCAACGAAAGTTAGCACAACGGAAATAAAAAATCAAGGGATTTAGTGGCAACGCCGGAATTAAAAATGAAGGAATTTTTTGGATATAATGATTTTAGAAATTTAGTGGCATAAAGATTAAAAAACATCAACCTTCAAACCTTCCGTTCCAGAGAAATGTGGGTTCATTCAAAATGGTCAGTTAATATCGTTGCTGATTTGTGCCAGCCAAACTAGAAAGTGTCAGGGCATACACTCAATGGAATATGCTATATATTCCAGATTTAAAAACATCACTTGTACCACGCACTTAACAAAAATCTGTGCAAGTTTTTTTTTTACTGCCTGGTCGCATAGAAAATTTCCATGAAAAACACTCGGTGTAAAATAAAAACTTGCACAGTATTCTTGTTAAGTGCGTGGTACAAGTTTCGTTTACATTGTGCCTGACTTTAGCACTGAACTTGTGTAGTGTGTGGCCGCCATAACTTCAACTCCATAGCACTTACATACTTTGGGATTTCTATGAAAAATTTATTGTGTATATACATTGCAGCCGATGTTCCCTACGCGATTTGTTGGTTTTTTAATATTTTGCAATTAGTTATAAAGAGCTGTCAACTCGTGGATTCTCATTTGCCCAAATGCGGCAATTCTGCTTGTTAACGAATCCACTGAAGTCGATTATGCTGATTGAAAAAATCACGAGGTGCACGAAACGCATTTTGATTTGAACGGCCATTTTCGTAAAAGGCTTCAACAATCTTAACGCGCTGTTCAATTGTGTAGCTCTTC
The DNA here is from genome assembly GCA_943735925.1 of Pollenia amentaria. Classification (NCBI taxonomy): domain Eukaryota; kingdom Metazoa; phylum Arthropoda; class Insecta; order Diptera; family Polleniidae; genus Pollenia; species Pollenia amentaria. Next base: position 246,817,839 of record OX031007.1, on the reverse strand, counting down.
ATGGCTGAATTTGTCAAACACTGAAATAAAGAACTGCCAAATTAAGCTCGGCAAAAACTTGACGTTAACGTGTGGACAACCCTTTATAAAGGAAGATTTTTTAAAGCCGATTTTTCTGACTGGCGTATTTTCACATTTTCTTTTTGTTAAAAAGTTTTATTCACAAAACACTTATGAGTTTTTGTCCTGTATGAAAGTAATTTGTGCTATATTATAATCTCGGTACCAAATTTTTTTTTTTTTTAAATTATGGCAGGAAAAACTATTTTTGGGATGTGGGGGCTTATATGGAAGATATGTAAACAAAATGGCAAACTTTAATGTTTCAAGCCAATCACAGAAAAATTTAATCACCAAATTTATTCCAAATTCATAGAAACAAGCAAACAATTTGTTGATTTTGCACCTATTACCAAAATGATTATATCGATTACTAAAAATTTTATATTTTTAATATTTATATTTTCAATTAATGATATTTTAAATTTTAATTAAAAAAATTATCAAAAAACTTTGCCATTTAAAGGAATGTGTTAATTGATTTCTTTAAATATAGCTCAGGCGTTGACAATTCCCAACAACAATTCTATAAGTTTAAATAACATATTTTATTTTAAACGAAAATAATCAATTAAGATTTTTTGTTATTTAATTATTATTTTTTTTAATTAAAACTTTATTTCAAAACAACGAAAATGATAATTAAATCAAAATTAAACTTTTAATTTTCTCTTAAATAAAAAAATAATTGATTCAATTGTCACATTAATTAAATTGAAATACTTTTCAAACAATTTTTTTAATTGATAAAAAAACTACTGATAGTTTTTTCTGTGATTGAAGTCATTTGACCCAATAAAAATTCGTTTTGGCCAAAAATTTTAACGATAGGCATCAATTGTGCGTGTCCTTAAAATCCTTGAAGGACATAAAAAGGTTAAAATCTATGATGATATTTTCCTGCGATATAGAGACCCTATCCCTGCGGGAAATTTGTGTAAATTGCTCTTAAAGCACTTATCCCGCGACCAGTGAACAAAATTTTATAATTAAAAGGAACGAATTGTGATAGGTGAAAACAAGACCTATCCAGAGGAAAGGTAATTGGCACAAAACTATTCATGTGACTGGATTTTGTGCGGATAGTGGCTGATTCTCTCTAGTTCTATTACTTTATATGAAGGGGATTTATCATATTGACATGGTTCATTTTTTTAACCGAAACTGGATGTGTCCATTAAGGTTATTTCAGTGAACTGTTACAAAGTGTCAAAAAGGTGCTAGTTAACCCCTCGAAGGACATCGCAATGTTAAAGTGACTTTTCACGTGACAAGTTAATGTTAGTTCCCTTTCCCCTAGGGATATTCCAAAAATGATGACAAAATTCCCAGTAGTTTAGTAAAGTCTGAAATGGATATATATAAGGGTATTCATTCGGTTAACCGATTAAATACTAACCGATTAACGGATCGGTTAATTTAAAATTGGCTAATTTCGATTAACGATTTAACCGGTTAATTCCAGTCAATTCTAGTCTGTATTGAAATTTTGTATAGGAGCCCCGTTAAGGAATGTAGATAGCTGGTAGGTATGTTAAAAATAAATTATTTAGATGAAAAATAAAGTAGGGCTGGTCATACATTTGACCCATCTAGGAGCATCCTACTCGCTGTAGGGGCCAAATTTAAGAATTTCAACCATACAAATATGGTATTTTAATTAAATTCTTAAATTTGGCCCCTGCGGAATTTCGGTTTTTTCAGTCATTTCAATAAACTAAACCGTTTTTGAGTTACGTATATTCACGTGTTGTGCAACTTCCTCCATTTTCCCAATAACGGTATCTCCCGAAAATAAAATCTACCTAAAAAAACGGTTACCACCACTGGATTCATTGTGCCCGAATTAGGTTAAAACGCCAGGTGCCCGGCTTGTCTGTTTTTCCAACTAGCACAGTGCAATTAGTATTGCGGTTATTTTGTTGAACTGTTTAATCCAATTTTTTTTTAAATCAGGCTAATATGTTCATAAAATTTTAAATATAATTAAAATAATTTTTAAACTTGATTTATTTTTAAATTTGTGAAATATAGTCATTAGAATTTACTAGGAATTAGAATTTTTTTTTTAATAACTTTAGAGATTTTTTAACACATTTTTTGTTTATATATTTACTTTTTTGGAATTTCTTTTAAGTTAAATTTAAACAAATATTTTTTTAAGGTTGATTGTTTACTTGGATATATTTTTTTTTTTAAATCAATATTTTCCAACATTTAGCAATAATTGAAAGAAACAGGTAACTTACATTTAAAAAGAAAACAATTTCCAATATGAAATTGACTACGCAAATTTTTTTTTTATTATTATTTCCGTACTTAGAAATTTGTAAAATGTTTAATTAATAAATCATATTATTTTTGTGTTGTTTTTTAATTCTTTTTTTTTAACTTTTAATCTCCTTCATACACTTAACGCACTTTATTAATTTGAAAAACTGTTTAAATGCTGAATATTTTCTTTTATAAAACATTAAACCATGTTCTAGTTTAAAATGCCAACTGAAATGGTTTCCTTAAAAACTTTTGTATTTATTATAATAATTTGCTATAGATTTAAAATTTCTAAAGCGCTGGGACTTTTTAAATGTTGTGACTAGTTTTACTTACTCACACGTTTAATAAACAATTTTACTATAATTTAGTAATTAGTTAATTGAAACAAAAAATTTTTATGAAAAAATTAAATAATTTTATTTTTATATTCTATTTCTTAAACTTTACTGAGCAGCGTCTTGTTAATCACTGTTTAGAATATATGCAAATGCAAACTGAATTAAGTCTTGTTTAAGTTAATGAATTAAAAAAAAATAAATAAATAAATATTGCTATAAATTGTGTTTTAACTTTTAGAAAAGTATGCATGTTACAAAAAACTCTGAAAAATATTAAAACCAATCTGGTAACTTTATTACACATGAAAAAAATTTTGGTCTAAATAGAATTTAAGACTGGTTGTAAAACTCTTCTAGGTGGGAAAGAAAATTGCGCGTTATTTGTATTACTGTTTACAGGCAATTAGGCCGTCCCTGTATGGCGGCGTCACGCCCTTTCTGTTGACCCTCGCATTAGTAAATGATTTAACGTCGCCTCTCTGTTAGCCGTTACGATTTTGTAAGGTTCGACATTATCCACAGCTTTCTGGTTAAAATTATGGTTACATTTTTTAAATTTTATTAAACCAAATTTTAGAAGGCGATGCAAATCAAAACGACGCAAATAGGATCGACGCAAATCGGGGCTCTAGTGTATATGATATTATTGTACTGAATTTATTTAAATGGCGTTTCCTGGCTTTATATAAAAACAGGTCATTTGCTGTTGTAACTGTTAAACAAATATGTCTAAACTGAAAATTTTTCGTGTTACGCGTGAACTTTGATTACATGCTTGAAATATTAATCACGCGTGAGATTAAAAGACGGCACTAAAATATTAAAATAGCACACGATTTTCACGCAGTGATAAAGACTTTCCTAAGTTTCGTGTTTTAATAAAAAAATACACTAAAAAAAGGAATTGTTAGTGTGCCTGATTGTTAGACTTTGGAAATAATTCGTGAGTTTAAAAAGTAGAATCATTGTGAGATTATATTGACAAGTTACACCGCTAATGCGAAGAATGCATATTCATACGTATCGTCGCATGTGTTTTAAAAAAAAGTTGATCAAACGCAACAACGTGGTGTGGACTTCCAGATAAGTGAGATCAAAATTCTACCCACGTGAGCGTATTTGATAACATATCTTTCCCCTGTGAGCGAGCGTGATCGGAAATCAAGGAACTCTCAGGCGCACAGCTCTAAATAAACTACTCTTTATCCTTAAACTAGTCCATATCGTTAAATTCTCAAACATACTCGTAAGTTCTTTGTTGTTTTTAAATATTTACGTTATCAAGTGTTCTCCATTTTTTACTTTTTATCATTTTGTATTCTTTTATAATGCGTAAGAATGTACTGTGTACAACAGATTTCACTTATTCACAAGTACAAAATATATAAAATATTTTTAATGATACTTATAAAAATAAAAATAAATGCTTTTGTACCCACACCACAATAACGGAGAGGGTATAATGCATTTATGCTGATGTATGTAACACCTTTAAATATTGATCCTACTCCCCACCTTAAAGTATACCGATCGACTTAGAATCACTTTCTGAGTCGATCTAACGATACCCGTCCGGCTGGCTGGCTGACTGTCCGTGTAACCTTGTGCGCAAAGTACAGGTCGCAATTTTAAAGATAATCTGATGAAATTTTGTACATATTTTCTAATTGGCACAAGGGACAAGCTTATTGAAAATGGGGAAACGGTCCATAATTTCATATAGCCCCCATTCAAGCTGCTTTCCGGACTATCAAACCAATTTTAATGAAATTCAAAACATAGATAGATCCATATTTATATGGATACATAAGATATGCATTTTTTTAAATAGGACCACGAGGGGAGATAGGGGGCAATTTCTGCCTCTCCGAAACTATCTTAGAGATTTTAATGAAATTTAAAACAGATTGATCCCTGTTCATATAGCCACATTAGCTAAGGATTTTTCAAAATTGGGGCAAGTTTTTGCAAAAAATTGTTCTTACATACTGTGATGAGGGTATCATCTGGTCGGGTTTCACCGACTATACTTTCTTAGTATATAATAAATGGATAAATAAAGCGAAAGGAAGTTCCAGCTGTGATAGAAATTCGAACTTATTACCCAACAAACACGGAGGTTTGATTTCAAATTTCAAATTATTTGTAATCAAATCTCTTGAGAAAATAAACGTTTAAAACTGATTTAAAAAGTAGGTATTCTCAAAAAAGGAGAAAGTATTTTCAAATTAAGAAATGTATTTATTTTCAACTTGCTTTAAAACGTTATTCTCAAATGATGAAAAATATTTTTTTTTAATTTAAATTCTCAGCTAAGCATTCGGTATCATGTAATGATGAAATATCGGTCTTTCCGTCCTCAAATTCTTGGAAAGACGAAACAATTTGTTCCTTTTAAATTTGGGAATTGTTATAGCTCTGCATAGCACCACGTTCATATAACAAATTTCTTCACTTTCACGTTTTATTTTGATAAGCCTTCTTACTCTTTGCACCGTACAATACTATACAACTATACAATATAACTGAATGAATCGAAATTATTTTTCCAGTGCTTATTTGAGTTTTCACAACACTGAAAAAATTATTTTAATGTATAATTTATATTTTTCACGAGAAATTCTTCTTAATGTCAAAAACCTAAAGGAACTAATTTTTTTTTAATGAACTTACAGAAATTCGCTTATTTGTTCAAACACTAACTTTAAAAGAGTTCCATCATATTAAATATAACTAGCATATTTTTTACTGCTTTACAAAACTTATTTTACAAATTGTTTCACTGATAACGTTTATTTTCACTAGAAAAATGAAATAAAACCATTAATTTTCCACCAAAACATTTTAAGTCCTTGAATAAGCAAACAGTTCCAAAAGAACACTTTATCCTTGAAAAAAAAGACTATTATCAATTGAGTTTTTTTTATTTCAATTTTATTGGCTCTAAAAAATAAATGTATAACAAATAATTCAAAATTTACTTAATCTATCCGAAGAATAAGTTTGGGCTGTTTTGTGCATTCATTTATGCAACTTTCGTGTAACATTGGATTCAGCGGGGTCCTAATTTTGAGTACAATATTATAATACATATATATTTAATTTTTCAAATAGGTATTTAAAATTTTATTTTACCTAATATTATAAATTAACATTATTTCATACGCACGTTCCACCGATCACATTGCATTTTAAATAGAAACTGTCATAATTTACGCATTTTGCTTTGTACCAGGTATTCACTATATAACAGCAAATCGTTGCAAAGAAGTCTTTATTAAATGGGAAGAGTTCAATTGTGCTATTGTTGTTATTGTATAAATGTTACATTTATCTGAACAACTATTTAAATTGATGAAAAAGTATAATTTTAGAACTCATAATTCGACTCTAACGTATTTCGTTGTTATTTAATTCCGCAAACTCTGTTTAACTACCAAATGTGATAAAGTAGTTCGAATCGAAAAACACTCCACCAATTGCTTGAAGGGACCTAATACATACAAGATAACTAAAAGAAAAACTAATTCTTAACAAACTGCCTGACTCACAATGCCGACCTTAAATGTCTTTCGTATATTTATATTGAAAACAATACTAAAAAACTAAATTTAGTTTTAATTTTAATGTAAATATACGAAAGAAACGTTCTTGTCTACATTGTGGGCCAGGCGGTTAATTTACTATCGTAAAAATATATTTTCAATTGATACGAATTTTGTTATTTCAATTACAAACTTATATACATATTTGCAAAATAATATTTAGAAATCATTTAACATTAAGATCGTTTTCCAAATAGGTCCGAAATCTATTTCTATATTTTTTTCCCCATAAGGTTGATTTGAAAATGTTGACTTTAGATAGTGTTTATTTTTTGCCTCTACCAAACGAACTTGTGTCTTGATAAGACCAATAGCAACAGATTTTCTCGCACAAGCTCCCAGTTCGATCTACTCTATAATAAATACTCAGAATTATCGTATTAAAAGATTCGAGAGGAGAGTTTCGAGCATCAGACAGACGCTATTTTGCAGGCTTGTATATTTTTTTATTTTTTTATTATTTACGTACATATATAGTCAATTCACAAGGTATCCTAACATGTCATATTGTCAAAATGTCCTAATATTTCACAATGGTTTAAAAATATTGTTGTTGGTTTGTTAACAAAAAGTGTCTTAAATAAATAGAACGTTGCTTGCTGTGTTTATTGTGCTGTCGTAATTAATCAGAAAAGTCCAGCGCTGAGCGGCTGAGCCGTACAACAATATTTTTAAACCATGGTGAAATATTAGGACATTTTGACAATATGACATGTTAGGATACCTTGTGAATTGACTAATAATGTTTATTTTTCGAAAATGTATGTTTAATTTTTACGTTTAGACCAGCTTTTCCACTTTCTGTGTAATAGTAAAAAAAACTGTACTATTTCAAAATGTTTGTACAATTATCTATAACGTAACTGACTAACTGATCCATCATCGTACAGCCTAAATGCCTGAAGCAAAAAAGTTGATATTTGCTACGCCAAATCGATCCACTGATACGAGGATTTTTCTAAATTCGAATGTTTAGGGGGTAAAAACGGGTAAATTCGATAACCTCATATCTCCTTAACTAAAGAGATAAAAAAAATTTAAACATATTGTTTTCATCAAAAAAATATAAAATGTAATGAAGTTCGACTCTTTGGAGGAGTAAACGGATAGAACCTGTATTTTGGAACTTTTTTGTCACATCATCTGTCTTTTAAACCACTAAACATACAAAAAAATATATATGTAAAAAAAAATAAAAAATGGTACTTTTTCGAAATTTTAACGTTTAAGGGGTTAAAATTAAGAAGGCGAATACATTACTGGTATTCTCGGTACTACAACAATTAAAGGGTGATTCATCTTGAGGTTTGAGGTTTAATATGCTTTTTCACAGATCCCGCGTGACTCATATTTTTCTTATTCTAATTCCGCAAAGCTCAACCCGCAACCTGCGCAGTGATGGAGTAGCTCACTGCCAACTAGCCTACCAGAGCTGTTGTTTTTGCACTTTTGCTTTTTCGCAAGGGTTCAACTTGTGACGTGTAATAAAAATAAAATATCTTACGCTATTTTGTTGTATTTAAACAAAGAATATTAGGCATTTTCAAAAAAAGAGACTATATTATAAATATTACTGTTATCTTAACATTTTTCGTTTTATATTTAAAGAGTTTTTTCGGGTGTATTACACAACGGTTATTAATAGTGATGGAATTATTGCTACATTGCTAAAATGTATTTTATTGTTAAGAAATTGAAGTTTAATTATAGTAACAAACAGTAAGCCTCAAAAGTATTCATTCAAAAGAAAATTATATATCTTCTTATATATAAATACTGGAACCATTTTTTCTAGTTGATATTTAAGTATATTATAGTCCACCGATTTTAATGAAACATATGTCGTTTAAAAAATATTTATATGCAGATATACGAAATGTTTTGTATTTGGAGATAAAATAAGAATTTTTGTTCAGAAATTTATATTTGTTATTGTTTTTTCAATTGGGTTGTTCACGGAAGGCTGTTTATCAGGTTATGTGGTTATTTATAGCTGCTTTACCCTATCACACAAGTCTTACGCATCTTGAAAAAAATACAAGCCTGTAATGACAATAATTAGATCAGGAAAACATTTTCGAAAATTACTTAAGACTTTGTGGTATAGTGTATAACGGCCTTTAGTTATATTCACAACCAGTGTGGGCAGGTCAAAAAAAAAATTTACAGCTAAATCTGGCATTAGACACGGCCAAAAAATGCTAAAAATAATGCTACATTTTTTTCAAAGATATTTGTTGAAAATTTATTACCAGTATAAAATTTTATTCGAAACTTAATACATTTTAGTGATAAATTTTTGAACGAAATTGAAATAAATCGTGATAGATAAGCAAATGGCAAGATTTTGGTAAATCATGTGATACATGTACATAAATATGTAGCACAGGGGGTTTAGATTAAATGTTAAATTTATTGGGCCTTCAAACCTCTGATATATGAAAAATTTAAACAATTTATTTGCATGATATACAAAATTTTTAGATCATTTTATTTGTTATAGTTTAAGAAAAGTAGAAGCTTTAAAATAATATTTCTTCAGCAGTGTAGAGCAAAAAATTTTTTTACACTATTGAATTTTTATCTAAATACAAATTGACATCTCCTTGTACTTTTACATCGTTATAATATTTATTAATAAATAATATTTACAATCAACACGATAACGGCATTTCGAATAATTATTCCCTGAATATTCTATTTTTTTAACAAGACAGGTAAGATGTATCTTAACATAAGAACTATCCATTTTTATACGAAATTTCATTTTGGGTACAACTACTTTTTATATTATTATTTATATTATTATTTTTTATATTATTTATATTTTTTTTTTTAGTAAAATCAATAAAACTATTCGTCCAAACTTTTAAAATCAATAATGCTAAAAAAAAAGCTAAAAACATTTTCCAAAAATGCTAAAAAAAAATACCAAGTACTAATTTAAAATTTTGCAGATAAATAAAAATTTTTATTGCTTAATTTAGCTGCAAAAATGCCAAAATGGACACACTGTTCACAACAGCAAAATACATTTATTTAATTTTAATTTTAAAAACAGGCAATTTAAACTTTATTTTACCTTTTTTAGCCTTTAAAATAATACACAGTTGGGGGATTCACAAGGCAGTCATAAAGTTGTAAAATCATATGTCTTAAAATAATTACAAGAAATATATGTGACTGCTGTGGACAACCGCCTATAATATAGATTTCTACTGTACAGTTATATCACCTTATTTTGACCCACAAACTAAAAAAATTTTCGCAAAAAGTGGCTTATACAACAAAATTGAAAAAAATTTCGGACGTGACAATGGCTATAACTTCAAATTTTTTTTTCATGACTTATATAAATATATAAAATTGTTACGTTACTGACTGATTAATCATTGCACAGCCTAAGCACTTTAAGCTAAATACTTGAAATTTGGACCGGAGATTGGGCTCTGCCCAAACCGATCCAATGAGACGGTATTTTTGGAAATTCGAATGCTCAGGGTGTAAAAAAGGGTAAAAACGACTAAATTCGGTAACCATATATCTCCAAAACTAAAAGAGATACAAAACAATTTATACTTATCGATGTTCTTTAGAAAAATCGGGGGACAAGTGTCTGGTACTTTCTTGAAATTCGGCTCTTTTATGGAGTAAACGGGTAAAACCTGTATTTTGGCACTTTATTGTTACCCCATCTATCTTTTAAGCCAATACACATATAAATAAAGGTTATATCACATTCCTATCTAAAAAAAATACAAATACAAACTTGGTACTTTTTCGAAAATCGAGCGTTTAAGGAGGATAATCGTAATTTTTTTTGGTACTTTTTTTACAAAATATTTTTCTGTATGCATTGACATATACGCACTAAATTATGGGCTCTCACTACAGTATTAAATTTTTGATACTTCAATAGAGACAAAAAGTATCAATAAGGGGAAATACGCGAAATCCCGATTTTGTGACTTATTTTCAAAATATGTTTCTCCATCTATATATATATATATATCAGTGATAGAAAATCCAGTACTGTGGTACTATTTTCAGTACTTTTTCTTTTCATAACTACCACAGTTCCCCCACGTCAGTTTTAGTACTGTTTTATTGTTATGCTTCTTTGTTAAGAAATCCAGCGTTGCTATTTTTTTTAAACATTTCCTACCTGCCAATAACATACAGGGTGCACATACACTTTAAAGTTCTTTATCGTTCATGTTTTTTGTGGCAAAAATATTGATATTCTTAAAGCATCAATTTCTTTTTTAATGCGTTTTAACTACATGGTTTCGATGACGGCATAACATACTAGTATGAATTTCCTATTTTTACTCACCAATAATTAACAAACATATTTTGAACACCACTAGAAAATATGTAATAACATTTTTGTTCGGGAATTAATAATGAATTAATTTTTAGATTGTTAAGCAAAATTTTATAATTTTAATATTAATATTAATTATAATTAATATTTTATTCTTTTATATATTTGTTTTTTATATTTTCAAAAAAAGAAAAAAAAAAAAGTACTATTTTGCTTAGTGGTCAGTACCATCTCAAATTTTAAATTTTCCATCACTGATATATATATATAATATAAAATTGTAACGTTACTGACTGTTTCATCATCGAACATCCTAAACGCTTGAAGCTAAATGATCGCCAATTCGATCCCCTATACTGGGATTTTTAGAAATTCGAATGTTTAAGGGGTAAAAAGGGTAAAAATGGGTAAATTCGCTTACCTCATAACTCCTAAGTTCCCATTTAGACAGGGAAACATTTGGAAGGAAAACATCTGGAATTCTCTTTTGCTTTTTCATTTTCGGTCACACGGACGAAAATGTTGCCGGCAACATTCTGTTACTATTGTTGCTTTTTTTGTCAAAAAGCAAAGCAAATGTCAACAAAGAAAATGAGAACAAAGCGTGTCGCCGAGTATCGAACACAAAAACCATTCTCTCTTCCCCACCCGTAATTTGCTTCCAAACAAAATGTTTCCCTTCCAAATGTTTCCCTGTCTTAATGGGTACTTAGCTAAAAGAGACACAAAAAAATTTAATAATAATTGTTGTTCATTAAAAAAATCAGCGGATAGGTGTCTGGTACTTTTTTTTAAATTCGGCCCTTTTGGGGAGTGAAAGGGTATAACCTGTATTTTGAAACTTTTTTGTCCCGCCATCTATCTTTTAAGCCCATAAACATAGAAATAAAAAGTATATTGTATTTGGAACTTATCTAAAAATACAAAAAAATATTTGTTACTTTTTGAAATTCGAACATTAAAGGGGTGAAGATCGTACCCATTTTTATTACTTATTTTAAAAGATTTTTTTTTTTTTCTATTTATCAATAATCGCACAGCCTAACCGCCTGAAGCTACAAATTTTGAACAAACGGTTGGTCTCTCGCCATCGATTTGGCTATTAATTCGAATGGTTAGGGGGTAAAAAGGCAAAAAAAGGGTAAATTCGCTTACCTCATATCTCCTAAACTAAAGGAGACACAAAAAAGTAAATACTTATCTATGTTCATTTAAAAAATAAGCGGACAGGCGTATAGTACTTTTTTTAAATCGGTCCATTTGGGGAGTAAACGGGTAAAACCTGTATTTTAGAACGTTTTTGTCACCCTATCCATTTTTTAAACGAATAAACATAGAAATAAAAATGATATCACATTCGTTCCTTTTTTAAAAAATACAAATATAAATTAGGAACTTTTCTTAATTCGAACTTTTAAGGGGTGAAATGTTTTTACAAAACATATTTCACCATTCATTGACATACACATATTAAATTATGGGCTCCCACTGCAATATTGAAATTTTTGAAGGGGAGATAAAAATTCTCAAATAGAATAAATACGGGAAATTTAATTTCTTCCTTTTACTTTTGTGTTCTACGTGTGGAACTTTTCAAAATTTCTATTATATTGAACTTAAAAAACAAAATTATAGTTGTAAAGTCCTGAGTGAATATAAGCTGAACAATTTTGCAACTAGAAGCATAACCTTTAGCATATAAATATGTATATTAAAGAAGAAAGGGAAACATAAACATTGGCACATATATGTATATTAGGTTGTCCAAAAAAAAATAAAAATTTGGATTTTCTCGGAAGATCTTTCCTAATTTGGATACTCATAAGGTAAAGTATTTTTGAGAATTTTATCAGATTTTTCGGAAGTGCTTTAGAGGTCGCGCAAACTGATTTTGTACCAAAAATCTAGCGTTTTTGACTTTTATTGAATTATTATTGAAAATTGCTAAAAAAGCGGTATTTTTTCGGCTTCTGAGTAAATATTCTTAAAGAAAATTTTCCGATCTTTAATTTTATGTGCATAAATAATAATTTTCGTCAGGGATTTTCCACATTTTGATACATTATATAACAGTTTTTCGTAAATTTTCAGCAAATATGAAAAAAAATGCTTTATAACTTTTAAAATTTGTATTAAGACTAAAAAAACTAATGATGCAGTTTAAAAGATTATGAAGTTTTAAATAAATTAGCAAAAAAAAAAATGAATTTTCTCTCACCGTTCTCGAGTTATACCCTTTTAAAGCTTTGTACACATTGTATGAAATGTATAATACTATAAGGTGTGAACGGTTTGCATTGCTTTAAACTTTAAATAATTGGATTTAGAAAATGTTTTACAAATAAAATAATAGTTACTTACCAGTCATACATAACAATAACATATGGGCATTTCCATGAGAATGTCAACCACGACTCAAAAAATAAATAGCCTTGAAACTATTTTTCGAATATGGTAGAAAGTAAAAAAACACTCAAACTTTACTATGCAAAGGGGTTTACAGCTTTTTACAACTTTTAAAGAGCAAAAAATAAAAGTTAAAACTGACTATCTCTTTGATTCATTTTTAGTAACTGCAATCAACAATTTTTACTTTTCTGCCGATTAAATACAGATACTGGTAACATTGGAATTATACCTTAAAATTAATGTTACAACAACAATGAACAAAATTCACGAGGAGAGACCAAATATATAGTTTGATTAGCGGTATATTTTTTGGTTTGCTTTGGGTGCTATTTAAATGTCACGTACGTGGTGCGAAAACATCATTTGTCTATGTCATTGGTATTTGATCAGTCGTACGTGTTTCAAAATAAAAGTTCAAAGCAAGATATTTGTTGCAAAAAAATATTGACCGGAATTTTTTTTTAAATAGGTATAATAAAAATTTTATAAGCTGTTAAACGTCGTCACGTACGATATTGTATTACTTTAAATTCAACTAAATGTATCATCTTATTATGTTGGTAATAGGTTGAAATTTGATCAAAAATTATTTTTTTGCAGTCTTAATGATCTAAACAAATATAATTGGTATCGGTCCATATTTGACCATAGCACTCATTAAAATACTACTCCAGAAAATAGCTTTTAATGTTGTAACTTTCTAATAAATGCTGGTATTGACATAAAAATTGGCGACAATAACTTTTACGGCAAGTACTATGTCGTGATAAAATGTTGTGCTGGTAGGTCCAAATTTAACTATAGGTCCCATATAAACCCCCTTCCTAAAATCGCTGAAAGGCAAGAAAATCTCATATAGATGAAGATATCTGAATAATATTCGGCACAAATAACTTTTATATAACTCTTAACGTCATAGCATAATTCTGTTCCGGCGACCATGATTGGCGATGGGTCAAAAATAGGGACACTCAAAAATTTGTTTTTAAAATATTATGGTGTAGGGTCGGGCTTGGCCGACTATACTTTCTGACTTGTTTGTTTTAAGTTTTTGTATGCATATATTTCCCAAAAATATATTTCATATCTTGTAAATACTATAAGAAAAAAATCTGTCACGTACGGTATGTCACGTACGATATTACATTTGGTTCATTATAAAACCATCCAGAAAAATGTTTTTCTTTCCAATTACGGATTATAACGGAAAAATATATGGTTAAATGCAAAAAATTTAAAAAAGGAAAAATACATCACACAATTCGCAGATTTTCGGATTTTTTTACATTCACCCCAAAATCACTTCCGTTTTATGTCACGTACGATATACACCTATTTTGCTAGGTATTTTGGACAACAAGGTTTCGAATGTAATAATTTTTTTTTTTCATATATAGTACCCTCTAAAAGAAACATAATGATTAATAAGTTTTCCAGTTACTACTATTTGCGCAAAAATTCCATCGCTCCGAAGGCGTACAAATGTCACGTACGATGACATGGAAATGCCCATATGTAATTATTACAAGAAGTCCCGTCTTTTTAATTAAAATATTTTGTTAATCTGAAGTTTTTTTTTTTTTTAATTTCGAGTTTGGTTTTTCTAGACTTACCCTTACATAACTTTGCCCACTTCGAGTGCAATATTATTATTTTGCGAGAAATATTGCATAGTTCCTGATTTGGATTCCACAAATCTCTGAAACTCTTTGCTATTATTCTGGCGCTTTTGGAAATAGTGCACTTTTCCACTAAATGCAATTTAAAAAATCTTTGCAGTATTTGGTTTTTTGTCGGCGGTTTGGCAGTATCAAGGTCATCAATCATTTTGCCCACACACCACACATTCCTTGTATTCGACAAAGGCATATCTATTTTAAAAAAATATTACCCAATATTTCTTGGACTACTTTATGATAATTTCAACTTACCGGAGCAATAAAACTTCAGATTAACAAAATATTTTAATTAAAAAGACGGGACTTCTTGTAATAATTACATATGTTATTGTTATGTATGACTGGTAAGTAACTATTATTTTATTTGTAAAACATTTTCTAAATCCAATTATTTAAAGTTTAAAGCAATGCAAACCGTTCACACCTTATAGTATTATACATTTCATACAATGTGTACAAAGCTTTAAAAGGGTATAACTCGAGAACGGTGAGAGAAAATTCATTTTTTTTTTGCTAATTTATTTAAAACTTCATAATCTTTTAAACTGCATCATTAGTTTTTTTAGTCTTAATACAAATTTTAAAAGTTATAAAGCATTTTTTTTCATATTTGCTGAAAATTTACGAAAAACTGTTATATAATGTATCAAAATGTGGAAAATCCCTGACGAAACTTATTATTTATGCACATAAAATTAAAGATCGGAAAATTTTCTTTAAGAATATTGACTCAGAAGCTGAAGAAATATCTATTTTTTACCAATTTTCAACCGAAATTAAAAAAAAACCCAAAAAGGTCGATTTTTGGTACAAAATCAATTTGCGCGACCTCTAAACCACCTCCGAAAAATCGGAAAAAAATCTCAAAAATTCTTAGCCTTATGAGTATTCAAATAAAGAATGATCCCCAAAATTTTTTTTTTAATGGGACACGAAAAAAGGACGCTATCGAAGTAGCACAATATCTGACAATAATATTGGACCACTTTTTTCAGGTACATTTCTGTGTATGAAATTTCGAACCTTTAGATTCGAGTTCCCAAAAAAAATTTTGCAATATACGATTAATACGATAAAATACGATTTATTGACATTTACTAGGGAGATCGAACGGTTATTATTTGACCGGGTTTAACTAGGGCTATTAACTATCGGCTTTTTGCCGATACGAAACCGATACCGATACTCAAACAAAAATATTACATAATAAGATTTACAGCCAGTTTTTCGTTACATCCTTAGTTTTAATATGAAAATATTTATATGTAAATTTTTCGAATATCAAATTAACCGGTTATTTTTGTATAATAAACCGGTTATTTTAATAACGTGTAATTTATATACGTTTTCTTCACATTTGTTGTAAATGTACCAGTAATTTAAGTATTTGTCTAATTTATAAAAACCTGTGTTCTTGTAAAAATAAACTAAAAACAAGGTAAACAACAATTTGTGTGATAATATTCTAAATATTAAATATGTATTTATACATTGTCATCTCTGGATTTAGCTCGAACAGGATTTAAAAGAGAAAGGTGTTTGAAGTGCCCTAAAATTATAAGTTGCAAAGGTTCTTCAACGTCATGACTTATTAATTACCTTTAATTAGACCACAAGCCTGACATAAATGTTTACCAAATAAAACTTGACTCCGTTGCTAGTAGTTCTTAAGAGACGGCAAATAATACATTACTAAAATACGCTGCAAAAAATGAATCATTCTGTGAAATAGCAGCCCGTTGTGTTGTCGAGGACGGAATAATCCTTAAAGCACTTAAAAATTTTAATACTTCGATGTTGAAAAAAGTATTAAAACCGGGATATACTGGAATCCAATTTCTTGTACTTTTCCGTTTTTCATGTGGTACTTTTTGAATTTTTTTATAATATTAAACTTAGGACCGTTATTATTACTTGGTGTTAGCTATTGTCGGACAGATAACAGACGCTTTTTGACAGATAACACATTTCTATCTGTCAACTATAGCATAACTTTAGTTAACGCCAAGTTGTAATAATGGCTCTTAGGAACATAAAGGTATAGAAACATAAACTTTGGCATATAAATCTGTCCGCGAATGAAAGGGAGACGGACGCTAACGAAGTACATGCCACAATTTTTGTACCGCTTTTGTACTATTTTACTATTTGCTGAAAATTAAACCCAAGAAAATCAAACCGAAAATTAATAAATGGCTTTTTAACACTTGCTTGTGAAAAGCACTTCTTTTAATAGATATTACCATTTTATAATTCTTCTGTATAAAGTGTTTTTAGTATGATAAACAATATTTAAACAGTTTCCAAAAATTAATTGTCAACACATACAATTGCATCTATCATTTTTACAAAATAATGTGTTGGAACTACAAAAACAGTCGAAATTGAAAAATCTATGGATAACTTTTTTTTAATTTTTTTAAATTTCGGGGTTTTGAAGGCTTTTCCACTGATTTTCAGGCCCGTTCTGCGTACATATGTATATTTATACATATGTACATACATATTCCAAATTAAACAAGTAATCTATATATATAAAATACAAAAAATGTTTCTATGTCCTCTATAGACTCTGGAACCACCCAACCGATGTCAATGGAAAGGTAATTTTCCAGGGATGGTTTTGAGCTATACATTTGTCCAGAACTCGGACCACGAGGGGAGGTTTAGGGAAATTTCTACCCCTCTGAAATTATATCCAAAACTAGCACCACGAAGGGAATTAGGAGGCATTTTATGCCTCTCCGAAGCTGCTTACAGATTTTTATGAAATTTTAAACAAAGATAGATCCCTACTTATATGGACACATTAGCAATACATTTTTTTTTAAAAATAGGACCACGAGGGGAGGTGGTGGGGTGAGATTTCTGCCTTCCGGAACTTCCTCGCAGATTTTAATAAAAGTTTAAACATAAATAGTTTCCTAATTATATGGACACATTATCTATACATTTCTTAAAAAAATAGGACCACGAGGAAAGGTAGGGGGTATTTCTGCACCTCCGGAACTACCTTACAAATTTTAATGAAATTTTAGAGATAGATAGATTCCTACTAATACGGACACATTAGCTATACATTTTTTTTAAAAATGGGATTGCGAGAAGGGGAACGTAGTACCACACGTCGGGTGTACATACCTAAGTCCGTTATAGGCTTTTAAACTTTCCTACGGATGTGCCCCAAAACCAGCTTCATTAGAAAGGCAATAACTCGAAAATTGTTTTAGACCACTAAAACAATGCATTAGGCATATTCGGTTCATTCTTGAAGTAGATTTTTGACTTTTGCCATACAAAAACTTTTACTAAATTTAGTAAATTGAATTTTTTAATATTTTTTATACATATCTTCTATGTACATATATAGAATACAAAAAATGTTTATATGTCCTTTACAGACTCTGAATCCATCCAACCGATGTGCTCCAAGGGCAATTTTGTGAAGATGATTTAAGGTTATACAATTTTTCAAAACTAGGATCACAAAGGCAGGTAGGGGAACATTTCTAACTCACCGATATTACCTAACAGATTTTAATGAAATTTAAAACATACCCAGCTAGCATATGCTGTTTTTTAGACGATTATGTTTAATATACAATACCTAAAATAATCTTACGATGATTATCTGACGTGTTACAATAACAAAAACATCTATTTTTTTTTTTTTTTTTGCTTACAGTTAACTCGCGATAATCACATTTTCGATTGTAAAAAATTGTAGCGCCATACTGTGTGTCTTTGCTTAAAAGAGTCTAGAAAGCAGTGTGACCAGAGTTTAAAAATTTTTCCAGCTAAATCTGGCATTAGACAAGACCAAAAAATGCTTAGAATGATTTAAAAAAATACTAAAAATAAGGCTAAAACCTTTTAAAGATTTTTGTTAAAAAGATATTACCAATATTAAATTTTATTCGAAACTAAATACATTTTAGTGACTTATTTTTTTAACAAAATTTAAATAAGTGATTATATTTAAACAATTGGGTAGATTTTGGTAAAACATCAGATACATATAAACATTTGAGATGAAATTTAGGGGCCCGCAAACCTCTGATGCATACACAATTTTTTAGATCATTTTATTTCTAATAGTTTAAGAAAAGTTGAAGTTTTGAAATAATTATTTTTTTCAGCAGTTTAGAACAAAGCATTTTTTCAAACATTTACACTGAAGAATTTTTATCTAAATACAAAGTAAAATTTCTTTGTGCTTTTATATCGTAAAATTAAATGGCAACTTTATTTTGACAATCAACAAATTATGATGCGGGCATTTCTAATATTCCCTAAATATAAAACTTTTTTACAAGACAGGTAAGTTGTTTTTTTAGATAAGAATTATCCATTTTCATACGAAATTAAATTTTCAGTACAATTTTTTTTAGTCAAAATGTTTTTGTAATTTATAAAAAAATTTAAGGAAAATCAATAAAACTATTCGCCCAAATTTTTAAAATCATGCCAAAAAAAAGCTACAAATATTTTATAAAAATGCTATATGAAAATTTTGCAGCTAAATAAAAAATTTTAATGCTAAATTTAGCTGCAATAATGCCAAAATCGTCAGACTGCTAGAAAGTATTGAAACTCTTGGTATCTATATATAAATAGGCAAAGGCAAAACAGTTAAGAACACATTGCTACTCTGTTTGCCAACCTATTTGAACAAAAAGTACACCATATGAGAGGTATTTACTTACAGTAGTGCACAATATATATATCATTAAAATCTGCGGGGTAAAAAGGGTAAAAATAAGTGATCCAAAAATCGGCCTGTTTAACGATTTCGAACATCAACGTTCGCATATAAAATTATATTTAAAACAAAAACAGAATTTTAAAATTTGTTCTTATTTAAAATTTAATTTTCTATGCGAACGTTAATGTTCGAAATCGAGGAACAGGCTGTAATACTTATCGTTGTGCTTTAGAAAATTCGGCCCTTTTACAATTTTTTTGTCACCCCATTTAACTTTTAAACCAACAAACATAGAAATTAAGATTATACCAAATTCGTTACTTATCTAAAAATATAAATTTGGTACTTTTCCGAAATTTGAACGTTTTAGCTGTTAAAATCCTACCTGTTTTTGGCACTTTCGTATTAAATTATGGAGTCCCACTACAATATTGAACTTTTTGGTACTTTTCCGTGCTGCATGTGGTGGTAATTTTTGAATTTTCTATAATATTGAACGTAGAAACATAAAATTATAGGAGTGAATGAGAACCTGCAAGATGAAAAATTTGGGCACTTTTTTGCTCTTCAACAGATACTTTTTGAATTTTCATTAAAATTGGACCTAGAAACATAAAATTTAACCTTTTTGGTTTTTTAACTGGTAATTTCTGATTTTTTTTTTATATTATTGTAAAGTAAAGAGTACCCCTCGCCAAACCGACCCACTCAGACGAATAAAAAACAAATGCTCGAAATATGTAAATCTATTTTTACTTATATGTATGACTTCTTCATATTCGCATAAATAATTATGGTCGAATTTCGACCAGTGGGCAAACACTAGTTTGTATAACAACTTCTGTAATAATTGCTGCTTTTTCCAAAAGGTGCAGAATTTCATATTTTTTTATTGATTATTAAAGACTTACGGTTATTCTTAGGCATCTTTGTTAATATACAGGTATGAAAAAAAAAATGTATTTCAAGTGATTTCTATTTGTATCGAAATACAACTAACTAATATTCATTAACAAAACTCAAATTATGTAGGCATGTATTGTTTTCATTATTTACTCAATCGAGGGATTCCCAATTAGAAAATAAACAAAAGTAGCCAATATTTTTCTTCACTATTTAGAGCCATTAAACTTTGTTTACTATTAAGAGCGTTAATATAAAACAATAGGTGTTCACGCTCGTTAGATAATCTCGTTAGATAATCTTTACACACGTCGCAAACGATTCCCTCTATGATTAATATAAGCGTCTTCCGCTGTGTAGTAGAAATATCACACAGAGGAATCAGCTTGTGTAACAGTTTCTTCCGTGCGAGAAATCTTCTGCGATTACAAAATGCGCTCGTCGACGATCAAAAACGCTCTTCGTGAGATTCCCAGGAGACTCTTATAAACGATTGAAAATGCTAGCTGGGTACTTAGATAACTACTTCAACACTTTAGCTATACATGTTTTTTAAATATAGGACTCCGATGGGAGGTTGAGGGCAATTGCTGCATCTCCGAAACTATCCAACAGTTTTAACGCAATTTTAAAAATATATAAATTCCTACTTCTATGGACACATTAGCTATACATTTTTTTAAAATCTAGGACTTCGGGGTGAGGTAAGGGCCGATTTCTGCCTCGATGCTATGTAACAGATTTTAATGAAATTTAAAACATAGATCGATAATTACTTATATGGACACATTAGCTATACATTTTTTTAAAAATAGGACCACGAGGGGTGGTAGAGGAAAATTTCTGCCTCTCCGAAAAAATCTAAGCGATTTAATTAAAATCTTAAAAATAGATAGATCCCTATTTAGATAGACACCAAAGCTATGAATTTGCTGAAAAATGGGACTACTAGAAGGGGGGAACGTAGTAGCACACGCCGGGTATCCGCTAGTTTTTTATAAAATTCAATGGAAAATTTTGATTCTATTCATAATAAAGTGAAGTTTCCTGATTTTAGCAAAAATTGAAATTTAAATAAAGTGATCCACAGATTTTTTTTTAATAACTTGAGACAGATTCGTCCATTTTTATTAAAAATTAATTTAAATGGTTTGAGTTTTAGTCAGCAATGTTTTTATGTATACACTTAAAGGTCTCCAAGTTATTTTCGGAATTTTGTACAAATTTGAATTTGAAAAATTCATAAAAACAAATAAATGGCAAAAAAAATTATATTATTAATTCCGTTCTGCGATTACGGGAAGCAATTTTTGCGCGGAAGCAAAATGTGCAATTATTTATTCCGCTTGCGTGGTATCTTTCTGTTGTTGCGGTATAATATCTACCATTGCCTTATTATTGATACCGCAATATAGATATTTATCGCCATGTTGCTTACGTTAAAAATTCTCAACGAGAAGCTAACGGAAGGAATGAAAAATGTGAGAAATATAAAATTAAAAAAAAAGAAAATTTTGTTTAGTTACACCCAATTTTCACGATGATTTAAAAGACATGTCTTTTTTGTATTTCTTTTTTAAAGAAACTTCCAAAAACTTGTTAAATTTTCACCATGTTTCTTTTCTTTGCAGTCAGAGCTGATTTTTTCTTAGTTTCTTATTCGTAACAATATTTAAAATTTCGTTATTCCACATAATTTTGATATATTTTGAATTTTTTTTAATTAAAATTTTTTATATTTCTATATTTTAATAAGCACATGTCATTTTGAAATAAGAATAAAACAGAAATTAAAAAACACAAATAAGTGCAAAGAGGAATGTCAAAAAAGAAACACAGAAATACGATTCATGTCTTTTTTTCTACCCTGCTTACTTCTCTACCCCGCTCACTATCAAACAAAAAAAGACATGATTTTAAAATAGGGGAAAAAATCATCGTGAAAATTGGGTGTTATTTACAAATAATAATTATAGGAATAAAAGAGATATGTTAATAAACTTTTGCAATTAATGAAATGAAATCAAGACTCTGCTTGTGGTGTAATCAACGAAATAAATAAAAAAAAAATTGTGGTAGATTTGACATAGGCTCTAAATGGTTTTGGGTCACCCTTTAAATATGCCACTGTTTAACGCTGTTTTTAGTAAAATTCTGCTAACGCAAGCATTAATTTTTTTCTTGTATTGTATTTTGGCAGCTCCCTTCTGCAAAAAAATCTCACACAAGCAGAAAGTTTATCTTTGGTGGAAGGGGCTCCTTGTTGACTACTTCCTGAACTTGCATTCTCTAGGTCAGACAAAATATATTTAAATGCTGCCTTATTAAAGTGAAAATTCCTTTGAAAGTTGTGAAAAATTTAACAAAATATTTAATACCGTAAACATGTATTAAATTTCTTATTCCAACTTATTATATATTATTATATTCTTTCTGCCCAAAGGTCTAAGCCAAGGCGAATTCACTAGAAGGAGAGGTCAACTCTACAACAACACTGCTTCTGTGGTCCGGTTGTCAAAAATTTTGCTAGTAAAAAAAGCGTTTGTTTACATAAAAAACTAGTTTGTTTACAAACTTTGACAAATGAACCCCGAAAAAATTACCATGTTGACTTGACCCCACCTTCTAGTGAATTCGCCTTGGTCTAAGCAATTTTCGTTGCTGCGATCTAAAAAAAATGCTATTCTATATCGTGTAACCAAAGACATTTAATTTCTCAAGTTTTCATTCGATACATTAGTGTCTATCGTATGCAGTGTTGTCATATCGTAAGTTTTTTTCTAAAAATTTTTTTTTCGGAAATTTAAGTAGCCTCACATATATTTAGTTAAAATTTGTAAAAAAAATTAATCTTCATTCGGTTTAGTTCATTTCAAAATATAAAAATTTAATACGTGATATAAAACAAATGGATGAATTAATTTTTTTTTATATATACATATTTATAAGTTCAAATACATGTATGTTTATTTTTATATAATGTCTTTTAATAAATAGAATCAAAACACATGCAGTGTAAGTGATTCTTTTTAACGATTGGTAAAAAGTTTTTTTGATCGAAAAAGTTTTTTTTAGGAATTACACGATTTTTAAAAAAAATATGACAACACCGATCGTATGCAGAAAACAACGATAGTTTACTCGATACGATTGTTTGCTCGATATCGTATGCGGTGATTAGACCCCAAAACTAAACTGTTTCGACAAAATTTTGTATACAAGCTTGGTAATGGCGGCACAAATCTGTTTTCAGATTAACTAAGCCTAGATTAATAGAGATCTCAAAAACCAGCCTAACCGCCAATTTCACAAAGTTCAGTTAAAACTAACTATTACTTTAACTTCCAGTTAACAATATGTTTTTAACAGTTATAACTGATAGTTAATTAAAACTGAATTTGGTGAAATTGGCCGTAAGTCGATTTTCAATGGATAAAACTGAATTAATTGGTATCAAATCATCATATATTTAACCGGCACACAGTGGGAAATTTTACGAGAAGGCGGTCAAAATTCCATAACTTTTGACTGGATCGGTATTTTTTTTGCTCGATCGGTGCGATATTAGGCTTTAATTTGCGCTATAAAACGTAAAATTCGACTGATAGGAGCAATGCATTTTCATTTTTTTGTTGAGTTTCGGTGTAAAAGTTGAATATTTCATATATGAGTTATTTTATAATTTATCATTATTTCTCTTGTATTTTACAACTGATACTTATTTTTTATTGTCGAACTTAGATCCTGTCAGAAAATGCCAATATTTGGCCCCTGTAAATTTTTTAGTCCCAATATTCACAGGGGCCAAAGGTTGGCTTTTTTTGGGACGAGACGATGTGTTATAAGGATAAAACTGAAAAGGAATATTTTGAAAAATGCCCAAATAGCATTCTTGGCTATCGATAACATTTTAGGTAATTCAACTTTTATTTTTGGTTTGAGATGTATGTGTATTTTATTTTTATATATTAATACAAATATATACTTAAATCAAAAACAAATTATAATCTATAAACAATTTTAAATTAAACAATATTAGTAAAAATTTCTTCTAAATAGCTTTGGGTTTCATTTTCCAGAAGTTGTTTAGCTTCTTCCTCTAATTCGATTGAGGTTGATTTCCATTTTTGTCGAATACTGGACATATATGGATCTGATGTGCACAACAAAATAGTAATAAGATCTTCATTAGTACAACATCTGGACATTTTTCTTGTATTATGCTCGCGGAAGAATCTGTAGTCTTTGTTCCTTTTTTCTTGCGCTTCTTCAGATAGATCTCCAATTGGTAGGATATTGTGTTGAACTATTTGTTCCCCATGGTATAAAATTTTATGAACTGTGGTTGGCATATGTCTCCAAGAGTATTTTTTGTTATAAAGAATTGCTGTTTCATTTGCATACTGGCCAAATTTTTTTGCATTTATCTTTCTGCTACATGATATAACTTGTAAAATGATCTGGAATCGTCTTATTAATTCAAAATGTACTCCTGTGATAGATGCTGCAGTTTCTGGATCGGAAAAGAATCTCCTTGCAGTGTTTCCATCATTTGAATTTCCTTCTCCTTGTTTTGGCTGATCAATTATAAGGCCTAGGTGAAGGTATTTTTCTTGAATTTGTTTTTTTCTTTGCTTCCTTTTTTCCACATTTTCTTTGTTTTTTCTCACTGTTTCGCCTAACGGGCCAAATTCCAAATCATAACCCAATTTAAGAATATGCTCCATGAAACGAATTCTAGTATGAAGAGGGGACATTCCAAATTCGTATGCTTCATTGAAACTATTGTGTTGTGATGGGGGTTGGCTTAATTGACTTGATGTCTTTTGACATATGGTACAGCTTGACGAAGACTTTGTTTCGGTTAATGCTTGTGCAACTTTTCCATCGATCATTGTAAGGAACATTTGAAAATTAATTTCAATGCATTGGTCATCAAATTTAAATATTGCCGGTTGAAGTTCTTTAATTTGATCTTTTATTTTTCGAACTTCTTCAGTTATGACATCTTTAGTTTCCTTTTTGTAAACAAACTTTATTGGTCTGCAATACTTTGTTGAAGAGGGAATTTCATTTTTCCATACATCCATTGCTGTAACTCTACTGGTTGACGGCTCTAAGCCAATATAAGTTTTTCTTAAACGTAATGGAACGAAAGATACCATGAATAAGTTAGCATCAGATGAGTTTTCTGAATTACATTGCTTGTATTGTTTCTGACCAGAGCTTCCATCACATCCCCATTTAGAAAATAAAGTGATGCTGCAATTTTTAAGTTTTTTTAAAACAGTCAGCATCAAGTGTATTTAATAATCGTTCTGCAGTGTGTTCGAGAAGAGCCTGCAATTTTACTTCTGCTGAACTTGAAGTTACACTAATAGCCGTTTGTGAAGGTAAGCACTCTTTTTTGACAGAAACTAAATCTCGATATGCTGGAAAGATTCCACAATTTTTTTCATTGGTTCGCTTTCGCAGTTCTGTATACTGATTTTTTGTCAGTTTTAAATCCAAACATAGTGCAAATGCTTCTTCTGTAGTAAATTTCATTTCTTCAGTTGGTGTAGGCATACTTTTTAAAATCCTCTTTGTGCGTTTAGGGCTCGCTTCCACTATTTTTTCAATTATTGCAATTTTTGTTTTCTTATTTTGCGTTGGTTGAATTTGATGCAGAAATGAATCCTTTATCATACTATGAGAAATTTCTTCATTGATATTTGCAAGCTTGCGTCATCGTGATCTTTCACTGCAATTGTCAATTTGTTTTGCGGGCCGACCCACTTTTTCAGTTTCCTTAGCGGTAATTGACAGCTTCTTAAAAATCAGATCATTTGTTAGCCATTTTTCGTTGCGTAAGTAAAAAATTTTCTTGTTTCTAGAACATTTAAGGTACCGTTTTCTTAATGTAAATGAAAAATTTTTAATTTTTATCTTATGAATTTTGATTTCTTATTCGTTGCATAATTTAAAGAATGGATTATTCATTATGTGTAACACAAAATCTTTTTCATCTTTCTGTTGAAAATATATATCTGCGAGAACTTTATAACTGAACTTAGCCATTGTTTAAACAATAATGAAGGTAAAATTATGAATGCATGCATTTTTATACTCTTGATAGAAGTTTTTTTAAATGATCTTTTGTTACCACTTCTTGGAAACATAAAAAAACACCTGTTTTTACACTTTTTAAAAGGATAACATACCGGCAATAAATTAACAGGTAACATGTAGGTAATTTTCACGTAAAATATAACTGCTCTTCCATTTTTTTAAATTAAGTTGCAATTTTCAGGTAATTAAACTATGTAGTTTATGTTGCGGCTATTTACTAATGTTTAACCTTTTAACTTACTCAAAAATCTAACGTGTTAGTCTATTTATGTCGCCTATTCGTTTTACAGCATCCGTTCACCCACAATAAGTTTATAACAATGGCAATACCTTTACCTTCTCAAAATTAATTGATAACCTGACGTGCTAGATAATTTATGTGGCCTGAACTGCTTTATTTGTCGAAAATTCTTTAAGATTCACCTTCTTTAATTTCAGTAATGTTTGTTTGCAGGACTTATTTTTTGAACCGAATATCTTAACTTGGGTCACAGAAATTGCTGTAGTTCGCAAGATCGTATCCAGATGTGTGTACAATGGGGTATAGAAATGTAGGTTAGATTCTGGACTGCAAGAGTATAGATTTTTTTGACGCGTTTTGACGGGCAGGACTTATGTTCTATAAAATAGGAAATTTCCGGGAAATTTTGACATTAAAAAAAAAAAAATTAAATAGTTCTACAGGTCGCAGAGTTTAATGCTTTAAACCACGTATAGCTAATAAGATAAACTAATACACAAAACTTATTCTGTCAAAAAATCTTGAAAAACAAGGTATGAGCATTTCAACTTCAAAAGTTTACTCAGAAATTCAAAACTATAACCAAATACTGAGAAAGTCCATTTGGGACCACCCTGTTCTCAATGAAATAGTTGAAATAGGGTTTAAATTTTTTGGCTCCCGAGGTTCACTAGTATTTACTTTCACATGAATAAAAAAATTTCAAAATCGGAGAACATAAAAAAAAATAGTTTTGGCCGCTTTCTCAAAATATGAACCAGTGTGCGGCATCGACAATAATCGCAACGACAAATATCGTATAATGTAAATTGGGACTAATTGTCAATACCGAAACAGTTGAGAAAATGTACTCATAAAATGATAAAAGCGAGATCGATGGAAGTCTCGTTTTACTTGAGTAAATATTGGTCGTCTTTATGTATGACAGCCCTTTTTTGACTGCACACACTGACTTGCATAAAAAAAACATTTTATTTTCATTTATCTTGAGACAGTGAGTAAATTATTCGGTTTTGAGATCATCAGAATGCTGAAAATCTTACAAGACAAAATTAGAATGGTAGAATGAGCATATCGACGATTTCCCGAGATTATCATTTCTTAAAAATTAAAGATAATAAATATTTTGTTTTAACAAGAAAAGTAAAGGTGATATTATTTGTGTTTTGAGTAAGCAAGTACTTGTGTTGTCTTTTAAGAATATGGGAATATTTTTGTATGGTTATCTTGTGTAGCCCTTTAATATGTATGTACGTTGGTATCTCCCAATATTTAACACGAACAAAAAAAAAATATCTTGGAGCAAACGATCTAGTTAACATATTGCTGATTTCTATATTTCTGAATGTAACAAGAAAGGCTTTTATTCAGACTTATACGACTGTGTCGTTTACGACAACCGCAATAAAGCTGATTATCTTTCACATTGGAAAATTCGACAGTAATTAAAACTTTATATGTACTTTAAACTATCAGCTATATAAATCATAATGTCTACAAAAATAAACCGGATAACATACAAGTATCGAATATAAATTAATGTTACCACTTGAACGACAATTAAGTCAGGAAATTAACGCAACTACTTAAAAGCAATTTAAATTTATTGAAAGTAATAATCTGTAAAAATGTATCAAATAATATTGAAAAGCGAACCATAAATATTGGACGTTAATTTAATCACACTTATCGTGGTTCGCATATTTGTGACGAAATTTAGGCGTTTTAAAAAATAGTATCGTAGTTAGCAAAAACGACAAGTACGACACTGTTCACAAATCTATTACAAAAAAAGTTATCGTCGATGGCGAATTTCTTACTAAAACTTTTGTTACTAATCACTTGCTAAAACTTTTGTTTTTAATCACGACAGCGCGTGTGTAACAATTTTCGCCTAAATACGCCTACGCCAACCACGATAAGGGCGAATGATTATAAAAATTACATCATTAATGTCTGAGTAAATTTTCTAACTTAAAATTAAAAATACTAGAATACAGCTATGGTGCAACTAACTTTACATTCGAACGACAAATTTTTAAATAAATAAGTTTTAAAATTAAAATAAATTTGAGAAAATATTTTATGTGGTAAAAGTAAATTTTAAAACACCAGGTGGATTAGAGTCCACAACAAACGATTTAAAATCTAATTTTAAAAAGCGATTATTGTACATATAACGGGGATCCTAAAATATAAAAAATTATTAAATTAGTCAATAATACAATATAGCTGTCATTAAAACTATGTATTTTTAAAAATTTTCAATTATTTATCACTTACCTCTAATATACTTTTATCAACATCAGTATCCTTTAGCCACAATTCCACGGCAGTAGTTCTCCACTTTTGTTTCTTCATTAAATCCATACATCGCCAAACTATTGAAACATTAAACCACTTACGAGTACTTGCCAAATTGATCAATCTTAGTTGGCGACAATTTTGTAAAAAACTTAACACACCATTTTCGCTTTCCAAGTCACAGGAACATAAATGAATTTCTTCCAAATTAGGCAGTTGTTTACTTATTTGACTCAACATATGATCGCGTATACCTTCTATGTCATAGCCTCTACATTCGTAAAATGATAATTTTTTTAACTCTCTCATATGAGCTAATTCCATAAAAAACCTATCAAAATTGTGTAAGACACCATTAAACTTAAATGCTTCAATTTGTTTTAATCTTGATCTTGAGATTCTTTCCAAAATATCAAATACGAAATTTTTCGAATATATCGAAAGTTTTTTCATTCTGGGCATGCGCAAAATATCATTAACAATATCGGTATCAAAACATAAATGATAGTCGGCTATTTTAATATGCTCCAATGTAGGACATTTTTTAAGCTCTATAAGATCACAGCAATTAATTTCATCACAATCTTCCATTATGTCCAATTTGCGTAATTTCAATTCTTGGAAAACATCCCGAAAATTATCGGAATCTAAAAATTGACATTCATCCAGCGATAACTGTCGTAAGAAGTTCAATTTGGCTAAATGTTTGCCAGTTATTTGACAGGCTCTTAGTTTAAGTATTTTTAAATTGGGAAAGATTTGCACAAGCATATTAACATCTTCATCTATAAATTGATGTTCTTTCTCTGTTGCTACATCTTCCTGTTCTGACTCATCATTTGTTGGATTAATGGGCACGCCCATCCAGTTAAAATTTTGTGTCAGTGAAAATGTTTGATCATATAATAGACGCAAATACCGAATATTGCAATGTCTCATTACAAGACTGTCCATAAATACTGACACTTCCATCATAAAATCAATAAATGTTTGATCATCTACGTCTTCGAGTATCTCCGCATAAATAATAACATGATTCATTTTTGCCCTCCAAAGTGATTGTATAATGTTTTTGAATCTGGTGTGTAATTTGGAAATTTGAAATTGTTCCACGATATTTAGACGTTTCACTATCAGTTCTAAACAGTCGTCATTTAGATCCAAAAGTCTTGGACCATCTTGCAAGGCAATTTCTAAATTCAAAAAAGATATTTTTCATTTACCAATTCATTTGTTTCAGTATGAAAATGGAAAATATTTACGCACCTTTTGTAGTCACCATTGTAAAGTAGCAACAGCAGTAGTCCTTGTTTTTGTTATTGGTTACTACATATGTATGTACATACAATGCAATCGTCAGTATGTTAAAATTTATAAACTTTTGTTTTGTTATTGTTGATGTTTTCTATTCCTTGTTCTGGTTTTTTCTCTCTTCTTAGTTTTTTATCTGTAATTTATTTTAGAATTGATTTTCTTATTTTTTAAATGCTTTTAGTTGATTTTTGGATGTACGTTGCAATTAATGTTTTATGTACATACATATGTATGTATAATGTTTTATCAATACCAAGGCGAATTTATGTATACGGTGGTGTCGATACTACATCAAGTAACAACACCAAAAAACACAACAATGTATTTTTTGTTGCTTTCGTTGATCGATATGTCAAAAACACAAGCAACTTTTGACATTTCTCTCTCAAAGTATAAAAAAAGTAGCACAGCTGTGCTTTCAACACCTGAAACATGAATTCGCCTTGATCAATACTAAAAATACAGAAAACAAATGTTATCATCATAGTTGCCAGGTCAAATCGTGAAATTTTGCGTAAGAATAAATCGTCAAATTAACTTATTTAAGTCGTCACAAAAATCGTGTTTATTAAATTAGTCTTCGTCAAGACTTGCAATTTTTGTTGCGGCATTTCTTGAGGTTATTGGTACACGGCGTTCACATTTGCCAGTACTGACAACACAATAGCAAACTTTTTCACTACCTTGCCAAATTTTGCAGACAGTAAAATTGAACAGTTATTTGACATTTTCTAACAGTAATTTGAAGTTTTGTTCGCAAAAGAAAAACAATCTTAAAGTAAAAAAAATATATTCTGCTTTAATTTTTTATGTTTTGGTTAAGTGTTATCTATGTTCACACAATATAGTTTACTTTATATAAAACACGTTTAGCTGTAACTTGCACTGCACCATTCACGTTTGACAATTTTTTAAAAGTGAACTGTCTGATTTACTGTATCGACGCCTACGTCACGATGGCAGTTAGTAGTGTTTTTGGCAACTAATATATATTTGCTTACTGTCTTACCAGTACTGTCAAATGTAAACGCCATGTTAGAAAGGTGAGAAGATTGGGGATGTGTACTCAGTTTCATGTTCTCTGCAATTCTGTTTGTGCTGGTTCGCACTCTTCCAATTTTAGCAGTGAAGTCTTGAGTTTTTAGGAGAGAGAGAGAGGAAAAGAAATGGCATTATCTTTTCCCGTCTTTGTTTTGTAATTCTCACACTTTTCAACTTGAAGTTGGCCGTAGGTGTATTGATATGTATATGTAAAATATAAAAAGGAGAAGAGGGAAGACAAGAAAAAAAACTGCAAGACTATAATTTAAAAATATGGACAAAAATGAAATTTCAAACCTGAATTTTAAAAATCGTAGCAACAATAATTACAAGTCTTGACGACTATAATTTTAAGGTATAAAATTTATTTATACTTAAAAGCGTCAAATAGCCATTTTTTGACCGCTAAATCGTCAAAATGACGATAAGTCGTCAGCCAAGGTTATCACATGGCCCAATTAGTAGGTCTGCGCAAAACTACAACAATGGAACAATAGAAAAAGCAACACGCATTTTGTTTGTGTAAATTATATTAAAGATGTCAAAAACCCAAAGCATTTGTTTGTGTATTAAATGGACAAGATGTCAAACACAATTGCTACAAAAACACAATTGCACGACAAAAATACAACTCTACAAAAAATCAGCAGGCGTTTCGAGCCGACCTACTAATTGGTTCATGGGTTGTCATAAGCATTACCAGTGTGGCCCTTCTTGGCATTTTTGCAGCTAATGCAAAAACATAACTCAAAACTATTTGTATAGCAAAATACTTTGTATACACATATATTTTAAATGTTATACAATAAAAAGGAAAACAATTATTAAAGTAAAAAGTAACATGATTTACTAAAATACTTCTAAACTTAAACCAAATATGGTCACCTGGTACTGATTTGTTCGTCGTTCGCCGGCGTATGAAATAGAAATAAATTTATTGTATGACGAATTTCGCCGGACTCTATTATTGTGTGTTGTACCTATATGTGATACTTTTTGTAAATCTTGCCACCTTTTGATACTTTTTACTAAATAAAGAGTACTTCCTGTTCATGATATATGCCTTTTTTTATTCGTAATATACCTGATCTTCAGATAAAAATCTAGCAGCCTGTTTGTAGAACGCGACAAAGCTTACATTATACGATTTTTGTCATTGCGATTATTGTCGTTTCTTCTTTGAAGTCGGCTTATGTTTTATTGTACGATTTTTGTCGTTACAACTTCTTGTGTATAAATATATTTTGACTCACGAATGAATGAACAAAACGAATTGATGAGTACACTCGCTTGTGTACCCCTTTTAATTCCTCTTTCCCCTCTCGCATATAAGGTTAGAATTGCAACGACAAAAGTCGTATAATGTAAATTGGACTAACTCGCGACCAGCCAATTGATGCACGAATAGGTAATAAATAGCGTTAGTATAACGCGACATGAATTTGCCGTTCATCTTACGTCCAATATATACATACATATATGTTGCCAACATCTTAAAAAAAATATTTATTATTTCCATTTCTTCATAGGAAATTGTGAAGAAAAAAAAATTTTAAATAAGAATTTATATGGGCACTGCTACACGTTCAATACTCTGCTACACGTTCAATACTGAAATATCACGATATTTATTGAACGTGTAGCATGCAATATTGATGGATCGCGATCCATATCGCATAATAGCCTAATTTAATGTGATCCATCAATATGGATCGCGATCCAAATATCACAATATATATTGAACGTGTAGCAGTGCCCTATGGAGCTAAGTAAATTGGGGAATGAAAATTTCCAAAATATAAATTAAAAGATGGCTGTTTGGCGTTAAAAAAAATTGCCTTAATTTTTTTAATATAATAGAATGAAACCTGCCTAGGGTAAATGGTAAAGCTAAATAAATGTATTTGAACGGCAAGTAGGAAAAGTTCAAGTCAGAATCATAACAGAACTTGAAAGAGGCAACGTTTATTTTTTGTGTGTGATGAAGTTTTCCAAGAGTGTGCTTTATATAGGCCTATGTTGAATTATGGTCGGATCTTCACGAAATTTAGTAGTATGATTTTTAGTTATATAGCACAAATTTATCTAAAATCTCATATCAATCCGCGCATTTCGAGTCGATTTATGTTAGCTTATGGAGCAAAATGGTAAATTTTTTAAGGTGGTGGTTCCACATTTGGTTTCATAATTCTTATCCTACTGCATCGGTTTTCCTTATTTCAATCCTAACCTGCTTAGGATAACTAGAAGCAATTTCACATCAATATTTTTCTTTTCTCTTAAGTTGTTCAAAAGCGAGCATGTTTACAACAGGCGGACATAGCTAAATCGACATAAAATTATTCAAGGACCCAGAACATTTATACTTTACATCAAACTTATAAAATAATTTTAAAAAAATACCTACATATGAATGTAAGTAACGTTAAGATATATTCAATGAACAAGTTTTGTTCTTTCTGATTTTATTTAAAGTTGATATTTATTTAAATTTTTGATTATAGCTTGGAAATATGTTCATATTATGTTAAAAAGATAATATCTTTTACATAGACCCATTACTAACCCCGTCGTGACTTGCTATTTCCAGAGCATTTCCCATAACTTTTCTTAGAATTTCCGTTCCCAGCGCGCTCACTTCTTCTCGAATATATGCCTTAAACTGTTTGATTATTTTGTATTTGCAAAGTTGTTTTTATAACAAGCGTTTCGCAAAAAAATATGTAATAAAATAAAAATTTTTTTTTTTACAAATAGAATGTGGGAATATTTTCTTTTTTATAAATTATTTTTAATTATATTTACCATTTTTTCGAATGTTCTTCTATTAGTTGCATTTCAATTTATAAAGCTTTTTACAATAGTCTAATTTCTTCAATATTTTACATACTTTTTTGCTTAAGCCAACCTTGGTAAACATTGAAGCTATAGATATGTACTTACTTAGGAATGACTTTAAACACTACCCGAATATCTCAACAATTTTAACAAATAGAATGTGGGCATTTTTTCTTTTTCATAAATTACTCATAGAAGCACATTCGAAAAAATGGTTAATATATGTATTAAAAATAATTTATGAAAATGAAAAAATTCCCACATTCTATTTGTTAAAATTGTTGAGTTAAATACATGAAATTTATAAAGTATCACTATTCCGTGTGACACAAAGAATGCTGACGAACGCTGTAGCGGGCCAGAAAATGCTTTAAATTGTGATAGTTTCTGATAATTGTTAAATTTTTCTGTACGTACAAAACTTACGTCATTGCTAACCAAAGGATAGCTAAAGTAAAAACATGTAACATGAAGATTAGGGTGGCAGCGAAATGTATGGAGCAATTTTTTTGTATATGTTTGTATATATTTTGTACATGGTCTAAAATTGATGTCGAAAAAATTTCAGCCATATCGGATAACTTTAACCCGTGCCCCTTTGAGGTCAAAGTTCAAATGATAAAAAAAAAATTTTCCATACAAGCAAAAACTTTTTTTTCCGATTTTTTTTTTTTTATTTTTTAATATTATTTAGCTTTATTAGCTTATTAACAACAAAAAATTTCATTTCGATCGGACAAGATTTTCAGATTCAAAAGTGACTCTGAAAAAAAAATTTTCAGGCTTGTTAGGGGCTTACTCTAAAAAATTTTCAAAATTTTTTTTTTTTAGTTTTTACAAGCATACATTAAAGATATTTTGTCGCTCTTAATAATAGGTTTTTTTAAACATTTTTTGTGACGTCGTAATTTTGTTTTTTAATAGGGCCAAAAACTAAATTTTTGAAGCTTTTGGCCCCAATTTAGAACAAAACTTCGATGTCACCAAAAAAAAAAGAAAAACTGTTATCAAGAACCAATAAGAAACTAATAAGAAACTAATGAAATTTTCAATATTCGTTAACTAGTGAATTTAATTAGAAATGTATCAAAAAAAAACAGGTCATATAGACTTTAAGTTAACAGAAGGGTTAATGTTTTCACTGTTTTTTTAAGTTTTAGTTTTACAATTTTTGTTACCAGTTTAGAGTTTAAGAAAATGAGTCATTTTAACCCCCTAGAGCACAAATGGGTAAATTTATCTAAAATATTTTCAGAATACAATTCAGCTTACTTGGAACACTAAGCACGCCAGCGAGAAAAAAAATTATTTCGATCGGACAAGATTTTCTGTTACAAAAGTGGTCTTGAAAATAAAAAATTGAGACTGTCTTGAGACAGACATACTCTTAAAAAAATAATTTTTTTTTAGTTTTTAAAAGTTTACAAAATAGCTTTTCTTGTTTCTCTTGATAATACATATTCCAAATCTATCATTTTTTTTCTTTCTGGGATATTGTAATCATGCTCTTAAATAGGGCCAAAAACTGAATTTTTCCAGTTTTTTACCCCAATTTAGAACAAAAATGCGATGTCGAAAACAATTTTTAAAAAAATATAAAAATCCTGGTATTAAGAGCAACAAAAAATCTTTAATGTGTGCTTATCAAAACTCAAAAAAAATTTTTTTTTTAAATTTTTTAGAGTAAGCCCCTAACAAGCCTAAAAATTTTTTTTCCGAGTCACTTTTGAAACTGAAAATCTTGTCCGATCGAAATGAAATTTGTTGTTGTTAATAAGCTAATAAAGCTTACTAATATTAAAAAAATAAAAAAAAAAAAATCGAAAAAAAAATTTTATGCTTGTATGGAAAATTTTTTTTTTATCATTTGAACTTTGACCTCAAAGGGGCACGGGTTAAAGTTATCCGATTTGGCTGAAATTTTTTCTACATCAGTTTTAGACCATGTGGCACAATATTCCGCCCGGGAGATGTTGAAAGTCCAAAGTTGAAATTTAGCTGCCACCCTAATGAAGATATTCTGGCATGAAAGTCGCAATACACTCCACACTTTTTCACTAATGCATTTACATTTTTCTACTTTCAGTTCAACTATCAGCTAGCTTTCAATGAAAATTTCTCTGAATTATATCTGTATTTCGAGGGCTTAAAAGTTGAGTCGATTATATATTGATTTCTTTTTCAACATTTTCGTCCTGTTCTTCTAGGAGATTAAATATGGTGCTTTCGTGTTATTTTCATTTACACAAATGATAATAATTATGTCATTTCAAAAAAAGTTCGAGGTTCGGCGAAGTCCGAACTCCGTTACCGAGCCCAAACGTTCGGTCAGACACTACGTTCATATTTGTTTTTGGTGTAATTGTATACTATTGGAGATTTTTCCCATGAAAAATTGATAATTGGGGTTTTTATGTTCAAAATGGGGTTTTTAGAATTTTACTTCGTTCTGTGCTAAATATTACAAAATTATAAATGTTATATCGGTAATACGACTCTAACTTTGCCACCACACTATCACTTTTTGCCTTTCCGTTCCATTAAATTTGCAATACACTCACTTTTTTTACTAAACACTCACACTTTTAAAATTGCATACGAGATTGCTTTTAATTTTACCTTTCCATTTGTTTGTCAATTTTGCGTTGAATTGAAAAGCTGATTACAAGTTTAGTGAACAAATTTTTCGTTTGTCTTACAACTTGTTTGACATCTTGCATAAAAACTGCATGCATCCTACGTCGCAGCTTTCAATTTATGATACTTTTGACGAACAGTACCCATGTTCTGTAACTTTGGGGAGAACTTCTCGCATCGAAAATATGTGAAACGAAATATTCCATCGCACAGTGATTCGGCAAGAACATGCTAGCGGGACAAAACTCATGACGTTATTTCGAGGAGCCACTGATAATGACTTGTAATCAACGAATGCCAAGAATTAATTTGTTTATCACCTCAAAAAGTTATCTTATCAGGGGGTCAAAGTAACCCTTATAAGGGAGGTCATTTTCATTTGCAAATCAGTTGCATTTAATGCACACTTGTGATAACATATTTTAATATTGGTAGCAAAGTGACACGAGTTTTTTGCTATGGAATATTCTGTTGAAGGTATGTACCCTATAATGACTTATATTTTTTATAAAAAATATATACGAGTATACTTTTGGTGTAACATCAATTTGTAAATGTATAGATAAATCCAGCAAATTTTACATTAATTGTAAACTTTAAAAAGTAGCAACTTTTTTTATCCACATATATCCTCTTAGATTTTTCTATATGTAATACCTACAAATTTATAGACCCCGAAAAGGCGCGAAAGTAAAATTATTTTATTTTTTCCAGAACAGTGGCACACTGCTTTGTCCCCATATAACGAAGGGACAAAAATAGGAGGAGTTGTCAACAATTTTTGAAATTTGGAACACTAGCATAAAATATCTTAGTTAAGAAAAATACAGATTTTTGGAGAAATCGGTACAAGGACACGCCTACCTCCCATGTGACCTGAAAATGAAAAATGTAATTTAAGCTTCAATAATGCCCATTAAGTTACAAAAAGTAATCATGCTGATATACATACAACTAGACACGTGTGTCTAAAGCAGACCATACACGATGCAATTCAATAGTCAACTGAGTCGGTTGTTGGCCAAATCAAAGCGTGTATGGCCTTGTCAGTTGATTAGTTTGACGGTTGTCGAGTTGGTTGAAGAAAAATCAAAAGATTTTGATTTTTTCAAGTTGACTACAAAGTCTTTCAATTCGATTGTACTGTGTGTGCTCAAGTCTCTTGATCATCTGTCAAAATTTATGTAAAAAAAATCTAAATTTGACAGTTGAATTAAAATCTTTCAATTCAGTTGAAGAAGTGTGTGGCCAAGTATCAATTCAGTTGAAAGACTCAGTTGACAACTGAATTGAACCGTGTATGAGGCGCATAAGGCCTCAAGGCCCTGCCATATATGCTTTTTCTTAAAAACGCTATAAAACATACAAAAATCCGATCGTAATAAAATTTATATATCGTCAGCTCATTACTGGTTTGACCTACTGACCATTTTTAAAAAAAATGAGTTAGGTATGAGGAATATATTTTTTGAATACCCTCTTTCTAAATCAAAAACCTGTTTCGCGAAAATTTTTATGGTTTCTGAGATATAAAGCATTAATTTTGCTGCATATCAACTGTTTCAAAATCTTTTAAGTACTGTTTTGCTCTACAAGCCATTGTTTGGCGATTGCAGCAAATTCTTCATACAAAAACGTACAAAATATATTTTACTGTTGCTTTGCTGCATAGACCTATATAATATAATAATAAGAACATAAGCAAAAGCAAAATAAAATGACAACAAGAATATAAATTTGGGAAAAATAATTTTATAAAATAATAACACCTCGTGTTAATAAATAGTAAAAATTTATAAAAAAAAAATATAAAAATGGAATCTTCTTCACCAGCTCCTACACTTCCAGATGAAATTAAGTAAGTATTATTTAAATTTTTACCATATTAAGATATTTGTTTAAATTTTTAATGCTTTTAGAATGATTTATGAATACTTTGAGGATGATGAAAATTGGACCGATTCTTACCTATATGACACATCTTTAACTCAAAAGCTACCGTTTAAATGTGCGTCAAACCCTCCACAAATGGAAAACAATAACAGGTACATACTTGAATATTATTTTGTTTTATTTGAAAATAAAAGTTCATTACTTATATACATTCATATGTTATTCAGAATCCTTCCTTCGTCATCAAAGAAAAGGCAAACAAACCCTGAACTGTGGGAACGTAACGTAAGAAAACGGCTTCGAGAATCTGGACAAGCTTACCTTTCTATAAATAAGAAAGAATCTCCAGCAAAAACTCCTCAAAATAAAAATCGAATTAACTCAACCGCAATCGAAATGTTTATTAAACAAAATAATATTGATACCGTAATACAAAAGTTTTCAGAACCAGGACATTCTTTAATTCAAGAAGTGGACTGTGTTCATGGTGTTATTGACCGGTACTTAAAGAATATTGAAATTCATAGTCCTCTTCATTTACTAAATTTGCTTAAAACAATGCCAAATAATAAAACAAAATTAAAAGTTATGGAAATGCTTCCGGAAGATTTTCGCACATACTCGTTGGTAGCAAATAAAATGGACTTTCGACAACACCCTTTTGCTAAAATTAAAGTACTTCTATACAGTAAAAATAATGATTTATGTATACATTATAAAACTTCGACGAGAGAGGAAAAATATAAAAATGCAATTTTGGTTAAGTCTGCATCAAAAAATTGTTTGAAAACTCCTGAGAATTTGTTGACGAACGTTTTGAAAATATCGAAACCATCAATTATTTCCAGCGATAAAAAAAGAGACATAAAAGACTTGCTTATATTTCTTCCACATGTTGATAAAAGTTATTATAAAAATTTACTCAATATTTAGTTTTAAATTTTAAGTGTTTTTTCTTGATTCTATTTTACTTTTGTATTATTTAAGTTGTTTACTTTGTGGCTTTTTATGTACCTTTTCATAACAGTAGAACTGTTTTTTCTGTTTTTGTAAAATAAAACCAAATAAAAAAAAAATTTCATTAATGTTGACTTTTTATTAGATTGTAAATATAGAAACATTCATCTCAACAATAAGTTACTCAATACACAGCAATAAGTATACGTATGCAGCATAAAAAGCCATTTTTTAAATTTTTTTTTAGAAAAGTGGCGTATGCGGCACAAAACAATATTTTTCATTTTCAAAAAAATACTTTTAAATTCTAACTATATTCATGAAAGTGAGCAAAAATTTACATTTTTCTTCATAACATATACCGGAAGCAGTGGTAAAAATATAAAAAAATTCTATCGGGTACATTTTGAGAAATCTTCATGCAAATCTTCTTTGTCGTTTTTCTCCACTCCGACTTTTTGGCATATGCGCCAAACCAATTCTGAGCTGACGATATGTCATAATATTCCACTCGGAGCCGATGTGAAATCGCGGACGTTGAGTACGTCAGTCACACATATCGTTGACGGCGACCAAAATTTACTTAAATTGAAAAATGTTCAACGACGGCGGCGAAAATAAAACCGTCGGCTGTACCAAATAATGCTTAGTGTACCTTTAATGTTTGTTGTTTACAAAATAGTTTTTATAATGCCGAAATTCTTTCTAATAAATACCAAATATTCAGATATAATCGAAATGCACGTAGAGGTGGTGGAGTTCTGACTGCGGTCTCTTGTTTATATCCATCTGAAGTTGTAGTTACTGTTACCCTTGGTATTGAATTTATTGCTGTTGTGGTTAAATTGAAAAATAAAAAAATTTACTTCACCTGTTCATACATTCCTCGGGATTCTGAAAGTTCTATTTATTTAAAACATGTTCAAACCATTAATTCTGTTATGCTAAATGTTTATAATGATGACTCTTTTTTTTGCTGTTGGTGATTTCAACTTGCCCTCAATATCATGGATGCATACGTCTGATACGCCTTATTTAATCCCTGTCAAAAATAAATATTGTAATGAAGACTTCTTAAATTAAATTCTTGGCTTATCTCTTTATCAAATGAATGCTGTATACAATGACTTTGGTAAACTGCTAGACTTGGTGTTTGTGAATAATGTTGATGATTGCATTATTACCCGTTCAGATCCAATAACGTTGCCTGAAGATCGATATCATCCGATATCACTATTGAAGTCAGTTTTTCGATTCCATCTGAAGTGAAATTAAAGCCCTTAAATGTTGATAAAGTTTTTATTTTCAAATGGACTAATTATGTCTTATTAAACCAATTGATAAAAAATACTTGCTGAAGAAGCGTCTTACCTGCTCCTTTAAACAGCTTGGATATTGATGTAATGATTTCTACATTTTATAATAAAATTTACTCATTTTTTGATATTTGTGTACCTAAAAAAACTGTTTATACTCCAGTTGGACCACCATGTAACTCTAAACAGCTGACTAGGCTAAAAAAATCTAAAGAATAAAAATTATAAGAAATTCAAAAAGTTTGGATCATTTATTGATTATGGAAAATAGTCTGTCAGTCGTTCAGAATATAATCTGCTGAATCATGCTTTATATAATCAATATATAGATAAGGTGAAAAACAATTTCGTTCGTGATCCAAAATCGTTTTTTGCATTTGTAAATTTTAAAAGAAAATCTAATGGATACCCATCCGTTATGAAATTTCGTTGCCAAGAATCTGGAGATGCTGATGTCATTTGTGATATGTTTGCCGATTTTTTTGCAACAACTTATTCTGATGCTGTATACGATGATAGTAATGGTTATCCATATATGCTCTCAACACACCAGGCAATATCTTTCCCTTCATTTAATAGCAATGATATTTTGGTTAACTTAAAAATGTTAAAGATGTCTTTTAATCATGGTCCTGATCTTGTTCCAACATGTATTTTAAATCAATGTGCTGAATTATTAGTTACGCCATTAACTTTAATGTTTAATGCTTCAATTATATGTGGTTATTTTCCTTTATTATGGAAATACTCGTATATAAAACCCTTATTTAAATCTGGTAATAGATCGGATATAACAAACTATAGAGGGATTGCCAAATTAAGGGATATTCCAAAACTATTTGAAAAACTTGTTGCTGATTTCCTATGCCATCACACATCGTCATTGCTGGCAGCATGCTACCATGGTTTTCGGAAAGGCTGTTCAACTGCAAGCAATGTACTTCGTTTAACAACTTTGATCAACTCTGCATTTACACAAAGGAAACAAACTGATGCTGTTTATACTGACTTCAGTTAAGCATTTGATAAAGTTAACCATCAACACCATCTTACTAAATTGGATTTGTTAGGTTTATCCCATTGAAGTTTAAGCTGGTTAAGTTCTTATTTAATTGGCAGAAAGCAAAAAGTACAATTCAATAATTGTATATCCAAGTACATATATGTTTGGTCCGGTGTTCCCCAGGGCAGTCATCTTGGCCCACTTTTATTTACGCTGTTTATTAATCATCTGCCCAATGTTATCAACTTCGCCAATATATTGATGTATGCTTATGATGTAAAAATTTTCCATTCTTTTAATTGCTTTGTTGATAATTTTTATCTTCAATCGGATCTTAATAACTTTTTGTTATGGTGTAATTATAATATGTTGGAGTTGAATCTATTGAAATGCAAATGCATGCGTTTTTATAGAAATAACTGTATTGCTGTTAATTATGCTTTGGGTGGTCATCAATTGGAGTTGGTTGATTCATTTCTTGATCTCGGAGTCCTATTGGATCATAAATTAAACTTTGTTTCACATATAAAGTTAACTGTAAATAAAGCTAGAGGTATCTT
The DNA here is from genome assembly GCA_943735925.1 of Pollenia amentaria. Taxonomy (NCBI): domain Eukaryota; kingdom Metazoa; phylum Arthropoda; class Insecta; order Diptera; family Polleniidae; genus Pollenia; species Pollenia amentaria. The sequence continues at coordinate 246,775,321 of OX031007.1, read as the reverse complement.
GGCTTTATAAAACGCTGGGCTAAAGAGTTCCCTGATCCATACATAACGAAGCAACTTAACGTGTCACTCGTTAGACCTATCTTAGAATATGGGTCAATCATTTGGGATCCATATTACAACATTCATAATTCTCATATTGAATCTGTCCAAAAACAATTTTTGTTGTTCTGTTTACGTGGTCTTCAATGGAGTCACTCGACAAGCTTTCCTTTCTATTCTAGTAGACTGGCTTTAATAAAACTACCATCGCTCAAAAGTCGTCGTACAATGTTAAATGTATCTTTTATGGTTAATCTTTTTAATGGTAATATTTGTTGTGAATTTCTGTTAAATTCTGTTAAATTTAATATACCTTGTCGCAATACTCGTCATTATAATCTGCTTTTTGTAAAGTTTTGTAGAGTAAATTACGCTATTGCTGATCCTTTTCCAAGGTTATGTCGACAATTTAATTCTTTGTCTCAATTTGTTGATTTTTTTTAAATTTAAATGTTATAAAGCATAAAATAATTGTTTATCTTAACTAGTAATTTTTTATGTACATTTTTAAATCCAATGTAATTCATTAATTTTAAGTCAATCTTGTTTTTAGTCAGTAAGGATAATGTCCATTGATTAAATATATATAAATAAATAAATAAAATAAAGCAAAATAATTAAATAATGAAAAAATCTGAAAAGAACAAAATACTTACCTCTTCCGTGTTATTATTCATGGCATCTTGCATTTTTAATACTACATATTTTTAAGTGTTAAAATTGTTTCTCACCCCGTTTTTATACGTGAGTTTATTTGGCCGTTAAGAACGGAAACTGTCTCACAAAAATTTTACAGACACACTTTTTCTGTAAATTGGCTAGTAATTTCCTTACGTGACAGCTGTTACAGACGCAGCTTAGTGCGAATAACAGTTGATTGTTTCAATTTGTGGCATTTTTGTTTCATTTCTTATATTTCAATCGAAAAGTTTCTGAACGCGAAAGTTTTTTTATTACGAAATTTATGATCCATGTATGAGAACAAATCAGTTAAGAGGGATGCATTTAAGAGAAAAATATGTACCCAAATTAAATGGATCAAGTAAAATGTTTCATTTTAGAATTAATTAAGCGTGATACACTTATCCATGCAGTAAAAGAATATTAGTGTAGCTTGAGCCCTAGTAAAAGAAATAAAATAAAAAAGGGGTAAAGGTTAAATTAACTTAATTTCAAAGAGATGTTTATATAGGGAAAATAAATTTTCAATAAATAAAGTATAGGGATTTACTTATTTTTTATTCGTACTAATCTGTTAACAAATTTTAGTTATAGCGCACTTAATCAACAAGAGGGAATTTACTCAAAATTTTTATTTTTTTCACTTTTGCGAAAAATCTACACGTGCTATTTTGGCTACTTTTTGGTAATAAAACAGTTGATTTAAAAATGGTTTTTCATATGATAAATGTTAAATTAAAAATTGTTTTGCTTCTACTGAAAATTTTAAAATTTTGACTTAATACCCTCTTGTTGATTAAGTGCGATATGTGGTATCAAATATAAAATTATATAAAATAACAAAAAAGGAATAAAGTTGTTTAAATTTAGTTGTAATAAAAATATGGCAAAAGAGCATTTAATAAATTATGGGTCGGAATGTAAAATTTAAATAAAAATTACGGAGTTTTATATATATTAAATTAAGGTAATGATGTAGATTTGGGTCAAGGCCAGTATTAATGACATGGTTGGGTGGGCGAAATAAGACCAACATCAGTCTCAAAATTCTTTGTGGTGGTAGATTGCTGTGTAGTTTGTTTTGTTTATTGTTTTCATTTACAGTTCAACCTCGGTTAACGAAACCAGTAGAAATTTAGGCCGTTGCAATAACTGAGGTTTTTGCGTTAACCGAGTCGAAAATTTATATGCCCATTTTTCGATTAAAGAGCTGATTACTGTATCGGGCATGCAGCTGTTGTCTTATAATTTAGAGTTCTTCTGTAAACAAAGGGCGGAATAGAACAAAAGTGAAACTTACATGTGTAGAAGGTAAATAAATAATTATATTTTCTCAATTTTACTTAATTAATTCCAATGCCAAACTGTCATTAAGTTGAGCTTAATGAGTCCTTTCTCCGATGTTACTTAGTCATCGCACTGATGACATCTTTTATTAAACCGACTCCGATTTGTCAGTTCTGTGATGCGAATGTGTCATCACATCAAGGACATAAATAAAATTTTTGACCCTGATGAAGGCTGGCATCACAATGATGAAAAGTGTAATGGGGTTTAAAATGAAGACACTTGTCATAGTACTGATGTCAAAATACATCAGCGCTATGAGTCCTTTTCTGTCAGTGTACATTTACATTTAGTAATATATTTCTAGTACTTTCCCTTTTGAAAACATTTTATTCCTTTTATTTGATATTTAAAACGACATACATACATATTTGTACCAATAAATTCCTTTAATAATTTTCTACTTATTATTTTTATAATAAATCATTAAAAATGTTATTTTAAAGTAAGAATATGTGTATTTATGTGATCGCATAAGAAAAACGTTCTCAAAATCAAAGGATTTCGTTCGCATGACCAAATCTTATGTCAAGCTGTATTGAAGACATCGTTCAGCCCCAGTTCTGTTTTATTATTAATAGCTATCTTTAAAGTTTGTCAAATATTAAAAAATTTATAAAAAAATATAAAATTTAAATTTCAACTTTCTCTGATTTTCATTTTTACACCTTTCTATCCTTTTCCTAAGCACGGCTGTGTAGGTAGGATGTAAACTACACCGAGTCACATTTTGAAACTTTACAGGAGACCGCAAAAACATGTTGAACATCACAAATGCTTCTATTTCCGTATTAAAAATTTGCCTTAGCCCGAATATTTTGTATATAACTCGCTCATTTACTAATAGAACGTCATAATTAAAAAAAAATCAATTTCGAGATAATCGCAGTTGAAGTTTATAAATTGCTCTAACCACTTAGAAAAAATAACGACAAATGTGACTTGTTGTGTAGTTCACCTCCCACCTAAAGATATGTATTATTATATATCTGTGGCATTTTGACAAAACATATTAAGTCAAATTTAAAAAGTTGAAAAAATGCTGTTAATCGAATTTTCAAGAATTTTCATTCAATAAACATTTTGGTTTACGTTTTTAAAATTTTGTATTATAAACAATATTTTTCTTTAATTTTGGCTTATTTTATTATTCGATAAAAATGATTTTTTAACCGAGTTTTTTAAACTTTTTTTCAAAATGCCAAAGATATATATATTTATAAAAATTTAAGATAATTTATTATTATTATTTTAGAATTATAATAAAACAGTAAGTATAAATAAAGAATCTCTTCATTTAGCTTAAGGTGTCCAAAAAGTGACATGAATTATAAAAAGTATCACGATTGGGTGCATTTTGTAAAAATAGAAAAATAGTATCCAATCAATCGAAAAAGTGGCAAATTTTTTTGACGAACCAACGGTAACGATGCCTTTATGTGGTGTCCATTATCTGCTTTGAATATAAATGCTATTTTTAACATATGTTCCATAACTTATCCCAAAACTTTGGGTATACTGGCCATTAATTAGTTGGGGATGGTTATTGACTTGTTAACATATCGCACTTGTTCCCCAATAAATAATAAATTTTTATGTATCACTTTTTGGAAAAAATCAGCAAGTAATCTTTATATTTAACCGCAATAAAAAAAATCGTGCTATTTCGTCCCCTTTTTGGTAATGAAACGGTTGGTTTAAAATACTTTTTCATATGCCTTTAATGTTAAATAAATAAATTAAAAGTAAAAACATTTTTTAAAAAACAAGCTCTTATTTAAATGCGCGCAAAAGAAAAAAAAGAAACTTTTACTTTAAAACTTTTACTATCAACTTATAACGTCATTACATTATTTATGTGATAAAAAAGCTTGTTGCGAGATTTAAGTATTCGTATTTTCTTAGTTTGAAAGTTTTAATAGTTAAAATCAATCACATCAAGTTATTTATGCCCCTATTTCGGTTTAACACTCAACTCTACTTCGGTTGAAATTTTGCTGTTTGGTAGTACTGTTACAACCCTGGGCTAGTGCGGTTAGTCCCCTTTTACAATGTGGCAAGTGGAAGGCAGACAGACGAAGTTTGTTGGCGAGGCGTTGTAGAGGTAGAGAGAGTAGTACATGACTATCTGTACTAGAAATTTTTCGTGTTTCTCTTTTACTGTTCGCAATTTTCATGTTGTTGCTTCATATCATTTTTCTCACACCAATTTAATTTTATATATCATTGCCTGTTAAATGTTCGCCTCCGTCAACAGCGAAAATGAACGAAGAAAGGAAACGAATATTTTCTGTCTGTCTTTTAATTTCGCGATTGTAAAAGGTTAAGGCAAGTTCAAAAGAGAATAAGAAAAATGTCTGCCTTCCACTTGCCACGTACAGTGGCGCCCGTAGAGCAAACGAGGTTGCAAAAATCAAAATTCTCATGAGCGCTGACGAAGTTTTGAATAAACCCATGTTATAGGAAACTTTTCAACGATTTCAAATATGCCCTTCTTAATAATGTCACATTTTTAGTTTAGAAGATATAATCGTTCAAAGTTGACCGACTTTCGGTTTTAAAAAAAACACACAATTTTTAGTCAATTTGTTGCGATTTCAGGTGTAATATCACGAAAAATATGTAACGAATCGCTTTATTTTTTGTTTGTATTGATTGATGTATTTATTAAATGTATAATGATAAAAAAAAATTAACTGTTTGCTTTGTGTTTCTCCTGGTAAATCACTATTTAAAAACTATCCGTTTTTTCACTATTTTTCAACTTTGACGGAAAATAAAAAAAAACTATATTTTTCTATATTTGCCATATTTGCAAAACCTGTTCTTTGATTTTTTCTTTACATAATTCAAAAGGTTTTATCTGCCCGTACGTGCCCGTTTGGCTTCTAGAGGTAAACAAGTTTAAAAAGACATGGTTGCAGAAATTGTATGGCGTCCATCCCTTATATGTTTTGACTGACAGTAGTTTGATCTAATAGTTTGAAAAAAACTACTCATTGAAATTAGCAGGTACGTACCTCACTTAAACGATACTTTGGCGTACAAATGGTAAAGAACAATATTGACTTATGGTCCCTACATGTAGGCACAAATCTTATTTGGGCACGTGAGTTACGACACCCACCACACCAACAACAACAACCACCACTACATTACCACCACCAAAACCACAAAGGGCAAAATGCTGAGCAGCAACATATTATTTAATAGCACACACTTTAGTTCATACCCATATCAATCATTACATTGTATTAATAAATATAGCCTTACCAATTCCAAGAATTCTTAAAACCACTTTAACTTCACTTAAATGTCCAATAGCAATTGCAACATAAACATACTAAGCAATTAATTTTAGGTCAACTAATTTTTGTTTATTCAAATTCTCGATAACTCTAGATCAATTAAATTTTGTTTACTCAAATTCTCAAGAATTGTAGAATGTACTTTTACTTTTATTTCTTTTGTTGTATTTCATTCTTTCTTTGTTAAGTTAAGTTACTTTAAGATCAATATGTAAAAATAAAATTGAGTTTGTTTTGAGTGTTGAAAAGAACAAGTTGTGTTTTCTTTTTTAAACCCGGGAGTCCACCCACTTATAACTCGTGCATAATATCAAAATTGCATTATTCAGCCTAAATCCATATATGTATGTATGCAGGGAACAGGAAATTTTTAGGCATGGTAGCATAAGCCTATATATTGCAAAATAAGCATAATTCCTGGATTAGTCTACGACTGAAAGTTGGCGCAACAAAGCACAGTAGTGTCTTAACAAATTTTATAAAAAATATAGATTGCAGAACATATTCAAAGCATCAAGGGTAAGGCAAAATGAGGACCTCTTCAACATGTTGGCAGCATCTTCCGATCCACTTATTTCTTCCCTGCGGCATGCGAAGTCACGAATAGAGTTACAAAATAATTATAGTTTAGAAATGGTTAGTCTTTTAGATATACCTTCTCTTACGAATTGTGATGAATATTTTACAGAAAATTGAAAAAATAAATTTTAAAAAAAAAAATTATTTTTTTTTAATTTGTTGGGTAATAATTTAAAACATAAAACCCTTAAGAAAAAAAATAAAAACAATCTAAAAATGTAAAAATAATTTTTTTTAGTTACCATAAAATTGATTTTTCTACTAATTTTAACTTTGATAACCCATAAGTAGGCCCCTACAAAGCGTAGCACCCTTTCCAAACGCTCATATCATATGCTGTTTAAACTGTATAATTATCTTATTCGGTTCAAAAGATATGATTTTTGCAACGAAAAAACTCAAATGGCGCCACTGTGTCACGATGTAAAAGGGGACTTAACATAAACATCAAACACAAGGCGAATACATTTATCAGGTGGCGTTGAAACCACAGTTGTGCTACTTTTTTTTCTTACTTAGAGATAGAAATGACAAAAGTTGCTTGTGTTTTTGACATATCGATCAACGAAAGCAACAAAAAAATACATTGTTGTGTTTTTGGTGTTGTTACTTGTTGTATTATCGACACCACCGTATACATGAATTCGCCTAGATCAAACATTGGGTGCGTTCGTTTACCCCAAAATTTACTCAAATTTGTGCAAGTTTTTACTGGATTTTACTGAAATGCGTTCGCTTACACAAAAATTTGCAAAAGAGAGCATCTACTGAGAGAGTAAAGTGACAGTTGTAAGCAAAGAGTCTGCAAATTTTTACTGAACAAATTTTTACCAATAAAAACCAGTAGCAAACAAAAACATATGTATGTTTCATTTAAGTAAACAAACAAAAGTAAGCAAACAAAAAGAATACAATTTGTAATAAAAACATTTAAAAGAACAACAGCTGAATTAAAAGTGCAACAAAAACCAAAAATATTTATTACATCCTAAACAATTTTACTTACTACCTTCCCAAATGTTCCGGGAGAGCGTGAAATATTAAGTTTTCTTTTTTTGGCATCCATGGTAAAATTTGTGTTAATTGTTCAATATTACTTATTTTTGTTTTTGTTTACATTAATATTTTAGAATTGTAAAGCTAATGAATATATGATTTCTTCTTATTGCATATTATTGAGGGTACCAAATATCAAAAATCAAATATTGACGTATGTAATTCAACTAGAAACCAAATTAAAAGTCATGTACAAAATAAACAAGTCTTAAAACTTGCACAGAAGCTCATTTAATAAATAAATTTGCTACGAATTTATAATCATTACAATGAATTTCATAAAGTACCAAAAACATTATGTACTGGGTAGTCTAAACAACACATATTTTACAACACTAAGCTTTTTAGCGATCAGCTGTTTGAATTAACCTGCAAGTTTTTGCAATTTTTCCGTTCGTTTACTTTTTTGTGCAAGAGCCATTTTTGAGAGTAAAATTTTCATATTGCCCAAAATTTACTGGATTTTACTGGAAAAGTAAACAAACGCACCTATTTACAACTTCCCAGTAAAAAGTTTCTTGTTTTGCGTAGCAGAACTAGTAAATTTTAAAAAGTAAGCGCACTTTTATGCGCTATGCTATGAGACATACAGAGATACAGTAAGTTAAGAGAACAAATTCTTTACAAATTTTAAAAAAATAAAATATTTAAAGCGCCACGAAATTCCCTTGCTACGAAGCAGAATTGTTAGGAAGTGTATTAAAGAATAACGGTAACAACAACAAATTCAGTCTGTAAAGCTGATCTTAACATTCACCAATTTTTATATGCGCTGAAGAAAGCGCTTTTTGTGTCCAAATATATTGCTTCAAAGTGTGAACTCGCCACATAAAATTCATGTGATATGGCAAGCGAAACTTTTACGTTTCTCCCTTACAAACCTACTTCTTTGGAAGCCCAATTTTTTATTGCGTCATCAAAAACAATTGTAATGTTAAGTTGTTAATTTTTTCTTTTAATTCATTTGAAACTCACATTCTTTTTTTCAGTAAGTCCTTTAATTTGATAACTACATATATTGTAGACAAGCATTAACAACTAAGTCCACCATGTTGGAATTAGATTGACGTAACTTTTTTTCGAGTAATTCTTTCATTTGATACCTATATTATAGGAGTGATTTAAAAATAGCTAGACCACCATCTTTGGTGTGCCGCCATGTTGGTTTTAGAATGACGTCACATAGTAAACCATGAATTGTCCTCCAAACAGAACGTGTGTACAAAGTTTTGACTCAATCGGTTAAAGATATCTGCTACAAATTTAGTTGCAAGATATTAACCAAACAAACATAGTTTCATACATGCAAGCTAAATAAAAGCTTTTAAAAATAGTTTTGCTCTTAGCCCCCTTTGAGACTCGGCAAGTTTGTTGCGCAAGTAACTTGCCGAGTACAACAACTCAATTTTTCCCGCGACCAAACCCCTGACTTGCGCAAGTCACTTGCCTATTCTGAAAGGGGGCTTACTGAAAATTTTTAAATTTTAAGTTAATGCAGTATAGTTGATCAACTGCGATATGTACCCTCTTTCTTTCAAATATCCTCAAAGAAAACTAACAGGAGTTGTTAAATCCGGTGAATTAGAGCCAGTGTTACCGTTGAAAATACGAAAAAGGGTATCTTGCAAAAAGGGGTCAGTCACAAAAAGGCTATATTAAAGATAAAGAGGATCGTTTTTTATAAACGAAAAAAATTTGATATATTTCAGTTTTGGTAAAAATCAATTAATTTTAACATTCTTAAACAACGAATTATATTAAATGCATAAGAAAATAGAGATTATGTATATGTATTTAACAGTATAACAATAAAAATTGAAAACAAAATAGTTCAAAAGTATAATGCTATTAAATAAATTAATAATTAAAGTGAAGTACTTATCCTAAAAAAATGTGAGTCTTGAAAAAATAAGTTTCAGATTACCAAGAAAATCTCCAAACAGTCCATGTTACCAATTTTTAACACCACTCGGAAATTCCCAAAATTGTTTTATGCCTTTATAACTCATAGTTAAACTAAATTTGGGTCTCTTTTTTATTATGTTTTTAACTTTTGTTAAAAGAGGTATTCACGTCAAATGTGGCGCTCTTACGAAAAGCAAAAACATAACAACCCACATATTTGTTATTGGTCAAAAGGACACACGTATAACTGATAAATAAATAAATAAACTCCCACATTGTTATTAACATTTTTTTTATTTCTATCCAAAAAATGCGTATATAAAAAGTTTTCAATACAAAATTATTCAATTGGTTCTTATACTATTCTATAATGTCCTAAATACATTTTTCCTTTTTCATTAAAAAAATACTGAGTACAATGGTTTTTTATTACAAAAATGATTTTATACACATGTATGTATTAAATTTTGTTTTTAATACATCGAAATAAGTGTATGAATTTTCGTATATTTTTGTAAAATATGTATGTATGTATATGTACCTAAATATACTAATTTATAGGTTATTTAATTTTAAAAAATATACTTAAGAATAACAGATCTTTCAAATAAGATTAATCTTATAATTATTTGGACTTTGGTACATAGACGTTTTACTTAAAAAATTTTTTTTATTATTTTAATAATTTTAAACCAAAAATTAATTTTTTACGGAATGTTTTAATGTTGACCATATGCAATACATTAGCTGACCTTTGTGAACAATTTTCAATAAGAATGAAACAGATTTGCAGCTTTTATATTTATGTAGAATAACACAAATCTTAACTTTTTTTAATGTGTATTTTGCTTATTAATTTAGAATCAAGTCCTATGTGGACCAAATATGATTCCACTCAAAAATGTGTATAAAAATTCCAGATTTCTTCAAATCTTTAAAAAATTCCTGATTATCAGAGTTTGACGAATAATTAATGAACGTATAAGGGTTAATGTTTCTATAATAATAATTATTTAACATATAAGGGTTAAAAATCAATATTTCCGATAGGACAAATAGGACTTTAAACTTAAATTTACATCAATAAAATCCAATTTATCCAATTCCAATTTGTTAAAAATCCCAATGTTATATAAATTAAAGAAATCAATAATGTAAACATTATCTGCCAGGCCCACAATATCGACAAGAACATATCTTTCGCATTTTTATATTGAAAACAATAATAAAAAATTTAAATTTGTTTTTGTTTTCAACATAAATATAAGAAAGAAATGTTCTTGTCGACATTGTGGGCCAGGCTGTAAGTTATTCCCATACTACCTGCTCGTTTTTAATCACCTTTGAAAGCGTTCTAATAACTGAAATGCAAATAAAAATGTATAACATTGAAATTGAATTCTGTGGGAGAAATAAATAACTGTCAATATTAATATTTCAACTGACAAGAACAGCTGCCCCCTGTAGTTGTATTTCCCAATTTGTAAATATGTATGTAAGTAGTAAAAAATAGTGTTTCTAAAAACTGTTTCTAATTATCATTATTTTAAAATTATAATCCATTTTCTATTTTGTTTCTGGCTTAAAAAACTAAATTTGCTTCGACAAAATCTCAATAATTACTTATTTTGGTAACTAATTGCTGTGGAAGTAGTATTTAAACTGTCATCTGTATTTGAATTTGAAATAATAAAAGGTATTTTGGCAGATTTTTCTAATAAAGGAGATCCATCAAGTGTCTGCGTCAGTTGTTTGGTCGGATAAGATTTTGTTTGCAACGGTTTCATTTCGTTCAGTTTACAATTTCCGTTTTCTAAGTGACTTATTTTAATTTTCTTATTTTTGCTAAAACTACAGAGATTTTTAACGGGAAACCAGCCTAATAATATTAGTCCAATAGCAAATAATATACCAGCAAAAATTTGGCCACCCATCAACGCTATCGGTATCATTTTTAAGTCCCTAGCCAAATCCGGGGTAATACGTACTTTTTGCTCAAACCATATAAGAGGAAAGAAAATGCGAGGAATGTTTTCATATAACCTGTTGAAAATAAAAAAAACCTTAGCTCTTAAATTTTTTCTTTTTTTTTTGTTATTAAAAAAATATAACCTTAAAGAAGGTATGGGTTCCACCAACATGTTAACTTGAAATCTCGCTGCTACTTCCAGGGCCACACCAGTTTTTGGTTCTAACACCATATAAAATTCATGGTCTTTTTGATTTGGATTTAAACCTTCAACCTGATTTGAATAAATTGGATCCGCATTATAAAAGTGAGGATAGGACATGAAAACTGGAGATCCAAAACGACATGAAGAAACATTCATAACACCCGACGGCACACATTGACCGCCACAAAAACAAGCATTTTCTGGATATAAAGTACCTATAAATAATATTACATTGTACGAGTACATTAACACTTCTTTGTTTTATTTTTCTTTTTCTGCAAATAAAAACTTACCATTATCCACCGATCTTAAACCTCCGGTATATTTATAGCCCAATAAACCTTGAATTTTTAAAGTATCTGTATAATCCAACGGAATTGTGCGACACATGTCAGGAGTAAATAATTCCACCGTACTGTGAACAGTTAAATTAGGTGGATGAAATTCTCCCGCAGACCCATTGGCTAGACCACAATATGAGTTAAAGAATCCTGTGTGTTTTTTATAATTCCAAGTGTTTATTTGTCCCAAATCCGACAATTTATTGACACCCGTAAAGACATTAAAAACTCCCGTTAAATCGGCACTACCATTGCGCTACAATTTTAAATAAATTATATGATTACACAGCGGAAAAAACGGAACTTTTGGTGTGTTGATTGGAAGTTGAATACAATTTTTTACTAATTTGAGGTCGCTGATTTCCTCCGTTTTTCATCGCATTTTTAAGTTACAGGTAAATAATCGAATTTTTGACTTTTTCCAAAAATTTTAAGTTCAAAAAATCATAACTTCACTCTTCATGAAGCGATTTTCAGAATTCTTCTTTCTTTTTAAAAAGATGTAATTGTTAGCTTTAAAGATTTACGTAAAAAAAAAAGAAAAAAAAAAATCCAAAATATTTAAAATTTTCTATTTTTAAAAATCATGAAAAATCGAAAACATAGTCAAGGTCTTATTACTTTCACGTAAAGACACATAACTTGTGAATAAAATGAGATATAAATCATAAAAATCGATAAACGAGGTTCACTTTTATTCACAATCAAGTGAAGTGAAGTGAAGTGAAGGAAAAACGTGCATAAATAGAACAGCAGCAAACACACACACACATTAAAAAATGTTATTTTTGTATGGAAATCCCGATTTTTATCAATTTAGTTGTCTCAGTAAATTGTGAATAAAATCAAAAGTTGTGCCCGATTACAATGAAATAAAGCTCATTACATTCGAAATATGTTAAGCTAACTGTTTTTATACCGAAATAAGTTTTTATGAATTTTTAAATAAAAAAAATTTTTTTTTATATTGTTCTTTGTTTTACAAAACTCCAACGATATCTCTGAAACTACTGGGCAAATTTAAAAACCATGTAAGCACAGCTTAAAGATAATATTGTTAGCGAATTTTGATTTTTTTTTTGATTGAATATGGTGCACCGTTTCCAAGTTATTGCAATATATGTATTGGAAGTGTCTTAATTTTGGAAATAACGGTATATCTCGAAAAGTCGAGCTGAGTGCAGATTTGAATTCAACGTCCTAAATAACCTTTAAAACAACATTCAATTCTTCATCAGCAAAAACCTTGTGTTATCCATGAACTGAAGGGGAATTAAAAAAGGAGAAAATTACATCTGCATTCAGATAGCCTCTAATCGGACGATTCAACTTACGGCCGGTATTTGAGTAAGTAAAAACGCAATTCCACTACATTTATATGTGAAACTTACCGTATAAAACCAACCAAATCTATCGAAGGGCACTTCAACATCATTTCCAAAGATTGGCACTGAACGGGCTATATTAATCATATCATCACTGTATCCGGTAAATAGCAATTCGTCAACTGTTTTAATCACAGACATTTCCTGACCATATAACTGTAAACCCACATCTACCATACTTCTACGCACGGCATTCCAGTGTTTGGCTTTACTAGCAGCAGACTATAAAAGAAACAGAAAGCAATTAAATATTATTTCTATATAAATATTATTTAGCGAGTTGGCTATACCAAAGCAACTGCGTTTAAAGTTATAATTTTATCATCTAAACTTCCTCTGCTGCCAGCAGCATCAAAATAAAATAAACTTTTTTTACGATAAGTTACAGAGCCATTGTCCGGATGCCAGTAAATGTCAACTTTATCTGGTTTCTCTGTAAAGCGATAAGGTCCACATTGTTCCAATATAGGCTTTGTGGATAAATTTTTAAAATCCTCAGGATTTGTCCAATTATATAGATAAATATCTAAGCTTAATTGTATTGGTGGATTTTTCCATTTGTCATATATCTCAGAATCTGGTCTCAAAATCATTTTCTGTAATTGTTTTGAATTAATTACTTATTTGTGTTAAAAGTTTAATTATAACTAAATACCGTTAAAACGATTTCATATTTAATTGATTTTTGATACGTAATTTATTAAAAAAAAAAAAATAAAAAAATTCCTATTAATAAATAACAACACATAAAGTAAATTTATTTATATAAATATAAATATATATTTTGGCAACATAGAAAATAGATTAAAAAAATTATTTGAATAGTTTGAATAGTTAAGTTCATAGATTTTAGTTCTTAATATTCAAAAAAATAATAAACCATTTCTCGAAGACTTGAAAAAGTAATATAAAATTTACGGCCAATTTAACCAAGTTCAGTTAAAACTAACTATGGGTAATTCCATGTCAAATCGACCAAGAGTGGGACCCGACCCCTTTCGATTTGAATGAAATTTGGTGAGAAGGTTCCTTTTATCCTTTAAGGAACAGATATGAACGAAAAAAAATTAAAAAATTTTTTTTTCAAAAGTTACGTCATATTCAAAATAGCATAATTTCGCCGAATTAGCCGAATGTGTTGAGTTTATTTTTTCAATATCTCAAAAACTACTGCACATACGAAGATGATTTGTATGTAATTTTAAAGGACAACAATAAAATGGACAACATCAGGGCTACCAATGTGTAATACTGTAAACTATAGTATAGTATACCTATACATCATGCAGTTGTTGGCAGCACTGCATGTTAATTTGTTTAATATGGTCCATACTTCAGTACATTGGACCATGTTGTAAGTAGTCCCTTTAAGCCACAATGGACCACGTAGTCCAATATTATCTGCAGGGTAATTGTGTATTTAAAAGTTATTTAAAAGTGAAACAGGAAAGTTTTTTAAGATTTGTGAAAATAAAAATTAAAAATACCAAGTAAATATATATAATAATAGCAATAATGGAGTACAGTGCACGCCATAAAAGGCGATTAGTGAAAAAGTAGTAACATGGAGTACTTTTAAAATTAACCCACTTGAGTACTCCATGGAGTAGTTTAGGGACTACTTCGGTGGGTTATATGGTCCACTCCTAGGACATCGTAATGTTAAATAGACCACCTTTTTACCATATAATTGGAGTAGTTTTGAAGTACTCCTACTCCTTTATGGACTACTCTATACACGCATGTATGGACTAGTCTCGATATCTGCAGGGTTCATATGAAATGCGGTCAATTTGACCAAGTTCAGTTATAACAAGTAAGAAAGTATAGACGGTCAAGTCCGACCATATGATACCTTACGCCACAGTATATAAAACAATTTTTGCGAGTGTACCCTATTCGGGACCAATGTTCAATCTTGGACCCGTCTGAATAATATTATGTTATGGGGTTTAGATTTATGAAAAAGTTCTTTGTGCAGAATATTATTTTGTTATCTTCATCTATATGGACCAATGGTTAATTTTGGATTTGGAAAATAAGCTTAAAAGTCCTCGTCTAAATTCCTAATTATGTTCTTAATTTTTCATTTGTCAATTTCCAAAGGTATATTTATATATCAAATATAAATGTATAGTACAAGTGAATTTTAATGCATAATGTGTACATACGTAAATTTTTTTGTTATTCTGAAAATAAAATTAGTAAAAAAATATTTATTTGGGTCTTAGTACTAGGACTAGGCATGGCATAACTAATAAACTGAGCAAGTTGTTCATGCTTTTTACTTTCGAAATATGCATTTGTATATTTTCAAGTTTTTTCCAAAAACATAAATTTGCATATTACGCAAGTTGGCAGCCGTTTTTAACAAAAAATTGCTTTATGAGTAAAAAATAAAAATTTATTGGTCCTTTTCTTTGATATGCATTTTCTTACATGTATCGAAATTTTCAAACAAGAACAAAAAGAAATTACATCGGGTTTAGTTTTTCTAAAATAAACGGTTAATGAAAAACTTTGGATGTCTTGTTTTTGATAGTGATTTATTAAAAATCACTATAATTTTAAAGGCCCAACCATAATGTGCTTAAGTTGGCTTCAGCAAATGTGCAAATACATGTAAATCATATGAGGCAAACCATATTGAACTTAAAGGAAACGTTTTGTTAAGTTTTATGAAATTGTCATTTGCTTTAGCAAAGTGCGAAACTGATCGCACATTCCGTACGGAATCAAATGTTTTTTTATTTTGTTTTTGTTTTTTTAAATACATTTGAGAGACTTTTTGTAAATTTTTGACAGTAGGTTAAGCAAGGCTATGCATATTATGGTTGGGCCTTAAGAGTTGATTGTTCCGTTCTGTTTTGTGTGGTTTACATAAAAGGAAAAGTTCAAAATATTAAGAATATAATAAAATATAATATATAAAATATAGATATTGGGAAATTATTTATTTTTTCATAAGAAACTTTTATTATATTCAACATTTTTCATTTTTCGAATTTATTCTATGAGTTAAATTTCAGTTATGTATTTTATAAAGCTTTTTGTAATAGCTCTATTCCTTAAATTTGTTTAGAAATTACTTTATACATATATTTTAATAAAAGCGAAACCATGTGAACTAATATTATTTAAGTATGCGCTACACGGAAAGAAGTTTTTTTTCTAAAGTAATCAATTTGGTTTCTTAAAACAAGAAAATCCAAAAATAATTTATTGATTTTAACTTATTTCGTTTGTATTCAGTAGATTTTCTTAAATAAAGAAACATTTAAAAAAATTCACGTTTTCGGTATATGATCAAAAATTTCTTAAAACAAGAAATGCAAAATTAGCTAGTTTTTATTAAAAAAAAAAAAGAAAGATATTTTTAAGTTCAAGCTGCATTTATTAAATAGTATTCTCGTTATTTTGATTATAAAATCGAATCGAATTTATTGCAGAAAGAAACAATGCTATGGATTTTTTAAATTTTTTCAGAAAATACTCAAGAAAACTTGATTTGATTCAAATTATTTTTATTTGAATCGACATATCAAGAAAATCAATTAAAATTCTTAATTCATATTAAGATTTCTATAACACCACAGAAGTAGCTAAAAAACGATTCGCTTGATTTGTGTAGACAGAAGAACAACAACAGAACAGGATGAAAAACGTACATTATTTTCTTGATTAAAAAGTAAAATAAGAAGCAAAAGTTCTCACTTTGCTTATATTGTGTCGTATACTTCATGCCGAGCATGATGCTGCTGGTGTTTTATAATTAAAATCGAATATGATTGAATTTCAAAGACCAAAAATTTTTTCCACTGAGAACACAGTAAAAATTATCTGTAGTTTTTTTTAATTAATTTAACAAATTGTTTAAAAAGTATTTTAATTTAAATAATGTGATTTTTTCGCTTAAATTAAAACAAATTCAATTTGTAGAATTGTTGTTTGGAATTGTCAAAACCTGAGCTATATTTAATTAAATAAATTAACATATTGTTTGAAACGGTAAAGTTTTTTGATCAATTTTTTAATTAAAATTAAAAATATCATTTATTGAAAATAAGTATTCACAATTTAAAATGTTTACAATTTTTAGTAATCAATATAATCATTTTGGTAATAGATGCAATATCAACAAATTGTTTGCTTGATTCTATGAATTTGGTGATTAGATTTTTTAATTTTTACTGTGAAGTATTTCTTACTTTTTTTTAATAAATTTTTATATTAATTCGAATGTGTATTCTAAGTCAAATTACAGTTTATAAAGCTTTCATACTATTCCTGGAATATATTGAAGGAATAAGACTATTAAAGTATAAAAGCTTTATAAATTGTAATTTGACTTAGGATACAATTTATAATAAAAATAAAACTCAACATGAGAACTTAAATTTCCAGATTCTATTTGTTAAAATAATTAAGTTAAATACATACAATTTACAATAAGCAGTATCCAGTTATAAGATACAAAGAATGCTGAATGCTTGGCCGTATCAGGCCAAAAAATGCATTACATTATGCTGATATCTAATAGTTGTATAAATTTTCTGTACAATTTACTTCAGCAAATAAAAAAAAAAATAAAAATAAATCGGATAGTGCATAAAAAATATTCCTGGAAAATATTGAAGAAGTAAGAAAATTAAAGTATAAAAGCTTTTTAAATTGTAATTTGACTTAGAATACCCACTAAAATTAATATAAAAATTTATAATAAAAATTAATCTCAACATGAGAACCAAAATTCCCAGAAATTTTTTTAGTTTTTCAAGAAATATTTTCATAAAGTAATTTTCCTAGGTGTATTATGAGAAACTTTTGATTGAAAATTTAAGGCATTAACATTAAAACGTAATTCATGTATCAAGTGGTATTTAAAGATCTTGAAGTAAAGTTCAATAACTTTCACAAATATTATTCGATTGAAAAAAACTCAAGCTCATTTTATTTGTAATTTATGGAAAAAATTATAAAAAAATGAACTCAAAGTTAATAAAACATAAAAAAAATAAGATTTTATTACAAAAATTACTACCAATATTTAATAAATATAGCATAAAATGTATACGGTTGGAAAGATCTATTCCTTGTCTTTCATAATGAAAATCGGATTGAAATCAACTGAGTTACGTGTTGATAAGTACTTGAACCTGCCCGAAAATGGTTTTTTGGAATAACTCCGAAATTTGAGGGTGTTTCCGAACTTTTTAAAACTGATTTGAGATCTACTCAACAACAAGTTTTTGTGTGACAATCGAAGATCATAAAAACATACTGGAAAAATATGTATACAATTATATTTTGTAATAAACAGTTGTTTAAATAAAACTAATTAACAATTAATATTTTGTGTTTTTTTGCGTGCATATTTAAAAGTTATATATTAAAGTTATAAAGGTATATTTGCATGCTTATTTTTAATATTTTTGTCCATATTTAAACTTGCCCTGCTGACAAATAATTCTGTATGTTATTCAAAAATTTGAAAAAATCTTTATGTAAATAAACAAATATTATTAAATACAATACAAGCAATTTTAAAATGAATTGATAACAATTGGTAACAATCATGAAAATCACTCACCTTTTCTAAAATATTTTGAAATATTTGCTCCCAAAACATGCCACATAAAATACCAACTACTCCCAATAGAAATCCAAAAATACTCGTAAAAAGTATTCTGCAGCAGGGAGTACAAATTGGTCCAATTTTTGATTTCTGTGGCATTGTGGAGTTTAAGACTTGTTCCGTTTTTGTAAAGAGTATCTTGTCTGTAAAATACAAATTGGTACATATTTATTAATTTTTGTCTGTCAAATAAAAATTCGTATATATTAATTATCCAAATTGCAAAAAATTAAATTTTCACATTAACTAATGACAATATAAAGTCAATTAAATTTGTATTTAATTGTAATTTCCTACAATTTATATTTTCCATGATGACTGTATTCAAAAAATAAACGAAACAAAATAAAATGATGTATTAAGTGTCATATTGATTAATAGTTTTGCGGTATTTAAATTGATTTAATGCTGTATCATCTGATCATTACAAAAAAATTTCAAATAACATGAAATAAGAGCAGAATTCAAGGTTAGTTCTAAGTTATTATACAAGCACATTGGTTTTTACATATGAATTTGACTAATTACAAGACAATGATTAGGATGTTATTTTAAACCGTGTTAATTTGTATGTTTAATAATGATCACATGGATGGTCAAACCCGACGATATGATACCCTGCACCGTAGACATTCTTATGATTGCCAGAACAAACAAACATTATATTATTTGATTAATATTCATATTAGAGTTATTTGTGCAATATATTATCTAGATAACAACATCTCCATAATTTTACGTATCGTGATTTTGCGGACGGGATTTATATGGGACCCAGTTTAATTTCAAACCTGCCATTACAAAATTTCGCCATGACATAGTAGCTATTGTAAAAGTTATTGTTGCCAAATTTTATATCAATATCAGCAAGGAAGTTAGGACATTGAAAGTTTTTTTCGGGAGCTAAAGTTATATTGGAGCTAAAGTCAAATATGGAACGATTCCGATAACATTTGCTATATGCATGGGCCACATTTAATCTCAATACGCGCAGAAAAAAATATGGTTAGAGGTAACCATATTCTGAGAGCAAGATACTATGGTTGGATTTTAACCACGCTAATGTTCGTAGGTAAGCATTTTATGGTTAAATATGACAATAATAAGACTAAATTTAACCATAATTTGGTCCAATTAAACATCGTAATATATAAATCTGTTGCAAAAAGGAAAAAGTGCTTAAGTTGACTTAAGCAAAATTTGAGTTTATGCCACCTTTGTCATCTCTATGTTTGAATGTACCCATTTAAAAAGTTTCATTAATTTTGTACGAATTTTTAGGGAGTTATAGCAAAATTACTTTTTGCTTATATTTTTCAATGCGAAATAACATTTAGAATAAAATCTTCTTCGATCTATGACGATAGAAGGAAGTATTTAGGAATAAAAACTTAAAAAAAACTATAGCCGAACAGAAGTTGTGATTTTATTAAAATTAAAACAAATTTTCAAAATAACAGCAAACTTTTCAAATTAATGTGGCTTAAGTTTGAACATAAATATTTTTGTACTTCTGCCTACGTTATTTCTGATTGTTCAGACGTGCCGTTAAAAATCTGCATACATTTTTTTTACTTCGGGAATAGGTAAGCTTTGTCTGTTTTTTAACATAACCATTTAATTGAAAAAAAAAAGATTAACAAAAAGATGATTCAGGGCGAATTTTCTATCAAAGCAATTTTGTTCGTTTTGTGTGTATAATTTTGCTTTAAATGTGTAATTTGGGACCCAGTCATTTGTAATTTACGATTTCTTCATTGGGAACACTAGAGCTTATGTACTCATCAATTTCATCAAACTATCTTAAAAATTGCGACCTGTATTTTGCCCACAAGCTTTACATGGTCAGACAACCAACAAGACGAACGGAGAGACACCGTTAAATCGACTTAAATCGAAAGGTGATTCTAAGTGCATCGGTATACTAATAGGTGAGTCTAAACCAATATTATTATGCGCAAATGCATCGTAGAGTATAATTAATTATAACTTCAAATATTAATTTTATTCACCAAAATTTTTAATCTTCTGGTTCAAACTGTTTTAAGCCTCAAGCTCAAACATGGTAAGCATTTATAGTTATGTATTTGTTTTTAGAAGGTTTAAAACGATTAACCCTTGCATAGAAATATTAATGGATTACAATGTACCGCTTTGCCTTATTGTAGATATTTATATCCTTCACCGCCATAAGTATGGAGGGAATTATGCGTTTGTACTGATGTGTGGTATATATAAAATTATCCGCTCTAGAACTGCCTTTTAGTATGCAGAACGACTACGAGTCACTTGAATCATACTTGAGTCGATCTAACTATGTCCGTTTGGCTGGTTGTATGTCTATATGAAGCAAAGTACAGATGCAATTTCTTTAAAATATATTGTGTTACGTATATAATATGTCCTTTATTCGACCTTTATTATTTTCAAGTATTATTTTTTAATTTTTTTAAAAAAACTTAAAACTTTTATTAACCAAATATTTCGGCACTTCTTTGAGTGCCTTCTTCAGGGTTTTTTTTTTCTTTTCTTTTTATATAAATTTTTAACAATTTGTAACAAATTCAACAATAAATGACAAATATAAAAATTTTTAAATTAAATTCAAAAAAAAATTTTTCAAATGAAACTTGATCTATTACAATATAAAAATTATTTAACTTCCGGTTCTATTTTTGTAAATAAAGTGTCTATAATTTTGTGCTACATTTTCAGTGTCTGACTTAAAATTAATTCTCGACATTGTTGGAACCTTTATAATTTGTAACATTTCTAACATAAATCTACGTTTATAATTATTTTCTGTGTTTAAAACAGTTCGCACTTAATCAACAAGAGGGTATTATCTCAAAATTTTTATTTTTCCACTTTTTCGAAAAAATCTACACGCTATATTCATATCTGCCCGCTGTAAAAATATCTTGCTATTTTGTATACTTTTTGGTAATGAAACGGTTGGTTTAAAAATTCATTTCCATATGCCTTCAATGTTAAATTAAAAATTGTTTTGCTTCTACTGAAAATGTTTAAATTTTGAGTTAATACCCTCTTGTTGATTAAGTGCGAGTTGTATTTTCAAAATCTGGATAATGGTTGAGATTTGCACAATGAGTTGATAAAGCTGTTTTTGTAGTGAAATATTTCTATATTCTATTTGAAATAGCAGACCTCAAGCCGAAAATATTAACACAACACGTTTCTAATAAAAAAAATTTTTTTCCTATCCTATGCTAAAATAGATGATTCGGAAAAAATTTTATTTATATTTGACAAAAATAACTAATTGGAATTTTTATTAATAGAAAATACTACTTATTAATGAAATAATTATTATTTTTTTTTAAAGTCAGACATATAATTATTTAAAAAAAACAATTGGGTTGTTCACGAAATGCGAATTAACAGGTAATATGGTTGTGGTTATATTTAAAAAAAAATGTAAATAAATATATTTTGTTATTGCGAATATAACTAAATAACCATATAACCTGATAACCAGCCTTCCGTGAACAATCCAAATGTAGGCACATTAGGGGTGGAATAGTGCACAACTTTCTCATTTCGATACGCTAGAGCCCCTAATTTTGTGAGGTTTATAAAAAAATGCATGAGCCAAAACGTAAGGTGGGTGGGATGGGGGTAAAGGGCTCCTTATTAAGTTCAAAACTAGGGGAAAATACGACAAAATATACCAAAAGCTTCACAATTCTCGCCGAGTCGCTTCTAGACAGGGAAAAGTAAGACCAACCACCACTAATAGCTCCCCCCCCCCTACCCTACATTTGTTATGAACATAGTAACCCCCTATCAGCGCGTCTTGGGGGTGCCATACAAAAACAGCCCCAACTAGAGTGCCCCTAGAGGAGGCAAATATATGACCAACCCCCATTATTTTTGTTACCCCTACATTTTTCAGAACATACCTAGCCAATATCTTCAATCATGAGGGTTCGGTCGGGTCAGTCTTAATTTTTACACCTCTAGGATTTAAATGAAAGTAAAACGAGTCACTTTTGCGCTCGCGTTCTAAAAACAGGCAGTTAGATTAATTTTTTTGCAAGAGGCAATTCTAAAATTTGGCAGCAGTCTCATATTCCGATTATTAAAAATAGATTGCTTTACGAAAGAACAACGACGGAGCAACTTCTCGAAGAGTGGTTAAAACAAATTGAAGAAACTGGATCGGCTTTGGACAGACACACTCCTGTGCGCCAACGCACCGGTCGACCTCTTGAAAACATTGCTGCTGTAAACGAGAGTGTCGCCGAAAACATCAATCCGGCATCGTTCTGTGAAAGGCATTTGTTACAGGAACATGATAACGGAATTCAAGCAAGATGGCGCCACCTCGCACACCGCGCTTGAAACAATCAATTAATTGCAGCAAAGATTTCCAGAACAAATCAAGAAATTCTGATGTAAACTGACCACTAAGATCATGCAATTAAGGGCAGTGCGATTTAATTCTATGGAGTCTCCTGACCTCAAATCCGAGATTCAACGCGTCATCGATGAGAAACAGCCTTATCTCTGTAAAAAAGTCATGGAAAGATTCATGAAAAGAGTAATGGCCAGTCATCAGAGCCGTGGGGGCCATTTGAAGGATATTTTATTCCATACTTAATCGGAACATGACTTATTTACAATCCATTAAAAAAATGAAAAAGTGCATTCAAACTTGGACACCCTTTATATTAATTTAATAAAGAAAACTTTATCTATTCATATTTAAAATCGTATGATTACAACTGAAAAATATGCATTGACAAATCGTTATTTTTTCTGTTAAACCACCCAGTAGAGTTGCAATAAAATCTTCATTATCATCATCATCATGATCATGACCATTGTGATTATGTTGAAAGTCTGCTACACATTTCTGTTAACATTTTATTTTGTGTGTACAAGAGGCAGCAAAAGTGAAAAATATCTAGAAATAGAGAGAAACAGAGAGAAACAAGTCAAAGACCTGTGCATACAAGCTCATAGGGTCAATTGATTTATTCAATTATAATATATTTAAGTTTTTTTCCTTAACTGATCATTTAAAGAATAACTTAAAAAGCTGATTGGTCTCGTATTAAATGAACAATCAGACTTTGAGAGTAGTAATTATTTAGTTGAGTGTGTGAAAGGTATAACAAATTGTGACAATCATTATATCACACGCAACGTTGTTTTTAATTTGTTAAAATAAATTATTTTACAAGTTAAATTTTGCAATCAAATTACGCTTATATATATAAATATATATATATATATATTATAAATTTTTCTTAATTAATTTAAGCTTAACTACAAAAATTGAAAATACGAGATGACAACTGATTCTCACAGCTCTTTCGGCGATTTATGAGAAGGAATGCACTGACTGTATCAATGCATGTCCCTGGAAGAAACATGGAAGAGTAAAAGCCAGATGACAAGTTTTTACATGTTCTTTATGTGCACAAACTTGGTTACAGTACGTAACGATACGTTAAATTACATTACATTGACGGTCGGCTAAAGCGGCCTTAAAGTGAGCGATAAGTTAAAGGAAGGTTCATACTACCTGGTAGGTTAAAGTTATTGTAATTGAACACTTTTTATACGGTCGAATAAACCCTGCCTTTAGCTATCGCCAAGCTGTAAAAACTGGCCTAAAAGTAGCAGTAACAACGAAAATTTTCTAAATAGTCTACTCATAAAAAGTAAAGAGCTTGGAGTTATATTTTTTTCTTAGCCATAGTTGTAGTTGTAGCACAAAAATAAAATTGAACGAGTAGTAGGGCTTCCAAATTTTCGTTTGCTACTGTTATATGTATATATATATATGTACAATTGAAAAGCAGTAGTTATAGTAAACTTCTAATAATATAAGCTAACAGATACAACAGTAAATATAGCAAAAGATGGAGAAATATACAATAAAATACGAATTAAAGTACCATATAATATAACAATAAAGTAGCATATGAACAAATAAAGATATTTTTATCCCAACGTGAGTGCACCCAAAGCGAGTGTTTATAAACGACTGATCAGGGCAACCGCTCGACGACTAACGTCGCAATTTTTTGGCTGTCTGCGACTTTTTATAAGACTTTTTAAGCTCATCTTACTGCCTATTTCACTAAATGCGAACGAACGCTTTCGTTCGCACAACTACATGTAAAACAAAAAAAAATTTTGAGAAATACATGTAAAACAAAAACAAATTTTTGAGAAATACATGTAAAACAAAAACAAATTCTCAAAAATTTGTTTTTGTTTTACATGTATTTGTGCGAACGAAAGCGTTCGTTCGCATTTAGTGAAATAGGCAGTTATTTTGTGACTATTGTTAGTTTGCATCGAACGTTTCCCCTTTTTTAACAAAAAAATAATCCAAATGACAAACAACGGTCTAGTCGGTCATCGTCGGCGTAATATTAAAAACAATTTACAAATTATTCTTCGCTTGGAGAACATTGTTTTATTTATTTTTTTGACACATTGACATGAATAATTAAAATGTCTGACAGATTTTAAGAGAATTTCTACAAATATAATATTTTTTGTAAAAAGTGATGTAACATCATCAAAAATTTAAGAAACTAATCTTTAAATTGAACCAAAAAATGTCATAAAAGCAACTTGTTTTTCTGTTTTATTTGATTTTTTTATTGCTTTTATGTTTGCTATGATTTATGTTATGTTTTTTATAAATTAAAATCATTAAAAAAGGTTTTATACTTTTGTTTTCATAAACGACTTTTTTATACGACTTTATTTTTATAAGCGACCTTTTGTTACAACTTTTTAAAAATTGCTTCGGTTACATAAAAAACAACAATATTTGTAATTCAACTACTTTACCGCTACTTAAAAAAATTATTTATTTGCTACCTGAACTACTATTTCTTACTACTCAAAAATAAACAGTGTACCGAAACGTATATTCATGAGCGAGTGTGAACGTTTACAAATTTTTCGGCTTATTTTCACTCATAATGTTGATGTAGCATGTTTGAAATTTGATTACTAACTAATCACTCCTTAAACTGAATATTTCTGAAAGCAATAGCTATTGGAATAACAACAATATTGGTAGTAATTGTAACATTTTTAACGCTTCTCCCAGTATAAATTTTATCATAATGTGCTCAATATTAGAAAATACACGATCTGCTTTTATTTTATTAATTAAAAATAAGACTCAATAGATAAGTCATGGTAAAAAAAATAAAAAACTTTTTTAAGCAAAACATAGATTAATACGGTTTATTTAAATAGTTATTCCATTTAAAAATAATTTTTTTTAAGTAATTTGAATTAATTATAATTATAAAGAAAACATTTAACTCAAACGTTTTAACAAAAATTAAAAACAAAAATTGGTAATATTGAAAATAAATGTTGTTTTGTAATCATTTTTATAGAAAGTTTTGTCAATACTGGTTTCTCCACATTCAAAAACTAGGACCTTTTTATTTGCAACTGAAATGGTAGCAAACGCTATTTTTTAGTACAAAATTATTAGAGATAAAATTTCAAGTATTTAAAAACTATTTTTTAATAAACTTCAAGACAAATATTAATAAAGAAATAATATTAATCGCTTTAATGAACACTGGTTATAAGCATTTAAACTTGTGCAAATACTTTATAATGAAGTTTTGTATGTAAACATTCGTTTTTATGCATGTGCGGCATTTATCCATCACAATATAATAAAAGTTTTATAAATTTCGCTCTAAAATTGCTCGTTTCAAACCGATTACAAAAAAAAAACGGTACATAAATTATTCATTCAAAACTAAATTTGATGAGTTTTAATTAAACTTCAAATTTATACTTGCTGTTGCACCTTGAAAGCATATGCATATAAGCGGTTTTCATAAATGCAAATAAGTCAAATGCAATTAAGCGATAAATACTAGCGGTTTTCACCCTTTCTATTAAGTGTATAACTCTGTTATATTTAATACGATTTTATACTTCAAAGCGTGAGTGTCCTTTTCGTATGCATTGTAAATTAATGAATTTGCTGAGTGAGAGAAAGAGACAAATAAAAGCGGAATTCACCCTTGATTGTAAAGTCCCTTGTAGACCTTGTTAATCTTATAATTTTAGTAAAAATACTAACATTTACAACACTGCAACAACAAAATGTATTACACTAAAATATACTACGCTGTGGTTGAAAAATCCCACAAAAAGCAGTAGTAAACAAAGTGTGTGAATTTACCAGAATAAAACAGTTGAAGACACTTTATCTGTCTCTTTCTCTCACTCAGCAAATTCATTAATTTACAATGCATACGAAAAAGACACTCGCGCTTTGAAGTATAAAATCGCATTAAATATAAAAGAGTGGTACACTTAATACAAAGGGTGAAAACCGCTAAAGTTTCTTCAACTGTTTTATTCTGGTAAGTTCACACACTTTGTTTACTACTGCTTTTTGTGGGATTTTTCAACCACAGCGTAGTTTATTTTAGTCTAATACATTTTGTTGTTGCAGTGTTGTAAATGTTAGTATTTTTACTAAAATTATAAGATTAACAAGGTCTACAAGGGACTTTACTATCAAGGGTGAATTCCGCTACTGTATTTATTATACCCATAGTACTTTAATTAAACTAATGGGTTTACAAAAAACTTAACTTGCGGCTTATTTAAATATCAGCATTGCGATTTCTGAGTTATTACCCAAAAATGGGACAGCAATTTTTTCTTGTACTATTTTTGGATCATAAAATTTGTGTGTAATTTTTGGGTAATTTAGTCTCCACATCATTTAATATAGTTATAAGTAAATTTGTCAATTGATGGATTTCATTTGCATTACAAAGTGATTCACTCCGTATGTTTATGTTTTGATCATTGGTCAAAAATTTTTGAGATAAAAAACTGTGTCTTGGTGTGCCGCTATTTCCTAATTTAAAAAATGCAATAACTTTCCATTTTCCAACTTTTCAGTAAAAATAAATTATCACCAAATTAAAATTAACAAAAACTGACGTGAGGAATAAATTGCCGTCTGGTAAAATACTTTCTTTTTTAATTTCTGTCCAAATTGTTGGAAAATTTATGCCAGCTTTGGAAAACCATCTCACTTTATGGTTTCAACAAGATGGAGCTACAGCACCTGCCTCAATGGCATTGGCCAGGGGCATATTTGGCAAACGCATTATTTCGACCACAGCCGATTTAAATTGGCCTTGACGTTCACCGGATTTAACAGCTCCTGACAGTTATCTTTGGGAATATTTAAAAGAAAATCCAATAGCCATCCCTCAACTAAGAACAAACATTCGAAATAAAATGTTGGCCATGAAATTGTATGTATGTTCATAGCAGGAAATGGCCACCACTCACACGAAATCATTTTCAAAGCTTTTAAAAAATTCGACAACTGTAGGTGTGTTCATTTATAGAAAATAATTACTTATTTTCAATAATTGTTACTAGTAAGTATTCATGTACTCGAAAACTTGCAACGAGAGATTGAAAAAAGAGCATACAAATTTGAGAGACAAAAAATTTGTTAAAAATTTCTGATAGTAAAATTTTTACTAGCAAAAATAATTCAACCACCTGTTTCATGTTTTTGTTAACAAAACAAAAATAATTTTCATAATTTTAAATCAAAGGTTTTTCAATAAAATAAAATATTTATTTTTCTAAATTTGAGGAACAATATTCTTGCGAAAATAGTTAAAAACAAATGAATTTATTAAGAAATTATCTTATATCTTACAGCTAAAGAGAGTCGATATTCCTAACTTGCTAGTTTTTGCTGGTAAAGCGTTCATTGACTTTTTTATTTTTTGGAGTAATTGTGAGAAAAATTTTGTAAATCTTTAATTTACTCTTTCGTTGCAAGTTTCTGCAAGTAAAGTAAATGAACACACCTTGTATTTAAAAATAATTAATAATAATTGCATAAATAAAAAATGGCTTATTAGGCATTTTTTAGAAATCTAATTGAAGTTAAATTGACATAGAACGAGATTTTAAGTTAAATTTTTTACAAAATGACCGTAGTTTTTCCTGTTTTCAAGAGTTGTTATGGTAGAAACAGCCTATAACTTTTCCAATTGTAATTCAGAAAGCGTCAGTTATAATTCAGATTAGTCAGTTGTAATTCAGAAGCCGTCAATTATAAATCAAAAAATGTCAAGTGTAATACTACATTACACCTACACAAAATCTAGTAGATTTTATTTAAAAACTTAAAGAAATTTTTTGGCGTTTACACCAGTGCTTTTTGACATATTGTCGGATTTCATTTTCATAATAAAGTCAGCTGATTAAAAAAGGAAAGAAATTGTATTGTAAACTTTTATTAGCAAAAATGGAAAACCAAAAACTAATTTTATGATATTAAAAAAAAAAAAAAGAATAGGAATTAAGAATGTTGCGTAAAAAACACCAGCATTTGTTAAATATAAGGTTTCACAAACTGCTGCAAATATACTACCCGCAAAAATTATACCTGGGAAAAGACGTTTGATACGGAAAAAGAGCAGCCAAATGACGAGGAATTTACTTACGACTATAACCCAAAAGGTGAACAAATAAGAGACAAAATTGCAAATTTTTAAATGTAGCAAATTTATTGCAAAACAAATAAAAACTTAAATATACATCTTATATACAGAGAAGACAAAAAAAAGTAAAAAACAAAGTGTTTACAGCAAAAAAAATATATAAAAAAAAGCACAAAAATTTAGAAAAAAAGCAGCAAAAAAAGCATTTTTATTTTTTTAATATATACATTTAAATATAAAAAATTACAGTTATTCTATTTCTTCAGATTCGTGAAAACAGTTACAATAACCAATCATGTGGGCTTTTATATTTGTAAACGTCATTTTTCTTCGTCTTTCTGTTAAAAGTGAATTGTATAAGTAGAAACTTCTTTCCACGTCAACGGATGTTGTTGGAGCAAATTTATATTTCATTTCGTCATCAGGTTTAGCACCAGTTTGAAGAATGCTGTTTATTTGTAAAATTTGTTTGAACCCCGGATTTCTTTGAAATACATACTGCATTAAATTTCTTCATATTTATTTTTTCATGTAGATTCTCAAGTGCTTTTCGTACATTTGACACAATATTTACACTTTCGTGAATAGCTAACCCAACTGTTTGTAGCTTTTTTTATAGAAGACACAATAATTGAAAAATTGTTTTTGATAAACGCAAGTTGGGAACTTAATCCGGGCAAGTTATATATTTCCTTGGCGTGCGCGATCGAATCTGAGTCTTCACTTTTCAGTTAAGAAATAACAGCCTTTACTTTAACAAGGTATTCTGCATATGCATTGTGGCTTCTATCAAAGTACCCCAACGTGTAGGGCATGAGAACGGTGGAAGAGCCAAATTTGGATTCATTTGTACAAATAACTGCTTTCTACGAGGAGCCTATGGAAATTAAAATTTTAGTTTGTATGTGTGTAAATACGAGTTATTGAAAAATTAACTTAACAAAAACGGATTTGGTACAAGATATTAATTTATTTACATGCTGAAACTCTAAGCGCTGCATCAGTTACCATTAGCAATATTTTGTCGTATTGAATGCCTAGATTAAATTAAAAAAAAAAACATAAAAAATAAAAAAAAAATTATGAATCAAATATTCACTTACCATCAGGCCATAAAATTTGTAATGAATCGTTGAAGAAAGATGCAATAGAAGCCCCATTTGCATTTTCGAGAACACCCATGTTCAATAAAAAAGGTTTATTTCCAACATCGTCATTTAAAATACCAAATATAAAGTTGGTCACATATATTTGTTCACTGTCTGTTGTTTCATCAACAGAAATCCATATATATTTACCTTTAGCCTTTTCACGCATTTTTCCCAAAGCTTCCGTATACATTTGAGGTATGTATTTACCTCGAATAGATCTTTCGCTTGGAACTGAAAAATTGGCGTACTTTTGAAAGCTGTTTTTGAAACTGGGATGGCTTACTTTTTTTAGTGGTATATTGGTCTCCAACAAAAATTTACATATATCTTCGTGAAATGTATTAGCAGTAATAGTAACAGGAAATTCCGTTATAATTTTTTGTGGACGATTTTCTTGGCAAGCAGCTAATTTGTGTTTTTTGTACTAAAATGTTGCTCCACATTGCACTTCTTTTCGCTATTAATTTTACTCGAACACACATTACAAAAAAGCCAATCTTTTTCAACTTTTAAAACTTCAGGATACAATTTTACCATTTTTAGCAAAAATAACATATTTGACTTTTCTTTCGGCATTTTTTTTTTATTATTTTTTCGTTCACAACGGCCGGTTTACTTATTTTGTTTTAAACTCGAATAAGTAATATGGCTGTTTTTTTTTGGGATGGTAAGTTTATTAATTTTAGTTGTAATAAAGCGCCCAAAAACGTTAAGTCCACAACTAACATATTATTGTTTTAACCCAGAAAAAAGTTGTCAATTATTTTTTTTTTTTCATGTTTTCTCAAAAAAATATTTTTTACGTAAAAATTATGTTAAAAAAGCTATTTTACAGCAAAAACATAGGAAAAAAGCAAAATAAGCACCATAATAACAAAAACAGCAAAAAAAGCAAAAATGGGCTAAAACAGCAAAAAAAGCAAATTTGTCTTCTCTGCTTATATATCTTTAAAATTTTTTTCTTTTTTGCCAAACTGTCAGATTTGTCTTGTTCAGAACTGTATTTTTTAGTACATTAGTATTAAATTCATATTTGTTTCTTGAGTATTGCAAGATTTCGTGAGATTTTGCCAAAATCTAGTGACGAACCAAATTTTGTTTTGTATGGGAAATCAAGTAGAAATAAACAAGATTTCGCACAAAATCTCTTAAGTACTAGATTTTGCCTAGGTGTAAATGTAGTATAATTCAAAAAGCAAACAAATTTAAGTGATTTTTCTTTTTTACATTTATTATTAAATTTAATTTTAAAGTTTAAGTGATTTTTCTTTTTTACATTTATTACATTCTGAATTACAACTGACGCTTTCTGAATTAAAATTGACTAATCTTAACTACAATTTAAGCTTTCTTAATTACGACTGGAAAAGGAGTAGTACTCAAAGAATAAATTGATTTCTTGAACATTCTCGTATATATATATTTATATGTTGCATTGCACGCCAAATCGGATGGTAAAAAAATTCAGAATTTTATGAACAAAAAACTAAAAAAAAAGTGTTAGATTATACTTATTATTAGAATACTATAATAATACGTAGGAGAAAAATCCCGTCTCAGTATGGTTGGTCGTTGATTGTTTTGTCATCTCGTTTAATAGATAACATCGGGCGATTTGGCAAGTTGTAAATAAATTTAAAAAAGTATATTTTAAAATGATTAATGAAAAAATGTCAAAGATTACCAGGAAGGGTCTTTTGTACTGAAAAATATATAACAAAATTGGGGAAATAAAAAAAAAAAAATTTAAACTATTTTTCAGCAAACGCAAATTTTTGTTGTGAAATATATAAAATTTCTGATAATTTTGATGCATTTACTGTGTAAAATTGAAGTTGAATTCCGCAGTGTATGAATTTTTTAGCGTGAATGGGGCTTGTAGGATACTAAAACTTCTTTTTTTGTTTGTTTTCAAAGGAATTGTGAGTCAAAGAAAAAGAAAGATTCGCTAGCCAATTAAAATTTGAAATGTATAATAATACAGACTCCGTGTTAAATTCACCAATCAAGATAAGAAGCTGTATGAACTGCAGGGTATACAAAAAGTGAAATTTCAGAGCTATTAATAATATGTATTGTTAAAATTTGTATTTAAAAAAATTTTATACATATTTTTGTTCCTTATTTATTTATTCAAATGTAGCCAGCGATTGTTTTAATTGCACAGGCGAGTGAATTTTTAATAAAAAAAAAATTTTTAATCTGTATAAACTTCAGTTTAATTATCTACTACTTGTAAATACATTAATACAACTCTATGTACACATGTAAAAATAAAAATTACTGATAAGAAAGTAAATGTATATAATAATATTGCTATCAATTAGTTAGCAATAAACAAATAAATTTTTTGCATAATAAATCATTTTTTTTAAATATTCACACTTTATATGTACAATACTTCGTTGAGCAGTTCGCTACGGAAGATTTGGTAAAAATTTTCTGCATTTCGTTTGGAAAGGGTAACATTTCAAATTCAATAAAATTAAACATCAGGCATTTGCTTTAAGAAAGAATTCTGGAAATAGGTAAACAATATTAGTTACATACGCTTGTTTTGTTAAGTCAAAGCAATTTTTAGGTGATCGTTTCAAAATAAAAACAAATACTGGATACTAGGTCGAGCATGACTACATGGTCCACCTCTTGTCGGTATAAAGAGGAAAGCGTATACACATTAGGGAAAGTGTAGAATTTTAGAAAACGTTCTCCCATTGATAGTTCTTGTATGTACGTTTTTAGAATTTACTGCTAATTTTTAATGGTTTTTGTGAAAATAAAAATCATTTCGGTACAAATTTTGGGTAACTTCAAAGAAACCACAAAATTCATAAGGCAATTTCGCTTCGAACAATATTACAAAATACGATAAATGAATAAACTGACATGCAGAGTGGTTCAGATTCCCAAAACCTTATGACTTAGGTTGCATTAGCTCTGAATAAAAGATTTGAGTGTTTAGAGAATAATTAAATCTTTTGCTTATCTACAATTATCTACCTTCGATATAAAGCTAGAAAATTTCAGAGACAATTGATCGAAAAAACTTATTGACTTATCAAAATGTGTCTACACTCCGAAAGTATTGAAGACACGGTCACCCCTACACCTAGTAAAAGTTCTGATAAGTCTACAAGAACTGACCTTTGGAACGTTTGGGAAAATCTTAAAAGAAAATTTGGAGAGGAATATTCCTCTGTCCATCCTGCGCTGTGGTTCAGATAAATAAGAAGTCTAAAATCTAGATATACCTCGGATCTTCTAATTTTTCGAGACACTCAGATCCGTTTGTTTGCTGGCGCTATTAAATATTATACTCAGACTTTTAGATCATGGCGCAGCACAGAAATACTTAAGTTGTCAAATGAGTTCAGTCACATCTGAGAGACTATTTTTTACTGCAGGTCTGCTTCAAACGGAGTTGCGAATTTATCTCCGCAAAAGTTCAGAATACTTTGTTTTTTAATTAAAAATCTTATTAATATTTATTTTGAATATTAATAATCTCTTACACTGTTTTCTGTTTAAAAAATAAATTAATTTTACCATGAATTTAAATTCATTTCGTTGTTTTAAAAATCTTATTAAATTTTAAATATTAATAATCTCTTACACTGTAATTTTGTATAATAACGAAGTTACTCTACTTGAATTTTATTAATTTTACCTTGAATTTTAATTTAATATTCGTATCGGTATCGGCGATATTTCTTTTTTAGTATCGGTATCGTATCGGCAAAAAAGGCGTATCGTTACTTCCCTAATGTATATATAATATATATATTATATATATATATATTGATATTTCTGACGTTTTTTTTTATTTTTTTTTTTTTTGGCTAGAAATTTAGTTTTTAGCGTTATGGGAGTGTAATTTTAGTTTAGTCTCATTTTACCAAACACACCTTACTTATTTTTTATTAATAAATTAATAATCAGTTAATGTATTTTTTGAAAATGTATTTTGAAACCATAAGTATTTTAAATACAAATTAATTGATTTGTATCAAAATACATTTTAGGGATGTATTAAAAATACAAATACAAAATAAGTATTTGTATTTAAAATACTAATTACGAATATGAATTTCAAATAAGAACTTCAAATACAAGTGCCCAGCCCTGTCGGTATGTGATTTGTTTCAAGTTAAAAATGCTTATATCATCTTACGGAACAATTTTTAATATGAAAAAGCAGTCTGTATTATAACATTTGATAGCTCCCAAAGTACGAAATATTATATTCTTATGAACTTTAAATGCAATTTTTTTTTATCAGTGTATTGCCTTTATTCCCTATCAGTTCTGATTCATGCATAATTTATGTGAAATATTATTTAATCATCTACTCAAATTTGTTTTTTTTTTTTAATAACCAGCAAATCAAACCTAATGTAAAACTTCTCTTTGTTTAAACATGGCATTAATATCATTTTAAATAAATAAAATTATTACACTTATTTTTCAAACTTTACATTGAAAAAAGTTTTTCCAACTTTACATGAAAAAATCAAGAAATATTTGTTTGCGATTAAAAAAATACTAATTGTAAGTTTTTGTCACTTAAACTATAAATTTTTACAATTAGAAAATTCATCCAACCATCTAATCTGCTGTTATTATTTGTTATTTTTGTTTTAATAAACACACATACATGCATATACATATACATATGTATTGTTGTTATATAATAACAATTCCAAAAAAACAATAAAATTGTTACTTATTTATTATCGATTTTAAAAACATCAAAAAGCAAACAAATTTAAGATTTGAAAAAGTCTAAAGTGAATTAATTGGACGTTATTAAGTCAATGTGCACTTTGATATTATTTAAAAAATTAAATACTGAAAAAATAATAAGAATAATAGTAACTACCAACACTACAGTGGGTGGTCAAAAGAGGGGGACTTATATACATATTTCTTTAAATATAAGGTTCTTTGACTGTTATCACATTGGTTAAATATTTACCTTAATTTTTATAAATTTTTTGTTTTATTTCTAATATTTTTTATAGACTTTAAATTTTGAAATTTTTTTGTGTAAATAAACTTTTTTTGAAAGAAATACATAACACTTTTTTTGATTACACTTAATTAGAGAAATATTATTTCGAATTTTTTATCTACAAAATAACCAAAGTAGGGATTAAAATTGTACTTTTGTACAAATGTACTTTTTTAATACATTTTGAACTTTGTTGGGACTGTCGCGACTTAATTGGTACAATTTAAAATTTTTAATTAGTATTGAAAACAAATGTGCATTTGATTTTTTAACATTTAATATATTTCTAAGAATTGCAAAAAATTTGAAAAATGCGAATAATCAAATAAAATTTTTTGTGAATGCTCAATAAGTTCAAAAACAAATACTATTAATGTTTTGATACACTAGTAATACAAATGTACCATACATATAAAATTTATACATATTTAACATACATAGGTAAGTAAATAAGGGTGGATCGATTTAGCAAACGATATTGTGTCATTGATTTTTCGAACTCGATAGCTTTTGGCATGAGGTAAAAATGTTCCATTACGACATATTATTTTTAATTGTTTTTTGTACAAACAATTTAATTTATTTATGCTTATTTTTTATATTATATTATTTTATAAGATCTCCTTAAAATATTGAAATAACTAATAAAATGATCTCACAGTCTATTTTTTAAATAATACATACTCGTAATATGTATTAATTAAAAAAATATGTATTACATCTTTATGAATTATTTTTTTGTTTGCACGTTTTAGTTCAAGAATTGTTATATTTGTTATGTTATTGTGTTTTTTACAAAAAAAACTCCAAATTAGAAATAATTTATCTATTTGTATTAATTGGAATTACTTAATTTATAAAAAAAACTTTTTTAAAAATCGGTTAACCGACCAATAACAAAATTAACCGATTAAACCAAAACATCGGTTAATTAATCGAGCGATTAAATGAATACCCTTATACATACATATAATAATGTTCTTGCATAATATAATTTTTTGACAGAAAACTTTGGTTTGTTCCTCACTATAGTATTTTGATATTTCAGATATTAAATTTCGGTATAAATGCTCACAAATTCCGATTATTTAAAATTTTTGCATTTAATTTCGCATTAAAAATTAATGTCTGAATAAAATAAAAGTATTCTTCGCCATCCTGAGTATTTGAAATTGTTGGCTTATTTATAGAAAGAAAACCGATTACATGAAATAACAAGAACAAAACAGTTCTAAGCAAAATCTAAAAATACTACAGATAAATTGTGATATGGCACAAATTTTTTCAATCCCAAACTTGTAAATCAAATTGGAAAATCTCAATTTTGTTTTATTTATATGCGTTAATATACACAATTTAATATAGTTACATAAAAATTTGTTTTTCCTATGTTTTAAGTAAAAAAAAATAACTGATATTTGTTAACTTTTAATGGTGTATTGAATACTGTAAATTATTACAATTTGAACTTAAAATAGTTAAACGAGTAAGTAACAACTGGTTAAAAATAAATACATTTCTATGGCTTTAGTTACAATTTTATCGTTTGGACGAAATGATCCTAAGACACTTTGTTTTTAGTTACAAATTTTATACAACAATGAAACTTAAAAATGTTCACATACAATCATTATTTTAAGTTTTATTTTTTTACAATATTTGACACTTAGGCCACGTTTTTTAGATTTGGATTAAGTTTAAACTTAGTTGAACGTAGTCAAAAACTCGGATTTTTCCAGCGAAATATGATTTTTTTTTTATTTTGTTTCATTAAAGAACAACTTATTATCAAAGTTGTTTGTGGGAATACTATTATTTATTAAAAGATTTTGTTTGTTGTGCTTAATTCCCTTTTTAAATAATTGATAAAAAATACTGAAATTTATTGTTGGAGGATAAGCTGTTCCTATGCGCATTTCACTGGTTGCTTAGGCCAGATCATCAGGAAATGTTCTCCTAAATAATTTTAGAAAAGCTAAAGCTATCAGCAAACAAAACTACAGAGGGAATGAGAATTACCTACAAACACTTAAAAAGTCTTGTTTGCAACGATATCAAAGCTTAAACAAAATACCAAACAATAAATCAGTGATGAGTTTTATCTTTTCTTACATTTCCCGCTACAATTTTTAGCAAAACTAAGCTGTTCCGTCAAAATTTTGTATACAATCTTGGTAATGGCGGCACAAGTCGATTTTGAGATTAACTA
The DNA here is from genome assembly GCA_943735925.1 of Pollenia amentaria. NCBI lineage: Eukaryota > Metazoa > Arthropoda > Insecta > Diptera > Polleniidae > Pollenia > Pollenia amentaria. The sequence continues at coordinate 246,737,980 of OX031007.1, read as the reverse complement.
AACCTAGTTTAACTGAGATTTCAAAATCCCAGCCTTAAGTACTGTGAAACTTAAATTACATAAGGCAGCGTTATCTTCCATTTTACTAAAGATAAAATATGAATAACGCTAATAATTGAAATAATTAAATCTAAATTGAAACATTTAATTGCTAAGTTGAATAAAAGTTACTGTATTACAACAACAACTATGTATGTATATTTTAGAATTCTTTTATTTATTTAAAATCTTTATTTGAAATATTCAATTACACTGACGAACAGAACGCTCAAAAGACAAATGGTTTTTTAGATTTAAGTTTAAATTCAATTTTCTAAAAAGTTTGAAAAAAAAATTTATTTCTGAATCTTATTCATTAAGTTCAAATTTTTACAAGAAAAATATGTTTTGTTTTATCTGCAAAAAAAAAAACAAGAAAACAACATAGGCGGTTTGGCTCGGCCATAAAGTACCTTACACCACAGTATTTACAGACAAATTTTCAAGATGTACCCTATTTGTGACCCATGGCCAATCATGGATCCGGCAAAACAAAAATATGTTATGAGGTTAAGATTCATATAAGAGTTCTTTGTGCATAACATTACCAAGATATCTACATCAATTAGAGATTTTTTAGTTTTAAAGTGTTTTTAGGGAGGAACTTTATAAAGGTTCTATTTTCTATTCTGGACCTTTCAGCACAAAATTTTGACGAGACTTAGTATTTTATATGAAAACCATAACAATTTCTAAGAGTGATATTTTAAAAGTACCAAAAAAATATCGCAAACTTGTTAGACAAAGACTTTGCAGACATAGGGGCTATGTAAAATTATGGACCGATTGGTCCTTTTAACAATTAAAACGTAAGTACCAAATTTCATTAACCCTCCAGCCACACGTTTAATAAATCACTTGCATTTTAATTGGCAGCTGTGGAACATGCTGTACATAAATATTCAATCTTATTTTAAAAATGACCCGACGAAGAAACAACTCAAAATTTTGTTCATATTTTTATTGACAGAGATTATTTTGTAAGAATGTGCAAGAAGTTCTGTTTTTTGCCAAAGCAAAAGCAAATTAATCCAGTTATCATTCTTATGTAACTGCAAAAGAAATGAGAGCGGAAGGTCTACCCCGCAATGACAACGTGTGTAAAAAAGATAGTATGGAATGGAGCGAACAGGCCTTGTACATCCAAAAGAAGGAGTACAAAGGCCTTCTAGAAGGCATCCGTACTCCTTATTTTGCCCTCTGGGAATTTGTAAACAAAGTAAACTATCTAAACAATTGCGACCTGTTCTTTAAAAACAAGGTTTATATGGATAGACAACCAGCTCGACAGGAGGATGCACGGACATTGTTAGATCGACTCAGAATTGGTATACTAAAAAGTGGGTTTAGAACCAATATTTTTATAGCACACCACAATAGTGTAGAGGCTATTGTGCATTTGTACTGATGATTGTAACACTTTAAAATATGAAAATCGGTACATAGATTGTAGTTGTCACAAGGATTCAAAATGGTCAGAGTCGGTCCATGATTTCACATATCCCTCTTACAAGCTTCTCTCCAGAATAGTATTTGTGCCAATAAGCCATCTTATGCGTTAGTTTTTCGAATAAACTTGGTCCGAACTTATCATCTAACCAAATTTTTTTGTATTCGGATCCCATTTGACCATAGTACCCATACAAATACTACTCCCGAACATATCTTTCAATGCCACAACTTCCTTATAAATGTTGGTATTGACATAAAAATTGGCGTAAATTACTTTTACGATAGCCTATGTCATGACAAAATGTTGTGCAGGTAGGTCAAAAATGTACCATTGGTCACGTATATGTAATTCCGCATCCTTAATATACTAAACGGCAAATAAACCTCATATAGATGATGGCGGGTCAATGATTGCCAAAAGGTCCTAAAAAGGGTAGGAACGCTTTCGAAAATTTGTTTTTAAATACTGCTGTGTAGGGTACCATATGGCCAGGCTTGGCCGACTTTACTTTCTTACATGTTTTATATGTTATACGCATCTCCACAACACTTAACATGCTTTCCACTATGTTGATGTGAATGTAAAAACGGTAATACTTCTTTTTATGTTATGCCGGTGATTTGTTCGAAATACATTACAGGGATGAATATATTTAATTTTAATAATTTTTAAAGATAATGAAATTTAATTTAAAAGTTTACATTTTCACATATTTTTTCAGAATAAATGCACTAATAAATAAATTATTCTTTGGTACACATCGAAATTTTAAAGATTATACAGTTAGAATAAATTTTCTGTAGTACAGTGTTATATTAATTATTGTACTTACATTACATCAAAACAGGTGGTTGTTTGTGTGATTGTTTAAATTCAAATGATTTGATAATCAAAACTTATATTCAATCACAGTTGTTTATTTATTAACTTAAGTTTTTTTTTAATTTTGAACATTCAAGATATGTATGTAGGTATGTTTTATTAAAATTTAATAACGAAAAAAAAACCTTTTAAAATTCCCTTCAAGACTTACATACAGTTTTGTTTTTCTTTTGTTTTTACTTAGCAATTTAAAAAAACACAGTTTTGTATGAAGGGAAATTACACTTTTTCTTTAACTTTAACTTTTTTTTAATTTTCATTTAACCCCTGAAACTATATACTAGAGTATCCACTCAATTAATCGAAGAAATGTTTCGCCGTTATTTGATTGAATAATTAAAAAAACCAATTTCAAATAACGAATAGCTCGAATAATTTATGTCAATTAATCGATTAAAATAAATTTCTCAGATAATTCGAATTTTTTAGTAGAAAATTATTTTGTTTTTAGTTTTCTAACTAATAAAATACCTTACAACTGTTATATTCTGTATCTATTGTTTTATACGAACTTCTGAACATATTTTAGTCCCTTTTTTGATGTGGGTGTGTGTGAGAGACATTATTTAATAAACGATTAACTTCAAACTCCATATGTCAGAATTTTCGTTCTAAAATATTGTTTGACGTTCGTTGTAAAAAAATTCATCAGCATTTATAAATGTGTAAACCATGAACTGTCAGATTATGGGTTACCAGTTTTACCCGACTTCAATTTCTTTATTACATCGTACCATCCAAACGGCTGGATGAATTGACATTTAGGTATTGTTAGATTCATTTTAAAAACCGATGGGTCCTTAGATAGGTAGTTAAAAACAAAATCACGGATTGTTGGCGCAAAATAGTAATTCGTTAAAAAAAAAAACCAAGTTACACAAACTTATAGAGTAGAGCATTAAAATGGTGAAAAATAAAGTTATCAGCCATGTTCGGTAAATCGAATACATGTGAGTGAAATAAATATCAAACCAACTTTGATAAGGATCCACTTTAAAAAGTGTATGTTAAAGTTCCTTTTAAACGCCCGGGAGACTATCAAATAAATACATCAATCACTTAGTTGTGTGCGTGCAGTCGTTCTTTTTCGGGTACATATACGCGTTGTCGGCAATGCTTGATGAAAATCAAAAAGTTTTGATTTTTTTATTTGATGGCTGATTATTTGATAGTCTCCTGTTGTGATTGACAAAAAAAAATTATTTTCTTTGTGTTTGTTGTCATGAAAAATATAAATATTTTGGTTTTTTACAAAATACAATTGTTGATTGCCGTGCTTATTTGTACGTCTCCGAAAAAGCCTCAAATAAACGACACTAACACATATGCACTGATTGACGGGTTTATTTGAAAGTCTCCAGAGCCCTTTAAACACTTCATACTTTGAGTTCTTATCTTAACCAGAACTTCTCTTAAAATCATGAAATATATGGTGATTTAAAAAAAAATTTACTGAGAATCTCATTGATTTTCAATTTTACTTGATTTTCAGGAATAATAAATTAGTTAAATTGAATTACGAATAATGCATTTGTATAAAATAGGCTGGACCTCTCATAAAAATGCCGCGACAAAAAGACTAAAATAAAATAAATAATTCAAAAATAATGTATGAAGCCTATAATTCCAAATTATACACTGAAATAAAATTAATGGACCCCGACTGCTGTTAAACGTAATGCATGTATTAAGCTTCGGCCTTCAGATCATTTTATAGTCTGTTCAACTGAAGAAGTGTTAATTTGTTTATAGTTTATTTTTATTTTATTTCCTTAATCTTCGGTTTATTAAGCGCCTTAAAAACTGTGTTTTGCAGCAGGATTCTTATCAAAACTCGAGCCACATTAAAGTTTAAAAATCGATTAATTCCTTACTCGAACAAAATCAAAAGTCAAATAATTGGATACTCTACTATATACATAACTGTAAAGTTATATTAATACATATACATTTGTTCTTTAATAATTATGATTGTTTTTTCTGTTTTAAAGTTTTTATAGGTATTCTTTAATTTGTAGAAAAAGATTAATAGTATAGAGGATACTACTACACTATTTTATTGGTGGTTTTCACAGAATAAACTGTTTTTTTTTTATTTCAAATATTAATTATTGTTTTTTTTTTGTAATTTCCACATGCTATAGAATAGAACAACGAACAAATTATAGTGAACGAACCGCGCTGACGAGAGATTTGATAACGACTGTTTTTATTACTGCCAGTGAATGTGCCATCAGTTTACTGAAAATTTAGACTACAATAAAAAGAGCAATACCAGAGTTGTGAGCAATTCGTAGGTTTGATAATAACGAATGATTTTTGTGCTTATGTACATACAGATATATATATCAGTGATATTTATTGATGTACAAAAATATAAAGATTTTGTTGTTGCTAAAGTTGAATAGCTATAGTAGATTTTTCCCTAAGATTTCTTTAGAGTCTAATTTATTGTAAACATTTTGCTTATGATCAATAGGAGGAGAGACATTTTGTGTGAAGTCTTTTATTTATTGTAAAAAATAAATTATTTGTCTCTTGGATAATTTTTGTGATTATCGCAAAACAGGTTAAATGTCGTTTTATTTTTATAGAGGTAAGTATGTATAAGTTAAGATGTACATACATATGTATATCAAATCTGTTTAATAATATGTAATACAATTCTTAAATTTGTATAAACGATATGTACATACATAAATACTATTGATGTTACGAATATTCATATCGCCGAATATTCGCCTATTTTATGACAATCGTTTTCGTCAAACTCAAGAGAATATTTTGCGAGCAAGTTCCAAAAAATATACAAAAGAGCAAAAATTTGACAATTTAAATAATTTTGTTTTTCGGATGTGCCGAATCTTTGATACCCTCAACCGTCAGTTAGAATATTTCAGGGGTGGGCTTTATATGGAACCTATGATGAATTATGGACCGATCTTCACGAAATTTAACACTGTAATTTCTAGTCTTATAAAACTGTTGCAGATACAATTTTATTACAGCAGCATTATTCTTTACGGATTTGCGCATACTATACGGTTTTTGGAGATAAGCTTTATATATGGTCTATGTAGGCGTGCCAGATTCAAATTTGCAAAATTTTTGACATTTAATCAAAAACAATCTTGATTTTTGAAAAAATGCTTGAAACTTTAATTTATTAATCTTGCTTTAAAATAACACATGTTTAAACCAGTTAACTGCAAAAAAAAAACTATCAAATAAACTCACTATTTGCGTCAAAATTGCTTTAAGTCAGCTGTTTGAACGTTTTTAACAAAATAAAAAATGGAATTTAAAGCGCTAAATTCAAATCCGCTATCATTATCTAGCACGTCTATTTTTTAGATTTGTAGGATTTTGGTCAAAACACTTAAAAAAAATTTCATGATATATTAGTTCTATTTTTTGTTTTCAAAAATTCTTAAAAAAAATTGTAAGGACGAAAATTTAACATTTATCAGAAAGCCAAAAATATAAAAGGAATAAAATAAGCCATATATCATTAAAGTCGGTGGAAGAATGTTAATTTTTTTCTTTATTCAATATTATAGGCATGATTAAAACATATTTCACCCGAAATAAGGCGGTTATGCTAATACATTCTATCATATCCTGAAAACGTTTTGTCTGGTTTAGGTAAAATTACCAGCAAATGATTTGGAATAAAATTCCCTTTAAGTCATTTAAGTAATAGTTTTTATTATTTCAACAATTTCGGAGGTATTCAGGAAATAGTGGCGGTAAAAATTTTTTAAAAGCAATAGATATGAGTATTATTTTTGTTTTCAAAAATTCATAAAAAATTATAAGGGCAAACATTTTACATACATATTTATAATTTATCGGAAGGCCAGGTATGTAATTACGAATAAACTAACCCATTAATCATTTAAATCTGTAGACAATGTTTATTTTATTCACGCGATAAAATAAATCCGTGAACAAATTTGGAAAAGTCAATTAAAATCACAGAGCAAATTTCTTGCTCCCGACTTTTTTTTTTTTTGATTTTTTGTCGACCTGAGCTATTAGTCTGGAGTCTATCGGGAAACACACGGGTATATGTTTCAAATCAGCATTCCAGTGTTGTCAAATTTTTATTGTTTAATAAAGGAAAAAGCTTTGATATATTTTTAAGCAAATACATTTAAACAAAACGATGAACAATTTATTTGCTTTAATTAAGGGAAACTGTAAGCAAATTTACAAAATAATAACGTCTTTTTGGTTGTGCTTTAAAAAATTTTTTACAAAACACATTTTTTCTTGATTCTTGACAAGCACTGAAAATTCTTGTAAATTAAAAAAAATCCAGACCGTCTGGCAAGCCAAGGTCTATGGTTTTTTCCAGGAGTAGGATATGGGGCCTATGATAAATTATGGACCGATCTTCACAAAATTTTGTGTCATATTTTCTAGTCATATAGAACGAATTTGTTCAAAATCGTATATCAATATGTGTATTTCGCCACTATTTTGTTAATTTTTTGTAAAAAAAATTATAATTTTTTTAGGGTAGTGGTTCCACATTTAGATTCATAACTCTTATCCTTCTGAACCGATTTTGCTGGATTTTAATCTCCAGCTGCTTAGGATAACTAGGAACAATTTGAGTGAGTGAGTGTGTTTTCAACAGACGGACGGACAGACCATGTGCGTCTAAATCAACTTGGATTTACTCAGGGGGCTAGAATATATATACTTAATGTGGTCTGAGATGAATAGTAAAAAAGGTTTTACACGGAATGACACACTTAGTATACCCTCATTCTACGCTAGTAAACTGAAATTGTAATATAGGCGAATTCATACAGGTGACATTTTCGAGTCATCTGTTTATTGTTTATTTATTTGTGCGTATACTGAATGTCAAGCTTTGTTTACATTTTGTGAAAAAATTTGTTAAAATTTTAAAGTCAATAAAAATCCAAATACTTGAAAAAAACTTATTTAAATTTTATAAAACAAAAAAAGTGAATATAAAATATAAAGTCAGTGAATTAATTCATTGACTTTATATTTTATATGCCGTACGGAATAAGTGGAGCTACAATAAATTTGCAATGCAGGAAAAAGTTTTACCTTCTAAAGCAATTGTGTATATTTTATAAATAAAAAAAATTCCCTTGTTTATATTTTCAACAAATAATTTTGACGTTCACTCCAACTTTTTACAAAAACAAAATACCTAGTATTTAAAAAAAATGATATCTAGCATAACTCTATCTCATGATGCGGTCACCTGTATGAATTCGCCGTGTATAAAATTAATGAATATTCAGTTAAAAACCGGACTACTTATTTTTCATTTATTTTTGACGAAAAGTTCATTTAATTTTTACTGTCAAATATTCAACGGCGAATTCCGTAAAAACAAAAGAATTTTCAGTTATGTATTTTATAAAATGTAACTATCAAAAAAATAACCAACGAATTCCGTAAAAACAAATGATTTTTCAGTTATTTTATGTAATTCAGTAATTTTATATAATACAGGATTTAGGTACTCGAATTTCTAAAAAATACCAGACACCTGTCCGCTTGTTTTTCTTATGAGAGAGTGAGAGAATATTTATTTTTATTTACCCCGTTATACATTTTTATTTAATTTTTGTTTACAGAAGAACTTTCAATTACAAGACACCAGCAGCATGACCGATATGGCATTCGCAATTATTTTACTTAAAACATTTACATCAAATTTTTAACTAAATAATTTTAACCAATAGAATATGGGAATTTTCTACACAAAATAAGCAAATCGTTTTTACTTTTGCTTTTTGCCACAGATCTATAAATAGATAACTAAAATAAATTTTTTGGTAGTAAAATTATATAAAATAACTGAAAGTTCATTTGTTTTAACGTAATTTGTGGTCAATTTTTTATAGAATTCACAGTTGAATTTTTTAGAGTAAAAATTAAATTAACTTTTCGTTAAAATTAAATGCAAAAAAAGTAGATCGGTTTTTAAGTTAATTTACAGTTGTTTTAAATTTAATTTTCATTTAATTTTACATATCAAGTAAAAGTATGATCAACAGACAATATTAAATGCAACCGAAAATCCGTATTAGAGTGCACTTAGTGTTTTTAATAAATGTTAGAATCAGTTAGAAATAAATTTGCTTGGAATTTTAGAATTTTATTCATTTAAAAATGACTGAACGGAATACTTCTTGAATAACCAACAGTCCGTTACTGTAATAATGTTGTGAGTGAATAATTAAGAATTTTAAGCAAACTAAGAAATTAAAAAGCATTCAACTCCTGTAGTGAGCCAAACAACCATAATTTTGTTGCTTTTAAGCATATTATTTAAAATCAAACATACAATGTTTTAAAATTTTATAATTTCAAATATATAATTGTTATTATTAACCATAGCATGTTGGAGACAACCATAATGTGGTTGTGGCTTTTAGATGGATTAATTCAACCCGAATATAGTTGTTTGTGACAATAATATGGTTAAAGTAACCATAATATGTTTCAGTGTATGGACGTTTCTTTAAAACAACAATAGTTTGTGTGTTGCCATTACAGGGTCCATAATATGCTTCTTTAACCAAACTTCAACTATGGTTTTTATTAGCGTGCGGAATGCCATAATAGTGTTAAATACATTTAGCAGTGTGACATCTTATTTTTTTAAATTTCCCGTTAAATGCCAACGGGAGATTTTTTTTTCAATTAATTTATAAATATCGAGTATCGCAAATTTTAGATTGGATATTCGTATTCGGATGTTGATATTTGTAACATCACTAGTAAATACATATGTACTAGAGTTTGCTATTCGATTATAATTGACTTATTTTAGGAACAATTGTAATCCAAAATAAATAAATTAAAAATATCGTTTGATATATTTACTAACGTCAGTTATAACTACCGTCTTAATACTACATAATAAGGGGTGACGTGAGGTTTAATTTTCAATTTGCCTTTTTACAGGTCACGCGTGACTCAATCAAACTGCTTTGTCATTTTTGTTCAGTATCGTTTGGCAAGTCCTAATGGAAAGATTCACACCACATCAGCGTCTCCAAATTGTTCAGCTGTATTAAGAAATTCAGCGTTCCGGATTTTGTATGGTATGGTGCGGTTTATGGGTTGTCGGAATCATTGGTCCATATTTCTTCAAAAAATTAAGAAAATCAAAATGTTATTGCCAATGGCAACTGTTATCGCACCATGTTAACGGACTATGTGCTTCCTGAAATACCAGCGCATGGTTTCGGTTAGCTCTGGTATCAACAAGATGCACTACGAGCCATAAAGCGCGTGAAACAATGACCTTGTTGAGAAATCATTTTGGTGAGCTCTAAATTTCACGGTAAATTGGCCATGTTGATCGTGCGATCACTGGGGCTTTAAAGTGTCTGATGTCTTCAGGTATAAGCCAGATACGACTGACGCTTTGAAAGCCAACATTACACGTATTATTCACGATATACTAGTCGCTTTGCTCGAACGATTCGCCAAAATTGGACCTTCCGAATGGACCACCTCAGACCTAGCCGTGGCCAAAATTCACATGATATAATTTTCAAACAGTAAATGTTGTAAATTGTTATTTTAACCGTTCACTTTAAATTGTTTGTGTTTTATTTCACATTTTAAATCAAACATCACAATGAATCAATGATCCATTGTTAAATGATAATTTAATTATTTGGTACACTTATTTTTCATTTGAGGCAAGTTTCATACTCTCATCAATTAGGTGTTGCCCAGATTTAAATTAAAAATTAATTTTAATTGAAAATTGATCTAAGTATAGAAGAGACCGATTTGTTTTTAATTTTCCTTATTCAATTTCATTTCTTTATAAAAAGCAACCAATTGTATAAACAATTTTAATGCAATATTCTTTTAAGTCCACCACCTAACAAACCATTAAAAATTTAAAATGTATGATTAATATTTCTTTTGTTCTTTTTTTTTAAATGAATAGTTTTTGCATACACAAACATATTTTCCTAAAGAGATGTTTTGAAAATATACTTAAATAAAAAGTTTTGAATTATTCTACGTCTAGGGTTTTTTTGGATTTGACCTTTTGATTTGTTAAAAAAATATTTTTATTAATTATACCCTCCACCACCATTGTGGAGAATGGGTGTATACTAAGTTTGTCATTCCGTGTGAAAGTTTTTTATAATACATCTAAGACCCCATAAAGTATATATATTCTGGCTCCTTGAGTAATTCAAAGTCGATTTAGCCATATCCGTCTGTCCGTCTGTTGAAAACACGCTCACTTTCGAAAAACGCAAAAGAAAAGAACAAACTTGGTTTCAAATTGCAGCAACATCGGTTCAGTAGGATCAGAACTATGAAAAAAAACTAACATAAATGGTGGAATAATGCACGGAATGACGTAAAATTCTGCACGAATTCGCTTTATACGACTGCAAATCATACTGCTAAATTTCGTGAAGATCGGTCCATAATTGACCATAGGTGCGCCTAAAACCACAATAAATAACAATATCCTACTTAAATTTGGTACGTCACTGTTTTATAGGACCAGAAATCACACTGTAAAATTTTTTGAAGATCGGTCCATAATTTACACTAGGTCCAATATAAACCCTACTCCCGGAAAACAGTTTAGTACGCCTAAAACGGTAATAAATAACGCTATCATACTAAAATTTGGTACGTCAGAGTTTTATAGGACCAGAAATGACACTGTAAAGTTTTTTGAAGATCGGTCCATAATTTACACTAGACCTCATATAAACCCTACTCCCGGAAACCCGTTAAGTACGCCTAAAACCGTAATAAATAATGCTATGAAATTGAAATTCGGTACGTCACTGTTTTATAGGACGGGAAGTCACACTGCAAAATTTCGTGAAGATTGATCCATAATTTACCCTAGGCCCCATATAAACCCTACTCTCGGAAAACAGTTTATTGCGCCTAAAACCAAATACTTCAATTCGCCTAAAACCATCACAGATATAGATATTGTGGTAAAATGTCTAGCTTAAATTCATATGGCCAGAAACAATATCATGCAAATTTGTGAAATTTACTGTTAATGCTAAAACTAATTACACTGCTGTATTGAAATTTATTCTAATTTACTTTTTGTAATACCAAAAGTCAGTCTTCAGAATTTTGGGAATGGTCCATAATTTACCATAGGTCCCATACAAATTACCCTCCTAAAAATCATTTTAGTTCGACTAAATCTGTTACGAACCATGATATCTTACTCAAGCCAGTTCAAAGTTCTAACAAGAAACGCATAAAATTTTCTTATTGTCGTCAATAATTTAATTCGTTGAGGTTCGTTTTTGTGAAGGTTAGTTAATAATATATATGTATTTATCATGTAACATACGTGGGCTGAGAACGAATTTTTTTTCTGTATACGCTCACGTTTGTCTCCATCGGCCGGATGTTTTCGCCTTATGTGAAACACAGGTATCTGAAAATTCTGATCCACTGGATTTTCAGATTCCTGGGTATCACCTTCTATCCCTATTTGATCTTCATCGGGGTCTTGCTATATATTTACGCAATGAAGTTGTGTATCAATGCTAGCAACCAGTGGGCATGTTTGATGCGGAATTTAACTGCCTTTGGGTTAAATTCAAAATCAATACGCACTTTTTGCATTTCGGGTTTCTTTACAGAAGTCCAAACGCGGGAAGGGATATCACATTATCGCGCTTCGACTCCCTTTCCGACTCAATATCGAAGATTCTTGAGAATTGTCCGGACAGTGAAATCGTTGTTGCTGGTGATTTCAATGTCCACAATTCTGCTTGGCTTCACCACTCGGGCCGTACAACCTATGAAGGCCAATATGTTGAGCTATTTGCTGCACATAATCACCTCGTGCAACTGGTGAATGAACCAACACATATTCCATGTGTTGATGGGCACCAACACAATACCCTTGACCTCTTCCTCTCTTCGCACCCTCGAAAGTACGAAGTTGAAGTTCTAGCACCTCTCGGTAACTCGGATCATTGCACCATTTCTGCCTCTTTTCCGTTCTCCGAACTTCGGAACGTTTCACGACAGGCTATGAAACGATCAAAATTTGTTTACGGGAAAGCACGTTGGGTTGAACTCAACGACTTTTTTCGGCATTTTAATTGGAAACTCTGTTTCCTTGACAATGACGTCAATGCCATGGCGAAAATGGTTGAAAATGTTATTATGCTAGGCATGAAAATGTTCATTCCAGCTAAAAATGCTTCGAATAAACCTAGGTCCAAATCCTGGTTTAATCAGACGTGCAAATCAGCAGTCAGATCCAGAGAGGAAGCATTCAGAAATTGGCGTGTCAATAAAACCGCTGATACTGAATTGCTACGCAAAATGGCAAGGTCGTCGTGTGCCAAAGTGCTAAGACGGGAAAAAACTCTTCACGAGCAACGTCTTCGTGCTGAAGTTCTTACTGCTCCCCGGGGCAGTAAAAGCTTCTGGTCATTCGTTAAAAGAGTAAGGGTTAATGCTAGTTCTTCAATACCAACTCTTTTAAAGGATGGCCAAACATTCACGAACCTGGTTGATAAGGCTAATTGTTTTGCCGAATTATTTGCAAATAATTCTAACCTACCAGATAGCAATCAACCACTACCCGAACTCGAAAAAGTATCCGTAACTATGCCTAAAATATTTTTTCGGGCTCGAGCTGTTAAAAAGGTTCTTGCGGATCTCGACATAAACAAGTCTCCTGGCCCGGATGGTATACATGCACTGGTCTTGAAGCAGTGCTCTTCGACGCTAGCTCGTCCCTTAGCAAATCTTTTCAGCACTCTATACCATGCTGGTGAATTTCCCGTCTGCTGGAAAGTTGCTAATGTAACGCCAATTCCTAAAAAAGGAGTGGCTAATAACCCTGAAAATTACCGCCCAATTGCAATTTGTTCGGCACTTTCCAAAGTTATGGAGAGTATGGTAAATCACCATCTTGTAAAATTTTTAGAGTCAAATTACCTACTAAGCGACCGCCAGTATGGCTTTCGTAGAGGTCGTTCTACTGGAGACCTACTGGCCCTGTTATCAGAAAAATGGTGTCGTTCCATTCACCATTTTGGCGAAAGTAAGGTAATTGCTTTAGATATTTCCAAGGCGTTTGACAGAGTCTGGCATGGTGCACTCTTGTCTAAACTTGTTGCATTTGGTGTCGGTGATAATTTCTCTCGATTTATAACGAGCTTTCTCAGAGATCGCACTATACGGGTTGTTATAGATGGGGTTTCATCAAACGAGTTCAAGATTCATTCAGGGGTACCGCAAGGCTCCGTTCTTTCTCCTACTATATTTCTTATTTTTCTAAATGACCTCTTATGTCAAACTTCCAACCCTATCTATTCTTTTGCAGATGACAGCAACCTTTGCCATTCGTATTCATTTGGTTACAGACCAGGCGTGTCCGATGTTTGTGCTATGAGACAGAACATGAATGATACGCTTGGCCGTGACCTAGACATAATCTCAGAATGGGGTCGTGCGAATAGGGTCGAATTTAATGCCCGAAAGACCCAATGTTGCGTACTAACGCATAAACGCGCGAAGGATCAAGGTGCCTCATCTGTATGTATGGGTGGTATAAATATTGAGGAAACAGAATCTCTTGATGTTCTGGGCATGAGGATACAATGTGATGTCCGATGGACAGAACATACATATATTCAAGGTGTCGAAAGAAGCATTCAAGTGCCTCGGTTTTTTGAAACGGTGTAAGATATACTTCACTCCATCTGATCTCCTTACTATTTATACCACCTATATCCGACCAAGAATGGAATACAACTCTCATGTGTGGGCCGGTGCTTCAAAGTCTATTTTGGAGCTTCTCGACCGCGTGCAGGAGAGGGCGAAGGTTCTCATTGGCGACAGTAGGGTATCCAATTCTATTGACTCCCTTGAGCACCGTCGCAATGTGGGTTGTACTTGCCTATTTTATCGGTACTACAACGGGATGTGTTCTGATGAAATTAGGGATTTGGTTCCCGAGACCCATAGCTTTGTTCGTAATACACGCTTTTCCTCAAGAGCACATCCTTTTGTGGTCGATTGGCCGGTGAATCGTACAACGCATTACAGGGAAAATTCGTTTTTTGGCCGGACAGTTCGTATGTGGAATAACCTTCCTGCTGAAGTCTTCCCTCTCACTTACAACATGAAAAAGTTCAAGTCGAATGTTCACAAACACTACTCCCTCTTTCCTCCTTCCCATAACCTATTTTCCTAGTTCCAACACAATGCATTGCATTAGTAGGGGTCATCCCCTGAGTGCTGGTCCCAAAAAAAAAAAAAAAAAAAAAAAAAAAAAAAAAAACCCACTCCTGTCGGTGGAGGTTATCAAATATTCGGCACAGCCGAATATAGCACTCTAACTTGTTTTATTATAATATAAATAATAATGTGCTTTATTAAGTCCAGCTGCAAAGTACAAAGCAAGTTAAACGTGAAGATAACCACCAAATGTTTATGCATTGTACAGTTTATTGCATCATCCCAAACCTTATTTAAAATCCACACATATGGAGGTATCACAAAAGTAATGGAAATATGTTAATGAACAAGGCTTTTAATAACACTATGCTAGTTGAAAAAACAGACAAGTCGGGCACATAGCGTTTTAACATAATTCGGGTACGCTGAATCCAGTGGTGCCCGCGGTTTTTTAAGATTGGCTCTGGTTTTCGAGATATACCGTTATTTCAAAAATGGAGGAGGTTGCACAACATATGTTCGCGTAACTCAAAAACGCTTTAGATTATTGGAAAAACTTAAAAAACCGAAATTCCGCAATAAAATTTCCTTTAAGAAAAGTAAAACCCCTTTCTAACATCCGCAGTCGTTTTAGAAACATAATTTGGAAAAAAAAAATTTTCAACAAAATTTCGAAATTTTTGGTTTTTAAAAATTCATAAAAAATTGGAAAATGCAGGTATGCCTCTAATTGCTTGCAAACGTATAAAAACGAAATTCCAAACAAAACAAGCCATAAATGATTAAAATCTATTTGCAACTTTTGATTTTATTCACAAAAGTCGACAAATTTTAATTAATTTAAGAATTTCATAAAACGCAATATTTGTATGGGAGCCCCCCTAAGAAGTGAAGATAAGGGGCAAGTATGTCTCGAGAAAATGTAAAGGACAAAAAATTAATTGAGGTCGGTCATACTTTATATACCACTAGGGGCGACTTCTGGGAATTTATGGGACTTTATCTTCAATATATTTCTAGTCTGCATTGAACATTTTGTATGGAAGCCCCCTTAAGAAATGCAGATAGCGGGTGGGTATGTTAGAAATAAATGATTGCGATGAAAAATAAAGTGGGGTTGGTCATACATTTCACCCATCTAGGGGCATTATAGGCGCTGCAGGGGCCAAATTTAAGGTTGCAAACAGATTTTAATCATTTATAGCAAATTATGTTTCAAAAACGACTGCGGATATATTCTTAAAGGAAATTTTATTGCGGAATTTCGGTTTTTTCAATTAGCTAAAGCGTTTTTGAGTTACACGAACATATGTTGTGCAACCTCCTCCATTTTCGAAATAACGGTATATCTCGAAAACCAGAGCCAATCTTAAAAAACCGCGGGCACCACTCTATTCAGCGTACCCGAATTATGTTAAAACGCCAGGCCCAGCTTGTCTCGAAAAAAAGTGTCAATTTCTTGCACAGTGTAATTAGTGCATTATTATGGCAGCATAATTTTCTTTATTTATATCAAAATAATCGTAATAACGATTAGGAAAATTTGCGATTAAAAAAACCCTAACTAATACATGGTAGTCAAACCAAAACGCACGATGTTAATTGTATATAAAACAAAAAGTTTTCAGAGAATTGTCTTAATATTGTTCATTATGATAGAAGGAAATATGACAATAATGTGTGAAACAAAATATTGGCCTACTGCTCGCACCGGCTTCGGTGGCATATGTACCTCTATACGATGGCCCATATTTTCAATGACTCTGAGACACAATTGAGGTTCAATGTCATTATTGTGGCGAATTATCTTATCATTTAGTTATTTTGTTCTCACCTTATTGACGTACACTTTTTCTTTGAAATATCCCCAAAGAAAGAAATCCAATGACATGAGATAACACGGCCATTGAATTTCTCGCGCAAAAGCAGTCACTCTTTGTGGATGCATTGGCTTTTCCACAATAGCTCGTGGATTATCATTTGCCCAAATTCGGCAATTCTGCTTGTTAACGAATCCACTGGGTCGGCTAAGCTGATCAAAAAAATCACGAAGTGCACGAAATTCGTATTGATTTGAACGCACATTATCGTAAAAAGCTTCCACAATAGCTGCGTTCGGGAACACAAAAGTTTTTACTATTTTTTACTGAACTTTACTGCATTTTACGAAATTGCGTTCGAGTACACAAAATGCAGTAAATGAGAACACAAATTGAGAGCGTAAAGTGACAGTTCTTGATTGAGGATATGTTACAAGAGGTAAACAATCTAAAGAAACAAACAAAAAGGATACAAATTACGAAGAAATTGTTTAAAAAAAGGAAAGTTGAAATAAAAATTAAACAATAACAAACACTTTATAAATATTAATTAATTAAACTTCTTTGTGGTGCATTTATATGGCTAAATTCCAACTTTTAAACTTTTTTTGTTGTTGTTTTATTTTTTAGAGTTGTTAAAAGTATTTGTTTTTGGGTTCTTAGTACTTCACTTATTTTTTAAGTAATCAATAGCAAAAAATGTATTCATGTATTTTTGAACAAATTAAGCCGGACACAAATTAGTAAAATCAAATAAAATAAAAAAAAATAAAAATGTGAAAGAAAAAAGAAATAAATTGTTTGGATTTTTTTAAAATGTTCGTGTTATAAAAAAGTATTTAATCGAGTACCGATAAGAAAACGAGTTAAGTAGTCAAAAGTGTGAACATTTTTCAACACTTCAATTATTTGCCATCAGCTGTTGCCTTTATTTTACGATTTTTTACAAATTTTGCGTTCGCGTACTTTTCTGGACAACAGCTTTTTGTGAGAGAACATTTTTCAGTTTACTCATTTACTGCATTTTACTGTAAAAGTACTCAAACGCACCTATTAATAACGCGCTGCTCAATTGTGTACCTCTCCATGGTTGACTTTGTCAAACACTGAAACAAAGAAATGTCAAATTATATTGGGTAAAATTTTGAATTAACATCCTTCATTATGGTAGGCTGTATTATTATTATTTTAATCAGGCTTAAGCTCATTGAATTTAATTTTCATTCAATTATTTTCATGAGAAAGGAAGCTTACAACATGAAATGAATTAAAATTTATTAATAATTTTTCATTCTTAACTGAGCTGGGAATTGAACCTAGGTTTTCACGAACAGGCTGCCCTGACTAGTACCACACAATCTCTTCAGAGGGGTTTGCCGTTTAACACTCACCGCCGTTGATGACGGATGGAGTCAATAGCCAAACATCAATCTTTAAACCAAATGGTATTTTACCCTGGTAGATCGAAATTTGCTTTAAATGAATTTTTACCTATTTTAATTGATTTACATGTTCTTCCTTACTTCTGTTTTTCGTACTTTTTGTCAAGAATTTTTCTTGAAATCCAAAGTACATATTTTGTTTTCATTTTTTTGTCTTTCTTTTTTTTTATGTTGACCTTTTTCATCACAACTTAAAGGAAAAATGTAAATGTTTGCTTAATAAATACCGTAATTTTAAGTTATCATTATTCGATCGATAATATAGATTCACATTTCAACTCTGTATTACAATTAAATTCAGCAAATTAAGCTTTGGCTTACGACAAAATACAAAAATAATAATGTTTATTTTATGAAATATATATAACTTAAGTAATAATAATATATCAAGCAAAAAATTAAAATTATAAATAATCGTAATTTGTCGACCGAAATTATAGTAAAATTATTCACGATCCATAATAAGTATTATTCTGAAACTAAAAGTTTAAACTTGATATATAACAATTAAATCGTTTTTAAGATATTGCTCATATTCGTTCCGTTCCGCTTATAGTATCAAATTTCAAATTTGTTTGAAAAACATACATTAATAAAGATTATTATGAAACACAAAAAAAAAATGTACTTTGGGTTTCAAGAACAATTCTTGACAAAAAGTACGAAAAAACAGAAGTTAGGAAGAACATGTAAATCAATTAAAATATATAATCATTCATTCAAAAGCAAATTTCGATCTACAAAAGTGAAATACGATTTGGTTTAAGGATTGATGTTTGTTAAGGCAGTGACTTAAAAAAAAAAAACAGGAAAGCCACAGGAAAATAATAAATAAAGTGCAAGTAGAAAAAAGGAGAAAAAATTATTGAACTTCTGCTGGATTTCTACAGGAATAAAAACCAAAACAACAACAACATTGCAAATAAAAAGCTGTATAAGGGTGAGTGTGTGGAATTCAAATAATTATATATTTTTGTGAAGAATTTGGTACGAAAAATTTAAATTAAAAAAAACAACACAGTGATTTGGCATAAGCGGTTTAAATTGCATATTACATATTTATAAAAAAGTATGATAAAGAATTAATTTTGTAGTAAAAATATTTTACACGGTGACCTTTCAAGTGGTACACAAATTTTTTGTAAGCATCATTATACTTGGATGCACAGTGACAACGGGTCTGTTGAATTTGGGAAATAAAAGGGTGATTCGAAGAGTGATAATTTTTTTTAAGGAAAATTTAAAGGGTCTCCCTTCAAGTGGTGTGCATATTTTGAACAATAGCATAAATGTTGAATGCAAAAATACATCATATTTACTAAATTTTGGAATAAAAAGGGTGAACCGAAAAGAGGTAAATTTAAATAAAAAATTTACAAGGTGACCCTACAAGTGGTACATATTAAAAGCATTATTTGATGAAAAAATTTGATGCTTATGAACAACCCGTTCTAAATTTGTTGTGAAGTTTGTTCGATTACTTTGGAAAAATTGTTTGAAGAAAAGAGTGTGTAATTTTTGAAAGATTTGATTTGAAGCACAATTATTATAATTATATTTGGAAGTTTGATGGGTAAATTTTTTAAAAAATTTTTTACAGAATCTGAGTAAAATTGATTTGTGGCTAAATATTGAAAGTAATTTTATGGTGATAGAGAAAATTTTAAGAAATAAAAAGTTTGAGAAAATAAAGCTACATTGAAATACAAACAATTTGGCAAATTTTTTGGCAGTTTGAGGCGAATATTTTTGAAAATTTTTTTTGGTGAAATTTAAAAGCTGGTTTTTAAACATTCTGCATCGCTTTCATTCGTCGCGAGTAATTTTTAATATACCTTTGTATAAGGTTGAATTTCTTCACGATTATTTTTTGTAAATTTTTCATTTCGGCTGGTGAAATCGTTAAGGTATAAAATATTTTAAGGCCTTTTGAACAAAAATTTTTAAAATGGTTTCGGAAAGGGCATGTAAATACGATATTCGACAAGTAGTGAATTTTTGTTCTACTTTTGAGAAGATATCTTCAGAAGATTTGACGATTTCACTTTTAGAGGTAAAGCAGTCTGAACTTGAAAGAAGATGGCTGAAGATGATGACCACATTTGAAGAATTCATCAAAGGCTATGAAAGGGTGAAGGAAGAAGAAGATTTTCCAGATGAAATTACTCTGAAATACGAAGATGCCTGCGAACAGTGCCAGATACTAAAGGCTAAAATAATGGACTTGTTGAAGGCGAAAGCTCCGCAACAAAAGGCGGCAGACACAACAGTACGTCAGTCGTCACTTAAATTACCTGCGGTCGAAATCCAAACGTTTGAAGGGGGTTTCGACAAATGGCCAGCATTTAGGGATATGTTTAGGGCAGTGGTTGGAAACGAACCTTCAGTGGCGCCAGCGCACAAATTATATTATCTACTTGGCAAGACGAGGGGGGAGGCCTACCAACTCATAAAAGATTATGATTTGGTAGATGCTAATTTTGAGCTAGCTTGGCAGGCTTTAAAAAATCGCTACGAAAATAAGAGAATTTTAATTAATAATCAAATTAGGAAAATTTATGGCATCCAGGCCCCTCAGAATGAAACTTTGAAATTTTTAAGGCAACTTCAAAATACGGTCAGCGATGGATTGTCTATTATTAGTTCGTTTCAAGTTGAGGTAGCGGATAATGACCCCTTTCTCATGCATATTTGCACTTCAAAACTCCCTGAAGAAACGTCGCGTGCGTGGGAAGATTCTCTGACTAACCATAAGGAATTGCCCACCTGGCAACAACTTAATCGATTTCTGTCTGAACGAATTGAAACTCTGGAAACTTTCATAAATTTGAGGAAGCCGTCCAGCAGAGACAACAATACTTCTAAATCTCAAGTTTTCTATTCTGATGCTCAACCTGATAAGGGTAAATTTAGCTGCAAGAAATGCCAACAGAATCATCCATTACGATTCTGCAAATATTTTAAGGGATTATCAGTCCATGACAGAATCAAATATGTTTATGCGAACAAATTTTGTGCGAATTGTTTTTCACCCACTCATTTTAAAACGAAATGTCAGAGTACCAGTAGCTGCAACAGATGCAATCAAAGGCATCACACCATGTTGCATATTGAAGAAGAGAAAGTGAAAAAGGCTCCCACTCAAAGGGCGTCAACTCACCAGCAGTCTCGAGACTACGAAAGGCCATCAGGGTCGGGTACTCAGAGTAACACGAGGCCATCCAATTCTCAATCGGGACGATCTGCCACTTCGGGTGCAAATGGGGAGTCGGTTCAGGTTAATTTGTCTCAGCACAGCGGAACTACCATTTTACCCACCGCTTTGGTTCATGTCGAGCATTTAGGCGAAAAATTCACTGTTCGCGCACTAATTGATACAGGGTCGACTAGAAGTTTTATCCTAAGGCGTGTTCAACAGAATTTAGCTATCCCCCTAGAGCGCCATCATAGCGAAATATCAGGGTTCGGTGATACGGTGGTAGGAAGTTCGAAGGGAAGGTGCTATGTTACAGTTAAATCTCGAATATCCGATTTTAAAATTAAAATTCGAGCGATTGTGGTACCAACGTTAGCACATTTTATGCCTTCACGGCCGATTCCAATCCAAAATTTAGAAGATATAAGAGGTTTAAAGATGGCAGACCCCTATTTCTACAAACCGGCGGCAATCGAAATGATTATTGGTAGTGATTACTTGCCTTTTATTAATTTGAGCGGCGTAAAAATGAATATTGGCAATAATTTTGAAGCTCGAGAGTCCCACTTCGGATGGTATTTGCTAGGCCCTGAGCCAGAGACTAAAGTTCAATCATTCCATACTTTTGTCTCGCCTTGTAGCGATCTGGCCCTTCATGAACAATTAAAAAAGTTTTGGGAGATAGAAGAGGCGGAAAAACCAGATTGTCAGTCTGAAAGTGACCTCTATTGCGAAAACTATTTCAAACGTACCACATCGCGACAATCTGATGGACGTTACGTGGTGCGCTTACCGTTTAAGGAACAATTTCCGAAAGAGATTTTTCTAGGGCCCTCCCGAAATATGGCTCTTGCGCAGTACCACCGAATGGAGAAAATGCTAGATAAGACTCCAGATTTGAAGGCGCAGTACGCGGAAGTTCTCCAAGAATACCTGGACTTGGATCACATGGAACCAGTTGCGCATTTTGAACCCAAAGCAGGAAAAGTTTCTTCATTTTTTCTACCGCACCACGCGGTAATCAAGCCCGAAAGTAAAACCACAAAAGTGCGAGTGGTCTTTAACGCCTCAAAGAAAACCGGAAGCGGGTTTTCATTAAATGATGTGCTATACCAGGGCCCAACGCTTCAAACGGATTTGATGCAGCTTGTTTTACGTTGGCGAAATTATAGGTATGTGTTCACCGGAGACATCCAGAAGATGTATAGGCAGATTTTAGTGCATGAAGCAGATCGCCCGTA
Source organism: Pollenia amentaria (assembly GCA_943735925.1). Taxonomy (NCBI): domain Eukaryota; kingdom Metazoa; phylum Arthropoda; class Insecta; order Diptera; family Polleniidae; genus Pollenia; species Pollenia amentaria. The sequence continues at coordinate 246,715,682 of OX031007.1, read as the reverse complement.
TCAACAGATATTATTTCGAAACAACACTGAAGGATGCGTAAATTCATTTCAGCTTAAAACTGTAACGTTCGGCGTAAACTGCGCCCCCTTTTTGGCGATTAGGACTCTACTTGAGCTAGGTCATGATTGCAGACACCTGTATCCCAAAGCATCTAATATTCTGAAGAATGAGGTCTACGTGGATGACATATTGTCCGGGGGACACACGCTTGAAGAGGCCAAGCAGAAGCGAGGGGAGCTTATCACAGCTTTGAAATCAGGTGGCTTCCCCCTTAAAAAGATGACAGCAAATGATCAGTTTTTACTCGAAAGTTTGCCCCGGGAGGATCTTCTAGACGAAGATTTCTTGAAGTTTGATGACTCCAGCTCTTTAAAAACATTGGGAATTCGCTGGAATGCGTTAGCGGATATATTCTACTATGCTGTAGAGCCAATTGAGATTACCCCATCTGCTACAAAACGTAAAATCTTGTCGGTAATTGCAAGATTATTTGACCCTCTAGGTTGGTTAGGGCCAGTCGTTATTGTTGCCAAGACTTTGATGCAAGAATTATGGGAAGCAAAGTCTGATTGGGACGAAGGGGTACCTCCACACATACTTGTAAAATGGAATTTATTTTTAAAAAACTTGCCATTTATTTCGAAAATTAAAATACCTAGATGGGTAGATTTTTCTCCAGGGTACAAAATTCAGATACATGGCTTCTGTGACGCCTCAGAGAAGGCATATTGTGGTTCGGTATACATTCGAACAGAAAACTCAGAAGGCCAAATAAATAGTCATTTGCTGGTAGCAAAAACGAAAGTTGCTCCGATCAAGCGGACTACCGTTCCGAAACTAGAATTGTGTGGAGCTTTATTGTTGGCTAAGCTCGTCCGTAGTGTAGTCACGAATTGCCAGTTCCCCTATGAGCTATTTTTGTGGACAGACTCGTCCATAGTCCTGGGGTGGTTGCAAAAGCCTCCCTACACGTTAAAAACTTTTGTCGCAAATCGTGTGACTCAGATCATCAGCATCGCCAGCGCTCAACACTGGAAACATGTCAAAACTGAGGAAAATCCTGCAGACATGGGCACTCGAGGCTGCTCCCCGCAGGAACTTGCAGACAATCAACTCTGGTGGCATGGGCCCACCTGGCTACACTTTCCCACACCATTGTGGCCAATCCCTCGTACGTTTGACCCAGTCGACTTGGAGACAAAAAAGTCCATCATCAACTTTCATCTTGACATAAACTGCACAGATGTCCTAGAAGAATTTTCATCGTTTGAAAGGGCGTTGCGAATTCTTTGTTATCGACTTAGATTTGTCAACAGAGTTCTCAAGAAACCATTTTCCACCGAAAAGTTTATTACAGCTCAAGAAATTAGCTCAATGAAAACTCGACTCATCGCGCTCGCTCAAAAGAGATATTTTTACCGCGAGTATGATTGCCTGAAAAGAAAGAGACCGTTAAGCCGCAAAAGCAGATTGCTTAATTTAAATCCTTTCATTGATAAGGATGACCTTTTACGAGTTGGTGGCAGACTTATTAACGCAGGTTTAAGCTACGAGGAGCGTCAACCAGTTATTGTGCCAGAACGGTCGCATTTCGCAAGACTTTTAGTCACTTTTACGCATCGCATTCTGCTTCACTCTGAGCACCATATAATGCTACGTGCGATTCGACAGGGATTTTATATCCCCAGATTAAAGAACCTTGTCCGAAAATGCATCAGAGAATGCAAGGCCTGTACGATTTACAAGCATAAGGTCCAGCACCAAATCATGGCCGCGCTCCCCCCAGAACGCGTGAACTTTTCCCTGCCTTTCACATATACCGGAGTCGATTTCGCTGGTCCCTTTGATGTTAAATCCTCGACGTTGAGAAATGCGAAGATTCTGAAAGGGTACGCAGCGGTGTTCGTCTGCTTCTCTACCCGAGCCGTCCATCTAGAAGTCTGTTCAGACCTCTCAGCAGATGCCTTTCTAGCCTGCTTTCACCGCTTTACCGGGCGTAGAGGACTGCCCAAGACCATGTTTTCCGACAACGGTCGAAATTTCGTCGGCGCAAGCTATGCTCTTCTTAAAGGCCACAACGAGTTCTTGAAATCGGTTGAAAAGACTTTGATCGAAAAATACTCTACATTGGGCGTTACCTGGTCTTTTATACCGCCATATGCACCTCATATGGGTGGTCTCTGGGAGGCCGCAGTAAAGAGCATGAAGTCTCACCTGAAGAAAGTTACCAATAACCTATCCTTCACCTTCGAAGAATTCAGCACGCTTTTAGTTCGTATCGAAGCCATTTTAAATTCGCGCCCTCTATCGCCTCTTACCGAAAACCCGGGTGAGGTACTACCACTGACCCCAGGACACTTACTTAGAGGAGCTCCAATTACAGCACTACCAGAAGCACCTGCTGAACCTCCGCTCGAAGACATGCCATTCCTAAAACGCTGGGAAAGATTAAAAGCGCTACAACATATTTTTGCAAAGTACGAGTTGCTGAAGTAATCACAAAGAAGGGTAAAATTTTACGCCCAGTTGTAAAATTGTGTTTGCTACCGATAAACAATACTGAAAGTAAACTCCCACCACAACCTACCAAATAATCTACCAAATTCCTAAACAAAAATAGAAAATTAGAAAACTCCGTCGCATTAGGTATTTTTTAACACTGTATATACTTCTTTCTTTTCTTTTACTACTAATATAGATGAAGAAGCGACCACGCTGCCACATTTGCTACCTCAACCACCCTCTACGGTACTGTAAAGGGCTTAGAGAGCTCAGTGTTGAGCTACGCAGGCCAGCGGAAAAGGCTTCTGCCTAGATTGCAGCGCCTATGACCATGCCCGAGACGAGTGTACCTCGGCCAATCGATGTTCAGTGACGGTCAACGTGCAGCCCTGCAACGCCCTTCACCATACTCTATTGCACCCAGAAGTGGGAAAGAACGTTCTCGCTGAACCTCAACGCGAGGACCCCTCGGCAGCGCGAGGACCCAGGGGCTGTTAAAGTCTCTGGAGCCATACCACCTACAACTAACTTCCGTGGCAACACCACAAGCCGCGGTCCCTCCACTTGAGGACGCTCAGTTACCAGCCTTGGCCACGCGGTTTCAAGTGACCGTTAGGAAAGTGCTCTCCGAGGCAGCGACACAGACGCCGGCCCGACCCAACAGGGTTCGAATCAACCAGGGTACCCGCCCGACAGACGGTGTCAGTACAGGCGTCGATAGCGATGTCTTGGCCGGTCCTTCCCATCGTGAGAGTCAATTTAAATTTGCACGGCCAGAAGATGTTCACCTCCTTCATCATTGATAGACGAGCCAAGAATTCTTATCTCTTGTGGCATGTGGCCAAACAACTGCCTGGGCAGGGACGTGGCCCAACGAATCTTCAAAGCTGATGTGGACCAGCCCGACCTCGATTTACCTATCGCCCAAGCCTCTACCTTTGGCTGGGTCGTCTCGGGAATGTGGAGGGGTTGCTCATGCCACCCGCCGGGGGGAGTATGTTAAGGCGAGTTTTATAATCAACTTTTTTTTCTATTATTTTTATCTAATTTGAATTTTTATTATTGTTAAATTTGTTTCTTTTTAATTTGAACTTCTTGGCAACACTTTTATTATCATTTTTTTTTTTTTTGTAATTCATTTTGTTAAGTGTAGAACACTCGCTAGTTTTTTTTTGATTTCTTTTTGGTTTTTTTATATACATATATATATGACGGTAGTGAGTCACTTCTTTTTGTAACCTTCATCAGGCAAGAAGCCAATAAATTTGTTATAATTTAATTTGAAAAAAACCAAGCGTGTTTTACTTATTTTTTTTGAACAATACTCAGCGGCTAAGAAGAAAGTCTAGCCCACAATGTTTGACTATTGACGTCATCCGGCTTCAAAAGCCGAGTGAGTAAAACGGTAAACCCCACCGACGAGATTGTGTGGTTACAATCGAAACTAGTCTGGGCAACCTGTCCGTGAAAGCCTGGGTTCAAATCTCAGCGCAGTCAAGAATGAAAAATTATCAACAAAATTTTAATTTATTTAATGTTGTAAAATTCCTGTCTTCATAAAAATAATTTAATGAAAATTAAATTCAATGAACTTAAGCCTAATTAAAAATATCTAAATTTGGATTAAAAAGATTATAAATATTATTATAAAGATATCAAATATTCGACATACTTATACAAAACAAAACGGGTTACGAATACATAATTCGAAATAGCGTAATCTTAGAATTATCCGTACATTTATTACAAAATTTAAATTTGTTATTAATAAGATTTAGTATAACGTGCTAAATTCCCAATATTAATTTTTGATAAAAACACTTAGTTTTGTTTTTTCGTTTTACCCTTTTAAAACTACAATTCGAGTTGGAAAAAACCAGCCAATTGTAGGGGAATGTAAGAAAAGATAAATTCACTATTTATTGTTGAGGCTTTGTTGAAGCTTCGATACAAGTAAGACCTGAGTGTTTAAAATTCCTCTTCACTTTATAGTCTTATTTGTATAATATTTTTAGCTTTTCTAAAGTTTTTGGAAAAAGTTTCCTGACGAGCTGACCTTAGCAACCAGCGAAATGCGCATAAAAACTAGATTTCCCTCAACAATAAATTTCAGTGTTTTTATCAAAAATAAAAGTTAGCACGTTATACATAAATCTTACTAATAATAAATTTTGCATTCCCAAAAAATAACTTTTGATATTAAAATTGATTTCTTTTTCTTTTTAAATATTTCAATATATTCACATTTCTTTTCTTCATAAAAATAACAAATTCGCTTCCAAATTATTTTGGCAATTGATCCCGCACTTTTTGGATTCCCGGGAAAGCGGGAAATAAAAATTAAATTCCCGGGATCCCGGGATTTCCGCCCAAAATTTTTTATTTATTTATTTACTTATTTCTGTAATGAAACTAATATTTCTTTTTGGCTATTACGCTTAACATAATTAAGCCTAGTATTTATTATATAACAAAAACGTAAAAAATTTAAGATTCAAATGTTAATTTTATTTTAAGACACTTAAGAGGTTATATTGATGTTAATAGTATAATAAAAATCAATATACGTATATGGGGGATTTCATGACAAGTGACCCAACTTTTGAAATCGATGTCTTCCGATTTGGATGACATGAATTTGCACCAAGGTTTGTCCTATTCGATAGTAGCTTAGACAAAAATTATCAACAAGAACGGTCAAAAGGTTTCTGAGTTATAGGGGGTCAAAATTTGACATTTTGGCCAAACAGGTGTTCTTTCTCATCCATATTACTTATTATCTATTGGTGTTAGCAAAATTTATCCCAAACAAATTAGATAGCTATTTTTTCAATCTTACGAAAATTTTTTTTTTTGTTTTTTCTTAATTTTTAAAAATTTTTTTTTTTTAAATTTAAAACTTTGTTTTATTTTTTTTTAATCGGGTACTTTTTTTTGCTCAAAAGAAAGCTTAGGTCTTTTCCTTAAGGTAGTTCTGGTCGCTTTTTGGGCCGCGAGTGGGTTATGTATAAAAAAAATTATTTCTAAGTCAAGACGAAGTTTTTTAAATTTTTTGAATATGCACTATTTTGAATTTTTTCCTATTTGTGTGTAAGTGTTTCTAAAATCTTAAAAATAAAACTTGTGCTGAGAAACTAGACAAATTAACCTTTCTAGCATTTCATACCCTCGATACTGTAATACCCACAATATGTTAATCCCAGGAATAAAATCACTTTTTTTCTATAGAGATGTAACAAATAAAATTTTTTGTATTTATTTGTAATAGTAATTAAATTAATATAAAATAATAATAATAATAATAAAAACAAAAAGATAAATAATTTAAAAAAATTTAATCTTAATCTCATAAGATTCTTTTATAAAATTGTTTTTGTTTTTTTTTAAATTTTTTGAAATTTTTTTTTTTAAGTTTAAAACTTTTTTTTTTTTTAAGTGGCTACTTTTTTTTTTTGCTCAAAAGAAAGCCTAGGTGTTTTCCTTTAAGGTAGTTCTGGTCGCTTTTTGGGCCGCTAGTGGGTTATGTATAAAAAAAAGTAATTTCTAAGTCAAGACGAGGATTTTTCAATTTTTCAAAAGGGCTCTGGAGACTTTCAAATAAACCCGTCAATCAGTGCATATGTGTTAGTGTCGTTTATTTGAGGCTTTTTCGGAGACGTACAAATAAACACGGCAATCAACAATTGTATTTTGTAAAAAACCAAAATATTTATATTTTTCATGACAACAAACACAAAGAAAATAATTTTTTTTTGTCAATCACAACAGGAGACTATCAAATAATCAGCCATCAAATAAAAAAATCATATCTTTTTGATTTTCACCAAGCATTGCCGACAACGCGTATGTGTACCCGAAAAAGAACGACTGCACGCACACAACTATGTGATTGATGTATTTATTTGATAGTCTCCCGGGCGTTTTAAAGTTAAAGAAAAAAAATTTAAAAAATTAAAAATTTTTTTAAAGATTGAAGAAATAGCTATCTAATTTGTTTGCGACAAATTTTGCTAACACCAATAGATAATAAGTAACATAGATGAGAAAGAACACCTGTTTGGCCAAAATGTCAAATTTGGGAATCGTAAAATGCTTAACATTTTATTGAAATTTCCCTAAAAATATTTTTTTCACGTTTCCTGAATATTTTTATTTAATAAAATGTCTTAAAAAACAATTTATGCGTTTAAAAAAGACTGTAACATATGAACATACATGTATAAATCAAAATGGAGTTCGTAGAAATCTCCGTTTTTTAAATATTGGAATAGAGTAGAGTTTCTTCAAAAATATTAAGTATTGGCAAATCATTTTCGTGAACTTTGTACATATTATCGGAATTAAAAAGTTCAAGCATTTCAGGTGTAAGATTGTATGTATTTGTTAATGAATAAAACGTCCTTAAAACGCTTTCTTTTTTATCTTCTCAAAAACGATTTTGCTCAACCAAAAATAAGCTGTAAAATATATCTAGTATTACTTAGTTATTGTTATGTACAGAAAAGCAAATAGTGACCCCCTAACAACTCCTTAAATATAAATGTTCCCCTAAATGAAATAAAACCCCCCAAAATCTGGGGGGAAACCCCCTAACCTGGACACTCTGGTAAGTACACTTCACTGTGCATTAATGACAACATAGCTAAAGCTAGCAGAGTACCTTCGAGGTATTTTAAATTTTATTTTATTAATTTCAGAAATGTGGTATTAATTAAAAAACAAATAAAAAGAGATATATTTCAGCTTTTTGAAAATTAATTCGATTCAACAAGTCAAGCCGTTGCTGGTAGTCTGTTGCCTTCAATCCTTGCACAAGTAGAACTTTATATGGCAACAAGTCTAATGTACTCAAAATTCTCTATAACGACCTCCATGATAATTCAAGTTGTGTCGAGTGTATCATTTTTGATGTTGTGGGACTATGCTGTACGCTTTCCCTACGCGTTCAGTATTTTGAGCTTTGGTCACGGTACGTGCTCTTTCGGCACCAGGAAGAGCTCCTACAGACCCATGTTGTCGAAAATTTCCAATCGAATGGTTTATTGCTGACCTTGTGGATGCAATGCGTATATTAAAATGACGACGATCAACACAATAAATTGTTGGTTTGAAATATAAAATTTTTTTGTTCATTGTTCATTGTTCGAGTTATGCATAACTACTCGTATCTTAAACGAGTGCGCAAAAAGAATGACAACTGATAAACCATTCACAATAGCGAGCATTCACAATAGTCTATAAAAGTGGTTCGATGTCCAAATCAAGGAAGTCATCACTTCCTCTGTGGCTTCTGGGCGAGCCTCAACATAACTAAAAACGGTAGTGACTATAAACGAAAAGTACTGTAATAATAAACCTGATAACTTAATAATTTTTTAAAAACTAAATTAAATACAATTCTTTAAAACAAAAGATTCTCCCCAACCATAAAAGTTATATGATAGACAAATTTATAACAAAATTAAAAAAATAAATAGTTGTAAAAAAGCAATAATTCTTACAAAAACATTAGAATAATAGGAGTGCTATATTCGGCTGTGCCGAGCTTTTAAATCATCCATTATGGTGGTATGGGCCTATATGGCTTCTAAATTACCGGGCTCATTGGCCCGTCCCGAAAACAGCCATGCAAACACCTCCAAAACAGAAGAAAATTCAGAGCTATTGCTCTTCCAGCTTGAATTCATTAAACTTGGAATCAAATGTGCAGAAAGTATTAGATGAACAATTTAACCAAACATTAAGTACCCAAAGTTAGAATATTTAGGGAGGGGGATTTTTATTGTAAATTATAGACCAATCTGCACAAAATTTAATTGTGTGACTTCCAGTCGTGTGAAACTATGACAGACCAAATTTTACTACAATAGTGTTATTCGTTACAGTTATAGGCTGACTAAATAAAGCGTTTTTCGAGTGCGTGCTTTATATGTAGCCTATGGTAAATTGTGGACGGATTAATACGAAATTAAGTAGCATGTTTTCTAGTTATAAAGAGCGAGCTTGTGCAAAATTTAATAAAATAAGGTGCATTCTGTCACCAATTTATGTTAGTTTTTGTAATAAAAATATAAATTTTGTATGAAGGTTGTTCCACATTAGGCTTAATAGCTCTTTTCCTATTGAACCGATTGTGCTTGATTTCAATCCCTGCTTAGAAGAACTAGAAATAATGTGACACCAATAAAGTGAGCGTGCTTTCAACAGGCAGGCAGATGGACATGGCTTAAACAACTTAGAATTACTCAAGGACCCTGAATAAATATACTTTATAGTGTCTTAGATAAATATTAAAAAATCTCACACAGAATGACAAACATACCCTTATTTCGATTAGTGGAGGTGGAGGATATAAATAGGGCCAATCAAATGCTTTCAGCTAAATAGCCCAGAAGTTTAAGACGAAAAACATTATTATATGCGCAAAAACAGATGTCTTCACCGTAGTCAATATCGCCAAGGAGGAGTATATTGAAAAATTAATTTTAAATTGCTCTTATTTATTAGATTAGCTTGCCACAATTTCATAAGATATTAAGTGGTGACACTTCTACTATTTTAGATTAAGATTACATAAATTCTTAAGAAAATAAATTTCTATTCATTTTTTTTATTTAATACACAAACTATTCTCAGTGAATATATTCTCAAGATTCTCTAAGAAACGTTTATGTATTAAACGATAAAAATTAATATACATATACATATGTATAAACTTATTTTCATAAGAATGAAATTAAAGCTTATCTTAATCTAAAATAATCGTGGTGTCACTACTAAACATCTAATAAAAGTATTACAAGTGCATTTTCAGTGCATTATTATCTGTGATTGTTTGGAATAGAGCCCATACAGTACAAAGGAGTATATTGACCTAAAGATAACAAGCTTGTCAAACAAACTCACATACATATGTACGTACATAAATAAGTATGTATATGCTTATGTACATTTTTATTAAGATTCAGAATCGACTTGTAAAAAAACAACTCAACCGGGTATAAAATAATAATTCTTTAAATTGTTTATGATGAGTTAATTTAAAATTTTTACAGTTTGACCGCCTTATTTATAAAAACTAAATCAGGGTTATAAAGGGTTTATTAAACAAATTTTCATAGAAAGTCCGTTTCATAAACCTTTTATAAACCAGTTTTCTTTTTTATAGATAAGGCCTATAGAAAATAATGAAACGAAATGAAAATATTAGGTTACTAATATTTGTCGAAAATGTATTTATTATCATAAAAATATATGCGGTTAGTCAAACAATTCTGTCAAAGTATGCATTATTGCAGATTTTTTTAAGTTTCTTTGTTTAATTTAACAGTATAATAGTCTTGGTTCACACTATGAAAGTTTTCTTGCAGAAAGTCTGAATTTATACGCATAGCTGCCAGATTTGAAGATTTATCATCATTTTGACGATTTTTAGGTATAAAAATGGTCTAAGGACGATTTATACCCTAAATTTGACGATTTTTCATATGACAAATTTTGTTCAAATTTAAAAATGTTTTTATATACATAATTTCAGTTTTTTTAGCTTCATAATAATTTGCTTTATTTGCATTATTTGATTGGCAGTAATTTTCATGTCTTAGCTGTTCATCATATAAAATATGATTTTTTCTAGCGCGATGCATATTTTTAAGAGTTCTTTCTATATGATCAGTTAGTACTGCTTTATTAAATTCATTTTACAACCAATTTCTTTATCTGCGTTCACATTAAGAAACCAGACTTAGTTCTTAAGCAGGTTTTCGACGTGAAAAATAGGTGTTTCTTGGGTTTAGTTAATTTTCTTACTTTATTATCAATACTTTTGAAAATTTTTTGGTTTGGTAATAAGTTTCTAAACAAAAATTTTTAATATAATTTCAAAAACAGGCGGAATATATTAAAATTGCATTGGCAACGGAATTTAAAAATAACATTTAATATTTAAAACTTTTTTAAAATTAGTGGTTTTTTACAATGACGATTTTTGTGATGATTTAGCTTAGTCAATTTTTGTTCCTCAAAATTGTACGACCAATTTTATAATTTTATCTGGAGGCTATGTTTATAGGTGGGAGGGGAAGAGAGCATAATATTCGTCTCTCCCCTCTTACCAATAAACTCAGAATTTCTGAAAAAAAAGTTTCATAGTAAGACCCCAGACATCCTAAAGAAAAATTGAAAATTCATATAACTGTTTTGAAATATTTGTATTTTGTTTGACTTACTGTCTGTATTTATGTTCTTATACTTTAATTAAATACCTATTTCACTAAATGCGAACGAAAACTGTAGAATTTTTTATACAAAAACTAGAGCAGATGATTAAAAAGTTGGTAAAAGTACTGTTAAAAATATTTCACATACATACATAAATAGTAAAAACTTTTAAAATATATACGTCCACATGTTATACAATGTATGCAATAATATACCTAGTGCAAGTGTATTTAATTTAATCTTTATCTATTTGCATGTGTAATCAATAGTGTCCGATTACTGTTTGTTGCATGTAGACCCATTTAAGTTTGTGATTGGATTATCACAACTTACTAAACCAAAATTAAAACTTTTAAATTTATTGTTCTATTTTAAAAGTTTAAGTTAATTTCAAATAGACAACTCAATAGTATCGTAATAAAATTTACTGGCTAAAAGAACAAAATAGAGTCTTATTAGGTAGTAAGCTTAAGGTAGCCCAACGTTTTGTTGTCGTTAAAATCGTCACAACTTTTTTCTTAATACTAAAATTCGTTGCATGAATGTACATATTAATTCGCTCATTTACTTCAATAAAAGCACGTTTTAAGCTAAGTATGCAAAAATGTGCGCAATATCATGATTGATATTTTGTAAACAAATTCTTTTTGAATCGTTAAAAATTTATCGGTTCTAATAAAAATGTGCGTTATTCTACTTCTTATTATGCTGAGCAATATGGCCATTTTGGCATTTTTGCAGCTAAATTTAGCATTAAAATTTTTTATTTAGCTACAAAATTTTCATTAAGCATTTTTAGAAAATGCTTTTAGCTTTTTTTAGCATTATGTATTTTAAAAATTTGAACGAAAAATAGAACTGATTTTACTTAAATTTTTTATAGATTATAATAAATTTTGACCTTAAATAGTTGTACCTAAAATAATTTCTTCTGAAAAAGGATAAATCTTATGTCAAGAAACATCATTCCTGTCTTGTCAAAAAAAAAAATAGAATATTCAGAGAATATAAGAAATACCCTTATCATATTGATTGTAAAAATTTTTTTCCCTTTGATTTACGATACAAAAGTACAAATAAATTTAGCTTTGTATTAAGATAAAAATTTTGTAATGTAAATGTGTGAAAAAAAATGTTGCTCTAAACTACTAAAAAAATAACAATAATAATAATATGTTCAACTTTTCTTAAACTATAAAAAATAAAATGATCTAAAAAATTTGTATATCATAGAAACAAATCGTTTATATTTAGCATGTATTAGGGGTCTTGTGCTTCATACTTGTGCTTTACCTATTACATTTCCAAGGTGAATTTGTGCGCTAAAAAGGATGGCGATAGCAATTTTTCCAAAAAATTTTCTTGTGGTTTTGGTTTTGTCGAGAAATTTATTTATTTTCTACGCATTTGTAAGGTTTTTTTAGTAGGTATGTAAAAAAAAACTCTTAAAACGATGGCATTATACTTTTTTCGAAAAAAAAATGTTGTTTTTTTGGTTTTTAGACAAGCTTTTGTCGAGTATTTCGACGAGTATTTTCGGGAACCATAAATCTTGCCGGGTCCATGTTTTATTACAAAACTAAATGGTAAATTTCTTCGTAAAGACGCCGCACACTGGTTCATATTTTGAGAAGGTGGCCAAAACTATTTTTTTTTATGTTCTCCGATTTTAAAATTTTTTTTATTCATGTGAAAGTAAATACTAGTGAACCTCGGGAGCCAAACAATTTCAACCCTATTTCAACTATTTCATTGAGAACAGGGTGGTCCCAAATGGACTTTCTCAGTATTTGGTTATAGTTTTGAATTTCTGAGTATACTAACTTTTGAAGTTGAAATGCTCATAACTTTTTTATTTTTCAAGATTTTTTGACAGAATAAGTTTTGTGTATTAGTTTATCTTATTAGCTATAAGCATTAAACTCTGCGACCTGTAGAACTATTTAATTTTTTTTTTTTTTTAATGTCAAAATTTCCCGGAAATTTCCTATTTTATAGAACATAAGTCCTGCCCGTCAAAACGCGTCAAAAAAAAATCTATACTCTCTTGTAGTCCAGAATCTAACATACATTTCTATACCCCATTGTACACACATCTGGATACGATCTTGCGAACTACAGCAATTTCTGTGACCCAAGGTAAGATATTCGGTTCAAAAAATAAATCCTGCAAGGAAACATTACTGAAATTAAAGAAGGTGAATCTTAAAGAATTTTCGACAAATAAAGCAGTTCAGGCCACATAAATTATCTAGCACGTCAGGTTATCAATTAATTTGGAGAAGGTAAAGGTAGTGCCATTGTTATGAACTTATTGTGGGTGAACGGATGCTGTAAAACGAATAGGCGACATAAATAGATTAACACGTTAGATTTTTGAGTAAGTTAAAAGGTTAAACATTAGTAAATAGCCGCAACATAAACTACATAGTTTAATTACCTGTAAATTGCAACTTAGTTTAAAAAAATGGAAGAGCAGTTATATTATACGTGAAAATTACCTACATGTTACCTGTTAATTTATTGCCGGTATGTTATCCTTTTAAAAAGTGTAAAAACAGGGGTTTTTATGTTTCAAAGAAATGGTAATAAAAGATTAAATTTGTAATTAAAAAAGGGTTTTATATGTTTCCAAGAAGTGGTAACAAAAGATCATTTAAAAAAACTTCTATCAAGTGTATAAAAATGCATGCATTCATAATTTTACCTTCATTATTGTTTAAACAATGGCTAAGTTCAGTTATAAAGTTCTCGCAGATATATATTTTCAACAGAAAGATGAAAAAGATTTTGTGTTACACATAATGAATAATCCATTCTTTAAATTATGCAAGAAATCAAAATTCATAAGATAAAAATTAAAAATTTTTCATTTACATTATGAAAACGGTACCTTAAATGTTCTAGAAACAAGAAAATTTTTTACTTACGCAACGAAAAATGGCTAACAAATGATCTGATTTTTAAGAAGCTGCCAATTACCGCTAAGGAAACTGAAAAAGTGGGTCGGCCCGCAAAACAAATTGACAATTGCAGTGAAAGATCACGAAGACGCAAGCTTGCAAATATCAATGAAGAAATTTCTCATAGTATGATAAAGGATTCATTTCTGCATCAAATTCAACCAACGCAAAAAATTGCAATAATTAAAAAAATAGTGGAAGCGAGCCCTAAACGCACAAAGAGGATTTTAAAAAGTATGCCTACACCAACTGAAGAAATGAAATTTACTCCAGAAGAAGCATTTGCACTATTTTTGGATTTAAAACTGACAAAAAATCAGTATACAGAACTGCGAAAGCGAACCAATGAAAAAATGGAATCTTTCCAGCATATCGAGATTTAGTTTCTGTCAAAAAAGAGTACTTACCTTCACAAACGGCTATTAGTGTAACTTCAAGTTCAGCAGAAGTAAAATTGCAGGCTCTTCTCGAACACACTGCAGAACGATTATTAAATACACTTGATGCTGACTGTTTAAAAAAACTTAAAAATTGCAGCATCACTTTATTTTCTAAATGGGGATGTGATGGAAGCTCTGGTCAGAAACAATACAAGCAATGTAATTCAGAAAACTCATCTGATGCTAACTTATTCATGGTATCTTTCGTTCCATTACGTTTAAGAAAAACTTATATTGGCTTAGAGCCGTCAACCAGTAGAGTTACAGCAATGGATGTATGGAAAAATGAAATTCCCTCTTCAACAAAGTATTGCAGACCAATAAAGTTTGTTTACAAAAAGGAAACTAAAGATGTCATAACTGAAGAAGTTCGAAAAATAAAAGATCAAATTAAAGAACTTCAACCGGCAATATTTAAATTTGATGACCAATGCATTGAAATTAATTTTCAAATGTTCCTTACAATGACCGATGGAAAAGTTGCACAAGCATTAACCGAAACAAAGTCTTCGTCAAGCTGTACCATATGTCAAAAGACATCAAGTCAATTAAGCCAACCCCCATCACAACACAATAGTTTCAATGAAGCATACGAATTTGGAATGTCCCCTCTTCATACTAGAATTCGTTTCATGTAGCATATTCTTAAATTGGGTTATGATTTGGAATTTGGCCCGTTAGGCGAAACAGTGAGAAAAAACAAAGAAAATGTGGAAAAAAGGAAGCAAAGAAAAAAACAAATTCAAGAAAAATACCTTCACCTAGGCCTTATAATTGATCAGCCAAAACAAGGAGAAGGAAATTCAAATGATGGAAACACTGCAAGGAGATTCTTTTCCGATCCAGAAACTGCAGCATCTATCACAGGAGTACATTTTGAATTAATAAGACGATTCCAGATCATTTTACAAGTTATATCATGTAGCAGAAAGATAAATGCAAAAAAATTTGGCCTTTATGCAAATGAAACAGCAATTCTTTATAACAAAAAATACTCTTGGAGACATATGCCAACCACAGTTCATAAAATTTTATACCATGGGGAACAAATAGTTCAACACAATATCCTACCAATTGGAGATCTATCTGAAGAAGCGCAAGAAAAAAGGAACAAAGACTACAGATTCTTCCGCGAGCATAATACAAGAAAAATGTCCAGATGTTGTACTAATGAAGATCTTATTACTATTTTGTTGTGCACATCAGATCCATATATGTCCAGTATTCGACAAAAATGGAAATCAACCTCAATCGAATTAGAGGAAGAAGCTAAACAACTTCTGGAAAATGAAACCCAAAGCTATTTAGAAGAAATTTTTACTAATATTGTTTAATTTAAAATTGTTTATAGATTATAATTTGTTTTTGATTTAAGTATATATTTGTATTAATATATAAAAATAAAATACACATACATCTCAAACCAAAAATAAAAGTTGAATTACCTAAAATGTTATCGATAGCCAAGAATGCTATTTGGGCATTTTTCAAAATATTCCTTTTCAGTTTTATCCTTATAACAACTCGTCTCGTCCCAAAAAAAAGCCAACCTTTGGCCCCTGTGAATATTGGGACTAAAAAATTTACAGGGGCCAAATATTGGCATTTTCTGACAGGATCTAAGTTCGACAATAAAAAATAAGTATCAGTTGTAAAATACAAGAGAAATAATGATGAATTATAAAAAAACTCATATTTGAAATATTCAACTTTTACACCGAAACTCAACAAAAAAATGAAAATGCATTTTGAACTTCCCATAACTTTTGCTCCTATCAGTCGAATTTAACGTTTTATAGCGCAAATTAAAGCCTAATATCGCACCTATCGAGCAAAAAAAATCGCATAAAAAATACCGATCCAGTCAAAAGTTATGGAATTTTGACCGCCTTCTCGTAAAATGTCCCACTGTGCGCCGGTATATTAATCTGTTAAAACGGTTAAAAAATGGTCGAGTTATGACCAAAACGCTGAAATTCCAAAAATTACTCTTTTTATACGCTTCACCAGAATTAAATTAAGTACTCCTAAAATACAACAATTTAATTATATAAAAAAGAGTAATTTCAGTGTTAAAGGGTTCTTCGACTCCAACTCCGGTACAAAAACCAAAAAAAATTCGCGGGTCCCCGCCGAAGAAGAAATAACTCCACAGAAGGAAGTGGAGGACCTGGTGGTTCACTGCAACAAGCATGGGAAGCAGCTTATTTTGGGATGTGATGCCAATGCCTATCATACCATTTGGGGTAGCAGTGACATCAATAAAAGAGGTAAGTTATTATTAGAGTATCTTGTAGGCACTAATTGTGACTAAGCCAGCGTCAGCTGTAAGCCGACATTTGTTAATACAATCAGGGAAGTGGTACTTAACCTCACTCTGGTTAGCAGCGCTTCGCGCAAGTCTATTCTAACTGGAGGGTTACGGATGAGGCCTCGTTGTCAGACCATCAACACATAAGGTTTTACATACCGGGAAGGGAGGATCTGCGCAGAGGCACATACAACCCCAGAAGGACGGTCTAGAATGCGTTCAAGTCCCTTCTTAGCCGGAATGTTGGGCTCCTAATGATCAGCATCGAATATTTCGATTAAATTAAGCTGTCCTCTTTTCGGGAAAGCAGGTGTCAGCTCCAGCCGTAGGACTGTTTGGTGGAATGACACGCTCGAGCTGAAGCGGCGACATGTTAGGAGGTTATTCAACAAGGCAAAATAGAATAGAACAGGGAAGAGTACGAAGGTGCTCTGACGGATTATAACAAATCTCTACGCAAATCCAAGAGGGATACATGTAGGAATGTCTGCAGTAATATCTCTGAAGCTGCTAGGCTTCACAGAGGAATGGCTAGAGGACACTCTAATGGAGATGGCCGAGTAGAGAGAACAGATGGTTCCTTCAGTCAAATCGCAGGGAAACTTGGAAACCCTGCTAAATGTCCACATTCCAGGCTCGACTATTGTAATTGGTAACTAGCACATGGACGTCGAAGCGGCAACCCCAGGGACTCGTCGAGCCACTGGACTGGCCGGAAAGATTTTTG